>CM051838.1:80311421-81561607 GCA_028451465.1 Erethizon dorsatum | reverse complement strand
GGCACTGCAGGCTTGCAGAGTGCCCAGCTGACAGTGTGGGGTAATTAATCTGCGTACTTTAAAGAAGTGTGGGAATATTGCTGCAATAAATAACAAAATGAACTATTAATTTATAGTTTTATTTCACTGTGATGAACAGATCCTACTCGCATTGTCTACCTATGGGAATGCACTGGTGCTTTCTTTGTGCTTCAATAAAGGCAAAAAAAGATGGTCACTTGAAAATGTTCTACAAAATTCTGCAAAGAGTGTTTTTAAGATATAGAATTGAATGTATGCCAGTTAGACCTACTGTGTTTATTATTAAATTTTCTAATACTTCCACATGTTGTTAGTGTCATGCATTGGGTTATAGGTGATAAAATCTGCTGCTCATTAGCAATTTTCATAAATTGTTATTTGGCAAAATTTACAATTTTAAAAATTTACCTCGTGTTACCTTTATCATTTTAAAGTTTTCTTTTTCTAGTTTAATATTATTTGCTCTATGTTTTCAAATTTGATGTCTCTGTTGAATGTTATTCCTGCTTTCTTATTTTAAATATGCCTTTGCACATATTTTTATGTGAATTACTTTCTTTGCAAAGAGTCTTGTTTGATGTGTGTAGGTATCTGTATGCATATATATGTTTGCATGTGTGGAGATATATATATATATATATATATATATATATATATATATACATATACATATATCACGTTTTCAATCAATAGTTCTTTTAATAGAGTCATCTGCTCTATATAACTTCTTCCAAAGCTTCCAATGTTTTCCTTTTGACTTCTCAGAAATAAACAAATGTCTTTTCCAGCTTTTTATGCTCATTAAAGTTATCAAAATTTTCAAAGTCAAAGTCATACCTCTTGGTCTTCAGAAACTTTTCTATTACAACTTTTGATAGACCCCAAAGTAATTCTGATTTCTTAGTGTATATTTTAATTGGTGTATTAAATTAGTATATTTTAATTAGTGTTAGAGTTATTCTTTAATCTTTGCACGGATTCAACAAACACTTTGGAACCTTTACTCTGTACTCGGAATTGTGCTAGCACCTGGGATGCCATGATAGGAAGTACACTTACCAACTTTGAAGACCTGTTATCGAGTAGGATTTCTTAGTAACTATATTTATGCTGCAAACATACTATTTTGAAAAATTAGTCAAATTAAAGGCAATAAAATGTTTTAACAGTGACAGTTTTCTTAGCACTGGTAATAGCACTGCTTTCACAATTCACATTTGAGAAAAATGAAGAGTAAACACTGGGGAATAACTATTAATTTCTTCAAAATAAAATCTATTTCTCATAATTTTTGAAAAAAGGAATAGATTTTCATTATTACACTGAAGATATTTTAAATTTCTCATATATGCTGAGGAAGGTTCTGTGATTGAGTTTTAACCACTGGATTCAAATTACAGCAGTGGCCAAGGCTTCTCTCATACTGCTGCAAGAGCCATCTGAGTGGGTGGAAGAGGAGAGGGACAGGCAGGTCCTGAGAGTCTGAAAGATGATTGCTGGGAAAGGGGCATTATCACGGTACAGCCTTGCTTCCTTTCGTTCTTCCCAGGACTAGAAGGAGAGTGGTGGTGAATGTGACAGACTACTTTCTTCAAACACTGGACAGCATGTATCTAGGTTTCCCCTAAAGAGGTTCAGTGTGTATCTGTTGTCCCTGGACAATTTTGTTTTCAGAAGCCTCCCAATACGGGACAAATTACAAAGCAAATTGCCATAGGGGTGTGTTAAATTGATTAACAGGACTAGATAAATTTTGACATTCATTCACTTTACTGCCTAAAGACTTTGAATAGCATTGTAAAGTAACAACTTCTAAATAAAGCAAGATGTCTCTAAAAATTAAGTGTCATGTCAAGTCTTACTAGTTATTGAATGAAGAAGCAAATAAGAGACACAAAAATGTAGAGTCCTATGATCTCTACAGAGCAGTACAGATAAGAGAGGATGTGTTGCATAGAAAATTAAACTTATTGGATCTTTTATTAACATTAATTTTGACTATAGCTAAACCTACTTGAGAAGCACTCATAGTTGAAGACAAAATGGCTCTTGTTGACAATGCTATCACAATGAAATCAACATTTTATTTTTTAATGATAGGAATAAGCATGAAGATTGACAATCAATTAAAATTCTAGAGAGAAAAGCTCCTCTTTCCATTAGAGTCCTCATCATATTGTTTAATTTTAGAATACAGTATAAACCCTTTTCTCCAGTTGGGACCTCTTACAGGCCACTTTCAATGCCACTGGACATACCATATTTTTCACTGGTCAATGCTATGTAAAGAACAACTTCAAAATCTCACTGACTTAAAACAACAAATGTGGATGTCTTTCTCGAGTAACTGAACATGTTTGCCTTTGAGAGACGAACTTAATATCTGAGTCTGATATACAAAATATAAGTAATGTCTACATGGAAATGACTGTATGGCATATGTAATTTCATTAGGAACCTAACTCATAATAGGTATTCAAATATAGTAGCTGTCATGATTTTCAACGTTAGTAATAATTTTTATGAATCTTCGTGCATCCTCCCTTTGATGATTCATAAAATACTAATCGAGGCTAGTTTCAGTCTGCAGCTATGAAATAGAATCAGCTTATTCTCTACCAAATAAAATTTGTTATGACAACCTCGAATGACATGGCACAAATCAACCCAGAAAGTTTGTTTCCCTAAAAGCTTAGCAAACCTATTAGTAAAAACAATCAGAGGAGGTAAGTATAAAGACAAGTAGCAATATCTTGGACAAGAGCAAGAATTCACCGAGTTGTCCTTGAAAATGATTAAACCCATTTAAAGTAAATATTTCATATATTCATTTATTAAAATGCAACATAAATTACATATTTTCTTGAGTTTTTGATGCTACTAAGGGAAAACATTTTCTAACAAAATAGAGGATAAAGAGCCTAATCTAGGAGAAATTATGGACAAATACATAGAAACAAAGTGCACATTCCCTTCCTGACCTGTATGCTGCAGCTATGGTTCTCTGCTGATACCAGTCTCTTCATCTAGAATGTATAGAGTCCTTGAAAAGGAGAGGAGAACATTTTAAAATCAGCAGTTACATGGTTCTATCTACAAATGGCAATTTACCCCGTTCAACTTCTGTTTATAGCTGCAAACCATGTGTAATTTGCACTACTTTGTGGGTATGAATAACCACAGTATAAATGGAGAGAAAAATGTAAATCAACCAGTCAACAATTTCACCATTATTAAAAAGACTTCTTTCTAATCTTTATCTTATTGATCCATTTCCTCTGTCTTGCTTTCTCTAATAATGGAGGAAAAATCTGAAGGAGTTTACCAACGCATTAGTCTGCCTTTATCCAGAGAATTAGTTCCTAGATCTCCAGGGGATGACTGAAGTCAGATAGTATCAAACTGTATATGTGGTATTATATATATGCCTATGATAAAATGTAGCTTATGAATTAGGCATAATAAGAAATTAACAACAATAACCACCAACAAAATAGATATAATAAGGACTATTTAAACTTATGAGTTATTTATTTTTGGAATTTTCTATTTAATATTTTTGGACCATGTCTGACCACGGGTAACTGAAATCTCAGTAAGCGAAACCACAGACAAAGCAGGCATATTGTTTGTGCATATCAATAAATACATGCACACAAATAATGGTACTGACGATCTGATATCAGAAACTAGGGCAAAAATTCTTCACCCTTAGTAAAGGTTAAGACAGTGTTACATCTGTAAAATATTTTATTTAAATTTCCCTTTAGAAATCATATTCATTCTGTTTTATAAAAGAGCAGTACTCTCTGTCTGTAATTTAGTAAGAGTTTTGATTTATTTTCATTGTGATCTCATAATTTCTACCTTCTGTTAAAAGATTCAAAGTTAGATGGCTTCCTTAAAAGATTTTTAAGATTTAATTATTATTCAAATCTCTACCCATAGCAGGGTACTACAGCTATGGCAGCAACTTTGGAAAAGCTCCATGGCCAAAAATATGTATAAAATGTTGAAGAAACTTTAGTAAGTATGTTCTTTAATGTTTAAGATTGCTATAGTCATCAAATTTAGAAAATTGATACCATGGCAGAATTGTTGCTCTAGGGCCGGTGAGATGGCTCAGCGGCTTAAGCGCCTGCCTTGCAAGCGCGAAGGCCCGAGTTCGACTCCCAGATCCCACATACGAAAAAGGGGCCGGTGATATCGCTCAGTGGCACGGGTGCCTGTTGGCGCGCGAGGTCCTGAGGTCGTCCCCCCGGTACCCACAAAAAAAAAAAAAAAAAAAAAAAAAGAATTGTTGCTCTACTTTGCTTCACTATAGACACTCATAAAGCCAAATTAAAAGTCATCAATTCTTAGGGTAATACAAAAATTAAAGGCCAAATTAACATGGAAAAATGTATAACTGGTTTACAAAATGATAAGTACAGCAAAGGATCCCGCGCCATGTAGTAAGCGAAACTTCCCCAGCTACTTGATATTGTCCAGGTGGTAGATTGATGAGAATTTCTAGATTATATATGAAAATGATAATAATACTTAAAGATGTAAGTCATTTTATAAAAACTAGTCATATTCTAATTCTCTAGCATAACAATAAGGAAAAAGTGAGGCAATGCTATGACACTGCTGGGGGAGCATGGCTGAGATAAGCTCTACTCCTTGATGTAATTTTTTTCTCCTGAGAGTTTATTCATTATTCAGCTCAAATCAAAGATTTTGAAGAAAATTATCAACAGGGTTATTTTCCATATGGTTAACATTGCTTTTGATGTCCAAAGTACTAGTATGGTACTGCAGTACCACTGGTATCAGCAAGAGCAGGGTGGTCTCTTTCTGATGTCTGCATTCTCTCTTCAGTGATTCTGAGCTCAACACATGGGACATTTATAGTTCTAAATATGACACCGTCAAATTCTACTCCTCACTTCCACTCTCCATGTTACAGTTGGCTAGGAGTCCCCTATTATCTGTGGTTAAAATACACTCAATGTTTTCACCCTTTGGAAAGACTTTTTCACATAAAAATTCACAATCGAATTCTGTAACACCAAAGCTGAATGATAATGGTAAGAACTAAGCATCATAGATTTTTCAACATGGCTGAATAGGAGAGACTCAGAGAAAATCAAACAAAAATACAGGCAATTGGAAGAAAGGGAAGGACATGTATCCTGATGAAAAAAAAAATCATTTTGAAAGAAGAGACTTGCAGATCAAACAAAACACATGCACAGGAGTTTAAAAGAGGCAAAGCAGCCCCACAGGGCTGTCCATGGGCCTCAGCGCATGCCCAACACAAGAACCACATTTCTAAGAAGCTCCTAAGTAGCTGGCGGGATCCAAGTAGTATGGCAGAGTTGAGCCACACAGGGTAGACTCGGGGTATACAGCCCCTGACTCATTGTTCACCCTCCAAGAAAAGGACATTGCAGGCTGGCAGCATTTTCTGCCAGCACATGCCAGGGGCAAGTTACCAGGGAAATGCTCCCTCCCCACATCTGCCCATTTGAGTCACCGCTGGGAGCCTGCAGTTTATCTCAAGCAAACTGGGACATCCATCCGGCACAGAGAGCTGGTCTGGTTTCAGCCCACACTCAGCACCCTGGGCTCCCTTGAGCCAACGCTGAGTTCTCACCAAGCTGCTCCAATCCTAGACCTGCCAGCTCTGTCTGAAACCCAACACCAGTCCCTGGGCAACTGGGGTTTACATAGGGTCCTCCAGGCACTCTGGACACAGCAGAGTCTCCATCCTGCAGTTAACGGTGGTGAGTGACACAAGCACAACACCTGAGCACACAGCTCTACAGAGCAGAAGCTGCTGGGGAGACCACTGTAGGAAAAGACTGGGTGTTTGAACCATGGTCGCAGAACAGTCCCAGGAGACCGCCTGCAGCTGGAAGGCAGATGGGGGGAATCCCGCTGAGAGGCAGGGGCTGGCTGACCACAGACTCAGCTCCTGCGCCAAAAGCCAGCTTTAGCCTGAGCCACACAGGACTGGATGCTCACACGGCACCTTGTTCTCACTATCAGGAGACGTCTGTACCCAGCACTGTTCTGGGCACAGACCGCCACCCCAGACTTCCAGTGTGAACAGAGACACCCTGCATGGAGCTCTGCAGAGGAAAGGAGCCATGTGTCCAAAACAATTGAAAATTCCTGGGGCCATTGATAGAGCTCAGCAGCATAAGCACTTGCCTGGCAAGCGCAAGGTCCTGAGTTCGACTCCTGGTACTCGCATATAAAGAAAAAAAATAAAAAAGAAAATTCATTCTACTATTCTTCATTTGATTGCATTATTTTTATTATTATTATACATTTAAATTATTTTTTATTTTTATTGTTTTCTTTGATTTTCCCCTTTTTGCCATTTTCCCCTTCTATACATTTTCTCCACATTTTTACTCATAATTTTATACTATTCTTTTTTATGAGTGTCTGTATATCTGTGCTTTGCCTGCTTTTACTTTTCTCTTTTTTCTCTCCCAGTATAGTTTACAGAGGGTAAGGGAATCCTCCTTGTTCATTTACACCCCTCCTTTTACACATATCTCTTCACCTGACCTCTTTCTCCTGTGTTTTATTCATTCTGAGTTGCACTTTTCTCTCCTCTCCACCTTTTCAATCGTTTCCCTTAGATTTTTTTCTCTAATATTTATATCAATCATAGACTCTTTCCCCATCCCCATTTATTACCACCATTTTTGTACAGTTTTCCCTGATATCCATTTCTAAATAGATAACAACATACTCCTAACATCATTAGGACTCTTTGCCCCACTCCTATTTCTTCCTTCTCGTACCACAGAGCAGAGGACTTCAAATTTTTTCTCCTCATTTTCTATTTCTCTTGTCTTCCTCCCTCTGGCATTATCCAATCTTCCAATCCCCTGGACTTTAGATAACTGATTCTATAAAATTACTGCTGAACGATCTTTTTCACCAGTAGGGGATACACAGCCATCACATTTAGTGCATATTAACAGTGGATCAAGACTTGGGTTGTTACACTACTCACCCTATAGCAGTGCATTTCTTTTCTAGGCTAAAAGGAGACCCCAAACAGGGTCTTTTGGCATGTTATTTCTCAACTAGCCTTGATAGATGCCACTGGAACAGATTAGTCTGCTACTGCTGTAGTTGAATTGATTCCATAAGAATAATCTTGACTCAGTAGAAAATTGAGTGCTAATGAACTTCCAGCACATCCTGGGAGAGGGACAGTAAAAGCTCCTAACCCAAGAACTCAGATTTGATCAGACTCTGCAAGAATGCCTGAACCTGGCAGAAAAGCGTCCTGGGTCTGAGTTAAATTCAGTATCATAGTAGAGGGATCAGAGGTATTATTAGGGTGTGAGTACTCAGTCTCTCTGGCAAAGAAGTTACTTGAGAACCCATTTGCAATGTCTCATTGGAATAACTAATCTGTATTCCCGCTGGACATCCTATTGGCTTAAGCGTTTGTATCTTATAGACTTATTTAGTAACATGAGGTTATGTTATGTTATGTCTTTTACGATTTCATGTGTTTATTAGGTTTTTACTGTTGTATATTTTTCTGTCCATTGGCTCTGATTTGATAGGATTCCAGGTTCTCCCCCTTCCCTTAGCTTCTTTACATAGCTTCTTCTCAAGCCGCCAAGACAATGCTATTCTTTTTCTAAACATGTAATCTCCTCCTCTCAGTTTCTTAAATCCATTATACTTAGCTCCCTCGCAGTCACTCCTATCCTCACTAGTATGATTCCTCGATCCTCCCCATTGTAAGTCTTTGGCTCCCTTATATCTTAACCCTACTGACCTCCCTATAAGAAAGTTCTGATAACCAAGTAGCTTTCCTTAACCACAAAGTGAACCCCTCTTCTCCCATATCTTGCCTTTGACCACACAGAATATATGCTGAAAACCCACAGTACTAAACCTTCAACTCAAATAAGAGTACTCCAATGAAAATGGAACCCACATCAATCTTTTCTTCTCATCTACCATTATTCTATCCTTTAAATCTCCCCCTTAGTGCCTAACAGTACTCATCCAACCGCTTCGCATTTTCCCCACTCCATCTCACCTACTGCACTGCAGAGCAACCACAAATAATAAAGTCATAGTGTGCATAGAGAGTAGACAAACGGGGGAAGAATAAGAGCAAGGACTATCATATAAAAGTATTGTGACACTGAATATTAGGATGCTGTAATAAATAGAAGCATTTCTTCCAGCAAAACATAGGGACAGGGATGAAATCACTTATAGGAAATAACAAGGAGAAATACTAGCACTGGACATACAAAGCTGTAAATTATTCACAGAGAGGCAAAATCCTACTAAAAATGTCGATATAAGCCACAAACTCTCCTCATATCTCTAGCCCTCAACCTGCATAAACCCCACCCCCCCTAAAAAAGAAAGGAGAAAAAAGAATGAGCCATATATAATTTTCTATATATCAGACAAATAAACACAGATACAAGTAGGAAAATGGGGAAACAAGGAAGTATAAGATCTCCAACCCCCTCCAATTCTCCCAAGGCAGAGCAAGGGACCAAAAAAAGGGAGAAGAAAACAATTACCAGGTGGTAGAAATTTATGAAAAGTTATTTGAAGAGATGAAGAAAATAGATGAGTTCAAAGAGGAAAGTTCAAAACTTTATAGCAATTACACTCAATATGCCCATGATGAATTTGGGGGAAATAGGGAAAAAATTGGACCAGCTAACCAGGACAGTTCAAAATTTGAATGACAGATTCAACAAAGATATGGAATCCTCAAAGAGATGTCAGACAGAAATACCTTAAATAAAAAACAGTATAGAATTCATAAATGCCAGAAATTACCAATGTGAAGATAGACTATCTGCTATTGAGGACAAAATAGTGAAACATGATAAAGCCAAAAAGAAAATAAGAGAACAGGAAAAATATCTAACAGCTACTAGATGACAACAAGAAAACTAATCTAAGGCTAATCAGAGTTAGAGAAAAATAAGAAGATAGCAAAAATGGATTCAGTAAAATGCTTACAGAAGTTATGGAAGAAAATTTCTCAAATATAAGAAAAAATTTAAATTACAAGTAAGCAACGCTTATAGAACATCAAACATTATGATAAAAGAACTTCATCAATGCATATAGTCATTAAATTCACAGATATTCAGAAAATAAAAAACAGAATTCTAAAGGCATCAGAGAGAGAGGGGCCGGTGAGAAGGCTCAGCGGCATAAGCGCCTGCCTGGCAAGTGCGAGGGCCCGAGTTCGACTCCCGGATCCCACATACGAAAAAGGGGCCGGTGATATCGCTCAGCGGCACGGGCGCCTGTTGGCGCACGAGGTCCTGAGGTCGACCCCCCGGTACCCACAAAAAATAAAAAAAATAAAAAAAATAAAGGCATCAGAGAAAAACAAAAAAATCACTTACAGAAGTAAACCAATTAGAATCACAGCAGACTTCTAGCATAAACCTTGAAGGCCAGAAGAGCTTAGAGTGAAGTATTTCAAGCCCTAAAAGCAAGTAACTTCCAACCCAGATTAACTTACCCAGAAAAGCTACCTTTTAGAATAGATAAAGAAATAAGTTATTTCCATGAAAAAGACCAGCTCAGAAGATATATGAGAGCTAAACCAGCTCTAGAGACAGTCAAGAATATTCTCAACAGAAACAAAGAATTGGATACAGCTAAAAAATACAGATGAATTTTGCAAAGTCAGTGGATAAACAGCAACAAAAAACATCAGGAAAAGAAAAACAAAGGATCCACCAATAGATGAAGGTAAAGACAGTAAATAACCAACACATTGTCACAGTTTGCTACTGTGGCATGTTGCAAAGGTTGAAAGATTACTCAGAGTCAATGATGTCAATTTATACTCCAGAAGGGCCCAGAAGGGCTGGTATTAACCTGAGACTCCTCAGCATGAGAGAGTCTGATAAGAACAGTCCCAAACTGAAGCCTCTGTGGCTATTTATTGATAGAACAAGGAATCAAGGATAAAGGACAAAGGGAGAATGATGTCTGTGCAGGAATTCATGCAGGGGACAAGGGAAGAACAGAGGAGGCACAAGGTAAGGTCAGCATGGTCTGCTACATGACTGACCTTAGAGTCAATCTAAGTAATAAATCAGAGTATGGGGAGGAGATGGCCAGAGCACTCATTTCCTAAGTCAGTGTGTTTGATCCTATTTGGATTTGTGGCCCTGCAGGCTATCTTTTAATTTCTAACCATGCATTCTGGGATGTTTTGGGCATGTGGCTCCAGAAGTACCTTATCTCTGCATAACTATCTCATACATACCTCTGGCCAATGCCCCAGCAACCCATCTCAGTAATAACTTTCAATGTTAACAGCCTCATTTCTCCAATCAAAAGACACAGACTGGCAGACTGAATCAAAAAACAGAATACAACAATCTGTTGCATTCAAGAAACTCACCTAATCCAAAAGGTATTCATAGACTAAAAATTAAAGGATGGAAAACATTTTATGCTCCAGGACTCTGAAGCAAGCAATTCTAATATCAGACATGGTAAACTTCAAATAAAAACTGATTAGAAGAGACAAAGAAGGTCACTACATACTAGCTAAAGGAATAAGTCAACAAAAAGATATGACATAGATAAGCATATATGAACGGAGTACTGGAGCAACTACCTTTGTAAAACAAAAACTGCTGAAATTAAAAGGTCAAATAAACATTAACAAAATAATAGTAGAGGATTTTAACACCCCACTTTTGCAAAGAGACAGATCAACTAAACAAAAAACGAATAAAGAAATTCAGAGCTGAACCACATCCTTGAACACACGGACTTAACAGATATGCACAGAGAATTCCACTCCTCTCAAGCAGAGTATACATTCTTTTCAGAACCACATGGTATTTTTTCCAAAATAGATCACACGCTAGTCCACAAAGCTTCCTTAAGTAAATGTAAAATAATTGAACTCACCCCATGTATACTATCAGGCAACTGTGCAACAAAAATAGCAATGACAGAAGAAATTACAGAAAAGGCAAAAACTCCTGGAAAATTAACAAAACACTCCTAAACAACCAATGGGTCATAGGGGAAATCAAAGAAGACATTTTAAAAATTCTGGAAGTTAATGAGAAAGAGAATACAACTCAATGAAACCTCTGGGACACTATGAAAGCAGTCCTAAGAGGAAAATTCATTGCAATGAATGCACACATTCAGAAAACAGAGCAAGCCAAAATACCTTATGAGAGATCTTAAGATACCTGAGAAACAACAATAAACCAACCCCAAGCCAAAGTCAAGGAGGGAAATTATAAAGATGAGAGTGGAAATGAACAAAATTGAGACTTAAAAAAAACTGTAAAAGGGCCAGTGAGATAGCTCAGCGGCATAAGCGCCTGCCTGGCAAGCGCGAGGTCCTGAGTTTGACTCCCGGTACCCACATACAAAAAAAGGGCTGGTGATATTGCTCAGTGGCATGGGCGCCTGCTGGTGCACAAGGTCCTGAGTTCGACCCCTGGTACCCACAAAAAAAACAAAATTGTAAAAAAAAAAACAAAATTAACAAATTGAAGAGCTGGTTCTTTGAAAGAATAAATAATATAGATAAGCCTTTAGTCAAACTCATTAAGAGGAAGACAGAGAAGAACCACATCAACTAATTAGAAATGAAAAAGTTGAAATCACAACAGACAGTGTCTAAATCCAAAAGATAGCAACTACTTTGAAAAATTATATTCCAAGAAATTAGCAAATTTTGAAGAAATAGACAGACTCCTAGACACATACAATCTACCAAAAGTAACCCAAGAGGACATAAATATAATATAGGAAAGGAAGAAATTAAATTATCGTTATTTGCAGATGCCATAATACTCTACATAGGAGACCCAAAGAACTCTATCACCAAAATCTCTTTGAAGTAATAAGCAACTTCAGCAAAATAGCAGGATACAAGGTCAACATGCAAAAATCATTAGCATTTGTGTATACAAACAAGGAATGGGATGAGAAGGATATTATGAAAACAATGCCATTCACAGCAGCTTTAAGAGAAATGAAATATCTAGGAATTAATATAACCAAGGAAGTGAAAGACCTCTACAAAGAAAACTGCAGTACCCTGAAGAAGGAGATCAAAGAGCACATCAGAAAATGGAAAGATGTCCTTTGCTCCTGGATAAGTAGAATCAATATTGTCAAAATGGCCATACTCCCAAAACTGTTATACAGATCCAATGAAGTTCCAGTCAAAATATCATCAGCATACTTTACAGTTCTAGAGAAAACAATCCTAAAATTCATGTGGAACCAGAAGGGACCCAAAATAGCAAAAGTAATTCTGGTCAACAAGAGCAAAGGAGGCAACATAGCAATACCTGACTTATAGCTATACTTCAAAGCCGTAGTGATAAAAACAGCATGGAACTAGAACAAAAACAGACACATAGATCAATGGAAGTGAACTGAGGGGACAGGAACCTCACCAGACACATTCAACTATCTGATCTTTGACAAAGAGGCCAAAAGCATGTGTTGAAGGAAAGATAGCCTATTCAACAAGTGGTGGGAAACCTGGTTACCCGTTTCCAGAAGAATGAAACTGGACCCTTATTTCTCACCATATACTAAATTAAAATCAAAATGGATCAAAGATCTAAACATTAAAGCAGAAAGATTAAACCTTCTAGAAGATAAAATAGGTAAAACACTTGAAGACATAGGTATAGGAAGGGATTTTCTAAATAGTGCCTCAAGTGCACAAGAAAACCAGCAAGAATCAACAAATGGAATTATATCAGACTAAAAAGCATCTGTACAGCAAAAGAATCAATCAGTAGAGTGAAAAGACAACCTATGAAATGGGAAAAAATTGCCAGCTATTCCTCAGACAGAGGGCTAATTTATAGAATATACAAAAAACTCAAAAAATTAAACCTTCTAAAATGAAAGACCTAGTCAAGAGATGGGCAAGAGAAATGAACAGATTCTTCACAAAAAAAGAAATACAAATGGTCAACAGATATATGAAAAAAATGTTCAACATTTCTGGCTATCAGAGAAAGGCAAATTAAAACAGCAATAAGGTTCCATCTTACTCTGAAAGAATGCCAATCATTAGGAAATCAAAGAATAACATATGCTCGCACGGCTTTGGTGAAAAAGGAACCCTCCTTCATTTTTGGCGGGAATGTGAACTAGTACAAATCTTTTGGAAATCAGTAAGGAAATTCCTTGAATAACTGAAATTAGAAATTCCATATGACCCAGCTATCCCCCTGCTAGGTGTCTTCTTCAAAAAGCATAAGTCATCATACTACAGTGATACTTGCATACCAGTATTTATAGCAGCACAATTCATAATAGCTAAATCCTGGAAGCCATCTGTATACCCATCAACAGACAATTGGATAAACAAAATGTGGTATGTATATATAATAGAATACTACTTTGCTATAAAGAATGACAGATTGAGACATTTGTAGGAAAATGGATG
The DNA here is from genome assembly GCA_028451465.1 of Erethizon dorsatum. Taxonomy (NCBI): domain Eukaryota; kingdom Metazoa; phylum Chordata; class Mammalia; order Rodentia; family Erethizontidae; genus Erethizon; species Erethizon dorsatum. The sequence continues at coordinate 81,548,109 of CM051838.1, read as the reverse complement.
CAGCTGGAAAATGTAATGTTGAGTGAAATAAACCAGACACACAAGCTTAAATATTACGTGGTATCTCTCATTTGAGTGAGGCATAGAACAAACAAAGAAAATGATATAGGATTGATAGAAAGTGACAAGGCAATGGATCTCTTGTAATAGGGAAGCAGCCCAAGGAAACTAGGATAAGGGGTGAAGAGGAAGGAAAGATTAAATAAGAATAAAGATATGCCATGTACATGAACCTGATAACCCCAATTAACGTAAACACTATATGCCATACCATGAGACAATATCAATAAGTATGAAAAGGGGGGTAGGGGAAACCACTGGGGAGAGGAGAAGGGAAGGGAAGTGGAAGGAGAAAAAATAAACTAAGCTGTAATATGTACATGTAACCACTCCCAAGATGACTGTAAACTGCATGAATTACAAACATGTACTAATAAATATTTTTAAAAATAAAAAAAGAACATGGCATCATGATTGAGGGCAAATGTGTAACAAGTGACTGATTATTAATATTACTATATAAAATTAGTTCTAAAAGTCCTAGAAAAGTGTTTTTCCTACTCTTGCATACTGATAGTACAATAGACAAATTATAATCATCTGAATGTGTGGAGGTTTCTTCCCATCTGCCATCAATCCTTTCCTCAGTGGGCATCAACGAGGGTCCTACAATGTAATTAAATTCTGACAATATCTACAGGTTGATGGTGTCACATCCCATGGTTAAAAACTCAGTCCCACAAGACCACACTACTTCAGATCCCAATTATGAACCTCAAGTTAGGTTCTGCACAACTGTGCTGTAAATTGGCGTTCTCATGATCCCTTCTTTGAGTCAATGAATTTGCTAAAGTGGATCATAGAATTCAGGGAAATACCATACTGTACTTATGTTTCCTAATTTGTTTTAAGGACATTACAGATGATACAGAGGAACAGCCATACAGAAGAGATGCATAGAGCAAGGTTTAGGAGAAAAGACATGTCATGCCCTAGGAATCTCCACGTACTACATTTCTCAGTTGGAAAGCCCCTGAATCCTATCCTTTTGTGTTTTCATGGAGACTTGATTGGTTACATCATTGTCCACTTGTAATCAACTCAATGTTCAGCTCTTCTCCCCTATCCAGAGTTCAGAGAATGAGGCTGAAATTTCCAACCTCTAATCAGGCCTTGATCTTTCTGGCAACAAGACCCCATCCTGGAACTACCTAGGGGCTTCCAGCCATCAGGCATGCCATTACAGTACCAAAGACTCTCATCAGTCCAGAGAGTCATAGGGTTTCAGGCACTTTGTGCCAGAAAGAAGGGAACAATACTACAGACCCTACATGAATAATCCAGGAAAATTTCCCCATCTCAAGATCCTTAACCATACATGTAAAGTCCCTTTGTCATATAAAGTCACATATTCACAGATTCTAGGGATTACAACATGGGCATATATGAGACCACTGTTCTGCCTATCACATTAAATATTACTCTAGCTGCTTGTAAAGAACTAAAATCAAGATTATCTCTGACCCCTATTAATTTTTATTCTAATATTTGAATTTAAGTAGATGTCTCATATATTCAGACAAAAAATGCTAAGAACAAGTAAGGCTAAGCCTGGGAGCAAGAGTCAGGAAGTAAACTAAACCCAAAAACCATGCAGAAAGTATACAAGGTAGCATGGTGTGAGAATTCAGTCATAACATGGACCCTGAACTAGCAGGGAGCCCAATGCCTGAGCAAGAAGAGTCTGGTACACAAGGAACCACAAAAGCACTTGAAAGAAAACAAGCTGCCATATCAGGCAGTTAATTTTCTCACTCTTCCTGCTGGGGCATTTGTAAACCTTAGGAATGATGGAGGCAACTGTCTGGTAAACACAGTCAAAATTGCAAAGTAAAAAATTTAAAAAGAAAAACTATATTGATCATGTATAGGTAAGTCTCAGAATATCAAAATTCTGTGAACTTTCCTTTTGAAAACTCTCTAAAGTTCCTCAAGTTCTCTCTTCTTGATTCAATGATAATAAAAATGATCTCATTTTTATAGATATGTAGGAAGTGCTAATTTGATTTAATAATCTTTAAACAAGACTCTATTTATAACTTGATAGAAATGTATAATCATTTCTCCATCTGTACAGTCTTTGTTCCTCTGCCTTTGAAGAGCTTTTGATCCTTGCATTACACCTCATACATTCCTATTTGAACGTGAGTTTTTATGAGTATTCTCTCTGGGCTTTCCATATATGAATACAGAGAGGCCACATTGTTCCTCAGAAAACACTTACTCTGTTTATGTGAGCATTTAGCATCTGTCTAGTAATGAAAGCACAGTCTTTATGTGTGGGCTATAAAAATTTCAAACTGATCGAAAGTATCTGTCTATTCAAAATAAACATTTTGCCACTTTCCCTCCAATCCTTAAGTCTATGCCTAAATAGATTTGTAGATATTAATATCTACAGCCATGTAAATAAACTTGTAAAAATTTAGGGCATCATCTTACCCATTATATATCTTAATTCTGTGGTTTCACGAAAATTAGCCAATATAAATCCAATCCTTGTTCAGGTTAATAGATCATTCCCATATTCAATAGAGCTATCAATTGCCATCAAATACCAGGATGACTGAATTACTACCAATCCTCTTCTTGGGAGAATATGAACACTTGGGGCCAGCAGAGATCAAGAACACAAGATGAGCTTCAGGGCTTGTGTGTACATGTGTGTACATGTGTATACATGTGCATTTATAAAAGACAAGTCTAGAATTTGTTTCTGCAGTAAAATTAATTTATTTCAAGTAATAAAATATAAAATATTAAAAAAGGAAAATGAGGGCTGGCGAGATGGCTCAGCGGCGTAAGCGCCTGCCCGGCAAGCGCGAGGGCCCGAGTTCGACTCCCTGAACCCACATAAGAAAAAAGGGGCCGGTGATATCGCTCAGCAGCATGGGTGCCTGCTGGCATGCGAGGTCCTGAGGTCGACCCCCGGTACCCACAAAAAAAAAAAAAAGGAAAATGATTGTTAAATAACCTCAGAATATACCCCATGTTCTTAGTCTCCAGTGTCACTTTGACTACATCACTCTCTGCCAGCACACCAAAAATGTAGGCAAAGTTAAAATTGCTAAGGTACTGGAAAGTTACAATTTTTATCCCATGTATTCTTTTTCTTTTCCCCTTGCACTGCAGTCAGCTGAATAATACATATAACCTTTCATTTTTTATGAAAAGCAACAGCTGGCAAATTGTTAAACTGTTTGGAAAATTCTGGCATAGTAATGTTAGTTTAAGACAATGCTAGCTGACATAAAATTGTCGCATTAGACAGATTAAAAAGACTAATGGAAATGTAAGAAAAGAAATGAAAAAGGTCATTGCACCACAGTAGGATCTCGCCCTGGGCTTAGGCTGTAGACAAAAGATCTGAAATTGCCACTGACTGATGCCATTAAGGAGAAAAAGAAGAATTCATCTAAACACCTCCATACCAGTGCATCTGCATTGCCCAGCCTCTCACTGTATGGAACATCACCACATACAGTTGTGAAAAACTGAATGCAATTATTTCTGTTTTCTCTAGTCACAATCTGAAATGTCAGTCTGAACAGATTGCAAAGCAAGCATAGCTTAGAGCATGTTTTTCAATGCATTTTCATTTCCCCTTTTGAATTTTTCTCATCTATTTTATAACAAATGGCTTTTTTCCCATTTTATGAGGGTGTCTATGTATCCTACCTTATAACCAGAAAACATGGAAGAATATCATTGAAGTTTTGATCTATAAAAATAAATTTCTGAGATTTTTTCATGTATCTATAATACTGCTTTTACACTAAAATAAACTTATTAAAATGTAATGATCTTAAATACTAGTTTTCAGTTAACCAATGTATTTCATATAACATTAATTCCTTTGAAACTACAGATACTTTTGTGTTTTTATATCCCCCCAAATTGGCATAATATTTTAAATGAAATTATTCAGAAAAAATTGGCAATAAAGTTAAAATTTTAATAAAATTAAATTTCAAATATCAAACTCAAACCTGTTTACAATAAAAAATAAAGTGCTAATGTTAAGTGATCACTTAACTAAATATTCTTCAAAAAAATTTTTTTGCCATCATTCAATGTTTCTCATGTACTGTGTGTGTACACACACATTTGAACTTTTCCCCAGACTCTTCCTAATTTAAATGTGTTTAATTCTGGATTTGAACTAGCTTTATCTCTACACTCTCTCTTCCGTATGCCCCTTCATCCCTTGTACTTGGAATTGATCTAAGATTTGGAGATCCAGTTTATCCCACTTTTCTTCCCCTCTAATTTCTATTTCGTCTGGCCTGGACTTCTGTAATACACCAGCAATGACGAACGATGTCCAGAGTCCTGCTCTGATCCACACTGCCTGGGGCCACTGTCCTTCTCGTCCGGCCCACTTAGAAGCCACAGTTTCCCCGCACGTCCACATTCCTTCAGTGTGATTCGGGAGTGTTGAACTCACTTCAGCACCTGCTCTTGTTCCTCGGGCTTTGTAAGGCTGAGCGTCAAGCTTCATTGAATCATTTTTCACACTCAACATGTCCACCTGCACTGGAACATCATGATGTTCACGTATTTTTTGTAGTGATCAATTTTATACCCCATGCATAAATTATTGGGGGAAAGTTGATATATCAGAAATATAGCATGTACACCTACATAGGCATAATTTTGGTTATATGAATTAAAGGAATAATATGTTCATATTAATCACCAAATAATATAGAAGATTCTAAAATAAAATTAGCATTCTCTCATAACTTTCTATAATACTCCTTTTCCAATTTAACAATTATATAAAATTAATATATTTTTCACACTTTTGTTCTAGTATAAAAAATGTACTATAAAATGTTAAACTTTTTAAAATAAAAAGGACATAAAGGTGACTGTATGTTTTATTCTAATATTAAAATTAGTTATTTAAATTATAATGTACTGCCTCAAAATCAGTAGGTATCAGCCTGATTTTAATTTTAATTTTGATTTTTTATTAGTACATGTTTGTGATACATAATAAATTAATTAATTGGGGGTAGTTGGTACATTTACATGACATCATAATTCTTATATCCCCTCCTCCTACCCCACTTTCCTTCTCTTGATCTCCTTACTGTTTGCAAAAATCTATATCCCTCTTTCCTATCTTCAATCATTTATTTTGCTTTTTAATTTATATATGCTTGAGTTTCTCATATGAGAGAAACAATATGATATTTAAATTTGTATATCTGATTTATTTTACTTAACATTATGGTATCAAAGTGCATCAACTTTCCAACAAATGATTCAAATTTATACTTCTTTGTGTATAAATACATTTTCTTTATCCATCAGCTGATGGACATATAAGTCACTTCCAAGATTTAGCTAAGGGGAATAACTGGGTCAAATGGAATTTCTATTTTTAGTTTTTTGAGGAATCTCCACACCCATTTCCCTAGTGGTTGTACTAGTTTATATTCACACCAATAATGTAGAAAGAAAAGTTCCCTCTTCCCAGCAGCTTTGCCAGCATTTCATTTTTTTTTTATTTCTTAATGATAGCCATTCATTCTGGGGTAAAATGAACTCTCAGTGTTGTTTTAATTTGCATTTCTTTAATGACCTGTGATGTAGAACATTTCTTCATATATATATTATTGGCCATTTGTATTTCTTCATCTGAAAAGTGTCTGCACATTTCACTGCCCATGTTTTGACTGGGTGTTTTATTAAGGTCTTATTTTTTCAGTTCTTTATATTATGTATGCTAGATATAATCCTCTGTCTGAGAATAGCTGGCAAATTTTTTCCTTTCTGTACACTGTGTCTTTACTCTGCTGGTTGTTACCTTTGCTATGCAGAAGTTTTTAAATTTGATATGATCCCATTTATTGAGCCTTGGTACTATTTCTTGTTCACTTGGGGTTCTATTCAGAAAGTCCTTACCTATGCCTATGACTTCAAGAGTTTCACCTATTTTACTTCCAGCAGATTAAGTATTTCTGTTTTAACATGTAGAACTTTTACCCATTTAGATTTTATTGTAGTACATGGTGAGATGTATGGTTTTAGATTCAATCTTCTACATGTAGTTAGCCAATTTTCCCAGCAGCATTTATTAAAAAGGTTATCTTTCCTCCAGGAAATGTTTTTGGTCCCTTTGTCAAAGATCAAATAGCTGCATGTTCCTGGGATACTTCTCCACCCTCTATTCTGCTGTATTCCTCCTCATGTCTGTTCTTGGGCCAATACCATGACATTTTTATCACAAATAAAAATTATTACGTGCTATATACAGTAATATATTTTATTCTTTCTTTATAAAGAGATATTGAGGTTATATGAATTTTATTATCATAATCAACATTGTAATAATCAAAAGTTTGAAAGAACACTTATAGTATCCACAAATCCATAGTGGTCTATGAAGTAAAAATCAAACACAAAAACATTTGCTAAAGAAATAATCACTTCTAAAAGTAGTCCTTTCTCAAATTTTCATCACGTTACATACTAGAATTTTTTCCTCACTACCAAATCTTTATTTTCAGTTTCCTTATTACTGGTTGCTGTGCTCAAATCTGTTATTTTAGAGTAATATGCAATATTAATGTAAATTGAATTTTCATATGATACAAATTTCACACAAGGAAATGTGTTTCATGCCAGGAGAGTAGAGAAACATTCAAATCACACAAAAATTACCACAGTTAAAACAGTTTACATGGACACAAGAGAAAGCTGACAACTATAAATATATGATAGATGTTTCAAAATGGTTATTTTACCATTAAAAGACTAAGAGAGGCTTTTGGAATGAATGAGATTCTCTTCATGATTTTGTTAGAAAAGTCATAATTGGGGCATTTAACATGTTGCCATAAAATGTTGAAAATGCTACACCAAAAGTATCAAGTATTAGTCTACAGCTTGTGATAAAAAATAGCCACACAACTATTATAATCTACTTTTAGTTCATGTGAAGTAAATCGCTGTTTATAATATTTAACTTTATTTCTGATGAAACTCTGGAATTATACCACATTTTTCCATTTCTATACAATTTGGTTCCCATTTAAAATGGTTTGGCTTTAGTGAATATTTAGTATTAGAGAGTATTGGCAGGAAACCGCATTCCTCTGATATTAATCCAGGACTGGATTTTGAGAGAAGTGAGTTCCTGTATAGAAAAGACTATCAATTTTCCTTCCAGCAGCCTCATAATTAAACATGAGTGCTAATCCATGACTCTATTCACACTAGAGAACTAGCAATAATGCTTACCGTATAAATTAATAAATGTGAAATTATTAACTCAAATAACAGGAACATTTTAAGTTTTCATATATATTACCAATACCTAACAGTCTTTACCAATTTACACTCTTATGAGCAGATGATGAGAATGTATCTTCTTTCTCTTTCTCCAATATTTTATTAATTTTAAATATTTTGGTAATGCCACAGATAAAGAGAGGTATATGGTCTTGATTTGTATTTCTCTAACCACTAGTGAGGGTGATATATTTTCATATTCTTTTTTATTCCTATGAATTACTTCTTTATGGCTTTTTGTTTCAAATGGGTTATCATTTTAAAAATTAATTTGTATGCCTAAATATTTTTAAAATTAACTTTCATGTTATATAGATGATACAAATATATCTGTTCATTGTCTTTTAAATTTTTCTGGTGATAATTTTATTTTTTATCTTGTGGAAGATTTAAATTTCTCCACATTTAAATCTGTCAGTCTGTCTTTATAACAGTTGGATTGAAATCCAAATTTCATTATATCCACACACATATAAAAATACATATATACATATATTTCAGACCAATAATAAAACATCAAGATTACCAGATTATCTCCTTATACTTACTTCTATAATCTTTATAAATTTATTTAGTTTGGCTCTTAAAATAACTTGAAGTTTCTGTGAATGTAGATATATCTATACATAGGAGGAAGTCTATGTCTGAACTAACTTTTCTCATGCTTAATTTTAAATTACCCCAATGCCACTATTTTTCAAGCAGAGAATCATTTTTCATTAGTTAGAGATGCCACCATTATTGCATATTACTGCACATATACATCACTGCATTCTGGGATCTTCTATTCCATGGAAATATTACCATACCAATATCATATTTCCTATAGACCAAAAGTTTGTGTCCTCAAAATTCATATTTTAAATCCCAGTCCTTAATGTAATGGTATTTGGAGATTTAGCCATTGGTAGGTTTGCTGCCCTTTCAATGGTACTAGTGTCTTAAAAAATGAGGCCCCAAACAGAGCTCCCTTCCCCTCTGCCATTTAAGGACACAGTGACAAGACATTGCCTATGAACTAAGAAGCAAGCTCTTGTCAGACACTCAATCTGCTAGTGCCTTCATCTTGGAGTTCTGGTCTATGGAACTGTGATAAATAATTTTTTTTTCTTTGTGAGAAACTACTGATGTGGTGTTTTGCATTCTTTTTTTTCTTCTTTTTTTTTTTTTCCTTTATGTGGGTACCAGGAACCAAACTCAGGACCTTGCGCTTGCCAGCAGGCATTTATGCCACTGAGCTGTATCGCTGGTCCTCGTATTCTTTTAAGGAGTAGAATGTAGTAGTTTAATTTATATCTGGTAAAGCATGGCTCACCAAATATCCTTCTTCCTTTTTTTCCTCTTTGTCAAGAATTAAGTATTCTTTAAATTTTGTTTTTCAGATTCTAATGTTCATAAGGTCCCACTGAGATTTTTATTGACAGTCATTAAATTAATGGATTGAATTTTAGATATTGGGCATCTTTAAAATATAGTTTTCCAAATTAAAAGCACAGTAAGCATTTTATTTATCCAGGTCTTGTTTCATGCTTGTCTTTTTCTAACATTTAGTAGAAATGCTTTTATTTTAATATCTTCCCTTAGTGGTGGTATTTTCTACAGACTTTCAAGGTATCCCCTTCAGAGAAAATTTTTCAGAACATTAAGTTAATGGAAATTCTATTTTTAGTTACTAGGTTATAATCATGGTATCACTAGGAGGTTGTCTTGTTTTAAATAAAATAAGGGAGTTGAAATCAGCTCATTTGTTTATTGACTGTTTTTCCCCCCACTAGATAGTAAGCTCCACAAGCCAAATATGTGTTTAACTTTGAAGTGCAGCACCATGGACAGAGCTTCTCGCTGGAGGGTGAAAGGAAAATATTTAGGGAATTACTCAGTGTTTTTTATTTAAAGCAGGTATGAGTGCTTGGTTCTGTGTTTTGATGGAAAGTATGGCACTCTGGACACAGATGGATAGGTTAGAATTCTGATTTCACCTCTTAATATCAGTGTGAGTTGGGCCACGTTGTTAACCCCTTTAAATTTCTGCAAGTGAGAGTGGAGGGAATTAAATATAGGATCACTGTGTTATTTAATTCTCACAATGGTTCTATGAATCATTCCCATAGATGACTGAAATTTTAATATAATTAAGTCACAAAAACCGGTGAGATGGCTCAGCGGCTTAAGCGCCCGCCCGGCAAGCGCGAGGGCCTGAGTTCGACTCCCGGAACCCACATACGAAAAAGGGGCCGGTGATATCGCTCAGCGGCATGGGCGCCTGCTGGCGTGCGAGGTCCTGAGGTCGACCCCCCGGTACCCACAAAAAAAAAAAAAATTTAGGGATTTGACTCATTTCTGAGGAACTGGAGTCATCAGAGTTGCTCAGGTCAACTAGTAAGTTTGCCTATGCCAGGTTCCTTCTGGTTAGAAGCAGATGCCAAGAGAGGTACTGAGAGAAGTGCCTGTGCAAGATAGAAGGAAAGAAAACAGGAATCAGGAGCAGACAGCAAGACCAGATTCAATGCATGCCAAAACAGTAAGGGCTGGAAGAAAGGGTGAAAACTCCTCGGATAGCAATGGATTTCTCAGAACATCTCAGTCAGGCCAGTGGGATGTCTCTAAGCAAAAGTTACCTAGTAGCCAGTGTAGAGCAGAAATGGCCCGCAGTACTACTTCACTATGGTTAATCAGTAACTGGGAACAGACTGGAAAAGACTGGTATTAATGCAATGGTAGATCTAAAGAAACAGCAGCCAGGGCTATCGGTCAATCTATAGCTCGAAGCAGTTTCTCTTGAATACTAATTGAATGGTCCATTCCTATGGCTCCTGTAATATATGTACTGAGCAGCATGTCGTGAAACTCAGATTAAAATAATCACCTCAATCAAATTTCCTTCCTCACCATTACCTCATCACATTGAGCTATATTCTGAAGAGAAACATACATAAGACTATATATCTCAACTTACTGATAAGTAGAAAAAGCAAGAGGGAAAAGGTAGCTGATTTCACGATTTTACTTTTAGCTTGTTGCTCTCTTCCAGTGGGTAGGGAGGGATCACTCCGTTCTCCTCACATTTCTCACATGACTCTTCTGCCACCTTTTCCAGTTCTTCTCCCAGGCCTGCAAATGTGCACACTTCCCAAGCATCAGATTCTAGCATCCTGCTTTTCTTTTTCCCTCTCTCTCCTCAATAAACTTTCACCCAAAAATGTCATAGTCATCTCTTTTTTATATAGAGAAAAAAACATTTAAAAAAGATAATTTCAAAACAAGATAGTAGGAAATTAACAATGGTTAATATATTGCGTATTGTTATCTTCAGAGTAGTTACTCAGTTTACAAGATACAGAGATGCAAAATTGTTCAGGCAATATAAGCACAAACCGTCCTATTCAATGAACTAAAAAAAAGTTAGTAGCATAATAATTTTAGCTATCTTGTACATATATATATTTTTTCTTTTCCCTTCCTTCTTTTCTCCTTTCTCCCATCCCCATTCTTCTTTCCTTTTCAGCAGTTTCTTTCCTTTTCACAATATCTATTGTACATTTTGGATCTTATTTACTTTTTCAGCTTCTTACACTAGGGAGACAATATGATGCTTACACATGTGAGTTTGATTTATTTCACTTATGAGTATAGTATCTAGTTGCATCCATTTACCTATAAAAGCCTCGAGTTTATCTTTCTTTATAGCTGAGTAGTACTCCATTGTAAAGAAAAATAATGCACCTTTTTATCCATTCCTTGTTGATGGGCATTTGGGCTGTTTCCAAGACTTAGCTATTACAAATTGTGCTGCTATAAACATGGATGCACATATATTGCTGTGGTATGTTTTTAATTCTCCTGGGAAAATACCCAGAAGGGGAATACCTGGGTCAAATGGGACCTCTAATCCTAGTTATTTGAGGAGACCGCTAATTGATTTCCACAATGGTTGTACCAGTCTACACTCCCACCAACAATGGAGAAGGGTTCCTTTTTCCCCACAGCCCCACCAACATCTGTTATTGGTTGATTTCTTGATCATAGCCACTCCTTCTGGGATGAGATGGAATCTCAGTGTTGTTTTAATTTGCATTTCCCAAATGACCAATGATGTCGATCATTTTTTCATATATTTGTTTCCCATCTGTATTTCTTTATCTGAGAAGTGCGTATTAATCTCAGATGCCCATTTTTGGATTGGGTCTTTGAATTTGGGGTGTCTGATTTCTTTCAAGTCTTTATACATTCTAGATAAAAGTCCTTTATCTAAGGGAAAATTGACTAAAATTTTTTCCCACTCTGTGGGTTGTCTTTTCACTCTGTTGGTGATTTCTTTTGATGTGCAAAAACTTTTTAATAAGATGAGATCCCAGTAGTTGATTCTTTGGAGTATTTCTCGTGCAGTTTGGGTTTTGTTCATGAAGTCTATGCCTCCCCCATGTCTTCAAGATTTCTACCTACTTTGACTTCCAGTAGATTTAGTGTTTCTGTTTGAATATTTAGATCTTTGATCCACTTTTACTTTAATTTAGTGCATGGTGATAGACAGGAGTCTAGGTTTAGTCTTCAGCATGTGTAAAGCCAGTTTTTCCAGCACCATTTATTAAAGAGGCCTTCTTTCTTCCAGTGAACATGTTTGGCCCCTTTGTCAAAGATAAGGTGACTGAGTGTATTTGGAGTTGAGTCTACATTTTCTAATTTGTTCCATTGACCCTCAAGTCTATTTTTTGCCAGTGCCATGCAGATTTTATCACAGTAGCTTTGTAGCATAATTTCAAGTCAGGAATTGTGATGCCTCCTGCCTTGCCCTTGTTGCCCAGGATTGCCTTTGCTATTCTAGGTGTCTTCTGTTTCCAAATGAATTTTATGAATGTTTTTTCTAGATCTGTGAAGTATGCTAATGGTATTTTGATCAGCATTGAATTAAATCTGTGTAACAGTTTTGGGAGTATAGCCGTTTTCATAATGTTGGTTCTTCCTATCCATGAGCAAGGGATATCTTTCCATTTTCGGCTATCCTCTTCAATCTCCTTTTTCCTAGTACTGTAATTTTCAATGTATAGACCTTTTACTTCCTTTGTTAGATTGATTCTGAAGTATTTCATTTTTTTGTATGCTACTGTGAACGATGTGGTTTTCCTAATTTATCTCTCAGTGAGTTTGTTCTTTGTGTACAGGAATGCTATTGATTTTTGAGTGTTGACTTTGTATTCAGCTATGCTACTGAACTTGGTTACTAATTCTAGAAGTCTTTTGGTGGAGTTTTTGGGATCTGCTATGCAGAGTACCATGTCTCTTTGAATAATGTTAATTTAACTTCTTCCTTTCTTATGCTTATTCCTTTTATTTCTCTCTCTTTTCTAATTGCTCTGGCTAATGTTTCCAGAATTATATTGAATAGGAGTGGTGATAGTGGAAATCCTTGTCTTCTTCTTGATTTTAGATTGAAAGCTTCCAGTTTTTGTCCATTTAGTATGATGTTGGCTGTTGGTTTGTCATAGATGGCTTTTATCAGATTGAGGTAAAGAGCATCTATTCCAATTTTCTGTAAGGTTTTTATCAGGAATGAGTGCTGGACTTTATCAAAAGCTTTTTCTGCATCTATCGAGATGATCATTTGATTTTTGTCTTTGGCTCTGTTGATACAGTGTATTAAATTTATTGATTAGTGTATGTTGAACCATTCCTGCATTCCTGGGATGAATCCCAATTGGTCATGCTGTATAATCTTCTTGAAGAATTGCTGCATTCTGTTTGCAAGTAACTTACTGAGGATTTTTGCATCTATGTTCATGAGGGAGATTGGCATGTAGTTCTCTGTTTTGGTTGGGTCTTTCTCTGGTTTTGATATCAGGGTAATACTTGCCTATAGGAAGGAGTTAGTGAGAATTGCTTCCCTTTGAATTTCATTAAACAGTTTGAGGAGTGTTGGCATTAAATCCTCTAAAGATCTTGTAGAATTCAGCCATGAATCATCAAGAGCTGGGCTTTTCTTTTCTTTTTCTGTGGGTACCGGCAGTCAAACTCAGGATCTCACACACCAGCAGGCACCCGTGCCGCTGAGTGATATGGCCTGCCCTTTTTTCATATGTGGGTACCAGAATTTGAACTCAGGACCTTGTGCTTGCCTGGCAGGCACTTATGCCACTGAGCTATCTCACCAGCTCATGGGCTTTTCTTTATTGGTAAGTTTTTAATTGCATTTTCAATTTTATTAACTGATATTGGGTTACTAAGAATTTTTATATCTTCTTGATTCAGCTTTGGTAATTCATACATTTCTAGGAATCTGTCCATTTCTTCTGTGTTTTCCATCCAATGTGAGTAAAGATTTTTGAAGTTGGTATTGATGATCTTCTGAATTTCACAGCATCTATAGTGATTTCACCCTTTCATTCCTTATTGCATGACTTTGAGTGTTTTCTTTCTTTTTTTTTTTTTGATAAGGTTGGCTAGGGGTTTATTAATTTTATTTATTCTTTCAAAGAACCAACTGTTCAGTTCATTAATTCTTTGTATTGTTTTCTTAGTCTCCATTGTGCTAATTTCTGCTCTGATCTTTATATTTTCCTCCACTGTATGGGCTTGACTTGCCGTTCTTTTTCCAGAAGCTTGAGGTGCAGCATTAGGATGTTTATTTGTACTCATTCTGTTTTCCTGATGTGAGAATTCACCACTATAATTTCCCCTTAGGACTGCTTTCATTGCATCCCACAAGTTCCAGTATACTGTATTTGCATTTTCATTTGACTGTAGATATTGTTTAATTTTTTCTTTATCTGTTACCCACTGGTTGTTTAGGAGGGTGTTGTTTCTTTTCCATGTGTTTAAGGCATTTTTGCAGTTTTTTTGTCATTAATTACCCATTGGTTAATATGCATGGGATAATTTCAATTCCTTTGCATTTACTTAAGCATGTTCTATGGCTAGTATATGGTCTACTTTAGAGAACATCCCATGTGCAGCTGAGAAGAATGCGTATTCTTATGTTCGGTGGAACACTGTTCATGTGTACTAAGTCCAATTGTTCACAGGTTTTGTTCAGTTATTTCTTTGTTGATTTTTTGTCTAGTTGATCTATCTCTTCGTGACAATAGTTATCAAGGTCCCCCAATGCAATTGTGTTATTGCTTATTTGGTTTCTCATGTCTGTTAATATTTGTCTTATATAGTTTGGTGCTCCTGTATTTGGAGCATATATATTTATAATTGTTATCTTTTCCTTTTGAATTTTCCCTTAATAAGTATGTAGTGATCTTTATCTCTTTTGATCATTCTTGGTTTGAAGTTCACATTGTTTGCAATGCTTTTTTCTGGGTTTCTGTTGCATGGAGTATTGTTTTTCATCCTTTGACATTTTGTCTATGAATTTCTTTTTGAGTTAAATGTGTTTCTTGTATACAGCATAATGTTGGATCTTGTTTCTTCATCCATTCTGCCAGTCTGTTTCTTTTGATTGGTGAATTGAGGCCATTTAATTTGATGGCTATAGCTGGTATGCATTAGCTTATCTTTGTCATGATATTTTCCTGATGTTGGTTCCCTGTGTTTCCCCTCTGTTTAATTGCTTGCCCTGCCTGGTGGTTTCTTTCTGTTGTTGTTCCTGGAACTGTGGTCATTTTTACCTCTGTCTAAAATATCTTTCAGTACTCTTTGTAAGGTTCATTTGGTGGTCATGAATTTCTTCAGTTGTTCTTTGTCATGGAAGTATCTTATTTCTCCAATAATTTTGAAATATAGTTTTGCAGGGTACATCAATCTGGGTTGGAAGTTGTTTTCTTTCAGGACTTGAAATACTTCACCCCAAGCTCTTCTTGACTTGAGGGTTTGTGTTGAGATGTCTGCCATGATTTTGATGGGCTTTCCTGTGTAGGTGATTAACAGCTTTTAATATTCTGGTCTTGTGCTGATTTTCTGGAATCTTAATTATTATATGTCTGGGTGTAGATTTCTTTTGGTTATGGTGAATTGGAATTCTATATGGTTCACTTATCTGTACATCAGATTCTTTTCCTATGTTTGGGAAATTTTCTGCTATTACCTCTGCAAATAGTTTTTTTATGTCTTTGTGTTGAATTCTGCTTTTTCATTGGCACCAATTAGTCTTATATTATTTTTCTATGTGTCTTCTTGCAGCTGTTGGATTGTTATTTCCTAATCTTTTGTTATTTTCAAGAGCTCTTTCCTTTCATGATCACAGCTGCGATCCTGTCTTCAAGGTCTGAAAGTCTGTGTTCAGTTTCATTCAAGTGGTTTTGCCAGCTTTCAATGGAATTTTTGATTTCCTGGATATCTGTTCGTATCTGTTTCGTGTATTCTATTTCTTTCCTGGATTGATCAGTCATGGTTTCCATCCTCTTCCTATCATCATCTATTTTTTTTATCTATTTCTACTCTAGACTTACTGAGCAATTCCTTTATAAATGTTGACATTTCTTTTTTACCTGAGTTATTTTTTCTGATCTAATTTCCTCTACAGCCTCATGGATTTGTTTCTTTATTTTGGTTGCCATTATTTCAGAAATTTCAAATGTGTGTCTTCTGATTTCTTCTATGTTGATGTCTCTGGACTTGTTTTGGGCTGCCTGGAGGCCTGAGATTGCATTTTGCTTCTTCATCTTGTCATTTTCTATTTTTAAAAATTGTTTATTTTGTTTTCTGTGATGATCCTTGTGAGTTTTTGTAGTAGGTAGCTATATCACTAGTATCATGGCTTCTCTAGAAAAGTCTGTTCTTCAGGGATGTCTTCAAGTCCTGGATTCTTCCCGAGCTGGTTGCTGATCCCTTTGAGGCCTCAGTCACCTGTTGGCTTGAATTGTTATTGTTACTTCTGACTTTTCACACCACTAGTCCCTCCTGTCCATCCTGTGCACCTTAGTTGAGACCCCACTGTGTCACTGGCGTTCCCTCTGGTCTCTGGGCCTTCCCTGCCAGGTCTCCTCAGTAGTGGCAATAGCAATGGGAGGGGCCATTCTTTCGGCCTTCCGGTGCGGTTCACCTGGGTCCTGGCAGAGAGGCAATGGGAGGGGCTGCCCCCCTCAGTGGTGATTCAGCTGGGTTCCCCCAGCTGTGGAGAGAACATGGGGAATCATTTCTTATATATTTTTTTCTATAGCTCTAATCTTAAGCTACAATCCCAAGTATTTCCTAGAAATGCTAATTTAGAGCCTTCAAAACATCCTTGAGCACGTTTTAAAACACACACACACACACACACACACTCATACATGCTTTCTTTCATTTGGGTCTGCCGTTTGACTTCCTTAATGCAGACACTCTTAACCCAAACCAGGAAGCACTACTTGCAAAGTTTGTCATTCTCTTCCTGCATTGGCAATAATCACAGTATGTCACTTCCTTTCTATGGAAAAGCCTTTTAAATCCTCCTTTCATTTTTGCCCACAGTACTTTAGTGAACTCCTTCACAATCCTATCATGTGTCTTATTAGAATAGTGTCCTGACCTTAACCTTACTCTTTGAAATAAGAATAGATGTGTCAGAGCCAGGGCCAGTGTGCTAGAGAAGGATAAAAAAAAAAAAAAAATGTAAGGCCCAGAGTCTATACGGTATTCCTAGGACCAGGAGTTATTCACCTGTAGAAGGGAATTCAGTTAGTGTGTGTATGATAAGGTTCTATTAATGGTGATAGGAATGGAGAGCAACAGAGAAAAGCAGTTTAAATTTTCTGTAAGAAAGGCATTGCTTTTTCCTTATTAAATTCATAACAACTTTTATATAAAGTCTGTTTGTTCCTGTTATTTTGCTACCACAGCTTTGAAATATAGTGTGGGATTTCTGAATTTTCTCATATGTAATTACTTCCACATAGAAGAAGATTCCACTGGACATTAAATTTGCAAGTATAACATCAGCTCTAATCCTTTCTTCTATTTCACAAAAACAAAATTGTACCCCAACATTCAATATGGAAATGTCAATATTTTAACAAATCTTCAAGGTCATACATGGGTGAGAACACTAGAATTAACTGTTCCTATTACCTGAGGTTTAGGTAAAGCAATGTTTTTCCTTGCTAGCATCCTAGTATGCAAACTCCAGAGTAGAATCATAATCTTATGGCTGCAGTCAAAAGCAACAGGTTCCAGAGTCAAAACAGAGGTATCTTTCCAGTAATTTTTCACTTTTCTTCTGAAACTTTGTTTCTCTGTTAGAAATAAATACAAGCCAGGCACACTATACAAATCTCTCCACACAGCACAAAGAATGAGCTCAGAATGCCTTCCAGGAACAAATGCATGATCCAGAAGAATGCAGTGTAAACCTTCCCCTCGGGATCTGCCTGTCATCCGTATCATTGCTTCTCATCTCTCCTGGGAACATTATATCTTTTTTCTCTGTTCCTTGTTGCATAAAACATACCTTCAATCTTCACACCTTTACCTGGCCCCTATGTTAGAAAAACAGCCATGCAAATACATGCCTTCAGAAGGATTTCCTGACTTAGTACTGACAATTTCTCTGCATCCTTCTTTCTAAAATTGTGAACCAAAATTAATATGCATGAATTTTTTTGAATATTTAAACATTAGCTGCTATAGAAATGCATATAACTAAATGCAGACAAAAAGTATATGGCTTTAATGTCTAATTGTAGGAATATGCTAAATTCTAGCTCCCTCAAAGAAATGCAGTATGTGCTTCTATTTTTAATTTTTATTTTTTTGTAATTTAGAAATACTTTGAAAATTAATCACAGGAATGTGCTTTGTAATGATTTGCTCCAAGCTCTTTGTCCTACTGTGACTCCTTCTACTACTTGAACCAGAATTAGAACCATTGCAAAACTATTTTCTTCCACAGAATTCCTAAGCACCTCTACCTGTACTTATCACTCCTTTAAGTGAAAATATCACATAGTCATTTTTCTTATTTTTTCAACCATATATTTTGTTTCCTGAACCATTGCTTTAAAATAGCTATCTCAGGGATTTTAGTTTCGCTTTTCTTTTTGGTAAATATTTTGTGTTCAGCTCCTATTTAGGTAGGAAGTTTTTAGAAAGAAACCTTCTTTTAAGTGACTCCTGAAATTTAGTAACGGGATACACTTAGAATAAATATAATCTCAGGAAGCATATAGGAGGAAAAATAAGCAAGATCTATTTTCTGATACAAAGCAAGTAATAACTTTTAATGATCAATACAGTAATATTGTTTTAGTTAAAATGGAAATGCAGTAAATCAACATTTATTTCCAGGTAGTTTTCTAAATAAATAGCATATTCTTCAGGATTTCTTTTCTTTTTCTTTGATTGTACAAGATAAAAGTTTTAAGTAAGAACTGAAGTTTAAAATGTTTTTAAGTTTTATCTAGTATCCAAGATAATGACAGAAATTGATTAGAAATTTTAAAATATATACAAAATTATTTATTTTAAAATGAAAGGGCCGGTGAGATGGCTCAGCGGCATAAGTGCCTGCCTGACAAGCGCGAGGGCCCGAGTTCGACTCCCGGAACCCACATATGAAAAAAGGGCCGGTGATATGGCTCAGCGGCACGGGTGCCTGCTGGCGTGCGGGGTCCTGAGGTCGACCCCTGGTACCCACAAAAAAAATAAATAAAGAAATAAAATAAAATAAAATTAAATTAAATTAAAAATGATGAATGCTTTCATTTTTTGCCATTAAAACTAAACGCATCACTTGGAAACAGCTGAAAAAATTCAGCAAATTAAATGGGCTGCAATACTATGAGTTGGGTTTAATTTTACCTCATTTATATTAATGTAAAGCAAATCATCAAAGGAGAAGTGAAGCACAGCAGCTTTTGTTAGTAAATTCCAGTTAATGTTCTGGCAGTATTATGGGCATATCATTAGTTACACTGTCAGGCACAGCTCTAAATCACTTACTAAAAACCTTCCTGTTGATGTAACCCTTAATATCGGCCACTATCAAAAGAATGCTTCGTTTTAAAGAGCTATCAAAATATTGATCTGAAACTCCAAGTTTAATTGGCTATTGCATAATTACATTGTCTAGGAAAAAAATGATTGGTAATGTTTGTTATTTCTGGACAATTATTCTCATAAGACTAAAGAAGATAAAGTTGCAAATCAATTACTTGTTGAATATCTTGAATATTGAGTGATTACATGTTTTATCAAGAACTCATTTTCTTCTCAATAACAGTATAAAGTTAGTTTTTATGCCATACACATGTGATTGTGATTGATACGGAATTTATGATGCTAATCATAACTCATTTTTGAATTCACTTTTCTATAATGGCAGATATATTGCCATGATTTATTGAATTTGATATGTTAAAACTATCCTATGATTTAGGGAAATGACTATGATTTTTTCCTCTCATTCTAAATAGGGCATAAGTTTTGTTTTTAAATAAACTCATAGTCTCTTTGGAAGTTAAAATTAACCTGATTAAAATAAATACTTGGTTATAAATCATTTGGGAAAATATTAAAACTTTATATACTGATTTCTCACAAAGAAATAGATCAGAGCTGACCACAATAGTAACTGAGATAGCAAAACCAAGTCAAAAATACTTGTAAAGCAAATTTCCCAAATCATTCAGTTCAGTTTTCATGATAAAGGAATGGACGGGTCAAGCTATATAGGGCACCTAACTGGATTATTGGAACTAGCTGATCAGTTCCCATCCTTGCACTAAGGGATGAATCTTTATCAGATATTGAGAGACTTACGAAGAATATCCTGTGCTTTGTTGTTGTTGTGTATGTGTTCATTGGTATTTACTGGCTTTGGGGTATGACACCAATGCTTTGACAAGCAAATATATACCCTCATAAATACCTTGCTTTCCTAAATATTGGGACACAAAACCCATGCAAACTTTCCCCACTACTTATTTTATACATATATAAAACTTGAGCCAAATAGGAATTTATTTCTCTTTCAAGTAAAATGGTGATGTTTCTCATCCTGGACTTCTATGGGCTCCATGATGTCATCATGCACTGAGACACCATTAAGCCTACTCCTGGCCAAGCCTGGAACTTCTCTTTTACCTCCATAGTCCAAAACAATTGTTCCAGCTCAACCTCTTACATCATCACTCCAGGCAGCAGGGTAGAGGAGAGGGTGGAGAGAGGTATAGCTCCTGTCTTTTAGGAGACATTTTAGAAGTTCTAGAATTTAGTCACATGGCCATATCTAGCTGCAGAGGGGACAGAAAAATGTTTTTAAATGGAAAAACAGTATTCCTAACCAAACACTGGGGTTCTGCAAGTAGAGAATAGATATTGAAACTTTAAGTTCACTGAGCCACAAGATCAGTTTTTTAACTAAAAGAGGAGCTCAACAAAATCCAAAAAAGTAAAGCAAACTGAAATTCAACATCACTCTTCAGACAATAAATTAGAATTTAATATTTGCCACTAAACAGATACGTGATTATAAGACAAGTCTTAGAGAGTTTATTTTTTTCCCAGTGGTCACTTGTTGTAAATCAATAATTAAGTCTGAAATCTCCTTACAGACAGAGACTGTCCCTTGTTGACTTTCTCAGTTCTTATCTATTATAAATGCAAAGAATAGGTATTGGCAGTTGAATGAATAAAGGAAGTTCTTACAGTAAATGTAAGATCCAAATAAAAGGAAGTAAAAATGTCACACAGGTACTTACAAAATACCTGGAAATTAGACTGAGACTGAATGAGATTTATCATGCCACTTAGTAACAACAGATGTCATGCAAATCATACAAATTTTCTAAGCCTTAAGAAACTTTCTGGAATGGAGGTAATAAGCCCACCTATGACAGCAGTGAATTGTAAACGTGATCTGATGGTATTTAATGAGTATAAATGCAGTGAACCACATGACCTTACTCCTAGCTGCCCAAGTTAGGTGGCACAACCTGGGTGCTATGAACGACTTCTTCCAATGTGTCCCACTCTCCCACATAGTGCTGAGTCCCCTGGAGTTTAAACTTCTCATTGTCTCTTGAATCTGCTCAAATGATTTCATCCATTTCGCTACCACAGTGTGAGATACTGTAATATCTCACTTGCATGTCACAGGGAATATCACGTCTCACTTGGATTAGAAAGAGTTGGTTAACTGCATTCGTTTCCTGCAGTCTTGCTTCTCTCCAGTGCATTTTTCACGTAGCAGTCACAGAGATCTTTCTGAAATCCAAACCTCATAAAGACAATCCCCTAATGAAAATCATACAGTGGCTTTCTGTTTCCCTTAGGATCAAGTTTAAGTATTTGATGTGGCCATGAAGTCCTTTATTACTTAGCCTTGAACAGTTTCATCTTTGCTCTGCTCTTTTCCTGCCTGGCACCCTTTGATCCTTTTGTAGTTAACTTCTTAAGGTTTTTTGCATGTGCTCCTTACAGGCTTTGAATATGCTATTTTTCTTATTCAAAATAATGATCATTCTCTTTCAACCTCTCCCAACTTATGTATCTACTGAAGTCCTTTTCTTCATTCACTTATACCTACTAGTTATTTCCTCTGAAAAGCCTTTTTTTGAAAATCACCTCACTTCCAGTCTCCCTGATCTCTGTTCCTACAATGCCCTGTGTTTTGTCATGGTGTTGATAATTCTACTTTTTAATTGATTGTTTATTACTCTGGCTGTTGTCATGAAGGCGGTAATTATGTCTGTTCTCTGCATGTATCGTAGTACTACCAGGTACCTAGTATGAACTATAAGAACAGTATAGATTTTAGTTAATCCCAAGCAGTAGTGGCAGTACAGGCACTAAAACACAGGCAGAGCAAAATAAGTTTTAAAATTCTCTGTAATTATAATAAGTTTTGCATTACACTTCACTATTTTAGCCCATTTATAAATATTTTGCAGTGAACTGAGTGCTTTAAATGTCTACCCCATAAGCTCCGATGTTACACGTCTTGGATCTGTCCCTGCACTTCTTAACCCATAGGTAGATGTTATTTGCTGGCCTCTTGAAACCTACGGAGCGGAGCAAAACTTCAACTCTCAATCTTGTATTTTCAAAGGGATGGCTTACCTCTGAAGAACTATGCAGCTCACGATTATTGCTCAGCCTTCTAACCATTTGCCTCCAAAGGGTAAACTGGGTTTTTTGGTATGTACATTTCTATGAGTTATATGACTTATTTCTGAAATGCCCTTTAGTTTTTCTCATTTGCTTTTCCTTTCATGGGAAATAAAGAAGAAAATGTGCCAGAGGGTGATCAATGAAGTTTTTATCATGTCTGATGATAGTATCTATCTAATAAAAATGATTCTTGTGGCTGTACTTAATATCATCTAACTCTACCTCATATTTCCCTCCTCAAGTACTATATTATTTTGATAGAAATAACCTCACAGGGATGAGCCTTCTAGCAGCTTTTGTTTGTAACTTGTAAAGGATGTCTTTAAAACAACAAATTATTCTCACCTCAATATTTTAAGATTTTTTTAATGTAAATACTAGTTTTTGAAATAAAACTATTTTATCACACAAGAGCTTAAACTTTCTTAGACAAGGTCAACTCTCCATTGAAAGAGCTCTGGAAAATTGAACTTGAAAATAATTCTGAGAAAATGAGCACACGTGTTTAAAATTTACAACTAAGATTGAAAGCATGTAACAGAAAGTAGCAAACTTAAGAGGCAGAGAGTTACACAGAAAAGAGATCATCTACATGCACAAAAATATGAAAATATTGTCATATCCAACAAATATGCATATTCAAGTTGAAACAGTGTTTGAAATGGATGGGAGCCAGGAAAATATACTTTTTAAATTTTTTAGTTTAAGCTTTTCTACTCTGAAGTAGATATTTGTCTTGTGAATATTCCTATTTCTGCTTATACTTTTCCTTTAATTGTTTTCTTTACTTCTCTTGACTACCTTATATATCATTTAATAAAAATGTCCACTGTTATGTTATGTAAGATTAACATAAATGTCTTAAAATAGCTTATGTTAATGTAAGATTAACATAAACATCTTTTTTTTTTTTTGTGGGTACCGGGGGGTCGACCTCAGGACCTCGCGCGCCAGCAGGCGCCCATGCCGCTGAGCCATCTCACCGGCCATAAACATCTTAAATGTAGTCATCACAGCTCAACCTGATGGGTTAAGCATAATGACCATGGTACATAATCTATTTTCCCTTTCTCTCTTTCTCACACATACACACAGCCACAAATACATGAATACACATTTAAACACACAGATAATTTCATTCCTATAGTAATATACCTGGGTTTGCATACGGAAAAAAATGCAATCTTACAATATAGATAGACACATAATAGTTTCTTATTACAAAATCAATGCCTAATACATTTAAAAATATGTGGGAAATCTGTATTAAAATGATAAAGTAGGAAGACTTACTTCCCATTTATTTAGCTACTCAAAACTAATAAAATGTCTTTAAAGAGAAATAAAAATAAAAGAACTGAAATACAATAAAGCCATTAATGAATTGATACTGATGAGAAATTCCTGGGAACTAGAAAGCAGGTGTAATCTGATTTACGTGTGACCCCAGAAGACTGGTATGGAAGGGGACAGCTCGCAGATGATAGAATAAGAATAGCCACCATGACAAATATTTGGCAATTGACAGAGAACCCATAGCCAGAGCCAATGAGTCAGTATTCCCTTTCCCTGTCCTAATTGAGTTGTTGACCACAATGTTAATTTTCAAAAGGCTAGAAATGAGAATGGGGAAATATTGACACTCTGAGCATTTTCTTGGTTGGTACTAAACTCTTAGAATGTACCAGAAGACTAAAACCAAAAATAAAATGGTGGCATGCATAATCAAATACTTCCCACAAAAATTGGTAAAGCATAGATCCTGTCCTTAGAAACTATATCCATAGACCACGGTACAGGATTTAAAAACAAGAGAACTACTTCTAAAAAAATAATCATCAAACTTTTAAATAAGTCTTTATAAATACATTACAAAATAAAGGTGCTAAGTTAAACTGAAAAAAGAATTTGTGTGTAAGGGGAAAATTAATAGAGGATGTGAAATCTATATGTTAAAAGCAAGAGAATTCATTATAAATCCTAAAAGTTAAATTTTTCACAGTAATATTTTAAAAATAGTGATGTGTTTAGTAAAGTAAGAGAAATAGCCCAGGTGTGAATGAGAAATCTAGAACTCTAAGAGATGTTCTCTGAGAATGTGGAAAAAGCAAAGAGGTAGAAGTAAGAGAAAGAAAAAATGTTAGCAGACATCTAACCTGGGTTGGATTTTCAAAAGAGAAAACAAAATAAAGCTAAAGAAAACACAAAAAAGAAGAAGGAGACAGTGAGGAGGTGCAAAAGGAGAAGCAGGTGAAAGAAAGAGAAAATTTCATGCTTAAATAAAATGAAGAAATTGACAATTTGATCCTGAAACTCATTTAGAAATGTAGGGAAACCAAAGAAAAATCTTGAAAGAGTGAAGTTTCTATTTTATTACTTCCTGATTTCAAAAAGCATTGCAAAGCTACACTAATCAAGTTATTGTGCTACTGGGATATGGATTGACATGTAGATCAATGGGATAAAAGGGAAATTTTAGAAATAAGCTCTAATGTTATTTATGATCACTGACTTCCAACTGGGGTGCTAATTCAAAGAGTTACCTTCTCAAAATATGGCACTGGGTAACTACTTACAAAAGCATTACTTTCTACCTCTATATCACCCAATACACAAAAATTAATTTAATATGCATTATACAGCAAAAAGTGACAGTTAAAACTATGGAACAAGCTCAACAACAGCAAAAATATTAACCAATCGAGTTTTGAAATAGGCAAAGAGCTTGACTATTTCTCCAAATAAGATGCAAATGGCCAAAAAGCACATGAAAGTCAAAATGACAATAAGATATCTCTTCACACTCACAAGGATGGCCATAGTCACAGAACAGAAAATAACAAGTGTTGACGAGGATATGGAGAAATCAGAACCTTCATATATATTGCTGATAAGAATATAAAATTGCAGTCTCTATGGAAAGTAGTTTGACACATCCTTTGAAAGTGAACAAAAATATCACCTGATCCAGTAATTCTATTCTGAGAAATATGTCTCAAGGAATGGAAAAAGAAGTTCAAACAGAAGTTTTTCATAAATAGTTACAGCAGCATCTTCCACAATAAGCAGAGGTGGTAGAAACAACCCAAATGTACATCCATGGGTAACAGATAAAATGTGATATGCAATGAATATTATTCAGCCATAAAAATAAATGAAGTATTGAAATACATGTTAATATAGATGAATCACAAAAATCCCTGAATTGCTAAAGACATGTTGAGAAAATAAAAAACCACAAAAAGCAGAAGGTATTATATTATCTGATTTTAAATAATATACTATACATGAAACATACATCAACTAGTATAAATTAGTTCAGCCATTATGGAAAACAAAATGGAGATTCCTTGACAAAGCTGAAAATAGAACTCTGTGTGGTACAACATGTCACTACCAGGTATCTGGCCAAGGGAAATGAAATCAGGCTGTCAAACAGATGTCTACACTCCCATATTCACTGCAGCACTATTTGTTATACTAGAATAATTTGACAAAATTTAAACATAAATTATGTTTCGTTCTGTATTACTTAAGCACCATAAAAAAATATATTTTAAATGTGGTGTGTTAGTTTCCAACATTTTAGAAAATAATTTCTAAATGAAGTCAAAAATGTCATATTATATGTGAGCAGAATATTAATATTAATATTAATAGGTTCAATTATTTAAAAAATGAGTTTTCAAAATGAACATGGAAGACAGAATGGATAAATTATTTAACTATATGTCATAGCAGGAAAGTACCTAGATACTGTGGATTAGTCAAACATTAGCATATGACTTAATAGAAAATAAGCCAATAGAAGAAAGTAATAATTATATAAATAAATAAGCCAAAAGCAGGAGAATGGGAGGAAATACAGAAAATTATATGAGTTAAATGTCTCATCTTTTCCAAAAGAGCAAATTCATATTTTTTGAGTAGATAATTCAAGAAATACAGCATATATATGGAGAAAAAAAATATAATATAAAGCAAATAATTATAAGTACAGTGAATTTAAATGAAAAGCCATTACACCATATTTACCTCAAAGAAATAGAGGTTAGCTGTGGGGTGATCATTATTTTCCATTTGGTTTTGTTTCTTAAAAAATATTTTAAGAATAATGACTGTAGAGTTAAAAATAAATCAACGAAATTCATATTTTGGAGAAAGAAAAACTCTCTTTTACATAAGGAGAGATGGTACTGAACTGCTTTGCTGGAGTGGCCATGGGGTTTGCCATATCCAGGCAGGAGGGCGAACAAGAGCACATGGCGGCCATCCGTAGGCAGCTGACGTTGTCGGTACTTGCCCAAAGCTGACGCCTCAGCAACATCATTTCTTTTTTTTTTTTTTTTTCTTTGGTGGGTACCGGGGGGTCGACCTCAGGACCTCGCGCACCAGCAGGCGCCCGTGCCGCTGAGCGATATCACCGGCCCCTTTTTCGTATGTGGGTTCCGGGAGTCGAACTCAGGCCCTCACGCTTGCCAGGCAGGCGCTTATGCTGCTGAGCCATCTCACTGGCCCAGCAACATCATTTCTAAAGTTGATGAACACTATGGAATAGACTTCCAGCTGTCTTTTCCTGTTTTCATGCTATTTCTATATTTTGAAAACTCACATGCTAATTCAGGGAGACACGGTTCAAAATATTTTGATAAATGTCCTTGAATTAATGCATTTTGTGTCTCTTATTATATTTTGATATACAGCCTGTATATCTTTGTTAACGTATGTATTTGAGGTTTATTCCTAATTTTTAATATAGTTGGTTGCACAAGAATCCAGAAATGTGGGGATTTCAGGAAGTCTCAGGGATCCAGCACCCAAGTATAAACCTTAGACAAAAGCAATAAGATTTATGAAGCACAAGAGGCAGGAAAGAAATAGAGAAAGTTTCATAACCAGCTTTCTGTTGTGATTTAGATCTGGAATGCCCACCGAAGCTCACGTGCTTAGAGGCTTGCTTATCAGCTGTCAGACTTTTCAGAAGCAATGGGATCATGATGGTTGTACTTTATATCTCAGTGGACTTAATAGGAGGAGGGGCCTTCCTGGATGAGGTAAGTCAGGAGTGTGCACCCTTGGGAACATATTATTTCCACTTCCTGACTCTCCGGTTCTCTTACCTTATCCATTTTCTGGAAGCCATGAGGTGAGCAGCTTTCCCCTAACACATACTCATAGAAGAAATAATAAAAGAAGATAAATCAAAGCCAGTAATAAATGTTAAAATATAAATGATGACTATAAAACAGAAATAGAAGTTAATACTATCTGAAGGGGAAAAAATTGTGTGGTGGAGGGTAAGGAGCAAAAAGTTATGATTTTATACCCTGATGCCAAAGACAGTTTGAGTGGATTTCTAGTAAAAGGTACTAATTTCACTAAAGAAATTATTAATAACATTAAACAGTTGAATATTGTTTCTACAGTATTCAACCTACACACATTAATAGCTTTAATTCCATATGTGCAATGTTAATCTAGATTTTAAAAAGAAAAATTTCTTAATTACAATTTTCCATGTAATCTTATATGGTTAGTAATGTTTGCTATGGTCTCAATACAAAGACTATAGAACACGAAGATTGTGGCCCAGTTTTAAACATCTTTGTTTTACTGAAAAAATAGAAAATGTTCTATTTTTATGTATTCCTGTCACCCCTGTTAGTGCTCTATCAGTTTCTTGAATTTGTGGCCCAAATGTGAAACTGAGCTCTGTGATAATTAATTCTCTGACAGTTTTATACTGAAAAAGAAAGATCATAATGATGAAGACTAATATAAATGTTGACATTTAACAAAATGCTGTAAAAGAAAATTTTATTATACTACAGTGGCTACTTACCAAATGATTTCTTAATAACCCAAAAGAATAAATGGACCTAGCGAAAGTCCCTAAATTACTTTTTCAAAATAGCTTCCATGGGTATATTTTGCTTTCAAAGATGATGAAATTACTCATTTGCTATCCTTGGCTTCCCATGAATCATGAAGAACCTTGAATTCCAGTCTCTCAATCTTGGATCAAAAGATACTGTACAGCTCATGAGGTCACTGTCATTTGTTCATTGTTCAGGCTAAAATATATTCACATTATAAGCTCCGTTTGTCTAAACTCAAGAACATAAATGTATCTACAGGGCTTGTTAGTTTAAAAATGATTCATAACCATTTAAAGATGGAATATCTGATTTAAATGTATTATTTTCACACAGGATGTAAATTAAGTCAGTACAGCACTTTATTTTTTGACATTTATAAATGTAATAATGTCAGAATGATTCCTTAGATGTGTTGACCTATGAAATTCTCTTAACAGTGGTGGTGTTCAATAACTGTAATCATTAAGTCTATAGTAAAAATACATTTCTGGAGTTATTTTTGAAAAAACATGCTAATAGAGCCTAAAAAGGAATTTTCCTGCCTGTATGTTATACTGGAAGGAGATGTACAATTAAAATTACCACTAAACAGCAATAACATTATATGAAGAAGGTTTGATATGGAATTCAGGTCAAAGGTGAGAATTTAGAAGCTTAGAAGAGCATTCCGTTTGCTTTAGCTAGCATCCTGCAGACATTCCTTTCTGCACAAAGACAATAGATGAAAGGAAAAGAACAAAGATTCTTTGTACATACTTGTGCTTAATTCCATGAGGCAGATGACTACTGACCCTGAGTACTCTGTAATTTCCTTGTTCAGTGTACTGCTCTTATAGCCCTGTCTGGTTGTAAAATCAAAGGTTCTCTCCTGCACTGCTCTGACTTCAGATTCTATGCTCTTTTGTGTATCCTAAATACTGTGCCATTGTTTCTTTGTAATATATCCATTTTTAGTTTTTTTGTTGTTGTTGTTTATTAATGTGAAATGATGTAAGGTGGAGAAAAAAATCTGTGCTATTATTTTCATACTTTTAAAAATATTTAGAGATACATTTTATTATTATCATAATATTTTGTTAGCATACTATAATCAAGACACACCCTACATTTTAAAGTCTTTAAGGAAACCAACACAATTTTATACAAAATCATATTTTGTGAGTTTAAATGTTATAGCATTATCCAAAATCAGTTTTTAAAGAATTCAGTCACTTTTGACATAGTTTTGTTCCTGCAGGGTAGCCTAATACAAGGGTTGGAGAAACTCATTGCTCCCATTTGTGCTTGATATCGATGCTTAGATTCAGATGTTAACATGAGTGCCGAGTCTGAGTTAATTACTCATAATAGATATTCTCAGGGAGTATGGGCATGACTTGAATAATAAATATCCCACCCTGTTAATAAGGCTCATCTCATGCTCATAATAAAACCCTAAACTGCTTCTATAATCCAGTAGAATTTTAGCGAAGTTAAATTAAGACACGTAAGAGTACATTCTTAATGTACAATTCACAATCCTTAGGAAATGACTGTAATTGATTTGCAACAAAGCAGCTGTATGGAGAACCCAGCAGTCCCAGGTGACTCGGGCAGTTGTGCTTGAGTAAACCTGTGTGCACAAGATGCTAGTCTGGAAATTTTTATTTGTCAGATTGTAAAATGCAAAGTTATGACATGTAGTTAATGGAGGACTTTTAGCAAAAACTATTGGAGAATGATATTCAGTAGGTAAACATTTATTTAAACACATTAATACATGTCAGGCACATTTAAAAATCACGTGATCTATAGAAGCTATTATGTGTTTCTAAAAGGAAGGACTCTTTTTTCACCCTTCCCTTTAAGATTCTGCCTACTTCAAGCTTCCTCTTTTTTATAACATTCTGGCATATGCAATGTACTGTATCTGAAAATGATAGAGTGCCTCTCTGCTACAGTCTTGTCAATTACATATGCCTTGTTTCATTAGCTACAGCTAATTATTAGCCATAGTGTTCTAGGCTGAATTTAAATTGAGTAAAATGAGTGGTCATGTTTTATGATTTTCTTCTCGTCATTTCAAATTCATCAAACTATTTTTATTACATGTGAAAATACTACAAGTATCATAATGCAAGTCTTTCACCACTTTGTTCAGTAACAAAATAAGTAACATGTATTAAAGGTGACAGAGATAGATGGCAGTAACCTCTTTTATTTTATTTTATTTTTTTTTGGTTGACAGCTTTTGCCCACAACATATGTTCGGTGTTATCAGGGTTATTACAGACAGCACAAACTAATCAGGTGGACAGAGTCACAAACAGAGCCTAGAACACATGTTGGCCTCCCGGTGTTAACAAGGAATGTAGAACTCACTTGTAAACATGGTTAAATAATGTGAGGATTTGCCACTTAGATTGTTGGTTCTTGAGATCCCGGTTAAAATAATTTTGTTGCCTATGGGCTTGCTAGATTAGAAGGTGAG
Source organism: Erethizon dorsatum (assembly GCA_028451465.1). Lineage (NCBI taxonomy): Eukaryota > Metazoa > Chordata > Mammalia > Rodentia > Erethizontidae > Erethizon > Erethizon dorsatum. The sequence continues at coordinate 81,517,371 of CM051838.1, read as the reverse complement.
ATGCTGTGACCTGACTGTATTTGTTGTTGGGTCATGGAAAGGGAAAGAAATTATGGGCTTTGTATTAGTTCTGATATTGATTCAACCCTCCATGTGTTTTATCTTTAAAAATAAACTGGAGTCAGGGTTTGTTCTTGAGGCTATATTTCTTTGGAGGAATTAATATAGAAAACTTTTTTGTGCAAAAGTTTATTTATAGCCTATGATCTATTAATTTCTTCCTTTATCAAGAAAAAATCTTAACTAAATCTTATTTCAAAGAAGACAGTTCAGGAATTCTAATTCTAAGGTAATTTAATGATCTCATTTTATAAGCCGTAAAATTTATTTTAAAATTGCCACTAGTTTCACATATAATAGCATATCTATGCATGTGTATTCTTATATTTAATTTTTAATCTAATGTGTATTTTATGTACACATATCACTTCAATAGGTCTTTCAGACAACTAACTGAGAATATAAATCTTGCAAAGAAAATCAGAATAGAAAAATTACCATTAAACACTAAATGAGATAATTTGAAAATTATAAGGAAAATGTTGCCAGGAAAAAAATTTAGAATTGTGAAATTTCCGAATAAAGAGCCCTCGCAAACGAATCTGTCTACAAAAGGTATTATCTAACAGAAAACCAATCTCAGCATTGATTCTACTGACTTCCCTTTCATTTTTAAATTAAGGAGATCTCTCCATGAAAGTTGGTATTCTTAGATTTGTAACTTTTTCTCATTCTTTTTTATCTTCTAAGTCCTTTTCTCTCACTCTATTAATTATGTTCAAGGCCAGAGATAATATTTATTGAAGTAAGCAAAGTTTTAGGAAGTAGAATTATGTGAATTTGAAGGTAAAACAGATACTCTCTTGGTTACTTTTTTCTCATTGCTGAAACAAAATACCCGACACCCAAAATTAAGGAAGGAAAGGTTTATTTAGCTCACAGTTTGTGGAGGTTTCAGTCCACAATCAGTTGGCTCCAAAGCAGGGTGACATGGCACAGGGGCAACACTCGGAAGTGGCAGAAGACGGCAAAAGCAACAAGAGCAAAACGGGGAACAGCCAGGCTCTTTTCCTCCCTTATACTGTAAGCAGGCTACCCCTTCCCAGGGCGGGTGTAGCGCTCACACCATCTCCGTGCCCTCACCTTGCACAGGATGAGGATGTTTACCAAGTGAGGACCCTGGCCCCTGCTGAGTTAAACTTCTAAACTTCTCAGGTTGACACAATGTATCAACACTTACACTATCTTATCATCAAACTAGTTTACCCAAAGATTATAGTACTTGGCAGTCTTTCCAAGATAAAATAGGATATTGTGCAAAGTACAGTCTTTGGAGGTATGGACACTTTTGGAATATTGGTTGTGAAACTTTGTAGATGTCTGAATTTGGGCAAGTCATTTAACTTTAATGAGCCTCAATTTTCTCAACAGCAACATATAGAGAGTATTACCTACTAAATAGTGTTGTTAAAGAAATTAAAGCAAAATTCATTTTGGTATTTAGCAGAATGGTTGACACGTAGAAAGTACCTAGTAAGTAGCATCTATTATAATTGTTAAGCAGTACTCTTTGTCACTTCCATTTTCAATTTTCACATCTGCCTCTAAGCTCTAATCTTTGGGGAAAATGGTCCCATTACTTGTCTTTACTTCTATCAATTAGGTTAAGTCTTCTTTTCATTGTGTGACAAGAAATGGTGACTTTTTTTTTTTTTGTCTAAAACTGTCCTTCTGTTTGATTACAACTTGTCATTGCACTTTATCAGTAAATCACCTGAGGGCCGGTGAGATGGCTCAGCGGCGTAAGCGCATGCCTGGCAAGCGCGAGGGCCGGAGTTTGACTCCCAGAACCCACATACGAAAAAGGGGCCGGTGATATCGCTCAGCGGCACAGGTGCCTGCTGGCACGCGAGGTCCTAGGTCGACCCCCCGGTACCCACAAATAAATAAATAAATAAATAAATCACCTGAACAGAACCACTTTAATTTCAGCCACTCCTCTCCTAGAAAAAACTTAGCTGCATTCAAATTCACTCTGCCCAATCTGAGATGAATACACATTTCTCAGATGAAGAAATACTAATAGCAAATAAATATACAAAAAAATGTGCAACATCACTAGTCATTCGAGAGATGCAAATTAAAACAACACTGAGATACCATCTCACCCCAGAAAGAATGGCTACTATAAAGAAATCAACTAATAACAAATGCTGGAGGGGCTGTGGGGAAAAAGGAACCCTTCTTCACTGTTGGTGGGAGTGTCGACTGGTACAGCCACTGTGGAAGTCAGTGTGGAGATTCCTCAAAAAACTAGGGTTGGAGGTCCCATTTGACCCAGCTATTCCCCTTCTGGGCATCTTCCCAGAAGAATTAGAAACATCGTACCACAGTGATATATGTGCACCCATGTTTATAGCAGCACAATTTGTAATAGCCAGATCTTGGAAACAACCCAAATGCCCATCAACTGAGGAATGGATAAGAAAGATGTGGTATTTTTATACAATGGAGTACTATTCAGCCATAAAGAAGGATAAACTGGAGACTTTTATAGGTAAATGGATGCAACTCGAGAAAATACTCATAAGTGAAATAAATAAACTAGACTCACATGTGTAAGCATCGTATTGTCTCTCTAGTATGAGAAACTGAAAGAGTAAATAAGATCCAAAATGTACAATAGACACGGTGAATCAAAAAGAAATTGGTCAATAGGAAAGAGAGACTGGAATAGGGATAAGAAAGAAGAGAAAGGGAAAAAAATTGTATATATATATAAGATGGTTAAGATAGATACACTACCAATTTTACTTAGTTCATTGAAGAGTAAGGTTTGAGCCAATAATGTTTGGACAATTGAATGCTAATGTCTGGTATCCTGAATAACTAACTTAAAGATAATAATATGTAATGCATTGACCATTGTTACCCTCATATTATGTTGTTTTGAAAATTTGTTCTTTTTTTGATTTGTTTTGTTTTTTCTTCTCTTTAAAATAAAAAAAAAAAAAAGAAAAAAAAATTTCAGTCTGCCCAAAACCTGGCCCATGGCTACTTCTCAATATGTCCTATGGATCGCATTCATCCCCTTTTGTATTAATCTCCCTCCTTCATTATTCTCTCTCCTTTAATTTCTTTTTCTCTAAATTGCCTTTTATCTCATCAGTCTATAAACATGTCTAAGGTTGAGCTACCTTTCAAAACAAGTCCTCTATCAACTCCAAGTCTTCCTATAATTTGTTCTCTTCATATCTAAGAGTTTTGAATGTAACCACATTACTTTTCCTATTATCTCACTTTTATTCATTCATGAAATACTCAAATTTTGCTGTTGATGCCACCTCTTCACTGAAAACAGGAGGTGGTGGGATCTTTTGGAGGTGGGGCCTAATAGAAGGAAGTTAGGTCACAGGGTTTATACCTTTGAAGGGGATATTTGTACCCCGGCCCCTTTTCTCTCATTGTTTCATTGCCATGATGGAGTGCATTGCTTTTCTCCACTGTGTCCTTCACCATGATGTTCTGATTCACCACAGGCCAAAAAGCCATGGGGCGAGTGACCATGAACTAAAGCTTCTGAAGTCATTAGCCTAAATAAATACATCCACCTTTTTAGTTGTTTGTCTCAGGTGTTTTGTGACAGTGGCAGAAAGCTGACTTATATACCAAAGGTATCATATTTGCAACCTCAATTAATACTTTCATTTGCAGCACTGAAAAAAATTGACCTTTTCTATCTGGAATTTTTCCTGGCTCTGAGTTTCTTTCTCTGTTTTCCCTCCTGACTCTCCAGCTACTTCCCAGTTGAAATCCATGGGCTTTTTTTCCTCTACCTGCTTTTGATTTCCAATTATTCTATCTTTAGATCTCTTTTTTTCAAGAAAAGATTCTATCACACTGGTTGATGTGATACACACTAATGATAATCTGTAACCTATATTTCTAACTCAGCATCTCATTCAAGGTACAGGCCCATTACAGCGGCTGCCTTGTAAATACTACTCGAACAACATTTCAAACATATCTTAGATAGGGCAATATAGTACAAGCCCTGTATAACTCACTATTCTTAATTCTTTACCTTGGTAACTTATATCACCTTACTGTATCTTAGGCCCTTTGGGTTGCTATAATAAAATGCCATAGACTGGATGGGTTATAACCAACAAGAAATAATTTCTCATAGTTCTGTAGGGAGGAAGTCTGAGACCAGACCACCAAAATGGTAGCATTCTGGAGAAGGCTGTCTTCTAGTTGCTGCATCATCATATGGCAGAAAGAGAAAGAGAGAGCTGTCTGGGGCCCATGGTGAGGGCACAAATTCCACTTATGAGGACTCCATTCTAATAATCTTAATTTTTAGATTAGGAGGCCCCACCTGCTAATACCTCACATTGGAGGTTAGGATTGCAGCTCTAATTTTGAAGAGACACAACCATTCGATTTATAATATATTCCTACTCATCTAAAGTATTTAAAGTTAATTTTTTATTTTTCATTTTCCCCTACCCCATTTCAACATTTTATCAGTTCTACCTTCATAGTGCTTAACAATTTATTTCCCTTCTGAACTATTCCTGCCTTTATCTTACATTAGGTCTTCATTTTTTCTTAGCTGAATTTTTGCTCATCTTTCCATCTTCTAGTTTCTCTTCCCTCTCTACAATTTATTAGCTACGGTCCCACAAGTGATTTTTTTGAAGTATCAATTCATCCTATCATTCTCTTAAATCACATCTTGTCTTTCTATGACCTTCAGAATAAACTTTGCTATGTGATATATTTTTCACTACCTTCTCCCATCATTTTCCTATATACACTTTGTGTTATCATCATGCTGAGATGTCTGTAGAACCTTGAAGATTATGTACACATCTATACCTTTGCTCTGCCCATAGAGCTCTTCCAGTTTACCTGAAATAGCTTTCATATTCTCCTTCAGTTAATCACATCCTCCTGATCTTTACACATTTGTCTCAGCTTTCACCTACACCAAGAGTCTATTTGAGCCTCTGATGACATTAGGTGTGTCTTTTCTGTGCTTCAAGTGAGCCTGCGTCTATCTCTATCATAGCTCCTCTGTGCTGGACTTTACTCACAAGACTATGAGATTTTCCATGGGAGGAAAACATTAGGTTCATTTTATGCAATACACAAATTCCCTCTCCCAATGCAAGTTTAGCACACTATAAATACTCATTAAAATAATAGTGAAGTAACCAGTTCAAGTTATGTTCCTTGCTCTCTACCATCATAGACCTCAGTTCCTTTGCTAAGTCATCCTGCTGATATGCTTTTGCTGGATTCTTTTCTCCCTAATCTTTGCTCTTCCTACTTCCAGTTTCTGCACTTACTGTTCAAGTTGCTCCACCATGTACCATATCTCAATGTATCTTTACTGAAATCTTTAACTCTTTTTTCTGTGAGCTCTGATTTTCATTTATATTTCTCACCAAACCTAAAATTCAGAAATTACAGGCTCTCAGCTTTTCAAATATTAGTACATCAAAAGTAAAACAGGTACTATTTGGAAATTTCACTCCTTTCATGTACATTATAACCCAGCGAAGTCACGGTTCGGCATTTGTGGCCTCAGTCCTTCGCGGAGTTTTCCTTAGAAGCTAACTAATAATTGTTCATGAAAACCCCTGCAGTTTCGCAGAAACCACCAATATCCTCCTCAATTGCTTTTTTTGTGGGGAGGTTTGCAAGTAGCCAACCCGAGAGTATTTTTCAGTTCTCCTTGCCGCTGATTGGCTTCTGCCCCGTAACCCATTTCTGGCAGATGAATCAGCATTCCCATATCATAACATGTTTTATCTCCAGTGTTCTTGGTTTTTTCTTAAAGCTCTAAGATCCCTGAGATGCTGCCAAAACACCCTGCACCACCTAAGACTTTATTAATACAGTATTTTATTAAATTACACTATATAACTGCAAGAGACATAGCATATTTAGTGTTTAAACTACAAAAAGAGACATTAATAGGCATTTTTCTGAACATATCTGAAATTCATAGTTTTTCACAATTCATGGGTGCTCTAGGAACATAACCCCCGTGAATTTCAGGGGTCCACTGTAGAGTTCCTCACATCTATCTCAAGAAGTTGCTGTATTAAATGTCCTTCATATGTTATATTGTTTTGATATATTCTCATGGGAAATGATGGCATTGGCTTCTTTAAAAACAAACTATAATTAATGCCTAGTATTTATATTTTACAGTATCAATTGCTTTCCCATCTACAGGTGATATCTGAATCTACAGTAACTCTTTAGAAAGAAAAGTACTTTGGAATTTGGCAGACCTTTTCAAAAGTACCCCTTATTCCCACAAGTAAGAGAAATTCTAAATGAAAATATATCACAAAGCAGTTACAAATTTAATGTAAGCATTTCGAAGAATGGAACAACATAGAAGCACCATTCTAATTGCCTATAAGACTAATTTTGTTTTTATGTTTGAAGAAAAGGGCACTGATAAAAAAGAAATATCATTTACAAAGCATGATATCAAAGCCTCGACTGAGTTACACTCTCAGGGCTGTCTGCTCCTGCAGCCCACGACAGCCGCTCGTCCTGTGCAGCTCCACCCTTGATCTGAGTGGAGACGGTGAAGGTCAGAGTGAAGGACTCCACCGCATTGGGCTTCTGGTCACCAGGCTGCTTTTCACTCCAGCAAAGTGGATCCTGTGGCCATCAATGACCCCTTCATTGACTTCAACTACATGGTCTACATGTTCCAGTATGAGTCCACCATGGCAAGTTCCACAGGACCGTCGAGGCTGAGAATGGGAAGCTCATCATCAATGGAAAGGCCATCGCCATCTTCCAGGAGCTAGATCCGACAAATGAGTGGAGCCATGCTGACGCAGAGTATGTGGTGGAGTCCACTGGTGTCTTCACCATGAGGAAGGCCAGTAGTCCCAAAAGGGTCACCATGTCACCTCTTCTGCCAGTGCCCCCAGGTTTGTGATGGGTGTGACTCATGAGAATGACAACTCCCTCAAGATCATCAGCAATGCTTCCTACACCACCAACTGCCTACCGCCTCTGGCCAAGGTCATCCAGGACAATTTCAGCATGGTGGAGGGACTCAGGAGCACAGTTCACATCATCACTGCCACCCGGAAGACTGCGGACGGCCCCTCTGGGAACCTGTCTCCCCTGCATCCACTGGTGCCTCCAAGGCCATGGGCAAGTTCATCCCAGAGCTGGATGGGAAGCTCAGGGGCATGGCCTTCCGTGCACCTGTGCCCAACGTGTCGGTCACGGATCTGACCTGCAGCCTAGAGAAAGTGGCCAAATACAACCACATCAAGAAGGTGGTGAAGCAGGGGTCTGAGGGCCCCCTAAAGGCATCCTGGGCTACACCAATGACCAGGCTGTCTCCTGTGACTTCGACAGTGACACTTACTGTTCTACATTCCATGCTGGGGCTGGCATTGCCCTCCACAACCACTTTGTCAAGTTCATTTCCTGGAATGACAATGATTTCGGCTACAGCAGCAGGGTGGTGGATCTGATGGTTCACGAGGCCTTCAAGGAGCGAGCACCCAGGACAATGGCCCAGCGACCACGGAGGGAGAGGCCTGCTGTGGAAGTCCCTGCCCCACTCAGCCCCAACACTGACAGTCTGCCCTCCTCACACTTCCATCCCAGACGCCTAGAGAACAGGAGGGGCCTAGGGAGCCCTGGCTCATCACCACCATCAATAAAGCCCACTGCACCCCCAGAAAATAAATTAATTTAAAAAATGAATTATAATCTCAGAATTTCACTTCTGTTTTTTTTTCTTTAGAATAACACTTAATTACATGGTCTTTAAGTCCACCAGACTTGATATAAAGGAGAATTTTCCAACATGTTTAGTCACAGTATAGAAACACAATGATAAATTCTGCTAAATTGGACTTTGAGCTCAATTGCCAAAATATTTTTTCCTCATAAAACCAAGTTTTAGGATCACTCCAACTGATAGATTAATTCGGAATAACTTTCCCTTAAAATACTGAAGTAACATGCATTAGTTTTAGATCAACGTGTTCTAAAAGTCAACTGCCAATATTAAGAAGTATATACATTTTATTCTTTACATGAGGCCTTCCTAATGTCTAAGATTTATAGCCAATAAGTACAAATTTTTATCATTTCCAAAATTATAAGTTTAGTTGCCTATGCACTTTTATATACTCACAGTGACTTTAAAGTGACATATCTGATTTTAAAGCTCTGGCCTTCTTACATAAACTTAACAAAAAGGTCTTTCATTTTGTCAAATAAAGATAAGTCAAATTTTATGTTATTGAATAAAGTATAGCTGTTCTGTGTGTATGTGTAAATACATACACTTATATGTAATTTGGACGGCTTTGATAAAAAGTATAATACACTTGGGGAAAAGGTGACATTTTGAATAAACACTCTGTATATTACTTTCAACCCAATGTTTCCCCCAAAATTTGGATGTTTGTTTTTTAGCTCTCTGTATCCACCTGAATTTGCCTAATCTCACTTTATCACTGAGAATTTTTTACAGTTAAAAGAAATATGGGGCCGGTGAGATGGCTCAGCGGCGTAAGCACCTGCCTGGCAAGCGCAAGGGCCCGAGTTCGACTCCTGGATCCCACATACGAAAAAAGGCCTGGTGATATCGCTCAGTGGCACGGGCACCTGCTGGCGCGAGAGGTCCTGAGGTCGACCCCCGGTACCCACAAAAAAAAAAAGAAATATGCTGAGAAATATAGCTAAAAATTTATAACATTGCCCAAACTGTAAAAACGCTTAGAGGTGTTACCTCTACCATTGTCAAAATACCATTGTCATTCAAAGTACTTCATGAATGTATTACCTGTGTTTATAATCTGCAAAAAGAAAAACAGTTAAAACAGAAAGGCTCTCCTGTCAAGGACATATTTCAGAAAGTGTTCTGCAACACAAGCTTTAGTGAAACAATTTTTGTTCTTCTTCATAGCTGAATAATATCCCTATTCTGAATGTACACCACATTTTCTTTATTCATTCATCTATTGATGTGAATTTAGGCTGATTCTATGTCGTGACTTGCATGCTGACTTTGATTCCTTCTGGTTTGTAATCAGGAGTGGTACCACTGGATATTTTGGTAGTTCTATTTTTAGTTTTCTGATGAACTTCATACTGATTTCCATACTACTACTTTACATTCCTACCAGCTGTATGTAGGTGTTCCTTTAGCCCTGCATCTTTGCCAACATTCCTTATTTTTGTATTCTTGATGACAGCCATTCCGACTGGGGTAAGATGGAATCCCAGTGTGGTTGATTTGTATTTCCCTAGTGGTTAAAGATACTGAGCCTTTATTCATAAAATTATTGCTTGTCATACTTCTTTTCAGGATTTTCTGGCTAGCTATTTGCCCTTTAGTTGATTAGGTTACTTGTTCTTTTGGTGTTAGTTCTTTACATTATTTTATATTATATAATACACATAATTGCATTAAAGGTATGTTCATGACAAACCCTTGCCAATATTTTAAACATGACAGTTTCTTAATAGTTGGATTGTGGATGGTTATTTTGACTATGACTGGATTTTTCATCATGGAATAACTTTCATAACAAGATAAAGAATTTATGTAGGTCAAGTTAGACTAGGGACTTCAGCAGTATCATTCCAACCTTGAAATCTCAGTGTCTCAGGTCTCAATTCTGCAAAGTCCTCATGGATCAGGGCGTCTCCAGGCAAGCACCTGCCAAGCAATGATGTAAGTTTGCTCAAATCGTGAAATGACAATATCTAGAAGTGTTGCCTTCTGGATCTCCAGAGTAGGGGAAGTGAGCCGGAGGGCTCTCTGGGAGCTTTCCTTTGCTGCTGCCTGGAAGTGACACTTGTCCCTCTCACTCCTAACCCATGATTCAAACCAGTCTTTTGCCTTTTTCTACATGGAAGAGGGCTGGAAAATGGTGGTGGTTGATGATAGGGCTGGAGATATGAATATGTGATAAGGATTACATGTTTTTACCTCCAAAAGTAATAACTAAAAACAAACAAAAAAAAAGTAATAGGTTTTTATACAAATCAGAAGTTTATGAGCTTACTTTTGTTTTTTCTAATCTTGCAGAGCGAATACAAGTTACAGAACTTCTTTAACCATATCCCCGATATGCCTTCCATGGCTGAAACTAAAAAAACAAGAGAGAGACGTCTCCAAGACAGAAACTCTTCTAGCACTAGCGTTTCACTGACTTGCAGTGCGACTCCTAAATGCAACTCCGTAAATATCTCTGTTTCCTTATTTGCAAGCTATGTAGGTTGCTCTGTGCTTTCTAATATATCCAGCTACTTAAATCACTATGTCACTGTCAGCTGACAGCTTCTCATTCTGACCTAAACGATCACATCCTTTCACTGGTAACATTAGAGCTATAAACCTGAATTAAATATTATGTGATATTTAGCTTTGCAGCTTTCTCATGTAAGTCTTAATAAAACAAGAATAAATACATACATGGAATGAATCCCAATTGCATGTCAGCTTAACTCTTGTCTTTGAAGCAAGCCTCTGTGAGCATGTAAGTGGTAGAGAGGGGACGACATTTATACGTTTTGTTATAAATTGCTACTAAAAAGTTGATGCTTACAACTACCATCTGAAGTAAGTGTGGTGGTACTTAATCTAAAGATAAAGAGATGAGAAGTTTCCAAGTTAATTAAATATCACAGCCCAAGTATTCAATGTAGAGATAAAACATTTCGTTAAAAAAATGCAATAAAACTGGAGCATCATGTAGAAACGGCAATGCTACTGTTCATTTTAACTTACTCAGGAAACTGCGAGTCCCTGTAACTATTCCAGGGAAATCTGGACCATTCTACTACAATCAATGTTTCCTTCAGAAGAACCTAAGAAGACTGCTGTGTATGAATACAAATACAAACAGTAACAATGTTTCCTATTCCACTTTATTTTATTTTTAAGCAAGTGGATTCATCGTAAAAAATGCAGCATTATTTCATTAAAGAAGACTGGAAGTTGTAGCCAGACTACTCTGAATTAAATATTAACTTTTGTGCCCTTAGACAAATCCCTTAATTGCTAAAGCTCATTGCCCTTACTGGAAAGTCTGAGTAATAATTATTATGTCTACCTCTTAGAACATGCATGTTATACAATTGAATTTAAAAGAGATTAAAAACTAAAAATAAAACTTTGTCTCCTCAGAGAGGCTCTTTATTATTCGTGATATCAGTTTTCTTGAACTGATGAGACTGTTGAGAATTAGATAAGATAGATGGTGATTGTTGAAGTTACTCCTCATTTTCTAAAGCTCACAGACCTGTCCTTGACCAATTAGAAGAGGTTGCTGAAACTTTCCATGCAACTCTGGATAGGAAATTTTACTGATGAGAAAATTCAGACAGATTAAGTAAACTTCTCAAGGTCATACCCTGTGTCTGAAACTTAGAACTCCTGAATATCCCTGATCTCAGTATCAGTGAGTCTGATTCTCTCAGTGATTGTAACGCATTTCAGGGTTAATAAAATAAAAGCCTAATCCTGCTTTTCTTCTTGGAGTCTCTAAGAAAGTCTAAAGCATCATCATCCCATCAGTTCACAAACAAAAAATACCATTGCCATCATCCTCTGCCTCCCTTTGTCACCAAGTCTTATATGAATCCTAAGTATGACTACACTATCTAAAATCCTTAAGAGCATCACAATGCTTGTCTGGGAGAGGATAGACAGATGGGCAGGGAGTGTATTCATCATACTCTCTTCACTGCGGCCTCAGAGATGCAAACTTTGCAGAGGCTGGCCAAAGAATGGCCATCTCTGTAGTAAACCTGGCCTGAATAGGGACTCTTTCAGGAAATGATATTCTGCCCCTATTTAGAGAATTCCAATAAACTGTTACCAAATTGTGAGTCTCTGAGCTCGCTAGTTTTTCTTTCTTTTTCTCTTTTTTTTTTTTTTTTTTTTTTTTTTTTTTGCCTAGCCGTAAAGTCCACTCATGCTTTGACAGCAGTTTACAGAGTTCTCTCTCATTCAGCATCTACTCAAAGGTGATGAGACCAGCAGTCTTCAGGTAAGAGTGAGAGGTGATACAGTTAAGGTCACATGCCCAGTCAGTGATGAGCATAGAGATAAGAATTACGACCAGCTCAGGATGCTTCTCCAGGCTCTCCCCTATGAGGCAAAGGCACCCGTTACTCCTTTGCTAGTCATGAAAGATTAGAACAGCAATGTAAGGGAATAGGTTGAACAGGACAGAGGGCAGAGTGAAGACGAGAACTTCCATCAAGGCTCAAAGACCGTCTACTTGGGTGTGGTAGGGGGCCCTGGAATAAAATCCCAACTTGTGTAACTCAGGGGCTGTAGACTAGCTTAGTCAGGTAGAACAAGCCCTCAACACCTACTCATCAGACCTTCCCATCTCTCTATGAGTCAAGCCTGTCCATTGTGCCCGGCTGAACTGAAGAGGAGCGCTGAATCTCTAATTCAGTGCCATACATAGTACTTGGCCTATCCTCAGAGAGTGGAATCCTATGGAAAGGAGCATACATAATAACGAAGATCTGAGTTCTACAACCTCCTTCAGCAGCACGCTGCTATCTGAAATATCAGCCTAAAACGCTATGCAGAGAAGCCTTCTTTATTTGAGTTTTTAAGAAAAAGATTAGTAGGTAATTTCATACCCACTTTAAAAGTGAAAGAATAGAGATCATTAAATATATGCAGAAAATCCCATTACTCATTTGTAACCAATGCTAAGAATGCTATTTGCTAAGAAACAAGAGAGTGAGAAATGGGTTCCCCCTCTAATCTTGTTTTTAGCATCAATGCAGAAATAGGTTGGACTATTCAACCTAGCACTAATGTTAATCTCTTTCTCTGTGAGATGCCAGGTCCACCATTCCTAATATTCTCATTTTCAGAGCCAGTCTTTCCCAAAAAATGGAGCTTTCAAATGAAAGGTCCAAATGAATGGTATCAAAATTTAGGGTACATTTAATCAATACTCTGATGTCCTATGGGATTTAAGTAATAGTAGAACTGGGTAGTGGGCCTTTCCCACAAAAGGCTGATATGAGATATGGTAGAACAGCAGCATGAGGGGTGCTAGAGGCAGGAGCAGCCCCAGCCCAGCATGGCCAGCACTGGCAGTGCCAGCAGGAGTGGCCCAGCAGTGATAGAACACTGTTTACCAAGGGGCTCCACTGAGGCAGCAGGTAAAATCAATCCACCAAGGTGAAACTCATTGTATACAAGTTCCTGGTATATATTGGATTTCATTATATAACTGTAGAACTTGCTCCTATGGATAAAGACACCAAATTAATAATTACCACAGTTAGTCAATTGCTAGGCTGTGCTGGATGTTATTGTTATTGCTAATTGTACTACTTTAGCCAGGATGTCATACATATTGTAATAAGTTTTCCTCCCTCATATGTTATTGCCTTTGGTAATAACCTTCACTGTAGTCCAATACAAAAGGACAGAGTGCAGACCAAATAGATAGCAACCTCCCATCCTTAATAAATTGGGAAGGTAGATTCTTGGGATAGACACAAAGACCAAGAACCACTTATACCTAGAAGATGTCTCTGAGGAATAGACGTTTCCTGGGGAAGCCACAATACTAGTGATAAAGCTATCTACCTTAAGAAATCTATAAGCACCAACACAGAAAATAAAACAAAATAAAAAGTACAAAATGACAAGATGCTGAAGCAAAATGCAACCACAGATCTCCAGCCTCCCAGGATGAGTCCAGAGCACAATGAGATAAAAGAAATCAGAGGCCACACATTGGAACATTCTGAAATGATAGCAGCAGAAGTTAAAAAAAAAATGGAGGTGGCTACAGAAAAAATAAGCTATCAGGTAAAAAAAGAAAGGATAATCAAAATGAAAGACATGCCCAGTGAATCTAGAGTAGACACAGATAAAAAAAAAAAATAGAGTAGCTTAGAAAAACAATGGAAACCATGAATGCCCAATATAGGAAAGAAATGGAAGCCATGGAACAGATGCAAAGAGATTAAAAATTCCACTAAAAGTATATGCAACAGATTGAATGAAGGTGAACATAGAATATCAGATTTTGAAGACATGATTGCAGTTAGCAACCACAAAAAGAAAAATATCTTAAAAATAGCAAGGGACCATGGAAAATCAATCTAACAGCTGCAAGATGAAGCAAAGAAGAACAGTATAAGATTGACTGGAATTGATGAGAAAGCCAGAGATAGTGCAAACGCCATAAAAACCTCTTCACCGAAGTAATGGCAGAAAATTTCCCAAACATAGATAAGGAGTTTGACATACAAATAAGTGAGGCACATAGAACTCCAAATAGGCATGATCAAAATAAATCTACACCAAGGCATATAATAATCAAGATTCAAGAAATTCAGCACGAGAGCTGAATATTAAAAGCAGTTAGAGAAAAGAATCATCTATAAAGGAAAACTCATTAGAATCACAGCAGACTTCTCAAAACAAACCTTCAAGTCAAGGAGAACTTGGAATGAAGTATTTCAAGCCCCAAAAGGAAATAACATCCAACCCAGATTGATCTACTCTGCAAAACTATCTTTCAGATTTAATGGAAAAATAAAACACTCCACGACAAAAAACAACTGAAGAAATTCATGACCATAAAACCAGCTCTCCAAAATGTTCTGAAGGGTATTCTACAAAGAGATAAGGAAGACTACAATTCTAAAAACACCAATAGAAACCACCAGGAAGGGCAAGCAATTAAACAGAGGGGAAAGACAAGGTACCAACAACAGGAAAATAACATAACAAGGATAAGTCAATGCATATCAGTTATAACCATCAATGTAAATGGTCTCAATTCACCATTCAAAAGAAACAGACTGGCAGAATGGATCAAGAAGCAAGATCCAACAATATGCTGCATTCCAGAAACACATTTAACTCAAAAATTAATTCATAGACTGAACGTCAAAAGATGGAAAACAATCTTTCATGGCACAGGAACCCAGAAAAAAGTAGGTGTAGCTATTCTATTAGCAGATAATGTGAACTTAAAGTCAAGACTGGTCAAAAGAGACAAAGAAGGTCACTACATGTCTGTTAAGGGATAACTCCAAGAAGAGATAACAATCATAAATATATATGCACCAAATACCAGTGCACCCAACTACATAAAACAAATATTGAAGGACATGAAAAATCAAATAAGCATTAGCACAATTATAGTGGGGGAACTCAGTACCCCACTGTCACAAATAGACAGATCAAAAAGATAAAAAATCGGGCCGGTGAGATGGCTCAGCAGCGTAAGCGCCTGCCTTGCAAGCGCGAGGGCCCGAGTTCAACTCCCGGAACCCACATACGAAAAAGGGGCCGGTGATATCGCTCAGTGGCACGGGTGCCTGTTGGCGCGCGAGGTCCTGAGGTCGTCCCCCTGGTACCCACAAAAAAAAAAAAAAAAAAAAAAAGATAAAAAATCAACATAGAAATATCAGAACTAAACCAAACCTGTGAACAAATGTACTTACTAGTTGTCTACAGAGTATTCCACCCCATAACATCAGAATACACATTCTTGGGCCAGTGAGATAGCTCAGCGGCATAAGCGCCTGCGTGGCAAGCATGAGGTCCTGAGTTAGACCCTTGGAACCCACATAGGAAAAAAGGGCTGGTGATATCACTCAGCAGCATGGGTGCCTGCTGGTGCGCGAGGTCCTGAGTTCGAACCCCGGTACCCACAAAAAAAAAAAAAGAATACACATTCTTCTCAGGTGCACATCAGATGTTCTCCAAAATAGACCACATACTAGAACATGTTTAAGTAAATGCAAAGGAATTGAAATTATCCCATGCATATTATCTGACCATAGTTCAATGAAATTGAAAACGAACAGCAAAAGAAATCACAAAAAATGCATTAACACCTGGAAATTAAATAACGCCCTCCTGAACATCCGATGGGTCACAGATGAAATTAAAGAAGATATTAAACAATATCTACAATTAAGTGATAATGCTGATACAACATACTGGAATTTATGGTATGCAATGAAAGCACTTTGAAGAGGGAAATTTATAGGGGTGAATTCTCACATCAAGAAAACAGAATGAGCTCAAATAAACAAATAATGTTGAACCACAAACTTCTAAAAAAAGAAGAACAAATCAAACCCAAAGCTTGCAGAAGGGAGGAAATTATAAAGATAAGAGCAGAAGTTAATGCAACTGAGACTAAGAAAACAATACAAAGAATCAATGAATTGAAGAGTTGGTTCTTTGAATGACTAAATAAAATTGATAAGCCCTTAGCCAACCTTATCAAAAAAGAGGAAAGAAAAGACTCAAATTCATGCAATTAGGAATGGAAAGGGTGAAACTGCAATGGATCCAGTGGAAGTCCAGAAGATCAACAATACCTACATTGAGAGCCTATACTCTGACAAAATGGAAAACACAGCGATACAGTAGGAAGAGTGTTGGTTGGGTTTGGGAACAAAGCTCCCAGGCACAGCTTTTCAACAAACTGTTAATTTCCTACATTTTTAGGTCCTTCCTTTGAGAGTACAATTAAAGCTTGTTCCTGGAAGTACCACCAAAACCTCACATGCTCATAGGTAGGGCTTTTCAGAGCTGGCTGGATCCAGGGCATGTGATACTGGGACTAAAGTCATGGAGTGACTTCCAGGAAGGTGGCAGAGTGTTGAGCAACAGGGAAACAGTCTCTCTGAAATTTAGAATCCAGATGCTGGAATATAGCAACATGAGGATGAGAAGAAGGAGCAAAGATCTGAAGTGAGAATTGGAGCCCACAGGGAGAGTGAAGAGACATTTCTCAACACAGAGGAAAGAGGTGGCAAGTGGCACATTTTCCCCAAACTCTAGCTCACCATGTATGAGGAGTGGTTCAAACCTGCAGACACAGTGACTACTGGGGAACGCAGAGTCTTTCACAGAGAAATGCACTGGTGGAATGGATCAGTTCATGCTGCAAACTGTAGTGGATGGTGAGTTATTCTTGTTCAGGTGTCCCACAGAAGAAGGCAATTGGCCAGTCATCATTTTAGAAAGGGGCCAACTGAACTCAGAACTCAAAGCAGCTGCAGGTTGGCTCCATCAAGCTGCTCCCAGTATCAGGGTAAGGTACAGCCAAGTTCAAGCCAGCAGGAGGTCAGGGGGCTGAGTTCAAGACAGCAGTCAGCCAAGTTCAAGTTAGCAGGAGGCACCCAGAGTGTTGCAGGCTGAACAGCTAAGGTCCCAACCTCACAGCAAGGAACCAGAAACAGCTTGAACTTCAGTGGAGCTAAAGGTGCAGGCTTGCTGAGATTACCCTCCATCCCACCGTAAATCTACTGCTGGCTTTCAGGGTTTAATCAACACAGATCTGGGCTCTGTCTGCCCCCTCTGTTTACCAGTGACAGAAGAGACACATCCTGAAGTGGACAATATTTTTTCTCTTCTTTAATTCCTTTCTTTGCTGTTTTCTTTTTTCTCTTTTTATTTGTTCTTGCTTTTATATGAGTATGAACACTGTTCCTAGTTTTTGTTGTGTTCTTGTTTCTCTTTCTTCCTTCTTTCTTTCCCTCCTGTCTTCTTCACCAGTTTTCCAAAGCTTTCATAATCTTCCTTTGTCCTCCAGGCTTGCATCTAATCTCTATCTCTTCTTATGTTTCTGTATTTTCCCCAAATTGCTTTTAAATTTTCTCACCTGAGGGTAAAATTGCCATAGTGAGGCCATATGTACTGTATACAATTTTCTGGTTTGTTTTAGATTTTGCTATATAACTACAAACCTTCATACAAATAAAGAGGGCTAATATTTACCACAGTTTGTCATTTTCTAGGCTGTGTTTGAGATTTGTTACTGCTGACTGTACTACTTCAGCCAGTTTGACATAACTGCTCTAATTAGTTGTTATTCCTTATATTCCAAGACTGAGATTGCCTCATGGTTATAGACTGGCACTATAGGCCAGTATCAGTGGCACTACACACCAATGCCAAAGAACCAGGGGCTAGGCCAAAGATCAAACAAGGGTTTTGGGTTCTTGAAGCTAGCAATAGTTCTAAGGGTTCTTGAAACTAGCAATAAAACTACCTACCATAAGCAATTTACAAACATCAATGCAGAATTAAACAAACAAAAACAAAAACAAAAAACAAAATGAGAAGACATGGAAGCAAGATGCAACCCCAGACTCCCAGTGCACAAAGGTAAACTCAGGGAGCAATGAGGTGGAACAATTTGAAAGCCACTCACCTGCACTCTCTGAAGTGTTAACAGCTGAAGTAACAAAGCAGATGAATCAGGCTCTAGAAAACAATCAAATCAGAAATAATTCATCAGATAACTACAAAGATGATCATAATAAAAGACATAACTAGTGAATGTAGAATAGATACAGATTTTGAAAAATAGAGGAGCTTAAGGAAAAGATGGAAACCATGAATGTTCAACATGGGAAAAAAATGGAATCTATGAAACAGATTCAAATAGTATCCAAGAGAATAAAAACTCTATTGAAAGTATACACAGCAGAATGAAACAGTGTGAGGAAAGAATATGAGATCTAGAAGAAAGGTTTGTGGTTAGTGATGATGAAGAAAAAGATTTTTTCTAAATAACAAGGGACCATGAAAAATTAATCCAACAGTTGCTAGATGATGAAAAGAAGAATAACATAAGATTGATCAGAGTTGATGACAAAACAGGAACTAGTGCAAACTCTATAAAAAAACAAAAATCTGTTCACAGAAGTAGTGGTAAAAAACTTCCCAAGCATGGAAAAAGAACTTGACATACAGATAACTGAATGATATAGAACTCCAATTAGCCATGATCCAAAAAATTCTACATCAAGGTATATATCATCAAGATTCCAGAAACAGAATACCAGAAAAGAATACTAAAAGCTGTTATAGGAAAGAAACAAGTCACCTATAAAGGAAAGCACATCGGAATCACAGCAGACTTCTCAACACAAACCCTGAAATCAAGGAGAATATGGAGTGAAGTATTTTATGTCCTAAATAAAACAACCTCCAAACCAGATTGATGTACCCCATAAAACTATTTTTTCAAAGTATGAAGGGAAAAGATACTTCCATGACAAAGTGAACTTGAAGAAATTCATGACCACCAAACCAGCACTCCAAAACTTTCTGAAGAACGTTATAGAAAGAGATAATGAAGACTACAGCTCCATAAACCCCAACAGAATGAGTCCAACAGGCAACACAAGTAATTAAACAGAGGGGAAATAAAGGAAACTAACAACAGGAAAATCACATAACAAGGATAAATCAATGCAAGTCAGTCATAACCATCCATGTAAATGGTCTCAATTCACCAATCAAAAGAAACTGACTGGTAGAATTGACCATGAAACACGATCCAACAATATTGTGCATACAAGAGACAAATTTAACTCAAAAGAAATTCACAGACTGAAATTCACTAGATGGAGAACAATACTCTGTGCAACAGGAACCCAGGTAAAAAGAAGGGGTAGTTTTCCATCTTCAGACACAGTGGATTTCAATCCAAGACTGATCAAGAGAGACAAAAACGTTCACTACATTCTTGTTAAGAGAACAATCCAAGAGGAAGAGATAACAATAATAAATACATATGCATCAAATACCAGCACACTCAACTATATAAAACAAGTATTAATTGACATGAAAAATCAAATGAGCACTAACACAATTTTAATGGGGGACCTCATTACCCCACTGTCACAAATAGGTCAACTAGACAAATAATCAAAAAAGAAATATCAGAACAGAACCAAATTTTTGAAAAAATGGACTTTGTAGATTTCTACAGATTGCTCCACCCCACTAAGTTAGAATACACATTCTTCTCAGCTGTACACTGGATGTTCTCCAAAATAGACCATATACTAGATCACAGAACATTGAAAGTATCCCATGCATATTATCAGACCATAGTGCAATGAATTTGGAAATCAATGGCATAAGAAACCATAAAAACTGCATAAACCATGGAAATTAAATAACACACTCCTGAACAACCAGTGGGTCACAGATGAAATTTAGAAAGAAATTAGACAGTTTCTACAATTACATGATAATGCCAATACAACATATTGAAACTTATGGGATGGAATGAAAGCAGTCCTATGAGGGAATTTATAGCAGTGAATTCCCATATAAAAAAACACAGCTAGCTCAGACAAAAGACTTAATGTTGAACCTCAAAGTTCTAGAAATAGAAGAGCAAGTCAAGACCAAAGTTTGTAAAGAAAGGAAATGATAACATCACAGCAGAAATTAATGCAATTGAAATTAAATACCAAGTAGCAGTGAATCAAAGAGTTGATTCCTTAAAAAATTAAATAAAATTAACAAACCCTTAGCCAAACTTATTAAAAAAAGGAAAGACTCAAATCCATGCAAGTAAGAATGAAAAGGGTGAAATTACAACAGATCCTGCAGAAATCCAGAAGATCAATACATACTTTGAGAATCTGTATTCTAACAAGATGGAAAACACAAAAGAAATTGAAAGATTCATAAATATTTAAGAAATACCAAAGCTGAATCAAGAAGATACAAAAATTCTAAATAATCCAGTAGCACTCAATGGCAATAAAGGTGTAACTAAAAAACCACCAACAAAGAAAACCGCAGGTTCTGATGAATTCACTGCTGAGTTCCACAAAGATTTAGAGAAGAGTTAATGCCACTACTCTTCAAACTCTTTAAAGAAATTGAAAGGGAAGCAATACTCACAACTTCATTCCTGGCATTACCCTGATATCCAAACCAGAGAAGGATCCAACCAAAAAAGAGAACTACAGGACAATCTCTCTAATGAACTTAGGAGCAAAAATCTTCAATAGATACTGGCAAACAGAATGCAGCAAATCATCAAGAAGATTATACACCTTGACCAAGTAGGATTCATCCCAGGGTTGCATGATACTCAGCATAGAAGACTCCAAAAACTCCACCAAAAGACTTCTAGATTTAGTAACCAATTCAGTAGCATAGTTGAATACAAAGTCAAAACTCAAAATAAGATATCAGAAAATGGAAAGACATCCTTGTTCTTGGGTAGGAAGAAACAATACATTGAAAATGGTCATATTTCCAAAATTGTTTTACATATTTGATGCAAACCCAATCAAAATACTACTAGCATATCTTACAGAATTAGAGAAAATAATTTTAAAATATATTTGGAAACAAAAGAGACCTAGAGTAGCAAAAGCAATTATGGGCACAAAGGCAAGGCTGTGGGCATCACAATCCCTGACTTGAAATTGTACTACAAAGCTACCATGATAAAAAGAGGATGGAAGTAGCAAACAAGCAAACAAAACAAAACAAAAAACAACAAAATGGAGGATAAATGGTACAGATTAGAAAATGCAGAAACAACTCCAAACACACTCAGCCACCTTGTCTTTTAAAAGGACCAAACATCTTCACTGGAAGAAAACCAGCCTCTTTAATAAGTGGTGGTGGAACAACTAGCTTTCCACATGCTGCAGAGTAAAACTAGACCTATATCTTTTACCTTGCACTAAAGTAAAATTGAAATAGATCAAAGATCTAAGTATTAAAACACAAACTCTAAATACGCTGGAAGACAGAATAAGTAGGACTTTTGATGACATAAGTTTAAGCAAAGACTTTATGAACAAACCCTCTATCACACAAGATATTGCAAAGAATCAACAACTAGTATTTCATCTTACTGAGAGCTTTTATACAGTAAAAGAAAACACCACCAGAGTGAAAAGACAACACACAGAGTGGGAAAAAAATTTGCCAGCTGTTCCTCAGAGAAAGGATTAATATCTAGAATATATAAAGTCTCAAAAGAAATCACCCCCCCCAAATTGAAAGACCCAATCTGAAAATGAGCATCTGAAATGAATATACACTTCTCAGATGAAGAAGTAGAATCGGCAAATAAATATATGAAAATATGTTCAACATCATTGGTCCTTTGCAAGATGCAAATTAAAACAACATTGTGATTCCATCTCATTCCAGAAAGAATGGCTATTATCAAGGAAACAATCAATAACATATACTTGCAGGGCCGTGGGGTAAAAGCCAAAATGCTTCTCTGCTGTTGGTGAGAGTGAAGACAAGTTCAACCACTAGAAATCAGTGTGGTGATTCCTCAAAAAACTAAAATTAGAGGTTCCATTTCACCCAGCTGTTTTCCTTCTTGGTATCTTCCTGAAAGAATTAAAAGCATCATACCACAGCAACATATGCACACCCATATGTATAGCAGCACAGTTTGTAATAGCTAAATCTTGGAAACAGCACAAATGTCCACCAACTGATGAATGGAGAAAGACGTGTTTTTTTTTTTTTAATGTAATGGAGTAATCCTCTGACATAAGGAAGGATAAGTTTGAGACATTTCTAGGTAAATGGATGCACCTTGAGACCATACTCTTAAGTGAAATAAATTGGGCACACATATTTAAACATTACATTGTTTCTATTGTCTGAGAAACCAAAAGGGCAAATAAAGATAAAAATGTATAATATATATTGGGAAATAGGAAGAAAATATTCAAATGGGAAGGGGAGCTAGTTGGGGGGAAAGGAAGGAAATGGGAAAAAAACAGAATAGAAGAAAAAATGGAAACAAAGTTTTGTAAATAAGGAGGAGAAGGGAGGATGAAAGTTGGGGATATAAATGGGAAAAAAGAATATATCATGTACAGGTACAAATTCCCTATGATGAATGTTATTGTTATGTATATCTAAAATTTACCAATAAAATTAATTTTTAAAAAAGAGTATTAAATTAGCCCACTGATTGGTTTATCATAATTCTGGGTGTGAATAATGGGAAGGCCCAATCTGCATGTGGATAGCACCACCTGAAGGGCTTGTAGCCTGGATGGGATAAAAGGAAAAGGGAGACTTGCAACCTCCTGCTTGCCATGCTGTGGACTGTTGCTCTTCTGCTGTGCTTCTCTGCTGTGCTGCCCTGTCTTAGAACCAGTTTTCTGTGGACTGAAATCTCAACAAACTGTGAGCTAAAATAAATGTTTCCTCTTTAAACTTTGGGTGTTGGATTTTTGTTCCAGCATCACAGAAAATTTACTAAGACAGATTTTGGTGCTAAAGAAGTGGGGTCACTGATGTGATGTTACCTGGCCATGTGGTTCAGGAGTCCTTGGAACTGGCTTGCAGGAAGAGTTTGGAAAGTTTTGGAGATATCAGTTGAAGAAGTAGCCCTGGCATGCTGTAAGCTGAACTTGACAGGAGCTTCTACTCAGAGCACAGAAGACCAGAATGCAGATAGAGATACATCCAGGTAAGACCAAGCTCAGGAGGTTTCATCTAGCAACAAAGACTACATTGGCTATTGGACTCCAGACCATGTATTATGCTTTGGCAGAAAATTATTCTGCAATTTGTCCTTGTCCAGAGACTTTGCCTGAGACTGAGATTAGAGGCAGTGGACTAATCTTATAGAGGAAATTGCCAGGCAGTCTAATGTTGAGGTAGTGGCATTGCTATTGTTGGGAGCTTTTAACCAGATCTGTGTTGAGAATCAAGTTCAAAAAAGCCCAGCAGAATGATTCAAAATATTTTGAGTTTGGCCGGAAAGGAAACTGCAGTAAAATTGTGGCCTGCAAAGTGGAAAGAGAACTTAATTGCTGCATAGTTTAGCAATAAAACACCAAATATTTTGGAAGAGGACAATAGAAAATATGGCCTGAGGACATCACAAGAATCAGCAGGACTCCACCTTTTGTAAACTTAAAATTACAAAGGTCAAAAACTGAATTGAGAAGAGAGCCCGGGAGTACCATGTCCCAGAATGGTGGTGGCCTAGGGTATTTTCCCCTCAGTATTTGGTTTATAGTGCTCAGCAATCCAGGCACTCAACCCCCACAGCCAGAGGGAAGCTTGGCTACTGCTCTAGCTGGCAGCAGACTTTGACATCATCTACAGAGTGCTGGTTTCAGGCATATGCAAAATGTAAAAATTGTGGGTTCTTGAAGGCTTCCACCCAAGTTTTAGAAGAAGGCCTAGGAGGCCAGGCAGTGTGCCCAAGAAGACAGTATGTGAAGCTGTGAGTGTAAAGCTAAAGGTATAGTAGAGACCCCAGAAAATTTCGAGAAGCCAGGAATATGGATCATCTGAGGAAAGGTACAAGGAGTGAGCAAAGGCAGACCAGGAGAGAATCTGTGAGCGCTGCAACCACCAACAGTGTTGTAGGGCCACGGCCACCCAAGCCCTTTGGAGTCCACATCTTGTTGTGGGTTGCCCCTGATGTTGGACATGGAATTGTGCAACATAATGTTTGTCCTGCTGGATTTTGGACTTTTTTTGGTTCCATTCCTTTCTATTCTTCTATTTGTACCATTTGAAATGGAAAGGTTTATCTTATGCCATTGTATGTTAGAAGTGTTTAATTTTCTTTTCATTTGTAAAGGGGCTCGCAGCTTAAATCTCAGAGGAGACTTTGGATTTAGACTTTTCAGCAATGCTAAAACTATTAGGACTTTGGCAAGTCTTAGAGATGGGCTAAATGCCTTTGGCATAAAGAAATGTGTGTGAGTCTTTTGCAGAACAGGGTGGGATGTTATGGTTTGTACCTAGATGTTCCCCCAAAGCCTCATACTCTTGTAGGTGGGCCTTTTCAGAGCTGGCTGGATCTAGGGTGTGTGATACTGGGATTAAGGGCACGTGGTACTAAATTAACCCACCGATTGGTTTAGCATCATTCTGGGTGTGGTTAGTGGGAAGGCCCACCCTGGGTGTGGATGGCACCACCCAAAAAGCTTGTAGCCTGGGTGGAATAAAAGGCAAGGGGAGACTTGCTGCTTGTAGCCTCCTGCCTGCCATGCTGTGGACTGTTTCTCCTCTGCCATGCCCCTCTGCCCTTTTGCCCTGCCTTGGAAACAAATGACTGTGGACTGAAACCTCTACAAATTATGAACTGAAATAAACCTTTCCTTCTTTAATTTTGGGTGTCAGGTATTCTGTCAAGGCAATGCAAAAAGTAACTAAGACAAGTACCATGCTGCAAATCTCATGGGGTTGTTGTGATGTTCGTCTGGAAGACTGTAGGTGAAAGCCACTTGGAATTACACAGCACTGCTTGTATGTGGGCCTTACTGTTAATGTCATTGACCACTGGATCTTGAATCACAACTGCTAGAGCTCTCAGAGTCTAATACTGAGTCTATTCCCAATGAAATAACTTACAGCCCTCCTACTGCCTTTGCTCCTACTTTAACCTGATGTGACCAAAGCTATTTTCTCTGCTTAAGACAGGTAACTTATAAGAGTCCCTCGTAGCATTGGACCAACTTTCTCTTTGTAAAAGGTAATTAATCTCTGTATTTTCCTGGATATCCTTCTTCTGACCTTGTCTCATGGAAGTCTAGGTCCCTAGAGCAGCCTGGGATTGAGTGGGAATACATAGGAAAAGGAATGTGAAGGACAGTTCTGAGGTGAGGGTAAAAAGGAGTTACATGAGTTTAGGGATGTGGGGAAGCATCCCCATTCTCCTCTAAGTCCTCTTTGTACCTCCTGACTCTTTCAGGTACCTGTGCAAGACTTGATCTTTTCTTTTTTTCATGGCCTTTGTTTTTCTTTTCCTTTTTCTTTTTTCATCTTGCTTTCTAGCTTTCTGGAGCAGATACAACAAAATTCCTGCTCTGCAGGGAATGATGACAAAACCATAGAAGTAGACGACAAATGTGAAAACAAACAGAACAACACAATTTAAACATTCTGGGATTTTAAAAACTTAAACCCAAGAAAAATCAGTTGCTAGATCTTGGACCACTCAGTTCCCCAATCTTTCCTCAGAAGTGTCAGCTCTCTGCAGATATGGAACAGAGCAGGTGTGATTACATGGGCATCATATGCCCATATTTTCCCCACTCCATTTTCAGGACAATAAGTGAAAGAAATATTACATATATGTCTTAGTTATCTTTCTTATTGCTGAGACACAATACTCAACACCCAAAGTTAAAGGGGGAAAGGTTTATTTAACTCACAGTGTGTAGAGGTTTCAGTCCGTAATTGTCTGGCTCCATGGCAGGGTGGTTTCGCAGAGGGGCACTGCAGAGGAGAAACCGTTCATGTCAGGCAGCAGACAGCAAAAGCAAGCCAGAGAGGAATGACCACCACAGCTCTTTCTATCTCTTATATTTTACTCAGGCTACTTAGGGTGGGCAGCACTCACACCCTTAATCCTAGTGCCCTTGATCCTAGCATTGCACCATGAATCAATTCCAGTGTTGCACACTCTAGATCCAACCACCTCACAAGCCATAGCAATATACTACAGACAGGACTGGAAGTTTAGAGGTAGTAAGTACCCAGATCTAGAAGAGTAAGAAGAAATCACCATGACTTTGAATATTTTCTTGGAAAGTAACTTCCATTTGTTCTCCAGCGACCTCTTCCACTGCTGATGGAGGCTGGGGCGTGGAGAAGTATCTCTCCCAATTCCTGATTTAGCCTTAATGCAAATGTGTGACTGGCCATTGCTTTCCCTTTTCCTTTCCAGGTGACAGGCTCTGGAGTGACAAACTCCCAGCTCTGTGGGTGGTAAGGAGGGTAAGGTCAGAGTACAACATAGGAAAAGATCTTATAAAACCTAGGTTGGAAGGAGAATATTCTATTACTTAGCTGAGAGGAAAAGAAAAGTAAAATCTACATATCTTTAAGTAGTATGTAGGTCACTGGAAAGAAACTAGATTGAAAGATAGTGCCATAAAAAATATTTATGACCTATGTCACTTTTTCCCACCTTTCATCCATGGAGAGACAGCCCAACTCTGGATAGGATCAGGGACAAGAACATTTTTTCTAAAAATAGCAGCTCTTTGAATGTTAGAAACTGGATAGTGTCTAGTGTATACAGAACTGAAGGAATTTTCAGTAGAGGATATTCGGAGGTATTGCTGACGTGAGTCATCGCACAGATGAGACGAGGCCAGACAGCAAGGTCAGTGCTGCTTATAGATATTCCAGGCTGAGGGGTTCATTTACCCAGAAAGAAGTTCAGTGTTCAACTATTAATTCTCGCTGCCGGGTAGGCGATATGAGAAAGTGAAGCCTCTCCCCACACGGATGCTACATGGTGCCTGGCTGGATGCCTTCGTTACAGGAGGAAAGGATCACACAGCCTTCACAGGTGGGATGTTCACGGTACAGCCACAGACTGAAGATCAATGGGGCTGATAGTAAAGAGATTGTGGGTTCGGTAAGTGGGAAAGGAGGAAAGTCAGTGAAGAGGTAGCGGGAATGACTCAGTTAGTAGGAAGGAATGGAAATGTCTCCATCATTCCTAGTCATGCTCTCTCTTCTAGGCACATACAATCTAATCTAGGCTACCAGTGCCTAACTAGAGTATAGTACAGCACATCTGTGCAATTCCAATAAAAGTACCTGAGTCTTGTTTTTTATTACCAGAATACTGTCTGCATGGACATTTCATGCCTCGCACCATTTGTAAGTGACCTGATAACCCACCTGCTAGCTCTGAAAACCCAGAGCATTGTCCTTGTTTGAAACACACCTTGTGTGTGGTTTTCATGCGCCAGGAAGAAGTATAGGAGATCTGGAGCTGCCACAGCTCAGGTAACAGACAAGCTTCCCACATAAATAATGATGAGGGTGCAGTGGTCCTGGGCTCGCTTTGGACCTGCCTTCGTTTCCCTGAAGTTACCATACATGAAGACTCCGGATTAATACACATGTTCCTCCATGAGCAGTCCATCTCAGTCAATGCCATTCAAGTGGTAAGTGGAGCAGCTGCTAGAAAAAAGAGCCACAGATAGTTATTTGCCATAAATGAGAAACTGGTAGCCTGGGAATCCCTCTGGAAAGAAAGTAAGGGAAACAACCATTAAAGCAACCTGACATACTTTTCATACATAGAAATGAGGAGAGGTAAGAGGCAATATAGTGCACCCTACCTTCATTCTAGTCTTCATTCTACATTAGCTCCCACATTCAAGGTCTAGAGAGGCAGCATTTATGCCTTACAGAGAAGTTCAGACTTCTGCAGCAAGCAGACCCCAGGAAGATTAATGTCTGCTCTTGTTACATATTTAATAATGTTGCATATTCTTCTCATTTGAATTTCTCAACTTGAAGTTTGAAGAGGCTGAGTAATCACCCCTTAGTAATCACCATTAAGTAAAAAACCAGAACTGGACACCTCAGAGGTTGTGACTCCCAGGCCGGTCACCTTGTTCTTGTTCCCAGGGCCATAGGCTACTCATCAAGAGAGAAATGATGACTTAGAAGCACTTAACACTGGCTGTGGGTCACGTAGCTACACCTTGCTGCTAAATCTGTGCTTATCTCCAGTGAGCGCATGGGGTGAAATAATCATTCGGATGTATGCACGCCAGTGGGCACCTAAATGACCTGTCCAAAATGAGCTGGGGTGTACAACGAGAAGGCTCTTACTCTATCTTGGTTTCCAACTCTGTTTCTTCTTACCCTTCTCTAACTCTTGCCCATCTAGGAAACTAAAGAGTGTTTCTTAAATGCAGGGAAGCCTGGGCAACTGAGCAATTTAGCAAGTCCTTGTCTCCAAACAAACAAACAAACAAACAAACAAACAGGTGGAGATGTAGCCAGTGTGAAGGACTTGAGTTTAATCCCCAGTACTTTAAAGAAACAAACAAACAAACAGGAAAACCCATTAGCTGAAAGATGGTAGGGAGAGGAGATAAAGGATTATTTGAAGAGGAAATTTTGTAACGCCTTGTTGCAGCACTCACTGTGGCACAACAGTGGAGGGTTGTGTCAACCCTGGGGGGGGGTCATTCATGTTGTGTGGAGATGTCTTCTAGGACGAGTCATGGATGTGAAAGAGATGTGGCACTGCGTAGTTACACCGACACTTCACACTCGGAGTTAATCAAACGAAGTGCACGGCTGGGTTGGCACCTTAGTGTGGAGAGGGAATCTCATTTTCGGAGGGTAGATGTCAATGCCCAGAACTTCTCTATGGAGCCAACTCTTGTCAAAGGGGTTAGATCTCAGGAGGCGGCCTCACAGAGGTGGTTAAGAGAGAGCACCGAGTCCAAATCTGCAAGGTCAGTGCAGGTCCCTCACTAACAGAAGGACACTACCTTTTGAGACCTCTTGTCTAAAAATGTATTACTTCTGCAATAAAGCCTACATTTCCCTATTACCTAGTTGGGCTTTCAGGACAGGTTTGGGTTCATTTAAGGAGGCCAGTGGTAGTTAACCAACTTGCAAAATTTACTTTCTCACATCTCTTTTGAGACCCAAGATCTGCTTCTTCTGCCTACCAGGGACCCCAGGCAAAAGGAAGACTTTCATGCTAGGTTCAGTAGGCTAGAGTAGGTTTAGGTGTGTGAGGCAGTTTGGGCTGACAATGACATGAGGAGTAATTTCTCTGGAAAAACTCATCTACCTGCTTACTCCGTGTTTACGTGATTTATTTTGGGGACAAGGTAAGCAATTGATTTCCATGCCTGCTCCCTATAGGAAGAGACACCCAAGGGGTAGAAAGGTCACTTTGTTCTCCTGCTTTCCTAGAAATTCATGCTTCTGCTCCCAGAGTTTGAACTCCATGGCCCTGGACAAAAGTCGTTAGGTATCTGTTGTACATCTCTACCCAAGTTCTTGTGTGGGAGGGGAATTTAGCAGTGCTCCTGAGAGGGAGGACCTGGAGTCTGGGGTAGGAAGGGTGCTGTTATGTTGAAAGAGGGAGAGTGGTTCAAGTATGGCTGTGGCTCTCTGGTCTTGAGTAAAGGATACATTCTGTAAAGCCAGAGTCCTGGGTGGGGGACACTAGGAAACCGTAGGACTTCCAGTAGGTGGCCAACGTATTAGCTGAGGGAACTGAGCCACTAGCACCATGAACTTGAGCTCTGTGGCCAAAGACGCTGGTGTCCCACCTGGTATAAGGGCCTTGGAGCCACCTGCCTTTAGCTGGATTCTATCGCCTTGTATAGCGAGCATCTCATTCATAATCTTGTTGGACTGAACTCCAGAGGAGATTTTCTAAGTTTTTTTTTTCTCTCTTTTTTTGAAATGAACATTTTTACCTCTTTTCAGATGGAGAAACTGAAACAAGAGCTAACACATATTTAGTGGGCTAGCATGGCAGAAAAAGCTGCTTATACTGTGTCAAAGAATTTGGACAAAAGTTGCAGAAGATTCAGAAATACTTTATCACTTCTAGTACAGTCACAGCACAGGCCTTCCCACCAGGAGCTGTTCCGCATTCCAAAGCATGGCTCTCCTCTCTGATCTCAGTCTCCACTCCTTCCAATGTGTGTCCCTCAGATGCTAATTCTCCAGCACCCTCTGCTATTCCTTCCTCCCTCCCCGTGATAGATTTAGTGGTCCATCACTTAAACAACACCCTAAATACCCTTGTCCCATTCTACTTTTATCCTTCCTGCCTGGCAAAACTCCAACTCGTTGCATCCTGCAGACCCGCTTTCTACTTAGTGGCTGAGTCTTATTGGATAAGATCACACATAAAATCAAGTGTGCTCTACCACCATAAGTTTACAACTAGGAGTCAATTCACCAGGCATGAGTGCACAGGCTGATAATCCCAGCACAGTGGAGGCTGAGGGAGGAGGATCACAGAAAGTTCAAGGCCCTCCTGGGCTACATAGAGAGTGCAAGGCCATCCTGGAAAACATAGAGAGACCTTGTCTCTAAAACAAACAAACAGGGGCCGGTGAGATGGCTCAGTGGCATAAGCGACTGCCTGGCAAGCGTGAGGGCCCGAGTTCGACTCCCGGATCCCACATAGGAAAAAGGGGCCGGTGATATTGCTCAGTGGCACGGGCGCCTGCTGGCATGCGAGGTCCTGAGGTCGACCCCCGGTACCCAAAAAACAAACAAACAAACAAACAATAGTAAACTCCAACATGGTGGTAAGCATCCATTTGGTTGTTCATTTTCTATAAACTTAGTAAACACTTTCTATGTGCACTTCAGGTGCATACATAGGCAAAAAAAGAATATTTTTTCTCCATTTTTTTGGGATTTTAGCATGTTTCCTTGCCTTAATAAAATTGTTTCAAATGTTTTTCACTTTGACAAATTTCTGTTCCCCCAATCCCCTTAACAAATGTACTGGAACCCACTTCACAAAATAGCTAGGAGTTATCAGGATGCAATTTTTCTTCATGAAATCTTCAAAATATGTGCATCCCACCACTCCTTTCCTCCTTCCTTCTTGTTATAGTGGAAGAAGTAATCCTCTAGAAATCCTCTCCTCATCTTGCAAGGCTGGTAACGGTGCTATTACTTCTCTTGATACATTTTTTACTCCATGCTATGACTTCCGTTTATATCATCTTTTCCAAGGACAGTAACCATATCTGCACCAGTCACAGCTCCCACAAACAACTAGTGCTTAGCATCTTCTTGGTGCTTATGACCCATTGAAAGGAAAGTAATCACACAGGCTTTTCTCCAAACTTTCCCAGCAGAATACTGTAACCATTCTGGTGAACAACTGAGTTTTTACATAACAAATTCTAAAGATACCTTTCTGGTGTGAGATTTTTTACATTGTCACTAACAGGAGAGAAAAAGAACTTCAAAACTATGAAAATATCATCTAAATTGTAGTTTTCATATGACTATATTAAAAAAAGCAAAGCCATCCACTAAATAAACGAAAAAGTATCCTCCTCTGAGAGAAAGCAGATTGGAGAATTGGCAAGACTCCTGTGTTAAGCGATGGTGAGATTTCACATAACATCACTGTTTCGATTGTTGAAAATCATACTACTAGATCACTCTCTTTACACTTGGGTTGAACCACTAATGTTCATATTATGCAACACCTCTTGATATAAGTGTGGCAAAAATGAGGAAGAAGTACTTGGCAGACTTTTTTTAGTGACTTCCAAAAACACATTATGAAAGGAGTCTTTTTTGTTTGTTTAACTAACAACTGTACTGTGAGTCATGATACAGACTGTAAAATGTGCATGGAAATCGCGGCGATGAAGCAGTCACAGGCTAACAAAACCAGAGGATCCCCGAGGAATAAGGAAGGCCCATGTTTGAACATCCATCTTCGCCCTGTCTTATTTATATTACTCAACGATGTATGTCTTCTAATGTTTGTTTAGCATTGAACAAACGATGAAATGAAGATGCTAAAACTGAAAGCACTGAATACACACCTTTTAGTTTTCATGTAAAACAACAAAGAAAATGAAGGCTGAACACTAATACACTACAGTATGGAAATAGCTAAACAGAATGGTACTCACCAGGTGTTTGGAATGAGTAGTAAAGGATGATAACATTTCTTTATGATTATCACCACTCTAATAAGTTCCATTGCCATAATTTCAATTGGGTAAATCAAATTATACCACTCAGCAATATATTAATATCTTAAATTCTTTCCATTTCATTCAGGGTGGAAAGAAAAACTTTTTAAATGACATATAATAAGATCTCTTAAGGTTAAACTGTGATGCATATGTTTTAATCACCTTTGTTTGACTCTTGATATTAGTGATTTTCTTTACATTTTTGTGAAAGAAAGAATAGTTTGCAGAAGTGTACAAACTATATTTAGCACATGAAAAAAATGTTTCTTTTTAAGTTGTCCTTAACCAAAGGATACTGCCATTTTGTAAGTTAATAACATTCAAACTCATGGGAATTTTTTTATTGTTTGTTTGTTTTGCAGCCTTATGGACTGAACTCAGGGTCTCGAGCATCTAGGCAAGCACCCCACTGCTGAGCTACACCCCTAGTCCTTTTTTCAAGTTTTCACTTTGATACACCTCTAAATTGCCCAGGCTGGCCTGGAACTTGGAAGCCTCCTGTCTCAGCCTTCTGATTAGCAGCTATGCATTACCACATCTGGCTTGTTTTTGTTTTTGTTTCTTTGTTTCTGATGTGGTATGAATGTTGACTTAGTATCATCAGCAAGGAATTGCTTCACAATTTCATGATAATGTTTGATCTAAAAATATGTAGAACTGCCTTATGGAGTCATAATACACATGCTGACATTCTCCATGGTCTATAAAAGTGAGTTGTAATTTTCTAACTTGAAGGAAATAAGAAGAAAACAGCATCTGGATTTGATATTGACTTGAGCTACACATCATCAAGTAGAAATAGGTACATCAGTTGAGAGTGTAGACAATTTCATCCTTAATAATTAATTACTTTAAAGATTGTATTTTAATTTACTACATTGTGATAAACTTTTTTCTTCAGAACTTCACATAAAACTGGTAATTCCAATGTATGCTAAAATTCCAAATTTTGAGGCAAAGATAATTAACTACAAAGTAGTGCTAAAGCATGGCCATGTATCTTTGAGCTTATAAAAGTGCTATTTTTAACAGAATGCAGTTAAATGCCCTTCCTAACATATTACCCTGGTGGCTAACTGGAAATTTAATGTTTATTCAACTTCCCAAGCTAGAGATTACAAACTGTCCTAGACTCTTCTTAAAACTTCTATTCACTTCTGACAAACTGAAGACACTAATCAGAATCTGATTAATGTTTCCTTATAGGGAAAAAGTGAGAGCATGCTGACCCAATCTAGCAGAACCATTCCCTATAAAAAGATACCAAGGTTTAAAAAGAGAAAATAATGGAATCTCTATTTCTATTCTATGAAGCAATTCCTCCTTGTTAATTAGCCCAAAGTATGTCCAATTTAATTTTTTAAAGATATGCTGGCAATGTGAATTATTTTAATGATGAAGGGGAATACAAACAAGTTTTTTTTTTTTTTTGTGGGTACCGGGGGGTCGACCTCAGGACCTCGCGCGCCAGCAGGCGCCCGTGCTGCTGAGCGATATCACCGGCCCCTTTTTCATATGTGGGTTCCAGGAGTCGAACTCGGGCCCTCACGCTTGCCGGGCAGGCGCTTAAGCCGCTGAGCCATCTCACTGGCCGCAAGTTTTTAATTTAATAAACAGTCACTCACATTTTTATCAAAACAAATAATTCTCATTGACATTGCCTAGCAACCCAAAAGGCAGTACTTGGACATCCCATTATGCACAATTGTGATTTGTCAAAGGGCACTTTGGGCTATGCCTAGCATAATGTTTTGTGGTTCCAGCTTCCATGCTTCTCCTGATAGGACCACTAATTTGATTGTTTATGAAAGAGCCCCAGAAGCTGTGGCCACCACAATATTCCCTTTATTGCCAGGCCTCTATCAATATTCCCAGAAACATTTTACAACCAAAAGAAATTTTCAACTGAAAGATTTTGTGCTGACTCTGACTGAGGAGATGCCTTACTCTGTTTCGTGCTGCTGTAATAGAATACCACAGACTGGATAATTTATAAAGAACAGAAATTTATTTTCTCTATTCCAGAGGCTGCAGGGTCTGTGGTTGAAGCCTGGGCAGATTTGGCTGATGGGAGCTGTGTTTCCACATAGCAGCAGGTGGAAGGCAAAGGAGAGGAATTTCTTAGCCAAGCCCTTTAATAAAGACATTAATCTCAGTCTGAAGGGAAAAGCCCTCATGTCCTAATCATCTTTTAAAGGTCCCAGCTCTTAATAGTGATGGGTTCACGCCCATGTGAAAGCTGCTTGGCCATCTTCAAGGCGCTCCAACATGGCGACAAGCCCAAAACAACAGCATATCACTCACTTCCTCCTTCTTCTTCCCCAGCCCAAAATAAACTTCCTCTTCCCGTTTCATGCACGCTCCAAAAATTTCCCAATCCTCTTCCATTATGTCACCTTGCCGGCCCCTCCAAGCTCCACCCCCGGCTAAACCCAATAAATGCTTTGTCCTGCAGCCTCCTCCTCTGAGGGTCCTCTGCATCCCACTGCAGCCCTCGGCGCCCCCGCATTAAAGGCTTCTCTCAGCCTTTTCTTTGTCTTTACTCCTGCCAGACCTAACAAATAGCAGCACATTTCCCTTTCAGTTTCAACCCTGAATTCTGGAGGGGACATTTTCAGAACATAGCAGGAGATAGATACAAACGCATATCCATACATCCAAACATCAAATAAACCAAGAAAATTGAACCGCCAAAAATCTCTGTTTTTAAAGAATAAGGTTCCATTAGAAACGGACGGTGAAACAGATTTCTGAAGGTCAAATATATTCAACTTCCTTCTCGATGAAGAAAAAAATACCCTACTGTATTTCTCAAAAATTAAAAGAAGGAAAAGGAAAGAGGAAAGGAAAGAAGGATGAAAGGAAGACAGAGCTGAATTATAATTCCTTTGGAAGCGTTTCTGTTCAAAATGAGATTGGTTTTGCTCCTAGTACTGCTCAGGATTCCTTACCTTTTTCATTTTCTTCCTCTGTTTTCAGGATACTGGCTCTGGAGCACTCTCCAGCTTTTGGTGCTCTGCTGAGGCAACGACCCGCACAAATCCCAAGTGAGGCCAGCAGGAGGGATAGCGACTGCGCTCCTGCCCCAGCTGCTCAGTGGAATCCCCAGTGCTTCTGGCAGCCCCACCCAGCCAGTTCTGCTCAGGACCACATTCACTCAGAACAACAGAATTTGTATCCAGGACCTTTATATTTTCAATTCTTAACCTTCTCTGTCCTCACCTTCCACATACAAAGATCTTCATTCATTACCTACTCTCTCCCAAACCCACCATAAGAAGAAAGTGACAAAACACTCTGCCCAAGTTCATGGGTGAAAGACTGGACCAAGAAAAGGGAGTCCCGGGCCCTGGAGGAGCAGGTCAGTCCTCCCAGCCAGCTCCGAGTGCGCGGACAAGGGAAAGCAAGGTCGCCTTGCTAGCCGATTTGCCTCCGTGGGGGTAATTTGGCCACAAGGGTGCGGGGCGGCGGTGGTGGGATTAATAGACTAGCATATCCTTCGTGCAGGGGAGGAAGGCTTTTTGCGTTTATGTTATCCACACACCTCATGTCAATTGATCTGGCTTTGTCCCTGAAAAAGCTTTGAGTGTAGCAGACAACATGAAGCTTTTGGTGTTTTCTTTGTTCAAGGTTAACTTTTTTACAAGTCTGATTTCCTCCCACTCACCCAGTTCTGCCACAAATCTTTGGCATATAAAGCATTCCTGAGCAAAATAAAATGAAATAAAAATAAAGCCTCTGTTGTCTGCTCCCAAGCTTGTCTTATTGGCATTTTAAAGCAATAGTCAACTTTCCTATAGATGTAATTTCCCATCAGATATTCTGCCCCAGGGTACAACACAAAGTGCAGACAGGGGAAGAGGAAAGAAGCCTGCCTGGAGTCACCTCTAGATGAAGCTCTGTCAAGGTTCACTCACCAGCATCAATTCCTCCTCCTGCTGCGAGAATTTTTTTTTTTTTCCTCTCCTTTTGCAAACCTGACATGAAGCCAAAAAAAAAAAGAAAATCCGAGCGAGGAGATACTTTCCTTTAACTGTGCAAAGGTCAGGAAAAAAATGTGGTAAAGACATTTTATTTTTCAGTGCTTTCGATTTTGCTCCCCTACTGGGCCCTTTGAAAGCCCACGGGAGCCGAGCAGAGTCGGACACCTCCAAGTGCCTGGGGCCGCAACGACACAGGTGGTCGAGGGCGGAAGTGCGCAGCCCGGAGGCCCCAGCCCTCTTCATCGCTGCAGTCCTTTTGCTCTTATGGTCTCTTCTGTCTTTGGAAGGAATCTGACAGATGGTTAACTGTAAATGAGGACCCACCTCTAGACCTAGTCCCACAGTAGTACTCCAATAACAGTTCTTCAATTTGCATCTGTGATATGATGAAAATTAATGGACATAAGAATGATGGATAAAATACTCAGGGAAAAGTTTATTATTATTCTGAGCACATTTAAAAATATTTTTATAGCTATGATCCCTTCCTCTGTGAGAAACGAAAAGAGCAAGAATGTGTTGTAATCATTTTGAGGGCTGACTGTTGCATTGCCCTATTTTCCCTGCTTATCTGTTACATTTTACTAAATAGCTTGTAAACCTATTATTACTTTCTCAGTCATAGCAGAAATCTGCTTCGTTTTTATGAAACAAGACCTATCACTCTGTGTTCTTTAGATTTTACCTACATTACATGAACGGCCTTTTCATTTCTAATGAATTACTTCCATTATGATAGGTGGCAGGGAATTTGGTTATGTGCCCCAGTGTTTAAACTGCCAAAGGATTCAATCCAAAGAGCAATCTCTAATCACTCCTGGTTGAAAATGATTCCTGGGCAAAAGTCCAATGAGGTTAAATGTTGCAAAGAACTTTAGAATATAAAAAGGTTATGCAAATACATGACAATAGATGACCCATTTCAGTAGTGCTACAAAACCACGTGTTTCCAGTGCATTTTTAACTAAACATCCTCCCACCTCCTCAGCTACATCAACAAGTCCACACACTTGGTGCTGGGTACTGCAGTAAGGATAGAAGCTTATATTAAGATGCATACACGCACACTTACATGGCCACTGAAGACTCAAGCATTCTCCTGTGAGTTATGGTCTCATACAGCAAAATAAATGACAATGAATTTTAGTGCTTTGAGGTTATGCTGTTTTCATATTACACTGGAAGGTGCTTTTTGAAATCATAGATAAAACTTTTAGATAACAGCTACTTGCACTGGTTAGCCCTGAGGAAAAAAAGATGGCAAGATTAGGGTTTCTTTTTATTTAAATCTTGCTGTTAAATCAGAGAGCTAACTGAGCTCTTGGGGGGAAGAGAGGAAATAGTAGAGCAGGAGACATAAATTCTTTAAATTGGTAACTCTCGATACATTTTCCTAAACCTATGGGGCATAGTTGCTATTTACATCCAGAGCGTAGCTGTCAAATTCTGAGGTTTTATGTCAGATAGTACTGTGCTTAAATTCAAGCTCCACCATTAACTAGCTATGTGAAATTAAAAGTTCATTCTCATTTTTTCTCATCTATAAATGGAATTAATAATGGTATTTAAGATGTAAAGATGTTATAAAGAGTAAATCAGATACAAACTCAAAAATTTTAATACAGTGTATAGTTAATTAGAAATAGTTGTGTCATGTTGTAAAAGAAGCTACATGACATTCTCCCTCACTTCTTTCATGTATTTATTTAAACATTTGTATTTTAAGTGAAGGTTTTTTTCTGGCTATTTAAATTTCTTTTTATGTCTATTTAATACTTTCTAAATCTTTCATTTCCCTTCTCTACTTTGTTTTACTTCATACCACGATACATTTCACATTCTCTATTGCTTAATTTTTTACTCCCCTCACTAGAGTGTAACATCTATTAGGACAGGGATTATTTTGTTAATTCTAGGCACTGCTGTATCCCCAGAGCATATGACCTGGAACATAGTAAGTACTCAGG
The DNA here is from genome assembly GCA_028451465.1 of Erethizon dorsatum. NCBI lineage: Eukaryota > Metazoa > Chordata > Mammalia > Rodentia > Erethizontidae > Erethizon > Erethizon dorsatum. The sequence goes on along the minus strand of CM051838.1, from coordinate 81,479,090 downwards.
TATTCAGTGAGTATTTGTTGAAGAATGAATGAATGAATGAATGAATGAATGAATGAATGAAGTAACCCCTATCACTCTAAATTGATCATCTTCTTTGCTCTTGCTGGGATATTTTCATTCAGATTTTTTTTATTCTGACAATTCGGGAGGACCTCAATTTCCATATGACAGAGAGAGTCCATTATAGTGTCATGGAATAATACATCTAAAGCAGGAACTGAACTGGTGGCTTTTCTTTTTGGATTTGTTAAAAACCTGACCTATTTCCCATTTGGTCTGGAGCCAGAACTTGCCTCACTCATGCCTTAGGAAAGGAATGTTACAACCAAAAACCAGAGTGTAAGTTTAGGTTTCAAAATCATGGGACCCAAGAGAACTCAAAGCTATGAAAACATGTGGCAACTCAGGGCAATTTTTTTTTACTCCATAACTAAAATAGATTCCCTGGATAATGGGAATTTGAGAGTTAGAGATAGAATAAAAATGAATAAGAGAAAAAAGTCCTTGAGAAAAAAAGCCCAGAACTCAGATGTTTACTCACACTCCATCTGGACACTGGGATTAACATAAACTCCAGTTAGATTTGGTGATTTGAGCGCAGAAAGGATCTATGTTTCATTTTCTGAATAATGAACAAGGAAGCAGAAAGACTTTAAAGTAGAAATGGCTATACAGGGAACAGCAGAGTGTCCTGGTTACTTTCTCACAACTGAGATACAATACCCAACACTCACAAGTGAAAGGAGGAAAGGTTTATTTTAGCTCACAGTTTGTAGAGATTTTAGTCCATAGTTGCCTGACTCCATGACACGGCGGCATGGCAGAGGAGAAACAGTCTATAGCAAGGTAGGCAGGAGGCAGTGTGACTTCCTTCTTTCTCTTTATTCCCCAAGCTTATTTGTTGGTGCCATCCACACCCAGGGTGGGGCTTCCCATTTTCCACACCCAAATCTATGCTAAACCAGTTTAGTTATCACATAACCTTAATCCATATTCACACATCTAGATCCAGCCACCTCTGAAAAGCCCATCTATGAGCGTGTGAGGCTTTGGGGAAGTATCTAGAGAGAAGGCATTACACAGAGTATGAACTTAATGTAATCTCACCCCATCATGATACAAACTGGATATTGGCAAATTTTCTCTTCCCTCTACCTCAGTGACTGTCTTTAGGACACCACAGTTCTGCCTTAGCATGACCAAGTTTTATGGAACACTATTGTTTTGAGTCCTGCTCACCCAGAGCTGCCCAGAGAGGCCCCCTCTTATCTATGGCTAAGGAAAATGGCCCTCATGTCTTAATACATATAAATCCCAATCATTGACACCAAGTTTTATTTCTACAAGGCACTTCTATTTTATGTAAATATTTCACTAAAATCCATGCAGTTTTAATTTTTTACTTTTATCTAATAGTTTCTTCTTGACAGGAAAAGTAGAGGACAACTTTTAAACAAAGTCAGAATTTTTACCGAAAGGTACTTACTAACCTGTGTAATACACTGTGTACAATGTGATGCAGTGTGTAATGTTTCATCTTCTGACATCCCAGAAGTGGTACGAATTAGTGACCTCTCCATGTGTATTTTGTATTCTATCTTCTGTTATTTTTTTTTTTTAACTTTGAGCCAGAGCCCTTTTGGAAGTGAAAAAATCCCCCACCCCAGCATTAAAAGCTATAACAGAAGATTGTTTAGCATTCCATCCCCCTACCTCATCACTGAAGTCTCACTGGATTTATTGGCAGGTAAAATTGGTTGCAGATTTTAAGATGTGGAAAACATGCCAATGTTTCTTGCTATACCAACCTGTTCCTTTGTCATCTTCTGGTTGATTATTACCCTCTTTTTTGTTACCTTCTAAATGGGCTCAGGGGTATGAAGACAACTAGTAATTCCAGTGATTTACTGTGACTGGATATGGCACATTTCTGCCAGAGGCTGGCATACGGTGTTTCTGGCCACTGCAACTCTAGCTAGGGGCTGTTTCTACTTGTTGGCTAGTTGTGCTTACTGAGAAGACCCCTGTGGTGTATGAGTAACCAGAGAGAGGCCATGAGGGTCTCCATTCGGCTCTACAGCAGTCACACACTCTGCTTCAAAATAAGCTGATTCAGAAAATTTACAGCACAACAGCAGTTAACATTCCTTCCAGCAATCAGTTTGACTATTATGGTGCTCCGTACCCCTGGTACCCCCACCCCAGAGAAGATAATGCACGATCCTACCCTCCCTAGCATTTCTTCCCATGTCCTTGAATCCCAGCTGCTCCTTCCTTCCAGCCCACACTTCCCTTTCAAAACAGCTCCGCCTCCGTTCTCGTGCTCTTATCTTCCCTTCCTGTCTCACCTGCTGTCCTCTTACAGTGTACTCCAATCTAAATAAACTCTTGTCTCTACTCTGCTGTAAATTATTTAGCCACCCACCTCATTGCCCTCATCCCACTGTCTAGTAGAGTAACGCCTAATGACTTATGTTCAAAATTCTATATCTGAATAGTAACATTAACAATTCTCAGCTGTTAAAATAGCTGCAACAAGAAAGCAGGCTCAGAATATCTCATCATAAGGATGCAATTCCATAGTGTTGATCCAGGCAGATGTAAACTAAAGATTTCCAAAAATTAATGGCAGTGTGAATTAAATAGGAACTTTATCAAGAGGAAGAATATTAGAAGGTAAAATCAAAGGATTTCCATTGAACAGGAATAGTGAGTGGAAAGACTGACTTTTGAAAATATTGATGCACTTATTACTTAAGTGAGCGATAAGGTTTAAACTCGTATTCGAAGTCTATCAAAGAAATAGAAATCAAGGAGCAGAACAGGTGTGTGTCAGGCCAGAAAGAGACACAGTGTGTTTTGTTAAGGACCATAAGCATGAATGAATAGCAGTGATAAGCAAATTAGAATGTTTCCATCTCCGTGGGGCATCAAAATAACTGATTAGAATTATTATTGAGAGCATAGATGTCTGGTAATTGTTTTAAATGTAGCTAAAAACAGATTAATTGACTTAGCAGTGATGAGGTCAGGAATCACACATAAGCACACACGGTGACATTTTATTAGGCAGAGTAATTTAAATGTAGTACATTGGGGCTCTGTACATCCCTGGTGCTCTCTCAGCCTTTAACTATTGATGTAATATGAAAAAGACTAATAGCTTTAAAAAGAAGTCTGCTTTCTATGAATATATGAAATCAATAGACCAAGACAAGTGAATACTTTCATCTTTGACTTGAGCTTTAAGTTTACATTTCCTCTTTGAACATCTATAGAGCTGTTTAGCTAAGTTGTTGCACAAAGGAAGACAATTTAGAACTGTGTAAAGGTTCAAAGCCTCTGCTTTTCTTGGGCAAACTCTTAGTGGCCTTTCTGAGTAGTGACATTTGTTTAGGCGCTGGGAGCCACACAGTTGTGCCTAAGTTTGCCTGTTTTTTAGATACCTACATCTCTCTTTACAGATCTTTCTACCTTTTGGTAACTTTGTATTAATTTATATCCACTCCCTCTGATACAGATGGGAAGAAATAGTCATGTATCAGCAAGCAAAAGAAATGACCAGAGAAGCAGAAAGTCTCACCATGAACCCTACTGTTTTTCCGTAACTCTCATACGTACTACAAGAGTCAGAAGCCTCCTTTGAAATTTCTTTCTCATTCTCCAAAAATATTAAGGGTTTGTTTCCATTTTGCACTTCTCTATTTTAAAATAAATGTAAATTAAAAACCAGATAACGTAAGTGGTAAAATCATAAAATGCTCTCCCACAGTAAAGACTAATAGGTAGAAAGTCAACTGACAAAATACAGTCAATTCAATATTTTAACAAATACGTACAAAGCAATTATTCTCTGCAAGCACTGTCGTAAATGGGATAGATCAATGAACAAAACACAGAAAGATCCCTGCCCTCATGGAGTTTCCATTTGAGAGAGGGGGACTGATAATGAAACATGAATATAAGGGCAAAGTTTAGGGTGCAGATGACTACACTCACCTCTGACACCAGTCCAAGCTTGGGGGTCCTTTAGATACCTTCGGATGTGGTAATTTTCTAGAAGGACTCACAGAACTCTCTAGAAGCTATCGGTCGTGATAGGTTGTTAGTATTCATTAACAATCCCAGAAATAATTCTGAGTTGGATATTTGTCTACATTCTTTATAACATTCCAAGATTAAGCAACTTAATTTTAGTGCAATAATTTATATTTTTAATATGACTTTTCTTTCCCATGAATCAAGCATCCTGTTATGTCATGAGGATTAAAAAAAATGAACAACATGTAATTCTGTTTTTTTTTGAAAAACAGACTAGAAGTTTTTGATATTCAAGGGCCAATAGTCACAATGTCAATCACAATACATCATGATAGGTACAAACTGGAACAGAAATAGAGTACTAAGTAATATTTCACTTTTTTTCACTAATGCTGGTTGGTTAGTTATACATATGCACATTTAAGAACCCTGACTCTGAGTGCAAACAGGAGAAGCACTGTAACTTTTCTGGTGTAGTTCCTTTATCCAGTTAAATTCAATTACATTGATGTAGGGTGTGAATGTGGACACATGTTCTGATTTTCCCATTTATGAAATAGAGACAAGGTAATAATGCCTACTTGAGAGAATGATTGCAAAGATTTATTTCTTTAAAACACATACGTGCAAAGCTGCTAGAGTTTGCCTAACAGCCTTTAAGTCAGATGATGTTTATTATGCTTCATTTTGATATCAACATATTAAAATTTAGAAATTACAGACCAGAGGGGATTACAAAAAATGTATTACATTTTTATAATGCCAAAATCTCTTAAATTTCCACTCTATGAGAAAAGTGGATATACTCTGAGTGATTGGAAAGATAAAATTTTTGTGTTAAAAGTAAATGAAGTTATGAAGCCCTATTCCTAGCAAGATCCCTCTCTACTAACATGCCAGGGCTTAGATTCTGTTGAAAATAACATTTTGACTTTACTTTGATCAGAACACATTGCACAAAGTGTTGTTGATACTTACTGGTAATGCTGTATGTATTTAAGAGTTCAAGTCTTTATCTGGATTTATCTAGTTCATATCTTCTTTCAGTTAAGGGACCTACATTTTATAGTGTGACTGACCTTAGGTACTGAAAAAGTAGCCCCATTTCATTGGTGAACTGAAAGAAAATAGCAAAGTAGTACATAAGAAAAGGCAGTTTTCTAGGGGTCAAAGAAAAAAATGCCATAGTATTGATATTCCGGTGAAAATATATTTTTAACCCTCAGTGTCATACATTTTAGAGCTTGTACTCTTTATATAAGCAGTGTATTGTTTTAGAATAGCTGAATTATACATCGTTGTGTAAAAATGTTAAACAATGGTGATTTTAAGGAAAGCTTTTGATGTTGACTTTTTTTTTTTTTTTTTTTTTTTAGACAGGGTCTCACTATGCAGTTCAAACTGGCCTTGAACTCACTTTGTGGCCCAATCTGGCCTCGAACTACCAGAGACCCTTCTGTCTCAGCCTCCCAAGTGCTGGGATTACAGCCATGCGCCACTGTTCCTGGCTGATGTTGACTTTTAACCCAGTAAAATCTCAAGAATAGTACCTTTTCCAGGCCCAGGTTCATATGTATATATACATTTTTTTATTCTCTCTCATGAATAGAATACTGTAATTTATATTTTAAACCAAATCAGTATATTGCCTTTAAAAGACATTGTGTTTTCTTTATAAAAGTCAAAAAACAAAGCAATGAGTTCCACAAACAGTAAGTTTTAAGAAAAGACAAACTTTATTTTGAAAATCTTCCAAATTTGGAAGATTCTTGTGTGTGTTAAAATGTTACAGATGTACTGTTTATGAGTACGGAACATACCACCTTTCTGAAGCTGACGGTTCTTGGTGATGTATATTGTGAACAGTCTTGTTTCCCAATGGGTGCGGCACTAAGAGAGCTCTGGTTGCTCCTTGCCTGTGGTGTGGTTTGTCCCATTTGAGTCTCTCGTTAATACCACCCTCTCATCATTATTGCAGATCCACTTGCAGAAAGAGGGGCCTAATCCTGGTGCCCCATCAACTCTGTCATCTATTCCAGTTAGTACTCGGTGAGTTTGACCGACCATTTCTAGCCACATGAGACAGACTCTGCTCCAAATATTGGAGAAAACTCTTGAGCTACATCAAAAAATATGGACAGTAATTTGTTCCTGGTTTCTTCTCTGTTGATAAAAAGTAAATATAAAACAATTCTACAGTCACTGTTGAAACTATCCCTATTCCTTTAGACAGACCCATTCAATATTAAAAATCAAAGGTAGAAGATCCAACATGGCTGATTAAAGGAGGCCGAGCAGTAGAGATACTCAAGAAAGAGTCAGAGGAAAGAAAAAAACAGAGACTCAAAGAGGGAGAGACAATCACACCCAGAAACAAAATCAATCTGAAAGATGATCCATCCAGATCAAACCACCATCCACATCTGCATCACTGAAAAGACGACGTAGCATTGCTGCTGGTCCACACATACTCTGCCCCTGCACCCTCTGGGAAGCAGGCTGAGTGGCTCTAACAGCCTGAGGGAAACAGACAGCACCACAGAGGCTAGCCTCCTGGGACTGGCTCTTCTTATCCTGGCCCCTTTCCTCCATCATCCTCCCAAACACAGGAGAACTCTGTGTTCCAGTACCATCCTCTCCAGAGATCCCTGCTGGCAAGGAAAATCCCCGACTGAAGACAGAAATAGGCTAACCAGCCAGAGCAGAAAGCTCTGAGCTGGCCAGCTGGGGGCCATGGAAAAACCTGAGTTAGCAGGAAATCCTAAACAGTGACCACCATCAAGCACTAAGGAAGAGTCCCTCAACCAAGCCTAGGGGCTGCATAGGATTTGCTGGTTGGAAAGGGGAGCTCTTGAGACAGGGCCATTTCAGGATGGGAGCTCAAAGGCAAATAGCAGGAGCAGCTGGAGAGCAGGAAATTGCTGAAGCAGAGCACAGAGGCTTGCCCAGAAGCGAGGGATGCGGGAGTCATAGGATATGGGCAGAAAGTGAAAGAAAGCTTGGTGTCAGGAAAATCATCTAATGGCTTCCTCCTTCTAAACAAACGGAGGTGGCTGGATCTTGGAACAGAGGAAAAAAAGATTACAGCTAACCACCCCAAAGCACAGCTTGCATCAAGGAGGCAGGCTAAAAGAAACTAACACCCCCTCACCACACCCAAGCAGACTGGGAAACAGTTAAACTGTTAAGTTGTCCAGGTTGGTTTTGAACTTATGACGCTCTTGCCTTAGCCTCCCAATGTGCTAAGATTACAGGCATGAGCCATGATACCCAGCTCCCATGTTGTTTTCCACAATGGTTTTACCAATTCCTCAAATTTCCTGCAAGTATTCCCTTTTCTCTACATTGTTAGCAACTGCTACCTTTAAGTTTTACTGGAGGTGATACTTCATTGTGGTTTTGATTTGTGTTTCCCTGATAATTAGGAATGTGGAGCATTTTTTCATGTTGGCCACTGATACATCTTCTTTTGATAAATGTTTACTTAGGGCCACTGTTCAGGTTTCATTGACTTAGTTTGTTGTTTTGCTATTGAGTTTTTTGAGTTCTTTGTATGTTCTGGGCATTGCTCCCTTGTCAGAAGTATAGTTTGCAAATATTATATTTCATTCTGTATGTTATTTTTAATTTCCCTTATATAGGTATAACCAATTTCCTGATTTCTGAAAATTGTGAACTTAAGGTCACAATTAAATTTTATAAGGCTTAAATAAATATTTTTAAGGAAACTTACATGCCAAGTGTATTAGTCAGCTTTCTGTGGCTGAGAAAAAATACCCACCACCCACAATTTAGAGGAGAAGAGATTAAATTTGACTCACCATTTCAAGGAATTCTTTCCATGCTTGGTTGACTCTGAGGCAGGAACATAAAGGGTATAGAGGAGCAAAGCTGTTCAGTTCATGACTGCTGTGAAGCAAAAGAGCAGAACAGTGCCAGAGAGAAATAGGAAGGGACCATGAATAGTACCTAAGGTGTTAGGGCATTGTTTAGATGTCGCCCCAAAGCCTCATGTAATCCATCATAGGTAGGGCTTTTTCAGAAGCGGCTGGATCTACAGTGTATGACTCATTCATGGCGCAATGCTAGGATTAAGGGTGTGAGTGCTATCTGCCCAAGTGTGGATAGCCTGAATACAAAATAAGAGAGAAAGGGGCTTGCTGTTAGTCACTTGCTTGTCACTTGTTTATTTTGCTGTCTTCTGCCTGCCACAAACTGTTTCTCCACTGAGATGCCCCTCTGCCATGCTACCCTGCCTTACGGCCAGCCAATTATGAAACGAAACCTTTATAAACTGTGAGCCAAAATAAATCTTTCCTACTTTAACTTTGGGTGTCAGGTATATTGTCTCAGAGATGGGAAAAAGCAGGACATAAGGCCAACCTCTATGGCTGACCCAGATATACCCAGAACATGCTTTACTAATCTGCTAGGTGTTTCATAATTCAATGAAGTTGAAATTTCAGGGATAATCATAGCAGCAAGCATCATCCTCCTTTGTATAGTACATGTAATGAAAAGAAAGGCAATAATTTTTAAGACATAATTTACTTCCAATCTAGCTCTTACATGAAGTGTTCTTCAGTTCCGAGAATTGGAGAACATAGAAAGAAGACTTCATAGGCAATACGCACACTTGACAATTTATTTTACATGGGAAAAATTATTCTCTCTTGTGTATCTTGTCCTTCCTATATTAGCACTTACAAGGAGAAAATTTAAAAATTCCATTTCATAGCACACATGCCTTTGGTGGCCAGACCAACTGGAACCCTGACACCAGGACAGCCCGTCCCAGGCACATGGAGTAATCAGCAAGACCAGAAATGTGGAAGTGTCTGAAGCAGCAGTGAGGAGCCAGCAGCTGGACTCTCGAGAACTCCGCGAACACAAGACCAGTCCCAGCCTCCGCATCCAGAGGCCAAGATCAGCTCCTTACGCAGGACATTTCTGGGACTAAACATGGACACCATCACAGAATGGTAAACACCAGAGGTATTTTACTACTTTTATGCTCCCTTGTTTGTCTGATTCACGATCCCTTTCTTGTTTGGTTCCATGTCATGTTGTTTTGTTTTGTATTCTGTGGTTATTTTTGTATTTGGGCTTTTTTTTTCCCCCTCCTTCCTTTCTCTGGTCTTCTTTTTCTTTCTTTCTTTCCTTCTTTTCTTTTATGTTCTCTTGCTCTTTCTTCCTTCTTTTTTTTCACTCTTTAGGTTTCTTGCCTTTCTTTTTCATTTTCTTCTACCGATCCTTTTTCTCTCTTTCATCAACTATTTCTTGAATTTAAACTTTCAAATGAATAAACGTTTTCTCTGCCCTTTCTGATTATTCCTTCACATTCTATTTCATTTTTTCCCTCCTGTGTAGTCCAGTTTCCCAAAACTCGGGTGATCATCCTTTGACCTCCAGCCTTGACTCTACTATTTTGACCTCATTCATCACTTTAGCCTGTCCCCTACACATCTTAACACCCCCTTCTCCCACAGAAGGGTAAAATCACTCCACTAAGAAGAAAATCATTGCATATAAGTGCACAGTATATGTCTGATTTTGTTATACAACTTTAGAGTTTGCTCTTGTGGTCAGAGGTAGCAGGATAATGGTTACCCTAGTTTGTCAATAGTTAAGCTGTACTTGAAACTATTGTTATTACTAACCATACTACTTTAGCCAGGAGGTTGTACATATTATAATCAGTCTTTTTTCCCCTGTATGATAATGCTGTGATTGTATGGGGTCATAATCACCACCACAACACAGTACCAAAGGATTGGGTGCTTAGCCAAATAATGCCTTTGCATACTTTACAAATTGGAAAGGTAGACTCTTGGAATAACTATAAAACTATCATAATAAATTGGCAAGCATCAACATAGAAAACAAAATAAAATAAAAAGGAGAAAATAGAAAATGACAAGATTCAGAAGACCAACACAACCTCAGACCCCCAGCAGACCCATGACAAGGCTAGAGCACAATGAGATAGAAGAAATTGGAAGTCAAACACTGGAACTTTCTGAAATGATAGCAACAGAAGTGAAAAAAACAGTGGAAAAGGCTACAGAGAAAATAATCTCTCAGGTACAAAAAGAAACGATGTTTAAAATCAAAGTTATTAGAGAAGAAACAGATAAAAGAATAAGTGAGCTTAGAAAAATGATGGGAACAAAAAATGATCAACATAGGAAAGAAGTAGAATGTATGAAACAGATGCAAACAGCTATCCAAGAGATTAGAACCTCCACTGAAAGTATATGCAACAGATTAAATGGAGAGGATAGAATATCAGATCTTGAGGACAGAATTGCACCAAGTGATCATGAAAAGAAAGATATCTTAAAAATAGCAAAAGACCATGAAAAATCAGTCCAACAGCTACAAGATGATGCAAGGAAGAATAACATAAGATTGACTGGGGTCAATGAGAAGGCTGGAGACAGCACAAATGCCATAAAAAAAACCTCTTCACATAAATAATGGCAGAAAACTTCCCAAGCCTAGATAAAGAATTTGACATACAAATAAATGAAGCATATAGAACTCCAAACAGCCATGACCAAATAAAACTATACCCAGACATATAATAATTAAGATTCCAGGAATTCAGCACAAGAACAGAATATTAAAAGTTGTTAGAGAAAAGAAACAGATCACCTGTAAAGGAAAGCCTATCAGAATCATGGCAGACTTCTCAAAACAAACCCTCAAGTCAAGAAGAGCTTGGAGCGAAGTACATCAAGACCTGAAAGAAAACAACTTCCAACCCAGATTGATGTACCCCAAATTAATCTTTCAAAATTATAAATAAGATACTTCCATGACAAAGAACAACTGAAGAAATTCATGACCAACAAACCAACCCTACAAAGAATACTGAAAGATATTCTAGACAGAGATAAAAATGACCGCAATTCCAAGAAAAACAACAGAAAAAAACCACCAGGCAAGGCAAGCAATTAAACAGAGGGAAAAAGCCGGGAATCAATAACAGAAAAATATCATAACAAAGATAAGCCAATACATATCAGTTATAACCATCAATGTAAATGGCCTCAATTCACCTATCAAAAGAAACAGACTGGCAGAATGGATCAAGAAACAAGACACAACAATATGCTGTATACAAGAAACACATTTAACTCCAAAAGAAATTCATAGACTGAAAATCAAATGAGGGAAAACAATACTCCATGCAATAGGAACCCAGAAAAAAGCAGGGGTAGCTATTCTGTTTGCAGACAATGTGAACTTCAAACCAAGAATGATCAAAAGAGATAAAGAAGGTCACTACATACTTGATAAGGGAAAACTTCAAGAGGAAGAGATAACAATCATAAATACATATGTACCAAATATGTGAGCACCCAACTATAAAAGATAATTATTAATAAACATGAAAAACCAAATAAGCAATATGACCATTGTAATGGGAGACCTTAATACCCCATAGTAACAAAGAGATAGATCAACTAGACAAAAAGTCAGCAAAGAAATATCAGAGCTGAACTAAACCTGTGAATAGTAGATATTAGTAGATATTTTCAGAGTGCTCCACTCAACATCATCCTAATACACTTTCTTCTCAGATGCACATGGGATGTTTCTCTAAAATAGACTGTATACTAGCCCGCAGAACATGCTTAAGTAAATGAAAAGGAATTGAAACTATTCCATGCATATTATCTGACCATAGTGCAATGAAATTGGAAATTAATGGCAAAAGAAACTGCAAAAACTTTATAAATATGTGGAAATTAAATAACACCCTCCTAAGCAACCAATGGGTCACAGATGAAATAAAGGAAGAAATTAAGCAATATCTACAACTAAACAAGAAAGCAGACACAACATACCGGAACTTATGGTATGCAATGAAAGCAGTCCTAAGTGGGAAATTTATAGTGGTGAATTCTCACATGAGAAAAACAGAACAAGTACAAATAAACAATCTAATATTGCACCTCAAGCTTCTAGAAAAAGTAGAGCAAGTCAAGCCCAAAGCCCATAGATGAGAGGAAATTATAAAGATCAGGCAGAAATTAATGCAACGGAGACCAAGAGAACAATAAAAAGAATTAATGAATTGAAGTGTTGGTCACTTCAAAGAATAAATGAAATTGATAAACCCTTAGCCAATCTTACCAAAAAAAGGAAAGAAAAGACTCAAATTCATGCAATAAGAAATGAAAAGAGTGAAATCACTACAGATCCTGTGGAAATTCAGAAGATCATCAATACCTACTTTGAAAATCTTTTCTCGCATAGGATGGAAATCACAGAAAGAAATGGACAGATTTCTAGATATGTATGAATTACCAAAGCTGAATCAAGAAGATATAAAAATTCTGAATAACCCAATATCAGTCAATGAGATTGAAAATGTAATTAAAAAATTACCAATAAAGAAAAGACAAGGTCTTGATGGATTCTGCTGAATTCTACAAGAACTTTAGAGAACAATTAATGCCAATAATCCTCAAACTCTTTAATGAAATTGAAAGTGAAGCAATACTCCCTAACTCATTCCTGAAGGCAAGTATTACCCTGATATCAAAATCAGAGAAAGACCCAACCATAAAAGAGAACCACAAGCCAATCTCCCTAATGAACATAGATACAAAAATCTTTAATAAGGGGCCGGTGAGACGGCTCAGCGGCTTAAGTGCCTGCCTTGCAAGCGCGAAGGCCCAAGTTCGACTCCCGGATCCCACATACGAAAAAGGGGCCGGTGATATCGCTCAGCGGCACGGGTGCCTGTTGGCGCGTGAGGTCCTGAGGTCGTCCCCCCGGTACCCACAAAAAAAAAAAAAAAAAAAAAAAAAAATCTTTAATAAGATACTAGCAAATAGAATGCAGCAAATCATCAGGAAGATTATACACCATGGCCAAGTGGGATTCATCCCCAGAATGCAGGGATGGTTCAACATATGCAAATCAATAAATGTAATACTCATATTATCAGAGCCAAGGACAAAATTCACATGATCTTCTCAATAGATGCAGAAAAAGCTTTTGATAAAGTCCAGTATTCTTTCATGATAAAAAACCCTATAGAAAATCAGAATAAGGGTCTTTACCTCAATCTGATAAAAGCCATCTATGACAAACCAACAACCAACATCACAGTTAATGGACAAAAACCAAAAGCTTTCACTCTAAAATCAGGAACAAGACAACGATGTCCACTATCACCACTCCTATTCAATACAGTTCTGAAAATGTTAACCAGAACAATTAGACAAGAGAGTGAAATAAAAGGAATAAGGATAGGAAAGGAAGAATTTAAACTATTATTATTTGCAGATACATGATACTCTACATAGAAGACCCCAAAAACTCCACCGAAAGACTCCTAGAATGAATAACCAAATTAAGTAGCATAGCTGGATACAAAGTTAACATTCACAAATCAATAACACTCCTGTACAGAAACAACAAACTCACTCAGAGAAAAAAGAAACTACACACTTCACAGTAACATCCAAAAAAATATATTTAGGAATCAATCTAACAAAGGAAGGAAATTATCAATATATTAAAAATTACAGTACTCTGAAAAAGGAGATTGAAGAGGATATCAGAAAATGGAAAGAAATCCCTTGCTCATGGATAGGAAGAACCAACATTGTGAAAATGGCCATACTCCCCAAACTATTGTACAGATTCAATGCAATCCTGATCAAAATACCATTAACGTACCTCACAGAACTAGAGAAAACATTCCTAAAATTCATCTGAAAGCAGAAGAGACCTAGAATAGCAAAGGCAATCCTGGACAACAAAGGCAAGGCAGGAGACATCACAATCCTTGACTTGAAATTATACTACAAAGCTACTGTGATAAAATCAGCATGTGACTGGCAATAAAACAGACCTGAGGACCAGTAGAATAGATTAGAAGATGCAGACACAACTCCAAACACACTCAGCCACCTTATCTTTGACAAAGGGGCCAAACATGTTCACTGGAAGAAAGATAGCCTCTTTAATAAATGATGTGGAAAAACTGGCTCTCTACATCCCAGATACTAAAACTAGACTCATATCTATCACCATGCACTAAACTGAAGTCAAAATGGATCAGTGCTCTAAATATTAAAAGGAAACACTGACTCTACTGGAAGAGAAAGTAGGTAGAAATCTTGAAGACACAGGAGTAGGCAGAGAGTACATGAACAAAACCTGAACTGCACAGGAAACACTTTAAAGAATGAACAACTGGTATCTCATCTTATTAAAAAGTTTTGCACATCAAAAGAAATCACCAGCACAGTGAAAAGACAACCACAGAGTGGGAAAACATTTTAGTCAACTGTCCCTCAGACAAAAGACTTCTATCTAGAACATATAAAGAATTGAAAAAAATCAGAACCCCAAATTCAAAGACACAATCCAAATATGGGCATCTGAGATGAACACACACTTCTCAGGCAAGGAAATACGAATAGCAAATAAATATATGAAAAAATGTTCAACATCATTGGTGATTCGAGAGATGCAAATTAAAACAACACTGAGATTTCAGCTAACCCCAGTAAGAATGGCTATCATCAAGAAGTCAACCAATAAGAAATGCTAGTGGGGCCGTGGGGTAAAAGGAACCCTTCTCCACTGTTGGTGGGAATGTAGATTGGTGCAAGCACTATGGAAATCAGTGTGGAGATTCCTCAAAACACTAGAATTACAGTTCCCATTTGACTCAGATATTCCCCTTGTGGGTATCTTCCCAGAAGAATTAAGAACATCATACCACAGCGATATATGTGCACCCATGTTTATAGTACCATAATTTGTACTAGCTAAATCTTAGAAACAACTCAAATGTCCATCAACAAAGGAATGCATAAAAGGTGTAGTATTTTTATGCAATGGAGTACTACTCAGCTATAAAGAAGTATACACTTGAGACATTTATAGGGAAATGGATGCAACTTGAGACCATACTCATAAGTGAAATAAGTCAGACTCACATGTGTAAACATCGTATTGTCTCCCTAGTATAAGAAGCTGAAAGAGTAAGATTCAAAGTGTACAATAGATTGTGAAATGGGAAGAAAATGTTCAAAAGGAAAGAGAAACTGGGATGGAGGAAAGGAGAAAAGAAGGAAGGGAAAAGGAAAAAAGTATATATATATATATATATATATATATATATATATATATACAAGATAGTTAAGATACTACTAATTGCTTTGTAAGGGGTGAATATGGGAGAGGCCAGAGGAAAGAAAAAGCATCGAGGAATAGTATCATTTCATTTAGAGAAGGCAGCTAGCAATTTGACAGCAGATGGGAAAGAAGTGTTTGAGTATGTACTTTGACTACATTATAAAGAAATACATAATATATGCACTTATAGATCAATTAAATGGGCTCGTAATTGGAACATCTACATTGTAGCACCCATTACAGGATTCTGTTTTAACCAAGCCTTCTCTTGTCTAAGACTATTGAGTATTTCATTTTCACATTTACAGTATTAGCTCAGGTTTTCAGATTCAATGTGTATGATGTACCCAGTATATTAAATCAAAATCAGCAGGGCACAAATTTTGACCTGTTATATTTTTCTCTAAACACTACTTTCTCAGTTCTATTTCTTTTCATGTACAGTTCAGAGATATATCAGCCGTTGTATTTTCTAAGGATATATCCAACAAAAGAATGACAACCTGCAGGTAGTCACTTTCAGTCTGACTTTTGAGCACATTAAAATTTCTCTTGAAATTTTTTTTCTTGATTTAGGAGTTCTGCTACCCACATTAAGCCACATACAAAGATGATTTAACATACACTACCCTCTATTCTAGGGGCTTTAACCACAATTCTGAGACAATAGTAAAATTCCACGCAAAACTCCATAACAAAAATATTCTTTCAGCTATAGGTAATGCCAAGAGATTTTGTGTCAGAAAACTCTTCTATCAGTAACAATCTATAATGCTACACAAAATATTGTAAAACAATTTATACTGCTACACAAAGTATAATGCACCATTTATAATGCTGTTAGAAAGTTTTGAAGACTAAGTATTAATTAGCAGGTAAGAACAGTTGAAGAAAAGGAAATACATATAATGAATAAGACCCATATTTATCTGTTCCTCCCCCATCAGCCACCGTGCATGCCCCCAGACATGCTTACCTAGGTGAAAAACTTCATCAGGACATGGTAGTTTTCTTGGGTATAAAGTAGCCAGAAGTCGGAGTTGAAGTCTTCTGGAATAGTAGTCAATAGAGGGGGAAAAAAGAACTTGTGGTTCAAAAAAGAAGATCAAAACTTGAGGGACAAATTCTACTATAATACTTGGCCAACTCTTCAATTGCACAGGCCCAGGAATAAATTCTAAGAGATCTACAGAGACTAATACCTGAAGGCTGAAGAAGCTTATAGTGCTTTCAGAAGTTGCCTGCCAGTGAGGATGTAGAGGCAGGGACTCGGAGTTAAGAAGGCTGGATCAAAACTTTGAGGCACACATCAAAATCTTACAAAGACTGCTACTTAAAGAGTGAAGGTCATGCCCCAGAACTAAGGGATATTTCCTAGTACTAAAGGCAAAATTCAAATAGATCCATCTAGCAAAGCCCCAAACCAAGCCTCCCTTTGAGCAAGTTATCTACAACAACTTAACTCCCTATGAAAACAAAATGTAATACTTGTCACAGAAAGATGAAAGAAAATAATAGATCTCTAAAATTTATTATCTGTGGTGTTGATTAATCAAGCAATAACAGTCATGAAAAGAAACAGGAAAATATTATAAGAACTTAAAGAAGAAATATCTACTAGAAACAGATCTAGAGGTGACCCACATTTTGAAATTAGTAGGCAAATATTCACAGTTTTATAAGTATACAAGTGACTTCCACCAAGACAGAATAAGTTGGAAAAGACTGCAATGATACAAAGGATGTTCTCTTACCATATTGGAATTTAATTATAAATCAACAATACAGATAATATCAAGAAAACCCCCAAATATCTGCAAACATGGAAAAGTTACAAAGAAAATTATAAAATTATTTCTAACTTAATGTTAATGAAACTTAATCTGAGTTGTTTCCAGTTTGATACACTTATAAATTAAGGTGTTATAAATATATGGGTATAGAAATTTGTGCAGACTTGGGTAAACACCTAAGAGTTGAATGGCTAGGTCCTATACTCATATACGTTTAACCTAATGAAGTTATAATTTTATAAGGTGACTAATACTTTTATTCCAAGTAGTAATATTATCTTAGCTCTAGCTGCTCCACATTTTCCCAACATTTGGGATAATCAATTTTTAAAACTTCAATGATTCTGGCTGGTGTATGGTAATATCCCATTGTAATTTTAATTTCTTCAATGATAACTTATTACTTGTACTTGAGTGTTATTCCTTGTGCAAAATGATCATTTGTATATTCAACTTGTGAAGTGCCTGTTCAAAACTTTTGTCTACTTTGTAGTTAGGTTTTTGGTCTTATTATTAAGCTATACCAGTCCTTTTTATATTCTAGACACAAATTCTTTATAAAAGTAAATGTATACCTAATATTTTCCATTAATATACCTTACTTTTTCATTTTTAATGTTTTTTCAAAAAATAAGTTTTAATTTGCTAAAAGATTAGAGGTATTTTTTTTTGTAGCACATGCTTCTGGTTTATATGTAAGAAATCTGCCTACTCTAAATTTGCAAAAATTTCCTCCTATGTTTTCTTCTTTATCTGTTGTAGGTACATCTTAGTCCATTTTTAAGTTAATGTTTGTAGTTGGTTGGTCTGAGGTATGTGTTAAAGTTACTTATTCTTATCTTGAGTAGCATAAGAAATACACAGCTGTTTAAGCACTATTTGTTGTCAAGAATTTTCTTTTTCTATTGAGGTGTCCTTGTACCTTTGTGGAACCTCACATAATATTTTGTTCCACTGAGACACGTGTCTACGATTTCAGCAATACTGGGGTGTTTTGACTACTGTACCTTTACAGTAAATCTTTAAATTGGGTAACTCAAGTCTTCTTTGTTCTCTGAAGTTTCTTGCCTATTTTTGGTTATTTGCATGCCCATGTAAATCTTAGAATTAGTTTACCAGAGTTTGCTGACATTTTAATTGTGATTGCATTTAATCTACAGAAGAATTTGAGGAGAATTAAAATCTTACCAATTTTGAATATTCCATTCAATTACACAGCAAATCTCTCCATTTTAATTTACTGTTTAATTCTTACTAATTCTCTATAGTTTTCAATGAAAATCTCTTGCATTTTTGTTAAATTTACTCATAATACATAACTTTAGTGTTACTGTGGACAGAATTTTTAGTTTCATTTTCCAATGCTTATACAGTACCACGTAATAACTTACCAAGTTTTGCTTTGCACAGTTTCCAGTTACCAGCAGTCAACCACAGTCCAAAAATATTAAATGGAAATAAATTAAATAAAAACTGATGTGTTCAAAATTGCATACCATTCTGACACATTCTGTGATGAATCATCCCTTTGTCCAGCATATCCATGCTGTGTATGCTACCCACCCATTAGTTACTTAGTAGCGCTCTCAGTTATCAGATCAATCCTCATTATATGGCAATGCTTCTCTTCAAGTAGCCCCTTTTATATGTAAAAATGGCCCCAAAGCACAAGATGTGTCAAAAGAGGCACCAGGGGTTAAAACATGAAAGGATATTAATTCTTGCTGTGTGGCAACACTTCTGGGAATATAAGAAAAAACATAGTATGCATAAAGTTGGGTCTCTCTGCAGGTTCAAGCATCCCCGGGGGCTTTGGAAAATATCTCTCATACGTAAGAGGTGACAGACAACTATATTTGTTTCTTTTTTTTTTTTTTTTTTTTTTTTGTGTGTGCGTACCGGGGGTCGACCTCAGGACCTCGTGCGCCAACAGGCACCCGTGCCGCTGAGCGATATCACCGGCCCCTTTTTCGTATGTGGGATCCGGGAGTCGAACTCGGGCCCTCGAGCTTGCAAGGCAGGCGCTTACGCCGCTGAGCCATCTCACCGGCCCCTATATTTGTTTCTTTAAACAACTTTTTTTTTTCTTAACATGAAGTTTCCTCTCGATAACACCAATTTCCTCCCTCCTTTCTGTCCTTTATAGATTTTATTCCTTACCTTATTTCATAATTATGCCCACTAGCACAAAGTTGAATCATAGTGGCAATAATAGACATCATTACCTCGTTCCCCATCTTTGGAGGAAAGTATTCAACATTTCCCCATTAGTTATAATAGTTATTAAAGTTCTTCGCACATGCTTTTTTCTCTATTTTCCATAGTTATTTTTTTTTTACTATATATGGAGAGGTTAAATTCTGCCAAATGCATTCCCTGCATTTCTCCATTATAATATGCAGAACTTTTTATAGAAGTATTACAGCAACCTGTCAATTTCTTCAAGATTTCTGTTAAAATTTTTGTGGTTTCACTGAATAACTAGATCAATTTGTGGAGAACAGACATCTGAAAAATATTGAGTCTTCCATTCTATAAAAATGTTATATCTTTCTATTTTGAGCAAGTCTTAATTCCTTTCTTTAATGTTTTATAATGTATGCATATGTTAAGATGTACTCAATGGTCTAATTAAAATTAGTAATTTTACTGTATGTAAATTATATACTTCTGAATAGTGAAAAAATATCACCCCTTTTATTTCTGGTGAAGAAAAGGAAGCTAAAAGAGAATGATTAACCCACCTAACTCAAAGTAATGTTTTAAGACAAACTAAAATAAAAGTGAAGCCATTCAGCTCCAATGGGAGCACATTTCTACTACTGATTCAATCGTTCCTGCGTGTGATGTACAATGGTATAAGGATCGAGGTGCAAGATGAGCATCAAATTTCTGAAAATAAACACAAACACGTAAGGTGGTGATACCTAGGAATTTTTATAAGATAAAAAAAGCACTTTCCAAATTCTTGCTCCTTTTATAACAACTTTTGACGTGCTTTCAGAAACAACTTAATTAACACCTAGTGCAGAGCTTCTTCAAGCTGGCAGCTTATTCCTACAATATTTTTAAAGAGCACATTAATGTTATTAGACTAAAAGTATGTGATAGGAACTATATTACAACAAACAATTTTAAAACTAAACTCTGCTTTAGGTGTGCTGATGGTATTTTGCTGAAAATTATCTCTTAGAAAGATCTGTAAATATTTGGTGAATAAAATTAACTTGATAGATGATTTAAAATAATTTTCTTTTATTATAGATTTTAGGTAGCATCTGGACTTAGGGACTAGGAAGTAGAAATAAGAATACTGCATCTAAAATATAAAATTCTGCTTATGCTGGCTACAGTGTACACAGACCAAATTCATTCATTGTTGAAGCAAAGTTGGCACTGCTCTCCCCATCTTGTCTGAGACTAAAATGTAACATATTGGAAGAACAATGTATTATTTTAAGATATTTTAAACATTACTAAGAGCAATAAGATCTTATGCCAGTCATTTCCATCTTACTCTCCACATGAGTCAGAAATTTAATTCCAGGCCAGGATGAAGGGATTAGTCCCTCTATTTACTATTTTTCAATTTTCTATTTTGCTAACCAATGCATTATGGAATAAGTAGAGTACAAGATTTTTCTATGTCATCCACAGTGCTGTTTGGAATCAGCTCATTTATTGGCCACTTTTTCTAGTCCCTTATCTGTTCTCTTTGGTTGGGATTTTCATCATCTTTCTCCGGATTTGCCAAATCTCTGGGAGCTGTGCACAATTAGTTTTATTAGGCAAAAGATTTGGTGCCTCTTGGAGAAAGCATAAACTTCAGTTCTTTCAAGTTGTTGATTAAAAATGTACACAGAAAAGACAAAGCAAGAAACCATTGGTAGTTCTGACAACAGAAGCTTCAAATAGTCTTCAGTTTTTTTGAATGTGTAACACTTTGCATCAACATAATTTATCACATGAGAGTTACAAAGGTAGTTCTTTCCCAAAAATATTTTTAAGTAATTATTATTCATTTTCTAGATGTAATTCCATTGTTTTGCAGACAGAAACAGTCACTTCAAGCACACAATCCTAAAATCATGAGATACGGTTGTTTCTTGAGTCTCTGTGACTAGTATCCTCCCAACATTTTTAATGTTGAATATGGCTGGTGCCTCATGTCAATCATTTTTCTTAGAAAATAAATTCAGCCTGTGAGTCTTGGTTTTTCTTTTGGTATTCTTTCATAATTTGCTTTTTGTCTCAACTGCCACAGTGCTGATCAGAGACCAGAGGAGCAGCAAGTGTATTTTAAAAATAATTCCAAGTATTCCTGCCACCATAAAAAGTATATTTGGAGAAATAAAATATATTTGCAGAAAATGCAATTTAAATTCCTCTCTTGAAGTTTTAGTATAGGACTTATGTTAAAATAGGATTTTTTTCTCTTCTTAATCTCACTTTAAAATGTTATCCTTTTCAAATTTGATTTATGTATCTGCTGGATGAAAGAGCTCTTTTAAATAATTGCCAAGAGAACAAAATAGGAATCAAAGTGTCAAATTCCCTAACATTATTTTGTAGGTAGCCTTAAACACTTCTTTAATGCCTGTGAGAAATCAAATATTGGCTATCTGTCTCTGTCCATTTCTCCCTTCCCAGATAGCTAATGACATGCATTATACTTCTCTGACCATGTGTACCTTTCATTTCACACAAAGCCTTTAATCTTTCTCTTTTAAGATAAAATGTCATAACCATGGTGTACTAGGTTAAGATTGACTGACAAGTGCATATAATTATGGCCTCAATAGATGAGTATGTTTTACAGTCGAAAAAATTGCACAACCTTGAAAATAAAGAAGTCGTGCCCTTCTTCTAGGATAAAAAAAAATCACATCAAACTGGTTCATTTCTTTGCTGGAATGAAATAAAAGATTTTCTGTAACAAAGAACACCACCCAAAAGGCTGCTACAGGATGTCTTCCTTGATTCAATAATGCTTTGCCAACAAGGAAATAAAAGTAGAGTTTTGGGAGTTTGTCCTCTTTAATTTCATTTTCCATAGTTCATACATAGTTGGGGAAAAAAGAGACAATAGCAGAGAAATGTAATATTCAAGAATATACATTTCTAAAATATAGAAATTATAAAGTTTGTGCATTAAATGCATGGTTATGCTAGGTTAAACAAGCACCCCTATTTTACGTGTGGTCTCAGATTATAGCAAAACCTAAAGTAAGTTCATTTTTAAAATAAGTTATATTTCTCTAGTCTTAGTATTGTTTCAAACTATTAAGTAAAAAAGTATATATAAAGCTAGGATTTTGTGTAAAATAAAATTGAAGGACCTCCAGGAAGATAGCAGAATGGTGAGCAGCATAGAAAAAGCTTCGCAAAGATTTGGAGTCCGATGCTGGAATATAGCAACATGAGGAAGAGAAGGAAGAGGGAAGTGGGTCCCTGGACCCAGCAAAGATCCAAAGCAAGAATTGAAGCCCACAGGGCAAGGATCTGAAGTGACAATCCAGCCCACAGGGAGAGCAAAGAGAGGGACTGCAATGCAGAAGAGAGAGGCGGCAAATGGCTCTTTTTTATGGAGCACTGCCACATGGCACAGAAGGGGCAGCTCGAACCTGCAGAGGCACAGTGACTACAGGTGACCGCAGAGGCTTCTACAGAGAAACACATCAGTGGAATGGAGCAGTGGAGCCTGCGAACTGCAGCGACTGGTGAGTGAACACATTCCAGTCTGGTTCAGCTGTCCCCAGGAGAGAGGGCAACTGGCTGGCTGCTATTTTGGAAAGGGGCAACTGAACTCAGAACTCAGAGCAGCTGTGGGTTGGCTCCATCTAGTGGCTCCCACTGTCAGGGTGAGGTGCAATTTTGGGAGACACCCGAGTGCAGGGAACCAAGTTGAAGCTGGCAGGAGACACCTGGAGTGTCATGGGCTGAACAACTCTGGCCTCACAGCCAGAATCCAGAACCAACCTGAACTTCAGTGGAGCTGAAGCCAAAGGTCTGCGGGGATTATCCACCACACCAATATAATTTTACTGCTGGCTTCCTGAGATCAATCAACATGAATGGGCTCTGTCTGCCCCTTTTATCTACCAGTGATAGCAGAGACATGCCCTGAAGAGGACTTTTTTTTCATTCCTTTGCTTTTTTCTTCCTCTTTTTCTCGATTGTTTGTTCTTATTTTTATGAGTATGAGCAAAGTTTTCTCGATACTTTTGTTGTTGCTGTTTTGTTCTGTTTCCATTTCTCTTTTTTCCTTTCTTTCCATCCTGTCATCTTCATCAGTTATGCAAAGCTTGCATAATCTTTGTTCTTTTGCCTTGGTTCTAATCTATTTTGCTACCTCTATTTCTCTATATCTTTCCCCTAACCACTTTTAAATTTTTCCCCTGAGGGTAAAAGCACCGTATTGAGGAGATAGTTACCACAGAAAATTTTCTGGTTTGTTTTAGCTTTTGTTATATAACTAAAAATCTTCTTCATTTTGTTAAAGGTGGCAAATTAATAGTTACCACAGTTTGTCATTTTCTAGGCTGCACTTGATGTTATTGTTATTAATGATTGTACTACATTAGCCGAGGTGACATAGTTGTTCTAATCAGTTGTTCTTCCTTGTATGTCAAGACTGATATTGCCTGGTGGTCATAAATACTACAGGACAGTACCAAAGAACCAGAGGCTAAGTAAAATAGGCAGAAAATTCTCATCCTCAACAAATTGAAGAGGCAGGACCTTGTAAAAGACTCAAAATCCAGCTATACCTGGAAGACATCTCAGAAAAGTAGTCGTTTACTAACGATTCTTAATACTAGCAATAAATCTACCTACCATAAGCAATTTACAAACATTAATGCAGAAATTAAACTTAAAAAAATAGAAAATGAGAAGGAAGATACAACCCCAGACTCCCAGCTCACCAAAGGCAAACCCAGGGGGAATGAGGTGGAACAATTTGAAAGCCACCCAACTGAAATCTTTGAAGTGATAACAGCAGAAGTAACAAAGCAGATGAATGAGGCTTTAAAAAAAATGAAATCAGATATAATATCTCAGATAACTACAGAAATGATGAATATAATGAAAGACATGAGTAGTGAATCTAGAGTAGATACAGATTAAAAAATATGCAGAAGCTTAGGAAAAGGATGAAAATGATAAATTCCCCCAAAGGAAAGAAATGTGATCCATGAAACAGGTGCAAACAGATATCCAGGAGATTAAAATCTCTATTGAAAAGTTATGCAGTAGAATGAACCAATGTGAGGACAGAATATCAGATCTAGAAGACAGGTTTGCAGTTAGTGATCATAAAAAGAAAGATTTCTTAAAAATAGCAAGGGACCATGAAAAATCAATCCCACAGTTGCTAGATGTTGCAAAGAAGAATAACATAAGATTGATCAGAGTCCATAAAAAAGCAGGAGATAGTACAAATGACATTTTTTAAAAACCTGTTCACAGAAGTAGTGGCAGAAAACTTCCAAAGCATGGAAAGAATTTGACATACAGATAAGCGAGGCATATAGAACTCCAATTAGCCATGATCAAAAAAATCTATACCGAGGCATATAATAGTCAAGATTCCAAAAATTCAACACCAGAGTAGAATATTAAAAGCTGTTAGAGAAAAAAGAAAAAAAAATCATCTATAAAGTGAAGTGCATCAGAATCACAGCAGACTTCTCAACACAAACCCTGAAGTTAAGGAGAACTTGGAGTGAAGTATTTCAAGTCCTAACCAGATTGATGTACCCCACAAAACTATCTTTCAGAATTGATGGAGAAATAAGATATTTACATGACAAAGAGTACCTAAAGAAATTCATGACCACCAAACTAGCAATCCAAAACTTTTTGAAGGATATTATAGAAAAGGATGAAGACGACTACAACTCCACAAACCCACAACAGAATGAATCCAACAGGCAATGCAAGCAATTAAACAGAGGGAAAATAAAGATAGCTAACAACAGGAAATAACATGGTAAGGATAAGTCAATACATATTAGTCATAACCATCAATGCAAATGTTCTAAATTCACCAATCAAAAGAAACAGAAAGAATGGATCAAGAAACAAGATCCAACTATATGCTCCATACAAGAAACATATTTAACTCAAAAAGAACTTCACAGGCTAAAAGTCAAAGGATGGAAAATAATACTCTATGCAACAAGAACCCAGAAAAAAATCAGGAACAGCTATTCTATTTGTAGACATAGTGGATTTCTAGCCAAGGCTGATCACTGTGGTTATTGAAGTAGGTAGACAAAGATCACTATGTCTTTGTTAAGGGAACAATCCAAGAGAAAGAGATAATGATCATAACTGTATATGCATCAAATACCAGCACATCCAACAATATAAAAAAAATACTAAGAAACATAAAAAGTCAAATAAGCAGTAATACAATTTTAATGGGGTCCTTAATACCCTACTTTCACAAATAGGTCAACTAGAAAAAAAAATGAAGAAATATCAGAAGTAAACCAAACTTTTGAACAAATAGACTTAGTAGATGTCTACAGAGTGTTCTAGCCCATGACATCACAGTACACATTCTCTTCAGCTGCATACTGGGTGCTCTCCAAAATGGACCACATAGTAGCTCATAGAACATGCTTAAGTAAATGCAAAGAATTCAAATTATCCCATTCATATTATGAGACCATAGTGCAATGAATTTGGAAGTCAATGGCAAAAGAAAGCACAAAAACTCCATAAACACATGGAAATTAAGTAACACCCTTCTCAACAACCAAGGGGTCACAGATGAAGTTAAAAAAGAAATTAGACAATTTCTATAATTAAACAATAATGGCAATAAAACATACTAGTACTTATGTGACTCAGTGAAAGTAGACCTCCTAGGGAAATTTATAGTGGTGAATTTCCATATCAAAAAAAACAGAGCTCGTTCAATTAAACAGTCTAATCTTGAACATTAAGAAGATATAAAATTGTAAATAACCCATTGTCAGTCAATGAAATTGGAGGTATAATTAAAAACCTACCAACAAAGAAAATCCCAGGTCCTGATGGGTTCACTGCTGAATTTTACAAAAACTTAGAGAAGATCTAATGTCACTATTCCTCAAACTCTTTAATGAAATTGAAAGGGGAACAGTTCTCCCAACCTCATTCCTGGAAGCAAGCATTACCTTGATACCAAAACCAGAGAAGGATCCAAGAAAAAAATAAAACTACAGGCCAATCTCCCTAATGAACATAGGTGCAAAAATCCTCAATAAGATACTGGCAAAAAGAATGCAGCAAATCATGAAGAAGATTATACACCATGACAAAGTAGGATTTGGCCCAGGAATGCCGGCATGGTTCAACTTATGCAAATTAATAAATGTAATACACCATATTAACACAAAGACAAAAACCACATGATCTTCACAATAGATACAGACAAAGTATTTGCAAAGTCCAACACCCATTTATGATAAAAGTCCCACAGAAAGTTGGAATAGATGGTCTTTATCTCAATCTTATAAAAGCCAACTATGATAAACAAACAGCCAACATTATATTACATGGTCAAAAACTGAAAGCTTTCACTCTAAAATCAGGAACAAGACAAGGGTATCCACTGTCACCACTCCAATTCAGTATAGCTCTGGAAACATTAGCCAGAGCAATTAGACAAGAGAGAGAAATAGAAGGAATAAGGATAGGAAAGGAAGAAGTTAAACTATCATTATTTACAGATGGCATGATATTCTGCATAGCAGACCCCAAAAACTCCACCTAAAGACTTCTAGATTTAATAAGCAAATTCAGTAGCATAGCTGGATACAAAGTCCACACTCAAAAATCAATAGCCTTCCTGTACACAAATAAGAAACTCACTGAGAGAGAAATTAGGGAAACCACACCCTTCACAATTACATACAATAAAATTAAATACTTAGGAATCAATCTAGTGAAGCAAGTAAAAGAACTTTTCATTGAAAACTACAGTACTCTGAAAAAGGAGATTGAGGAATATAGCAGAAAATGGAATGATAGCCCTTGTTCTTGGGAAGGAAGAACCGATATAGTGAACATGACCATATTTCCAAAATTGTTATATAGATTTAGTGCAATACTGATATTGCATTAATACCAATAGTTTATCTCACATAATTAGAGAAAACAATCCTAAAATTCATTTGGAACCAGAAGAGACCTGGATTAGCCAAACCAATTCTGGGAAACAAAGGCAAAGCAGAGGGCAATGCAATCCCTGACTTGAAATTGTACTACAAAGCTACTGTGAAAAAAGTAGCATGGTACTGGCACAAAACAGACCCAGTGATCAATAAAACAGATTAGAAGATGCAGAAATGACTCCAAACACACTCAGCCAACTTATCTATGACAAAGTGGCCAAACACTTTCACTGGAAGAAATATAGCCTCTTTAATAAGTGGTACTGGAAAAACTGGCCTTCTGCATGCTGAAGATCAAAACTAGATTCATATCTCTCACTATGCACTAAACTAAAATCAAAATGGATTAAAGATCTAAATGTTAAAATAGAAACACTAAATCAGCTTGAAGACATAGATGTAGGCAAGTACTTTATGAACAAAAAGCTGATTGCACAAGAAATATTACAAAGAATCAACTACTGGGATCTCATGTTACTAAAAAGTTTTTGCACAGCAAAAGAAATCAACAACAGAGTGAAGAGAACCCACAGAGTGGGTTCACTATTCCTCAGACAAACAACTAATATCTAAAATATGTGAAGAACTCAAAAAAATCAGAACACCCCCCAAATTTAAAGACCCACTCCAAAACACAGGGAACTGAAATGAACAGACACTTTTCAGATGAAGAAATAGAAATGGCACATAAATATATGAAAAAATGTTCAACAACACTGGTCATTTGCAAGATGAAAATTAAAACAACACAGATTCCATCTCACTCCAAAAAAAATGGCTATAATTAAGAAATCAACCAATAACAAACACTGACAAGGCTGTGGGGAAAAAGAAACCCTTCTGTACTCTGGGTGAGAGCGTAGACTGGAGCAACCACTGTGGAAATCAGTGTAGAGATTCCTCAAAAATCTAAAAGTAGGAGTTCCATTTGACCCAGATATTCCCCTTCTTGGTATCTTCCCAAAATAATTAAAAGCATTGTACTGCAGCAATATATGCACATCCATGTTTATAGCAGCACAATTTGTAATAGCTAAATATAGGAAACAGCACAAATGCCCATCAACAGATGCATGGATAAAGAAGATGTGTTTCTTTATATATAATGGAGTACTGCTGTGCCATAAAGAAGGATAATCTTGAGACATTTCTAGGTACATAGATGCACCTTGAGACCATACTCTTAAATGAAATAAATCAGACACACATGTGTAAATACTGCATTGTTTCTCTAGTGTGAGAAACCAAAAGGGTAAATAAGGACCATAATGTAAAATAGATATTATGAAGTGGGAAGAAAATGTTCAGATGGGAAGGGGAACAAGGGAGGGGGGAAGAGGAAAGGAAGGATGGGAAAAGGAAAAAAAATGAGAACAGATGCAAGAAATGCAAACAAATATTTTGTAAATAAGAAGGAGAAAAGGGATTGAAGGGAGGAGAGGGGATTGGGGAAAAAAGAAGAATCAAGATATATCATGTACAGGTACAAATTTCCTATGATGAATTCTATCATTATGCATATATAAAATGTACCAATAAAATTAATTTAAAAATACAATTAAATACATCAATCTTGAACCTGTGATCTGGGCTGTCAGTTCGATGAGAGTGGTTCACCCATGTGCTGTTGGGAATGGTGACTGTAGGTAGACATGCTGGCCTTGGACATTTGTTCCCCTATTTATTGAGGCATTATTTGAACACCCACTATAAGTCAGGCTTTATTCTAGGTTCTGGGGATATACCAGGGAGTGGAATGTCATTGCCCTTGTAGAATTTTTATTGTAGCAAGAACTATGCTAATAGAAGCATAATAAATCCAATGGTAATGAGTGGTTTGCTATGAAAAAAATAGAAACCAGGATAAAGAGAATAGGCACTGAAAAAGTGAATTCTGCACTCTATACTGTTGTCAGAGAAGAAGTCTATGAAAAGGTAAACATTTGAGTGGATATCTAATGAAAATAAGGGTGCGTAATGTGTCTACTGAAGAGATAAGCACTGAGGTCAGAGGAAAAAGGCAAAGGCCCTGAAGCGGGGGCATCTTTGATATGTTCTAAACAGCAAGACAGAAGCAATGAAATAGAAGATAAGTGCAAGGGAATGGTAATTCTGATGCTGCATGGGATTTGTTGGGTAAAAAGAAAATTGATAGCATGAGGGGTTAAAGCAGTAAAAAAGTGGTAAGATTAATGGATTGCAGACCGAATAGGTTAAAAGTTATCAGAATCAGGATAGAGAAATAGCATAGCTTAAGGGAAGAAGTTGGGGGTCAGAAAGTAGAGTAATTAAAGTTAAGATCATGGGTAGAATATAATTAAGGGTCCAATATGTGACCCTGAGGATAACTAGCTGAAGAAGAAGAGATGGCAGTATATGAAAGAAAGGAAGTGAAGGAATTGAACAGTTGAATATTGAATGGAAAAGCAATGTAATTATCAAAATTACCAAGGATTTTAATAGGATTAATATTGGAAAGAAAGACAGAGTTCCAGGTCCTTACACTTTCAGTGAGTAAGAGGAATGGATCCCAAGTGTTTACTGATGACCAACGAGGGGAGGAGGTGGTATGGACTGGTATTATATGCTTCAAAACTAAGGAATTGAAAAGAGGAAGGGGGGAACAATATTCTAAAAGAGCCACAGAGGAGCAAGGAGAACATTTAACCTTTAAGCAGAAAGTGCAAGTTTAAAGAGTTTTGGATAAAGAGAAATAGAATTGGAGAGAGCTGCTGGGAAGCAGTACTGTCAGGAGAGAGCCAGGTTTCAGAGTTCCACAAAAATAAGGAAGGTGACTATTACCCCGAGTTTATGCATACTGGACACTGATCTAAGGTCAACCCATGAATTTTAGAAAGCACAGAGTCAGGCATTAGGAAGTTGGGGAGGAGTAGAGAAGGATCCCAGTTAAGGGAGACACACATGATGGGGAGCAAAAGATGAGGACCTTCATCACAATAAAAGGGGGCGGGCTTCTCACCATGATTAACATTAAAGGGGATTACAGCAAGTTAGGCTTAGTCCAATGTCCCAGGAAAACTGAAGCAGAGAGGCTGGACCTGTGGGAGAAGGATATGTAACGGTACAAGAACCATAGCTCTCAGTGCCCTTTTTATTCCTTTTATGGCAAAGGAGATGAACAAACATCCTTTGTTAAATTAAAGATGTCTAAAATATGAAAAAAATGTGTTTTTTCATGTTCATTTGGACATGCAGTTATGGGCACACCATGTACCCATGTACCCTTTTGGTTTGATGAACTGAAAAGGGTTAAATCAGATAATCTGGAGTACAGAAAATGAAACTGCACTAGCAGTCTGAAGGCAAGATTCCCTTATGCTAGGTTTTAAAAAGCCCAAGGGATATTTTCCTGTGCCACAGTGTGTTCTCATGAACACAGGAAACCTTGCTTTTGTCAGTCCACCTCCAAAGTTGGCTCCCATGCAAAGAACTGCAAGGGAATTTAGGGTTAAACAACTCTTTTTTTCAGACAGTTCTTCTACGCTTTTAATCTTCTATCTCTTTTCCCTTCAAAGGCATAAGCAAATTAAATGCATACTAACATCAGTGCTCTTCTTGAAGATGATCTACTAAGCCCCACCTACTCCCTGCCTCTCCCCTGGTTGCTCTAGGTTACCTCAGATCTAATTTATAGAGACCTTAATTTATAAAGTTATGTTTCTCATCTCTCAGGTACGATTGGAAGAAATGTTTCCTCTACCATTAGATTCAGTGGCTGAGGTTTCTGAATTAAACTGATAAAAGATAGATCAACAGGAGTAAAAGGCATCCAAATTTCATTTATGTTATTAGTTTTTTGTCTGTGCAGGGACTCACAGTGAAGCAGCAAAAACCCAGAGAAGGTGTTAGAACAAAAAAGAGTGATGAAATTTATATACCATTTATATAAAGGGTAATACACGGTGGAGAAGGAATTAGACAAAAGCAAAACCCATGGGGCTTTTAAGGGTGATAAATTGTGAGAAGATAAAGATATAGAAAAGTAATGGGAGACCAGGATAATTTAATCAGCTTGCTTGTGTAGTCTCATTGTGGAGCTTTCCTTTTGGTGGTGCTAAAACTCCATAGAGAGGGAATTTACAGCAGTACCCATTTTTCAAAAGTTTCTTCTTATAGTCAAATAAATGTTACTCTGCTAGATCTGTTGATTCTCCAGTACTAAAGTGACATTTTTGAAGGTGACATATTTTGATCCTCCTTATTTACAAGGAAGTCCATTTCTCAAAATTTGTAACAATTAATAATGAAATCTTGACTTCTTGAAAAACAGTGGTTCTAGAGCTATTCTACAGCTCAATAGAATAAATTAAATTCACCTGTCCTAGGACTACAGTTCAATTCTCTGCATTCAGCTCACAGAGCTTCATGTGTCTTTTTTTCTGAGCTAAGAACTTCAGTTTCCCTGACCATGTTATTTTTGGTGGTCCACCATTTTGAACTCACAAATGTTGCCTGCTTATATATTAGGTCCTTGAGCATTTTTATCTTGGGCATCATTTTATTTTTACCAATAATAGCTAAAAGTCAATGTAATATAATTCAGCCAGATTCTGCTCTAATAATTCTTTTAAAAATTGGGATGCTTTATGCTATAGGGGAAGAGAGGAGGATGCGGGGGAAGAGGATCAATAAAGATATTTTGCAACCACAAATACTTGAAGGATAAACTTACCAAGGTATTTAACTGTCATTTCAGGACTCAGAAAACAATATCCAGAAGCAATTGAACGCAGCTCAGGCTAATGTGAGAAAAGCATGCGAGCAGTCCAGGATCCAAGGCATTCGTCCAGTGGGTTGAAGACATTGCAAAATCTTTCCAGAGGACTAAAAGGGTAACTGGAGGTAAGAGGGGCATCAGAGGAGTGGAGATCCTTACGGCATGGAACATTTGATTGGAATGGTGGGGAGGAGAAAAGGAAACATTTATCCTCTTTTTTTTATTTTAGAGAGAAAAAAATTAAAATAAAAGAGTGTCAAAACAGGCTAAGAGGGGGTAACAATAATTAATACATTGTGTATTGTTATCTTCCGAGTAGTCACTCAGAGTACAAGATATAGCCATGAAAGTTTGTGCAATGAAAGTTTGTGCAAACACTATTAACACAAACCTTTCTTTTCAATGAACTGAGAGAAACTAGCTGTGTAGTATCTTAACTATCTTGTGTACATATACATGTTTTTATTCCTTTCCCCTTCCTTCTTTCCCCTTTCCCCATCACAGTTTCTCTTTTCTTTTGAACAATTTCTTCCCAATTCACAACATCTATTGTACATTTGGGATCTCACTTACTTCTTCAGATTCTCACACTAGTGAGACAAGGCAATGTTTACACATGTGGGTCTGATGTATGTCACTTATGAGTATGATCTTGAGTTGCATCCATTTACTTATAAAAGTATCAAGTTTATCCTTCTTTATGGCTGAGTAGTACTCCATTACATTAAAAACCCACATATTTTTATCCATTTTTTGGTTGATGGGCATTTGAGTTATTTCCAAGATTTAGCTATTACAAATTGTGCTGCTGCAAACATAGGTGCACATATACTGCTGTGGTATGGTGTTTTTAATCCTTCTAGAAAGATAGCCCAAAGGGAAATAGCTGCATCAAATGGGACCTCTAATCCTAGTTTTTTGAGGAATTTCCATACTCATTTCCATAGTGCTTGCACCGGTCTACACTCCCACCAACAGTGGAGAAGGGTTCTTTTTTCCTCATAGCCCCACCAGCATTTGTTACTGGTTGATTTCCTGATGACAGCCATTCTTTCTGGAATGAGATGGAATCTCCATGTTGTTTTAATTTGCATCTCTTGAACGACCAATGATGTTGAACATTTATTCATATATTTATTTTCCATTTGTATTTCTTCATCTGAGAAGTGTGTATTCATCTCAAATGCCCATTTTTGGATTGGGTCTTTGAATTCGGGGGGCCTGAATTTTTTCAGTTCTTTATATGTTCTAGATGTACGTCCTTTGTCTGAGGGTCAACTGGCTTTTAGTCTGTGGGTTGTCTTTTCACTCTGTTGGTGAGTGAACTCACTCTGTGGTGAGTTTTGTTGTGCAAAAGCTTTTTAATAAGGTGAGATCCTATTTGTTGATTCTTTGTAGTATTTTCCATGTGGTCACAGTTTTGTTCATGAAGTCTCTGCCTACACCTATGTCTTCAAGGTTTCTACCTATTTTCTCTTCCAGTAGATTTAGTGTTTCTGTTTTAATCTTTAGATCTTTGATCCATTTTGACTTTAGTTTAGTGCATGGTGATAGAGATGGGTCTACATTTAGTCTTTGGGATGTGGAGAGCCAGTTTTTATAGCACCATGTATTAAAGACGCTATCTTTCTTCCAGTGAAAATGTTAGGCTCCTTTGTCAAAGAGAAGTTTGCTGAGCATGTTTGGAGTTGCTTCTACATCTTCTATTCTGTTCCACTGATCCTCAGGTCTGGTGTTTTTTTTTTTTTTTTTTTTTGTTTTGTTTTGTTTTGTTTTGTTTTTTGTTTTTGCCAAAACCATGCAGATTTTATCACAGTAGCTTTGTGGTATAATTTCAGATCAGGGATTGTATTGTCCCCTGATTTGCCTATGTTGTCCAGAATTGCTTTTGCTATTCTAGGTCTCTAGGTCTCTATTCTAGGTCTGTTTCCAAATGAATTGTAGGAATGTTTTCTCTAGTTCTGTGAGATATGCTAATGGTATTTTGATTGGCAATGCATTAACTCTGTATAACAATCTTGGAGTAGTAACATTTTCACTATGTTGGTTCTTCCTATCCATGAGGCAGGAATATCTTTCCATTTTCTGATATCCTCTTTGATCTCCTTTTTCAGAGTACTGTAATTTTCAATGTATAGATCTTTTACTTTCTTTGTTAGATCTATTCTTAAGTGTTTCCTTTTTTGGATGCTACTATAAAGGGTGTGGTTTCCCTAATTTCTCTTTCTGTGAGTTTATTTCTTGTGTACAGGAATGCTATGGATTTTTGAGTGTTGACTTTGTGTTCAGCTACACTACTGTATTTGGTTATTAATTCTAGAAGTCTTTTGGTGGAGTTTTTGGGGTCTTCTAAATGTCATCTGTGAATAATGATAATTTAATTTCTTCCTTTCCTATTCTTATTCCTTTTATTTCTCCCTCTTGTCTAATTGCTCTGACTAATGTTTTCAGAACTATATTGAATAGGAGTGGTGATAGTGGACATCCTAGTCTTGTTCTTGATTTTAGAATGAAAGCTTTCAGTATTTGTTGATTTAGTATGATGTTGGCTGTTGGTTTGTCATAGATGGCTTTTATCAGATTGAGTTAAAGATCATCTATGCATAGGTGCTGGACTTCGTCAAATGCTTTTCTGCATCTATTGAGATGATCATGTGATTTTGATCTTCGGTCCTGTTAATATGGTGCATTACGTTCATTGATTAGCATATGTCGAAACATCTCTGCATCCCTGGAATGAATCCTTCTTGGTCATGGTGCACAATCTTCTTAATGATTTGCTGCATTCTTTTTACCAGTATCTTATTGAGGATTTTTGCATCTATGTTCATTAGATGCAATATGTAAACTATAGGAGATTGGCCTGTAGTTTTATTTCTTGGTTGGATCCTTCTCTGGTTTTGGAATCAGGGTAATTCTTGCTTCCAGGAATGATTTTGGAAGGATTGCATCCCTTTCAATTTCCTTAAAGACTTTCAGCATTAGTGGCATTAGTTCTCTAAATTTTATGTAGAATTCAACAGTGAATCCTTCAGGGCCTGGGTTTTTCTTTGTTGGTAGGTTTTCAATTACATTTTCAATTTCACTGGCTCATATCAGGTTATTTAGAATTTTTGTATCTTCTTGATTTAGTTTTGGCAACTTAATTGTGTCTAGGAATCTGTCCATTCCTTCTGTGATTTCCATCTTCTTAGAATATAGGTTCTCATGGTAGGTATTGATGATCTTCTGGATTTCTGTAGGATCCATTGTGATTTCACCCTTTTCATTCCGAATTGCTTCAATTGGTGTTTTTCTTCCCTCTTTTTGATGAGGTTGGCTAGTGGTTTATCAATTTTATTTATCCTTTCAAAAAACCAACTTTTTGATTCGTTGATTCTTTGTATTGTTTTTTAGTCTCAATCGCATTATTTTCTCCTATTATCTTTATAATTTCCTCCCTTGTACAAGCTTTGGGTTTGATTGGTTCTTCTTGTTCTAGAAGCTTGAGGTTCAACATTAAGTTGTTTATTTGAGTTCATGCTGTTTTCCTGATGTGAGAGTTCATCACTATAAATTTCCCTCATAGGACTGCTTTCATTGCATGCCATAAGTTCTGGTATGTTGTATCCACACTATCGTTTAACTGTATATATTGTTTAATTTCTTTAACTTCCTCTGTGACCCCTTGGTTGCTCAGCAGGGTGTTGTTTAATTTCCATGTGTTTATTTAGTTTTTGTGCTTTCTTTTGTCATTGATTTCCATTTTCATTGTGCTATGGTCAGATAGTATACTTGGGATGATTTCAATTCCCCTACATTTACTTAAGCATGTTTGTGGACTAATATTTGGTCTATTTTGGAGAACATCCCATGTGCAGCTGAGAAGAATGTGTATTGTGGTGTTTTGGGGTGGAACACTCTGTAGACATCTACCAAGTCGATTTGTTCACAGGCTTGGTTTAATTCTGATATTTCTTTGTTGATGTTTTTGTCTAGTTCATCTATCTATTTGTAAGAGTGGAGTATTTAGGTCTGCCACTAGAATTGTGTTAGTGCTTTATTTGGTTTCTCATTTCTGCTAATATTGTTTCATATAGTGGGTGCACCAGTGTTTGGTGCATATATATTTATGATTGTTATCTCTTCTTCTTGGAGTTTTCCCTTAACAAGAAAGTAGTGACCTTCTTTGTCTCTTTTGATCAGTTTTGGCTTAAAGTTTACATTGTCTACAGATAGAATAGCTAACCCTGCTTTTTTTCTGGGTTCCTGAGGCATGGGAAATTATTTTCCATCCTTTGATTTTTAGTCTATGAATTTCTTTTTAGATTAAATGCATTTTTTGAATGTAGCATATTGTTGGATCTTGTTTCTTGATCCATTCTGCCAGTCTGTTTCTTTTGAGTGCTGAATTGAGACCATTTACATTGATGGTTATAACTAATATGTATTGGCTTATCTTTTACATGTTATTTTCCTGTTGCTGGATCCCTGTCTTTCTCCTCTGTTTAATTGCTTGCCCTGTATGGTGGCTTTTTTCTATTGGTGTTCTTGCGTTTGTGGTCTTCATTATCTTTTTCTAATATATTCTTCAGAGCATTCTGAAGAGCTGTTTTAGTGGTCATGAATTTCTTCAGTTGTTCTTTGTCATGGCAGTATCTTATTTCTTCATTGAGTTTGAAAGATAGTTTTGTGGGGTACATCAATCTAGGTTGAAGATTGTTTTCTTTTAGGGCTTGAAATACCTCACTCCAAGCTCTCCTTGATTTGATAGTTTGTTTTGAGAAGTCTACTGTGATTCCAATGTGCTTTCTTTTATAGGTGATTTATTTCTTTTCTCTAACTGCTTTTAATATTTTGCTCTTGTGTTGAATTTCTGAAATCCTGATTATTATATGCCTTGGTGTAGATTTATTACGGTCATGGCTATTTGGAGTTCTACATGCTTCAATTATTTGTATGTCAAATTCTTTATCCATGTTTGAGAAGTTTTCTGCCATTATTTATGCAAAGAGATTTTTAATGGCTTTTGTGTGGTCTCCAGCTTTCTCACTGACTCCAATCAATCTTACATTGTTCCCATTTGCTTCATCTTGCAGCTATTAGATTGAATTTTCATGGTCTCTTGCTATTTTTAAGATATCTTTCTTTTCCTGGTCATTAGCCACATCCTGTCTTCTGATAGATCTGATATTCTATCCTCATTGTCATTCATTCTGTTGCATATACTTTTAATAGATTTTTTTAATTTCCTAGATTTCTGTTTGGATCTGTTTCATTGATTCCATTTCTTTTCTATGTTGGGCATTCATGGTTTCGATCATTTTTCTGTGCTCCTCTATTTTTCTTTTATCTGTGTCTACTTTAATGTCTTTCATTTTGACTGTCATTTCTTTTTGCACCTTGGAGTTTCCTTTTTCTATGGCCTCTTCCATTTGTTTTTTCACTTCTGCTGCTATCATTTCAGAAAGTTCCAGTGGTTGGCTTCCAATTTCCTCTATCTCTTTGTTCTCTGGACTTCTCCTTGGGGTTGCATTTTGCTTCTTTGTCTTGTTATTTTCTATTTTCTATTTTATTTTGTTTTCTGTAGTGATGCTTCTAGATTTCTTATGTTACATAGTTTTATCCCTAGCATCAAGGATTCCCTAGGAAATGTCTGTTCCTCAGGGTGTCTTTTAGATATAGGTGGTTCTTGGTCTTTATAGCTATACCAAGAAACTACCTTACTAATATATTAAGAATGTGAAATTGCTATCTATTTGACTCAGGGCCCATTCCTTTGGTACTGGACTTAGGTGATGGTTATGAACCCTTGCAATTGCAGTGTTGTCATACAGGGGAGAGAAATTGGTTATAACAGGTATGACATCCTGGTTGAAGTAGTACTGTTAGTGATAACAATAGACTCAAGCAGAGCCTGGCTACTACAAACCGTGGTAACTATTAGACTGATATCTTTAACCATAGGAGCTATTTCTATATAATATAATCTGACTTATACCAGGAACTTATCTGCAATGATTTCCAACTTAGTAGAGTGATTTACTCTGTTGTGGGGGGGGTGTAAGAGGAATGGGGTAAGATGGAGAAATAAATTAGGTTAAATATAGCAGGAGCAAGGTTGAAGGGCAAAGGAAAATCATCCAAGCTTTGGGTAATTGTAGGACACAAGAGCGAAGGAGTGGAAGAGTAGGCCTAGGAGTATTGAAGTGAACCAGAAAGTGACCCAGAAAGAAAAGAGACAATGTTTACTCACATAAAAGTATCATAAAATTAAGTAAAATAATTGATGAGAGGAAGAGGATGAGTAGAATAGAATTAAAAGTTGAGAGATCTAAATCATGAAAGAAAGAGGAAAGAAAAAGAAAAGGAAAAAGAGAAAGAAAAATAGGAAACAAAAATAACCACATACACAGAAGAAACAGCAAACATACAAAAAGAAAAACAAAATGGGACAGAACAGAACAGAGAGACCAAAAAGCACAAAAACCTAATCCAGCCAAATACAATGAGGAAAACCAATCAGACAGGGAAAAATAAAAGTAGTGAAATTCTTGTACTGTCTACAGTTCTGTGGTAGGTCCAAGTTGGATCCCAGAAATGTGTACACTAGTCAAATTTGTTCTGGGCTTGGGTCTGATCTTGGTATCTGGATTTGAGGGATGGGATTAGTTTTCTGTGGCTGGAATTCTCCCCAACTGTTTCGAAAAGAGAAAAAAAGGAAAAAATAAAAATAAAAAGGAAACGATGCGACCCTACCTGCCTGCTTCTACTTCTATTCCATTTGTCTTTGGCTCCAAGCACAACGCTAGTTCACCTAACTTACCACCTGCTGGCTCCTGTTGTTACTGTTGCTTTGGGCCTTTCCATACCACTAGTCCTGCCTGTCCTTCCTGTGCACCCTGGCTGGGGACACTACTGTGTCACTGGTGTTCCCATTCTCCGCTGTTTGCTGATTCCTGACAAAGGAGGGAGGGAGGAGCCAGTCCCCAGGACTCTTCTTGCCCAGCAGGTCACCGGTTCCCACTCAGGAAACATTAAAAGACAAGAGAAAATACTACTAAGTCTAGCTACAAGAAATGTATTAGCCATGCTAGTAGTGTAAAAAAAGACGGCTTGGCACAAACATTTCTTTTTGTTAGCTGCCAATAGATGAGGTAATAAAAACAAACACTACAATATAATTGGGCACTATTGCCTTGATTCAGGCTAATGAGTCAGTAGTTTTATCTACAGTTGCATTTGTAATATTGCATTTGTGATGAAAAACTAAAAAAATCCCTTAGTATTACTACAAAAATAGCTTTTAAACTTCAAATCCCCTAGAAGTGTCTTGGAGACTCCTATTAGTCTGCAAACCTCACTTTAAGATGTGCTATGTATGTTTTATTTTGTGATCCTTATGATAATCACTTTTTCAATATTCATTCAGAGGTAAGATTTCTCTCCCTTCCCCTGCCATGGCCTGCCAACATTGGGTAGGGGTGACAAACATGAGGGGTCACCTCATTTTCCTCTTACTCACTATGTATTCTACTGGTCAACAATTATTTCCAGAGGTGGAAAGCTAATTTGGTATTTTCTGGGCTATACACAGTTATTGGCTTTCCTGGTAAGTTCAAGGATTCCTCAAGGACCTCAACACACCTTATGGCTAGGGATTTCTTCTCTGAAGTTCCCTTGATTAGCCAGAGGTGTCTGGTTTTGTAGGTCATTTTTTCCTTCTGCAATTTCTAAGATTATGGGCAGCTTCAGCTTGTCTCAAGTAGTCCAGTCTACTCCCTAGGTTAAAGAATTTTCTTCATTTCTATAAATTTCCTCAAATATTTACCAGTATCGCTATAAATGAATAGTCTCACAATAACTGTTTATATACTCAACCTCTGCCCTGATCTATAATATTATGAATTATCTATAATCAATATGATTCATCATAACTAAAATTAACCAAAAGATAATCAGTTCCTTTTTTTACAGTGGCCAAAATAAATTATTTAACCACTGTCTATGTTTCAGTATAACAAAGCCTATTTTGTATAAATGAATATAAACACATTATTTCATAAAGTCATATTTACATCTACACATAATTTATTTCATAGATTTTGTTTGAAATCTGAAAGATGACCTATTTTTCACATTTTCTCAGAAAACATTTTCTATATATTGAACTCGTATGAGAATCTAAAACATTTCAGCAAGATACAAAGATGGTAATTATATATTTAAAGTAGATTAATCAATAATATATACTCGTTGAAGTTTAGTGACAATGTAGAGATCCTTATCTTTTATAATATTCTTAAGCCTTAATAAAGTGCTTTAAATAACTGATTTTATATTAATTAATATAAATAACTTTTAATAAATTTAATTTAAATGCCTATTTAAAATTTAATTTAAAGTGCTGCTCTCTAAATGGAGTAGCCTAACCATACAAATGTTCTTAATGCCAGAGATGATTTGTACTTTAAAATTCTCTGGGAAAAAAATAGGTAAAAAGAAAAATGGATCAGCACATCCTTAACAGCTAAACCATTATTTACTTATTATGTTTAGTACATGAGAGGGTTATTGTCAGAGTACACATTGCTGTGATAAAGCTAAATCACGTCAGCATTTTTCATACCCAACAAAAAAAGTTTGCCATATATATATATAATACATATATAGTGTATATTTGTACTTTCTTTTAAAGAAAAAAAATTACCTGCTCAGCTCAATAGCTACCTTAATCCGGTGATTAAATTAAAAGGATGAGTGGTCTTGAGCTGCCATAAAAATACAAAGTGTATCCATATATTGGATTTTATTAATCTTCTGATTTTGACTGCCTTGGTTTTATTCTTGGAATAAACTAGAAAAGTCCATTTATGCTTACATTCTAAAGCATAATTACTATGATTAAAAAGTTGCAGTAACTTATGAGCTGTAAAACTAGTAAATTATATCCAGCCTGTAAGTAGAACTAATTATAAAGCTGTTGCTTGATTAAGGTGTTTATACTAAAGAGTATTAAAGGGATTAGTCCAAAGCTTTACATCCTGCAGCACAGAATTAATATGCAGGATTTAAACCCTCAAATTAATTCAGGTACCACAAACAATTATACAGAATAGGAACACTCGACCTAGCTAATGACCACGCTAGTCCACCAAGCTCATTTATAATCGTGTACTAACTGACCTCTCTGCACGTTCACAGAGGACCATTTCCAGGCTAATTCCTGTCCACTGTCCCCTGTCATAGCCCGGGTCTAATCATCCTAGTGATCACTGCCAAACAAGAAGCCCAGTCTCTACTTCCCTCCACATCATTCCTCATTTGGTGGCAGTAAAGCATCTCATCTTGCAGGAAGTTGCTTGTGAATGATAAACTACACATCATCACCCTTATCAAGAAACGACATTTTGTAAGAACTTTCTATGAGCATTTCTAGTCTCTTCACTAAACAGTCTCGTTATGCTCCAAACCGAACCTTTTGTGAGATCCTGTGCTAATTGGAATAAATATGTGGAAGGAGAGACTAGGTAAAAGTAATAACCATTACAGTTTAAGTTTGAAGATTCCTGTATATGACAAGGTACCAAACCATACTTCAGTCCACTGTTCAGTTTTCTCTAGGATTTGTTCTGAGGTAAGTAAACTCGTTCTGGGTCCTGTAGAATTTATTCATTCAAAAATTATATTTTTTTTGAGACAGTAGATAAAAACCATACAGCCTTTTTATTGTTAAGTCCTAAAGAGTTATCAAAATTAAAAAGCAAAATTACAGGCTAAGACCTCGTAAAACTACTAGGAACATCATAGGAAGTGAAAAGGGACTGGGTGTAGGGCAATTATGCACATGGAAAGAACGAAGATGTGGAGAACAGTGAGCATGTGCTGAAGATGCCAGGGGAGAGGAGCTGGTGACATTTTGATTTTAGACAAGCTGCTAGGTAAAGAAATAATGGGACAAGAGTTCCAATCCCCACTACGTGCTTAAGAGTCATCCTTGACATTGGCGATGTCATGCTCTCCTTCCTCAGCCTCTTTTTCTTCATCCTTGATCAACTACAGCTGGTCATCCTCAGATCTTCATTATCATCATCACCCAGTAGATCCTCTCCTCAGCAGAGCCGTCTGTTGCACCCCCAGACCCCATCTTCACAGTGGTCTCATCGTTCTTCAGGGTGGTGCTGGTCTGCTCCTCTTCTGACTTATCATTCTTCATCTCTGCTTGTTTGCTCTGTTCTTTTCCAATTTACTCCAGAATTTCCAGTAAGGAATCCACTTTCTGTTTTGTCTGGGTCAGCTCCTTCTTAGTGGCCTGAAGGTCATCTCCTTTCAACTTTCCAGACTTCAAAGATACCCCTGTCCACTCTTAGAATTTAAGCCACTTTTGCCCCTTCCTGGGGTGTGTCCTGATCGACACAGGCATCTCAAGGATCCTACGGCCAGAGCAATAGGAAGAGGAGGAGGAGCACTGCTGGGTAACTGCACATCTTGTCCTAATAATCACATCCAAAGGCATAATCAAGTCAAAAGAGGAGCCGTGCATCTCTGCTGCAGATCATTTCTCACTTGCTGTTCCTCTATTCACTTTTGGCTCTGCAGCCAGATTAATAGCAAAAACCTTATGAATGGCACAACCCATAATTTTGCCATACTTTGAGAAGACCCTCCACGTTGGGTCTCTACCACAAGAGTGTTGGAATTCCCAGTTAACACATGGGAGTTCATGGAGCCAGGATCTGTCTTGTTGGTAACATTGCTAGCTA
This sequence comes from Erethizon dorsatum, assembly GCA_028451465.1. Lineage (NCBI taxonomy): Eukaryota > Metazoa > Chordata > Mammalia > Rodentia > Erethizontidae > Erethizon > Erethizon dorsatum. Next base: position 81,436,435 of record CM051838.1, on the reverse strand, counting down.
TCGTGTTTGGTGATAATGTCGCTGACAAAGGCAAAAACTGTAGCTGAAGATCACAAAAATCTCACAGGAGGGGGTGACAAAAGAAATTCGATTTCAAATCTTCCTACTCCCAGGGTCTACGTGGAGAAGGCGACTGCTGTTTGATTTCTGTAATGCTGCCGCAACCTCTCAATCTTCGTCTCTTCACATAAGCAATTATTAAACTCTACCTTGTGGAATATGGAAGGTTTAAGAGAAAGAAATTGATGATACAGACCTTCTCCCAGTGAAACAAGGAGCCTGCACTATAGTTGGACAGACAAGATAATCATACTATTGACTATGTAAACATTTGAAAGAGTGTCAAGAAGCACAAAGAATGAGGTTAATTCATGTGCAGAAAGATGATCCCATAGGTAGAGCAGGGATGCTGTAGAAGGCATCAGACCTAGAGCCCAAAGACATTGGTTAAACTTTTAGAGTCTTGCTCATTGTCCTTGTCAAAAAATTTTATTTTATACAGATCTAACATAACTGTTGAATTGGAATAAAATTAACTTTCCATATGCATATAAAGAATCATTCTTGCTGTTACCAGGCATCCACCAAAGACATAGCTCACATGGTGATCCACTGAAAGAAAACACAACTTGTCTCATTTTTTAAAATTTTGTTATTCATTCATTAACTTATGGCTTCTTTGGCCAGAAACTCTTTTGTTCTGAGAGAGGGTTACACAGCAAACAAAAATGAACATCATCTTCTCGCAGTGGAGATTTAAAAATCACTACTCTAGCTTTATCTTCAAGGAAGGATAAAAAAGTGAAGCCAAAATCTAGAGGCTGAATTTTATGGCTGATGAGCTATAAAACATCCTCTATGGTGAATCATGAAAATATGTGGGTTTTGAGGATGAAGCCCTTCAAGGAAAGTTGGAATGTACTAGAAACATACTGAGAGGAAGGATTCTCCGACCAGATACCCACCCCTGAAATTTGTCCTTTAACCAATTTGTAGTAGATGAAATTCTGATGCTGCTTTTGGACCAGAAAACTGACTCTAGATCCTCTACACACAATTTCTAACCACAAGAGTCAGACCGAGGCAAATTGAAAATGACACAAATGAGGCTTAGGGTTCAGAACCTTCATCTGACCAGGACTCTCTAAGAAGAAGACAGCTGGCTCTTCCCATTCCTGTCCCCTGTGCTCTCTTCAGTGCTGGCAGCTTTGCAGTGGCTTTGAGAAGTATTGGAATCTGGAAAAGAGATGTTTAATAGGGAAACATTTAATTTATCCCTGATTAGAATAAGAGCCCTGATATAAAATTCCTAAAATTGTACTTAATGCAGAATAGGCATATAATAAACATTGCTGAATGTGTAAATGAATTTTCAGTGAGCCATTTTCATCTCATCCTATGACTTTGCTTGATGAAACTCAAAAAATTTGAGGTAGCATATATCTAGGAAAGAGTACATTCAAGGGAATTTTCTTCAATGTTTGAAAGTCCTTCTTTGACAGTTATTTCAGAGGATGTGGACAAGTCATACATACCTGATTATAAAATTTGCATTTACTGGTAGCAAATAAAGGACTTTCCTTCTAAATTCTCTCAGCTAAAGTTGTCTTCAGAGGCCATCAGAACTGAGTGACATGGCATCTGGTTTAATGAATAAAGTTTGTCTGAGCCAATCTTACAAGGAGGCTACATCCAAGTCATCCAGATACTGAGCTGCATGATGAATAACCTGGCCTCGTGTAGATTACCCAATTTTAGAGTGATATGGAAACAAAACTTTGCATATTTTATACACCAAAAGTTTTTAGTGAATAAGAGAAGAGAACTGTGGGTTTGTGCTGACAGTATAGATAAGGAAAGGAGTTTTCACGATCATAAAACCATATGCTTCTCACAGTAGAAATTGAGTATTGTGATTCTCAGAAATCTTAAAACCTAGCATAAAATCTTGGTTGTAGTAAGCTACTCAATAAGTATTTTTTTCTTATAAAAATGATGGGAAAATAATCAGTTGGAAAAGATAAAGTACAATTTCAGGATCTGTTAAAATGAAAGAAAAGCTTCGAGGCCTGCGATCTCTGGAGAAACCTGCATGGTATGAGGAAAGTAGAACAGGGAAGGGGAGGGAAAGGAGAGGAAGGCTCTGGTTTCAAGAGGAATCCAACTGCAGCTTACTTCCATGGACCGCACTGAGGTTGTTTCCCCAGGAGACCGAGCTTTTCCCCACCACATTAGCCATGAAGCAGCCATAGTCTGCTCATGGGAAAGAAGAATGTGTGACCCCTCAAGCATCTTGAAGTGGCTCTGTCAGCCATGAGCATCACAGGAGAAGGCGATGGGTTTGAACCACCAGCACCCATGCTCACAGCAGCTGACAGGAGTGCACCAGCCTAGTAAATTGCACCAACTGCCACCACTCAAAGGCAGATAAGATGGCCTGTGACCCAGCCTGGAAGGCATGATAGAAAAAAGAGAATGCTGCTGAATCAAAGAGAGAAAAAATGTACTGTATTAATACAGTGACAAATAGAAACCAATAAAATGTTTTTCTCAACTATATTTACTAATTCTATGGCAGGCATAAGGCCACAAAATGTATACATTTTTCCCCTTAATTTTCACAAAAATTCAGTGAAGGATATATCGCTATCCTCATTTTACAGGTTAAAAAGATGGAATCAATAACTCTGTTTAAATCTCCAACCTTTCCAAATGATTTATTCACAAAATTCCTTTCCAAAAACTTCATGAAACATTTGTTAGCATTTTCAAGGATGTTAGTAGTCTGTGGACTTTGAAGGAACATTGGTGTTGTATAAAGAATCTAATAATATTATGTAAAGGAAATTGTAGTAAAATGTATAAGAAAATTAGAATGTGGACATGTTAGAAAAAGCAAAGGAATTTGGTAGGAAACAATTTCATTCCTATAAGGATTCTGGAGAGAAGGCAAAACAATCAAAATTAATGGAAAACTCAGCCCTATGACGTATCATAATTTGAAGAGAATTTGTGCCATTCACATACTAGCTGCACATCAAATATTTACTCAACAAACGATCCACAAAAGAAAAGTCATGAAGATAGAATACATTTGAATAACATGGAGATAGAATCATAATAAATAAATTTAAGAATCATGACATCGAAAGATTGCACTTACAGCACAGGAGTCAAATCTTTGAGTAAATTATAACTCTACTATTCATAGAAATATCACATTTTTGCTGTTCTGCTTCTGCATCCATATAAAAATTGTCCTTATTCTACTTTTAGGGGATGATTGGCTAATTACATACATTAAAGTGATTTGAATATAAATAGTGTTTATAAGAAATAGCTATCCTTGTATAAAGAAATGTAAGCCATTTCAGGATTTCTTGAAAATGGCATTTTTTTCTCCTAGTGACGTTTTTTTCTCTCTATGCTGGTGAGCACAGATGGACTCTGAGATTAGATAAGTATCACACCAGCTCAAATTATATGGTATTTTTAAAGGTGAAAGTAGAACCAATTTGTGTGTGAACTTTTTCTCTCAGTACAGTGGATTCTTTAAGCTTCTGGATTTTAGTTAGTTGGTGTTTTAGGATGAATGCTCTTTGCTGGCCAGGATCCTCAGAGTCAGTCAAACCCTAATAAAAAATCAAACTTGTACATAAGAAAAGCAGGGTCACATATCAAGTAGATATTCATCAGTTGAAAGAGCATGAATTAGAATTTTGAAATGCAAGATAAAATTTTTGAGTAGAGATAAATGGCAAACTATAGGCATATTTGTGTGTAACCAGTGAAATGTGTAGCTCTACTGTAGAAATTTTAAACAGTTATCTAGCCAGATGAAAGAAAAAGATCTTGATTCCAAAATAGACCCAGAACCACAATTTAATAATTACAAGAAACTTCATCTTTTTTCCAAAGTTGAACTCAAGCAAGAACTTCATGTGCATCAATACTGGTTGTTTTAGGTTAACCATTTTACCTTTTTTCTTTTTATTTGCAAATATCAGATGTTTCCCACTCACGGATCATAACTATGACATCATCCTGACTGTTATATAAGGGAGCATATATGGGCACGTTTAGATGTTAGGCATGTGACTTTCATGATCTCTGTCCAAGAGTTTTAAAAATTATTATGAAGGATTTATAGATTTATAGAAATCTGATCAGAATAGAAATTCAGAGCTTTTAATTAATTAGGAATCTAGAGTTTAAGGTTAATCCCATGTCACCTTCTAAACAAAATAAGCACACCATTGTATGTTCTTTTTTGTGTGTAGTCTTACCAATTTTTAGATGATTTTCGCTATTGCTTTTTTTTTTTTTTTTCTGGTGGGTACCGGGGGTCGACCTCAGGACCTCGCACGCCAGCAGGCACCTGTGCCTCTGAGCGATATCACCGGCACTTTAATCGTATGTGGGTTCCGGGAGTCAAACTCAGGACCTCATGCTTGCCAGGCAGGTGCTTACGCCGCTGAGCTATCTCAGTGGCCCTTCGCTATTGCTTTTGCTAGCTTTATTTTATAATTGTAGTGTGTCATTGGAGTATATGATTTGTCCATCATATACTTAGTTTCTCTGGTTATTCTTCTGGTTATGTAGAAAAATATGGAAATAAAAATTGTTTTTATTCATTTTATCCATGTATTTATGCACAAAAACACACAATTTATAGGTTTTATACAACATAATAAAGTTGAGTCACAGCCAGTCAAAACACCTGAAACTAGATGTAGAGACAGCATAAATATTGAAATGGTGATGAAATGAACTGAGGAAGTAAAAGTATATGAATCACTTCCAGCCAAAGTAAATGGCACTTGAAAAATATATAAAAGGACAGGAAGACAGCAAGAGCGCTTGGCCTGCTGAGACTTTTACTTCTCCGATGTTTCCATCAGTCCTACGTGATGGCTACAGCTCCGATGTTGATAGCCCTGAGCATTGGTTCACCTGTTTTCATAAATGCAGACCTTACTGAGAGATAAAGTCTGCTTCTGCTGGAACTGTCTTAAAAAATTGTTAGGCAAACTCATGCTACACGTGATAGATTACTCATGACAAAATGAACATTGCATTGTGTTCCATTTCAGCCATCTGTTAACATTTTCCTATAAACTCGAGGGTTTTTTTCAATGTTTAACTAAAATATGAAGGTGGTCTGAAGTAGATCAGATTTGAAAGAACTTTATTTAGTCAGTAACTACATGGAACAGTTGCATTTATGAAGCTTAACTAAAAATGATGTTATTCTGTGAGTTAATGTATCAATGAAATGACCATTTCATGTGTAAGTAAATTACATAATTAAATTGTATTTGCATCACTCGATGCTGACTTTTTTGTGTGTATTCGCTTTCATGTGTTAAAATATGGCAGGAAGCTTAGTATTTATGATTTATATAAAAACTATTCTTTTCATTTAGCATTTAATAGCAGATTTTGAAATGAAAGCTGTAATAGCATGAAAACAATTTCCAAGAAAAGAGGAAAGAACAATGAAAAATAATGAAAATGGTATGAGATAAATTATAAAAGAGAAAATTAAAAGGAGATAAGGAATAAGATAAATTATAAAAGAGAGAATTAAAAGGAGATAAAATGGGGTGCAGATTTCTTTCTAGAGACAATACCCAAGGCTTTCCTATTAAGACGTTTTAGAAGCCTTCTCTAAGCTCTACTGGAAGAGCCTCCTGTGTGTAGATGAGCACCTGCCCTTGTGGACCCATCACCCCTCTTCAGAGTACTGGAGCCATCAGAAACAGAGGGTACCCACACAGGCATTCAGACCAGGCCATCCTAATCATCAGCAGAGTAACAAAGGCCAAAGCCATATTTCTCCACATGCTAGGACATCAATTTCACTCAGACTACTGAGTGATAAATAGGGAAATGCAAATTACTTCTTTAATCCCTCAAAAAACATGATCATCATCCTAGCCTCTGGATAGAAGAAAAGCATTTTAGGCTAAATATATAATTTTAAACATTACAATGCTAAAACAAATGATCATTTTTTTCTTATAAATAATTTTCAATTAGGTTCAGTTGAAAATTTAGTCTTTGCGCTTTTCATCACTCTCACCTATTTATTTCCTTAGCATTGCATGGCTGTGGAGGAGTAAGAATCCCACCACACCTCCTGGCAGTGGCCATGACAAAACCCTTATACTAAGAGTATTTTGTACTGTCCTAGGGTTCCTGTGATCTCCGTGACAATGACTCTAGTCCGCTTTGTTGCTGTTTGATCTGCTGGCATAATTAAACCTGCTATAATTCTTAAAGGGCCCCATGTCTTCTCCCCTTTCATCTCTCCCTTAACCCCTCCCTCATGCTTGCTTATTCTCTACCAGGCTGTGCTCCCTGGCTGACTTAGCTTCACAGGTTCTATGTCTTCCTTTCAGTTCATAGCTTAGGAATCTTTTCCCAGTTGCGCTGTCAGGTCAGTGCTCCAATCACCAAAAAATCTCTAAAGTGGGTTCACCGACTTCCAGGTTAACTACAACCCCTTAAAAAGTTAACAGGAACTGCTGGGTCCTCATGATGCGTAGGATCCAATGCCTATCAAACACTGAGCTCTGGCCCTCTTTCTGCCATACCATCCCTTGTGACTAACTACCTTTAACAGGGTCACTTCTCAGATAAGCAAAGATAAAGGGAGACTGGAGAGAGAATTCCTTCTATATTCCCAAAAATGAATCAGACAAAAGCTTCCTTCTCTAAGTACTGTCCCCTCCAACAATGATATATCAGTGCGGGAACGGGGGTGCACACTCTTTTATCTTTTGTCTCAATCTTCTATTATTTCCCAAGGATTCTGGGACCAAACATGGCATTTCCACCATTTTTCTCTGCCTGATGAGTATCTACCTTATATAAAACTTAGGATCTGCCTGTTGGTTACGGACAACCCAAAGGAGGAGAAAAAGGCATCCAGTGGAAAGGAAAGGGATCCCTGGAGTTGGTTTACCACTCCTTTATCTTGCTGTAAATCCTATTTTTAATATCTGATGCAAACTATTCACTTTCTTTCTCAAGTCTACCTGTACCATTCCTCATTCACCACTCCCATCTGCCTCTACACTGCAAGATACTAACAGATACTGATTCAGGTAACAGATTCTGATGACAGAAAGCTGTAAGCATAAAAATAAATGCAAAACAGGGGCGGTGAGATGGCTCAGCGGCTTAAGCGCCTGCCTTGCAAGCGCAAAGGCCCGAGTTCGACTCCCGGAACCCACATACGAAAAAGGGGCCGGTGATATCGCTCAGCGGCACGGGTGCCTGTTGGCGCGTGAGGTCCTGAGGTCGTGCCCCCGGTACCCACAAAAAAAAAAATAATAATAAATAAATGCAAAACAAATTTTATTAATATCTTTCAAACTATTTTCTCTGCTGAGTTTTATATTCTTCTGGTGGAAGAAGGAGAAAGAAACAGTGGAAGAACTTTCAGTGCCGCTCTCATCTGTTCTTTCTTATGCCAGCTCACCATTCTCTCCAACCATCTTTTCATGGCATCTGAGAGTCGGAAGCAGCTGCCCTGCTGTGAAGCAATTGCTCAGTACCAACCATAATAGTGACAGAGGTGACCCTGGGGAAATATTCTGACACAGCAGCTCTGATCTTGTCTCTTTTTGTGTGCTCTTTAATTTCAGGTCCATTGTGAATTTCAAGTGTCAGTTTAGAAAGAAGAGAATAAGGTTAAGAAAAAAAGGGCTAAAACCAACAAACCCAACTATCATGATGCACACACACAAAAAAGCCATTTGGAGAAAGATTCGGATTCTTTTCTAAACATATTCCTGTGTACAAACAGCCTTCAAATAATCCTGGTCAGAAAAGTAAGAAAGTTACTCATAATAAGCCAAATTTACATCTGTAAGCTCAGGAACTTGGGAGGCTGAGGCAAGAGGATCACAAGTTTGAGACAAGCCTGGACAATTTAGCAAGTCTCTGCCTCAACATAAAACAAAAAGGGCCAGGGGTGTGACTTTTTGTTAGAGCAGTTGCTTAGCATGCATGAGGCCCTGGGTTCAATCCTCAGTATCACCAGGGAAAACAAAATTACTGTAATAATCTTTGACCGCTCATACTTTTCTGGCTGTCTGTGCCTCACAGTTTTTGTTTTGTTTTGTTTTGTTTTGTTTTTACTTTAGTCAACCATAAAGTGGGGGTGTGAATGGCTGAGCTGGAGTAAACTGTTCTGTGGGTTATTAGATAATCCCAAAATGAGCACTCTTTTGAACTCCTGTCAGGACTCTCCCTTTATCAATGGAGAGATCTGCTTTTGGTAATTTGTGCCATGTGAACAGTCAAATCTCTATTAAGAATAAGTAGAACGGAGCAGAACAAATCAATCTCCTGCTTTAAATCCATGCACCTTATTGGTTTAGACCACATGTACATAGCTATCTAAATCCAAAGCACCATGGGAGAAGTGTACAAAAACATCACGACAGTGGAAAAGAAGGTGGAAGCAACTGCAATGAGAGGCAATGCAATAGGTTTCAGGGAGAAGGTCATCTCCAGATGAACTTTGAGTTAGTGGAGGATTTCAGCAAGCGGAAAGAATGAAGAGGACATTTTTACACATGCTAGGCAAGAGCTCTACCACTGAGCTATACCCCTGCCCAAGGTAAAATGTTTTAGTGAAATCAGGAATAACTGCATGCAGTATACTGTAGAAGGGAGAGGAGGCAGTGGGAACAGGAAGCCTACAATTGGTAAAATAACGAGGGTTAGATCAAGAGATGCCTGATAATTTGAACTTTATTCTGTGACCCACTGGGAATGTAGGAGGGTTTCAAGCAGGAGGATAGTTTGATTTCAAAGCAAGGATACAAATAAAGGTCAATGCAATTTTTCAAAATTAGGTAAATAATGGATATTATGGCTAAGACAAGAAAATATTCTTTCTGTATGTGTGAATTACAAAATTTATTTTCCTTCTCACTTCTAGAGAATAAGTAAATAATTCCAAAAAGATACTATTGGTGCTTTTCGCAGCATAATCTTGGAAATGAGTATCCTTGATTTCTAATCTATTTTTGACATGTTATCTACCAAAAACCTGCACACAAAGGAGTTTTCTGCCAAGAATTTCCTTGCCAAAGTCTTGTTTGAATTTTGGAAGAAGTCTCCATAATCTAGCTCACCAACTGTGCCTTCCATGAACTTGACATTCTTACAGAAATTCATCAGCGGAGAATGGAGGCTGGGAATGGGAGGTGTGGGACAAGTGGTAAACTCAAATGTTGAGACATTTGACCAAATATTAGACGCAGCAGCCACTGGCTGCCTCATTAAAATAAAATGATTCCATTGCCACCTCTTCAGCGAGGAAAGCTGGCAAGAGCTGGCTCATGATTCTTTTCAAGTTAAAGAGAGCAGGCACCCCTGGGGAGTGATGGGGCAGGTCGGGATGGGGTCTGGAGGCAGCGCAGCTAAAGACTTTCACATGTGCAGTCTTCAGTGTGGAAGGTCCTGGGCATAGGATGAGCTCATGGCAGGAACTCATCAGTGTCTATATGTGCCAGATTCCTCACACTAAAGTGGATATCTCTCAAATTTTGTGTGAACTAATAGCTCTTCTTTTCTCAAGATAGGCTAATTTACTTCTTATTTGAGATGTGATTCTTTTTTAGAGCTGTGCAGATAGCTAACGGTGACTTGCAAACCACATGCATCTGCAGATGCCAAATATTATGATAGAAAAAATCAGCTGATCTCTGAAAAGCCTTATAGTACCCACCTGTTCGTGTAGTCAGATGACATTCTTGTAGAAGTTTTAAATTTGTCATGGCTTTATTTTCTTGGAGATGCAGTGAGTTCAGAAGGGAAGATTCCATAGCCCCCAATTTAGTCTTCTTGGTAAACTGCAGTGAAGATACTAAGCAATTTCTCTGAACTTACACAAGAATAGAGCCTGACAAGGAAACCAGTCGTGTGTTTTCTCGGGAGATGGCACGTGTTACGCATTTGATTCCTCAGGACAGTGTGTGAATTGTCCTCACACAACAGACCTGAGCTTTCCATGCCTCCTTCCTTTCTGCTCATCTAAGATTGAAATTTGAGGGTTTCCTTTAGACTAAAACTTGTGTGTTTTTTCAGTATCAAGTTATGCTCCCTGATTCCTGTTTTCACCAGGTTTGTCATAAGATGCAGAAATCGTTTAATGGGAGGACCTCAAGATGGCGGATGAGTAAGAAGCAGGCAGCGAAACTCTCTCTAAAAGTTACCATTGGAACACGGGAATATAGCGACCCGGAAAGCGCAGGAGGGGGGGAGATGCCTCCCCGAAACCCAGAAAAGTTCTGAAGCGCAATCTGGGACCCCCGGCACCAGTGACGGGTGACTTCCAACAAAGAAGAAGGAAAGAAGGAGCAGACTGCACGCGTGCACCTTCTACTATCCCGGGAGTTGCAGCGCCGCGGAGGCTCAATTCTACGGACACACGGTGTCAGCTGGTGCCCAGGGAGCCCCCACAGAGGATCCTGAGACAGCGGCGGGGCAGGGGAGCGGCGGAGAACGGCGCTGACCAGCGGTGAGTGTCTCTCAGCCACAGCTGCCCCGCGCCAGAGAGCGACCGGCCGGGCGCCATTGTGGGGGGTGTGGCGAAACTCAGAGCGGCTCGGAAACTGCTCTGGGAACTTGTGCTCCAGACAGGACAGCACGGGGCCTCTCAGGCCCACGAAAGTGTGCTGAGGTCAGCAGGCGAACAAGACTGGACTCTCAGCCACACCTGTCCCGCGCCAGAGAGCGACTGGCCCAGCGCCATTGTGGGGGGCATGGCGAAAAACCAGAGCGGCGGGAACCAGTGCAGGGAACCCGCACTCCGGACAGCACGCTGAGCCTCTCAGGCCCAGGGATCGTGAAAGGGCGCTGAGAGCGGAGGCAAGCTAGACTGGTCTCTGCCTGAAAGTACGCGCCTCTGCTCACCGCCTGCCAGAGGGCGCGCCTGGCTTACTGGGACGGACCTGCACAGAACAGGACTCTGTCACAAGGTACCTGCCTACAACAGAGTCAACACCTGGAACTGATTCTTTTAATTTTTTTTATTTTTATTTTTATTTTTATTTTTATTATTTTTTTTTCTCACTGATTTGTTTTTTGTTCTGGCGAAGGGTTTTTTTGTTTTTGTTTTGTTTTGTTTTGTTTTTTGGTGGGGTTTTATTTTTGATCTGTCTGTTTTATTGTTTTTATCTTCGTTTTTGTTTCTGTATGTGTATTTGCTCTTTCCTTCATTATTCTCTCTGGTTTTTTATATGAGTGTAATTAGCGCCTCTAACTTCTTTGTGATTGTGGTTGTGATCTGTTCTTCCTTTTATCCCTTCCTTCTCTTTTTACCACCTGTCCTCTGCACTAGTGTCCCAATTTTAGTGGGATCCCTCTTGGTCCTCTAACCTTACATCTAATTCCTTCCTCTTCTCCCAATACTCTATTTCCTCCTTAACTCATTTTAAATTTAAACTCCTCAAGGAAAAATTGACATACATAGGACTTGTATACTGCATATAATTTTTCTGGTGTGTTTTAGATTTTGTTATATAACCGCAACTCTATACAGCTAAAAGTGGTAAATAACTGGTTAGCTCAGTCTGTCATTTTTTAGGCTGTGTTTGATGCTTTAGTTAACATTATAGCCAAATGTGAAATAATTGTTCTAAACATCTTTCCTTCCTGATATTTCATGATTGAGATTGACTAAGGGACACAGAAAATACAGTGGCACAGTACCAAAGAATCAAGGACTGGGCCAAACAGGTAGCAACTTCGCATACCCAACGAATTGAAGAGGTAGGATCTGGCAGAAAGCTCAAAACCTAAAAGCAAGCTCCACTTGGAAGATACTGCAGAGAAGTAGTCATCTTCTAAAGATCTTAAACACTAGCAATAAAGTAACCTACTATAGGTAATTTGCAAACATCACCCCAGGAATTAAAGAAAGAAAAAATGAGACGACACTTAAACAAGATGCAACCACACACATCCAATTCACCAAAGGCAAACCTAGGGAGCAACGAGATGGGACAATCCGAAAGCCACCCACCTGGCCTATCTGAAGTGGTAACAACAAAGCAACTGAATGAGGTTCTGGAAAAAATTAAAACAGAAATAATCTCACAGATAACTGCAGAGATAATGTCTACAATGAAGACCATGCTTAAGGACACTATAGCTGATACAGACAAAAAAATAGATGAACTTAAGAAAACTATAGAAACCATGAATGCTCAGCATAGGAAAGAAATAGAATCCATAAGGCAGATTCAAGCAGATATCCAAGAGATAAAAAATTCCATTGAAAGTATTTGTAGCAGAATAAGCCAATGCGAGGACAGGATCTCAGATATAGAAGACAGGCTTGCAATTAGTGATCATGAAATGGAAAAATTCTTAAAAATAGCAAGGGACCATGAAAAATCAATTCAGCAGCTGCTAGATGACTCAAAGATAAACAACTTAAGAATAATTGGAATAAATGAAAAAGCAGGAGATAGCATCAATGACATTAAAACCTTGTTCAAAGACATAATCAGGGAGAACTTTCCTGGAAGAGAAAAGGAATTTGACACCCCTATAAGTGAAGCTTTTAGAACACCAACTAGACATGATCAAAAAAAAACTTCAGCCAGACATATTATAGTCAAGATCCCAGAAATTCAACAGAAGGGCAGAATCTTAAAAGCTGTTAGGGAGAAGAGACAAATCACCTATGAAGGAAAACCCATCAGAATCACAGCTGACTTTTCAGCACAAACCCTCAATTCAAGAAGAGCTTGGAATGATGTACTGCAAGCTCTAAAGGAAAATAATTTTCAGCCCAGATTGATGTACCCTGCAAAACTATCTTTCAAAATTGATGGAGAAATAAAATACTTTCATGACAAAGAACATCTGAGAAAATTTATGACCACCAAAGCAGCACCCCAAAACGTTATGAAGGACATTCTAGAAAGAGATAGGAACCCCAACAGAAGGAATCCACCAGGCAGGGCAAATAATTAAATAGCCGGAAAGCGGAAAAACAAAGAGTGGGAACCAACAACAGGAAAGTATCATGACAAGTCAATACATATCAGTTTTAACCATCAATGTTAATGGTCTCAATTCACCAATCAAAAGGCACAGACTGGCGAAATGGATCAAGAAGCAAGATCCAACAATATGCTGTATACAAGAAACACATTTAATTCAGAAAGAAATTCATAGACTGAAAGTCAAAGGATGGAAAACAATACTCCATGCCACAGGAACCCAGTAAAAAGCAGGGGTACCTATTCTTTTTGCAGACAAAGTGAACTTCAAGCCAAGAAGGATTCAGAGAGATAAAGATGGTCATTACATCCTTGTAAAGGGAACAATCCAAGAGGAAGAGATAACGATCATAAATATATATGCGTCAAATACCAATGCACCCAGCTATATAAAACAAGTACTAAAGGACATGAAAAATCAAATAAGCACTAATACAGTTATATTGGGAGATCTCAATACTCCACTGTCACAAAAAGATAGATCAACTGGACAGAAAATCAATAATGAAATAGTAGAACTGAACCAAACTTTTGAACAAATGGACTTAGTAGATGTCTACAGAGTGTTCCATCCCACAACATCAGAATACACATTTTTCTCAGCTGCACATGGGATGTTCTCCAAAATAGACCACATACTAGCTCATAAAACCTGCTTAAGTAAATGCAAAGGAATTGAAATTATCCCATGCATATTATCAGACCATAGTGCAATGAAATTGGAAATCAATGGCAAAAGATCCCACAAAAACTCCCTAAACACATGGAAATTAAACAGCATCCTCCTGAACAACCAATGGGTCACAGATGAAATTAAAGAAGAAATTAGTCACTTTCTACAACTGAATGATAATGACAGTACAACATACCGGAACTTATGGGATACAATGAAAGCAGTCCTAAGAGGGAAATTTATAGCATTAAACACTTATATCAGGAAAATAGAGCAAGCGCAAATAAACAACTTAAGGGCGAACCTCGAGCTTCTAGAAAAAGAAGAGCAGGTTAAGCCAAAAGCCCGTACAAGGGAGGAAATTATAAAGATCAGAGCAGAAATTAACGTATTGGAGAATAAAAAAACAATACAAAGAATCAATGAAGCAAAAAGTTGGTTCTTTGAAAGAATAAATAAGATTGACAAACCCTTATCCAACCTTATTAAAAAAAGAAAAGAAAAGACTCAAATCCATGCAATTGAAAATGAAAAGGGTGCTATCACAATGGACCCTGCAGAAATCCAGAAGATCATCTATACCTATTTTGAAAATTTATATTCTACTAAGATGGAAAATGCAGAAGAAATGGACAGATTCCTAGATTCGTATGAATTACCAAAGCTGAATCAAGAAGATTTAAAAATCCTAAATAAACCAATATCAGCCAATGAAATTGAAGATGTAATTAAAAACCTCCCAACAAAGAAAAGCCCAGGCCCTGATGGATTCACTGCCGAATTCTACAAGAAATTTAGAGAAGACCTAATGCCCCTACTTCTCAAACTTTTCAGTGAAATTGAAAGGGAAGCAATACTCCCAAATTCATTCCTGGAAGCAAGCATTACCCTGATACCAAAACCAGAGAAGGACCCAACTAAGAAAGAGAACTACAGGCCAATCTCCCTAATGAACATAGATGCAAAAATCCTTAATAAGATACTGGCAAACAGAATCCAACAAATCATCAAGAAGATTATACACCATGACCAAGTTGGATTCATCCCAGGGATGCAAGGGATGGTTCAACATACGTAAATCAATAAATGTAATACACCATATTAACAGAACCAAAGACAAAAATCACATGATCATCTCAATAGATGCAGAAAAAGCTTTTGACAAAGTCCAGCACCTTTTCATGATAAAAACCCTACAGAAAATTGGAATAGAGGGTCTTTATCTCAATCTGGTAAAAGCTATCTATGACAAACCAACAGCCAATATTATACTAAATGGCCAAAAACTGAAAGCCTTCCCTCTAAAATCAGGAACAAGACAAGGATGTCCACTGTCCCCACTCTTATTCAACATTGTTCTGGAAACTTTAGCCAGAGCGATTAGACAAGAGAAAGAAATAAAAGGAATAATGATTGGAAAGGAAGAAGTTAAATTATCATTATTTGCAGATGACATGATACTCTACACAGAAGACCCCAAAAACTCCACTAAAAACTGCTAGATTTAATAAGCAAATTCAGTAGTGTAGCTGGATACAAAGTCAATACTCAAAAGTCAATAGCCTTCCTGTACACAAATAACAAACTTACTGAAAGAGAAATTAGGGAAACAATACCTTTCACAATAACATCCAAAAAAATGAAATACCTAGGAATCAACCTCATGAAGGATGTAAAAGACCTCTATACTGAAAACTACAGTACTCTGAAAAAGGAGATTGAAGAGGATATCAGAAAATGGAAAGATATCCCTTGCTCCTGGATAGGAAGAACCAATATAGTGAAAATGGCCATACTTCCAAAATTGTTATACAGATTTAATGCAATTCCAATCAAAATTCCAACAGCATATCTCACAGAATTAGAGAAAACAATCCTAAAATTCATTTGGAATCAGAAGAGACCTAGAATAGCAAAGGCAATTCTGGGCAACAAAGGCAAGGCAGGGGGCATCACAATCCCCGACTTGAAATTATACTATAAAGCTACTGTGATAAAAACAGTGTGGTACTGGCAAAAAAACAGACCTGAAGATCAATGGAACAGATTAGAAGATGCTGAAACAACCCCAGACATACTAAGCCACCTTATCTTTGACAAAGGTGCCAAACACATTCGCTGGAAGAAAGATAGCCTCTTTAATAAATGGTGCTGGAAAAACTGGTTCTACACATGCCGAAGATTAAAACTAGATCCACATCTTTCACCATGCACTAAACTAAATTCAAAATGGATCAGAGATCTAAATATTAAAACAGAAACATTAAATCTGCTGGAAGGTAGGATAGGTAAAACCCTTGGAGACATTGGTGTAGGCAAAGACTTTATGAATAAAAACTCAACCGCACGGGAACTATCCCAAAGAATCAATAACTGGGATCTCATCTTATTAAAAAGCTTTTGCACAGCAAGAGAAACCACCAACAGAATGAAGAGACAACCCACAATGTGGGAAAAAATGTTTGCCAGCTGTTCCTCAGACAAAGGATTACTATCGAGAACATATAAAGAACTCAAAAAAATCAGACCTCCCAAATTTAAAGACCCACTCCAAAAATGGGCATCTGAGATGAATACACATTTCTCAGATGAAGAAATACTAATGGCAAACAAATATACAAAAAAATGTGCAACATCACTAGTCATTCGAGAGATGCAAATTAAAACAACACTGAGATACCATCTCACCCCAGAAAGAATGGCTACTATTAAGAAATCAACTAATAACAAATGCTGGAGGGGCTGTGGGGAAAAAGGAACCCTTCTTCACTGTTGGTGGGAGTGTCGACTGGTACAGCCACTGTGGAAGTCAGTGTGGAGATTCCTCAGAAAACTAGGGTTGGAGGTCCCATTTGACCCAGCTATTCCCCTTCTGGGCATCTTCCCAGAAGAATTAAAAACATCGTACCACAGCGATATATGTGCACCCATGTTTATAGCAGCACAATTTGTAATAGCCAGATCTTGGAAACAACCCAAATGCCCATCAACTGAGGAATGGATAAGAAAGATGTGGTATTTTTATACAATGGAGTACTATTCAGCCATAAAGAAGGATAAACTGGAGACTTTTATAGGTAAATGGATGCAACTCGAGAAAATACTCATAAGTGAAATAAACCAGAAGCACATGTGTAAGCATCGTATTATCTCTCTAGTATGAGAAACTGAAAGAGTAAATAAGATCCAAAATGTACAATAGACATGGTGAATCAAAAAGAAACTGGTCAAAAGGAAAGAGAGACTGGAATAGGGAAAAGAAAGAAGGGAAAGGGAAAAAAAATTGTATATATATATATATATATAAGATGGTTAAGATAGATACACTACCATTTTTACTTAGTTCATTGAAGAGTAAGGTTTGTGCCAATAATGTTTGGACAATTGAATGCTAATGTCTGGTGTTCTGAATAACTAACTTAAAGATAGTAATACGTAATGTATTAATCATTGTTACCCTCCTATTATGTTGGTTTGAAAATTTGTTCTTCTTTTGATTTGTTTTGTTTTTTCTTCTCTTTAAAATAAAAAAAAAAAAGAAAGAAATCGTTTAATGGCACCCTTTCAGTGGAATTATTTCCTTGCAATGATTTCAACAATAGCAGTTTCTCTAAGGAGCTGATAAAAAGCCCTGAATAAATTCAACTCTGCTCAGGAGTAAGCATCGGTCACATTCAGATATTAGGGGGACCCAACTCCCCCTAACTGCACATCTATCAAAGGAAAAATATACTCTTGATCGGCCACTTAGTGTCTGACATGAAAAGCTCACCCTTTTAGAAAACAAGGTTTTCTTTCGAAAGTCCGTTCTTTAAAAATCTCTATTTTGTCTGTCATTGGGATATTTAGAGGTAGTTAACATGTTCTTTAATGAATATGGAGTAATGCTCTACCTGGAGAGTTAAACTGGATTAATAACATTTACTCTGGGTCAAATTTAGTTTTCAATGTAATCCAAATTTTGGCTGGTATATTAGAATACAAGCTATTTTTAATAATCTTTTAAAGTAATTATTTGTGTAGCTAGTTGGAAATAAAGCTAATAAATGTTAAAAAAAAGTTTTGAGTTTTCTAAATTTCTAATTTTAGAAATTTTTCTAAATTTCTCATTTTCTAAAACTCTTTTTGTCTTACGAGGTCATCTCCTTGTCAGATTTCATTGCTTAAAAGTTTGACAGTTAAAGGAAAAAACGTAATTACTCATGTGCGTAGTATAGTACAATAAACTTAGAAATATATTTCAGTCTTGAAATACATGGCCTTAGATTACCAGTTTGCACACAATGAGAAAACTAACAGGAAAAGGATATCATCCTAATCAAATAGTCTCTTTGTTCTCTTCCCATGCCTCCACTTTGAATTTTCTTGTTTTCTCAATTAATTCTCCATCTGCACTGGGTATTAAGGAAATCTTTTACTGATATGGCCTTAAGCATATGTTAGCCCCTGTATTTCTGTACTGGTTATACCAGTTTTGATATCTGTAATTCAGGTCAGTGCCTTCTAAAGTAGAAACACCTCTTGGTGCACTGACCTTTGACTGCCATGGTGGTTCACACTCTGTAGCCAGCGTGGATCTTGCAATGGACTCACTAGCAAGGGCTGCTGGGAACTTCCCTGCTGAGCCACTTGAGGCAAATCCTGACTTGCCGACCTACGTAAGGTTCCACGGATGCTTTCTCTGCAGACATAAACATAATTGGAGATTAACGGGAGCTCTAAGAAGGTCAGAACTTTATATTATGCTGATAGTGAGCTTGTATTTGGATCCTCTATGCACAATTTTGGTGGGGAATATTTCAAGAAAATTGCACAAATAGAATAGTATAGGACACATGATTTTTAGGTCACTTTTTCATTTAAAATAGTGACATTAAGATTCATCCAAGTTGCTGTGTGCATCAATGCTCTTTATTGCTGAGTAGCGTGGTAAGGTATATTTATAGCTGATTTTATCCACTCACCTGATGAGTGACATCAAAGCTATTTACAGTTTTTGTCAATTATGAATAAAACTGCAATGAACATATGTAGGCAAGTCTTAGTTTGACCATATGTTGTCATTTATCTTAATGTAAGTGCCATGGAGTGCAATTACTGGGAGTGATAGTTGCATGTTTAATTTTTTGAGGGATTTGTCTGTTTCAATTTTAACAAGTACATATTTTATTTCAAATTAACATAAAAATCTTTAATACATATTGAGAAATATCTGATATTGTAAATGTGTTACATAAGACATTGTATCTTTAGTATGAAAACTAAATAACAGAGCCGGTGAGATGGCTCAGCAGCATAAGCACCTGCCTGGCAAGTGCGAGGGCCCGAGTTCGACTCCTGGAACCCACATACGAAAAAAGGGCCGGTGATATCGCTCAGCGGCACGGGCGCCTGTTGGTGCGCAAGGTCCTGAGATCGACCCCTGGTACCCACACACACACACAAAAAAAAAACCTAAATAACAATAATTTAAAATATTACTACATTAATATGTTGAGATAAATAATAGAGAAACAATAGAGAAAGATATAAAATGGGACATCAAAAATTCAAAATGTGGGAAGAATGGAGTGTAGAATTTTATTAGTTTTTCTGTGTGGGTATATTTCCTTTTTTTACAATTAGGTTATATTGTTATCATTTCAGAATGGGTTATAACCAAAAGAAGGTTTTTGCAAGCCTCATGATAATGACAAAACAAAAATCACCAAAATATTAACACCAAAAATAAATAAGCAATTAAAACATACTACCATGGAAAGATCACTTAGCCATAGAGATTGTAAAAGACTGAAAAAGAAAGAAACTACAATAAAACTAATAATCAAGTATCAAAATGACAGTAGTAAGACATTAGCTATCAATAATCATCTTAAATGCAGCTAGATTAAATTATCCAAATAAAAGATGTACAGTGATTAAACAGGTTAAAAAACCAAAACAATATGATAAAACCATACGTTGCTTGCAAGAAACTTATTTCACTGCTAAGAACATGTGGAGACTGAATGTAAAAGAATGGAATGAGATTTCCCATACAAATGGAATTCAAAAGAAAGCAGGAGTAAATGATAAAAGTAGATATTAAAGCAAAAGCAGAAAAAAGATACAAGGATATTTATCTTAAAATAAAGGGATAAATTCAGCAATAGGAAATAACAATTCTAAATATATATTTGCCCAATATGGGGCACTCAAAATATATAAAACAAATATTAATAGACCTAAAGGGAAAGACAGACTCCAATGACACAATAGTGGAGGACTTAATATCCCAATTTTAGCAAGTGAAAATAATCCAGATTTTAAAAATCAGTAAATAAACAGCAGAGATAAATAGTATCTTCTTCCTACCATAGATCTCTACAGATCATTCTCTCCAACAATTACAGAAAATATATTTCAAACAGCACATGAAACAAACTCCAGGTTAGATCATATAGGAGGCTGCAAAACAAATCTCAACAAACTTAAAGAAAAAACTTTAAAATTGAATAAATGCGTGAAAATAAAACAACTTACCATAAAGCAACCAAAGGTTCTAGGAAGAAATTATAAAGAAATTCAATAATTTCTTGAAACACATAAAAATGGAAACACAACATATCAAAATCTGTGAGATATAGCAAAAGCAATACTGAGGGAGGTTATAGCAACCAACACCCACATTAAAAAAAAACAGTTAGAATAAACATCTTACCCTTGTATCTAAAGAATTAATAAAAGACAAAGAACAAACCTCATCCAAAAGTATTCAAAGGAAAGAAATAATAGAGATCAGAGCACATTTGGGCTTATTTGGAAGGTCTACTTCTTGGTTTTCTATTCTGTTCTATTGATCTAGGTTTATGTCCCTCCACCAATATCTCCCTGTCATGAAGACTACTTTAATAACTGATTCTTCTTATTTTATTATTCCTTTTCAAAATTGTTTCAACTATTCTTTTTTTTCCCTTTTCCTCTTCCAGTGTTGGAAATGAAACTTGCGGACTTGCACATGTTAGACAAGTGCTCTACCAATGAGCTATATATGTACATATTCCCAGCTCTTAGCTATTCTAATTCCTGGAGGGGAAAGAAAGGGGATGGGAAAAAAATTGAAGAGAAAAAGTGATGAAAATAGAGCTTTTGCAAATGGGAAGGGGACCAAGAGTTGGAAAGAGCAGGATGGGAGGAGAGAGGTAGGGGTTGAAAAATAAAAAGAAGAAAAGGAATTAAGAGCTATTATATACATGTACCAACTTCCCATGATGATTGTATTCTTTATGTACTGCAAGCATGTACTAAGTTTAAAAATTTAGAATAATCTTCTCTGTGCCTATCAAAAATCTTGCTGGAAGTGTAGGGCACAAATGTATTAATCGGAGGAGAATAGACATGTTTATCAGACTCACTACATTTAGTCTTCCAGTTTATGAACACCATATCTCTCCATTTATTTAGATCTTTGATTTTTCTCATCAATGATTTATATATTTAATTAAACAAGTCTGATGCATGTTTTGTTAGATTTGCTTTAAGTACTGTTTTTATAAGATTATAAATTATACTGTATTCTTAATTTTTATATCCAAACATTTTTAGAGTAATCCAAGCTTACTGTAATAGCATTTCTTTGAGAAAATGCATGTTATTGTGACCTGATATCCCTGGCAACAGTCATTTTCACCAGGAAAATTTGATTTTTACCTGAGTTTAATGTTTTTCTGTTACCTAAGACATTGGAATCAGCACCAAGGTAGGAGGAAGTATGAAGTGACAGCTGAACTGGAGAATCAAGGACTATAGGGAAGTCATGTACAGCTAGAAATGTGGTGCATCATCCACTGACAGAGGGAAGAGAAGGAACGGGTAAGGAGGAGGGGCTACAGGGGGAGAAAAAGAGGAGCAGAGGGACAAGGAGAGGACAACATGAAAGTGAAACACAGTGCACTCTGAATAACTACCAAACTTCACATTCCTCATACATTCACAGATTCAAGTTCTAGGTAGCAGACTTCCCGATGCAAATTTCTTTCTTTCTTCTCTCCCCACCTCCATTTTTAAACAATTCTTGAACCTATAATACCACTAAAAATTTAGAAATGAAGGTGGCGAAATACAAAAATTCATTAACTCAACAAATATTCATTACAAGGTTCTGAAGTGTCAGATTATAAAACTGACAACACTAGTAGATTATAAATTTTTTCCTTGAAATGCCATATTATGATAGGGAGATCATGTTACTGGCTTCAGAATCCAAAAATGATGCATCGGTTTGCAAAAGCTACCATAACAAAGTAACACAATTTGAGTAATTCCCATAACAAAAATTTATCTTCATACAGTTCTGGGGCTTATGTAAAATATTTTATTCTACTTTTACTCTAGTTTTCTTTATATGAAGCTGCCTTTAAAGACTGCTACATTGATTTGAGGATCTGAGGAAAAAATTCTACAATCCTTACTTATATTTTGATTTCTGGTTACCAGATTAATATATGTAAATAATCTTTCCATGTGAAATATTTCCGAAGATATTTTTAAATATTTCCCTGTGATGAAGCATTACTCTCTGAAATCAGTTATGGTATTCATCAAAATAAAGTCATATAAAATCTTAAAATCAGTCAGATAAAAGTTAAAAGCATTTTCACAAATTATAAGGTTATATTCAATTATGTAGGAGAGTTAAATGTGATTATTTTGGTGAAAAATTTTAGGATGTAGAGAAAAGATCATCTAGCAGGTTCTGCTTCCATATATTCAAACAATAGCCAAGTCTTTGAAGAGAAGCTGTCATAAACCCTATAGCAAATTTAAAATAAAACAACTTTAATTAGTATTTTTAAGATACAACTGTAATGAAATATCACAGGTATGAAAAACCATGTTTGTAAAACTGTTTTTAACAATATTTGTGCTGGGGAATATTTTTTGCCAAAATAACGTTCCATTGGTTTTGGATACAGTGACATAAATAGAAACATTATTTGTCTGTAAAAATATAACATGTCTTACTATGTGCCTACCTATTATGGGCAAGGCCCTGTACATATCACTAGATGTATAGTGTTAACAGTCAAAGAACTGCCTCTCCAATTAGGCTGTGCACGGGGAAAACACGCCGTGTTAAGTGTGACGGAAACATGCCCGAGGAGGAAGGGTCAAATTTAGTGTCTGAGAAAGTCTCATGGATAAATACTAATGCGAGTATTAAATAGTAAAGGGGTGTCTTTCGAGGGAAAAGGAGAAGACAGAACAGGCCTCCCAACCTTGTACATCATCATGGTTAAAAGATTTTAAGCGGAAGACCATTGTGATTGATTATGTGCTCTGAAAAGAGCAGTTTACTGTGAAGTGGCAGAACTCCAGGTCTGGACACATAAGAATCTCATCCTAAGTCAGGGTAAGAAAGAGGAAGCCCTGTTTTTAAATGGTACGAATAGGCATGGAGAGAAATGGATTCTCTGCAACACCTTAAGGCGAAGAAACTGATGTGACGCATTTATTTTTGAAACTGCAGGCAGGGAACCAAGCAAAAGGATTCCCCGAGAAATGATTTGAGTAAGGAGGTGAAGGGTGAAGAGAGCACCATTTACAGGGATTAAACAGTCATTAAGAAGAATGAGTAATCACTAAGGGAGAGAGTTGGGGGCAAGGATTGTCAGAGTGCACCAGGGGAGGTTTTGTTTTTACCATGTTGATTGAAGTAGAAATACCTAACAGATACCTAGTAGTCAGATAAATTCATTCTAAATCTTAGGAGCGATATCTCTGATAATATTGTTTAAAACCATTCAATTATACCATAAATCCATAAAATTATTCATGGAGAACAGGCAACAGTCAGGTAATAAATTGACGGTCTCAGGAAGAAAACCAGTGATGAGAGCAAATGGAAAAATGCCTTTAAGTGTAGAAAGCCAGAAAGGGCTAATATTGCATGAACTAAAAAGTAATTAGCCACCTCTCTGGGAAAATCAGGCATGTGTTCTTTGCCTTAGTATTTTTTTCTTCAATAGAAACAGAATCATAGAGAGGTTTAAGCTGCCACCATATTCCAAAGGATTGAGTATTCTCCATGCTATATAGAACTTATATGGAAAGTTCCCCTTCCTCTTTTAAATGTATAAAATATGCAATAAAATAACAAACAAATTTAAATGTACACCCAAACTTTCAGAAAAGAAAAATCTTTATATGTCAAGATTGATGCAAATATGCGAAACTAGAGAGAAGAGAGAAAGTGAAATACAGTTGGGCCAAAGGGATACAGCAAACCATAATGTCAGATAAAAAACTAATGCTTTATTGCTTGCTAGAAAATGAGAGATAAAGTTCATGCATAACAAAATTGTTGCAAACAGAGCTTTCTGCATAAATCCAGTATCACTCATCACAAAAGCCAAAACAAATAAACCTTGACAATGTATGTCTTAAGTGATTAATAATTTTAATTTATAATGTTTGCAAATGAGAGTTCCATATACAATTTATTTAATGTTTTGAAATTCAAATGAGAAATTGTTATGAAAATAGGTCTTGCTTCTTAGACGCTTTTAGGTTCCCAGGATCCACAAAGGCAAATCTACTTCCTAGGAATACTTCTACAACTCAGTGCACATAAGACTTACAAAGAAACCATTGTTCACTGAAGGATATTCACTAAAAACTACAAAAGACACAAAGACATGAGTCACTGTGGAGGAATCGGGAAAAATACTTTTTAGTACATTTGAAAAAATATCTTAATTCATTTTGAGAAGCTAGGCTATACAGAGAGAAAAAGGGAAGGTATAAGCTATAGGGAAGTATGAATTTAAAAATGAGAAAGATTTAATTATGTTTACATGCTAATTGGTTATTAAGAAGGTGAAATTAAAATCATTTGAAAAGTGGAGAACAGTCAGTGTTAAAATGTCTCTGAAGTAATATTTAGAATATTGTTATGGCTTGTACCTCAATGTACCCCCAAAGCCTTATGTGGTCATAGGTGGGACTTTCCAGAAGTGGCTAGATCTAGAGTGTGTGATGCTGGAGTCAAGGCTGTGTGATTACTAAATTAGCCCACTGATTGGTTTGCCATAGTTCTGGGAGTGGATAATAGGAAAGCCCTCCCTGAGCATGAGTGCTACCAGCGGGTAGCCTGGATAGAACATAAGTGGGCTGCTGTGGTCGCTTGCTGCTTCTTTACTACTTTGCTGCCTTCTGCCTGCCGTGAACAGTTTCTCCTCTGTGATGTCCCTCTACCATGCCATCCTATCTTGGGGCCAGAAACTATGAACTGAAACCTCAACAAATTGTGAGCTAAATAAACCATTCCTCCTTTAAATTTGGGTGGCAGGTATTTTGTCTCAACAACAAGAAAAATAACCAAGACAAACATAAATGGAGAAATGAGTTTTAAACACTATGATAAAATCATGTTGCAAAAAAAGGAAATAAAATGTACAGAGACTGAAGCATAAACTTACAGAAAAGAATAAAAAGAACTAGAGAAATTTTCAATTTTGTAACACTATTTCACTTAATTCTTAAACCAACAGTGAGATTTAGATATTGTTACTAATCTTGGAAAGAATAAGCAATTATAAGGTGCACACACACATCCAAAACAAACAAACAAACAAAAAAAAACATAAAGATACAACCCATGATAAGGAGAAAAATCAATCAATAAAGGCAGGTCCAGAAAAGATAGAGATAATGGAATTAGGAAAAACAGATTTTAAACAACTTTTATAAATATATTCCCTATGTTTAAGAAATAGAGAAAAACAAGAACATGCCCAGGAGTGACATAGATGATTAGTAACAATTACGTGAGATGTAAACTGGATCAGGTTAACAGCAGATTAGTTACTGCAGAAAAAAGACCAGAAATCTTATAATATAGTAATAGATATCATATAAAATAAAACACAAAAAATAAAATGTAAGAATATGCAGGCTTTAAAATGATATCAGAGTCTGATATATGTGCAATACAAAAATAACAGCTGAAAAATTTCCAAAAGTGCCAAAAAAATAAACCCACAGATCCAGGAAGCCAAACACCAAACATGGTAACATAAAGAAGAAAAAAACTAATAACAAAATACATTATAATCAAACTGGTTAAAACCAATTATAAGGAATAAACCTTAAATGCACTCCAAGAAGGGAGGGACATGTGCAAGTAGGAAGAGAAATGTTACTTACAGAAGGACGAAGATAAAAACAATAGCTGACTTCTAGGCAACAATGGTGCAAACCAGAAGACTGGGTTTTCCTAAACTACTCAGGAAAATATGATCAACCTGGACTATTCTGGACTATTCTACCAACTAAAAATATATTTTTAAAAATAAGGACAAAATTAAGAATATGTTAGGCATTCAAAAGATTAAAGAATTTTTAACACCATACTGGTTAAAAGGAATGATGTCAATTTGTTGAAGGGCATCCTTTGGACAGAAGGAAAATGATACAAATGGAAATCGGAATCTACTCAAAAGTCTAAAGAGCACCAGAAATATAACCATGTAATTGCAAAATGTTTTTGTTTTCTGAAATTTTTTTTTTTTTTTTTTTGTGGGTACCGGGGGGTCGACCTCAGGACCTCGCGCGCCAACAGGCACCCGTGCCTCTGAGGTTTTCTGAAATTTTTAAAAGATGATTTAATATTGAAAAAAAAAACTAATAGCAGTGTATTGTATGGTTGAGTTTAGAGCGTATGTAAGCCAAATAATGACAACAACAGCACACAAGGCAGAAGAAAAGTGGACACCAAGTATCATTAGGGTTGTATGTATCCGTGAAATGATATAATATTACACTGGGATTAAAAATATGTAACTGTTAAGGCAATCAGATGCACACAAATGTACAGCTAATAAGTAAAGAGGAAGAGAAAATGAAATACTAATATATACTCAGTCCAAAACTAAAGAAAAGAATCAGGAAACATGAATTTAAAAGTATGAGGTGGAAGTTTTAAACACAATTATATCAATAACTTCATTAAATATAAATGATGTAAACTTCTCAAATAAAAAACAGAAGTTACCAGATAGCATAAAACACCAAGATACATCCTATGTTGTCTGTAAGAAAATCGCTTTAAATATAAAGATATAAATAAGTAGATAAAAGAAAATAACAACTCAAACAGGTAATAATATAATGGTGGATCTTAGCCAGAATTGATTGAACCTCAAAATCATACATATTCCGTAGAGAATTAAAATGCATAGAAAATGCAAGCTGAGATCTCTAAAGCAGATCTACAAAGCAATCAACCTAAATTAGAAGTAGGAATCCAGAGGCTCTGAGGCTTTTCATTTCAAAAAATGAGATTGACTCTGAATAATCTAGAAAATAAGGAAATATGCTATGAGCATAGCTATCTGATGATAAAAAACGTCAATTTGCTAAGTGAAAATAAAAAGCATCACTGAAAACAAAGAAACATTAAAGAATGTTTATTTAAATAGAAACATTAAAATGTAACATGATTTGGAGCAATTGCATATAGGAAGGTAGTACAGAATTAATTGGATATTAGGAACTACTTTTTCCAATGGCCTTAAATTCAGGGCACTAAAATTATGGATAAAATAGCGGTAGTGGCACACTTTCAAGTAGATCAGTGGTAAATTTTTCCAAGATAATAATTTAAATTTTACATGTTGCTTTTCAAGATTTTGGTTGTTTATTGTAATCAATAGGAGAGGAATTTCAACTTAGTAAAAGGGCAAAAATTCACTTTCAATCTTGATAATGGTGGAAGGGATAAAGACAAGTTGATAGAAAAATAAGTGTGCTAATATTAAGAAGTAATGCAATAAAATTTTAGAGATATATTTATAACAATAGAACAAAACTATGGAAAAATAAATTAACATTTGTGTAAATAGAGGGTAAAAATGAAACACTCATTTTAATAGCATAATTCCATAGATATCATTATTTATCAATAAATTTAAACATGTATAAAAAGAACTAAAAGTCAGAACATTAGACAGAAACAATTTCTGAGGAGAAGGGATTGACACTTTATCAATATTATCCTTTGTATATTATTTATCAAAAACATCTAAAAATTATTTTTATTTACTTTAGCTACTTAAGTAAAATAATTTGGAACATAACACTTTCATATCCTTGCTACAATATCTCTCTTGGTTTCCATATTGTCCTGTAAAGAGTCTATATCTCTTTGAAGCTTTAATATATAATACTGATTTCCCATTATTAAATACTCCCATGTACTGTATATTTGGTTATAAAATAATACAGATTCTTTCCTCATGATAGTTTTATTGTGGATAGTGCACTTTAAAAATCATCTACAATATGAGGAGTTGTTTTAAGAGTCAGTGTCCTCTCCATGATGACCCAAGTGATTTTTAAAACTTACCTTTCTTTGCACTCCTACGTGAACCATTTCTCACTGCCACACTGACACCATATGTACCTGTCCACCATCCACGTACACATTCAAGGTGAGATTGAGGACTTGCAATACGCCATTCACTCCAAGCGAAGGGTTATAAGACCGTGTAAAGCATAGTTAACTATGGAACGCTCATTGAAGAAAATTTGCCCTTCAAGAATAATCCAACATCTTCTTAAATCCCAAACTGATGAATACCAATAGAGAATAAAAAAGCTAAGTTGAAATGAAGGCAGATGGTAGAGTTACTTCAGCTATTCTTACTCTCTCCATAACTTTTAATTAAATGCTACACCCTATAGGATCTTCCTTTATTATTATTATTTTTTTTTTGTGAGTTCCAGGAGTCACCTCAGGACCTCGCACTTGCGCCACTGAGTGATATCACTGGCCCTTTTTTACTTTGTGTGTGTTCCGGGAGTTGAACTCAGGACCTCTCGCTTGCCGGGCAGGCACTTATGCCGCTGAGCCATCTCACCAGCCCAGGATCTTCCTTCAGCAAAAGTATAAATCCATATAAAGTGGGCTTTTGGGAAGTGCTATAAAAAGAGTAGAAGCTAAAAATGTTAAACAATAAATCTCAAGGGTATAGCACATAAAGCTCCAATCTGAAATTTTTTTCCTTGACAACCCCTACTCATTTTGCCTGTTATATTTTTATTTATTTATTTATTTATTTATTTATTTATTTTCTTACACAGGTTCTCACTGTATGATTCAGGCTGGACTTGAACTCACTATGTAGCCCAGGCTGGCCTTGAACTCACAAAGATCCTCCTGCCTCAGCCTCCTGCCTCAGCTGGAATTACAGGCCTGCGCCACCATGCCTGGCTCAACCCCTACTCAATGATAATCTCTCCACTTACAATGTTTACTCATACTGTTCATTTAATCAATTAGTCATATTGTCCCATAGAAGTACATTTTAATCTCATTATTTACAGTTTTGTCTGTGTGCATCCATATTATATTCATATATGTGTGTATATGATCAAACTATATGGTGAGTGTTTAAATTGAATATAATTATTACAGTAAAAGCCATTGCCATTAACCCCCTCATTCTGAACACACTTATCCCATCATTCCTGCTAGTTTCTTCAGTTTTAATGTGTAATTTTATTTTATTTAAATTTTATCTCAAGTTTAAATTTTTTCTTATTAGTACATGTTGACTGTACCAACAATGATTACATTCATTGTGGGGAGTTGGTACATGTACATAACACATCTTAACTCTTTTTACTTTTTGAAACAGTTGTGGAAATCCTGTTTCATGAGTGTCTTTATGAGGTATGATCAAAAATACAGTGAATGTCATTGCCAAGTGCTATAAAATAGAAAAGCAGGCTAGTAAAAACAGTGTGAGTGCTAATCCACCTTATTCACTGAACATGGCACCATACAATGTCTGGCTCTTCCCCAAAGTCAAAATGATGATGAAAGGTAAGTATTTTTGGCTTGATTCAGGATGTTGAAGCATCTATAAGAGTACAACGAAAGACACAAAAGAGAACTTATAGAACTGCTTTAGGAAGTGGCAAGAATGATGGGATAAATGTGTTCAAAGCAAAGGGGAATATTTTTAGGGGGATTAATAACAATATATCTCTTATTATAATAATTTTTAAAAGTTTAAACATTTGCCATATAGTTTAATTATACCTTGTACACGAGACTATTTTATACCTCTTTATAACCCACAAACTCTCCAGATCAGGGTTTTTTTTTTTTTTAAATCCAAGCTATGTAGCTATTTATGGAGAGATTCAATTGATATTAATAACACCAAAACGAGCAATTGAAAATGAACAATTCAATATATTAATCTATTGATAATTTCTTTAAAACCATAATGCAAACCATTAACTGAAGCTTTTAAAGTTACTAGCTAGTTACTTGATGCTATATAGATACTGCCACCCAAGAGCTTATGGGAAGCTATCTTTTCATCAAATTTGTTTTAATAAATAATGAAATTTTGGAACAGAGCCTAGAAGGTGTTTCTGCCAATCGTATAAGATTGTTTTGACAAGTTATTATGTCTGATAAAAATTTAAAAGTTGTAATACTAAAAACAGTTATAATTCTCAATTATGAGGTATAATTTATATTATCAGCATGCTAACCTCCTTACTTCATGAGCCTGATATTTGAAAGATGGATGGTAATATTTTATTCCATAAGGCAGGTGTTAATATCATTCTTCATTCCTGGCCAATCTTTCTATTAAAGTAAGTGCCATAAGCCTGGGGGTACTATGTTGTATCTAATTACAGTACAAAAGAATCTTTGCATCAGAGATTTCAACATTAAATACATTTTTGTAAGTTCTGTTTGCATTGCTAAAATAAAATTATAACTAAATAATCTTTACTCTTTAGGAACTGTGGATTTTAACCAGGCAGTATCTGCGGAGAGAGACAGGGAGAGAGAGAGAGAGAGAGTGTGCGAATAGTACTCTGAGCAGCACAAAAGCTTGACATAATATCCATTTCCTTAAGCACAAAGCTGGAGGTACATTTCAGAGAGATGATTACTGCTTGTTAAGGAAGCAAAGATGTTCAAGGATAGCACCTTTCTGATTCCCAGATCACCCTAAAAAGACAATATAATAATGTTTCATCAACAATAATTCAATCAAATGATTAAATAACAATGGAAAGATTTATTATATTAACACACAACCTGGTCACAAAGAGACCACGGAGTAAAGAAGGTCCTGCTGAAATGTGTCGAGAACAGCTAACCCTTTAAAATAAGGACAACCTGCTAAAAAGTTAAGTTTAACTATCAGTTACTGTTTGTTCATCGTGAACTTTAATGCATCCGTAGGGAGTACAAAAGTACGAAAAGGTATGATCCTTGACCTAAAAAAACTTGCAGTCTAGTTGAGGAGATCCTGGTAATACTCAAGGAATGGCCAGAATGCAACCTAAAGGAAATTAAATGTAATACATAGCATTATTTTAAGTCTACAGGAAACCAAAAAAAGAGAGTCAATGTAGAGTGAATTTGCCATGGCAAATCTCAGGGATCAGGTGAATTTTCATTTGATTTTTGAGCCCTGTGTTAATCAGGTAGACTCCACATGGCATAGTGTGTGATTTCACCTGGATTTTGTGGGCATCCAAACTAAGCACCAGAGTAAGAGTACTGACAGGAAATTCCCTGTACCTAAATAAAAGGAAGGCAAACATTCAGATAAACTGGCTCATTATGGGAAGGCCTGAAATTATAGCCAAAAAAGTGTGCATGTCATCCTTGAAAGACAAAGACGCTTGCACAGGACCAGAAGAGCAGATTGAGATGATGAAGTGGAATTCCAAGAGGAATGATCTGATGTGAATGCACAGGAACGCATTCACATTTGGCAAGCACAAGGCCATTTAAATAATATTGGTAGCTAAAGATCTGAGATTAAGTCAGGGCCCAGGCAGACAGAAAGCAGAGGAAATGTACACAGTGGGGGATTCTGCCGCACAACAACCTCGTCACCATGCTGATCATTCGGTTTGTACCTGCTCAGGGTCGTGAAGGTCTTGTAAGCCCATGCTCCATGTCAGTGTGGTGCTGGAAAGTTCTCCTTGCACAGGTTATACGGGGAGCAGAGCTTTCAGGGCCTCTGGACATCATGGTACAGGCACTCTGTTTCCCACAGTAGAGAGAGTAGGGTCACCCACTGAGCCAGTTCTCACAGGACAGCTTCACAGAAGCAAGAAACGGGACATGGCAGAATGTAAATATTCTGTTTCCAGGGTGAAGAGCTGAGAGCTGAAAGGGAAGCAGCAGACCTGCTGTGTTTTGTTCAGCCACTCAAGAAAAGCCTCACTGATATTTCTTTCCAGTGTTAATCCAGGTTAACCAAATTCACTGGCTTCTTAAAAGCCTAGACTACTATTACTTTTACCATCGTTTTTCTTTTGTTATTGTTAGTATGATTAGCTTTATTACTGGAATCAGATGGGAATAACAAAAATAACCTAACTGTTAAAAGTCCTCAAGCCGTATTTGACTACAGTTATAAAGTTGGTTCCTACTCAGTAACTTAGGAAATTAAAAACACTAAATCTAGGATTTTCTCCACTGGGACCTAATCCAGTCCAATTTAAAAGTTGAGGATTTATAAAGGCTTTTCCGAAAGAAATGGGAAAATGCCAGCTACAATTTCTTGCTAGACTTGAACTGAATCTATTAACCTTGCCCAGAGAATATAATGTTACAGTTATCTCATTTACAATGTTATTGTATATGATTTATGGCCATAGTATCAAGCCTCAAACTAGGTTTTGTAGTTTTAAGTTAAATTTACATGTCTGTAATACAAATGATTTTTTCTTGTTCAGATAAAAAGATATTAAAAAGTGATTTATAATATTTCAGTTGGGTGGAAATATACAGTCTGACTTCGTCTACTGAGGGGAAAATATTAGACAGCTGTTATGAATATGTACATTCACACTGCTTCCCATCTTTTAATGCATGCCTGGTTATAAGCCACTAGACATCTTTGGAATTACGTTATATTTAGAATACAATAGGACACAAATCTATATGAAAATCAGATTTAAAAGAACAACCAAAAGGACAAGGGAAGAAAATATATCTTCTGTATAGTTCACCTAAGATCATGACTGCTAAAACTCACTTGTATGTTATCATTTTTACATGTGTCCTTTACCTAACATAATGTAATAGAACGGTCTTTAAATGTGCCATACAAAAGCCTCTCTGATGTTGTCGCCATTACTGAAACCCAAGAGAATTTGATCTACTACTAACAGTAAGAGTTTGAGATTTGATTTGGGGAGGATACTTTGTTTTATTGGAAATAGTTATTATGCCACTTGAAAGATAACATGTTCTGCAACTTAAATTCAGTACCAGATAAAGACAAAGGATTTAGTAATACTTTTCCCAGCAAACAAACCACATCTAGTATCCTGCAAATGTGAATTAAAACAAAAAGCCCCTTATGTATAGGTCATACAAAGATATTTTTAAATTACACAATGTCAAATACATTTCATAGTTTGGGTACAATTTAAAAACAAAATATGTGCTGCTCAAGCTTTGTTCATTGGTAATAAATACACATTTATTGCTGCGTAGTTATATATATATATATATATATATATATATAGTATTCAGCTAAAATTTAATTATAGAAAGATTCTAAATAAAGTAATTTTGCTTTTTTTCACATTTGAGAGACTTAAAAATCTATTATAGTTGTATTTATTAAAGTTTCTGTGTACCAGTTAAATTCCATTGAATTTCTAAATATGCTAGAGAATTAAAATAAGTCTTGACAAGCTAGAGATTCATTTTTCTAGTAAACCTACAATCTGAGACAGGCATAGCACTTTTGTGTATCATTGGAAAACTTGGTGACTTCTATCTTTCTTTTCTGTAATCTTGGGCACGTAGCTTTCATTCCCAGAATCACATTGTCACAACTGTATTGTCATTCTCAGGGTCATCTCTCAGTCACCTCATTTTCGTAAGACAGCTGCTGGTGTTCTAGGTATCACACTCACATTTCATTTGAGAAAAAGGATGAAGGAAGTGCATTTAGAATGTGCATGCTTTCCAATTTGGCCTACTTTGAGGAATTTTCAGTGAAACCCACGTCAATGTTTCTGCTTATATCTTACCAATACTTAAAGAAAAGTTGGAAAACAGGTTATATACTAGAATAATGCTACTGACAGTACTTTAGATGACCTAAACTATAATGTGTTTAATTAGTTTGTTGGCTGTTATACATAAATTTATGAAAAATTATGTATGTGTCTGTGTAAACATATAGATAACACTATGTACATGTTTATAAATATTATCCTTTCTATAATGCATTGCCTGTATCTTATTTATTGCTTTTAATTAAATTATGCCTGATATGACTATGAGCCATTCTCCCTTTTCATTGGTATTTTCTTTGTGTCTTTGTGTAATCTGGTATTTTTTAATATTTATTAAGATTTTTGGTACAGTTTATATATACATAATGATCACATTCATCACAGGGAACTCATACCAGTACATGGTACATCTTAGTTCCTCTTTTTTTCTCCCACTCCCCTCCCCTCCCCTCAACCACTCTTCCCCTCCTTATTTACAAAGCTTTGTTTCCACTTTATCCTTTTTTTCTCTTTTTCTTCCCCCCCATTTTCCTTTCCTTTTAAATAATTTCTTACTATTTCACAGTATCTATTTTACATTTTGGTCTTTATTTACCCTTTTGGTTTCTCACACCAGAGAAGCAATGCAATATATACAGGGGTGTCCAATTTACTTCACTTAAGAGTATGGTCTCAAGGTGCAGCCAGGTACCTAGAAATGTCTCCAGTTTATCCTTCTTTTATGCCTGAGTAGTACTCCATTGTATAAAAAAAAAGAAAACACATCTGTTTTATTCATTCCTCAGTTGATGGGCATTTGGGTTGTTTCCAAGATTTAGCTATTATAAACTGTGCTGCTATAAACAGGGGTGCACATACATCACTGTGGTACGATGTTTTTAATTCTTCTGGGAAGATACCCAGAAGGGGAATACCTGGGTCGAATGGAACCTCTAGGCCTAGTTTTTTTTTGTTTTTTTTTTTTTTTTTTTTTGTGGGTACCGGGGGTCGACCTCAGGACCTCGCGTGCCAGCAGGCACCCGTGCCACTGAGCGATATCACCGGCCCCTTTTTTCGTATGTGGGATCCGGGAGTTGAACTCGGGCCCTCGTGCTTGCAAGGCAGGCGCTTACACCACTGAGCCATCTCACCGGCCCTAGGCCTAGTTTTTTGAGGAATCTCCACACTGATTTCCACAGTGGTTGTACCAGTCTACACTCCCACCAGCAGTGGAGAAGGGTTCCTTTTTCCCCACAACCTTGCCAGCATTTGTTACTGGTTGATTTGCTGATTCTAGTCATTCTTTCTGGGGTGAGATGGAATCTCAGCATTGTCTTAATTAGCATCTCTTGAATGATCAGTGATGTTGAACATTTTTTCATATATTTGTTTGCCATTTGTACTTCTTCTTCTGAGAAGTGTCTGTTCATTTCAGATGCCCTTTTATTTTAACCTTTATAGTCAACAGTTCAAGTGAATTTCATATAAAGAGCAGAGCTTTAGATACATTTTAACTCAATATTTATTTGTTTTATAATGAGAAAATGTGGTATGATTATGTTTACTACAAGAGCTATAGTACATTATATTATTGTTCCCACTTATTTTATTGTATTTTCTTGCCCTTTTCTTTTTCCTAATTTTGTTGGTGTTGTCATATTGCTCTTTTTTGTATTTTCCTCTTATCAGTTTAAAAAATTCAACTGTGCATTTTCTCTCAATTCATAGCACTTTCTCCTCTAAGAGATATATAAGTTCAAGCATATTTTTACATTACATTAATTACTATTTTAAATGGCAGAATCTTAGGGCTGAGTTCTTCAACTTGAACATAAATCAGTAGCTATCATCAAATCTGAAAAACAGGGCCGGTGAGATGGCTCAGCGGCTTAAACGCCTTTCCGGCAAGTGCGAGGGCCCGAGTTCAACTCCCGGAACCCACATACGAAAAAGGAGCCGGTGATATCGCTCAGCGGCAAGGGCGCCTGCTGGTGCGCGAGGTCCTGAGGTCGATCCCCGGTACCCACACACACACAAAAAAAAAAAAAAAAAATCTGAAAAACAGAGAGAAAAAAATGAAAAATGAAAAAAGCTGGAAGATTCCAACATTTTCCTCATCTTGTACAAAGAAGAACTGAAGCAACAGATGAATAGCTGATTTTGAGATCAGCAACTATGCGAGAACACAAGAACTCAGCAAGAGACAGACAGAAATATTGTAAGACTTGGAGACCTAGAAAGGTGGCTTCAAAAGAGGAACAGAGAACACCGTGCAACTATGGCACTATCTCCCATGTTGGGCAGGAAAACCCCTTTGCAGGAAAAAGGGTGAATGGGAGATTCCCCACAAATTTCATCAGCATAGACCCCAGCAATCTTACCTAGGAGAAAGTTTCAGTCACCACAAACTTACAGCCACTTAAGAGAGCAACCTGGTATTTGCACAACAGCCTTGCTTTGGATAAGGAACTCGCATTGTCTTCCCATCAGTCTCTACAACCAGGTTTTCATAGGTTCCATGTGGAGAAGGGAGCTAGGTCTAAATTTATAATCTTCTGCGAGTCAAAAAGTTCTACAAATCTCCATTTTTCTTACCGTGCAGACATGCCAGCAGACTAACAGAGGGGCTGCAGCTTCACTAACACAACTGAACCCGGCACAGCAGCTGGGACCCAGCACTCAAGCCTGCTCTGTGTCCTCCCTTGCAGAAAGCAGATATTTCAGCACAGAAGAGAATGGAGGGTGCTGCCCTTGTAGCAGTGACAACAGCAATCCCATCATGCTACCGCCATTCTATTCTACACCCTATTCTACAATCAAGTTGCCCCTTGTAAAGTTATTTTTTGTTCTTCCCTTTTTGCCCAGCATTGTAAATTCTAAAAAAAAAAAAAAAACACATTCGAATGACAAAGATATGAACTGTTGGAATCAGCTATTGCAGGAAAAAGCAACAAAAGAAACACTGGTTCCCAGACCTCCTAATCTGGGAGTACTTTTTTTATTTTTTAAGAATCAGGAATGTCTGATAGTTTTCAGACAACCTCAAAGTGCGAGCCAAAGACTTGTGAATCCTATGCTTCATTAAAAGTGAAGTAATATTTACTTCCAGAAAAATAGTGTGTTTACATAAAAAATTACCAGGACTTGCCGAGAAGATGAAGGTTGGTTGTTACTGCAAGGATATTACAGCAAAGGAGAAAGAAAAACATCCTCTGAATGAGGGAAATGGCTCTCAAACCTGGAGATGCAACTCGCACTCCACCTTCCTTTCCTTCCATCCCATAAAATCCTTTGTATACACAAATTCCTTGACATGGTCCCTATAACAATACCCTGGGCATTTTCCAATTGGGTAGTTCACCCTAGTAATCTTTTTCTTTTCCCACCAATTCTTGTCTCTCATATATTTGTTTTCAAGCAGTAAGCAGAATGTAACCTTGGTGAAAACACCACCAGGAACTAAGACACCAGGTGTGGTTCCCCTGGGATCCAGGGAGAAGGCCACATGTGTGGGCTCAGGCCAATTCCAGGACTGAAACCAGCACCCGTGGAGTTCCCTGCTGCCGCCTCCCTGCTGCAGGAGCTGCACATGGGTGCACACCACTGGTGGGGCTGAGAACGAGAATGGGTGCCATGGTTCCCATGGGTATATTCCTCTGTGCGCCACGTCCAATGTGGGAGTGTGTCAGTCATGTGTGTCATGATTCCAACAGCTGTTCCTCCACCTCCCACACCACATCTGCCCTATCAGGGCTGGAAAAAAGCACCAGCTGGAACTACTTAACCCGCCAGAACTCAGAGCAGGTGCCCAAGAGAGGGTCTGGTCCCTGCTGCTGCTTTGTGTGCCACAGCTGAGCTAAGGCTCCCCACCGCTACTGGAGTCACCGGTGCCACAGACCCTGGCCAGCAGCAGTCTTACCTTGGCAGCACCTGGACAACGTCGATTACCTGACCACTGCCAGCACTCCCACTGCCAAAGTGGCCACAGAGTGGGTACCGGTATACACATTGCTGTGTGTACCACACCTGCCTGGGCTGGTAAAGTGACTCTAACTCTATGTGACCCCTAGAACACTGGTTCTCTTTAACACCACTGTGGCACATGAAGTATCCAGTGTCATTAATTACAAAGAAGTTATAGAGACACGATACTACACTGCCCAACCAGAATAAAAGCCAGTGTAATGTACCAAACTGATACCCCAAGACACGTCTTCAGGAGAAAAACTCCTTCTATAAAGCCAGCCTACGATAGTGAGAGAGATTACTGATCTACCAGTTGCCCAAATCTCAGAGTAGGATTAGAAGACATATGAGTAAACAGAGGAAATGAACACATCCAAATAAACACAACTGTCCAACAACAAGCTTCAAAGATAACGACATTGAAGAAATGCCTGATAAAGGATATAAAAGAATGATTGTAAAGAAGTTCAGTGAGATTAAAGAGAATACAGAAGCCGGCTAAACAAAATTGGGAAAATAATGAATGATATGACAGGGAAATTCAGCAAAGAGATAGACAGCTTTAAAAAAAGAACCCCCAAAATCTTGGAAATTAATTGATTGATAAATCAAAAATATAGTTCAAATCCTCAACAAGAGAGCACATTGAGTAAGAACAAATATCATAAATTGAGGACAGGTCTGCTGAAATATGCCAGAAAGTAAAAATCAAAAAAGAAAGAAAGAAACAATGAAGATATCTGAGCCCTTTGGGGCACATTAAACGTTCAGGCTACAAGCCCATTGGATAGTGCCACCCACACCCAGGGTGGGCCTTCCCATTATCCACACCCAGAACTCTGCTAACCAATCAGTGAACAAATTTAATCATCACACACCCTTCATCTGTCTTCACACACCCTAGATCCAGGGACCTCCAAAAGGCCCCTTTTCTGAGCACATGAGGATGGGGGGGGGGTATCTAGATATACAAGCCATAACAGGAATTAAGGACAAATAAAGACATTTTTAGTATATAGAAAACCAAGTGAATTTGTTAGAAGACCCATACTATGTGGTATACTAAAAGAAGTTCTTTGGGTGAATATAAAATGATACTAGAGGGAAACTCAGATCATCAGGAAAGGATGAATAGCATCAGAGATTGAAATATTCAAAAAGTATAAAACTCGGGCCTGTGACATAGCTCAGCAGCATAAGCGCCTGCCTGGCAAACGTGAGGTCCTGAGTTCGACTCCTGATACCCACATATTAAAAAAAAAAAAGTATAAACTCAACTTTTCCCTTCATTTTTTTTTTTAATGTGGGTGCTGGGAGTCAAACTCAGGACCTCATGTTTGCCAGCAGGTGCTCGTGCCACTGAGCGATATCACTGGCCCTTTTTTTCCTTTTTACGTGGGTACCAGGAGTTGAACTCAGGACCTTGCGCCTGCCAGGCAGGCGCTTATGCTGCTGAGCTATCTCACCGGCCCCAATTTTTCCCTTCTTAAATTATAACATTATCTTATTGGCATTATGTGTAAAAATATATATAATGTATGTAATATCTGTAGAATAGGGATGGTAAATAAAGAGAACTATATACTTGCAAAGTTTGTATATTTTATGTGAAGTATCAAGATACTAACTCTAAGTAAAGTTAATCTGTAATTGCTATGGCAGCCACTAAAACACTTACATAAGTAGTGAAGCTAAATATCTAAATGTGTGTGTTTACGGATATGTTCAAACAATGAAAAAAGAGGGAAAACATGATAAATGAAAACTAAGCAATAAGATCTACACTCAACTCTACCAGTAATTATATTACATTTATTGTATTAAACACTCAAAAAGCAAAGTTTGTCAGAATGGATTAAAGAGCAAAATTGAACTGTATACCTTCATAAAAACTTCATCTTTAAAAATAGACTCAGATATACAATAAATGGGTGAAAATATTTTCATGTGGGCAAAAAAAGGCTGAAGTAGTTGTTTCAGTATAGGATAAAATAGACTTCAAGAAAGAAAGGTACCTCTAAAGATAATGAAGGACATTTAATAATTACCAAAAAATATCAATACTGCAGGAGTATACAGTATAGGAAATTTAAATATGAACACACTTTAAAACAGAGCTCCAGAATTGAAGAGATAAAATTAATAGGAGATAAAGATTAAATCACAATTATATTTGAATGCTCTATTATTGGATACAAAATCAATAAAGACATATATTAACGAAAATAATACCGTCAACCACTTAAACTTTATTGACATTTACAGAACTCTATATCCAGTAACTGCAGAATACGTAATTTTCAATACATAGAATATACTCACTAGGAAAGACTGTATTCTGAGTCCATAAGCATGTCTTAATACATTTTAAAAGATTCAAATATAACAGCATGCAATCTGACCAAAATGAAATTAAATGAGAAAGTAATAACAATATATCTAATAAAATCTGAGATATATGGAAATTAAACAAGCTTCAATAAATGTCACACATGATCATTCTGAGGATACCACGCCCAGGATTGTATTTGTGACAAGACCTTCCCATCTGGTTAGTGGGAATACGAACTGTAACCCCTTCTTCTCCAGTACAGTGTACTGCACTATACCCACCCAATTTTAGCCCTAATAAACATTCAATCTCTCTCTCCTTTTTCTTCTTCTCTCTCTTTCTCTGTCTCTCTCTCTCATATTCTTCTTCTCCCTCTTTCCCTTCCTCTCTTATGTGTTTGTGCCTACATTGTCGGACACCACATTAGAAAGACTTCTACAGTGATCCTTTCATTGTAATTTACAAATGACCCAAAGTGTTTTTACATAAAATTTCCTTTTACATAAAAAAGAAATGGGCTAACAGGAAAGCCAATGGCTGTCCAAGGAGCATATCTTCAAAGACTGAAGTCAAAGCCTGCTACCCCCACCCGAAAAAACCTACCCAAGAGCAAAGAGATTTAACCTGAGTCTCTCGCTTCTGCCCTAGACTTTCTTTGAAGATCTGAAGGAAATATTTTAAACTGTTTATAAATTTAAATTTTAAAATAATACTTACTGTAATTTTACCTTGCAAAATTAATAATAAATTACACATGACACAAACTGACATATAATTTAACTCATCATAAGTCATTATTTAGCATACTATTAAATTAAATATAATTTTCCCAGTAATGAGTAAAAGGAAGGAAAGAAGAGAGGGAGGGAGGAAATTGTATACCAATCATTTAAAATGTTTTTTTCTTTTAGACTTTTCTAGCCTATACATCTATATTTTAATACTGAAATAATTGCTTTAAAAAGGTGTAGCCCATCTGGTTGCTTTTTGTAGATATAAAGACACCACATTGCTAAATTCTGCAAATATAACACCAGACACTAAACAGGTTGTAATGCACATCTACTGTATTATTTAAGGATATTCATCTTTGCTATTGGAACAACATAAACAAGTAAGACCAATGAAATAAGAGGTCTGACAAGCAGTTACTGGCTTGCTAACCTGTAAAACTTGGAAGACGTGCAAGAAACACAGCCTATATGTGCTGAAAACTAGCAAATGAGAATTAACTTACAGTTATGAAAGATTAAATCTTAAAAATTCATAAATCATACAGCATATTACTCTCCATTGTTAGCTCTGTGATTGCTACCGTAGCACCACTGATGACACCCATTCTGGTCCTATGTGTTCTTTGCAGAGACACATGGATAAAATCTGTGGCTGCTCAGCAGGTCGTCAGTAAGCTGTAACTGCTAACCAAGTGCACCTACCCATGTCTCTCTGACGGTCTTACATCTACAGAGTGCCCTTTCTAGTCCTCAATCCTGGTACCAGTGCAGCAGAGCAGGCTGATGAACCGAGGGAGAGTAAGAGATGAGCGTGCCAATCCTGAATACTGGATTCCAGGAGAGTTGCTTTCATTCTAGATGCATCTTATAAACACTCGTAAGTGTGTAGACATACACCAATATTTTTCTTTGCCTCTTGTTACATTTTGAAAATTAATGAAATAAAATACGTGATTTAAGCCTCTTAATTTGCTCTGTGAGTCTGTCTGCAACCTCTGAGAAAGTTTTTAGGACAGATATTGCACCAGGTAATTTTGCCCTAAGGCAGAATGCTCAAATGCCTAAGAAAATTAATAAACTCAAAAACGGCAGCTAAGTATGGAATTGAGTTTGAGGGTTCTCTGCCACCAGACTCAGTGCTGTGTCTAGTACTTTTGTTCACATAAAGAAGCTGCTTATGAGATTTAGACTGAAAGGCTAGCACTGCTTTACACCCTAAGTAGCTAATAACAATATATTCAGTGAAGCCTGAAATCAGGGTGCAGGATCTAAACACATCATGTCACTTTGAAGAGAGATCTCAGAATTGCCTATCAGTTGAATGATTTCTGTCATTCTAAATGACTGAAAGCCATAGAAACACACACAAACACATGAGCACAGACTAACAGCTTCAACAACAAAATGTCTTCTTTATGTGGAAACAAATACTGGACACAGTGCTGGATTTGGTGGCAGAGAATCTTCAGAATCTCAAAGATCACTGAGGTTTCAAGTGATTAACTTGACCTGTCTTTTCTGATTCTTCTGCATAAATTTTTGGTAAAGATTATACATATTAATTTCTTAGATTTAAGTGATCAAAAAGACCAAAATATCGTTTCATTCATGTTTTCTAAGTACATACATTTTTCCTGTAATATAAAGTGTTAGTGTCAAATACTAAGAATTCTATCTGTTTGGAGTTAAGTCGCCCTTTGGTAAAAATGCCTTTAATTTGTCCCAGTGCCAGTGTCCTAGTATTCTTTTTTTAATTAAATTGGCCAGAGATAAATTTCAGTATGTTTATGGAAATATTTATAGAATAGAGTTTTGATATCTTGAGTCTCCAAAATAGTAAGGAATTTGTCTTCTGAAATTCTTCGTAGACTAACACATTAAACAGAGGTAGCCAGTTGTGGAATTTTAAATATTTTAAAATATTATGCAATTGAGGAAATCTAAATAAATCTGACAAAAGAACAGGCCAGGCTGAATTGTGATATATTTACCACTGGAAGTGCACAGAACAACTAAAACTCAACATAACCAGATGTTGCCAGAGTTCTTTGAGAGAAACTGCTGAAATTTTAGCAGATAAGATTATGGACTGGCAAGAAGGATAGCCGATGAAACACCAAAGTTTCTGGGAGTCAAAACTTTGAGTAGTCTACTAAATGTAGATAATTTTAAATATGTCTTTAAAAAAAATTTTTTTTTTGCCTTTTTTTCCCTAACCTATCCCTAGAGCATTATTTTCTGAAGATTTTTCTGGCTAGGAGGGTCTACTGTGATCTGCCACTTACAGACACTTATTAGTAACTATAAAGAATATTTATGGAAAATATTTGGGGCTTCTGCAGAAGCCTATGAGTTCTGAGTAAAAGAAGGATAAAAGTGTAAAGTAAGAATAAGATATGGGAAAAAATGAATGTACCCACGGATTCTCAAAAAGGACTGTTGGACGTACCCTGCTACACTGCATCTGTCCTTGCACCTCTATACTTCCCAAAATTTTTACTCCTCTTAGTGAAATCTCAACTTTTGGAGAGTCTCCATTTCACTGTGGAACAATGTTGAATACATTGTCAGTCACTAACTTGAAGTCCTTAAGTAACCCAGGTAGGGTATTGTTATCACAATTCTGGACTCAACATTGAATGGTTTGGTTAATGTGGAACAGGTAACACCTGCTTGCCTTACCTCTTTTTGGTTCTTCACAAAATGAGACTTTGTGGAAGAGATGCAATTAAAGAAAGATATAAATAAGGCAACTTAAGAACTTATCTCCATAAGTGATGGGGAAAAGTATTAAGTCCCTGAGAACACACATAGTTCTAGTCCTGCTTTCCTGGGTTGGGGATGTAGCTCAGTGGTCCAGTGTTTGCCCAGGCTTATTTCCTTACCCTTGGTCTAGTTTTCATCTCAACAAATCCTTCTTCAGATATCCATCACAATAACTGAATTTCCACCTAGGGAATGCTACTCGTTCATACCAACCCCTTATTTTCCCCACAATAACCTAACCTCTCAGTAAG
This sequence comes from Erethizon dorsatum, assembly GCA_028451465.1. Classification (NCBI taxonomy): domain Eukaryota; kingdom Metazoa; phylum Chordata; class Mammalia; order Rodentia; family Erethizontidae; genus Erethizon; species Erethizon dorsatum. Next base: position 81,392,630 of record CM051838.1, on the reverse strand, counting down.
CCGTGATACAGATAAGAGAGCTATCAGATGAGTTCATACACACATCAGAGTAAGACAATCTGCAGAAACACCATTATGGCGATTACAGGCCCTTTAGGAGAATAGTCTTGCTCTTACCTGGGCTCCCTAAGTTGAGAATAGCGCTGTCCTCCTAATGGGAAACACCTAAATCAATGGCCTAATTGCTCTTTTTCTCCTGGGCTATCTTTCCCTACAATCTCAAAAAAAATTTTTTTTCCTGGGAAACAGTATAAAAAAAGCAATCATTCACTGCTTGAGTTCAGCAAAATCCACACCCTTGACATTATTACGGAGAACAGCAGTGGTTTCTTTTTTGGTCACCTTCAACAACTACTTTGAGTAGAGAAATGGGGGGGCACATATTATTTCCAATTATGCACATTGTATTTGTGCAAAGCCAAGATAATAGTTTTTCTGAAGAAAGCAGTAACACTACCACATTAAACATGCATATTAATAATAAAGTGTTCTGCAATTTCAAAGATTAAAACATAAAAAACAAATGTCCATCTTATAACATAGATTATCAAGTATTACGCATATAGATACATGTATACTAAAACTTTTTGGGCAACCAAATTTTATTCATTTTGCCCCAAGCTTGACTTTCTTTTCCATGGATTCTCATGAGAAACTCAAAGTGCATGCAACACAGTGATCTGCACCTCACAGCTTTCCAAGCACCTGGAAAACTCCGCTGAAGTTGAAGATTTTGGCTTTGCCGAAACCCCGTGCTAAAAACATCTAAACCAGGACACTTGTTCATTTCCTTGGAATGGGTACTTATAGATAATAACCATAAGAGAAAGAGATAAAACTGACCCCAATCTACCTCAATATAACACCAGTATCTGCCAACTTGAAATCTGTGGACCATGAGTGTTACTAGCAGCTTGTCTGTTTCACCCCTTGAATTCCAGCTTAGTAGAAGTGCATAGACAGCATCAGAGGAACAAGGACTTCATTCATTCAAATGGTCACATTTACACTGTGTTTATTCCTCTTTCGTGAAGCTTTTGCTCTGCCTCTCCCAAGTTCACCCTAGATGGTTACTATGGGCCACCTTTGAACTACTTCAACTACACCACTGTACCACCACCATTGCAGAATATTAGCTATTGCATTTAGCATGGCTACAGTTTACAAAGCACCAGATGCTACTGGAAGTGTTCAATTCTCTACTTTAGTTTTGGCTTTCCGCCTCTGTGTTTGTGTGTGTGTGTGTGTGTGCGCACACACACATGCACATGATTTAAAGCAGTCTTAATGCCATACTTGCCTTGAGGCTCTCACAATGTTAGCATACTTCCAAACTCTGTGAAAACAAATTAAGAAAACAAAATCATCAAGGCCAAGAAAGGTGATGCTTGTGCTTGGGAATTTGAAGAATAACAAAAGTTAAGTACTTGTAATTAAAAGCAAAATTGACTAGAAATTAAAGGCTACCTCCTCCCTTACCTGCCAGATGAGATCAGAAATAATAAATCCTCAATTGTGCCACCTCAGTGACCCAAAAGGTTGTGATGCTCTCCTTCAAAAAAGAAAACTTATTTTTCTGAATTGAAAATAGGAATATAGGGACTTCCTATGATATTGATCTGCCCTTCAATTCAGGAAAAAGCTGATCCCCTGTCACTTACAACTTAGCACTGTTGTACAGGCATGATAAATAATACCACAATATCTTGCACAATGCTGCATGCAGGTATTCTGATTCTTGCTTATTCTTTCAGATTTCATTGCTTATGGCTTGTGGTTCATGAATTCTTGATCTTGTTTCTCTGTCTTTGTTCCCCCTCCTCTTTTCAGAGCAGATATCCCGATTCTTATTGTGTTCATCTTTTCTTCAAAACAACCATACCAAAAATGAAGAAGGGTTTAATGTTAAATTTTAATTCATGCCAGAGCCAGATGTTTAGCATAAATTTTTAATGAATTGAATTGGCCACTGTTTTATCCCGATACTTGAACATTTGAAGATTGTGTGTGTAGCCTTGTGTGTGAATATGTAGGTTTGTGTGTGTAAATATGACCTCTACTTCTGAAAAAATCAACAAGCAAATCAAGAGTGAGAAAAATGTTTATTCAAATTTAAGAAACTTATGATAAGTATTATCATCTTTGGGGAGATTTTTTTCCATCATATTATATAACATTTTTCTATAAACTAGGACAAAGTAGATATTGATTGTCTTTGTGCAATAACAAATGTTTCACCAGTAAACATATCACAGTTATGCTCTATTTGTGGCACAGAAAGCATATCTTCAATTTATGCACCGAGATACAGATTTTCAAATGGCAAATGGGTTTTATCTAAATAATGATTGACACTTTAATCCCCTGAAAACTAAGTTTCCTAAAAACTTCAAATTGTCACATAATTTTAAGGTATAGGGATTTGACCTCAGTAACCATATTAGGGAAAACAGTTAACTAAGATATAGATATAAATTCAAGCTTTAAAAAATCTATGTTTTAACTAAGTAAAAGGGAAAGCCACAAACCTTAACAGAAAGAAAATATACAGATGGCAAATAAGCATATGAAAACATGCCCTGCACCATATGTCATCAGAAATACACAAGTAAAACAACAATGAAACCACACACATACTAGAATGATCAAAATCTAGGACACTGACAACACTAAATGCTGGCAAGGATTTAGAGCAACAAAAACCTCTCCAAAACTGCTGGTGGTAATGAAAAATGGTACAGCCACTTTGGAAGACAGCTTGGCAGTTTCTTACTCATTCCATGTGATCGAGCAGTTGCGCCCTGCCTATTTACCCGTATGAAAACTTACGCCTGCACAAAAATCTCCACATGCATGTTTATGGCACCTTCATTCACAATTGTCATTTCTTGGACGCAACCAAATTGTCCTTCAGTAGACGAATGTATAAATAAACTGTGGTACATCCAGACAAAAGACAATTATGTGGTGCTAGAAAGGAATGAGCACTTAAGCCACAAAAAGACATGAAATGCACTTAATCGATGGCCTCTGCATGTTAATCACATGTCAGCTGGATTCACCAAATGCAAATACTACAGCACTCTCACAGCGGATGTTGACGGGGTGGAGGCTGGGGGGGGGATGCACGGTGAGCAGGGCACAGAGGTGCATGGGAAACGTCTCTTTCGATGAACTTAAAAATGATTATAAAATAAAATCTAATACACGCTATTTTAGTTTTTAGTAGTGTATGTGTTAAGACCCAGAAAAACAGTTTAATAAGTTGGTCAGCAAGCCAAAAGCCATAAATTACGGTCAATAAACCAATAACCTACAATTCAGCTTTGTAACTGTATGCTACAGAATTAAGTAATTCACTGTTTTCTGCAATTAAATATATAGACACAATCAGAGGTGACACACTTGCTACACAGGCTGGTGAAGGCACAATGGCAACAGTCAGCTTTTTCCTCTTTGAAAAAGTCTGACTGTTTAATTTTTTGCTAATATGTACCATGGAAACATTCAGAAAACATCAACAACAAGTATGTAATTTTTAATAAAGTTATTATAACTGGAGAATTCTTTGGGCTGATTAATTGATATGCAACATTTTCAGAAAATTCCAAAAAAGCCTGTCCATATTAAATGACAGCTGATAATTCCAAAACCATTTTAACTCCCAAGGTATTTGTGGGAAATTGAACAAGAAATTTTATTTCATACTTTTAATTCATATTAATGTACCTCTACATCCAAATTCTCAGAAAAGTTGATCAACTCATCCAAAAATATATTTGATTTTGTCAAAAATGTTGAAATTTTACATTTAATCCTGTGTTCCCTTTCTCAATTTAAACATTGTCTTAAATAGACTTCATTTTACTCTTCTGTTTATGATAGAATTATTGAGAAAGTTAAGCATTATTCTGCTGTCCCAAAACCTTGAATATTTGCTGTTACATAGAGCACTAATGTACCCTGGAAAATACCAAAATAATTTACAAATAGTTCCTGTCATTAATAAGTACATAGTACAGTTTATTTGGAGAACTTGTAGCCCAATGAAAAAAAATGCAAGCTACTAAGTGATTTCTACATGAAATCTCTAGGAGTTTTAAAAACAATAGAAAACTTAATGATTTGAATAGTATTATATATGCTGTCATTTGATTGGTTTTTAAATTGGTGTGTTTCTCCATTTGTGTGCTGGGATATGTGTGTGTGTGTGTGTGTGTGTGTGTGTGTGTAATTCCTAAAATTGAAAGCAATAGCTTAATACGGGATTGTACTAGATACTTTTGCAATAAGTGACTAGTTAATTCCTTCAGTGCACACTTTAATTACTGTATGAATTAGTTTATTTTATTTTTCTCTGAGGGTGTTTCCTAGATAGTTTAACTGATATTCATCATAGTACTGAGCACAGAATATTCATAGGAAAATGATTTGTGCTAAGCTTCAAAAATGTATAAATCTATGATAGTTTAGATTGGTTAAATGTGTGTGTGTGTGTGTGTGTGTGTGTGGTTGGTTTTTATTTGGTTACTTTTTTATTCAAATATACAACATTAAAATATTGTGATAGTTAACTGATTGTGTCAACTTGAGTAAGTGACATCCAACTAAATTAGATCAGCATAGTTCTGGGTGTGGAAGACCCACCCAACCGAAGCTTGTTGCCTGAATGGTAAAAAAAGAAAACAAGGAAGGAAGGCTTGCTCCTGTTTCATCGGAGGAGCTCCAGGCTTCACCTTCATCTTGGATGTCGTCCCCTGGCTTCCAGCACAGACTGTTTCAGCCTTCTGGTGCAGACCCTTCAGCCTCCTAATTCAGACTCACACAGGACACCACATTGAGCTTCAGGTCTTCAACTGGATCCTTCAGATCCCCAGTGCGCAGACAGCCCTTTTGTACTTTTCCATACCTGACTCCATGGGCCGCCATCGTAAACCAATCTTGTAAATTCTCATGTATTTGTGTATCTTGCTTTAAATCTGTTTCTCTAGTAAGCACTGATAGATACAAATATTTAATTTTTAAAAAACAAAATGTAGGCATGAAATGAGAGTGTAAACCAATATTTTCCAAATGACCAAGGTCTGATGAGGTAAAATCATATATGGGTATAGGATTAATTCAAAGCCCAAAACAGACCTCTGAATCCTAACGTAACACCGTATGGGAAGCTCGCTGAGTTGATATGGAGTCAGATCCCGTATTACCACTTACCACTAAGAAACTAATCCTTACTGATTTTTAAAGAATGAGAATTACAAGTTTATGAAAATTACAAGTTTATGAAAATAAAGGCAAGTAGAGGTTTGTCATTTTTTGGTTGGACTACATGAATACTCAAATTTTATTCAGTTACATGCATATTAGGAGTAGAAGAAAGTTATGTTATTATCTTCATATCTTAATATTAATAGATTGTCTTCAGCTATGAAACTTTATCAGTGTCTAAGTAGGTAAGAAAATATAACTGGAAAACAGTAAATCAAGGAGGATGTAGAATTGAAAAAAAAAACACCATCTACCAACAGGCTTTGATTGACAGTTATAATCTATGACATCCAACTACAGCAGAATATATATTCTTTTCAACTTTACATTGAATGTTTATCAAGTTGAATTATGAAACATGGGTTTGTTGTCCTGGGGCATGAAACAAACCTTGACAATTTAAAGGAATTGATGTCATGCAAAGCGGTAGAATTAAACTGGACGATACAGTAGCAGGAAAATAGGCAAACATACAAGATTAGGCAGCATATTTTTAACAATGATCAAATAGGAAATCCCAAGAAAAATGAGAAAATATTTTGAACTGAAAGAATTTGAAAATATAACAAACCAAACTCTGTGTGTTGCAGTCAAAACAGGGCTTGTAGGAAAATTTATAGCATTAACACAGTAGAAGAGAAGGTATCAAAATATAATCTGTTTTTATTGTAAGTAACTAGAAAAAAGGAAAAAATATACAAATAAAGCAGAACATAGGAAAGAAGATAGGAAAAACAACCAAGAATTTGAAAACAAAGAAACAATAGTGATAATGAAAGCAAAAAGCTGTTTTTTTAAAAAAAAAAAAAAGATCAATCATAAAAATAATAAATAAGCTACTAAAAAAAAGACAAGGGAAACAATATTAGGAATAAAAGAGGGAATATATCATTGCATACTTGATGGACATTATAAACATGATAAGAGAACACTGTACTATGTTACTAACCCTACCCACATAAATATAACAACTTAGACAGTGGTCCAAATCTGCTAAAGCCACAGATATTTAATATTCACCCATGATGAACTGCTTGATCTAAATCATCCTATAATTTAAAGAAACTGAATTAATAGTTCAAGCCCCCCACCCAAAATCTTCAGGCTCAGTTTGCTTTACTGGCAAATTCTTCAAAACATTTAAGACAAAATAGAAATTCTGCACACTGTTTCAGAAAATAACAAACCTTCATCTACGTATTTCCAAGATTCATTTGAATATGATTTCTGCATGATCAGATCATACACTGAACACGTCAGTACCCTGAAATTACATGATATGCACATATACTGGGTATAAACATTGACAAACAGAGATGACTCTCAGAATTACAATGTGTCTGAGTTTTATTTGTTGCATCCATATGAGTGTGAGCTTGGAATTTCTATAATTTGTAAAATCTTGCTATGTCATGAGTAACTCAATGCATAAAATAATTCATTTTTTAGTAAAATAGCCCTATATAAACATTATTTGCTATTTCAAACAATACTTCAATAATATTCATATAGTCACACATGTTGTTTTTTATAATTATCAATTTGTCTGAAAAATCAAATACTGCCCTCATCTCTCTTGGTTTCTTTCTATTCCAAAGTCTCATTCCTTTAGTTTTTCATAGCCTGTAACTCTCTGCCATCTTCAAACAGATATTAAAGATGTTCAGTATTTGCAGTTAATCTCAGTGGAATCAGTATCAGTAAATTACTTTATCCACAGTCACCGGGATGCCCCCGTATTCTTCACACTACGAATTCTCACACCATATGCTTTACTGTATAAATAGCTATCTTTCTCCCTCTTAAATTTCTTCACACACAGTGGTAAGATTAAACATAATAGATGAGGCAAATAGGCTCACATGAACCTGGTTATTCAGCCTGACCTTGTTTCTCATGGGAGAAACAAGGTAACATCATTACCAAGAATTCTGGAGTGTTCAGACTTATTACAAACCCTTTTAACTTCTAATCCAGACTACAATCATGAAATCTCATCCTTTCTTTCTTTTCAAAATCCAGTCCCAGGCTTCCTCCAAAGTGAAACTACTTAGATCACAGGTGCTCAACCTCCAATACTTATTTATATTCTTTGCTTGAAGTATTCCATTTCTCTATATCTTGGTCAGCTTTACATAGTCTCCTGAATTTACAGGAAGAAGTGATTATTTTCTCTTAAACTGATAAAATTTTCTTTTGATACAATAGGTTTCTCTTTTGATCAATGTTAACCAATAGTTCACAGTTATTTTTCTCATAATTCCTATGTATCTCCTTTAAAGCAGTTGTCACATCTTATAATAGTATTTTTTGCACCACTTTTTGTTCTCCTCAACTAGAATGTAAATTCCACAAAAGCAAAATCATGTCTGGAGATACCAGTGCTTCTCTAGTACTGAATAGTTTATCAGATGGAAAGATGACTCAGTAAATATTTCTTAAGAGGTTAAAAATTGATTTATTTTCATATGTCAGTTCTATGAAATTCATAGCAGATTTTAAGGGCAATAAAAAAAATAAAAGTAAAGGTGAAAACCTTTCTTAAAGACACAACTAAATACCACACATTTTAAGGTATATTATCTATTATAAAACCATCTAATATAGATATTATGATCTCCCTGAAGAAATTAATATGCATGGAAATTAAGTACAGTTCTTAAAATTTAGCTGCTAATGGCACAACTGAACTTTAATCCCACTTTCATCTGATTCTGAAATCAGACCTGTCTACTGCACCGTGCTGCCCTAGGTAAGCACTTTTGATTTATAGATAGCTTCAGATAATCTGTATAAATCCCGCAATTAAAATTCCTTGAACTCAGTGTGCCTCTCTGCCCCACTTTTCCATGTGCTGTAAAGCACATGCAGGAAACAACTAATTCCTGTCAGAAAGTATTGCATTCACATTATTTGTGTTTCAATTTCCTTGTCACGAAACTGTCTGGAATTATGATTATATATCGTTTTGCTTAAAGACATCTCATCTCCATAAATCTTAGACCTGAATTATGGGAGTGTAATCAATTTACAGATGTCACACTTAATACATATAAAACGGATGTTTTCCTGGATTACTGAGTCACTGAAATTGAGTGGAATGCCTATTTCGAATACTGGGGGAAAGAATGTATGATGAAGAAGAAAGCAAAACTGTGACATATAATAACAGGATGGCACTTAAACAGGTTCAGTGTTCAAAGGGAGGACTTATGCTCAAAAGAAGCTAAATAATTGGCAGAATGTTAAGTAACTTGCTAATGGCCCAGCTAACAGCGTGCTAATCACTTTACAACATACATATGGCCTGTGAGTTACTGTGCTTTCTAGTGGCATAGCTAGTGGCATGCTAATCACTTTATAGTACACATAGTAGTTACTGTTTCCTAGGTGACTGGTTCATAAATAATACATTCTAATGCTTCATCTGAACAGTTTATGACTTCTTTCTCCCTGACTTTTCTATGATTCTCCTGTCAATTCCAATACTCATATTATCATTAGGTGTTTGGGTCTGTAATCCTTACTTATCCTTTCAGTGCAAAATTCATTACTCACATTAGTTGGACAATAAACTATATTCACCTTAAAAAGGGGCCAATTCTTTTTCATTTCAGTATCTACAAGAAAAGAAAAAGCACATAAACTGTACTGAACGGCTTTCCTCTTACAAGAACAAAATACCTGAGACTCTCAACTGAACGGAGAGACATGTAAAATTGGCTCGTAGTTTCAGAGGTTTCAGTCCATGGTCTGCAGGTTCCAGGGCAGGAATATCCTGGGGAAAGGGTGTGGGAGTAAAGGTGCTTGCTTCATAGAGGCCAGAAAGCAGAGCACAGGGAAAGAGTTCCAGCAAGAGATGCACCCTCCAAAGGCACACCCGCAATGACCCACCTTCTCCAAGTGGGCCCCGCCTCACATCAGCACATTCAGTGGATTAATCTACCAATGAGTGTGTTGCCTTGACAATTCAATCAACATTCCAGGAGTCTCTTAATCTATTCAAGATGACAGTAAATATTAACTGGCACATAAACCTATAGGACCCAGATGTGATATTTAAATAGCCCAGAAATATCAAGAATAGTCATATTTGGTTATATCAAATTTGCTTCAACATTTACATATGAATTGAACAAACACTTTATTGATCATCTACCATGGTGTAGGAATGTATTCATATAAACATGAATAATTTATACTTTGTCAACAATGAGCTCACAGTTTAGCAAAGTAAGTATGCAGAAAGACAGGTTGTTAAAATATTATCAAATAATATTTGCCCAAGTGATGCAGAGAATTTTGATTAAGTGCGCTTCTCACAGGAGGTACGAGTTACCAGAAATGAAACAGGACAATAGTAAGATGGAATGAGGAAGAGCCCAATAGACTTGCATTTTGTACAAGATGCACATGAATGTACACAGAATGCTGTCTTTTACCTACTAAATGCAGTGGAAATAAGAATACGTGTTTACACATTTATTTATAGTGTACTTTACATATAAGGCAAATACTCATGAAAATCAGCATCTATCAGAGGAGAAAAATAACAACTTTTTCTTTTTTTGAACATTTCACTTTACATAAAGAAAATCTGGCTAAATGAATTTCTCTGATGTTATTGTTGCCTACAGCACCTCACTTTTTTCTATCATACAAATGGGTCTGTGTCTTTGTGCACCTCTTTTATGTCTACTTAATTTTCCATAATATTATATAAGTTTTAGGGTCTTCTCATTCTACACTTCTTTGTGTATTCCTCTGCAGTGTTATTATAATAGTCATATCTTCTACCACATGTCATAAAAGGTTACATTCGGAAAGGACAATAATCTATATTAGTAAAATTAAGGGACTACTAGCCAGTATCTAGTTAAAATTTTAAATACACAGCTGTATTATCCAGCAATTTTACATGACATCTATCTTGATTTTTAAAAACTCACATATATCCAAGGAGGCAAGTTATAAGAATGCTCACAGCAGCACCATTTGTAATGATGGATCACTGAAATACCAATATTTTCAGGATTAGAAAATCAGATAAAATAAAAAATAAGCTGTGTACTATGAAAATCCATGTAGCAATTAAGGTAATGTGGTTAACTGAGATAGATCTTCAAAATAGATTGGTGAATAAATTACATCAAAGAAAAATATTTTGATATAGATAGCATTTTTGTAAGGCAAACCTTGGTTATGTATTTCAAATATATTTATATAGTTATATAAGATACAGAAAAATTTAACAAAACAACAATTATCATTGTAGAAGCTTCTGGAAATGGGAATGGTGATCAGCTACAATTTTAACTGTTACCTGTTTATATGAATGTTTGTAATAGAAACATATTCATGGGTTGCTTGTGTATTTGTGATTAAACACAAGTACAAGTTTTAAAGGAAAAGAAATAGATTTGAGTGAGAATGGCATGAGTTTGCGTTCAGAGGGCTGGACTATGCTCTCGGAGATCTGTGTACCACACCCAGTGGCCACACGGCTTCTACATTCCCAAGGCCTTTGAGACTTTCAAAGGAGTAAAGACTTATATTAAAGAGTCTCTGTCCCTCTTATAACCATCTTTAATTCACATTTAGCAATAATACTTTTCTTCTCATTGTTTTATACTTTTTGCAAAAAAATAAATGTCTATCAAGTTCCTCTATTTGTAAATATTTGCTTTAAATCTTTGTGATGAATGTGTAGTATCATGTGTCTTTCAGCGGTTAGACCTGTGAGTCTTCATGTTATGAGCTTTTCCATTTTAAAACATTTGAGTTGTATAATAAACCTGGATTTCTTCCTTTTCACACTATCTTTTTATTCAATTTGTTACACATTTACACATGAACACGTCCACATAAAATTCTTATTAAAAATGACATCTTGCTGCATTATCTTATAATTTTAAGTTCTGCCTTATAATTTTCCATGATATTCTATACATTCTAATTTGTAAGTTTTATTTAAAGCATCATAAAAGACAAGTAACAATCCATTCATAAATTACTTCCAATGCATATTCAGCATGCTATGGCTAGATTTATGCCTGGTATAGTTTGGATCTTGAATTTCCCCCAAAGTCGTATGTGTCTAAGGCTTGTTCTCTAGGGAGGTGCTACTGGGAGCTGGAGGAACTCTTTAAGATCTCAGGCTTAGTGCGAGGTTTTTAGTCACTGGAGGCACAGAAGGGGGTTGTAGTTTCTTTGTTCTTTCTCTCTTCTTTGCTTCCTGGCCATGAAGTGAGCTGTTTTGTTGCCCACCATCACCATTCGTTACTCTACCAGAGACCTGAAAACAATGGATGCACCTGATCACAGACTGGAACTTCAAAAACTATGAGCCAGGGCCGGTGAGATAGCTCAGTGGCGTAAGCATCTGCCTGGCAAGCACGAGGTCCTGAGTTCGACTCCCGGAACCCACATATGAAAAAGGGGCCGGTGATATCGCTCAGCGGCACGGGCACCTGCTGGCGCGTGAGGTCCTGAGGTCGACGCCCGGTACCCACACACACACAAAAAAAAACTATGAGCCAAAATAAATATTATTTCTTTACAAATTAAGTATGTCATGTTTTTATTACAATTATGGAAAGCTGACTGTCATAATGGCAAAAAGTGATTCATTCATTGAACAACTCTTTATTGAGCATTTACTCTCTGCCAGACATTTCCTAAGCACTTGACTCACAAAATGGCAAAAATGACAACATAAAAAAGCCTCCCTTCTGAAGCTTACACTTTAGCACCAAGTGACACAAAACAATATAAATAATCACGTTATATTGTGTACATGTAAAGTTTATTATATATGTATTATGAGTGGAAGGAAAAGGTAAAGTGAGAAAGGTGGACAGGATGGAGGTGGGAGGAAAGAAGAGCAGTGTGAATTTTAATTACAACATTTGGGGTCAACGTTATTGAAAAGGTAAAGTCTGAGCAGACATGATGAAGCTAGAAGGTTTCATTACACTCACCTAGTTTAAAAAGCTAGCCATAGAATTTTCTAGAAAAGATGAGCAAAGCCTTCATTAGCTGGCCTGAAGGCTCCCCCATTGGCCACAAAGTGGCCGAGTTGTCACAATGGCCATGTGTCAGTTCTTCCCTCAAGGCCATTGCCGCTTTGGAGACCGGTGTGGAAGGAACATCCTGGTGCTACGGGTCCTGGTGGGGGACAACAGCACCAGGTAGTAACCGGAGTGAAGGAAATGCCACCAGCCAGAAATATTCCAGTATCATGCAGCCATCCAGTTTCTCCAAATCCACACCATGGAGAGGCAATAGGGATCAAGAAAAGCCATCGTTCAGTTCTTTTGATTCTAAAGCTTCAACTACCAAGAACACAGGTTTTGGATTATCTCAGCTTCACCTAGCTCTGAAGAGCAGAAAAATGAAAAGAAGCTTCTGGAAGGAATCAAAAAAATATGGAGATTTGGGAATCATCAGGGCAGTGAATGTTTTCTGTTTATTCACCAGTGAAAAAGAAAGCTAGTATTTCAGGTTTTACAGATATTTCACCAGAGGAGTGGAGGTTTGAACACCATAACTTCTTAACCAGCAATAAGTTACAGAGTTATCTAAATTCTGTCCTACAGTTTATAAATCAATGGAGGAATAGAATAAATAAACTGAAGAGTCTAAATACCTCAACTAAAGTAGCTTTGCTCTCTGATTTACAGGATGAAGCAAATCATGCAGCACCTACATTTGGATTTGGAAGTAGACAAGCAGGAACATTTGGGTCACCAGGTTTTCCAGTGAGTAACAGCAGCAGTGCTAGTGCTCAGAATCTTAGTTTTAAAACAAACCCTGGAATTGTCACTGTTCCCGCTGGAAGCCCGTCTGTGTTTTGGGGCTCCTCCAGCATTTGGAGCTGTACCCTCTACTAGTTCTGCCAGTTCTACTTCCACTCCGCATTTTGGATTTGGGAAACCTGAAATCACTTCTGCTGCTTCATTTGCATTTAAAAGCCCTGCAAACTCCAGTTTTGGGTCACCCGGATTTTCGGAATTTCCAAATTCCGTGGCAGCAGGCCCTTTTGGAGCGCCAGTGGCCCCAGCTTTCGGAAGTGGCAGTTCTGGGGCTGGTTTTGGTAGTCCTGGCTCACATTCCCACACTGCTTTTTCTAAGCCATCTAATAATATCTTTAGAGCTACTTCTCTCCCAGCCTCCAACGTCATCGTTACAACAGATAATGTGTTATTCACACTTGAGGATCAACTAACAGCAGAAGAACTGGAACAATTTCAATCCAAGGAATTTATTCTGGGAAAAATCAATTAAAGCCACCACCCATGGAGCTTCTAAATATCTAAAAGGGCAATTTTAAATACAGAAAAGAATAAAGAGACTGGGGGTCTTTTTGGATTTTTTTTTTTTTTTGCATTGTTAGGGATTAAACCTGACTCTACTACTAAGCTGTGCTCCCAGCCTTAAGAATGGCTTTTGAAACAGTTTTACGTGGTTCATATAAAATATATATATATATATATATATATATATATATATGTGTGTGTGTGTGTCTGTGTGTGTGTGTGTGTGTGTGTACACATAGCAGCTTAAAGCTTTCAATAACAAGTTTGAGGATATTTAAATTTTACCTTTTTTGAGCCTAACTACATAAAACATAAAACTTCAAGGGAATTTTTTGGACTGTAATTACAAATACAACTGAAATAGTGTGTATGTATTGAATAAAATAATTTTCTTATTTCATATCACTTTACTGTTTTGGAACTAAAAAAAATTTGTAGTGAATAAATTATTTTCTCACTCTAAAAAAAAGGGGGGTGTGGCCCGGGCGCACTCCGAGGCAGCTGGGCCGGGCGGCTGGTGCGCGCCTCACCAGCCTCCAGCCCCCTCGCCAGGCTTGTTGCCGCATGCGCATGCGCGGTTAGCAGTCACTCCTGCGCAGCCCGGGACACCGTCAGCATTGGGAGATGTAGGGAACAAGTGGCCAATAGTCGGACACCTGAGTTGCCGCTCCCGAAACTAGCCGGCAGGACTAGTCAGTGTGCATTGCACAGGCTTTGGACTATCTTTGAGTCTTCTATTCATCTCAGTCAATGCAGAATTTATGAGAGAGTGTTGAGGGGGAACACTTTGGTGAAAATTCAGATGAGATTGATGCTGTGGGAGCTGAAAGTTCTTCAGAGATTAACTATAAAACACCTAAACCCATAGGAGAAGTATATTTTACAGAAACCTTTGGTAGTGCGAAGTTGGCTGGGTGGGTCTTATCAAAAGCAAAGAAAGATGATATGGATGCCGAGATTTCTGTATGTGATGGAAGATGGCAAATAGAAGAGCTGAAAGAAAACCAGGTACCTGGTGGCAGAGGATTGGTATTGAAATCTAGAGCAAAACATCATGTAATATCAGCTGTATTAGCAAAACCCTTTATATTTGCTGATAAACCTTTGGTATTCAATATCAAGTAAATTTTCAAGATGGAATTGATTGTGGAAGTGCATACATTAAACTCCTAGCAGAGGCTGATGAGTCGATTCTGGAAAACTTTATGATAAAACATCTTACACTATTATGTTTGGACCAGATAAATGTGGAGATTATAAACTTCATTTATCTTCAGACATAGACATCCCAAAACTGTATCTTTTGAACAGTAACATGCCAAACCTCCAAATGTAGACCTTAGAAAGTTCTTTACAGACAGGAAGACTCATCTTTATACCCTTGTAATGAATCCAGATGATACATTTGAAGTATTAATTGATCAAATAGTTGTAAATAAAGGAAATCTTTTAGAAGATGGGGTTCCTCCTGTCAATCCTCCCAGAGAAATTGATGATCCTAATGATAAAAAACCTGATGAATGGGATGAAAGACTAAAGATACCCATCCTACTGCCGTTAAACCAGAAGACTGGGATGAAGTTGAACCTGCCCAAATAGAAGACTCAAGTGTTGTTAAACCACATGGTTGGCTTGATAATGAACCAAAATTTATCACAAATCCTGATGCTGAGAAACCTGATGACTGGAATGAAGATATGGATGGAGAATGGGAGGCACCTCATATCCCTAATCCAGCATGTGGATTGGATGTGGTAAGTGGAACCTCCTATGATAGATAATCCAAGAAGTATGGAGACCAGCAATGATCAATCATCCTAACTACCAGGGAATCTAGAGTCCTCAAAAAATTCCTAATCCATATTATTTTGAAGACGATCGTCCATTTCTTCTGACTTCTTTCTGTGTTCTTGGTTTAGAGCTTTGGTCTATGACCTCTGACATTTACTTCGATAATTTTATTATTTGTTCAGAAAAAGAAGTAGCAGATGGCTGGGCTAAAGATGGCTGGAGATTCAAAGTACTGGCTGCAAATGCTAATGAGCCTGGTGTATTTAAGCAGTTAATGGCAGCTGCTGAAGAGTGCTCCTGGCTTTGGCTCATTTTCCTTGTGAGAGCGGCCTTCCAATAATATTAATTACTTCATTTTGTTGGCCAAGAAAAGTAAAGAAAAAAATGAAGACACAGAGTATTAAAAAAAGGCCATATGTAAACAACAAACGAAGGGAGCACTGGAGCAAGAAGTGAAGAAAGAAAAAGCAGCCCCGGAGAAGCCAGTGGACTTGGAGGAGAAAAACAAACAAAGTGATGGTGAAATTCTCGAAAACAAAAAAGAAAGTGAACCTGAGCAAAAGAGTGAAAAAGAAGAAATTGAAGTCATAGGAGGGCAAGAAGAGGGGAATCAATCAAACAAGTCCGGATCAGAGGATGGGATGAAAGAAGCAGATGAAAGCACAGGATCTGGAGATGGACCAAGAAGGTCACTATGTAAAAGAAGAGTACGAAAAGACTAAACTAAAGTGAAGTATTTCAGTTCCTGAGAGAGATATTTAGCATTTTTAATTCCCTGTGCCAGAACTGACCTGGAATCAATCTACACATCCTGTTTATAAATATCTAGCCATGTTATTCTTTCAGATATTTATTTTAGTCTTTCTTTTCAGGGGAAAAAATAACTTTGAAGTTACATCATCTTTGAAATTGGAATATTCAAAAAAGTGGCAAGTTACACATCAGACTTATGAGACTGATTATTAGACATTACAATTTTAACAGTTTGAAGACAGCTTTGGTTTGTACCAAGCAAAATGGTATGTAGCAACCTCACTGCTGTTGCAAAAGTCAGTTATTGGAATTTCCACTTAAATGGCTAAAACAAGATAAGCGGTAATAATAATAATAATAATAATGAGATTGTGTTCTGTTGCACAGAGCTAAATGCAATAAACTTTCTTACAGTTGTTTGATTATATCAGCAATTGAAAAAAAGAAAAGGTGAACAATGCCTAGAAAAGTGGAACAAGAATTAAGTCCTAGAACATCAAAATGTTAAGAGATCAGGGAGATGAGGAGGATCTGGCCAACAAGCCTGAGAAGTGAAAGCCAACAAGATGGGAGAAAACTCAAGAAAATGTGGCATCGTGGAAGCCAGGTGACCACAAGTGTCACACACAGGACTAACAAACTATGAGAAATGGCACTGACAAGTAAAGCTGCGCAAGTATGAGAATTGGAGCCATTCAATATGTGACATCCAGCAGCCTTGGCAAGAAAAACTTCAGGAGAGTTCTGAAGAACTAGAACATTTCCAGTATCTGTGGGCTCTTCCCTACCCCGTCTCCTTTACTCTCTGAGTGTGTTAGTTAGATTTCCATCTCTAAAACAAATGCCTGAGATAAATCAACCCATAAAGGTAAAGTTTATTTTGGCTCACAGTTTTGGAGTTTCTAGTCCACAATAAATTGGCTCTGTTGCTTTGGGCCTATGGAGCAGGAGCATATTATACTGGGCAGCGTGTGGTGGCACAAAGCCATTCTCTTATGGCTGGGAATTGAAAGAAAGGAGGACGAGACACCATCTCCTTCAAGGGCACGCCCACTAAGGCCAAAGGTCTCCCAGTAGGCCTTATACCTACCTCTTAAACACTCCACCATCTCCTAATGGTGCCAAGCTGGAGACTAGGGCTTTAATATATGGACCATTGAAGACATTTGAGATCCAAAATATAGCACCCAGAAATCACATTCCCAAATTTTGTGCTGATCATTCACTCATATGGTTTATAGTTTCATCACAGACATTTGTACTCCTAAGCAATATGTTTTTAGTGCTGTTTGTACACACACACGCAAAACTCCTGGTTCTATTTTTCTAGGTGAAACCTGACTGATACATTTTCTTACACATGAACTGTACAAAAATCACCCTTGCAAACCCTAGACTAAACAGAAGTGGAATTTTGGAATAAGACTAAAAAGAGGGCTGGTGATATAGCTCAGCGGCATAAGCGCCTGCCTGGCAAGTGCAAGGTCCTGAGTTCAGTTCCCAGTACTCACATAAAGGAAAAAGAAAAAAAAGAGGTCCCACTTAAGACTTAAACTAAAATCAGGAGCTCTGGCCCTGTCTTCCAAAGAGCTCTTCCCTGGAGTACCAGGCCTCCAGATAACAACAGAGCAATCCTAACTTCCTTTCAGGAACCTCTGGGTGAGGTCACAGTGGCCACAGCACAACTTTGGAGTTTCCAAATGGATCCCCTCTTCCATACTATCACCTTAATATACAGCATCATCAAAATTACACTCGACCTGAATAAACACACATGGATACCCTCACATACCTGCACATCCCTTCAGTATACCTCTTCCTTGGGGCTACACTGGGAAGTTCCAGCACATGCAGAGTCCCCTGGCCCCAAGCACTGCGTCTATGATTCGGTACAGGAAGCCTTCATTCAGCACCAGGGAGCTTGCTCAACCTTGTTCTGGGCAGGTTGTGACACATGGGAATTTAAGCTCTGTGGTCGCACCCTTTAAGCAGTGAAGCATAGATATCAGAGAATAGGTATCTAAGAGTCTCCATTCCTATACAAAAAATTCTTCTACGTGGCTGCTCAGAAGGTGTGCAGCAGAACTGAGTCATGGGTGCACACAGTGGAAACACCCTCATCAGCAGACTTCTCCTTACTCTATATCCTTTCTCTTTTCATGTTCATTCAGTCTCAGTTGCACTTCCTAGAATCACTTCAGCTCTCTTAGCTAAGAAATTTGGTTCTAGAAATTGCCAAAAAAGTACGTTAAGGAATTCAGCCATCTGCAAGTAGATACGAACAAAGATGCCATTGCAGGTGGTACATGGACTGGTGCTAGTTCCTAAGGACTACAGACACGCGGTTATTAAGACTCCAGTCTGGCACAGATGAGGATGAGGTGTAGATGGAGGGAGAAGCGTGGGCATATTAACTAGTCCCAATTTCTTAAGAGAGAGAAAAAACTGTTAATAATAAGGAATGTGACGTTCAGTGGTTTTGTAACTTCCCTAGAAGTTCCCTGACATACTTCCCAAAAAATTCACTTCCTGCATTTAGAGAGTAGATTGTGCTCAAAAATCCATAGCAGGATTTGATTGTAAGGATAAAACAGTTAGAAGACACTAAACATACCACTCTGGAAAATAGGCTAAAATCAGGGCCAGTAAAGAGAAGGAGTGGTACCCTGTGGCAGGTACATTTTGGTGGATCTGTTAAGAATTTTTAGTCTCAGAATTCCCCGAACCTTGGGGTTTAGCAGAAGTGATTCATGCATGCTTGCTACAGAGAAACAGCCTCTTCACTGTCTCGAGATTATACAAAGTCTTCTCCAAATACCTTCTTAAGATCCACTCCTTACCTCCCTTCATGCTTCCTGAGGCAGGTGCCCACATAACTAAATGGATCAGTAGATTCTCTGCTTTGGAAACTGTGTACATTCACCAAAACTGCAGAAACACCTGGGTAATATGATGTCACAATGAGATTTACTACATGAGACCAGAAAACTGCCAACTATGAATTTTGAGAAAAGCCGTAGATCATTCCCTTCATTAAAGATGTGAAATGGCACCACTGTCACTGAGGACAGCTCAAAAGTGTCTGTGGTCCCTGGCTGATAGAAAGCAATGCTGTCAATGACTGTGATTTCTAATATCATTGGGATAATAGGGTTTTGGAATAGCAAAAACCAGGTGCTGGTAGTTAAATGCCAGTATAGGAGGAAATGTAATTTTCATAGGCAAGAGCAAAAATGACAATCATTGAATTTTAACTAAGACCTGTGGCAATGGACAACATGATAACATCTCCAGAAATCATTGTTGATGTATACAACTGACAAAAGTGAACGGCTGGTACACAGAAGTCTTATGTCTATTTAGACAAAAAGAAATTATGATCCCTCATCAACCCAAATGTAAGCTAGGCTCATCTAACACACTGATTTCAGCCAGGTGAGACCCTGAAAAATAAATGTGAAATTACCTCAATTGCAGCTTAACAAAGACATTGTAAATGGGTTCTGATGCCTCAGGAGTGAAACTGGCACACTTGCCAGATAAGCAATCAAGGCTACTGAAGTCCTGGCTGAGGGTTAGAGAAATCTGGACTGAGTGGTAGAAGAAGGAAATGATGCAAATACATTAAGCCCAGGAACTAGCTGCAGCAACTGGAATGACAGCTTGGTTTACTGAACTTTCTGTTCTATGTCATTTCTAGTGAATTTAGTCTACTTTTCCCATCTAGGATCAAAAGCAAAGAAGATTCAACGTGGACCATGAGTGATGCAAGTTACTATAGATGCCGTGCCCCCTGTCTCTTTAGCCCAGCTCTGAGTTTACTTACAGCTATAGTGGACAGTAACCCACATGTCGTGAAATTCCACTCAGACTCTTCTCTGTGCTTCAGGACTTTCTCTAGAGCCATGGACACTGTGCAACCCATGCACAAACCCACGCAAACTCACAAAACTTTAATATCCTCAGTGGCAACCACAACCCACAAGTAGATATTTTTTCATAAAGTTTTTCCTGGATATGGCATTGTTATAATTCACGGATTATTGCTCAATATGTTATATATTATTCCTATAAATTATAGAAGCTAATAAATTGAACTGTTTTCAAAATATGTAACTTCTGGCATGTTGGTATATTGTTTACATGCTTGAAACATAATTTTACAAACTCGTGTTCCTGTTGATGCAGCTAGCTCATTTACTTTTGGAAAATATTAACCACATAACCTAACAGGAAAACTTAATCTATATTGTTAATTAGCACATACTGCAAAAAAAAAAAGCCTGACAATATTTTGCCCATTAGTAAAAAATACTTTCCTTCTAGGAAATTAGAAGGTATTCTGTTGGTGATGGTGAAAGGGATTAGTGGGAGGGAAGGTTAGAAGGAAAGGAGGGTAACAAGGATAAAAATAATCAAAATGTTATACACATGCACCAATGTATCATCACAAATCTCATTATTCTGTACTACGATATGCACCAGTAAAAATATCTCTCTTCTAAGTTACAGTTCTAGGACAAATGGATAAAAGGATGGAGAAATGGATGGATCTGTTGATGACTGATAGGCAGATACATTAAAATTATAGCCCCTATACATTAATAATTGGAACAGACTATTAGCACAAAAAAATTAAGAGAAAAACAGAAGTTTATTAATATGTATATTCCATGTATTTATAGGAAACATCCAAAGAATGAGCAGTTCTCAAAGAAGTGACTTTGAATTTCAGTTTATATAGCAGATGTATTAGTCAATTTCCTGCCACTATAACAAAGTACCTGAGAAATCAACTTAGGAAGGGAAAAGATTGGTTGGTTCGCAGTTTTAAGGTTCCAGCCAAAAACTGTTCACTTCATTGCTCTGAGCCTGTGATGAAGTCGTACCTAACAGAAAGAGTGCAGGGAAGAGCAAACTTGTTAACATCATAAGCCAGGGAACAAAGAGAAACAGGAAGGGACTGGATCCCAAAACCTCCTTCAGAGGAAAATCCCAGTGACATAAAGGCCATCCACTAGATCCTGCCTCTGGAAACAAAGACAGTAAACTTTTAAAGTAACAAGACAAATGAAAAGGACTTCAAATCAGCCCACGAATTGAGGGGAAGAAAAAAATATTTGAAGAAAAAGTTTATTTAGTAAAGCTTGTTAAAGTAAATTCCTCAAATACAATCTCAAGACTGAAGAGGCTCTAAAGCTGTATCCAGTGGCTAAATTTTGTTCTCCCTGGTAGATGAAGGTGGAAAAGATAACTTCTGTCTTTGTAACTTCATGTCCTGAATTAATGCGAATAGAGGGAAGGCATGGAGCTTTCTTGAATCTGGTTCATCTTAATTGTCTTTAGTTCAACAATCTTTCATATTTTGGAAAGCATATCCTGGTCTCCTACAATTGTCAGCAATTGTCCCTTACCTTAAATTTATTGTCTGGATGAAGGAAGTCTCCACCTCCTTCAAGAGTCCGTTAGAAATCTCTTTGTTTTACTATTATGAAAATTTTCTCAAAAAAAAACAATGCATTTGAGAACTGTCTCTTTATTAGGGACAGGAAGTGGGCTTATAACCCCATAGAAGTGGATTAAAGTTTCTGATGGAAGAGGATCATGCTCAGACAAACTAGAAGTGCTGACTCATTTTCTCCTGCTGGCTGGAGGGGGATGCGCCTTAGCCAGTAGCTGTCTGCCCCTCCCCCTTGCTTTCCCTTGCTCCCCCTTGTACCCCAGGGGACTGGGACAGTTTGCTTCTGTGTCTTTCCTGGCTATCGAAGCATCGTTTTCCATTCCAACATGAGTGCAGCCAGTCAGAAAGTATGGTGTCTCTCCCCAGCTCCAGCTACTTCAGAAGGTACTGCTTCATTTTTGAAGAATGGAGGAG
This sequence comes from Erethizon dorsatum, assembly GCA_028451465.1. Lineage (NCBI taxonomy): Eukaryota > Metazoa > Chordata > Mammalia > Rodentia > Erethizontidae > Erethizon > Erethizon dorsatum. The sequence goes on along the minus strand of CM051838.1, from coordinate 81,370,625 downwards.
AGGGCACCCTGGATCAGCTAAGATCAGGAAGGGAGGGATCTGGGCCCCTTATTTGCATACCCAGCATTTGTAGTAAGCCTTCCAGAAGACTCCTTGGTTTCAGCCCTCATCCTCACTGAAAGAAGCCTGCAAGCTGCTGCATGAGTAGCACTTTCCAGGGAGTCCTTGGGATTTAGTCTAAAAGGGCTCCCTCCTGTGTACTAGCCCACCTGGTCCTACATCACAGTCCCCGTTAAAATAAAGACTTACTTTGGTACTCTGTAAACCTGCTCATGATTTGTTTCTCCAATAGTGTGGGAGCAGAAAGTCCCATAAATCTACTTAGGATTTTTATCCTAAGTAGTGTGGATAGAGTGAATAAGAAGAGGTGTTATCATCAAAGACCCCCAGAGACCAGCAGCCAATGAAGGCCAGCAGCGAGACTCAGCTCCCGGAAAATTCCACCCATGGCAATGGCGGCGAGCGTATGCAGGCTGTTTGTATCACTGAAAGCTCTAAAAGGTTTCCCATGACTGACCTGTAGTGTCCAGCACAAGTTGTGATCGGGTGGTGATGGATGGCCAGCAACAGCAGTGACCAGCAGCTGGCTATGTCAACTGTGGGTATCCAGCATTACCTGGTGACATCAGGACCACTGGCAGAGCTGCACTTTGCAGATTCATGATTTCCATCTGAATCAAGCAAAAGAACCCGAGGATGATTGGCAACAATGCCTCTCTTTTGTACAGCAAGGAATAGACAGTTTTGCAAGAGGAGATGAGAAAAAAAGAATATGCAAAATTTCGGTGGTCTTTTTAAGTAATAGAGAGGTAAATTAGGAAAACCAAGTTTTCAACAGAAGAAAATACTGTAGAATTACCAGGCTTATAAAAAGATACAAGCAATTAATCTGTCCATAATCCAGGTTTGGTGTGTGAAGCCTATATTCAAGTGTTTAATTAATCAGTTACTAGATATTTGATGTTAAGTAAATGGTATAATATTCTTGATGTTCAAATTTTCATCTGTAAAATGGGGTTAGTAATATTCAATTTGCAAGACTATAGAGATGATTAAAAGTAATAATTTTGGCAAAATGCAAACATTAACAATAATGCAAATGTTAGAAGTTATTATTATTATTATTATTATTATTATTATTATAGTTCCACCTTCAGGTATGCAGGAAAATAATCCTTTCTTTCAACAATTACCACAATGCAAAAAGTAAAATTCAAAAACACAATGCTTGGCTCACACTGTATTTCTAAGAAAGAAGGTGTTGGGAGCCTTTTTCTTACTGCGCCACCAACATGGCGCGGATAGCCTGCTTCCTATCAGCTGATCCGCATTTCTATGTTCCCTTATTAGGGAAGGTTCTGGGCAGCGGGCGGATCCCTGCGGCGGCGCCCAATGGGTGTGCTATTCGTGGCAGAGGGTGATTGGAGATGGATTCCTATATAGGAGAGTGCCCGGGGAAAAAGAGAAAAGAAGAAGCTGGAAGAAGCTAGCTTAGCTTGAGAACCGGCTTGGGTGCGACTTCGGTCCCTGTACAGTGTTAATAAATTGTTAATAACAAGTTCCACTTTCGTGTGTTCCTTGCTGGCAAGGGCGCGCAACAAGTGGTGGCCCGTACGGGGAACGAACTCGCGACCTTGGCGTTATCAGCACCAAGGTAGGTTTCGTTTTTTACTCTGAGCCGATTCTCCCCAGTGAGGGAGGCCACCGATAGAGCGGGATTCTCCCCAGTGAGGGAGGCCGCCGATAGAGCGGGAGTGGATCCACTAAACCTCCGGTAAGAGAGGGGCCGCGGGTGTGCGGGGAATTGCTGTGAAGATACTGCGCTCGACGCAGGTTTCGTTTTTACTGGCCCGGTGCAACTTAAGCGCCGGCCAAGTTTGAAAAAGTATATCTGCCTAAGCTCTGTAATGGGTGCTGCCTCGTCTCACCAGTCAGTTTTTCTTGCCCTGCAGGAGCTCCTAGCTGAGTAAGGACTGCGGGTAAAAGGGAAAACATTTGATGAATTTATAAATGCAATGGTCCGGTGGAAAGATGTATTAACGGGGCAATGGCGTGGCCCCGATCCCGTGCTGGTATGGGCACAAGGTTCGGTCTGTGTTTTTCCACAGGAACAAAATGCAGAGCTGGTGTGGGTTCCCGAACGTCTTGTGAGACTCAGTACAACCCAGACTCAGTCCATTGACTCATCATCGGTGGAAGTAAGCGACACGCAAGGACAAAATGATTAAGGGAGTGATTGCTCTGACTCTAGCCCTTTCATTCTTACTTAACCACTTCAGCGTAAGTATGTTGTCAAGTAATGGCTTGCATACTATGGCTGACAACCCTACGTCTAGCAGAGATTTAAGGCTTCCCCCTATTTCTGAGCTCTCAGTAATTCTTCTCCTGTGCGGGCTCCTGCTAGGGGCCCTATGGGGCTGCATTTTGGCTCGCTGCCAATTGTTTCTTCTCTTGGTGGGCTTTTTGGGACTCTTGCCCCTCTCTAGCGGTGAGAACCACTGGGCCTGGGTTTCGCACCCTCCCATGCTTATGGCTGTGGGCAAAGAAGCTCCTATATTTCCTGCAGTCTACGCCACTTAATGCTACGGCATATGATGAATTTGGCTGCATTATCCTTATTTCCTTTACCACTGGAGACTTTTTTGGCAACTCATCTATAAGTAAGGTTTTGGGTGTTCAGAACTTGAGTTATCCCAAAAGTACCAATTTAAAACTTAGTCCTCCCTTTACGGATCCCCGCCCTGCGGGTCTCTGCTGGCAAAATACTCATGATACCCATTTACAATCTGCTATGCGTTGGGGTAACTGCTTATGCAATGAACCACTACCACTTCTTAATAATCAGTCTTATTCTGAAGGAGATATGTGGGTGGGAGGCCTCCGTGGTCCTCCCGCCGCTATCGACTTCCATTATAAGAACCCTAACCAGGGGCCAGTGAGATGGCTCAGCGGCTTAAGCGCCTGCCCGGCAAGCGCAAGGGCCCGAGTTCGACTCCCGGAACCCACATACGAAAAAGGGGCTGGTGATATCGCTCAGCGGCACAGGCGCCTGCTGGCGCTCGAGGTCCTGAGGTCGACCCCCTGGTACCCACAAAAAAAAAAAAAAAAGAACCCTAACCGGTATAATCAACCCCTGATGTCTGATGGGTTTTTTCTATGTGGTATACAGGCTTGTCTTGATTTCATTCCGTTTGCTATGCGCAATGTTCTGGTGTTCAATGGGACAGCTACCTATTATGATACGTAGAATGTCACCAAGGCTCACAATTTTGTGTTACTTCTACTCCTTGTGTGTTGGCTCCCTTCTTTGTTGTTTTCAATGTTACCAGCAATAATACCGGGGGAAGAGGGGGGCTTAACTGTTCTGTAGTTCCTTGTAGGCTGTCTAATTGTTGGGCAGAAGAACATACCAGCGCACTGTTGGTGCGAGTGCCATCTGGGGTCATGATGCCGCTACACGTCAATCAAACGCACTTCCCTGTCATTCAGTATCGTGCCAAGCGAGATTTTGGATTCACAGCTTTCGTGACAGCAATTATTGCAGCGGTGGCGGGGTCTGCTACCGCCGCTGGTTTTGCCCTTGCCCAGTCCATCCAGAGTGCAGAGGTCATCAATCAGCTCTCAGAGCGGGTAGCCACAGCCTTACAAACCCAAGCAGACATTAATGCTCATTTGCATTTTGGAATCTTGTCTCTTAATCAACAAATGGCGTTAGTTCAAAAACAAATAGACAATTTTTATATTCTGCAGAGACTAACTTGTGACGTGCATTATCATGCTGTATGTGTTATACCCGTTCAGGTATGCAATGCCTCTGCCAAAGTATAGGAACTCAATCAATACTTGGCCGGTCCCTGGAATGCTACCTTTGTCAACTATACTTGGCAACTGGCGCTTCAGATCGCACAGATCAATGCTACCAGAGTCACACCTGTTACCGCGCAAAGTTTATGGACTGCTATAACAAGATGGTCTGGATGGGTACAACGATGGGCGGGCTCTATGTCTCTCCTGGGAATCGTGGCTTTGAGTGCCGCCTTCTGCCTCTGGTGTTTGTGCCGCCTGCGGTGACGCCGCCGTAGGGATGTCGCCATGCTCGCTCAGGCCATTACAGCTGTGGATGCTGGTACATCTCCCCAAGTATGGCTGGCTGCCGTTCATTCGTAGCCTATGCAGGATGTAAGGCTAGCCGCACTGCACAGCAGTTGCCCTCGGGGTTGAGGGGACTGCTGGAATGCACACTTGTATGCATGTGGGTCTGCTCCAAAGCCCCACCCCTGTGAAAAGGGAGCATTGCCAATAGGGATGAAGTAGTATGAGCCTGGCCATCTCATGCTATGTTAATCCGCTTGGCGTTTGCACAACAGGGTACGGGCCTCTACATTCTCCTGCTATTGTGCCATTTAAAATTAATTAATTAGGGGGAGATGTTGGGAGCCTTTTTCTTACTGCGCCACCAACATGGCGCGGATAGCCTGCTTCCTATCAGCTGATCCGCATTTCTATGTTCCCTTATTAGGGAAGGTTCTGGGCAGCGGGCGGATCCCTGCGGCGGCGCCCAATGGGTGTGCTATTCGTGGCAGAGGGTGATTGGAGATGGGTTCCTATATAGGAGAGTGCCTGGGGGAAAAGAGAAAAGAAGAAGCTGGAAGAAGCTAGCTTAGCTTGAGAACTGGCTTGGGTGCGACTTCGGTCCCTGTACAGCGTTAATAAATTGTTAATAACAAGTTCCACTTTCGTGTGTTCCTTGCTGGCAAGGGCGCGCAACAAGAAGGTGTTCCCCAAAATTGTTAGAAACAAGTCTGCTCTATGAATGCCATTACTGAGTTATAAGTTTGCCTACTCAACTTAACGTCACACTTTTATCATCACAAGATATACACAAAAGCCTGCACTAACTAGGAGGTAATAACACATTCAACAGAAAGATAAAAGCACGGGATGAACTGAACAAGAACAGAAAATAACCTATTTGAACAAAGAAATAATATTTGGCTTTTATCTGGAAATGATTTCATGTCTAGAGTGTCTTTTTTCTCAAATATAATGCAGCTGTATTTTACTGGGCATTATATACGATAAACAGTTAAGCCAGAGAGTTGCTGGGGATGGGTGAAACTAAAACTAAAACTAAATGAAACAAAAAACAGCCAGATTCATTTCTTCCTTTTATAAACCTATAATGTTACCTCATTTGCCCAGACAGAATCCCCTCACTTCCTGATTAAAGGCAATCAGAGTACTGTGGCTGGCAATTTTGTCTAATTTTAAAACTATCACATCAAATGATAACTGTTAATAACTACCAATATTACATGGCATGAAAATGAAGGTCAAATGCTATAGTTTGAATGTTAAATACAGCAAAGAATATAACTGGCTCTTGGCAGGACAAATTTTGCTTGCTTTAAAAAAGTTTACCATAAAAATGTGCTACCAAAACACACAACAGCCTGCATTATCTTTTCCAGTGTTCAATAAAATGTTCACCTGGACATACTTCTGTTTCTTTTCTCCTGACTTAGAGTGCCATGGGCTTAGTATATTACTATCAATCTTTATAAGATCATTTCTATAATGACTACCTTCTCCTGCATCCCCAAAACTCCAACAAAGAATTTTCCAATACATGTTGAAACTCTTACTAATGATAAACTAATCCTAACACTGGTATTGTGTGAACAAAGAAGAAACCTAGAGTTTTCCTACTGAAAGGTCTTACTCCAGAAGACTGACCCTGTGAGGACCAAGAAGGTCATTTCTGAATGTCATTAATACAGTACTGCAGTGTCCTGGGTTACTCTACAGCTCTTCTCTCTTCCACGGTATACGTAGAACTCAGGTGTCCAATGGGAATCTTGAGACATAGCCCCCACCAACAAGGAAGAATGATTGTACTCTTTTAGAAAAGGTTATAGTCCTGATGAAAAAAAGAATTATATATCCTCCCCACAAAAAAGACCCTCAATTTAGCCCACACACCCACAGTGGAGCTCATCCCAAAGGGAATTATATATCACCTACTATCTATATTTGTATCTAAAGAGGTGTTTCATGAAATGGCCTCAAAGAAATTTCTATGTGACAGCATTTTGTAAGGTACTAGCATTCTACAGATATGAGAAATTATCATCCTTACATAAAGGATAAACAGAGTTCAAAATTTCCATTAGATAATAGAGTTCAATGTTTCACATTTTCTTCTAGTAGCTCTTTCTCATGCCCACCACAAATCTCCCCTTATTCTACTTAATGCATTTTCCTTATGTAGCTTATATAAATAGAAATAGATAATATGATCATGGAATATTTGATTTGAAAAGGTCTCTTAACTTATCTCTATGATTTCATAAAAGAGGATACTGCTGACATCTGTAGCCAAAAGCATCAGCGCCTCTAAGGGTGGACAGGTATCATAAAGGAAGAAATAAACTAAGAAGAGTTCCTTGGATCTGAAAAAAACAACGGAGTACCAGGATAACAAGCAGCACCAGAGGAAGGGGCATGCTCAGTGACGGGGAGCAGGGGGTGGGTCCTGTGGAAAGCTGGAGAGCAGAGCTCCCCGGAAGGCAGGAGACCCCAGTGGCGCCTGGGTGGGAACACAAACCTATCTCCAGGTATTGGTCAAAAGCTGAAATCTGAATCTTTGCATAATATTTCTTGATTTCAAAATGGTTGCATTAATTTTTTGAACACTGGAAAGAAAATTAAATAAATAAAACTTGTGCAGGCAGGCACTGATCTACATTAACTTAGCTCATGACCTCTCAGCTTAGTCACATGATTTCTAATCACAGCTCTGTTTTTGCTTCAGGAGCCTGTAGACCAATAGCTGAAGGCCACTCAGTGGTTGTTCCTCTCTATTTGGGGGCTGGGCATCAGGAGCTGCACCCAGGCTTCAATGAATATCTGCAAAGCAGGCACAGAGCACATCAGCACACAGCAGACCAGTCTCCCACCTTAGGCTGAGTAGCTGTAGCAGTCCACTTACCTTGAAATTCCTCTTTGGTCACAGCATTTTCTGCAGCAGGCTTCTTCCTTTTTTTGTCTCTGTAGGATCTCTGTAGAAGGAGGTGTCAGCTGTGACCTCCCTCAGGTGTTCACAAGGAGTTGGTGCTATGCAGACATTCCCAGGCCAGCATCCACCAATCAGACCCACAAAGCCAGCCTCCTTGTCACAGGAGACTGCAGTGTCCCTATAACGATGGCGAATCTGTGTTGAACAGTGTGTTCACGGTCAACTGTACCTAACACGCCTCTGTGAGAGGTTCGTGTCCAGTCCTAGCATCAGTAACCACCAGAAGATGCAGCTCCCAGATGTCTGACTGGATCTGGTTAGTAAAGATTTTTAAATGAAGTTCCCCCAATAAAAGTGACCCCAAAGGCAACTGCAAAGTTCGGTGATATCACTGGGTTTATAATGGCCTCAATGGGAGGCGCTGCCAGCAGGTGATTCTACTCAGATTTATGGCGTAGATGTCACCGCCTTTCCTTTTCTAGACATTCTGCTCCGTTTGCAAGAGGAGGCTGATGCTGCCTACGGGGGTTCCCACTGCAAGGACTTGTTGTCCTCTCCGTTTGCAGGGCACTGAGGTCTCCAGACATTGTGAAAACTTCTCTTTATTGTGGGAACCTAAGACAGCACTGCGTGGACAGGAAAGGCCACAATCTTGTAAAATAAATTCTATTCTTTGCGTGTATGATGTGCCCAATCTGCACAAGAAGACATTTTTATTTGTCCTCTTAAATCGTGAATATGATGCTTCAATTCACACTCACAATCCTCTCAGTTTTGCTTAGCATTTGATGCTGGAAGGTTCTTTGAACGTCTGTGATTAAGGGTACAGATTGTTAAAAAAGAAACAGGAAACAAATTTAAAAGGAAGTGATTCCTGTGATGTTGTCTCCTTCAAAATCATGAATATCTGGATGACCTAAGATTTTTTACATAGGAGGAGCAAATTTTAAATCACCTGTCAGCTCTCTCTTCCTAAGAAGAACATACTAATTAGATTTCCTTTTCTGATTTATTACTGTTTTTACACCTCTACATTGTTTGGCTTATTCTTCAGTGTGTTCTTTCAAGTTCTGTATGATTTTCAGAATCCATACTTGCAATAATGCTGGCCTACTGCTAATTCTATAGAGTGACAGCAAAGTAACTCTTCCTTGTAGAATGAAAAGATAAATTTTCTTAAACCAAATGTTGATTTTAAAAAAAGCAAACATTTACAGTGCATCATTAACCTCCACACAGGGTTGGGGCAAAATTTTGTCTATGACACGGCCTTGGATGCTTTGTTGCCTACTGCAGAGGCACTCTCACGCTCAGAAAATAGAAAGAGAGGGGGCTGGGGTGAGGAGCACCATGTAGAAATAAACTTGCAACATAAAAATGAAAACAATGTTCTAATATTAAAGGGAAAACAAAGTGATAGAGTCAGGAAGCAGCTCCGCAAAGCCGTTACAATGCTTATTGCCATTTGAAGGCACAATGATGGAAGTTATTGTCTTAATGTAAGATTACTAAATAATGCATCCCATAAAAGAAAGACATTGCATTGGCCATAAAACGCATGTAACTGCAACAGAATTCATACTTATTTAATGACACCTTCGAATCGGACGGTAATTAAAATGAAGGAGGAATTTTTAAAAGCCAGATTCAAACACACCAGTACATAAATTGCAACAGTCTCTTTGTTTTGCAAGCACGTAAGAAAGTAAGCTTCACACTGAGATTTTTTTCCCCTTTTTTTTGGCACAGTGGGAACAGCACAGTTCTAATTCCTTGGCGTTTCCACTTGTAATTGCTGGGAGGGTTCATTATCAGCTGTTTAAAGTGCAATACATCAACCTCGCAAAGCTGAGGTACAAAAGACACTCACACAGCCGATGGGACGCTGTGCTAAATACATCTTAATTTGTGCTGCATCTGCTGTTTTCTAATTTGTTTGTCATGCTGTGAACGCTACAGAATTGGTTAGAGCAGCTCCCTGTTTTACTTTCTTTAAAAATTCATCAATACTTCATTTTTTTTAAATGGCTGGCTTCCATCATTGTTCATCTGTGTCTTAGACTGCTATAAGGTCAATTCTATCATGCACCTATATGTCTTTTTTGAAAATCCTATACATTTAAATAAGTACATGCATATTCATATAAATGCACATATATTTGCATGTGCATTAAGCCAAATATTTAGTTGAACCATATAAAGCAAAACAAACTTTCTGAAGACATAACTGGGTAAACAAAGTGAAAAACTTGTCACTCTTACAACTCTGGCATGGATAAAAGTGCTTCAAGTTACTGGGCTCTGGCTTTGCTTCCCTCAATATGAAGAAGATATAAAACGTGTTGGTGCCCTCAGTTCGGATGACTAAACAGTAGTTCAACTGAAAAACAAGCATATGCGATTCAGCATGATCCAGGATAAACCAGTCTCAATATTAAGGAATGTGAGTTGGGAAGAAAATAGCAGCCTCTCAAGGGCATGCCTCCCACAACCTCTACATGAAAAGCAACACCCAAGCTGGTGGCAAGGTCTGTCTCCCAGTGTGTGACCTATGCAGTCACAAAGCACTTTACGCTCACAAGGGCCCTGAGTTGTATTTAAGGTCCTGCCCTTACTGTTTAGAGATTTTTAATAATTATGATCAAACAAGGGACTGGGAATTTCCATTTTCCATGGAACCAGGCCAATCATGGAGCTGATCTTGGGTGCAGAAGTGTTTAGGGACACTGGAGAGACAGAGGGTGAATTCGCTCCATATTATCTCAGTATCTTACATCTTTAAGATCACAAAAAACTATTCTCTGAAATGAGTAAGGGAACGATCAAATGAAGAAAGTAAAGAAAGAGGGAAGCAAGGAGAGGAAAAACAAATGGTATTTACTTTATATTCACACAGTTTTCAGAAGCATGAGGGAAGCCAGGCACCCATTTCTAGGTGATACTTATCTCCGAGCACAGAGCTTTTTTAAAGGAACTGCTTACAACTCTACCTTCTGTCATGGCCTTTGGGATCACTAGCAAAAGTGACAGCGCAAAGTCAGTCTGCAATCCTAAAAATTTTCAGCTAAGCATGAGTCTTTTGAGTTTTTCGTCACCCTCTGCTTTTCCATGCAGGGGAGCATGAACACACACACGCATGCACAGTTATTTAAGGAAACCTCTGCAAAAGCCAGGGAATTCGAGCGAGGAAGTGAGCTGACCGTCAGGAAGATGCTGGCGCAGCAGCCGGTCTCCGTGGCGGGCTGCAGGGAGGCGCGTCCGCACGCTGGCTTCTGCCGCTATGCACCTCACCAAGCGACACCCATGGGCCAATCAGTCTCTTAGGCCCAGGTTTCCCGAGAACATGCAAAAGTGATCAGCAAGGCAGGCTTCTGACGGGTAAAGTCACAGGCAAATCAGGACGTCCTTTAAGTAGGATGTTGAGTCAATAAGGCACACTGTTAAACCAGGGCTGAGAAGAACACCTCATAAAGTAACAGCATTTGTAAAGGTTAATCAATTCAGCTAATTGTAAATGCTCTCAATTGTCAGTCCCTAAGCAGTCCCTTCTCTCTGCAGCTAGTAATTCACGGTGGGATGCAGCAGCTCGAAAGCAGGAAGCAGAGAAAGGGGGAAAAGCAGTCAAATTTCTCATTATTCACTGTGTGTTGTACTCTGTGTTGGTAAATGTCAATATATTTACCACAGGGAGACAGCCTTTTTTCTCTACTAGCACTACCGTGCCTCCTTCATTATATACAAAACAAAGTAAAGAGCCTAATTATCTTGGGCCTACACAGATGGAAAGGAAATCAGGGTATCGATCTTTGGGGCAATAGTTTAAGGCAGTACATATGACTAATAAGCAGGTAAAAGGATGATCTTTCATTGACAATGGTCAGAAAGCAAAGTCTTCCTCCCTGCCCAGAATTGACTCAGGAAAAAAAATAGACCTCTTCTGCCCTTCCTTCGCCCCTGCCTCCTTTTCCAAAATAAGAACAAAGCCATGGTGGAGGGTTTTTTAAATAAGTGTCTACAGAGATTGGGAAGTATAAACAAATCATGTCAGGCATAAAAACACTGAGATGATTCTAGCCTGAAATTATAACCAGATTTTGGCAGTGAACACAAACTTACCACTTTAATGAATCCTGGAACTCCTTTCTACAAGGGTTCACCCTCTATTTCCACGGCCCTGGTGGGTGTTCTACTGGAGACACAGAATACCATTTGTGTAAAAAAAATGTCGGAAATGTTCTAAAAAGTGGAGATACAGGATAAATGATGAATTGTCCTAAGAAAAGTTACTTTCTTTTTTGAAATCTTTCATATGTCTGCCTTTTACTTTGCAGATGTATATGGTATTACGTTTCAGAAAGTTTTGTTTCCCTGTACTTCCAAAGATTAATTTTCCATATATAGAAAATGCAAAAGGATAATTATATTCGAGGAATACTTTTATAAGCCGAAAGTGGCAATAATAACTATTTCAAATCGGTTCTGTACATGGGTAATATTTATTGCAACTTATGCAGTAACAGCTTACATTCCCCTATTTATTATACCTTAGAATCCAATGGAGTAAAGAATTTTCTATATTGAAATATAAACTGCTGAAACAAGCAGCCAATTTCCCTTTATTTCATTTTACCTCAGTAAAATGTAAATGTCTCTCTCTGTCTCTCTTTTTTTTTTTTTTTAGCAGTCAGGCTGTGAGGATTTAGCAAAATTTGAAAGTGTACAAGGAATCATAATATATTATAAGCCTTAACAACTTGACAAAAGAGCATTCTTATATTTTATGTATCGCAATTTAGAGTTATTAATCAAAGACACTGTAAGATTCCAGCTAAATCTATCAGAGGCTTTGTGTATCTGTCAAACAGTTTGATGTTGCAGGTACTTCAGGTAATGCAGTCAGAAAAACCAACTAACTTGCTCAAAACATACGGCCTGTTTACCTGAACAGCATCAAAAAGAAAAAGGAAAAATAACTTAGAGAAGACATGGGAACCAGGGAGTCAACAGTTTGTACCTCACATTATACGTGGAATAATGCTACACCTGTGTGGGAAGATAGCATAGTATTTAAAATCAAATTGACTGGTGCATTGTAATAAGATGGTGGACGGTCAGATAAATAAAATATTTGTGTTCCTCCAGAGTGAATAGAAGCATTGATTCGTAAGAGGAATTCTGTTCTTCATGAAACAATTTCATTCCTCCAGGAGTACACTTGAAGGCACACTGTACTCATCTCTGCAGAGGGAGAAATTAACTAGTCGGGAGTGTCCGGAAGCCGCCTCACCTACCAAGAGGATGCACGGAAAGTCCACCTCAACATACACTGTCCTCCTTTCCTTCCCGTGCCCTTCCTCCCTTTTCTAAGATATATGCCACTCATCTAACAATGCTATTACCCCATAATTTCAAAAGAAATATCCTGACAGCTTTGAAAAGGCTGAGAGTTGAGTGAGGTCCTCTAAACGAAGTTCTCTTCACTTTAAAGGGATTGACACACCTTGTAGAGCTTCAAGAACTTACACATCATGCAAGTAATGAGTAAAGTTAACAAAACGAAAACTCCAGAACCCTATATTCCATTTTATTTATTGATTGTGCCTGAGCACTTTGTACCTTCATCCTCATATATAATCATTCAGAGCCCACATCGTTCTATACATAATGTAATTTTCTTTCCAAAGGATACATTTTTGTATCAGTTTAATAATCTCTTGAAGTTATCCTAGAGTATTGCTCAACTTGCTTCTAAATTAAAGCACTTATTGAAAAAACTTTGAAGCACTCTCACATTTTTAAATCACTGTGCACATAGCAATTTAAAATTATGGGAGCATTTTTATAAGCACTTGAATTTGGAGGTGATCAGAGACCTGAAAATGTGCAATACAGAGTAATTTAAAATTATTAGAGTACTTCACATTTTTTTATAAGCTCTTCATCTGGGAAGGGATCGGGTTCTAACATCTGAGCTTATGCAGTGCAAACTGAAGTACTTCTCAGCTAGAGATGATTCACTCTATTAAATCAAACTACTTTAATAATTTTAAAGTGATGTACAGTGGGCATGCCCAGATCTCCAAATTCACTTTTAAATTAAAAGTATTTTTCACTACGAAAGACACTTATGTGATAAAGCAGCAATTTACCTTTTCAATTTTAGGTATCACACTGCTCTCCTGCTTTCAGAGTAGATTTCCCCTGGTATGAACAAACCCCAGAATATTAAAAATATTTGTTCTTTTCCATTAAAAAGAAAGAAAGGGATCATGGTGAGAAACTTCAACGACCTAGTTTGATTTGAAAATATTTCCATGTTAAAGCCAACTTTAGCATATTATGTTTTGGAATATAACCCTTTTACTTCTAAAATAATGCCAAACTAATATCTCAAGGTTTTTTTTTTAACTCCACTCTTGACCAAGGGCAGATTTCTCACTACCTGAGAAAAATAATATAAACTCTATTATTTCCTCTAAATAGCCCCACTGACCTGAGAAAAATCATGTGTTTCCAATAACATGCTCTTGCCCTATCTTTGAGTTTAAAGAAAGCATAACATAACAAAAACATGGTACCATGTACAAAATATATGCTCACTAAGCACATGTGATAAACATGGTCCTCAGATTAGCCAGTCTTATGATTTTTCTTTGAAGTCTATAGCAAAATTACAGGGTAGAATTCTGGTCTGTATTAAGTATTTCTACTCATAAACAAAATTCTTCACATGTTAAAAGGGATTCTAATTTCCTCATGGAATAATTCAATTTTTGGTTATGCTTAAATGGAGTTGCTGAGTCGATGTTTGTATCAGGGTGGATGATACAAAACCTTATTTGGATAGGTCTCTCTTTCCAGCTCAATATATCAACAACTTGAATAACTGAGGAAACGACTATGAAATCTTGTGGAAGCTAGTAAAACTTATTTTCTCTTTCCTGTCAAGTGTTGGGAAATTGCCTTTTCTCTTCCTCTCCCCACCCCATGTCCTGTTTAGCTGAGCTCTAACTACAGTCATACTGAACGTACTGGAAACTAATGACTTAGCACCTCTTTGTTCTTTGACAATACTTTGAATTTTAGCCAATAGGAGAATAGGTCTTAACTAATGGGTTAAGTGATCTGGAGAAGCTCCCAATAGCAATTTGCCAATGTGGAAAGTATGCTGGAGCGGTTTATTGTGGTTCTCATCAGGGAAGAGCCTACAAAGCACACGTGCACAGCTCTATTTAAATGTCCTCTGGCTTGTAATGAAACTGCCACAGCCATTTCGTCTTTCACCACTGATGCTGCCTGCAAATTAAAGTCTCATGGGTGGAAGAGGAGGGAAGAGTTGTAATGTTTTTAAAGTGTTCTCTCCCAGAGCAAGCTTTTTCATTGAAAGATAGGCAAAACCATTCAGAATTCAAAGTTGACTTATTTTGAGGGTTGCTTCATTGACATTTTAAACTTCATTTCATGTACTAATTCCCTACAGTAAGTGTAATCATTATGTCCTACAAACATGTACTAATAAAAATCAAAAAATTAATTTAAAAAAAATAAACTTTATTTCCAAAGCTAAGCATTGAACATAAATAGGAACTTGAGAAATGTGGCTGTAGAGATCTTTTATGGAAAGAAAATGGGATTCTGGTGTTTATATTATAATCTCACTCAGGATAAAGTACCCATATTTCCCAAAAGCTCTGAATACAGCATCTGACATTTCATGGAAATGATACTATTGGACTTAGAAGATTTTTCACTTTAAAATATCCACGTGCAAACCGAAATAATACTGATGCTTCTGAGTTTAACCTAAGAAATAGAGGTTCAAGTTCTTTTCTAACTAACATATCAAACACTCCAGAAGTTATAAGATACCTTCTACATAAAAGCATTTGTGTGTGTGTGTGTTTGTGTGTGTGTGTGTGGATACCAGGGGTTGAACTTAGGACCTCTCACGCCAGCAGGCACCCGTGCCGCTGAGCGATATCACCGGCCCTTTTCTCATATGTGGGTTTCGGGAGTCGAACTCGGCCCTCGCGCTTGCCAGGCAGGCGCTTACACTGCTGAGCCATCTCACCGGCCCAATAAAAGCATTTTGAAGTCAAGAAATTTGCATTTGTCTGTACATGATGCTCAGATTGCCTTGCTTTTCATGCTATTTCCAACAAAAATTTGTTCTAGAAAAGAAAAAAAAAAAAGGAAAGTAGCTCTGGCAATTGAAATGTGTAACATTTAGAGAGTTTGTATGCAATCAATAGAATCAACCATTTGTCTATATCATGAGAATATAACATTACTAGTAATAATGCAAAACCCTCTGGATAAACATGTTTGGAAACTAAAACGAAGTTAGTTAGGAAGTTAAAAAAATCTATGAGTAATTATTAACCAGGAGTTAGAGGAGAATGATGAATTACTGTATCCCTGAATTAAGGGTATAAATGGTGAAAAAATTCACAAGTGTATCTAAGGACTCTTGCGTATTGGAATCAGAAAATATAGATACAGAAAGCTCCGATAACTGCTTGCTGCAGAATTTGTGTTGGCAAGATGCCTCTAAACAAAAATTTTGCTATAATTAATGCTGAAAAAGTAAGCCAGGTAATTATGACCATGGTTTAAAAATCACTGTAGATATTTCAAACTAAGTGGCTATTAGAAATCAAAAGGTACTTGTACTTGCAAGAATAATATCAAGGAAGGAATTAAAATGAAAATATAATCTTCATGTACTCTTGGGCCATGCAAACTTGATGAAACGCGCCATACCGAGGACATTTGTCAATGGTTGTCCTCTGGATCTGTCATTGATTTTTACTGTAGTAATCACTGCTTTCAGGATCCTCGTAAACAGGGTGAAAGGAGCAATATTTGATGATGCTGATATACGAGACTCCTGTGAATAGCATTGACTTTAGTTCTAAAAGCAGGGAGATAATTCCAGAATAAAACCTTTACACATGCACTGTAAAAGCAAATGTGCTCTTTTCAGACAAAATATTTCTAATTCATTTGCATTTTCCTGCAGCAGTACCTAGGCCCACTCACATGACTGTATTTAATTTTGTTTTATCTCAGAGCACTGCTAAATAAACAAAAGTTTCATTAACACTGTGGCCATTTAAAGTAAATCTTTGCCTAATTGTATGAAATGTCCCAGAAGGCCTAGTGCCTGCTGCATGAGTTAATCCATCTAAGCTAGAGAGTATGTTTGGTCAGACTATGTGAGTCTGACAATTTTTTGAACCAAACTTAGCCATTTGAGACTTGAATTCCATTTGCTTCAGGAAAAAAAGTGACTTTCTGGTTCAAAGAGAAAATGTTTAGAAATCATATTGGAAAGGCTCATAACGGGTGTCACACATCAAATAGCTCTCAGAAAACAACATTCTGATGAGTTAAGTGTAAATTAATTAGAAACATACAGATTGCTTTTCCCTGACTATCCACATGGGTTTCAAAGCTGAGGAAAGCATGTTTGACAAAATACGTTTGGAGTTTTTATGGCCCCAAAGCATAGTAAAGTACTTCAAGATGTTTCTGTGAAACAAAGTCATTTGTTTTTGTCCATTGACTTTTTTGCTAACAAACATTTCATGAATTGTTATGAAAGAACACTGGGACTTAGCACAGTGATTTAAGTTTATCGAGTATATTTAAAAATATTTCCTTGCAAAGAAGCTAGTTGAATTATTATAAATTAATTCAAATCTTTTAGTGCTTCTGAAAGGGAAAATATGAGTGAAATAGGCATTAAGATACGCTCACTGAGAATCCATCCCATCACAAGAACCGAAGGAAAAACCATTTACGTATGGAAGCACTGAGGTGCTGTGACTGTCAGTCATTACCTAGGACAGCGTTTCTACGAAGCTTCCTGAATAACACTGGATTGTAAGAATCTGGTCCGGGTAACCTGGTAATATGTCCCTCAAGAACATGTATCCAATTTACAGGAACCACAGGTGGTCAAAGGAATAAAAGTAAATGAATGATCATAGTTTGCCCTATATAGTAACAGCACCAGAGAAAACACTTTTAAATGTTACTATTAACAAATATTTATTATAAATCACTTGGCTCTATAATGTTAAAAGTTATTGTCATTAGAATTCCTATGGAAAATACATTCAAACCTTCCACTGAGAAAAATGGTGGGGGGAGAAGGGGAGGGTAAACAAAGAAGGAGGAAGGAAGGAAGGAAGGAAGGAGGGAGGGAGGGAAATAAGGGTAAAAGAGAGACTTAGAAAATATAAAATATCAACTTTTATGTATTTTTCTAAGTGATTTATCTTTTCCAGTTGGCAAAAAAATAAAATTAGGATGTCTCATTTAACATGGAGCATCCAGAGATAAAGAAATTGGTTTGCGCAGGGCCACTGAAGAAAGCATGGACCCTATCTAGGAGGAGAAGTTACAGAGCTCAACTATTTCCAGCTATTTAAATCTTCACTTCTCATGAGGATTTACATTTTCAATTTACCATAAAGAGGGTGGGTATTTTTGCACATTTTTCTCTCAGGGAACTGAGAAACTTAGAATGTCCCCCTAAGAATAGCAAACTTTTGAGAAATTCTAAGTTAGCCATATATAAAAACTATGCAATTATAGTTTTAAATAACTGACAGGACTCCAGAAAAAGTCACCACTAAGCTAGCTGAACTTGTGAGATTAGTTGATTCCCTGGAGCAACTTGGGTAGAAAAGCCACAAAACGTTTTCCGTTTTGTTCTCTTTTGTTTTGTTTCATGGTTTGATTGTTTTAAGTCTACCCTTTGAAGCTGATTTTGGGGTACCATTTCTTTACTAAAAGTGTTTGGTTTGCTGCATACCAAGAAGACTAGGCTACTCAGATGAGTTCAACATGCAAGAATTGTTGCATATTCTATCAGCATGTTCACACATCTATTTTCTTTACATTCCATAGCACTAAAGTTCCAATTTTGGTCATGGGAGATTTGGAAGAGAGAACTTAACCAAGAATGACTGTTTGTTTTCCTGCATCCATGAGGCCATGTGTATTCAAGTAGATATATTCCATTATACAGCTTGCCTCACCAAAATGAACTCACTGTTTCACAGCCAGAGATTTTTTCAAGAAGTATTTATTGATGATGATTACCCTTCTGCAAAACACATGTAAGTAAGCCTGGCATTTGTGACATAAATTCAAGAGTTTGTGAGACAAAAAGTATCTCATTGTTCTTTTCATCCTAAATGGTCCCTTCCATTTGCTAACATATTTGCCATGTCCTTAACTACAATTAAAGTTATACTGAATTTCCAAACCATGAGGTAAGAGAAATTTAGTACCACAAGTTCCAAATTTGCTAACTGAAGTATTTTGCATTTGCTAGAATTGTGTTACAAAGAAGTAACATAGATCAAACTGATTCCCAAAGAACCTAAAGATAATGCAGAATGAGGAGTACAATAATGAAGCTTCAGACATCAAAAAAAAAAAAAAAATCCTTCTTACAGCAAAGCCAAGTTTGCCAATTCCTTAATGAAGACAGAGTTAGAGTATCATCTAAATCAGCAAGTTCTCAAACATCTAAGCTTCAAGAACTCTTCACCTCTTAAAAATAGTTAAGGAACCAGCATACTATTGTTTGTGTGGACCATATGCACTGATGCTTTCTATATTAAAAATTAAAACTAAGATCTATTTTAGATCGTCACACAAATTAGTAGGACATGTGATACTGCTTTACATTTTGTAACACATGATGCTTAGTAGAAGACAGTTGGATCTTCGCATCTGCTTCTGCATCCAATCCCGTCATGCCACGTGCCGCTGGGCTCTGGAAATTGCCTTTACAGAAGCCAAGAGAAAGAAAAATGAACGAGGCAAACAGGGTCTTAGCATGATTCTCAGAAAAGTCTGACACTGTAGACATCCTGGAAAAGTGGGAAGGACTCAGAATAATACCCAGTCTGTACTTAGTGAACCACCGAGTTAAAACGTTATGCGTCATGTAGACAGATAGGTAAGTGATAGATAGATGATAGATGATAGAGAAATAGATAGATAGGTAGATAGATGACAGATGATAGATAGGCAGATCGACATATTCACACATATTCATATGTGGAAATGCTGCTACATAAAGATTACTTGACTTAAACAGTTTACTAACGTGTGCACAGCACATTCATCGTGGGAGTTCAAGCATTCTAAACGTCATTTCTTTCAGTGGTATGAAGTTTGAAGTGTACAGCTACGTGCCAGAGTGGTAATAGAGATAAACAGACCACATGCTAAATGGAGACCTAACGAGATGATTTCCTGGCTGTCAGTGATAACTATTACATTTTCATATGTGGTTCTATGGTATCCTAATAACGTGGTAGAGGGAGTGATCAGTACTGTTTTATAGTTGATGAAAGTATACAGGAGGGGGCAAGTGACTCACCCAAGTGTCATAACTAATCTCATAGAGCAGGGACTGGCTGTTGTTTTGGGCTTATCATTAGGACAACTGACTGTGCCAAAGCACATAGCTGAAAAACAAAAATCATTGCTGGGATGTTGTGTTGCCTGCTTTGTTTCTTTAGAATTCTTCAGTCGCAAAATAGCTATTTTGGTAAGTATGTGGTTGGGGATTTGATATTATTTTGCTAGATGTTCTAATGTTTTGAAAATGCTTACTTATACCCTCTGGTCTTAATTGTTCTTACATGTGAAGTGCGCGTCAAAGTATCACAAAGGCTTCAGCGTTAAAAATATCTTACCTAATGAAACAAGGCATAGCAGAATCTGCAATTAAAAGAATACCAAATTTTGGCGAAAATATGAGGAAACTCTTGCTTGCTCAATCATGTCAGATGAATTTCTTGGAAGGCAACAACCAGTGATGCTTGAGATCCTGTCATACTGCAGAGGATACTACAAAATAAGGCCTTGTTCTATGCCCCAACAAAAATCTGAAATGTCTCATCAGACAGACACATAGGCAAAAATCTTGTTTCATAATTTTCTGAACCTGATTCTAGCTGTATTTAACACATAATTATGGAGTCTTTTTCAGAGTTTTAGTAGGCACTGGTTTTTCAAAAAATGCAGTGCTCGTGTAAAGGAAGACTGTGCTTTGTTTTATTGAGACATTTTCCAAGAACGGCCTGCTGAGTAGACAATCATGTTGTGATATTAGTGATGCCATAACAGCCAACATTCGTAGTTGTCGTACTCCTGGTGATTCTACACCTTCGTGTGAGCACTGATCTACTCCAATAGAACTTTTAGTATAGAGACATAAAAACTTTTATATACATATCGAAACATTTGGCTATAAATAATTTTCAATCATTCCTGCTTTGTGCTAAAATTAATATATCTTATCAATATTGTATGTGTGTTTAGGCAAGTAAGTAGGCTATATTACCTAGAATGTTTTTCATTGTAGGATAGAGGGACATTCCCAAATACAAGTGCTTCTCAAAATAAACGGTGAATGTTTAAGCTTTTAAAAAAATTATTACAGTAAAAAAAAATTGCCATTACTCAGCCTCAGTTTATTCCTCCCTTGCTGCAAATGCTCTTATCCCTCATTTTTTCCACTTTCTGAAGCAGTTCTGAAAGTCCTTTTTCATGATCATCTTTATGAGGCATGATAAAAAAAATACAGTGAATGCCACTGTGAGTGCCATCCAATGGAAAGGCAGGCTGGTAAAAACATTATGGTGGGCCAGTGAGATAGCTCAGTGGCATAAGCACCTGCCCAGCAAGTGCGAGGTCCTGAGGTCACTCCTGGGACCCAAAAAAAAAACCAAAAAAACAAAAAAAAAACATTATGGTGCGTCCTCATCAACATATTTAGCAGATCGGGCACCATGCAACTTCTAGCTCTTCCCCGAGGTCAAAATGACAATGAAAGGTAAACATTTTACATCAATTCAGGATATCAAGGCAGCCAGGACAGAGCAACTAATGATATTTATCAAAGAGGACTTCCAGAACGGCTTTAGAAATTGGCAAGAAGTGTTTGACACAAAGTGTAGTATTTTGAGGGGGATTAATGGCAATATGTCATTTACTATAATAATATTTTTAAATTAAAACATTGTTTTTTTAATCATACCTTGTATTATTTTAAATAGTGCTATAGTTGATAAGATCAAAACCATTCGGTTAATTTCCCTCAGAAATGTAATTTTTTTTTAATTTCTTAAAAGCTTAGAGTCAGTATTAGTGGACATTTGTCAAATTTTTTTTTCCTTTCTGAAAAATCATGATCTTTCCATGTATGCTAATAAAACAGTATGAAAATAGCTCACGATGCGTCTGACTGCAGGGTTTGATATGTTGGGTGTTTGGAGGGGCATGTGATATCTTACACTGATTTCAAAAAGTATCATAAGAGCCATATTTGATTATCTAATTTTTGCAGTCTCAAGATCTTCTATAGTCAAATCCTACTAATGCTCCCCCCAACGCCATTACCAGTGTACCACTATGTTCATATACGTGATTTTCTCTGCTTTTCCTACTATGACACAAGGAAAGATGTGGCTCAAAACGTTATTAATTAAATGAGGGATGCTGCAGCTTTGACTTTTACCTGAACGCTCACAAATATTATTCCTTGCAATTTGTGCAATAATTTCAAGTGTGAATGATTTCTATTTACAATTAAATATGGAAAACTTCATTTCAGTGACAAATGCAGGCTATTTAACAAAATTAGATAAAATAATTGGGAGCTTGAGAATCCAAATGAAGTTTTGATCATAATATTCTACCCTATAAATAATTATGATGTCTATTTTGCTACCTGTACATAAAGTTTGTCCTTGGCTACATTTCTGAGACATACAGTTACAAGCACATGTATTTTTTATGCTCTCCACCATCAAAGATAAATTTTTGAAAATTGAAAAGAAAAATGACTTTGTAATCATGTCCTTTTCTCCCCCATGAAGAACACACTGCTTTTAAAAAATTTTCTGTTTAAATAAGCTGTTGAAATCAATACAACTTTTATGGTTGGGTACTGACTTACTGGATTTTGTTAGGAGAATATGTACAGTGCTGGAAAAAGCATTTACTTCTCTGATTCCATTAGCTTTTCTGCAATGGTTTACTAACAGTGTGCACCATTAATTTAGTGTAAACCCTGCATTAATAATGACAATTGATTTCTTTGTTTAATTGCTCTGTAACCAACAAGCATCTCTACAGCAAACCCAAATTTAAAGTTCCTTTGGGATATGGTATTATATCATATGTATGAAAAAGCTTGTGTTTGATGACCTAACCTGCTTGATATTTTTCTCTTTGCAACATTTAAAATACAAAAATACAACTACCTGGACTATAATTTTAGTTACATTTAGTTTATGTTTAATAGGCATTTCTAAAAATAAAAAGAATGCTCTACCACATGAATTTCTCTTTCAAATTTATATCCATTTTATAATGAACTACAGCACATAGCATATTTGCAAGCATTAAAATATTTCTTCTTCGTGTCCTAAAAGTCAAAATTTTAGAGTGGCAATAACTACTTTCACTGACTAAATACATTGACCCTGATGTAGTCATTTCTTCTGCTTTAATTTCCTCAACAATTAAAGATTAATGATACCTTAAGATTTGTGTTTCTAAAGGTACATATGTATGAAAAGTCTCGATTGTCAACTAAACAATTGATTACATCTCTTTATATGCTGTAAAAAATAAACTCTTGGAAGAATAGTTTAAATCCTAAGTTCAGAACTTCTGAACTGAATGAATTCAAGTCTTAATTCATCCACTTACAAACCGGCTTATCTTGGCCATGTCATTTCACATTTCTGGGCATCTATTTCTGCATATGGCAAAATGACTAACAATAAAAACGCTGCTTTACTCTGGAGGATGTGTGATTTACTCAGAGTAAATCACGCCACCTGCCAGCATCAGATATGGAGACCCAGATGATTTTCAAATCACAGTAAGAATAAAAGGAGCAAAATATTTCAAAGACTATGATATATTTTCTGTTTTCTGGAATTCACCACTGTGTGTTTCCAAATACCCA
Organism: Erethizon dorsatum; assembly: GCA_028451465.1. Taxonomy (NCBI): domain Eukaryota; kingdom Metazoa; phylum Chordata; class Mammalia; order Rodentia; family Erethizontidae; genus Erethizon; species Erethizon dorsatum. The sequence continues at coordinate 81,347,592 of CM051838.1, read as the reverse complement.
AAATACTATGAGCCCCAGTGGAACACTATAAACTCAGTAAAGTCACATCTGCCTGACTGCCCTCAGCTGAAGGAAGGGTAAAGTGCCCGGCTCACCTAACTTCAGGAAATCTCGAGCAGTTCAAACGTGTACCATTTGCCATGCCAAAGCAAGAGCTTACAATAACACTGTAGCCCACCGAGTCCTTTATTTTGTTAAAATTTCCTCTTTTTCTTATATTACTTGGAATAATTTTGGGGGGCATTGGAGGCAACACCAGGCTCTGTACCTACAAACATAATGAAAAGCATCAGTCAAAATTATGGCTTGATTATTGCTGTAAAAATAGATCCTAAATGTGGATTTCTAGTCCCAAACTCTACCTAGATCTCTGGACTAATACTTTCTCCTGTGTGCTATGCATCTCAAACCAGTATGTCCAAAGTCAAACACGTTCCTTTCTGCACTTAAATGCATCAGTTAAAGATTTTTCCTCAATTTTTATGTACACTTTTTAAATAGTTTATGCAAAATTTCTATAAAAGCATATATAATGCTTAAAGTGAAATAATTTATGTATTTCACTAATTCTTAGAGAATGGATGGCCTGGTTGCAGATATAAAATTGAAGTCGTGTCAAAAACCTCACCTATCAGGGGCCGGTGAGATGGCTCAGTGGCTTAAGCGCCTGCCCGGCAAGCACGAGGGCCCGAGTTCGACTCCCGGATCCCACATACGAAAAAGGGGCCGGTGATATCGCTCAGCGGCACGGGCGCCTGCTGGCACGCGAGGTCCTGAGGTCGACCCCCCGGTACCCACAAAAAAAAAAAAAAAAACCTCACCTATCTTGTAAAAATCAAGTCTTGACATGGACACTATAATCATAAATGAATATGTTAATACCATTTAACCACAATTGCACACCCACTATAGTCCTCATATTTGAAAAGATGAAAATAAAATCTATTTTCTAATGACTGATGGAGGGCACTCAAATCAGCTTCACCCTTCACTTACAGGAAGAGCATTGAGAGAAGGCGGGCACTGCATTTGGAAAGGCCAAACAGCCAAACAAGGAGAGATGTAATTAACAGATGAGACCATTTCTATTCCCTTCCAAGGGCAGCAAGAGAGTAATTTAGCAGTATAGAGAATAATAACATAACTGATTGATTCATCTGGAATACCAAAATGAGCAGCTTAAATCTAATCCTCAGGCTAACAGGTAACAAGTGTAGTTCCCTGAAAAAAGGTGGGGCATGTTCCTGACAAGTGGCACAGACAGTTACGTTGGCTGCTAAGCCAGCTGTGAACACCATAAAGCGAGAAGAGAAAACAGACTCTCCCACAGTGGTCCAGGTCCCGAACCACAGTGGGGTAGAGTTTCAAGTTATTTTTCTAACATATACCCTAAAACTGCAGTGGTGAGATGCTTATATTAGTATATAAATTAAAATGATAGGAAGCTCAACATTTTTATTTTTTATGCCTTTGAAGACAAAAGTGAAATGAAAAGTTTTCTGATGTGTTAAATGAGAAAGTAAAATAAAACATGAATCTACCAGTAGGAAAATTTCCACAATTTAGTTTTGAGAAAGGACATCAGTTTTAGACCTGGTGTAAGATAGCTAAAGATAAATAGGAACTTATCAAAAAATGCACAAACATTACAATATAAGGGAAGGGAGCAATATTCTACTTCTTTGCTTGAGCAGTGCTTTGCATTTAATAATTATTCACCTCACAATGTATTTACATTTTATTAACTTTTATATAAAATTATATTCAATTAAAAAAATTACTTCATATCTATTTTTACTGATTGAATAATTGACTGTGATACTGGAGACTGAACCAGGTTCTTCACACTGAGTTTTATCCCCAGCCCTTTTTTTATTTTTTATCTTGTGATAGGGTCTTGCTAAGTTGCCTAGGCTATGTTTGAACTCGTGATTCTCCTGTCTCAGCCTCCTGAGCCACTGGAATTACAAGCATGTGCCACTGTGCCTGGTGACAATTTTTTAAATATTATTTTCTGCATTACAAAGTAAGTCAATGACAAAATCCTAGTCATCATCCTTATGCGGCAATGTCTGTACTATCCCAAAATAGGGTCCAACCAGTTGATTAGTAGGCTGGAAGCACAGATCAAAAACACCTTTTGGCATTATGTGCACAAGATAATCATGTAGACGAGATAATGAATCCATACACTTTACTGTTATCAATGGCCTGAGAGCAAGTATGAAAATGAACTAATGCTAAAACTTTACATATTTCCTTTTTAAAAAACCAACCCTTGACAAAGACAATATAATTGTACATATATTCTTAATACTAGTCTGCACAGACACAAAGATGTACACCCACTATACCTCTTTTCTTTGAAACAGAAAATAAAATGAAGTTTAACCCAGTGTTGACTACTCTGACTTACTTAACTCTCTCAAATAAGTTTCACCCTACACAGACAGAAACCCACTGTCACCTCCGGTCAAGGTGTCTAAATAGGCATTCATTTGAAATGTGAGTTTTCTCCAATATGTGTAAAGATATGAAAGATTAACAAGCGTATGCATCTGTGTAGAGAAAAAAGGTATCATTTGCATAGAGCATTCCCATAAAAAAATACCGCGAAACCGGAATCTATACTTTATGGACATATGATATAGGTGCAAATGCAGGGATGAAAACATAGCATCTAATACATATAGTCTATATTTTGTATGATCTAATTTTTAAAATGTCTGAAGGAAATGTTAGTTAATAAACACACATACATATATACAAGTTTGTTCAAGTTGAAAAACCCTGGCTGCTGCTAACACGTAAGGAGTAATCTAATTTCTTTATACCATGAGTCCATTCCAGATAGAGAACAACAAAAATTAAAACATTGTATAAAGAGATACAGATTTTGGCTATTTGTAGATCACGTAATGCTATTCACTTTAAATATTTTAGACATGACTATCTCATGAATTCTTACCATCTTTTTATTCCCCTGTCTTCTATCTTTAATTACAGAATCACAAAGAAAAGTTGTGGGATGTTACAAGGCACTGGATGAATCAGTAAAGTTTACATTTGCTTGTTATGGTCATCGTCATTTTTGGTAAAATTTCTTACAGCAGAAAACCAAATGTTAAATAGAGTTTGGGCCCTGAAAATATAAGAATTTAGACAAACAAGTTTTAGAGGGAACTAAGAGTGGGTCAGTGGTTTTCTTTGTCCAAGGGATGATTGGCCAGGGTTGTCAGGGACCACCAGTTAGAACATTTTAGCTAGGAAAGTCATTCTATTTTGTAAGTCTCTACATTCCAGCTAAGCTCAGTTACTTTTATTACAAAGAGGACATTAGTAAAGTTACAATATATATTGCAACAGAAATCCTGAAATTTCAGTAGCATGACACAAATCTCAGTGGCTTACTGCAAGTTTAATTTTTGTGCCTGTAAATTCCATTTTTCCTGCTTAGCAGTATCTCTCTAGCAGAAGCGATTCAGGGATTTAACAATTCTACAACATGGAAGGAGTACCTGAATCTCTTGCAAAGACCTGTCTACTCCAAAAAAGATGTGTTTTCAGCAAATCTCCACTTTTCTCAGGAAAACTCAAATTATAAGCATACACAGGACTTCAGAAGACTCCTTCTTTTGGCCCTGTGCCAAAAAGTGAAATCACTAGATAAATGTACCGTAGAACATCCATGCAACAAAATATTATCGCAGAGTTTAAAAAGTCACAATTCTGTAGTCAGTGGAACACTCCCAAAAAATGTGTACTATTAAACAAGACAAATATTAGACATAATTTTTATAGATAAGAAGAATGTTCTATAGAATCTAAGTAATTCAACTATATGATTGATTTATTGAGGGGGACAAACGTGGGACCCAATCGGTACCATCATCATAAACAACATGGAGTTAAGCCAGGATACTTCAATGTTGATGGACCAGGCAAAATTTTTCACTGTGTTTTAGACAACTACCTGTAGTTTCTTGTGATGAGTTCTAGTTCTTTGCAAATGAACATATCTAATTAGGAGCAAAGATCAGATTGGAAGGCTGACCCTTTACCCAGTAGTGTCATGGTGACAGATGACGCTGACACTGGAAAATAACTCTGATATAGCATTCAAAAAACACTCTTCTGAGGAAAGGGGCATTTATCTACAACCTAACTTGCATAATTCTGAAAATATATTTTAAAAAACCTTTAAATTCTACCATCAGGCCAATTTCTGTAGTATTATACCTTGCCGAGAGTCCCAATTATCACAGATTTTACAAGAGGAATCCCAGCATATGTTAGAGAAACAATTCATTTCTAAACACTGCCGGAAATTAAAGAGGTTGGCTCTTATGTTTAGTTTTTAACTTGTTACAATTGCTCACCATTTCATTTCTTTTTTTTTTTTATTTTGAAACAGTTTTCAAAACAGGCTAATAGGAGAGTAACAATAATTAATACATTGCGTATTGTTATCTTCATAGCAGTTACTCAGAGTACAAGATATAGGCATGAAATATTGTCTGAACAACATTAGCACAAACAGCCATTTTATTTCTTTAAAAACTATTTATTGGGCCGGTGATATAGCTCAGTGGCATAAGCGCCTGCCTGGCAAGCATGAGGTCCTGAGCTCAACTCCCAGCACCTGCATATAAAAGAAAAAAAACAACTATCTGATGCCAACCATGAGTCAGGCAGTGTTTGATTCTAGAAAGACATATAAAATTAGAAAACTTTGAAATAATACTTCTGGATTTATTGAACTTATATTCTAGGTGACGAGACATATTAATAAATATACCCATAAAAATAGAAAGCAAATCAGTGGAAGTCCTAGTAAGGAAAACACGCATGACTATGAGAACGTACAACACTGGGGGTCGGAGAAGAACTTCCGATGTCAGTTTCAATACAAAAATAGAAGGATAGGTGATAGCAATCTAAGCAATGGAAGTTAGAAGCAGAAAGCTATGGCTGGAGAACAGAAAACAACATTAAATGATTTTAAATGAAATAAAATGACTTCATCTGGCAGAAGACTGATCATACAGTCTTCAAGCCACTTCAAGCATTTCTATCTTCACACTGATAGCAACAGGAAAAGGCTGACTTCATCAGACTTGAATTTTACCAAGATCACTCTGGTATCAGGATGCATCCGGGTTGGAAGGGGGCAGCATCTGAATGGATGTGGGAGGCCACATAAGGAGTTATTGCCCTCTCCCCACAGGTTTCTCTAGTTTTCAAATCAATGCAATTTAATTATACAAATTAAGAATTTATGTGTTAAAAGTTCAAATTTTTCATGCCACAAACATTCCACATTGTCATTAGGCATTCTTGCATTAGAAGCATGGCTTCTACAAAAGAAAAAACAAAAGATGTCGATATTTCTAGATATACTAACACCACATGCACCTTGGGTGCACTGCAAACTCTCAGACAGATACATCTTAGGTTAAAAATAAGTCTTCCATTCCACTGCTTCCCTGTCCTTCCTACTCACAATACAAAATTTTAATAAAAATAATTGTGTGTTACTAGTATTCGTCTTCTTCTCCCTTAACTTTGAAAGCCCCCTAGAAGTAAGCACCTGGACTTCGGGATGCCATGACTTATGTCAACGCATGCCGCTGAACACTTAACTTCCTTTGAATAGGAAGTTTTATCCCCATGGGCAAATTCTCCTTTCCATGGACACTTTCTCTTTTTCCAGAATAAACTATTGGGGAAAATATTGGTCAGCACCTACCCCTTTTTATATTTCTGTGCAATTATGTAAATTTCAGACTGATGAAAACAGGCACAAACTTTCTGGGATGGTGAGGTTTGATGATAGTGCCAATATTACAATGTCATATCATCTGTTAAATATGTATGTGAAAGTGAAACATTATTTAAATTCTGGTTTCTAAAATTTCTCCCTGCTAGTCTTATACAAAACCATTATTAATATGCTGTGAAATGAGACATCTACAGCACTGCTAGTAAAAGCCTTTAAGTGGTAATCCTTCTCAATGCTTTCTTATAATAGCTGCACATTGGTTGTACAAAACCAATGAAAGTCACACGCTATGGAGTAGCACAGCGATTATTACAGCATTTTCCCCCAAAGTACCTTAGGCTCAGATGATTAGAAAATAGTCTTAAGTTTTAAACTTCCTGCCGACAATCTGGCTTTTAGTTGCATTGGATTGAGGACAAATTGTAGTATAATGTATATTGACAGTTTAATAACTTGGGATACTATCCTCGGTGTACTTTATGATGTAATACATCCTTATAGGTATCCCTGGAGAATTGTGCTATGATTTTCCAGCACAGAAAAGTCAATAAGCCAAAACAGTCTGCGTAAGATTTCTGCTTCTGTATATTTTGGACATTTTCCTAAATAATAAATAGGTGCTACCCTTCTAAAATATTTTTCTGACATGACTTTTCTGTTTTTTCTTCTCAAATTAGAGATTGTTAGACTGAAATGGTGCAATTCTTATTAAGTTATACATTTTAAATGTAGAAAATATCTTTTTACAATAAGCAGCTTTTTTCAGGTCTCAGAGGTAAAGTTCCTTTTCTATAAAAATAATTATACTTTTCAAAAATCTCATTAAATATTTAGATCTTTTGTAGCACAAGTGTTTTCTATTGAGGCTTAAACACATTTAGACTAATTATTTCTAATGTTTTGACCATTGTACAAATGCTTGTAGTATTACATAGCTAACAGCATAAAACAAAACAGCAAGTCTTGTGTGCAGAATTCATATAATTACTTTTAGATTTCCTTTTCACCAACATATTCTCGATGAAACAAAATGGCAATACGAGGTATGTTTAAAGCAACATAAAACATTATTATTAAATGAATGTGATTTTAAATACAGATGTTATATCATATAATCATGTTGTTGTTTGTTTTCATCTCTGTGACCATATACTCAAGAAAATATTCAAGTTCTCAAGCACAGTAAACCCACTCTGTTTCCATCAAAGACAATTGCCTGGAATTTTGGTCGTTTATAGAAAAGAAAACACACTAAAAAATTCTAAAACAAGAAAAAAAAATCTCCCAATACCACTTTGTAAAAGAACAAAAGTAATTTTATTATACACCTCTGAGGTGAAATAGGAGTTAGAGGAATTGTCCATAAATTACTATCTTCCCCAAGTGTTACCCTTTTTACTCATCTTTTTTTGAAAAACTACATAATATGGGAATACAAAATGGCATAAGGCACATGTCCTGTCCTAAATGTAACACAGTAATTTTTATTAAGCACTCCCTATGTTGCAAGCACTGTGTAAAATGTTTTACATATATTATATCCTTTACTGCTCTAAGCAACCCCAGGGTGTAGGTTCTTTATTATTATCTGCATTTTATTGATGACAAAAGAGGGGCCAGGAAGTCATTCACCTAATACCATACAGAAAAAACTAGTGGAGCGAAGACTCCAACCCAGGTATGCAGACCTCAGAACCTGGAACACACTGCCTTCCTCCCAAGCCAGGCAGTGATTTAGATTTTAAAAATCCATAAATTCATGTCTTGATGAAAAGCAATATAAGACATATGAGAAATCCTAAACGAATCGAGGCTTTTTATTATCTGTTTAAGAACCATGAAACTCATTCATTTGGGAAATTCTTCTTGAAATTCATTTCAGAATCCTCACCCAAGACAGAGCAGCGTCCTCTGCCCCCAGCAACTCCTCATTACTGTTCTTTAAAAGCCTTTACTGTTATCATTCGCACTGCATTCTCTAATGGCAAAGCAGAGCCAAGCGCTCTCTGTTCAAAGCAAACATATGCAACATTAACGTTCCAAGCTCTTGGGAAGCCCCTGTGAGCTGAGAGAGCACGATCTAAAAGCTGAAACGCAATATCGCATGTGAGACTCCAATCAAGGGAAAGAGCTACAGCCCTTGAATTCCAGCCCACACTGAAGTTTCTGGTTCCAATGTCTTTGTTGCTTCTTCTAATTTTTTGGCCCAGCCTTTGTGTGCTTTCCTCCTCCCGGGAGTCCCACAGACCAGGCCTTCTTGGAAAGGATCCCAGTCGAGAGCAGAGGCCTGAAGATTATTGAAGTGGTTTTCTTTTTAATCACTTATAAAAACAGAAGCACAGCCAATCACCAGCTTTGTGATTTGCTCCAAGTCACTGGACCTCTAAATTCTGTGAAGAAAGCCAAAGTCAGCTCTTTCCTAACAATGTGGTATTTAGAGTTTCTCTCAGGTCTGAGAGCCTTAGACTCTGGGGAGCGTAAGGAGACAGAAAAAAATATATATTACTTGAGCACATTAATAAAGTGCAGAGCACAGTGACACTATCAGGCACAAGTGCAGAGTGTGTGCATGTGTGCTTCCACTCCCTTCTGGCACTTTTGGAAACCTGTTCTCACTTTATTTCCTAACACAGTCCTCAGGTCTTCCTCTCATCATCCTCTGATTCTTCTTCTATGGAGTTTGCAATCAGAAAGTGTTCTTTGAAAGCTAAATTAGGAACAGAAGATGAAGAGATCAGGTAAATCTGATTACATTGGTCTTACCAAAATTTAATTAGCTACCATTTAAATAAGCATTGTTCAGGCAATTACAGGAAATAAAGAAAAACTCTGAAAGAGATGGAAAGTATCACAACTTCATTTTTTCATTGCCACTGATTCCACATTACTTTCCAACCTCCTCCCCAAAACAACAAAACCCTGATGATTAACATAAAGGTCTAATTTTATTTTATTGTGTTTTTGTGATTTTCAAGAATCTAGTACACACGAACACACTTCAACCACCCCACCCCTACTTTAAAAAGATAGCAATCTATAAACCCTAACTATTTTCCAGTTTTTCTCCCCTCTCAGAAATACCAAAAGATTTAGTCAAGCATAGGTTAAATGCCAACCACAGCAAGATTACTCTAAGCCCAAGATATAGAAGTTGGCTGTGTTCTTTTGAGGTTTGCACCGAATGGTGTTAAAAGTAATGAACACACAGAGAAGACCCTGCAGGGCACGCCAAGATTTGTGTTTATGCATCACTGGAACACTGCAGGTATTTGTGGTTTTTCTAAATGTACATGTGCATGGTCTTTTCTGCTTTTGCACACTCGCTGACTCACTTTCCAATGTATCTGAGCCTCTTTCCCTTTCGGTTGTCAGGTCCTTATGTTCTAAACCTGTCGTCCATTCCTCACCCCCAACTGTACCCTATACAATTTTATAGATGCTTTTCTGTTGCTTTCTAAATGAGATCCCCAGCTTCTGGGTTGGATGATGGCTCGGGTTACATCCTGAGATGATGTAGACAATTGGAGAAATTTCAAACTTCATTACAAATCTAAATTATAATTATAATATCCAGAATCCATCTAATGGTTATATGACTATAGAAAATTTAGCTAAATATTATAACTAAAAAGTACCTAAAACCTTGACGGGAATACTCATAGTTCTTAAGAAGATTGAAGAAATGCTGCACACATAGTTTTGTGCTCAAAATATACATATAAGCTTGATATATGTAGATAATTTGAAATTAAAGAGAATCCAGTATTTACTATTCCAGTATTCCATTATTCCAGTATTTACTATTCATTGAGACTTAGTAATTTTGTTCAATAAGGAAATTGATTGAACTTTTAACTTTGTTTAATGAAGAAAAGGAAACAAATAATACATCAGTAACTCACTTTTGTCTATTTCAACAGTTTTATTTGTACCTTTATAAGAGGGCTAGGAACCACATTATTTAAAATGACTTGTATAAAATTAAGGCAATGAGAACAATAAAATTCCAGAAATCAAGAGCACCAAAACACATAAAATTTTCCCTAATAGGTGAATCAAATCCATTGAATGGATCTACCAACTGGAGTTAGGATGTACTTGAAACTACCCAAACCTTGGCCCTTGGCTGAGTGATTTCCAAGGGAAATAAAATCTTTAGTAGAAGAAAAGAAACCACTATAAAATCCATGGTCTAAGGCCAGACTAAAAGCTGTGATGATTTCTTTACACTTAGTAGCTATTTACCAAATAAGGAACTGATTGGATTGCAATTATAAGAGCCACTGCAAAGCCCTAAATGCACAATTGGCAGAGTTCCTCCAAGTTAAAAGTGCTAATCTCCAATACACATCAGCCCTGGCTTGGCTTGTCTTGTTAGGTAAACAAAATGTGTCTTCCCTGTCATTGCCATAAAATATTAATGCACTGGAAGTCTCTAAACCTTGCTAAGCATAAGGCCTATTATCACACTTAAGAGCAAAGCAATCTAATAAATCGCTGGCTGTATAAAAACTAAGTCAGCTGGCAGAGACAGTAATCTCCCCAAGGGATAGTAAGAGCCTCGTCTTCTACCACAGCAGCTGCAGTTCCAGAGAAATTATGTTTCTTCTGCTCAGTAAAAATACATTTTTGCAAATTCTGTTATTTAAACTCCAATGGAATCATTAGGAATATCCATACATTATGAGTAATAGAAAATTAACTAAGAAAATCATCTACAATGCTGTCATATAACAGGCAGAATATTTTTGTTAGTCATGAATATTAAAGAGCCAAATCTAATATAAAATCAAGGTACTTATTTCTAATACCCATTTTGAAAGACATGAACCCCACCTCATACATAAATAATCATGTGTAAATGTAGACTCCTGAGCTGATATCTCTAATTGAAAGGAATTTACTCATTCAGCCCTGGTACGAGGTCCTTCAGGCAGCGTGTAAACATGAATGCAATATTGTTCCTACACCTTAAAAAAGTTATAAAATTGCTGTTTTATGCTACACCTAACCAATCCCTGAAAATCATAAGAAAAATGTAAAGCTTTACTTACCCCACCCCAATTACACATTAAATTGGTTAAATCAATGTATTTCCAGTAATAGAGGAAAGATGGACAGACAGTTCTTTTAAAGTCGTAATAAGGGATATGTGCTTTGAAATATATCATTTCATTTAAATCCCATAACAATTCAGTAAGGTATGTATAATTATTATATACATGTCAGAAATAAAGAACTAACTTGCTCATTGTCAATCAGTTTGCAAGAGGTACCTCCAGTCCTTAAATCCCTCTTGGTTGACTTTGAATAGCGCACCTCCAAAGCCAACTCAGTTTTTGTTGTTGAGGAGTTTGTTTTGTTTTATTTTTTACTGACAATTTTATCTTACTGAAGATACTGCTGGAAATCTCAAAAGTATTTATTATAGTATGTGAGTGCTGCCGATGGAAGGTAATTTGAGGTTACATGATTGATTGGTGATGTGCACCTTTCATATGACATCCACTATGTTGCTAATCTCTATTCTTTTTTTTTGTGTGTGGGTACCGGGGGGTCGACCTCAGGACCTCGCGCGCCAACAGGCACCCATGCCTCTGAGCGATATCACCGGCCCCTTTTTCGTATGTGGGATCCAGGAGTCGAACTCGGGCCCTCGTGCTTGCAAGGCAGGCGCTTATGCCGCTGAGCCATCTCACGAGCCCCAATCTCCATTCTTGAAAAATATTTCTAAAATCTTGCCATATGAAAAAGTAACACTAGGAGATGAAAATATATTTAAATCAAAAGGGGGAAAAAACACTTTTTTGATGACAGGAATCATGGGATTACCATTGACACAGAGAATAACAACCACCCCTGATACATGTGATGATAGGCTTTCAGCAAAGTAGAACAGTCTTAACTGTGGATTATTTATCTTGATAATGTACTCAATAAGGCCATGCCAATTTCTCTACATTGACAGTAACCTTAGTGCCAAAGAAACTAAAGAAAATCGTCATTACAATGCAATGTACATAATTTCATCCCTAAAAACTAAATCATGAAGAATCTGCAGCACAATGATCTATGGTCCCGTGAAACTGGATCTGAATGTTGCACATTTACCTCATGAACTGAAGAGACCTACAGTAAACAGTGATACCAATCTCTCCGAATTCCTCTTATTTTGTTTGTTCACTCAACACATAGAGGTTGATAATTTGCTCTGTATGCAGCTTAGCATAAGCTGCTAAAACTACAAAGGCAATTGAGATTCAGTATCTATTCTCAGTGTCCACATATTTGCAAAAAAATAAGATCAAATGGATATGTCTGTAATAGAGATGAAGTGCTCAGTGACACAAAAGATGTAAATATATATGTATTTCTTAAATTTTCTGAAAGCTAATCTAATCTAGACTCCAAGACTGCCTGCCACTTTTAACAAGAACACTGGTTTCCCTTACCTTTCCTTACCTGCTTTGGTACAAGGAAAATGGCGGATTACAATGAACTTTAGTGAATGCTGTTTATTCTTGATGTCATGGCCCATTCTGTTGCACTTCGCCAACAAACAATGCCCCTCAGAGCTTAGCCCTGCTTTTGTCCATCCCTCTTCATGCTTGTAGAGACTTCCAGGGGGCAACCTAGTGCCAGTTTCTACCACTCCAATATATCTTACTTGAGGCACTGCATCCAAATAAGTTTTTTATTCTCTAATTCCCCTACAAATGTACACTATTAGCTTGCTTCCATCTTTTTTCTCTAAAGAGATTTTACTGTCATTAATACTAGCTTCTCTCTCTTCTTATCCATGTAAAAAATATTTCTCTCTTGGTGATTTCCATTAAGCCCTGAGTATACAGAAACACTGAACGACTCCAAAAATGAGATTCGAGACTCTCAAACTAGAAAGAATTAGTTCATCTATTCTGAGGGGGAGAAAATTCAATCCAAAGAAACACTGTATGCCAGTGTTCTCTTTCCCCAGGGATGAAGCCCATACTTTTAGAGGCAGAGGAAAATAAATAACATGGTTGATTTGGTGCATTCTGTGCTTTAAGTTCTCAATATCTCACCCTGTTACACCCATAACACAACTTCTCAAACAGGGTGCAGATGAATTGCTACCTAAATCCTTTAAATTATATCGTGCTTTTTCGCAATCCAATTTCCATATTTGTACACGGCATTTTCTCTCTTGGAATAAAAGCACTGAATGTTCATGGCTCAGTTGATATGCCACCATTTCTATGAATTAATTCTCAACTTTTCTAAGCAAAGAAATTTCTGACTCTCCTTCATATCTATAGGCTTTTGTTTCTCTACCTATAACGTGCTACTTGAGGTTATATGACAACTAACTTCCCACTTGTTTATCTCTTTCCTAGATTATTATCTCTTTGAGAACAGGCACTATTTTGATGCACAACTGTGTTCCCAGGAGCATGATATCTCAATTTTGAAACACCTAGGATGACAATATCTGGATGGCAAAGGGGAGATGATAGGGCAAAAAAAAAAAAACATCAGCAACATCAGCATCATGACTGTAGGTGAACCAAGATCAAAGCGGGCCAATAGCCAAGAATATTGACTAAATTATTCAAGTAATCCAATTCAGCAGAGATGAAACTTGACATCCAGCTAATAGAAATATTTAGATACTGGGCTCTCAAAGGCTGAATCTGGGCACCAGCAGAGGTTTCTTAGTCATGAAGGCAGAAAGTATCCAAGCCAGACAACTAGAAACAGAAGAGTACAGTGAGGAGAGCAGATCTTCTTTAGGGCCAAAAGAGTTTTACCTTTGCATGCATTTATAATAATAATTAATAGTAGTAGGAATGATTATTATTAAAGGTTGAACAACCATCATCTGAAAATTCAAAAATCAAAATGTTCCAAAATCTGAAATGTTTTGAATGTGAATATCACACCACAACTGGAAAATTACACATCTGACCTCATGTGACAGGTTACAATTCAAATTCAAGAACATTAAAAGTATCATAAAAAATTATAGTCAAATTATGTGCATAAAATGTGTATGAAACAAATTATATATTTGCACTTGAATTTCATTATGCACATGCAAATATTCTAAAATCAAAACCATTTCTGGTTTTAGATAAAGGATATTCAACCCAAATTATCAATAGTGTAGTAAAAAAGATAACGCCAAATACCCCAGTATCCTAATAGAAATAGCTAAATAAAATAATGAATACAAATATGTTAATCATGAGGACAAAATGCGTAATGACATAACACATACAATACAAAATTATTTCTTTATTGTCCTAAAACAAATCTACTCTGGACTCCAAGGCTCCATGTGCAGTGGTGGCAAAAGGACAGTAGCACTCATGTTTGCCCTTCTGGTCTCAGGAGAGGGGCAGAACACCCTAAGCCTTCATGTACAGAGCGCATTCCTGGAATCTTATGATCATGATGCTCAATATCAAGTGAACTTTCTCAATTGCCTTAAGTTGATACTGATACATTCCATGGGTCTGAGTATGTAGTCATACAAAGTAAGTAAGAAAGAAGTGGAAACGCCTGTTTGGTAAGTCACTAACACTACCTACCACCACCAGGTTAAAAAGAGTCCTCCCAAAATATCAAGAAAGGATGAAAAGATGGGAAGAATGAAAAAGAGACTATAAAAATATTGGGACTAAAAAGTCAACATAATACATACATTTTATAGAGAAAGACTAAATAAACAGGAAGCAGGACATTTTGGAAGAAATAACTTAAAATTCTCAAAATTAAAGAGAAATTTAAGAGCTTAGACTGAAATAATGCATAATGGCAAACAGTATAAATCAGGATAATTCTATACTGAGACACTGTGAAAAGTAAGAATATCAAATAAAAATTAAAAGTTCTTTTAAAACTATAGAGAGGAAAATCCAGTCGCTTGTAAAGGACTTAGAATCAGATTGGCACTAAAATTCTCAAGGACAACATCATATTTAAGAAGACCATGAGTTACATTTTCAAAGTGTTAAAAGAAAACACATTAAGCCAGAATTCAGTTTCCAACTAAATGTTTTATTTAACTCTGGGTGTGAAAAAAATCTTGTCAAGCACATAAGACATCAAAGGCTTATCATGCAAAATCCTTTGACACGTTCTGTAGCAAGTCAAAAAATACATCCAGGAAGATGCTACAAACACAAGGGAATTAAGAGTGAATAAATATCATGGGGAAACATTTTATTCTTCAGAAAAGCAATGACCAATAGAAAAAGAAAGATCTGAAAAGGAATAAAATGTTTATAACATCAAGAATGAAAACTATATCACATAGAGGACTTGCTTAATTTATTAAAATAGAATTTATAGATATTTATAAGCTTAAAAGTGATTAGAAGATTTAAGCTTTAGCACATATCCTACTAAAAGGTAAACAACTTTTCAAACCAGCAATAGATAACACCCTATAATCAATAGATATTAGGAAAGTAGAAAAGTTTCAAAAGGGAAACAAAAATATCTTTTGATAAATGGAATAAAACAGATTACACTGTCAGACGTAAATCTCAATCTAATAAGTAATTACAAGAAATGAAGATGGTTGTGATCAAAAGACCCTCCGATGGATGTTTTTAAAATATTAAAGAGTAAAACACATGAAGTTTGAAAAGAGAAGCATGGAAAAAATTATTAAAACAAATACAGACCAAAGAAAGCCAAATCAGACAAAATAAGTAAAAGTAAAAATAGTCATGAGAGAAAAAATAGACATATTATTTTCTGGTTACGTATAAGTATCATGAATCTTACATATAACGCCACTGAAATTTTATGTAACAACTACTGGCAGAACCACAAAGGAAATTCATAAATCAATAATTATAGTTGGACATTTGTGTGTGTGTGTGTGTGTGGTGCTGGGGATTGAACCCAGGGCTTTGTGCGTGCAAGAGCTCTACCACTGAGCCACATTGCAGCCCAACATTTTGGGTATTATTAACTAATAATTACTCGTAAATCAAACAGACCAAGTAAATTAAGTATATTTCTCATAAACTGAAGAAGAAACCCAAATAAACTTTATAAGTACAGAAACTAGGGCCAGGGATATAGCTCAGTGGTACAGCGCCTGCCTGGCAAGCATGAAGTCATGAGTTTGATTCCCAGTACAAAAAAAAAAAAAAAAAGAATAGAAACTATATATATATAGTTTCTTCAAGCAAAATTAGAAAATTTAAAAAACTTAATTTGCACAAGGTCATAAATGAGGTCTCAATAAATTATGAAGAGTCAGTATCATATAGATTTTATCATAAAGTAACACAATTATCAATTAATAATAAGGAGAATGCCTAAACAATTAAGACATAGAAGGGAATGCTTTTCATTAACCCTTAAATTCAGGGAAAGAAATTTAGAAGAGAAATTATGAAAGTCTTAAAACAGAAAGATAGCAGTAATGCTATATTTCAAATTTGATCACTTATATGATAGAGATTTAGAGGCATAGTAAGATTTTAGTTGACCATAAATTCATTATGAACAAAAATAGATAAAAAGCAAACACTGGACAAACAAATAAGATTTTCAACAACTTTTGTTAGTATGTAAAACAGAGGTGGTCAGACTTCATACTGAATGCTGTGTTCTACACTATATGCCAGAATATAAGAAAAGCCATGAGTCAGAAGAGAAAAGAGCGGAGGCACTAGAATGGAAATATACCTGGGCTCAATACCTTATTCAGAGAGATGCTTAGGTGTCTAGGACAACACAGAACCAGAAGCAGACTAATCCTCCAGTACAGTAGGGGCTGCTGTCCACGTGTCAGTGGAGAGGTTCAAGGTCCATGTTAGTCCGAAGGGCAAAAGTGAGCCTATGTCTAGCAAGCAGAAATTGGGAGATTTTAAAAAAATCTGTAACAGTAAGAGTTGGCAGTAAACAATTGTTCAAAAATAGTTAGCTGCCTATGATAAAGGATACTCAAGCCCAGGTGAGAATGTTATTCATCCCTGGTATAGTAGAAGGAACTTTTACAAAGAAAGTGTCACTATACCACAAGCCTACCTCCTTGGTTCTCAAAATGTCTGAAGTTCTCTGCTTTCACTGTAAAAAAAAAAAAAATCTCTTTGATAAAGGAATAAATTATGTTAATTGCTTGGGATCATATATGCCAAAAGTGGTGATCTCTATTTGATTTAATATTTTAATATTTCTGGTTAAATTTCTCTTAGTAGAAGAGATGGCCTTGATCATATAATTTTGCTGGTAACTCTGTTTAATTTTAAGTCTTGATTTACCCCTCTACACTACAAAGAGAATGACAAGAACCTAAGCATTTGTAAAAGTTCTTTAGACAAATAACCTGAGATGGTTAAGTTTAATTGTCAACTTGATTGGCTTGGAAGTCTCCTAGAGAATAAGCATACTTCTGGGTGTGTCTGTATGGGTTATGAAAAAATTTGGAGTCCGTATCTAGTCTCTCACCTATTCCTCTCTTTTGCTTTTCTCTTGGGTTCTGCTTCCCAGCCACCATGAACTAAGCAGCTTCGGTCTGCCCTGATGTTTCCACCTTGCGGTCAGTTGACTAGGGACCGAATCCCCTGCAACCATGAGCTAAATTAAACCTCTTCTTCAAGTCATATCAGCTATTTTGTCCAAGCATTGGGAAATTAGACTAATACATTACCTTTTCTTTTGAGCAATAATGTTAAAAACATATTTATTTCACAATAAAGACTATGAATTTCTATTTTATTATCAGCATTAACTACCAAAGAGAAAAATCTTCAGGGGATGAGGTGTTTACTTGTAAAGTCAAGGTTATCTGTCTTTTAGTAAAAGTTTTCAATAGTATAAGTTTGAGCAGGAAGAGATGAAACATCTCTCACTGAAACATGAAAATGTAGCATAACACAGGTAGAATGTCCTTAAAGAAGACAATATTTTCATTCGCTGTTACTTCATTCACTCACTTGTATACTATGAAACAGAGATGCCGCATGTCACATAGGCACTGGAGCCAGACTAAATGGCTGGGATCCCATCTCTGCTACACCACAGTCAAGAAACTTCAGACAAGTTGCTTCATAACCCTACACCCCAGCTTTTTAATTAGTGAAGTGAAAAGAATGATGCCTACTTCATGGGTTTTTGTGAAATTAAAGACTATAGATACAGAGAGAAAAAGGGAGGGAGAAAGATATATCAATGGTAATAGATAATAGTACATTGCAGATACACAGTGCCTGTAACAAAGGCTGGGCCCAATGCTACCTAAGTGTTAGTAGTTACTACTCTATTCCAGGTACTGCACTAGATATAACCCCAGGTATCTGGAGCTATAGGGGTAAATGAAAGACAGTTTGAGACCATATCAGAATAGATACTGTAGACCAGATTAATTCTAAAACTACAGGAAAGCTGTTAAAGAAGTTGAAAGGAGGCAAGTTACAACACCAACTTTGCTTGTTTTAAAGAATATTCTGTCTGTTGGGAGGAGAATGGAATGACCTGAGAAAAGGGGAAAGTTTTTTAAAAGTAGACACCAAAAGGCAAAGGAAACACCATTAATTCACAAAAGCAAATTCCAAAGAAGACAGAATTTTTCTTTTCTGAAAGTGGTGTGTGTGTTTGTGTGTGCGCATGTGCATTCTGACTTAATTGTGGAATCAACTCTGCCTCTAGAGTTGGAGGCAGTCATTCTCTAACTTTACAGATTTTCAAACGTCCTCCCAGACTCAACTCCATTTTTCTGTAAAATATGGATACACAGCAATTTTGTGAGGACTAAACAGGAATTCGTATGTGAAAAGACCTCTTAACCACAAAGCATTATATAAAGGTTCTAGTTGTTCACATTATGTGGTTGAAGCAGAGAAGAAAACCAAATCCCAAGGGGTCTTTTCGGATGTTTATTTTACTAAAGGAGAGGCATAAAGATGGAAATGTGGTATCACAAGACAAGAAAAAGTGGTGTGATTAATATCTGTGGTTACAAACCAAGATTTTCCTCCTAGGAGTCTCCTTCACACAGAAAAGTATTTCGAGGTTCCCAGTCTTTGACCAGCTGCGTGTCTCTACCTAGCTCCCTCCCTCGGGACCCTGATCCCTACTGTTTCTTACCCTCTGAGACGCTGATCCTAACAGTTTTCAGCTTTCTCTCACCTCCCCTTATGCCTCCAAATTCCTCGAAGTTTAAATTTCATGCTCAGAAAATATCATCATTTCCACACACAAGTGCATTCCCCTTCCAAAATAATTCCCAGAAAAATCTCAATCTCAGTGAAATACAGCTGACCACATATGTTGTTCTTGGCTTTTTAACTAAATGTGTGGACAGAAACAAAGCAACCACGGCTGGACTTACTCTTCAGTCGTTACCACTGAGTCAGTCCTGTTGTGTTTGCCTGCTCTGTTCCCCAGATTACTATCTCTTGGCTTATTTTCCAAATACTACAACTTCTATCTCATCCACATCCTTAATTTCCTCCCAATTCCACTGAGGAAATGGGAAAAATCAGAAGGTAACTTTCATCAATTCTACAACCCCCCCTCGACCTACACACATCTCAACTCTCACCTTCTGCCTTCTTTCTTGTTGTTAAAAACAGTCTGCTCAAACTGAAGCCAGTGTCTCCCACTGTACACCAGACTCCAGTCCCTCTACCACTCTGAGACCCTATGATTGTCCCTTCGTTGTCTTTTCCCTCTCCTCCTTTTTCAGAATTTTTCCACACTCTGCCAAATCATTTCTATTATCACACAGTTGTTCTCAAGTTTCTCAACTGCAGGGGACAGTCAGGGCAATGGCACAACGCCCAATGCGTCTGACTCCGGGTCAGGAGGTTGTAAGCTCAGCTGCACATTATCTTCCAGATTCCATCTCATGCCTCTACTCCCAAACACAAAGGTACTGTTCTGGGAATTTTCATCTCCCACAGCCTCCCCGCAGCCTCACACAAATATCAATTTACAAATATCTTACTCTTTCTTCCAACGCAAAAAGGAAAATGAAAAATATTATTATTCTACAATACTTCCAGCTACTGCTCTATTTATTATATTCCTTCCCTGGAAGAAAAATCCTATGAATAGTATTTAATATAATGTCTCCAATGTGTGTGGGGGGGGTACCGGAAATCGAACTCAGGACCTCGCATTTGCCAGGCAGGCGCTGTGCCGCTGAGCTATATCCCCTGTCCCAATTTCTCCCATTTTTCTTTCCACTTTTCTTAGAACCATTAAACCTCTGACCCTGCTTCAGCTTCAACATTCTGTGCAGTTCACCAATGATCTCCCTTTTGTTGAATCCAATAGTCGGTTATCATATCACTTAATCTGAATGTCAGCAGCGTCCTACATTTTCATATTTAGCTTTCTTCATAACCTGTGAAGTTGGGACTAAGTCCTTGCTCAGGTCCTCTTCTCCTACGCTAACCTGGTCCTTCTAAGCGCTGATGTGAGACATCAACCTTCCTCCAACACAGCCCCACACCACTCAGGCACTTGACTCCGCCCACCTGTGCACGCAGAGTCATGGGACCACCCATGAGTCCCATGGGACTCATGGGACTCCCCCATCTTACTAGATGCTTGCCAGGAAGCATGCATTCCCAATTGACAGACTACATATTTACTTATTCCTTTTTTTTTCTGACTCCTACCATTCAAATAAAAGTTCTACGGGGACAGGAAGTTTATTTTACTCACCACAAAATCCTGAGCACTTACAACAGTATTCAACATATGGTGAATTTTCATCATTTCATTTGAATGAGTGAATAAATAAGTAAAATCAAGATCTAAATTTATCAACTTTTTCAGAAGATATAAATGGTTGTTTCATCAGCAACGATAAATCAAACATGTTAACAAGCTATGATATGAATATTCTGTATAAGTATTTATACATGTGTAGTATTTATAACTTACTTGTTCCTAAAAGCGATTCGTAGCAGCCGATATGTATATAGTATTGCTAATTATAAGCCAAGTGCAGGACATTCTATTTGTCTCTTATGAAGGAAAGAAATTTCTTTCATTAAATATAAGAGTAACTCCTCAAAAAAAAGGGGATAGACTAAAAAGTATTTCTTCAAACAAAAATGGACTAGTAGTTTGGTTTATTCTTGTATAATTTTAAAAAATACCAGTGGCAATGGCAAGGAGGGAATATTTAAATTAATAGAAACCCAGAAGATTCTTGAGTTCATGAGTAAAGATGTCAAATGAGCCTCTGCTCTCTTTGATATATCTATACTTCTTTACAGTTGTATTAGATCAAAATACAGTTACACCCCCACACACACACATAAACACTAAATGAAGTACTGAAATATACATATTATTAAAAAAGTAATTTTTAAAAATTTTTATGTTGTCAATTTAGCATGAAGCAGAGGTTTTCTCCAGTTCTATTAGATTAATGAAGATACATGAAAACTCTCTGCCCTCATTTATTTGTCTGACATAGGGTTTAAAAACAAACAAACATCTTTTAATTTCTGGTAAGAAAGTAATTTCATGATGAGATTGGATAGAGTCTGGAACGCATTTTCCATGGAAGCAGAGAAAGCTCTGAGACCATTAAAATAAAACCATACAAAACAGTGGAACATGTACTGCAGTTTGAGAGAAATGCTGCCCAGATCCCTGGAGGCTGCAGGGGAGAGCTGAATAGGCCTTTTCAATCTCCAGTCATTATGATTCTAGGTAACTATTCTGAAAATAGATGAAAGGAGTGGTTTTTCTATCCATGTTGAGCTGTTATTAGCCCCTTGAGGAAATAGGGCTTTTGCAGAAAGTGTAAGTTCTTTAAGTGTTACTGAAATGACCTTGTTTAATTTCCTCATAAAAGGCAATCTAATAATAGCTACATCTTCTAATATTAACAAAGCTGCAAAGTTACACACGTTAGAAAAATTTTCCTTTGCTTGGCAGCAAAACCCTTCAATGTCCTTGTCTCTTTTTTTTCCCCAAGGTGTCACCCCCTTTAAAGTGTGTATTTGCTCTTTAATATTTGATTTCACATTTTCCAGTCACCCTGCTACAAAGTTGCAGTATAAAGTTAAAAGATTCAAAAGGGAGAGAGGCTATGGCTGCCACCCTACCACCAGCAAGTCCACTGAACTGTAAATCTACCCTGCATTTAATTACTCAACCACTGTCAGATGATAAGGTCCCCAGAGTATTGTACTGTAGTGAGTGATTGAGTCTGCTTGCAGTAATAAGCTTTTCTACAACTAAGCCAAAAGGTTAAAAGTATACATGGAACTTCAAGGCAAGCATTGTTTTTAAATAGCTGCAAAACCAAAGGAATAACAGAACCTTGTCTTGAATGAATATCTGAGTTTCAAAACCTTCCATTGAAGAAAGGAGAGTTTTGTGGAAAGAAATGTGTTCCCTCAAGCAAATTTACAAGTAGTCAGGTCAGGAATGGGGATGCAAAGCCCATCTTCCCGGTGCCAACTTGTACCTCATCCACAGGATCATTAGCACGTATTCGTATAATGAAAAGCAAACATGATTGGACTTGTGAGATGAATCAGCAATTCCCAATTACAGCAGCAAAATAAAACTGTTTTCTTTGTGAATCATTATGGAAGGCAAATGGAAAAGTGACAAATAGACTTTGTTCTCCTTCAGTGATAGGAGGGGAATTTATGTCTGGAGCCAAATTTCCAAAGTACAGCATAATGGGCTTGCCAGCAAAACCATTCACACCCCCAGAGAGACCACAAAACCCTGCAGCTGTAATTTCAGAAACACACACGTGTATAAAGCAAGTAATTGCACATCTAACTTTCCAAACTTCAGCCAGGAGGCCTGGTTTTTTGTTGTTGTTGTTTTATTTTTTTGTTTGTTTGATTTTATTTGCAGGTGCCAAAGGCCCTGTTGACATTTGGCTTTGAAAACAAGGTTCGGCTTAATGGACAGGATATTATCAAATTCAAGCCGATTTATATGGACAAATCCCAAAATATGAGGGTGTCATTCAGAATCAAGTAGCATATATGAATATTCCATATGTGTTATGCAAGGTCCTTACAGCTGACTGAATTCTAAACAACAGGAAAGAACAAAATTTAAATGTTAATTGAGTTCTAATTCATGAAAGTACTTTTCCAGAGTATCAGTGAAGTAACATCACTTTGATACACTATTACTATTTATGAAGGGAGGGAAGGGTAGAGGAAAGAAAGGGAGGTAGGGAGAGATTGGGGAACTAGAGATATAGAGACAGGGAGAGGGGGTAATATTAATATCATTTCATTTTATATAGTAATGTTTTAGAAAGAAATGAGACAGTGCTTTGGGTGTGCTGGCTGGAAGAGCACAGAGATCGCTCTCTTTGTGTTCCAGGTGGCAGAAGGCCTAATGCACTTTCACAGAGCAGAGAGCTGCCCAAGGGAAAGGCACTCAGGGTAACACAGAATCAGCCCGCAGGCTGAGCTCTTGCCCTAATTCTTTCAGGACACATCCAGGTACATGGGATTTTAAAACAGATATAATTACTACCAGCCCTCTACAAATGCTTTGCAGACCAGTAAATTGAAATTAATGCTGAAGCAGTTCATCTGAAATTCTGCTGCAATTCAGCACATGTATTCTATAATTGTCATCGAGAGAGAGAAATAAAGACATCCATTAATTTCACAAAGATATGTAAGTTGCCAGTCTCTCATCTATTCCCCAAGATTTATAGTTTTGGGTTTTACACACATATGCACACACCACAAATCAGCAAATTCCTAAAGGAATGATTCCAAAACTTAATAGCAAAAAATCAGATGCTCTTATTGTCTCTCTAAAGCACCTACTGATAATATTGCCACACAATAGAGAACTGATGGAGGTTCTAAACGGACTATGAGAAATTCCACCCCAGCATTTTTTGCGTCTGGTTCACATTTTACCACTGAAAATAAAGAAATAGAACCAGAGGTCCTTTTAAAGTAAAAAAAAGAACACAGTATGAAAACCACAGGTAAAATCAGTCTTATAATAAAATGGCCCATAAGGATGATTTTTGAGACAAATTTGATAGTCAACCAGAGCAAGAAAAAGGAGAACTTTAGAATTCTATCCAAAACAACGTATACAAATACCACTGATCTATTCTGGCCAAATTTTCAGTAAGTCTTGTTCTCACAAAGTGATTATCAAAGAAACCCATTATATTTGCATGTAACACTAGCCAAAAACAACATTTCAAAATGACAGCCACAACATTTTACTCATCTCTTCTAATGAGTCACAGATTTTTATTATTATTAAAATATTTAATCAAAGGCTTGGTTTTGAGACTTTTAGAACTGGTATGCTTCTCTTGTTTTGTTACAGAGAAATCTGCAAATGTATAAGATGTTTACAGCCTATTAAAAAATGATTAGGCCATCAAAGTAATCTACCTATAAAAATGGCAAGGGAAGGTAAAAGGTACAATGTCAAAACTACGGTCCGATCACTCTGTAAAGGTCTAGTAGGAAAAGCTGTTGATTTCTTTTCCACTGAACAAACCTATTAAATTCCAGATGGTTAATAGGTTAAAAAATAACTTGAGTCTAACATGAAGAAAAGATAAAGAATGCCAACTACCAACTGTACATTTTAAATTCTATGTATATTGGGGTACATAGAAATATTGCCATCAAACCTTTTATTTATTCAGTCTGCTACTTTCTTCAGGATATGTTTTATATATTATAAAGATTTTTTTAAAAACCTAACAAGAGAGAGGGTACTTTGTACATCATAAAATATAATAACTGATGCTATAATGTAACTTTTCAGCAGTGATGGAGTAAATATGGGGACAAGATAGTAGTAGACACAATAAAGAGAGAGGACATGGGATAGAGAGCTCAGCCCTGGTGTCAGACTAACCATAGCCCTAACTACCTGCTATGATTAGGAGAGATTCTTACAGTCTCTGCTTCTTGCCTCCTTCACTGTCAGAGTGGAGCATGTTGTTAGATAACCTAAATGAAAGTATTAAATGAAATTATAGACCTGAAGTACTCTGTCCGCCTGGCACGGAGAGAAGAGCACTTGGTATATTGTATCTCTTCTTATAATACTATTGCATGGGTCCCTATTCAACTCCAATCTTGGGCAATCCCTCGACCCTGTCCAGCCTATTTCTTCTTTTGTAATGAGAGTAGACCATGCTCCTCCCAGTACAAGCAGCCCTAACTCTATGAAATAGGATCAGACTTTTAAGTTCTCGGTGACCAAGTGCCAGACCAATCTCCTAGATGCCTTGCGAGCCAGGATGGACCTCCTAACACTTTTTCTGTATGAGTAAAGAAACAGACTCCAGTGTACTACATTGGACTTCCAGGGAAGGTGGCAGAGTACAAATACATTTGGTGTGATTCAGGGATTGAGAAGAGTTAGGGCAATGAAGGAGAAACCATATTCCAGGGAAAGAAAGAGAGGAAGAGCTCTGGGAATCAAGAGAGAAGTTATGGGAGAGTGAAAAAGCATGGAGAAGAAAAAGTTGATCCAGAAGAAAGTATGAAGCAGTCACAGGTCCAACACCAACTGGACGCAGGGAGAGAAACTCAGTGCCAGCACAGTATAAGCCCAGCATGCATACAGCCTCCCTGATAAACAGTGGATCAGCAGTTCTAGCTGTAGGAGAAACGTGCTTCTTGCCAGTTTTAATCTAGCGTGGAATTCAGTCTAAAATGAATCCGCAGGCTAGCTTTAAAGGAGAAATCCAATGCAGCACTTGTCATAACCAGGAGCCATCTTCAGAGACCAAGCTATTTTGGAGAATCAGAAATGGAACAATCACAGTTAAGAGTCCCTACGGATATCCTGCTGCAGCAACTGGGTAGGAGACAGTCATGAGAGACAGCTGTGGAGAAGGGGAAGCTCACCTGCAGACCTGCTGAGAAATTTAAACAGCAGGCAGTGAGGGCCACGGAGGGCACAATGATTCACAGCACTGTCCTCTGTGGTGAGAAGCAACTCCTCTCTTGTGTGGCTTTCTGGGGGGCATGGGTCTGAGAGCCAAGACTGAGGCCTGTAGATTGCTGTGTTCCTAAGGCTGCCTGCCCCTAGCGTAGAACTTGGTAGCTTGTCTTCCTCGCTCTCCAGTGAATCATGTGATACACCTCAGCTTGGATGTTTGTCATACCTGCAGGTGCACAACCTGGGAGACTCTGGAGCTAGTGTGCACCTGGCTGGACCCACATGCCCAGGGCTATTAGCAGCTCTGGGTGCAGGGGCCGGGGAGCCTTGGAAGTGACTACAGCACAGCTGTAGATAACGTATGAACTGGCCCAACCCAGCAGGAGATCCTTGACAAAGCTCAGCCTAGAGATACAGGCTAAATGCTCAGACTAAAGTTCAGTGGGAGCAGAGAAGAATTATGTCAGGCTTCATCTCTGGCTCAGTACCCTCCTCATACAAAGTGGACTCCAGCATCAGAAGACCTGGAAAGGAAACTTCTCCAATACAATCACTCTGGCCAGAGGAAATTTTAGTATCTGTTTTTCCTTTTATTTTTCCTTTGTTTTATCTAATTTTATTTACTTCTTTCCTTGTCTTTAATTGGAAAAGTGTATGTACTTTTTTTATTTTAAAGAGAAAAAACAATAAAAAAAAATGATACAGAATTTCAAAACAAAATAATAGAAGATCAACAATGGTTAATACATTGCATATTACTATCTTCAAAGTAGTTGCTCAGATTACAAGATATAGGCATGAAAAATTGATCAAACTATATAAGCACAAACTGTTTTTTCAATGAAATAATATAAATTAGTAGTATAATTATCTTAGCCCTCTCGTATATATATATATATATTATTTTTTCTTTCCCCTTCCTTCTTTTCCTCTTTCCTCCATCCCATTTGCTCTTTCACTTTGAGCAGTTTCTTCCCCTTTCATAATATCTATTGTATATTTTGGATTTTATTTACTTCTTCAATTTCTTACACTAGGGAGACAATGCGATGTTTACACATGTGAGTCTGATTTATTTCACTTATGATCTGAAGTTGCATCCATTTACCTATAAAAGCCTCAAGTTTATCTTTATAGCTGAGTAGCACTCCATTGAATAAAAATACCACATCTTTTTATCCCTTCCTCAGTTGATGGGCATTTGGGTTGTTTTCAAGATTTAGCTATTACAAATTGTGCTGCTATAAACATGGGTGCACATATATTGCTGTGGTATGATGTTTTTAATTCTTCTGGGAAGATACCCAGAAGGGGAATAGCTGTGTTGAATGGGACCTCTAATCCTAGTTTTTTGAGGAATCTCCACACTGATTTCCACAATGGTTGCACCTGTCTGCACTCCCACCAACAGTGGAGAAGGGTTCCTTTTTCCCCACAGCCCTGCTAGCATTTGTTATTGGTTGATTTCTTGATGACAGCCATTCTTTCTGGGGTGAGATGGAATCTCAGTGTTGTTTCAATTTTCATCTCTCGGATGACTAATGATATTGAATATGTTTTCATATATTATTTGCCATTTGTATTTTTTCATCTGAGAAATGCGTATTCATCTCAGATGCCCATTTTTGGATTGGGTCTTTGAATTTGGGGGGTCTGATTTTTTTTAATTCTTTATGTTTTCTAGATAGAAGTCCTTTGTCTGAGGAGCAGTGGGCTAGTATCTTTTCCCACTTTGTGGGTTGTCTTTTCACTCTGTTGGTGATTTCTTTTGTTGTGCAAGAACTTTTTAATAAGATGAGATCGCAGGTGTAGAATCTTTGAAGTACTTCCCATGCAGTTTTGGTTTTGTTCATGAACTCTCTGCCTACCCCTATGTCTTTAAGATTTCTACCTACTTTCTTTTTCAGTAGATTTAGTATTTCTGTTTTAATATTTAGAGCTTTGATCCATTTTGACTTTAGTTTAGTGCATGGTGATAGACATGGGTCTAGTTTTAGTCTTTGGCATGTAGAGAGCCAGTTTTTCCAACACCATTTATTAAAGAGGTTATCTTTCTTTTGGTGAACATGTTTGGCCCCTTTGTCAAAGA
Organism: Erethizon dorsatum; assembly: GCA_028451465.1. Classification (NCBI taxonomy): domain Eukaryota; kingdom Metazoa; phylum Chordata; class Mammalia; order Rodentia; family Erethizontidae; genus Erethizon; species Erethizon dorsatum. The sequence continues at coordinate 81,319,831 of CM051838.1, read as the reverse complement.
TGGCTGAGTGTGTTCATAGTTGTGTCTGCATCTTCTAACATGTTCCACTGGTCCTCGGGTCTGTTTTTTTGCCACTACCAAGCTGATTTTATCATGGTAGCTTTGTAGTATGATTTCAAGTCAGGGATTGTGATGCCTCCTGCCTTGCCTTTGTTGCCCAGGATTGCCTTTGCTATTCTAGGTCTCTTCTGGTTCCAAATGAATTTTAGGTATGTTTTCTCTACATCTGTGAGGTATGCTAATGGTACTTTGATTGAGATTGCATTAAATCTGCATAGCAGTTTTGAGAGTGTGGCCATTTTCACAATGTTGCATCTTCCCATCCATGAGCAAAGGATATCTTTCCATTTTCTGATATCCTCTTTGATCTTCTTTTTCAGAGTACTGTAATTTTCAAGGTACAGACCTTTTACTTCCTTTGTTAGATAGATTCCTAAGTATTCCCTTTTTTTTTTTTTTTTTGGTGCTATTGTGAAGGGTGTGTTTCCCCTAATTTCTTTCTCAAATATTTTCTTGTATGTGCACAGGAATGCTATTGATTTTTAAGTGTTGACTTTGTATCGAGCTACACTACTGAATTTGCTTGTTAAATCTAGAAGTCTTTTGGGTGAGTTTTTGTGGTCTTCTATGTAGAGTATCATTCGTCTGCAAATAATGATAATTTAACTTCTGTAGGGTTTTTATCATGAGCTCTTCTTAATTTAAGGGTTTGTGTTGAGAAGTCTGCCATGATTCTGAGGGGCTTTCCTTTATAGGTGATCTGTTCCTTTTCTCTAACAACTTTTAATATCCTGTTCTTGTACTGAATTTCTGGGATCTTGATTATATGTCTGGGTGTAGGTTTATTTGATTAGGGGTAAATGGAGTTGTATATGCCTCACTTATCTGTATGTCAGATTCTGCTCTCATGTTTGGAAATTTTCTGCTATTATTTCTGCAAATACTCTTTTTATGTCATTTCTGTTGGCTCCTGCTTTTTCAATGACACCAATTATTCTTATATTATTTTTCTTTGCATCATCTTTCATCTGTTAAATTGTTATTTCTTGACCCCTTGTTATTTTTAAGAGCTCTTTCCTTTCATGATCGCTAGCTGCAATCCTGTCTTCAGGGTCTGAAAGTCTGTCTTCAGTTTCATTCAAGTGGTTTTGCCAGCTTTCAGTGGAATTTCCAATTTCCTGGACATCTGTTTGAATCCATTTTTTGCATTCTATTTCTTTCCTATATTGATTTTTCACAGTTTCCATCCTTTTCTTATCATCATCAATTTTTTTATCCACCTCTACTCTAGATTTGCTGAGCAATTCCCTTATGAATGTTGACACTTTTTTTTTTACCTGAGAGATCATTTCTAATCTGATTTCCTCTGTAGCCTCTTGCATTTGTTTCTTTACTTCAGTTTCTAGCATTTCAGAAATTTCAGGTGTGTGATTTCCATTTTCCATTTCCTCTATCTCATTGTCTCCTGGACTTGTTCTGGGTGGGCTGGAGGTCTGAGATTGCATCTTGCTTCTGCATCATTTTCTTTTTCTTTTTTTTTTTTTGTGGGTACCTGGGGGTTGACCTCAGGACCTCGCGTGCCAGCAGGTACCCGTGCCGCTGAGCGATATCACCGGCCCCTTTTTCGTATGTGGGTTCCGGGAGTCGAACTCGGGCCCTCACACTTGCCGGGCAGGCGCTTATGTTGCTGAGCCATCTCACCAGCCCTCTGCATCATTTTCTATTTCAAAAATTTTTATTTTGTTTTCTGTGTTGATCCTTGTAAGTTTTTGTAGTAGGTAGCTATATCACTAGTATCAAAACCTCTTTAGGAAAAGTCTATTCCTCAAGGATGTCTTTTGTGTGGAGGAGGTTCTTGGCTTGTGTCTGTTCCAAGATCCTACCTCCCCAGGTAATTAAAAGTGAGATGCTGGTATCTGTTTGCCTCAGTCCCCAGTTCTTTGGTGCTGGGCTGTGGTGAGGTTATTACCCTGGAGCCTCCCAGTATTGTTACAGAAGGGAGAACAACTGATTACAACAGATATGACATCCTAGCTAAAGTAGTATAATTAGCAATAACAATAGCATCAAGCACAGTTTAGAAACTGACACTGTGGTAGCTATTAATTTTGTAGCTTAAACCATAGGAGCAAAATCTACAATTATATAACAAAATCAATTGTAAATTGGGAGCTTGTATTCAAAGTGTTTCCCCTTGGTAGAGTGGTTTTATCCTTTACCAAATGGGGAGATTTAAGAAGGATATTGGATAAAACAAAGATAACTGAAAAAAAGTAGAAGCAATGCTGGAGAACAAAGGATGATCATACAAACTTTGGGAAACTAAAGGAAAGGGTAGAAGGAAAATGAAATAGTAAGCAAGGGATTATCTGAACTTAGTCTCTGGGTTTATGGGATGGGATTAGTGTTCTGTGGCTGGAGTTCTCTCCATCCATTTAGAAAAGTGAAAAAGAAAGAAAAGAGAAAATTTTTAAAAAGGAAAGAAAAAAAGAAAAAGAAAAAGAAAAAATACAAGAAAAAGAAAAACAAAATAAAAAACAAAAAAAGTAAAACAAACAAACAAACAAAAAACAACAAAAGAGAGGACAGAGGTGGCCCCACCCACCTGCTTCTATTCCATGTGTCTTTGTCCCCAAGCACAACGCTGGTTCACCTAACTTACCACCTGTTGGTGCATATTGTTATTGTTGCTTCAGACTTTTCATGCCACTAGTTTCACCTGTCCATCATATGCGCCCTAGTTGGGATCCTACTGTGCCACTGGCATTCCCTCTGGTCTCTGGGCCTTACAGCGTGGTTCACCTGGGTCCCAGTAGCAGAGATGACGATGGGCATGGCAGCCCTCCTCGTCATTCATCTGGGTCTGGGCTGCGGAGAATGCAAGGGGAGGGGCCGCCCTGTGTGTTACTCTTTTCCCCTATTCTTTTTTAAAAATCTTGCTGCTTCTTTCTTTTATTCTTCTTTTACCATACTCCCTTTCTAAAATTATTTTTTGGTCCTTATTAATTTTTATCTTTTGAGTTTATTCCATATGACAATTTTGCCCCTTCTTTTTTATTGTTATTGGTGGTATAGCTTCTGGTTGTAATTGATTTTTTTACTATATTTCTATATCTGATTTGTTTTTGTGTTATCATTGTTACTAGTTTGTTTTCTCATCTCTGAGCAGTAATGGGAATTGAGCCCTCAAGAGAAGGCTGCTCATTAAGGCCCTCATATAAATGTGGAAAAGATATCCGTTCCAACAGATGGCAAATCTCAACATAGAAATGCAAGAAAAAAGAAGAAAAACAGCACAACATAGTTCCTCCAAAGGTTCAAAACTCATTAGTAACTGAATCCAAAGATCTCAAAATGGATAAAGTGCCAAAAAGTACAAATTATTGATTTTTTGAATGATCACTGAGTTCAAACAGGACACAAATAAACAGTTAAATGAATTAAGGAAGTGCCTTGGTCACTTTCTTATTGCAGGGGCAAAATACGGTACTGTACATCCACAACCTAAGGGAGAGGTTTATTTTGGCTCAGAGTTTCAGAAGCTTCAGTCAGTGTTTGACAGACTCAAAGGCAAAAATGCATGGTGGAAGGACCCACTATAAGAAAAGCTGCTCATGTCATGGCAACCAGGAAGCAGAAAGAGAAGGCAAGAGTCCAGGAGTAACATGCACCTTCCAGCTGACACTCCCAATAACCCACCTCTAATCAGGCATCACCTGCTAACATCAAGTCAGCTATGAACTTATCAGTAGACTAATCTGTGGAAGAGCATAGTGCTCTTCATGATCCACTCACATTCTAAACACATAAGGCTTTGGAGGACACCCTGTAACTAAACCATGATGGCACGACAGTAGGAGATATGAAAGGACACTTCAATAAAGAAACAGAAGTTCTGAAAAAGTACTGAATAGAAATATAGAAAATGAAAACCTCTGAGAAAAATTAAAAACACAGTTGAAAGTCTCACTAGTACACTAGAGCAAGCTAATGAAATAATACCAGAGCTTGAAGACAATATTGATGACCTATCACATTCAGACAGTAATAAAAAAAGAAAAATAAGAAATTATAAATAGAATACACAAAAATTATGGGGCACAGCTAGGAGACCAAGCCTATGAATAAAAAGTTTAAATAAAGGAGCCAAGGTACTGGTTAAAAGCATAGAAACCCATTTAGTGAAATTACAGCAGAAAATATCCCAAGTCTTGGGAAATATATGGACATGAAGGTATATGTAGCATTTAGAAAACCAAATAGATCTGATCAAAAAAGAATTCTCTCAACATCATATTATGGTTAAACTTTCAAAAGCACAGAAAAAGAATATTGGAAGTTATAAGAAAGAAGTGCAAAGTCACTAATAAAGGCAAACCCATCAGAATGAGGGAGATCTCAGCACAGACTATTACCAGCCAGGAGGGAAAAGAGTGATGTATTTCAAACCCTGAAAGAAAGTAATTGCCAACCTAGATTACTACATCTAGCAAAGCTGTCCTTCAGAATTGAAGGTGAAACAAAGACCTTTCAAGAGAATCACAGACTAAAGGAATTCAAGAACACTAAAGACATCATAGAATATTGAATATTACAGAAGAGGAAGAAAACAAAGAATCACAGGATCATAGGAAAGAATAAATAGACAAGAAAATAAGAATTAGGGAAGAATCAAACATGAATAAGGGAAAAATCAAGTTCAAAGATTAAAATGGGAAAAAATTAATAAAGATCATTCAAAAGAACAAGAAAAATAACAAGAACTAGTACATAGTTTTCAGTAATGACTTTGAATGTTAATGTTCTGAATTATCCAGTCAAAAGACACATACTAGCTGAAAGGATTTTAAAAAGATCCAACTGTTTACCATGTACAAGAAACTCATCTTACCAGCAACTGACTGAAAGCAAAAGGATGTAGAATGATATTCCAATCAAATGGATCTGAAAGCAAGAAGAAGCAAGTATGTTTATGTCCATCATAGTAGACTTGAAGCTAAAATTGGTTAGAAGAGACAAAGAAGGTCTATATATTGATAAAAGAATATATCATGAAGATATAGTGATTTTAAATATATATGGATCAAATATTGGAGTACCCAGTTTTATGAAAATAAATACAGGACATAAAAGAAGAGATAGGCCTCAATACAGTAATAGTGGTTGGTTTTAATACTCAACTCTCACCAATACATAGATCTTCCAGACCAAAACAAAACCAAAAAAAAAAAAAAAATCAACAAATAATATCAGAATTAAATTACACTATAGATCAAATGGACTTTAGAGACATGTACAGAATATTTCATCCAATATTTGTAAAAAGAATATTATTTTCATCAGCACATGGAACTTTCTTCCAAATAGATCATACTTTAGGCCAGGACTCCAGTAGCTCAGGAAATAAAAGTAAGAATTGATAAATGGGACTATATCAAATTAAAATTCTTCTGAACAGCAAAGGGAACAATCAACAGAGTGAAGAGAAAGCCTACAGAATGGAAGGAAATCTTCATCAGCTATTCCTCTGACAGATTAATGTCCAGAATATATAAAGAACTGAAAAAAAAAAAACCAAAGAGCAATTAATCCCATTAATAAATGGGAAAATGAGCTGAATAGACACTTCTCAAAAGAAGTGTAAGTGGCTAATAATTATATAAAAATTATATCATCATCAGGGAAATAAAAATCAAAAGTAAATTAAAACACCCCAGGTATAATGACTAATTAAAAAATAATAAATGCTGGTGAGGATTCATGGAAAAAAGAAGCCCTTACACACTACTGATGTGTAAGTTGTAAATTAGTACAGCCACTATGGAAACCGGTATGGAGGTTCCTCAAACACTAAAAATAGAACTGCCCTATGATCCAGCTGTACAACTCCTGGGTGTATATCCAAAAAAACCAATATCAGCATACAATAGACATCGCTGCATAGCCAGGTTTACTACAGCATTATTCACAATGGCCAAATTATGGAATCAGCGTAGGTGCTGGTCAAGGTTTGAATAAAGAGAATGTGATATATATATATATATTGCAGAATTATTCAGCCACAAAGAAAAATAAATATGTGAAATAAGCCAGGCTCAAAAAGACAAATATTACATGTTTTCTCTCACATGTGGAATCTAGGTGAAAAAATGAGGACACAAAAGTAGATGGGGAACTATTAGAGAAGGGGACCAGGGTAAGAGGGAGAAGGAAGTGAAGGTAATAGGAAGGGTAGGTATTATCAAATATGTTATTTACATGTATGAAACCTACTATATTGTTCAATTAATAAGTGCTAATAATTATAGTAAAAAAAGATGGGGAATAAAAAGAAATAGATTCGGTCCCTGGGAATGCCTGTCAGTTGGAAAAACATCTAAAGTAACAATCCTCAGCTTTAGGGCATTATAATTGGTCTACTATAAAAATATGAGGAATACCACAGGATTTTTCGCAATATTAGTCAATAATTACAGTTACATTATTAACAGTAATATGTAATATAGCTATACTAAATAATATAATAACATTATTTAATAATCATTATTTATTAAATTTATTTAACTTAAAACTGAAGTACTTCTTAAAAATATATTAGAACCAAATCAAGCTTGCTTCAATATTCACGTCACTCTGTTTAACTTTATTCCCAGAACTTTTCTCATGGAAATCTTGAAAAAAAACATGAATATCACACTTATATTAACATATGTATTAATTGTTTTGTGGCAGGGAAACAGGTAAAAAGTAATTTCTGGGATTATTTTCATTCTTTTAAAGGAAAAATGAATCAAGGAGCAGACCTAATAAAATATTAACACAATTCATATCCTGTGATTGAAAATTAGCCAAAAATGCATGTCTGCTACAACTGTGCTCATAGAAAGTAACAGACATATTCTAAATGTTCCCACGTGTCTCTTTATTCCATCTGTGCTCACAAAAATATTCTATTATAATATGAGTATAATATTGTATTATAGTTTATCCAATTTATGTTCAAGATATTTCTTAAAAATCGTGGTTTCTTAAAGGAAACAGGATGCAAATTGCAATACTTAAGCTATTTTCTTGCCATTAATTCACAAGAATTTCCTAAGTCTCCTTAAAGAACATGTAAAATTATTATGTACCAGTAAATAACCCCTGGGGAAAAAGGAAAGCACTCATTAATGCCCTACACATGGAGATAAATTCAAAATGAGGTTGCTGAAGCCATTATCATTACTGTGTGTCACTCATACTACTTGCTTCATTGGAGAGGCCAGTTCTGTACGTGAGTCCTGGGAACAGCCATCAGGGTAGCATTGATATTTGTCAGAAATGCAGGTTTTTTTCTGAGGCCTGATAGTTTGTATTAAACAAGTCTTCCTCCTTAGCTGGGTATGTGGTAAAGTTTGGAAACCACTGATTTAGACCACACATTAGTAATTAGTATTAAATAATACTATTATAAAATGTGGAATAAGGCAGGCAAAAAATAATTTTAATCCTACCCCTTTTGTCAATGTTATGAGAAGTTATTACCCACTTAAATGACTCCCATAATAATAGCACCATATTGAAGGATCTGTTGATATAAAATAACAACTCTGCTTTTTATTTTAAAGAGAAAAAAATACAGCAAAATTTCAAAACAACATAATAGGAGGGTAACAATGGTTAATACATTGCATATTGTTATCTTTAGTTACTCAAGGTACAAGATATTGTCATTCAATTGTCCAAACAATATTAGCACAAACCTTTCTTTTCAATGAACTAAGTGAAATTAGTAATGCATCTATCTTAACTATGTTGTATATAGTTATATATACATCTATATATATATATATAGATGTATATATACATCTTTTTTTCTCCCTTTTTTTCTCCATTCCCCCATCCCAGTTTCACTTTCCTTTTGAATAGTTTCTTCCTATTTTACAATATCTATTGCACATTTTGGATCCTACTTACTCTTTCAGCTTCTCACACTAGGGAGACAATACAATATTTACACATGTGGGTCTGGTTTATTTCACTTATGAGTATGGTCCCAAGTTGCATCCATTTAGTGATAAAAGTCTCCAGTTTATCTTTCTTTATGGCTGAGTAGTACTCCATTGTATAAAAAATACCACATCTTTTTTATCCATTCCTCAGTTAATGGGCATTTGGGTTGTTTCCAAGATTTAGCTATTAGAAATTGTGCTGCTATATGGGTGCTATATGGGTGCACATATATCGCTGTGGTACGATGTTTTAATTCTTCTGGGAAGATACCCAGAAGGGGAACACCTGGGTCAAATGGGACCTCCAATCCTAGTTTTTTGAGGAATCTCCACACTGATTTCCACAGTGGTTGCACCAGTCTACATACCCACCAACTGTGGAGAAGGGTTCCTTTTTCGCCATAGCCCCTCCAGCATTTGTAATTGGTTGAGTTCTTGATAATAGCCATTCTTTCTGGGGTGAGATGGAATCTCAGTGTTGTTTTAATTTTCATCTCTTGAATGACAAGTGATGTTGAACATTTTTTCATATATTTATTTGCTGTTTGTATTTCTTCATCTGAGAAGTGTGTATGCATCTCAGATGCCCATTTTTGGATTGGGTCTTTAATTTCGGGAAGTCTGATTTTTTTTTTAGTTCTTTGTACGTTCTTGATAGAAGTCCTTTGTCTGAGGAACTGCTGGCAAACATTTTTTCCCATGTTGTGGGTTTTCTCTTCACTCTGTTGGTAGTTTCTCTTGCTGTGCAAAAGCTTTTTAATAAGATGAGATCCCAGTTGTTGATTCTTTGTGATAGTTCTTATGCGATTAGGGTTTTATTCATAAAGTCTTTGCCTACCCCAATGTCTTCAAGAGTTTTACCTATTCTGTCTTCCAACACATTTATTGTTTCTGTTTTAATATTTAGATCTTTAATCCATTTTGAATTTAGTTTAGTGTATGGTGAAAGATATGGGTCTAATTTTAATCTTTGGCATGTGTGGAGCCAGTTTTTCCAGCACCATTTATTAAAGAGGCTGTCTTTCTTCCAGTGAATGTCGACTCTGCTTTAAATGAAATAAGAAAACAGATTTTCCTAGCCAAATATAAGTGACTATGACCTTGGAACATGGATTCAGGTTAACCTGAATGACATATTGCACTGCCAAAGAAGTTATAAGACCTTTTATAGTCACAGAAAAAAAGAAAGCCATGAGTCGGGACATTTACTAATTACACTGGTGAAACCATCAGCTAGGCAGGCTACAGCAAGGCAGAAAAATCTCTTCCATAGGATTCAAATGTAATAGCATTCTCAGATTTAGGGTTGGGGAGGTTGAAGATGTGTCAAATTTAGCAATGCATTCTAAGAGTTTTATCTAGAAGTCATAAGGGTATCAGTTCAGATTCAGAGGCTGATAGTAAATGGCTATTAAAAGGGGCTAAAAACACCACAAGATAACATGGGCTCCTGACCTGCAACATTCGGTCTCTTCATAATCAAGATGTTCTGGTCAGCCAAAGTCAGTCTGTAGGCTCTTAAATATAGATGTGTCTTGTTCAGATAACTTCAGTTCACAGATCACACTTGGATTTGACAATTTTTGCTGTGCATTGTGTATGAAATATTATGTGCATAGCCAATTCCCCGTGGTCAATTAATGTTATCACACGCTAAGCCTGAGCAAGTCCCAACCCTCTCCAACAATCCCCCACTCCAGGTATCCTGTCCATGCATATCAATCCCACGCCCTCATTCTCTTCTGATTTCCTCTACTATTCAGGTAAGTTTCAGAATATGTGTGAAATGAGATAAGCAATAAAAGTGTTAAATAGCATTATGGTGGTTTTAGATGTTTCTAAGTATGGTAACAGGATTCACTGAGTGATTCCTTCATCATTCATGTGACCACTCAGCCTTGCTCATACAGATAACACATTCAACATTTACTAAACAACTACTTCATTTAAGTCTAGTGTTAACAAATCCAAAACAAAACCAGAGTTCAAGCTAAAGAAAACATTTATATGGAATATTTAAGGAATTAAAATGCCAGGAGACACAGGGTCCAAGAGTAACTGGATTATGTTCTAAGGAGGGAAGGTGAAGGGCAAAACTTTAAAAAGCAAAAACTGCAACTGTGCAATTTGCTTCATACAAATTGTGACGGGTGAAGCCGTATAGTTCATAGATCCCAAAGTCCTTTACTTACTGATTATCAGCAGCTGCATATGCAAGGAGAGCAAGCAATGTTCCAAGATACTGTGATCCTTCAGGTTCAGCCAAGTCAAAAATTATTCACTTCTAGCCTGGGCTACATAGTGAGTTCAAGGCCAGCCTGAACTACAGAGTGAGACTAAGTCTTAAAAAAAAAACAAAAAAAAAAACAAAAAATGGGGCTGGTGAGATGGCCCAGAGCCATAAGCGCCTGCCTGGCAAGCGCAAGGTCCTGAGTTCAACTCCTGGTACCCAAATACGAGAAAAAGGGCTGGTGATATTGATCAGTGGCACGAGTGCCTGCTGGCGTGTGAGGTCTTGAGGTCGACCCCCGGTACCCACAGAAAAAAAATAAAATAAATTCGGTTGAGGAGGTGCATAAGCCCTATTACCACAATCGCTCCCTCTCTGAAAAAAAGTGCATCTGTGACTGGGTTTTGGGGTGCTGGAATCTCCTTCTGGGGGAGGTTTCTAGGTTTTTTTCTGTCCAAAGAAAAGAATTCATCAAGATGAACACAAATGGTAACAAAGTTTTATTAAAGGTGGGAAAAGAAACAGGCCCTGCAGAGTGAGTTGAGGCCAAGAAAAAGTAGGAAAAAAAGCACAGCCCACAGTGTGAGGACAGACCACCATGCAAGAGAGAACACGGGGCAGAAGCTCAGTGTGCTCTGTCCTTGTTGTACATCCAGATCTCAGGCTGACGTCACGTCTAGGCCAGCCTATCAAAAACCTGCCTGAATTCTCAAGAGAAGTGCAGAGCTTTGGGAACATTTCTACCCATGTGTCCTGGGATCTTATAATTAAAAGGTCACACTAACTTCCCCAGCCAGCTTTGCTTATCTCACATTTTGTGATTTCAGCTCACTCTACTGTTAAGCACTTTGTGGAATATAGGAAGACAAGAAAGAGGCAAATACCACCATGACTTAAAATTCAATTTCCTCATGAATCTTCTTGCTTCATAGTTTAAGAATAAATTGAAAGATGGCGGATGAGTAAGAAGAAGACAGCAAAACTCTCTCTAAAAGTTACCATTGGAACACGGGAATATAGCGACCCGGAAAGCGCAGGAGGGGGGGAGATGCCTCCCCGAAACCCAGAAAAGTTCTGAAGCAAAATCTGGGACCCCCGGCACCAGTGACGGGTGACTTCCAACAAAGAAGAAGGAAAGAAGGAGCAGACCGCACGCGCGCACCTTCTACTATCCCGGGAGTTGCAGCGCCGCGGAGGCTCAATTCTACGGACACACAGTGGCAGCTGGCGCCCAGGGAGCCCCCACGGAGGATTCTGAGACAGCGGCGGGGCAGGGGAGCGGCGGAGAACGGCGCTGACCGGCGGTGAGTGTCTCTCAGCCACAGCTGCCCCGCGCCAGAGAGCGACCGGCCGGGCGCCATTGTGGGGGGTGTGGCGAAACTCAGAGCGGCTCGGAAACTGCTCTGGGAACTTGTGCTCCGGACAGGACAGCACGGGGCCTCTCAGGCCCACGAAAGTGTGCTGAGGTCAGCAGGCGAACGAGACTGGACTCTCAGCCACACCTGTCCCACGCCAGAGAGCGACTGGCCCGGCGCCATTGTGGGGGGCATGGCGAAAAACCAGAGCGGCGGGAACCAGTGCAGGGAACCCGCGCTCCGGACAGCACGCTGAGCCTCTCAGGCCCAGGGATCGTGAAAGGGTGCTGAGAGCGGAGGCAAGCTAGACTGGTCTCTGCCTGAAAGTACGCGCATCTGCTCACCGCCCGCCAGAGGGCGCTCCTGGCTTACTGGGATGGACCTGCACAGAACAGGACTCTGTCACAAGGTACCTGCCTACAACAGAGTCAACACCTGGAACTGATTCTTTTTATTTTTTTTATTTTTATTTTTATTTTTATTTTTATTTTTTTTTTTTCTCACTGATTTGTTTTTTGTTCTGGCGAAGGGATTTTTTGTTTTTGTTTTGTTTTGTTTTTTGGTGGGGTTTTATTTTTGATCTGTCTGTTTTATTGTTTTTATCTTCGTTTTTGTTTCTGTATGTGTATTTGCTCTTTCCTTCATTATTCTCTCTGGTTTTTTATATGAGTGTAAACAGCGCCTCTAACTTCTTTGTGATTGTGGTTGTGATCTGTTCTTCCTTTTATCCCTTCCTTCTCTTTTTACCACCTGTCCTCTGCACTAGTGTCCCAATTTTAGTGGGATCCCTCTTGGTCCTCTAACCTTACATCTAATTCCTTCCTCTTCTCCCAATACTCTATTTCCTCCTTAACTCATTTTAAATTTAAACTCCTCAAGGAAAAATTGACATACATAGGACTTGTATACTGCATATAATTTTTCTGGTGTGTTTTAGATTTTGTTATATAACCGCAACTCTATACAGCTAAAAGTGGTAAATAACTGGTTAGCTCAGTCTGTCATTTTTTAGGCTGTGTTTGATGCTTTAGTTAACATTATAGCCAAATGTGAAATAATTGTTCTAAACATCTTTCCTTCCTGATATTTCATGATTGAGATTGACTAAGGGACACAGAAAATACAGTGGCACAGTACCAAAGAATCAAGGACTGGGCCAAACAGGTAGCAACTTCGCATACCCAACGAATTGAAGAGGTAGGATCTGGCAGAAAGCTCAAAACCTAAAAGCAAGCTCCACTTGGAAGATACTGCAGAGAAGTAGTCATCTTCTAAAGATCTTAAACACTAGCAATAAAGTAACCTACTATAGGTAATTTGCAAACATCACCCCAGGAATTAAAGAAAGAAAAAATGAGACGACACTTAAACAAGATGCAACCACACACATCCAATTCACCAAAGGCAAACCTAGGGAGCAACGAGATGGGACAATCCGAAAGCCACCCACCTGGCCTATCTGAAGTGGTAACAACAAAGCAACTGAATGAGGTTCTGGAAAAAATTAAAACAGAAATAATCTCACAGATAACTGCAGAGATAATGTCTACAATGAAGACCATGCTTAAGGACACTATAGCTGATACAGACAAAAAAATAGATGAACTTAAGAAAACTATAGAAACCATGAATGCTCAGCATAGGAAAGAAATGGAATCCATAAGGCAGATTCAAGCAGATATCCAAGAGATAAAAAATTCCATTGAAAGTATTTGTAGCAGAATAAGCCAATGCGAGGACAGGATCTCAGATATAGAAGACAGGCTTGCAATTAGTGATCATGAAATGGAAAAATTCTTAAAAATAGCAAGGGACCATGAAAAATCAATTCAGCAGCTGCTAGATGACTCAAAGATAAACAACTTAAGAATAATTGGAATAAATGAAAAAGCAGGAGATAGCATCAACGACATTAAAACCTTGTTCAAAGACATAATCAGGGAGAACTTTCCTGGAAGAGAAAAGGAATTTGACACCCCTATAAGTGAAGCTTTTAGAACACCAACTAGACATGATCAAAAAAAAACTTCAGCCAGACATATTATAGTCAAGATCCCAGAAATTCAACAGAAGGGCAGAATCTTAAAAGCTGTTAGGGAGAAGAGACAAATCACCTATGAAGGAAAACCCATCAGAATCACAGCTGACTTTTCAGCACAAACCCTCAATTCAAGAAGAGCTTGGAATGATGTATTGCAAGCTCTAAAGGAAAATAATTTTCAGCCCAGATTGATGTACCCTGCAAAACTATCTTTCAAAATTGATGGAGAAATAAAATACTTTCATGACAAAGAACATCTGAGAAAATTTATGACCACCAAACCAGCACTCCAAAACGTTCTGAAGGACATTCTAGAAAGAGATAGGAACCCCAACAGAAGGAATCCACCAGGCAGGGCAAATAATTAAATAGCCAGAAAGCGGAAAAACAAAGAGTGGGAACCAACAACAGGAAAATATCATGACAAGTCAATACATATCAGTTTTAACCATCAATGTTAACGGTCTCAATTCACCAATCAAAAGGCACAGACTGGCAAAATGGATCAAGAAGCAAGATCCAACAATATGCTGTATACAAGAAACACATTTAATTCAGAAAGAAATTCATAGACTGAAAGTCAAAGGATGGAAAACAATACTCCATGCAACAGGAACCCAGAAAAAAGCAGGGGTAGCTATTCTTTTTGCAGACAAAGTGAACTTCAAGCCAAGAAGGATTCAGAGAGATAAAGACGGTCATTACATCCTTGTAAAGGGAACAATCCAAGAGGAAGAGATAACGATCATAAATATATATACGTCAAATACCAATGCACCCAACTATATAAAACAAGTGCTAAAGGACATGAAAAATCAAATAAGCACTAATACAATTATATTGGGAGATCTCAATACTCCACTGTCACAAAAAGATAGATCAACTGGACAGAAAATCAATAATGAAATAGTAGAACTGAACCAAACTTTTGAACAAATGGACTTAGTAGATGTCTACAGAGTGTTCCATCCCACAACATCAGAATACACATTTTTCTCAGCTGCACATGGGACGTTCTCCAAAATAGACCACATACCAGCTCATAAAACCTGCTTAAGTAAATGCAAAGGAATTGAAATTATCCCATGCATATTATCAGACCATAGTGCAATGAAATTGGAAATCAATGGCAAAAGATCCCACAAAAACTCCCTAAACACATGGAAATTAAACAGCATCCTCCTGAACAACCAATGGGTCACAGATGAAATTAAAGAAGAAATTAGTCACTTTCTACAACTGAATGATAATGACAGTACAACATACCGGAACTTATGGGATACAATGAAAGCAGTCCTAAGAGGGAAATTTATAGCATTAAACACTTATATCAGGAAAATAGAGCAAGTGCAAATAAACAACTTAAGGGTGAACCTCGAGCTTCTAGAAAAAGAAGAGCAGGTTAAGCCAAAAGCCCGTACAAGGGAGGAAATTATAAAGATCAGAGCAGAAATTAACGTATTGGAGAATAAAAAAACAATACAAAGAATCAATGAAGCAAAAAGTTGGTTCTTTGAAAGAATAAATAAGATTGACAAACCCTTATCCAACCTTATTAAAAAAAGAAAAGAAAAGACTCAAATCCATGCAATTGAAAATGAAAAGGGTGCTATCACGACGGACCCTGCAGAAATCCAGAAGATCATCTATACCTATTTTGAAAATTTATATTCTACTAAGATGGAAAATGCAGAAGAAATGGACAGATTCCTAGATTCGTATGAATTACCAAAGCTGAATCAAGAAGATTTAAAAATCCTAAATAAACCAATATCAGCCAATGAAATTGAAGATGTAATTAAAAACCTCCCAACAAAGAAAAGCCCAGGCCCTGATGGATTCACTGCCGAATTCTACAAGAAATTTAGAGAAGACCTAACGCCCCTACTTCTCAAACTTTTCAGTGAAATTGAAAGGGAAGCAATACTCCCAAATTCATTCCTGGAAGCAAGCATTACCCTGATACCAAAACCAGAGAAGGACCCAACTAAGAAAGAGAACTACAGGCCAATCTCCCTAATGAACATAGATGCAAAAATCCTTAATAAGATACTGGCAAACAGAATCCAACAAATCATCAAGAAGATTATACACCATGACCAAGTTGGATTCATCCCAGGGATGCAGGGATGGTTCAACATACATAAATCAATAAATGTAATACAGCATATTAACAGAACCAAAGACAAAAATCACATGATCATCTCAATAGATGCAGAAAAAGCTTTTGACAAAGTCCAGCACCTTTTCATGATAAAAACCCTACAGAAAATTGGAATAGAGGGTCTTTATCTCAATCTGGTAAAAGCTATCTATGACAAACCAACAGCCAATATTATACTAAATGGCCAAAAACTGAAAGCCTTCCCTCTAAAATCAGGAACAAGACAAGGATGTCCACTGTCCCCACTCTTATTCAACATAGTTCTGGAAACTTTAGCCAGAGCGATTAGACAAGAGAAAGAAATAAAAGGAATAATGATTGGAAAGGAAGAAGTTAAATTATCATTATTTGCAGATGACATGATACTCTACACAGAAGACCCCAAAAACTCCACTAAAAAAACTGCTAGATTTAATAACCAAATTCAGTAGTGTAGCTGGATACAAGGTCAATACTCAAAAGTCAATAGCCTTCCTGTACACAAATAACAAACTTACTGAAAGAGAAATTAGGGAAACAATACCTTTCACAATAACATCCAATAAAATGAAATACCTAGGAATCAACCTCACGAAGGATGTAAAAGACCTCTATACTGAAAACTACAGTACTCTGAAAAAGGAGATTGAAGAGGATATCAGAAAATGGAAAGATATCCCTTGCTCCTGGATAGGAAGAACCAATATAGTGAAAATGGCCATACTTCCAAAATTGTTATACAGATTTAATGCAATTCCAATCAAAATTCCAACAGCATATCTCACAGAATTAGAGAAAACAATCCTAAAATTCATTTGGAATCAGAAGAGACCTAGAATAGCAAAGGCAATTCTGGGCAACAAAGGCAAGGCAGGGGGCATCACAATCCCCGACTTGAAATTATACTATAAAGCTACTGTGATAAAAACAGTGTGGTACTGGCAAAAAAACAGACCTGAAGATCAATGGAACAGATTAGAAGATGCTGAAACAACCCCAGACATACTAAGCCACCTTATCTTTGACAAAGGTGCCAAACACATTCGCTGAAGAAAGATAGCCTCTTTAATAAATGGTGCTGGAAAAACTGGCTCTACACATGCCAAAGATTAAAACTAGATCCATATCTTTCACCATGCACTAAACTAAATTCAAAATGGATCAGAGATCTAAATATTAAAACAGAAACATTAAATCTGCTGGAAGGTAGGATAGGTAAAACCCTTGGAGACATTGGTGTAGGCAAAGACTTTATGAATAAAAACTCAACCGCACGGGAACTATCCCAAAGAATCAATAACTGGGATCTTGCCTTATTAAAAAGCTTTTGCACAGCAAGAGAAACCACCAACAGAGTGAAGAGACAACCCACAATGTGGGAAAAAATGTTTGCCAGCTGTTCCTCAGACAAAGGATTACTATCGAGAACATATAAAGAACTCAAAAAAATCAGACCTCCCAAATTTAAAGACCCACTCCAAAAATGGGCATCTGAGATGAATACACATTTCTCAGATGAAGAAATACTAATGGCAAATAAATATACAAAAAAATGTGCAACATCACTAGTCATTCGAGAGATGCAAATTAAAACAACACTGAGATACCATCTCACCCCAGAAAGAATGGCTACTATTAAGAAATCAACTAATAACAAATGCTGGAGGGGCTGTGGGGAAAAAGGAACCCTTCTTCACTGTTGGTGGGAGTGTCGACTGGTACAGCCACTGTGGAAGTCAGTGTGGAGATTCCTCAGAAAACTAGGGTTGGAGGTCCCATTTGACCCAGCTATTCCCCTTCTGGGCATCTTCCCAGAAGAATTAAAAACATCGTACCACAGCGATATATGTGCACCCATGTTTATAGCAGCACAATTTGTAATAGCCAGATCTTGGAAACAACCCAAATGCCCATCAACTGAGGAATGGATAAGAAAGATGTGGTATTTTTATACAATGGAGTACTATTCAGCCATAAAGAAGGATAAACTGGAGACTTTTATAGGTAAATGGATGCAACTCGAGAAAATACTCATAAGTGAAATAAACCAGAAGCACATGTGTAAGCATCGTATTATCTCTCTAGTATGAGAAACTGAAAGAGTAAATAAGATCCAAAATGTACAATAGACATGGTGAATCAAAAAGAAACTGAAGAGTAAGGTTTGTGCCAATAATGTTTGAACAATTGAATGCTAATGTCTGGTGTCCTGAATAACTAACTTAAAGATAGTAATACGTAATGTATTAACCATTGTTACCCTCCTATTATGTTGGTTTGAAAATTTGTTCTTCTTTTGAAAAAAAAAAAAAGAATAAATTGAATAAGTACATTGTAGTATGTTCATACATAATCTGAAGCAATAAGAATAACTCATAATGTTGCAGAAAAGCCTGATACCAAACTGAAAGGAAAATGCTCCACACTGAGGAGTTGGAAGGCAACAGTTTATTAATGCTGGCATGCTGGTGGGATGACCGAGTGCAAATCACCAGCCTCGGCTCAGAGTGAAACAGAATCTTATATACACTTTTGCAAGCAGGAAGTATAAAAGCAGATAGCGGGTTATTACATGATTGGTTACATGAATTAAGTCATGTGTTGTCAGGCAGATTTGTTTTAAGCAGTTTTACTTAAAAGGAATTTTTTATCATAAGGCAGGAACATCCTGGGAGGGAGGGGTTTTGAGCAGAGCAGGTAGAGTTAAATGTGTCCTTGACTGGGCCAGTCTGTCCTAGGCATAAAGTCCCTGAAGCATGTTGGGAAAACTGGATACATATTTTGAGGTAGGAAAACACAGACATCACAGCTGGATGTGGTCAGGTTTACCTGGTGGGCTATCTAGAAGAAGCAGCTGGATGCAGACAGTCAAGGCTAACTGAGTTTAGCAACGTAACCATGCGACAGGCAGCATAAGAATATCGTGTCTCAATATAGCAACAAGCTACTAATTAATTTTTATTTTCTGCTATAAAATTCCTACAAATTTGCTATTATATTCCCCCCTGTTTTTATTAAGGGGAAGATTCTTCTTCCTCAGTTTCCTCAGTGCTGAGGAGCTGATAAGGTGAAGTAACTTTTAAGATTAGTTGGTGGTGTATGGTCTCAAAGCATTCAATCAGAAAGTGAGTCAGAATGCGGATCACACAAGGGCCTGGAAAAAGTACTGTCAGTAGGGCCATTAAAGGTCCAAGCAGCGCTCCCATTCACAAGGGGAGAAAGTCCAGAGATCCCCAACAAGGAGAGCCTCCCATAGTATTTTGAGCCCTTTGTTTGAGTTATTCTCACAGCTGATGGGAGTTTTCTCTTACTATCCTGACTTGTTGGCATAGTAGCAGCACTCTTCCTCTAGGAAAATACAAGTGCTTCCATGTTGAGCTGTCAGAAGATCCAAGGCTCTTTGATTCTGGAGGATGACTGCAGCTAAAGAATCTATTTGGTCCTGCAGCATATCTATTGATGTTTGTATGTTAGCAAAATCTCCAGCTACCTGAGCACTTAACTGTGAGTATTGTTGTTGGCCTATACCCATAGCTGTGGCACTGAGAGTCAAACTTCCTGTTATTGCTGTCCCAGCTAGTATGGGCAATATCATGGGGTCACACTTTTGACGTGACTAATGGGCATGTGTAGGACTTCATTGACCTGGATAAACAGAGAGGTTGGGTACCAGAAAAGCAAGTGCACAAAGATTCATTTTGGCACTATCAAACACTTAGTATGTAGCATCAGAACAAACAAAGTTCTAAGAGGGGCTGCTGGAAAACCTGAGGTGACAGTCAAAACATCTGTACAGTTGGCAGAAACATTTTGGCCCTTAGTGGAACCCAGGAAGCAGGAGGTGTTTCCCCACACTATTATGGGATAGGACTGAAGTAAGCAATCAGGAGCATTAGTAGAATTAAGTTTAGAATTATTCCAAGGTAGACTTAGAGCTCTGTAGCAAAGAACTGAAAGGGGAACACTGAGCCAACAGTCTTTGCCTAATTCTGGGTTTATAGCTTGGAAGACCAGATGAGTACCATTGACCAGGCATAGGATATCAGGAGTCAGAGGTCCTGTGTGATTTATAGCAGGCGGGGGGGGGCCAATGGGAACACCAGTGGTTTCAGGGAAGGAATCTTAATGCAGGACAGGGGTGACCAGACCTTTATAATTTTTAAAACAAGCCATGGGTTTTGTCCCCGTCCATCCACCTGAACTCTTACTCAGGGATCTGATGACCAGCCTCCATGGGAAAGATCCAGAATAGTGTACTGTAAGGGTTTGCAAGTATCCCATTGGCAAGTTGGACTAGAGGGGAGCTGAGTTAAAAGACTATTTTTGGACCCATGCCAGGCTAAGACATAATCCCACCTAGGATAGAACAGAGATGGGGGGTTATGGTACTTCTGGGTTTGATGCCTTTCTGGATGGATATACTTATTATTAGTGCAATATTCTCATTCCCAATTTAATCCTCCATATCCTGAGGAATAGAGATGATTTTCCCAATTTGGAGTGTTGGCCTGAACAGGGCATGCATCAAAATAAAGGTCTACTTTAGGCTGAGAGGTATCTCATGTAATCTGATTAAGAACTATAGTGGGGTTCATGCTATAAATCTGAATTTGGAATTCCCAGTATCCTGAATTTCCATATATTCCTAGGATGTTAACATATATTACCCACAAAAGAGTCATTTTAATTTTGGTCTAGGCAGCTAAAAGTAAGTAACCCAAAGATTATGTTTACATAGGCAAGAACAAAGGCAGCTTTCCGATGGGGCTCTCAACTTGTCAGAGTTACAATTCAGAGAGTGACGGTGAACACTGCAATTAACAGGAGATATGGAAGTCAGAACCAGGCGGAGTAGCAGTACATTGAAACTAAAACTTGGAAAAACAGATCAAGGTACCTAGTATAATAGTTACACCAATATAGAAGAAAGTGAAGGTGATTTTGTGAGGGACTTTCCAGTCCTCTGGTGATGCAACCCAGAGTCCTGAGGCTAGCACCAGGACAACAAGAGAAGGGGGACTAATATCCAAATAGGGTAACAAAACATGAGTCAATAGGGACAGGTATTCCAGTGTATGCTGTCTGTCCAATCTTCAGCCATGCATTGACTTACCAGGTTCTGGGTGGTGAAAGCAGGGCTTTGAGTGTGCTGTCTCTTCAGGGTGTCTTTAAAGGGCTTGTCTCATCAGGATGGGCCTTCCCACAATCATCAGGATGAGCTCACTTGATCCTGGAATGATGAATCCAAGGCTGGATCTCTGCCACTTTTACTGTGATGGGAGTGGTCAAAATAATTAAATAGGGGCCTTTCCAAAATGGGGACAAAAGATCCTTTTACCAGTCCTTAACCCAAACCATATCACCTGCATTTTGTGTGTGTGCAGGTGTATCAGTGGATGCAGGTGATCTCTCTGCTATATTTTTATGTATCTGGGAGAAAGTTTTTCCTAACTGAATAAGTTGTGCTTGTAAGGTGATATTTCCCAGCTGGAGTAGATCCCCTTG
Source organism: Erethizon dorsatum (assembly GCA_028451465.1). Lineage (NCBI taxonomy): Eukaryota > Metazoa > Chordata > Mammalia > Rodentia > Erethizontidae > Erethizon > Erethizon dorsatum. The sequence continues at coordinate 81,298,563 of CM051838.1, read as the reverse complement.
GAGACCTTTAATTAATGGTGGGGGCCTCCCAAATAAGACTTTGAAAGAGGTGTATCCTGTGGTCCCTGGTGAAGTCCTGACTTTTAGATGGGCCATAAAGAGTGAGTTATCCCATGGCATCTGAGTTTCTTGGTAATACTTTGTCAGTATTGACTTTAGGATTCGGTTCACTTGATCTACTTTACCAGAGCTCTGGGGTCTACAGGCAGTGTGGAGATTCCATTTGATTTTTAACTCCTTGGCTAGTTTCTGAGTCATTTCTGCTACAAATGATGGTTCATTGTCACTGCCTATAGTCAGGGGCAGCCCATATCTGGAAATAATTTCTCTCATTGATACTCTGCATACTTCAGAGGCCTTAGTAGGGAATGTTTCTAGCCAGGCAGAATAAGTGCAAACAAGGACCAGGAAATACTTGTAGCCTTGGCATGGCTTAATTTCAGTAATGTCTATTTGGAGATCTTCAAAAGGAGAGAGTAGGAGAGAGTACCATGTGTTAGATTCCAGGTCGTGGTCGAGGGCCAGTTGAGGCCTCAGTCGTTGCACAGATTTTACACCTTTGGCTAACAGCTACACAAACTGATGTCAATTTAAGGATATAATAATAGTGATCCAGAAGCTGGGCCATAGCAGTCTCTCTACTGTGGGTGATGCCATGGTGACGCTTAACCCAGGTGTAGGCTAGCTCCTTTGGAATGATCATTCAATCATCTGGTAGGGACCAGACACCATTTGAGTCTATATTAGCCCCTTCTTGTTTTGCCCATTTTATTTCTTCTTCAGTACAATGGAGGGAACCTTCGCACAAGCTAAGAACAGTTTTTGGTGGGATTTCATGGAAAGCTTCTAAGTTTTGGACCAAATCATTGTCTCCCCAAGTTGAGGCTTCAGAGGCCATCTTAGTGGCCTCATCTGCTTTATGATTGCCAAGAGTAACAGGTGTCTTTTACTTTCTGATGTCCTTTTCAATGGATAATGGCAACCTTTTTGGGTTTCCAAATTGCAGTAAGGAGTTGAGAGATTTCATCCTTGTTTTTGATTTGGTCTCTTTCCACTGTCAGGAGTCCATACTCCATATATAACATCCCATGGACATGGACTAAAGCAAAGGCATACCAGGAATCTGTGTAAATATTTACTTTTTTATCTTTAGCCCAATTGAGGGCCTGTATTAGTGTCCAGAGCTTGCCTCATTGAGCTGACCAATTTTGAGGAAGAGGCTCTGCTAAGAGCACTTCTTTGGTGGTGACAACAGCATAGCCAGCCCATTTTCCATTTTTAACAGAGCTACTGCCATCAGTAAACAGGGTGTACTCAGCATCTGTTAAAGGCTCCATGTGGAGATCAGGCCACTGGCAAAGAGTTCATCAGTCAATGTAAGGCAATCATAATCAAGCTGTCCAAGCTCTGTGGGTAGATAGGTGGCTGGATTCAGAGCTTTAACAGGCTGGAAGGAGAGTTGGGGATTTCTGACAAGCAGTCCTTGGTACTGTGTCATGCAGCTGTTTGGGAGCCAATGACGTCTCTGACTGTTTAGGAACTCAAAAACAGCATGTGGCACCTGGATAGTCAGTTTTGTACCAAAGTCAGTTTGTCAGCCTCCTTAATCAGGAGGGCAGTTGCTGAAAGTGTCTGCCAACAGGGAGGCCATCCTTTGGATACTGAGTCTAATGTCTTAAACAGGGAGGCAACTGGCCTTTCCCAGGGTCCCACTATTTGAGTTAGGACTCCTGAGGCAACATGTTGTCTCTTGTCCACAAACAAGTTGAAGGGGCGAGTCACATCTGAGATTCCTAAAGTTGGGGCTAAGGCCAGAGTTCTTTTGATTTGTTTGAACACCTCAGTTTCTTCCAGAGTCCAATTTATTACATCTCTTTCAGTTGTGGGGTTTTTTTAACATGTCATAAAGTGGCCTGGATTTTTCAGCATACCCAGATATCCAGATTTGGCAGACACCAGCTGCCCCTAAAAGCTCTCTAAGTTCACTTTTGCAGTCAGGCCATGGGATGAAGCAAATGACTTCCTTTCTTTCTGGGTCTAGGTGTCAGAGCCCCTTTTCTAAGTCAAACCCTGAATATCTGATCCTTTGTTTACAAATTTGGGCCTTTTTCCAGGAGACTTTATGCCTGTTGTCACATAAGTGGTGGAGGAGGGCTTGAGCTCCCCTCCCTCAGTTCTCCTTTGTGAAACTTCCAATTAGGATACATCCAAGTACCTCAGAAGTATGCAGTGGAATCTCCCATGGGGGAACTTGGCCAGATCAGCAGCCAAGACTTCCCTGAACAGTGTGGGAGAGTTCTTGAACCCTTGATGGAAGTGAATCCATGTGAGTTGTCCCTTTTGTCCTGTGTCAGGCTCTTCCCACTCAAAGATGAAAAGAAGCTGGCTGGGAGGAGTTATTCACAGGTAAAAGAAAGCATCCTTTAAATCCTGGTAGGTGAACCAGGAAACATTGGGAGAGAGTGGGCCCAGGAGGGTGTACAGGTTTGGGACTGTTGAATGTACAGTTATAGTGGCTACATTAATGGTGTGGAGATCTTGTACTGGCCAATAGTCCCCATTAGGCTTTTTAACTGGCAGCAATGGAGTTTTCCAGGGTGACTGGCAGTCTACTAGAATCCCAGCTTGTTTCAGTCTGGAAATGTGGGCTTGAATCCCAAGACAGGCCTCTCAGGTCATAGGATACTGCTTCATAGTGACAGGAATGACTCCCAGGTTAAGTTCAGTCATTAGGGGGGCATGATTGATGGCTAGCCCCGGAGGCGAGTTTTCTGCCCAGACCTCAGGGAATAGTGTCTTTAGGACTTCTGGATTGTAGGTAGAAGGCCACTCCAATTGGTGGAGATGCCATTCATCCTTATGCAGAATCATCAGGATCAGGATCAGGTCTGGAAGGGGGTTGAGTGATAGAGAGGCTGGCTTGTTTGGAGCAAAGGAGATGGTGTCTCCTAACTTTGAAAGGAGGTCTCAGCCCAGCAAGGGAATGGGGCATTCAGGCATGTAGAAACATTCATGTTTGATGAGATGTCCTCCAAGCTCACAGGATCTGCTTTGGCAAATCCTCTTTTCAGTGGGAATGCTGGTAGCCCCAATTACTTGGATTTGTTGAGAAGTCAAGGGGGCTGCATGTTGGGTGACAATGGAATATTCACCTCTGCTGTGTATCGTAAAAGTCATTGGTTTCCCCCCAATTTTCAATGTGACCATGGGCTCCCAGGGGCCCAATCCTATAGAGCCCTGTCTGTCCTATTCATTGCCATCAAAAAGTGAAAGCATGGGCTCAGATGGGGTCAGGTTTAAAGTCTCAGAGGCCTTCTAGTCCTTCAGGCAGAGGGGGCATCTGTCTTTCCAGCATCCAAATTGCTTGCATCGGGTGCATTGGTTTGGGGCTAAAGCGTAGGGATGACCACCCATTTTGAATGGAGGTCCCTGTGAGGCTTTGTTGCCCTGGTTCTGATAATGTTGTTGACTACTTTGGAGCCCCTTGGGGAGCAGCTTTCCTACGATCAGAGCCAAGAGGGCAGTCTGATAATGCTTACGCTCTTTCTTTTCTTTTTTCCCTGGTTAATAAAAACCTTTTGAGCTATCTGGAGCAGTTGAGAGGCATTCGTGCCAGCAAATCCATCAATCTTTTGAATTTTCCTCCAAATGTCAGAGGCACATTGTGACATAAAAATGGAGTTCACCATCTATTGGTTTTCAGGGGCCTCAGGATCAAATGGGAAAAAAATTTGGTAAGCTTCACAGTCTCTCATAGAATTTTGCAGGGCTTTCATTGGGTTCTTGAATAACTTCAGCAAATTTGGACATATTTATGGGTTTCTTCCTTTCTGCTTTTGTCCCTGCAGAAAGGCCTTACAATATTTTGTTAAAGCATCATGACCTTGTGTAGTGTTAAAGTCACAATTTGGCCAGGTATTAGGGAATACAGTGTTTATTCAGGCATCAGGATCAGCAACATCACTTGGAATTCTAGTTCTTAACCATGTTCATCCCACCTCAAAAATACAGGCATGCTCCTCAGTGCTGAAAAGTGTCAGAAGGATATGTCAACAGTCACCCCAAGTTGGCTGATGTGTCTAGAAGATCGAGGTCAGAAGATCTATCATGGCTTAGGGCTTTTCTGAATTTGAGAGAGTATGATGCTTCCAGTTGAGGATATCAGTGGAGCTAAAAATAGATAGTATAAAGCAGATGGTTGATTTGGTCCCCCCATACCAGGATCACCAAAGGGACATCTGGAGGTGGATGAGTGGAGTCAGTGACCAATGGGACTTGCTGCAGGTGGCTCTGGGGGCTAGGTGGCAATGGCACAGTCAGCGGGGATGGAGCAGTAGGATCTGGCAGTGCAGCTGGTGGCTGGTCGGGAGCTGCGGCTGCCTCTGGGGGCAGCAGTGGTGGATCTGGAGGTCTGCATGGACACCCATATATGGAGGAAGGAAGTCTTCATTGGGATCACCAGGCAGGATGGGGTAAATCTTTTCGGTTTTAGTCTTTGGGGCTTTCTTTATAGGGGACCTCTGGTCTGTCCGATCGGTTTTAATCATTAGAGGAGTTCCCTTTTCTTGACAAGCACAAGCATGGAGCCATGGTGGGGGATTCTCACACAGTTCTAACGATGAGTCAATATAAGGGAACTGATCAGGGTGGCTATTAGGTGAAGGATTAGTCACTTTGTCCCAGACTTGGCAGATAATTTCCATGTTTGGGGTTCCCTCTGGTGGCCAAGCATAATATAAGTGTGGCCAATTGATTTTGTAGAAAGTACAGAGCTGCTGAGGTTTCATTTTCAGTCTGTAGTCATCTGAGAATCATTTCTTGAAGTTTTCTAACATGCACTCTAGGACTATGGGCTTACTCTGGCTTGCACCCATACTGGCTCCCTATGGTATGTGTGCTGTGCCCTTGAACAGTGTCATGATAGCAAAGGGTGGGTGTTCCTCAAATGAGAAACTAAATGCTTGTCAGCTCTGACAAGTCCATCTGGGCAATAGGCATGCAGGTATATCCCCTGCCAGGTCAATTCCCAGTATGCGGTGGTACCGAGTCAAACCCCCATTACAGAGGTTGAGTCACCACTTAGCCACTTAGACAAGACTATGGAAATGCAGAAATGCAACCCAATCAAGCTCCGTAGCTCTGAGATCCCAAGGGGACCCTTCACTGTGGAGCACAGGTGGAATGGTCTATTGCTTACACCGTCGATTCACGATTAGTCCACATATTCACATACAGGCACACAGAGGTTAATACAATCCAGCCCCCAATGCCAAGGGCAAAATCTAACTGAAACTGAAACTGACTGCTCTGACTGAAACTGGAACAGAAGAAATGGGGGAGGAGTGATCAGCTCCTCCTTCGTCCACACGGGGGACAGCAACTGAGAAGCTAACTGAAGGACTTCCTGGGACAATCCTACCTTATCCGAGGGCCCAAACCACTCATGTTCCATCACCTCCTGTCGGTCCAGTGAGGTCTCTGCTGTTGCACAGGGGCTCCCACTCCTAGACCACCAAGGAGACTCTGAGAAAGGACTGGGGGGTGTACTTTCTCATCTGCAGGCCTCCACTGGTGACCCAAAGTGGTCACACAGTGTTTTCCCAGCGAACACACCAAGAATGTTGTGGAAAAACCCAGTACTGAACCAAAAGGAAAACACTCTGCTCTGAGGAGTTGGAAGGCAACAGTTTATTAATGCTGGCTGGCTGGCGGGATGACCGAGTCCAAATCACCAGCCTCAGCTCAGAGTGAAACAGAATCTTATGTACACTTTTGCAAGCAGGAAGTTCAAAGCTGATAGCAGGTTATTACGTGACTGGTTACATGAACTCAGTCGTATGTTATCAGGCAGATTTGTTTTAAGCAGGTTTACTTAAAAGGAATTGTTTATCATAAGGCAGGAACATCCTGGGAGGGAGGGGGTTTGAGCAGAGTAGGCAGAGTTAAATGTGTCCTTGACTGGGCCATGTCCTAGGCATGAAGTCCTTGAAGCATGTTGGAAAACTGGATATATATTTTGAGGTAGGAAAACGCAGACATTATAGCTGGATGTGGTCAAGTTGACCTGGCGGGCTATCTAGGAGAAGCAGCTGGATGCAGACAGTCAAGGCTGACTGAGTTAGCAGTCTAACTATGCGACAGGCAGCATAAGCATATCCTGTCTCACTATAGCAACAGGGTACTAATTGATTTTTATCTTCTGCTATAAAATTTCTATAAATTTGCTATTACAATAGCAATATGAAAAAATTGCATCAACACAAATTCAAATGCAAGAATTTGGAAACAAAAGAGTACACATATATGATTCTGTTTATACAGATATCAAGAGCACAGTTGTAGTTTTAGAGGTCAAGATAGTATTTACACCCAAGGATATGAAGTAAGAGCTATAGAGGTGAGAGTTATTGGAAGGCAGTCAAAGGGGCTCCTTGGGGTTTGGCCATTCTCTTTGTTGATCATGTTACATTTGAGTGTTTACTTTGGGAAAACTCACAGAGGTACATACATGATTTATACACTCTTCTATATGGGGTTTTTACATAAAATAAAAGCTTGTATTTAAAAACCCCTCTAATAAAGTCAAGAATATGACTGTACTTTGAATCATAAGTAAGGGCATCTCTAACATCACTAGAACTGTGAAATATTTTGGAAATAAAGACTTCCTAAACAAGGACAAGGAAAGTTTATTTATTCAGAGCTTGCAAGAGAATAACTACTCTCATTTGCATTTGATAGACTTCAAAGTTGATAAGAGAAATGTGGAAGCTTTACAGGGAAAAAGGGAAGACCTCAGGTATGCTAATTGGTGGCTGTCGGCAAGCGGGAGCTACAGGCAGCTAACTAGAAGCCCAAGATACTAGGTACTTGGTAGAGGCACATTTTTTGGCTTTCTCCAGTTGACTCTACCTTGGAAACTGTCAGTTATTGACAAAGTCATGGCCATTGTGACAGTTAAGCATACTTGTGATCTTGATTGGCTTAGGAGCTACCATAGAATTAGTAAAGCACACTTTCGGGTGTGTCCAGGTGGTCATGGAGGTACGACCCCGGAGTCTGTATCTGGCCCCTGGCCCCCTCCTCTCTCGTGCTGTCCCCTGCTCTGCTTTTTGGCTGCCATGAACTGAACAGTCTTCAGCCATGACTTTCCACCCTGATGCTTCTGCTTGGAGCAGCTGGCCAGCCAGAACCACCTGAGAGCATGAACCAAATATACCATTTCTTCTAGCAGGTGTCAGGAATTTGGTCCCAGCAGTGAGAAAGCTGACTAATAAAGACATTCAGGAGCAAATGTTTTAGGGATTATAATTTGACTTTTACTATTTCTGCAGAGTAGTTTCACTTCCTGTACATGTTCCTATAGGTAGTAGGTTGGCTTCCTGGGATGGTCACTGTAGTTGTGAGTGAAGCCTCACTAGTATAAATATACTGAGCATTATTATTTATATATTTAGTCACTCATCATCAATGCAAAAAAGACCAATAATTTAATTTTAAAAGGCAAAGTCAAACAAACAGTGAATACAGTTAACACAAAAAGAAATGTATTTTAAAATAAGCAATCTCATTTTATAACAAAAGATATCTTGCCATTTTCAATAATCAAATTTGAATAACAAACTGAAAAAAACTAAGTTTGACAGTAAATTTTGGGAGATGGTTTGGGAAACAGGTACTCTTGTACATTGATAGTAAGAATTACAGTGACCTCTGTGGAAGACAATCTTTACTAGATATCTGTCAAAATTAGAAATGCAGGGGCCGGTGAGATAGCTCAGCGGCATAAGCACCTGCCTGGCAAGCGTGAGGTCCTGAGTTCAACTCCCAGTACCCACATATGAAAAAAGGGCCAGTGATAGCGCTCAGTGGCATGGGCGCCTGCTGGCCTGCGAGATCCTGAGGTCGACCTCCAGTACCCACCCAAAAAAAAAAAAAATTAGAAATGCATAAACTCTTTAGGGTCTACTTTTAAGAATTCATTCTACAGATACACTTATACATGTATGAAATGATAACAGAGTTATTAATTGTAGCTCTTTTATCAAGCAAAAGATTAGAAGCTATTTAAATTCCCTTCCATAGGAATGCTAATTAAATATAATAAGTTACAGAATTGTCATACAGTGGAACACCAGTATATAACTATAAAGAAGGATGAGAAGGTATTTTATCTTCTGACAAAGTATAACCTCTAAGACATTCTAGTGAAAGAAAACACAAGAGTACATAAAATAGTGAGAGAGTAAAAATATACACAAAGTTTGTATATGCATAAAGTATATGCAAAATATTTTATATACTTCAGAAATTAATAACTTGAACTATCTATGTCACCAGCATTGCTAAAGTTAAAGAAAAATAAGCACCCATATCTATCTGGTATTTGTATGAAAAGCTTAAAATGCTTTTGTAAAGTAGTTTGGAAAGTTTTGCTTGAATAAACACATAAATCCTTTGGCCCATGCATTTCATTTTGGGAAAATTGCACTACAAAAATAAATGTCAATATGTAAAGCTGTCTAAATAAGGGCATTTATTTCAACATGGGTTGTATAGGAAAAATCAGATCAAAGCAAAAGTTGTGAGCAATATGAAAATACAACAGTAGAAAACTGTAAAAATAAGTTATGGTAAAGTCCTATTATAGACTATGATTCAAATTTCACAAAGGATGGATAAATCCTAGTAATAATGTTAAGTGAGAAAAGGAGATTGTAGAATAATATGTCCTGTGTGTTCCTATCTTTCCAGCGAAATACACGGCTATAACATTAGTTATTTCAGCAGAATTCCATGAAAGCTCCATGGATTCACACTGCTGTGAACATGTTTATCTTTCTCCCAGAGTCCACGCCACTCAGGAACATTGTTCACTTTGTAGTGATGCCACCCAGAGCCTGGAAACTGCCGCAGCAGAGCCCGAGCCCCACGGTGACCCACATTGCTTCTAGTTTGATTTCACTGGGCAGAGCTTATCACATGAACTCAATCTATCAGCAAGGGAGGGGTCTGCAAAATGCAGAGTATTAGCAAGCAAAAATTATCTCTTCCAGAGTGTGTGTGTGTGTATATATATATATATATATATATATATATATATATATATATATCTTAATATGAACACAGCAAAATTTTAACATTGTTGCTCCTGGTGAAAAGTAATAAGAGGTAGAAAGTTAGGTTTAATATTTGGCTTGTAGTAATGAGTCTGTACCACTTTATATACGAAAGAAGATTCAGGTAAAATTAGGAGTATTTTGCGGGGGTTGTCATTTTGTTTTGTTTTTCAGTACTGGGGATTGAACCCTGGGCCTTTTGCATTGCTAGGCAAGCACTGTAATGCTAAGCTACAACCCCCTTTCTGAAATCAGGAATATTTGTATATGCAACCACATATACTCCATGGACACACTCAGAACTATTGATAAAATCCAGTTTATGAAGGACAAAAGGAAACACATGGATTTGATTAAGACAAGAAAAGAGAAAGTCAGTCAGTGGCTTTGGGTTCCTGAGACAGTCAAAGGGAGTACGGCACAATATCTCAAATAAAGATCTAGTCTTTCTAGTATTTCTATCGTAAGTAATAGAAAACACATATAAAAAGGATACAGGTAGAGATGATCTTGTATCTTTGATGTGTAGAGCATGAGAAAATGTCTCCCTCATTATTCCTATCCTATCTCTAAGAAATGAACGTCGATTTTCTTTTGAGGGTGAAGAAGTAAACAGTTTGCAGGTTGACTAGATTAGGTAAAGCTTGAAATAACAATTATGCAGGACAGAAAAATGAACTCCAGGGCCGGTGAGATGGCTCAGTGGCGTGCACGCGTGCCTGGCAAGCGCGGGGGCCCAAATTCGACTCCGGAACCCACATACGAAAAAAGGGCAGGCGATATCGCTCAGCAGCACAGGCGCCTGATGGCATGGGAGGTCCTGAGGTCGACCCCTGGTACCCACCAAAAAAAAAAAAAAAAGGAAAAATGAACTCCGTATTAGTGCTACCAGCATATTAGCCACACATCCACATCTTCAGATTTCACTAATTACTTTCTTTCTTTAGAACTTACTGCTTACCTCCAAGATCACTATCACACTCTTGCTATCACCATTGCTGAGCTGTCTGTATAGTCCCCACCGAAGCTGCAAATCAAGCTCGTGTTTGGTATATCTCAGGTACTGAATGCATCCATATTGTTTCTGTTTCCTGTTCTGCATATAGGTGGAACCTGGCTTTGAGAGCATCCACCAAGGAGCAAGGAGACATAACCAAAATATTCCGGGTATTTAGCACCTGTGGAGTAAAACTTGACCAGTGGGAAACAAGGAATGGCACAGAGGGCCAGGTATAAAGAATCTCCCTTTTTCTTTATCTTCTACTCAACATATAATTCCTATCTGCAGCACGTGGAAACAAATTACACCTGCTTTGAGTTCTTACGTATGGCTTTAAAGGTCATCATGAAGTGGTAGTGAATGCAATGATACATCACATTTTTTTCTTGTACTTTATGTATTTCCATTGTTTGTCTTGCTTTTTCCTACACACATGCACACACACACACACACACACATACGCACACACACACAAATACTCCTTTGGCTTTCCGTGGGGTCAGCTTTTTATAAGATCTGGACTAAAATAATTGGTACAGGAAGTGGTTCAAGAAAGCAGATGCTCATTTATGTGGAGCCAACAAAGACCATATTGGTGGCAATTGGGGTGGTATTTGTTCTTTTATCTGTTATTAATAAGAATGAAATGTGTGTAGGACACAAGGGCATGGGAAATCACTGACTATTTCAGTGTGGAGAATAGATGAATATAAAAATATGCGTTAGGATTGCTTCTTAAGACAGCCTTAGACAATGTGCCAGCAGAAAATGACAGCTGAAGATTAATCCTCCCACACTTAAACAAAAAGGAACTCTTTAAAAGCCAAATTATCTAAGTGTTAGCTTTATTGGAAAGACTTATCTTCTCTAACTACAGCCACCTATACTGAAAATCATGCCCAGAATTGGGTTATTTGAATGATAGAACTGTAATGGAGACTAAATGCACAACTTAAAATTTTTCCTGTCATATTTAAAGCACTGGGGGTAAAAAAAGAGCAGGACATTGAGACCTGGGTTGGAAATATTTTGGTGAATAAACACAGTAACCTTGAAAGCACAAGTAGTACTGAAGTGTCCTTGCCAGAAAAAGTAGCTCCTTTCTGTAGACTGAATAATGAAGCATCTAATTCGAGTACCTTGCATGATATGAATTTCTTTCAAGTCATAGGCTCATCATCCCATTTTACTAATTATAGGGACACTAGCTTTCTACTAACTCTCTATGCTTTATTTTCCAGGAGATCAAGACAAAAACAATGTACTAAAATGGTTTCTGGGGTCAATTAGTCTCTTCAAGCACAAAGTAAAAAATTCAATTTAAAAGTAAGAAACTTCATTATAATGAAGGACATGTATCGCTGAGATATAAGCAATAGACTAAAACACACAAAGACCTCACTGATCTCTGCATCAGTAAGGTTTCATGAAAGAAATAACCATTAAATAGTATTTGACTATGCAATTATAGACACTGGCTAAAAACCCTCTGTAAAGCTGATGTTTTCATGCTTGATGTAATGGGACAGCAATAAGAAAGGAAGATGGACATCATATGGAGATAGAAAGAAAACGAACTCATTAGGACAAATTAAAACTTAACCCTGATGAAGTGAGTATTCTTAAGGAGAAACCGGCACCTTTTATCATAAAACTCAACAGACACTTGGCCCAGGACGGAAGATGAATGGGAAGGTAGAACAGCTTTATCAATCCTGCAGGCAAGCATTTCCGGTCTTGAGTGAAATGCCACATCTAGGGCATCCTAAATATCCACCAAAAATGAATAGAAAATGCATCTCCCCCTCCAAAATGGATAGGAAATGGGAACAAGAAAAAACTTAACATTACATTCCTCCCCTTTCTCCTTTCCACAGATTACTCTGATCTACAGATCTTCCTTAGTGCCCAACCAAAAGAATTCTCTCTGCTGAATGAACATATTTGCCAAGTGACCTATTGTGTCTCTTCTCATCCCATCATAAGCAGGTATGCAGTGTGACACCTCATTACATTGTATTGTGTCAGGTTTGTGCCTTGCCTTCCATTTTCCACATTTTCACCCTTAGAACTTGCTCATCCCCATTAATAATAGCATATCAATCATTTTCTCAAGCTCTGTGTGCCACAGAAATTGAATAAAACCACCAGGCAACTTGAAAACCCAGCTGAGGCTCAAGTATAAACACATAAAGAAAAAGAGGCTTTTTTGGTTCATTTAGGGCTTGGATTTTGCCAAAAGTATTCATGAAAAACTTTTTTCACATTTTATACCTGTAACCAGTGATGTGTCAGACAGTTTTTTTTACTCCATTCTTTCTACTTATTCTATCAGTAAAAGTTTTGATGGAGAAAAAATATAAGGTCATTCTGGAAGGAAGAACTTCATAAGCCAGATCCTACCTCTACAGTATATATTTCACCCAAAGTAAAAAAATACATACAGAGCAATAAAATATGATGTGCCATTGCTCTGGCTACCATGCCATAATGAGCTTTGAAGAAATACCTTAGAGAGCAACATGGCCCCTTAGTAAAGAGAAGAAAGCAAAAACAATGGAGAAGGTTCTAAGGCTGCCAGAAACGAATGATATTAGGACTTTGTATCTCTCATTATTTTGCCCAGAATAAATCTGAACTTCAGCACATGCATAATATTCATTTTTACTATTTTCTTAAATTTTAAGAAATATTATGCAAAACATTTCCGTAGGATCTATCCAGATTTACAAATCCAAATATACTATTGCAATATATAATCACTTCTGAGATAAAGAGGAACTACAGACTACAGAAGAGACAGTAAAAAGGTTGCTCTCTACATTTTAATTAAACCAACATTTATTAAGCATTCCTTATAGGCCACATAAAATAGATGACACTGAGTGTATAAAAACGAATTAGGGCCTAATTTCAGTGTAATGTGATGACGAGCATTCTGAAAGAGGAAACGTGAAGGGCAGTGACAGGAAGAGTGTCTATTCCTGGGACTTTGAGAAGACCTCTGAAAGAAATGACAATTACCTTAGATTTGGAGGATAATTGGAAGTCAGGCAAAGGAGGGACCAGTGGTATTTCAAGATGACCTTTGATGTTGGTTTATGCACTTACTAAGTAGTTAAATATGCTCAAAAAAAAAAAAAAACCTATATGTCATTTCCAAAACCTCATTCCTTTACTTGCTTGGCTTTTCAAACCAGAGGGCAAAAGAAAACAATTTCATCATTTGAGTCACAATACTGAATGACACTACCACAGAGCAAAATGGAACTAAACTTAGGGCTTTTCAAACCTTGAAATGGATTTTACATTTAAATAAATACATGAATATCCTATTTAGGGCTGCTTTTTACAGATGCACAGGTTTTTCCCAAGTACACTATTTGTAGCTCAAGTCCTTTCAGTAGTTAAGTATATGTTTGGAACTCATAGGGTGATATGAAAGACGGGAAAACAGAGGGCAACAAAAATGCAATGATTTTCACTTATTTACATATTTAAAAAGTGTGCTTCAGGATTCCTACTACATTATCAGCACTAAGCTCTTTTTCCTTCAAATAAGGTCTCCTTCTGAGAGAAACAAGAATAACAGCCAAACCATGTTTTAAAGCAACAAGGTGTTTCCCACAATTTACCCAGAATCTCTGCCTGCTCCAGTACCTCAGTGCAGTTGATGACAGAAGCAACAAAGGAAGCCAGTTACCTGTTACCATCTGTCCCCAAAAGCTGATCATTATAACCAGTCATACAGAACAACTGGGTGAGATGTGTCTTTTGTCTGCTATTTTTGTCCACTTTTACATCTTTATTTGAGTCCTAAGGTTGAAATATCAACAATCTACATTTTCATCCATTTTTCCAATGTTTTTCCTAATTCCCGCCAAACATCCACACAGATATTAAGTGAATACCTCTTAACCTTTTATGAAATGTAGCTGAACTATGCAGAAAAAAAAATAAAAACATAAACCATATCAGGTTAAAACCTTAGGACAAGTGCTTGATCCAAGAAAAATTATTCTCTTTTCTTTTGTATGGTGTCTACATGGTAGATAATTCTTCTTCCTGCCTCCTTCTGCTTACGGTTGATTTGTACGATCTAAAGTACCTAACCTAGGGCCGGTGATAATGGTGAGCTGATGCAAGCTACGGTGGGCAGGCAAGAGGATGGAAGATGTGCACTGCTTCTTCCCACATTGCGCACGTTCATGATCAAAAGCCAGCTGGGAGCCTGAAACTTCAGCGGATTTCTACCAAAGTCTCCCATATTTCAACACCAATGCTTTCCACAATTATACTCACCAAATACTTCATCACTGTTCTATCACTGAACAAATGTCTGAGTCACACTTCCTCCTCCAGGATCCAGGTTCCTGAAGGGTTCTCCCCCCTTTTCCTGCCATTCTCCATCTCGAAAAACCTCCCACTGAACCTCTGGGGTAAAACAGAGTTGGCTCCGCTTCTCTGCATGTTGATAGCGACTTCTTGCGAACTTGACTCTTCCCTAGGAACACTGCCTTCTCTTCTATTTCCTCCTCAGATTTTATGTCATTGAGCTTCTCCTGCTTCTGTTTACAATCTCTGGGCACTCTCTTCTTGCCCCCACCCACCAAAAAAACAGATTCTATCAACGCATTCTATCAAACTATCTACTTCATTCTTATGCTAACACATTTTTCATTTTTTGAAAATGTTATCTACTATTCACCAGCACACTCACCATTAGTACTTCTTCCATAGCTATGACCCCAGTTTCACTTGCTGTCCTTTGGTCATTTTGAATAGGTCCACATTTCACCATCAAAAGTATTCCAGTTTGGCCAATCCATTATCTAGTCACTATGGCCATAATTACTGGTGTTGACAACAGGCAAATAGATGATACTTCTAGCCCTCTATCTTCTCATCCAATGATAACACTGTATACCCTCACTTGGTCATTCAACAATCATGCCTTGGGTCTTTCTCTTTACCAAGCACTAAACCACCTCCTCCACAATCTTAATTTCTATTTCCCAACTTTCTGACTTTCCCACCTTTTCAAGTGACACCTACTATCAAACTAACTACACAACTCTTTCTCCCTACAGTTGACTGCTTCTACCACTTTTTCCTTTTCCCTTGCATCCACATATCTCTATTTCCTTACATAAGAAACATAAATTCCCTAATGAGCCATTAAAATCAATCCATTGAATACACTCTCAGTTTTTGTTTCTCCTGCCCTTCATCTTGCCGGGGACCAGGCTACATGATAGATTATGGGGATCCCAACTATATGATTTAAGCCCCTCCACTCCCCACCACCCCACAATCCTAGGTCAGTGTGACCTTGCTTCAGGAACAGGGAAGTGTATGGAAGGCCACATTTCCCCTGGCTGTGGGTGGAATGCTAATTACTCGGCACTCCTGAGGCAAGATAGAATCTGCTGAGGACAGTTGTCAAAATATGGGTATCTGGGTATAGAGAAATCTGGTTCCTCATTAACTTAATCCTTATCCACCCATTTGCTATAGTTACCACTCCATGAAATGTGTGCTACCCCTCGCCCTGCGTTTCTTGCTAGCTAATAAAAGTGAGTCAACCATGGAGGTGGCTGAGCCAGTCCACTAGAGGCAAACTCCTCCCAATCCTCCTTGTACCATGAAATTTGTCTCTATTTCTTTATTCCCCATCATTGCCCCCACAGGTATCCGAGGGTCTGATCAGCCTTCAGTATCATCTTATTCCCTTGGCTATACTGAACACTTAGTTAGGTTTCTATTTTCTGCCTATTTCACGCTTGTACACAACTAGTTGGATTAGTTTGGAAATAGATTTATGTGCACATACATCACTATTTTAACTATGCTGACAGAACTAAGTTTAAGTTTATGATCCCTTCAAATGCCAACATAATACCGTGTGCTAATTTTACTGTATTTCCTCAGATCATTCACTCTTTCACCTACCTCAGTGATTCCATACATTCTTCTCCCTTATCCTTTTTCTCAAGCTGATGAATTTACCTCTGCTTCACACAGGAAAGAGAAGCACCCAGAAATGAACTCCCTCAAGACCTGGGCATCCCATCTATTCACCCCATACATTTGGACACTGCCTTCTATCTTATACAAAGATCAGTTCCTGCACTTGTCCAGTAGATTTCACTGGTTCTCCTAAGAAGAGAGAAGACAGAGGGAGGAGAAAATGTTTTATGAAATAGGAGAGGGGCTGAAAAATGTGACACAAGGGACCAAGAGCATCTGCTGCAGAAGTGATTCCCAATCTATTCAGACACTAGAGAAATATGCACAAGTTTGGGGTCCAACTATACCTAATAGGGTTCAGGCCAAAAACCCATCTCATAAAATCTGACAATCTCTATAGTAGACCACGGTGGCTACTTCATTGTTTGCTTGTTTCCATCTAGAGTTCCCATAATTAGTTAAATATAACTAGAAATTCACGTGGTTTAGTTTGTGCGGTTTACCAGACTGGTTTTGTTATTACAGCAATTGGTCCTCTTTGCTTTTAATAATTAAGCTATTAAATTAGTTATTAAGTAAAGTGCTTCTTGGCCTTTGCCATTCTCTGGATGTTCTCTTTCTATCAAAATCATGGAGCCCATGTCAATCATATTGTTTCTTACCAGCATTTCCAGCATAGAGAGAACAGTCACTGCAGCCCTTTGCAAAAATGCCAGTGACCTCATTATCTGTATCCTTGTCAAGGCTTTGAAGCAGTAAATGCTGTTCAGTGGTACATGATACATCCATATAAGCAATCCTTTCTTCTGCAAGATGCCAAAATAGAACAAATTTTAGATGATGTTGTGAAGCCAAATTATTAGTTATACATCAATTTTATTTTCGAAAGTAAAAGAATGCATTATTAATGCATGCACTGGTTCAAGTCACTGTAATAGGTCAGGGAGGTCATATTTAGTGGTTTAATTTTCACACAATTAGTGAGAAATTTAATCTACTTTGATGGAAGATTAAAAAAACATAATTTTAACAGACATGTTAATAAATGTAGTTTTGTATAAATATTCTTTATAGGTTAGGAAGTCAGAAGTTATTACAAAGTAACTACTAAAACAAATCTCAAATGTTATGGAGAAATAATTTTGTTCTACTTAGTGAACAAATATAGAAATTCAATTTAATGATGTCTAAAGAATGAATGTAGATTAATCTGAAATTGTATAATGAATTTTTATAAATAATGCCTCAATTTTTCCCATGTTGAGTAATGGCTTTTACATTTTCAAAAGCACTTGTGTGTAAATAATTTCAATAAATATTTTTCATTAAGCACCCATGAAATATGTGTGTCCAAGTAGAATTTTAACCATGGCTAAATGAGATTACGTAATTTTTAACATTTTTCTAAAAATTTATTTCTGATAGCTTCTTGTGGTGTGACACACAGATGAGCTCAGTGTCCTATCCTCCAGCAGAACAAAGGCTCCTTGAGTGCGCTGTTAAATCAGAATCCTGGTGTGTTTATGTACACTGTTAAATTCAACCAGATATGATGTTGCTTCTCTCCTCTCACCTACTAAATTTTAGAATTCATTCTCACACGTATTCCTTAGACTTCTATTCATATTCATTACCAAAGTTGTGCATTCTTTTGCTTTGTTAATCCTTTGCTTCTCCCCAGGTTTTATTATACAATTGTCCCCATGGGTCGTGCTGGGATCTAACTCTGCTACAATATCTGGTTATTTAGAAGGATAAAGGAATAAAGGGAATGGAAATGGACTCACTTTAAAAGATAACCTCCATACGCAAGAGATATAAATATCTTTAAGCAGGGGACGACACCCCTTAGCAAACAAGAGGAGAGACGGGCTTACATGGTGAATAAAGGTTCAGTGGAGGGTGAGAATCCTTCAATTAATCTAATTAATCTACAACAAAATTGTTGAGGACTGCTCTTAACTGCTAATACTTTGACATTCAAAGAAGAGACTGCAAAGCTCGTGGGTCCAAAACACAATGAATTTCAACAATGGGATGCACCAAAGCTTTAGCTGGCTCTAGGTTAGTCATTTTGGCACTGCAACTACAAGATAAGAAGTTCCTGTTGACAAAGTCATGGGAAATTTCTGGTTTTCAGTGTGTGCCTCAGTAGCAAAAATTTAGGGCTTTGATTACTCTGTATTTGTATAGTATTATTAGAATGAGCTGTTTTGTTCTGTATCCTTTAATTTTACTTGTATTTCATAGTGTGGTAAAGGTGCTTATAAGCACTGCTGATAATTTAACCATTTGACAACTACTGGAAGTAGTCTTCCAGAGTATCTTGACTGAATGGTAATGCAATTTTTGTGATTTTTACCATACCTGAAACAGATAACCAAACTCAGATTCCCCATACCCTTATTCTCTTGAGAGTCTTTTACCTGAATCCCATTCTTTGTGCCAAAATTTATTCAGTCAGTGTTCTTACTCCAGTAGCAAATCTCAACAATGTATTAAGATCTTTAATTGGCTGAATCTGCATTGTAGGAACAAGAAATGCATACATTTTAATATTCAGGATAAATCGTCAAAATTTTTTTTATCAAGATTATATGTGGCTACAAATAGTTTCAGTCCCCAAAAACTTCACTTTTCCCTATAAATTATTTTTTAACTCATTGGAGAAATGTTTATGGTAAATTTGGGGCCATATTTTCAAACTATACTCAGATGATGAGAAAAAATGTAATGAACTACATTGCAGAGTTGAATGCAAGCAAAGTTCAGGTGACATTTTCTACCCGCTGGACCTCCACAGAGGAGTATGCAGCCTTCCAACACTTACCTAGGCTTCTTGTGGAAGCATCTGAGAAGGCTCTAGAGGCTGTTTTCAGTAAGAATTTGCTACACCTTCTCAGTTTATAGTCCAATTATCCATAACATCTGTCAGAACTTGCTACAGTTTCAATGGCCTCCTGTAGAGTATTCTAATTTAGTAAAAATAAAAAATCCTCAATGTGAAATGAAGCTAAAGTTTAAATTCAACACCATCAACACCAAAGACACATTATAACAAAAGGTTTGGAAAATAACATCCCTCTAAATCGGGGGTTGGAAAGTATTTTCTGTAAAGGGCAAGGTAGTAAATATTTTTATGTTTTGCTGATCATTCAGTTTATGTTGCATCTACTCAGTTCTGCCACTGTAGCACAAAAACAGGAGTAAATGATACTTTAATAAATGATGTCGCTGTGTTTCAATAAAATTTTATTTATGGACACTGAAATTTGAATTTCCTATCATTTTTATGTACCATATAGCAGAAATTTCTTTATATTTTTGCAATTATTTACAAATGTAGAAGCCATTCTTAGTCCACAGGTTATACAAAAACAGGTGACTGTTGAATTTTCCCTGTGAACGAAAGTTCGTTAATGCTTTATGTACATTATAGAAAACAAGTAACAATGTTTAACACGGGCCTTACTTCCACTAATTATATGGTGATACTAATATTTAAATTTGTGTGAAATTAGTGGGCCTTATGTGGTACAATACACAAGTGGTTGATAGAAATAAAAACAAATGTTGCTTGGACTTTGTGAACTGGGGTAAATTTACTTGTAAAATTAGGATAATTAACACCCGAAACATAAAATAAATGCATATGAGACTTTGTGATACATACATAAGACAAAGCATGGTAAGCCTTTAGGATAGGTGCCAGGTATACAATAAGAATTCAGGAAATGCTAGGTTATTAATAGATCCATTGGCATCCATATCCCTAATGGGAAAACAGATGTGAGTAGCTACCGCCAGCAGATTTCCAATACTCCCATCCCATTAGCAAGAGCATCCCAGTAGCAAGAAAGATGCAATAAAACACTCCACTCATCTCACTCCCCTCAGTCTTTTTCTATATTCATCAGGAAATATCTTCTAAAAATCATTTGACTTCTCATAGAGTTGACTTTCAGATAGTCTCAGGCTTGTAGTAATAACATGCTATTTTATTGGGCAACCAATCATGAATTCACAAGAGTGAATCTCAAAAGTTGAATCCACTCAAAGTGTTCTATCAGTAAGATTTCTGAGGCCAAAGGCTGCAGGTCAGCCCCTACAACCTGGGAGATTAGCCAGATAATAACAGATGCCCCTAAAGGCTCCCTCGGACACCAGTATGGCAAGCTCCACTCCATCGCCTGTATGTCATCTCCCCCCATGTGGCTGCTAATCAAGCCTTTCTAGATACAGGATTTCACTCTAGGTCTCAGAGCTTAGCTCATTTCATGTCTTCCTCCTGGCTGAGAGAGATTTCCTTTCAGTGTCAGGAAAGGGGGCGATCAGGTGAGGAGAGCTGTTTAGTAATCGGATCACAGGACAAACAGCTGAAATAAAATAACTCAAGAGGATGATTCTTAAGGGAGTGATAAGAAAAGTAACTAGGAGAAAGAGGGCATTTTTTACACCAACACTATTAATTCTACTTTTGTCAAAAATATTTACTACAACACCAACCAACCCCCTGCTATTGACAGTTATTTTAAAATACACATTGTGTTCATGGGCTTTCCATGAAGACACAGAAAAACTGTTCTGATATGATGTTGGCTGGTTGTTGTCAATACGAATCTCAGATGTCTTTGGGGGATCATTTTAGACTGTGGGAAATTACATTGCACTGACTAATGAGCATTTTATGGTAGAAGGTAGACTGTGCAAGACTGAGAAATGTTCATTAATGCTTTAATCTTTCTCCCTCTATCTGATTGCATCTATTAGTCTTCTTTCCCACTATCCCTCTCAATGGGCAATGACGATTTTTGGTCAGGTTTTCATTATCAATGTGTTTCTATTTTTTTTTTCTTTTATCTTGTGTATTTTTTTCCTTGTATAAGCAAGACAAATGCTTTCAGCCCACAAGGAGAGCTAAGCACTCTCAGAGTAACTGACTCATTTAGCAGTGCTTGGCTTCCTGTGCTTGTCAGCTGCAGGTGACATTTAGCACAGGCTTTATCTCAGTTGTGGTAATTACTGGGCTGACACGAGCTCTCATACATAGCACAGATTGCTTTCAGCAGATGTAACCAAGCAACTCTGCTTTCTCTGGAGCAGTTTATCTGGCTTTCAAATTGTGGCACTCCAAATAGACACACACACACACACACTCACTCACACACACAAATAGTTTAATTCATTTTTATAGAAATAGTCACTCTTTGTTGCTCTGAGTATAATGATTTATGCCATGAGGCGATGGAATGGAATGGGATATCTTCATTGAACGCAAGTTCTGCATTACACATTGCCAGTGCATACTAATAAATAGAAAGGGTACTGTTATTGTAATGTATCTCAGCAGCGCACTAAGTGCTACTTTAATGATGTAATTAATATGCTTCTATTTACCATTTGATATTCTTAAGCAGCAATTGTTACTGATGGCATAGCAATGATTTTTTTTAAAGATTTCTCGGAGCAGTATTTTTTCTCTTAGAAAAATTGGAATGGAAACAAAATATTTTAGTGAAAGAAGGGAAGATCACTAACAACATTAAATTCTTATCTCAGACATCTTAGTGATGCAGCAACTTTCAAGATAATCCTTAAGTTTAGACAGCTTAGCATTATTCATATTTAATGAAAGTATTCATCCTAAATAACCATATTTTTTAAGAAAAGGAAAGAAAGACTGGCCCTTTAATATTTTCAGGTTTAATTGGCCTTCTCATATTTCCAGACTCCAAGATTACTCTGGCCAGTTAAAAATTACATTAAAAAAATACACAACTGGGGCCGGTGAAATGGCTCAGCTGCTTAAGCGCCTGCCCGGCAAGCGCGAGGGCCTGAGTTCGACTCCCGGAACCCACATAGGAAAAAGGGGCTGGTGATATCGCTCAGCGGCATGGGCGCCTGCTGGCGCGCGAGGTCCTGAGGTCGACCCCCGGTACCCACAAAAAAAAAAAAAATACATAACTGGCCAGAACTGTAATTCAAAATGTGCCAGCTATTTTTGCTATAAGTTGTAACTATTTAAATGTTTAAAGTTCCATATTACTGGATTGTTTGACTCTACACCGTGCTGTGCGATGTATAGGAACGAGCTGTAGAATTACTAGTTATAAATTGCTGTACTGTAAATTGTGAAATCTATGGAGGCTTCAGCCCAAGGGTTCTGAGTGAAATGATAGGCTGATGGCGGTAAGTTTGACAGAGGATTAGGTCAGGCCAGGGCTAAAGTGAGATGATGAATGGGAACCTAGCTAATCAGAGGAGTGTTGCCTGGTGCTCCTTTTACAGGGTTAGGGAGGTGGAGAGAGAGACAGAGACAGAAAGAGGGAATAAACTCCGGCATATCACTCAAGAACGTTCTTTCACTTATTAAAAAGAAAAGATGAAAAATCTTAGAGACATTTCTAAGACCTTTAAATGTTGTAATAAATGTTGGATGAACTGAGGTTGAGCCAGATTGTAATTATGCAAAATAAAGCTTTTTGTTAAATAGAATTTCCATAAGAAATTTTAACCTCTGGCATTTAAATAAGAAGGCAAGGGATGAGGTGCCATCAGGAATAAATGTTAAACCTGAGCAAGATATGGACTTATCAAAAAAAAATTAAAAATAACTTTCTAGCCTGCCCTCAAGTTCCATCAAGAGAATAAAGGTATTTGTAAGAAAGCATCTACCACTTATGCTCTGCAGAGATGTGAAATAAAAATACCCAGTGACAGTTAACCCTCTGTAGTACTTTTACTTTATTTTGAGAGAAGCTGTCACTTGGTGGAATTCACCTGCATTGCATAGGGCACTTTAAGTGGCAGCTATCTTTCAAGCATCCATTTTTCAAACAACTGAATGTTGATTGGAATTAAGATTCCATTCATTTGACACAGACTCTGCCTCTAAATAGCAAAATGCTTTTCAGTGCCAGGTTGTTTCAAATTCTTGCAGCAACTGATTATTGACATCAGTTATGAATGATGGCTCGCCTGATTTTCTACCACAATGCACTGTACAGTAATGTTCACACAGGGAGGGGAATAACTTTTGTATTGTATCTTTCAATGTTTTCTCTACCAAGAGAAATGAAGAAAACCAATGTAAGGAAAAGGGTTCAGAGCAGTAGGAAAATCTACGTTCAAATGGTGCTCCACAGTCTGCCTCTTCTCAGTCTCAGGCTCCTTCATTATGGAAAGTCATTGATATATTCCTCTTTCTCCAGGGGCAAAGTGGTTAGCAAATAATCATGCTGATGTATCTGAAATCTTTACAAGGAAGTCTTAATATTACCTTACAGGGTTATCTACTGAAGTTAAATCTCGGAAAATCTCCTAACAACCATTTCCCATATAAAACATCTACCTTCTTTGAAAAGTGAATTTCGGGCTTAGCAAAAATCATCATAATAACAGGGCTGAAAATAGAATCCTTCCACTTCTTCCTTACAGACCACAAGAGAGAAGCAAACCAAGCGGCAAGTATCCTCCCCACGAGATGAAAGATAACGCAGTCACCAGCCTGCTCACGGCCTGCACCAGCACTCGAGATCAGTGCACAGCTGCAGGCTGGCTTTTGAGAGAGACCCTGACTCACAGCCTGTCTCCTGGAGGTCATAACATTTTAGTGACTCTTCTCTCTGAACAGAATAAAACCTGCAGGTAGTTAAAGGGAATGAATATTCTGTTTAAAGCAATGGAGTGGAAGAAAGGGGAAAAGAGAGTCGATGAGAACCAAATGTCTCCCGTATGATTCCGCATAGAGCTGCTGGAAGGCCATATAAAAAATTAATCTGACTCATATAATTCTCCTCAAAGCAAAATATATGCACATAATAAAAATGAAACTCAAATATGAAATATCTGTGGTTTTTGACAACATTGTGGGATGCAGCATTAATTTGCCTTTATTGTTGATTCTTACGCTTGTAATTTATTGTGTTGTTTTTCCTTATATTTTAGGACACAACATTTAGTTGGGAATGTAAAGGATATCTCTTCCTATCTTAGAAAGTAAAAGGCTATGAACATTTACCATACCTCCAAACAATACTATTTTCTTATAGGTGTGTGCCTAGCTATTATTAATGAATTGCTGAGTTCTCCTAAGAGGTAACTAAGCTTTGTAATCCTTTAATAGAAGATTCTATGAAATCGAAGTTCTGGCTTCTGGCCTTCATTTTTGCCCAGTTAGGATGACAAGATTTTCAGGAAATGCTGTCACAATTAATTTTAATAGAAACAAATGACAAAGAGTGGGCTTGAACAAGATAAGATGCGGAAGTAGGACCATTCTTAAATGTACACTGAGTCCAATTTCATTTGTCTTTCTCTGGAAAACACATGCAGAAAGAAATTAATTCTGAAGAAGCATGAACCAAGTGAAAGCCAAGACTTATAAACCAGATTACACCCTGCATATCAAGCACACATACACACTGATTGATTTATTTAACTATGAGATTCGTGACAGATTACAACCCTCTTTCGAAGAGGGATTCTGAGTCTTGCAAAGGTTTGGGTTGCAGAGAAGAGCCCCAGATTCTGTGCCAAATTTGTATATTCAGAATTATAAACATATAAAGGTGCCTTTGGTCCTCTTAGAATTAATCACTTCCTAATATTTGTTCCTCTACTAACTTTATAGCTCTATTTGAGCTCTTTTCCACTGTAACTGTTAACTTGTCTTTTTCCTTACAAAGCTGTAAGCATTTTTAGATTACATATCATTTTATTCATCTTTATCTCACCAAAATACCACACAATGTTTATGACATAGTGATACTTAATGAGTTCATCCTAAATCTCCTATGCCTGCTTTTTCAAATATTTCTGTAGAGATTTAGGATTGATGGGACCCAAACCCTGTGCTTAGTAAATTCACAGTCTAGAGGTGTGCATGTCTAGGATAAGGAGCAATTACAAAAACCAGTGTTAGTTTACTGCTAACGTTCTCATATAGTGCAATGGGTGTGTAGGCAACAAGGTATGTTCAGAACATCTTCCCTTCCTTAAACTCTCAGTGGGCTACGTGTAAGTGGTTGCAATGATTAAGACAAGTCCAAAGAAAAAGCTTTCATTTGTCTTTATATTTTGATAAATTAACTCAGAGGAGATAGGCAGGAGGATAAGAACTCGTGGAATACTTGAATAACTGCTTATGAAACAAATTAATAAGCAACAAATAAGTGTGGCACAGCCTGAGAAGGAGAAAAGATAGGAAATAGCATTGCCTACTGAGTAGCCTGAGGACGTAGTCTCTAAAGGACATATGAAGAAAGGCCAGGAAGATACACAGGCTCCATGACACAGTGATACCCCAAGTAGGGAAACTATAGAAAAACCTCCTTCTATACCCAACAAATATAATTGCTAAAAACAAAAAAGGCTTTAAAAATGGAAGTCTATAAATAGTTCTAAGTGGGCACAGGCTACCTTGCAAAGATGAGGAGAAAGCAGCCTCACCCAGTGGCCTTTGGGCTCATTCACTTCTCTTTAGATGCAGGCCTGGCCCGAGTTCAGCCCTGAACTCAGAGTTCAGCTGGACTCCATAAGCTGTGGCTGGCTTTGCCTTGAGAGCATTCATTTACATATTCTGCCATATTAGAGACTTTAAAGATTATTTTATGTTTATTTTCTTCTATTCTTGGGCATGAAGCCTGATGGGGCCCATGGAGAGGACATGGGGTGATCTGTGCGTGTGAGGCAGGAGGTGCTACAAGGCCTTACTTCACCTGTGTTTGTGGACAGAGAACATACTTGGAGAGTTGAAGGAGTTTTTCCATGTGTTTTTTTGAGCACGGATACTGACAGCCTAGCCAACAGGTGTGAGAGTTTCTATGTATTGTGGTTTATCCAGAAATAGTTGGGGGTATTGTCTAGTAATGCAAAGGTCACATGAACACTAAGTGACAGGATCAAGAGCTATTGAAGTCAGTATTGCTTGAATTATACCAAGACTGATGGGGACAGCGGACATCACCAATGACACCAAACTATTTCTGTTTTCTTGCTTCCTCATCCCCTAGAATCTGAGCCTCTTGCCTTCCCTCATTTCCTCTTTACAGCTCTTGGATCTCCATTTATCTTCATCAGGTATGTTTCACTCTGGTGGAGCAACATATTATATGCATTTGCTTAGGTCAGACTTCATTTTTTCTTTATAAAACATTTCCATTACTTGGTGTTTTTCAAATTATAAAATTAACACATGCTTATTGCAACAATCAAATAGCATAATAAAAAATGTAAAGAGGCAATGATAATTATCTTTCCCCTGCACAGGTTCCAAACCTTTAAATGCCACGCCAGTGGGGCAACCAACATTAACATCTGGTGTGTATTTTTAACCCTTTCCCCTTGCTCTTATACCTGTAAATATAGACACATATGGAGCTAATTTATTCATTTGTTCTACCATAATAGAGGAATAATATATACATCTTCTGCAACTTGCTTCTTTCACTTAACAATGCCATTTGGATTCAAATTACAAATCAACAGATACTGATCTATTTTTTAAATCTATTCTTGTGCCATATACCACATTTTATCTAAATGGGTTCATACTATTCATTGTGAATTTAGAACTATTTTCTTGAATACACAGAACAGGGTCTACATGGTAAATGTACATACTTAATGCATTTTCTCACAGTGAACACATACATTTAACCTTCACTGAAGTAAAAAAATAAAACAGAATACAGGTTGAACCTCACAAACTCCTGGCCCCTCACTCATCACACTCGAATGCCCCTGGCTCATATCCTGACTTTTAACACTGTAGGTCAGTTCTGCCTGTTTAACTAGTTATATAAATAAATCATCAGTATGTAGGCTTCTACATCTGGTTTCATCCATTCCATAGATGATTATAAATTTTATCCATATTTTTGTATGTAATTTGCTGATTTCCCTTACTATAATTAGTCTAATAACCAAATAACAGATTTATCCATTCTACTATTAAAGTACATTGGGGTTGTTTGCAGTTTGGAAATTGAAGCGATGTGATGTCATTGTCAAAAGATGGAGTCTTCCCCAAACCTAAATTTCTCTATGCATTACAAATAAAGCCTTCTCTCCAAA
Source organism: Erethizon dorsatum (assembly GCA_028451465.1). Lineage (NCBI taxonomy): Eukaryota > Metazoa > Chordata > Mammalia > Rodentia > Erethizontidae > Erethizon > Erethizon dorsatum. The sequence goes on along the minus strand of CM051838.1, from coordinate 81,271,398 downwards.
AGCTGTTTTTTCCCACCACTGGCATCAAATCACTGTGCTGTAATTCAAAGTTGAAATTTGACAAATTTATTTTTCTCTGCATTTCTAGAATATCAAAGACTGTGTGGGTAGAATGGTAGAATGTTCTACTGTCTGGGCTGAGAACTAGAACCTCCTGTCTGAAGGAAGTGCAAGGGTGAAGACTGAAAGGCACTGGAAGACACAGGAAAACTTGTAGCACTTTGCAACAGTGGTACCTTAGCAGTAAAGAATAGCAGTGGTAACGACTGCTCTGTGTGCCAGCACCCAAACAAGAGGACAGGAATCCGATAGAGATGATAGCCAGGAGGACATACGAAGAATTGTTGAAAAATGTCCATTGGTCCAATAAAAGATAAAGAAAGAGCAAAGGGAATATGGAGTTAATGTGAAGAACAGAGACAAATTCTAGGAAGGAAAGTTGGAATGAGATGTTAGGAAAGGAAAAGAGACAGGATTCAACAATAGGTGCTAGCTATCAGACTTTAAAAACGAAAACGCATAAATCTAATTTTAAGTGCTTTCCACTGCTTCAGTCATGCTATTTTCCGTATCTTTGAACGCAGTTGATCTTCATATCATGGCTTCCATATTTGCAAATTCACACACTTGTTGAAATATATTTGTAATGCCAAGTCAATACCAGAGCGTTTTCACAGTTAGCTGCAGACATGCGCAGCAATCAGTGAAAGCTTTGGGTTGCCCGAAGCGCACGTTCACCACGGAGGCTGAACAGGGGATGCCTTGGCTTCTTGTTTCAGCTCATCGAGCCGACGAACATTATCTTCACGGTCTGTTAGGTGCCGTATTTTTGACATCCTTGTGCTTTCCGCTAGTGATTCTGTTATTTGAAATTCTACTATTTATGGGCCCAAGCGTGGAGTTGAAGTGCTCCTAAATGTTCCTAACAAGAAAGCTATGATATGTCAGAAAGAAAATGGATGTGTTAGATAAGCTTCCTTCAGGCACGAATTAGAATGCTGTTGGCCATTAATTCAGTGTTAATGAATTAACAATATTTATTAAATAACGTGTCATTAAAGAGAAATACACATAAAGCAAGGTTATACATTGATTAGTTGACAAAAAAAAGTTGTAACAAGCAGCTCATGGAAACGAATCTTGTATTTCCCATAGAATCACTAATTTCGTATTTGCTAATTCAGTGTGCAAAGTAACTTTATAGAACCTAAGCACCTGAAATAACAACAGGCAAGTACATTTAATAAAATGTGCTGTATACAAGGTCTTATTAGAGGAAATACATATCTTTTAATGGAGGCAGGGGTATAAATTAGGGGAAAGGGTGGATTTGCATGTTTATGCTACATTAATGCAGTCAGGCCTTTTGCTCCTTGGTAGTGGTAATGACGACTAACATTAATTTCATATGAACATAAAAGCCCCTAGTCCACAACTTGATACTGAGAAGCAGTTATTTTTTTGTGTTCAAATACCTTTTTCAGGGTGAGAACATTTCTACCTGAAAAATGAATGCTATGCCATCTATCAGTCTAGAGAGAATTTTGGCAATGCAAAAGTGATAATATCTAAAAAGTGTTAAGAATCTTTTTAAAAAGAATTGTGTCATGATGGACATCTTAATCATTATGAAATAGAATGCTATGAAAATAATGTTCAACTAAAATTAGTACACAACATGTTATACAAATTCCATCTCTGAAACCAAGTATGTGACTTATATTCTAAAGAGGAATATATAACTAAGAAATATGATGCTCATACCTTTTACTCTTAAGATACACAGTTGGAATACAAATAGCCAAAAGCAGGGAAATCAGTATTTTTATTATGTTCTGCAGGAGCACAGAATCTAATGATTATGCCACTGGTTTTACTACCTCACCAAATATAAAATGAAGGTCAAAATGGAGATGAAAAGAATATAATGTGTAAATGAATCTTCAGCATCTGACCAGTCCTGCCTCTGAGTATTTATTACATTAGTATGTTCTGTACTTTTTTTGAGATTTGCATTAAAATCAGACTCTAAAAGAAATCAACAAAATAATGTCCTATGATACTATTACAGGGATGACATTGCCCACTGAATATCATTTAGCTTAAACCAGTGGTAGTACTATTAATTTCTCTCTTTTTAATGCACTCTTTTAGCTAGCACATGACCCATACTATGGAACATCAGTTACACCCCAGGGACCAGACATTAACAACATGGGCTACGAGTGGTTTATTTTACAATTGCTGTGAAATAAAAGCTGATGGAAATGAGCCACTAGTGAATTACTTGCCAGCAAAAACAACAATATTTGTAACACTACTGAAAAACTTCCTCCCAAAAGGGGGATGTAGGCCAACGTTTACTTGTATTGTTGACATAGAAGCAAATAAGGAGGTTGAAGAAGTAAACAGAAGAGTATAGTTATTTGTTACAGTTAAACAGAACAATTTTAATAGGTAAGATCCTGCACCATAGCTAATTGAAGCACAACTTGGACGCACATATATACACCCACAATCACACACAAAAAGCATCATATAAATGAAGTAATAAAATAAAAATTATCTCCAAATAAACTACAGTTCATCGGGTCTTTCTTCTCATAAAAGAAACATTAATATGACTTCAATTTTGTGATGTAGGTGATCTTTCAAGAGCTATATGCAGGAAGAAAATTAAAATCTCACAGCAGGATTTTCACAGAAACAATTTTCCCCCTTTTCCTAATTTAAGAAAATTACTTCTTGCATATCTCTTTTCTACTAAACTTAGTCAATATCGGAAATATTTATGTCCTTATAGAAGATGTGCAAAGAAATGCAGGCATTTTACTATACTTACGAAAATGTGTAATTCCAACTCAGTAGAGTTTATGCACAAGGCCTTGTGTGCCTTGAAAAGATGAACTTGTCTTACGTAAACACAAAGCTCAAGCACAATCTCAGTTACTCCGAGTTTCTTGTTCTAAACTGGATTTAGTCTGGTAACCTCTCATCTTCTTTTAAAGAGAGTAGTGGCAAGCAATAGAAGTGCAAGAAAATAGAATTTGCAGAATAAAATGGCACAATGCTATACACCAAAAGCAAACAGACCCATTAATTATCACGCTTACAGGTTTATAAACACACTTTTGTCTATGATTAACTAGATTGTATAACTGTTGTTCCTTTTGCTGAAAGGCTTGACCTTTTGCTGAAGTCCAGTGTAACACAAGGAAACCATTATTCATTTCTCTCCTACTCAAAGTCTAGATGCAGATTTGAAAATGTTATTTATTGTCTAGCTGTTGGTCTTTAACACACAGCAGTTATTACTAAAGGAGACAGCTGGCTGCATCGACCTATCCTTTACTGCCCCCAAGGCCACGCATACCTAATTCAAGGATATCAGATAATGGTATGTGGCATGATTTACATGTAAAGAATTCAGAATGCATTGTGAGCCTATTTATAACTACAGCATCCTCGATAGAGAAGATGATTTAATAGAGGTTGTAAGGGTTTTTCTGACAAGAGGCATTAATATTAGAACCTTTTCCCGAGTGCCGCAAACAGTAGTGCAGGGATGTAGCTCGCCTGAGCTATTTTTCATTGGTGACCCTTTTTCTGTTCATTAGCACTTACATTCCTGGGGTTGGGAAGCCACTGTTTTAACTCTAATTTGTATGTAATGAGCATATTCAGTGTAAGGAGACTCTCCTTTATTAACGAAGCTGAAAAAAGGCTGGCAACTCTGATGAAAAAGAACATCCAATCTCACAGAAACTTACCAAGTCCAGTTTTTGCAGATTTTATTTCAAAAACCAAGGTTCTGAGCTCCATATAGTCAGAGGGATGATAAAGATTCTATAAGACCTTTTCATAAGAGTTAGAAACAAGCCGATCCATTTCCCTTCAGTAAAATTAACTCTGAGGGATGAGGCTGCCTCCAGGTATTGCTAAGAATACCCAGGTCTCCGCTTACACAGACACTGCACTGGCAGTTACTACAGAAGGCATTTTGGAATGATTCGAGTATTTTAAAAAATGATACAATTTATATAGCAGTCATGAGAATTAACCAAACATTTTAAAATGCAGTTTAATGAAGCATGTTATCAAAGAGGTCATCTTGGCTAATAAGACTTCTGGTTTACAATAGATAAAAACAAATCAGCACTTTTGGTGATGCACTATATTTTTAATTTGAAATGTAAAACCAGAAACCATTGCTGTTTCTATTTTGAACAGCAATTTTCAGATGAAATGCATCTCTAAAGACTAGAGATGTTTGGCATTTATTTTACAAAGCATGTACCTTACAGCTTTAGGAGGCAAGTTTTATTTGGGAATGAAATATTACCTTTAGATTATCCTCAGTTCAAGTTCAACTTCTAGAAACCCCTAGAAGCTATGTATATGGCTAATCTGTACCAGGTTGGGTTCTCTTGCTTTTACCTACCAAAAAACAACACTAAGAAAAAAGGATTCTGAACTTTGAATTTGAACCAACACCTTGTTTTTACTTTCTTGGGTTACTTTAACCTATCTAACATTAATTTTCTTCTGTAAAATATTCATCATGGATATCAAAAATATTTTCTAAGAAAAAGAGAAAGAGAATAACATTCAATACATCCATTACCTCAAGTTCAAGAGTATCTAGCACTCTGTTGGCCTTACGATTCCTTGTTGTTACTGCACGTACATTTGAGTGCCCACATTTTTGTTGAAATTCTGCCAGTGCAGAAAAAACACACAGCTCAAACTGTCCAAGTTCTATCTTATATGAATGAGAAAAAAAAAATGCACTTCCATTTCATTGGAAAAGTTGGTGATAATATGCCTTTTCGACCAGAGTCGAATCTATAGTTTATAATCATATAGTTTATAAATTATCATTTCAGATGTTTGTTTTGTTTTTGTTTCAAAAGGCTAAAAGGGAAACACAACAAAGATTATCCAGACTAAAGCAGATGGGATGATCCTGTGTTTTTGGACTTCCATCAAACCAAATAAAATCAAATTTAAATTGTTTTTAAGAATAAAAACCTGTGGTTCCAGATGACTGAGTGGCTTCCTGTTTCTTCTTACTAACTTGTCATTAACCAATTTAAACTATATAAGACAGTGCCTTCTCTCTTCAGGATTTTTTAGAAGGCAAAAGGGGGAGTTCAGTCAGTCTTTGATGGTCAGCATTCTCAATGAAATTAAGAGAGAAGTATTGAACCATGTGATAAATTTGCGATTACCAAAATTGAAAATAATAAATATTGACAAAAATTTAAAGATAGATACGATTTTCAGTGACATTTCATTTTCATTAGAGAAATATAGGGTATTTCCCTTGGTAGTTCAAAAAGATAATCTAGGTAATTAATAATTATTGAGCAATTCATGTTCCATGTTCTTCCTGAAATTTAATGTATCTCAATTGTATAGAAAGCCATGTAGAAAGCCAGTTTATCCAGTTTATACATGTACACTACTGAATTTGTTTATTAAATCTAGAAGTCTTTTGGTGGAGTTTTTGGGATCTTCTATGTAAAGTATCATGTCATGTCATCTGCAAATAATGATAATTTAACTTCTTCCTTTCCTATCCTTGTTCCTTTATTTCTCTCTCTTGTCTAATTGCCCTGACTAATGTTTCCAGAACTATATTGAATAGGAGTGGTGATAGTGGACATCCTCATCTTGTTCCTGATTTTAGAGCACCATTTATTAAAGAGGCTATCTTTCTTCCAGTGAACATGTTTGGCCCCTTTGTCAAAGATAAGGTGGCCGAGTGTGTTTGGAGTTGTGTCTGCATCTTCTAATCTGTTCCACTGATACTCAGGTCTGTTTTTTTGCCAGTGCCATGCTGATTTTATCACAGTAGCTTTGTAGTATAATTTCAGGTCAGGGGTTGTGATGCCTCCTGACTTGCTTTTGTTGCCCAGGATTGCCTTTGCTATTCCAGATCTCTTCTGATTCCAAATGAATTTTAGGAATATTTTCTCTAGAGCTGTGAGGTATACTAATGTTATGTTGATTGGGATTGCATTAAAGCTGTATAACAGTTTTGGGAGTATGGCCATTTTCACAATGTTGGTTCTTCCCATCTCTGAGAAAGGGATATCTTTCCATTTTCAGATATCCTCTTCGATCTCTTTTTTCAGAGTGCTATAATTTTCAATGTATAGATTTTTCATTTCCCTTGTTAGATTGATTCCTAAGTATTTCATTTTTTAGATGCTGTTGTGAAGTGTGTTCCCTAATTTCTCTCTCAGTGAGTTTGTTGTTTGTGTACAAGAATGTTATCGATTTTTGTTTGTTGATTTTGTATCCAGCTACACTACTGAATTTGCTCATTAAATCTAGAAGTCTTTTGGTTGAGTTTCTGGGGTCTTCTATATAGAGTATCATGTCATCTGCAAATAATGATAATTTAATTCCTTCCTTTCCTATCTTTATTCTTTTTATTTCTCTCTATTGTCTAATTGCCCTGGCTAATGTTTCCAGAACTATACTGAATAGGAGTGGGGACAGTGGACATCCTTGTCTCGTTCCTGATTTTAGAGTGAAAGCTTTCAGTTTTTGTCCATTTAGTATGATGTTGGCTTTTGTTTTGTCATAGGTGGCTTTTATCAGATTGAGGTAAAGACCATCTATTCTGATTTTCTGTAGGGTTTTTATCATGAATGAATGTTGAACTTTATCGAAAGCTTTTTCTGCATCTGTTGAGATGATCATCTGACACCAGCAATTTAAAGAAAGTCATTTATTTTGGTTCACATTTCAGTTCATGGTCACTGGCTCCAGGGCAGAAGCCGAATGGCAGAGGGCATGATGGAAGAGAAGCTGCTCACCTCATGGCAGCAGGAAGCAGAGAGCAAAGGGAGGAGGCACAGGGAGTAAAATATAAGCTTCTAGGCCATGCACTCCATGACCCACTTCCTCTGATCAAGCCCTAAAACCTAACAACACATTCTGCTATAAACTCATAATGGACAAATCCACTGATGAGAATCCAATCACTTCCCACAAACCTTGCCTACAGGCACATGAGATTTTGAAGGGACATCCAGATATAAATCGTAACAAAGCAAGATCAAAATTCTGCTCACAGCAAAACCATGTTACCTAATTTCCTCAAGCCTTAAAAAGAGTATGGTATGCAGAAATAAAACAAAGTAAGGCTTTCTATATGCTAGTTCATAGCCTTGCACATTTAGGGACTCCATAAATGTTTATTGACTGCATGTTCATAGTTCTCAACTTGGGGTGGGGGGTGGAAGAGGTACAGGGAAATCCATCTGGGTTGGAGCAGGATTCCACTGGTTGTTACAACTGGAGGTGATAGGTTTCGGGGGTTGGTATGGAGTACATAGAATTGGAGAATTTTGCTAAATATCCCATGAGTCCTGGCCAGCCCCCATAATAAAGAACTATCCACCCCAAAATGTCAATAGAACCAAAATAGAAGCACTCTCTTCTAATTGTATGTGATATAATAGTTACATTTACAACACTAAATTTTAATAGACTCCTACAACATTTGAAAGTAGATCCCTTAGCATTCTGTCTGACTTAATTTTTAAAAAGGGTAATTGCAAGAGAAGAAAGGAAAGTTGGCTGATGTACGCTAGCAATACAGATGCCAGAGGGAGAAGGTGGGTAAGCTTGATCCTTAAATTGTATAGATCCTGAGCCATCAATTATACATGTAAATTGAAATCTATACTAATTTTTAGAGTAATTAGTTCATGTTAATTTACACCTGAAGCATAAAGTTCAAAAAAATGTAAGAGGTATCAAGTGAAAAGGAATTCTCTCTTACATCCTTACCACACCCATTTTGTGTCACAAGGAACAAGCTTCTTAGACATTTTTCTAAGCCATTTTGTGATATTAGGTGGGAGATACTTCTGCAGAAATAATTCTTTGAAAATAGGTAATTGTGGCCAGTGAGATGGCTCAGCAGCATAAGCACCTGCCTTGCAAGCGCGAGGGCCTGAGTTCAACTCCCGGATCCCACATATGAAAAAGGGGCCGGTGATATCGCTCAGCGGCATGGGTGTCTGTTGGTGCGCGAGGTCCTGAGGTCGACCCCCTGGTACCCACAAAAAAAAAAAAAAAAAAAGAAAATAGGTAATTGTGATAGTTAACTCATTGTGTCAACTTGAGTAGGACACACCCAGCTAGACTGGATGCACATAGTTCTGAGTGCAGCTGAAGGGATTTACTGAAGACAGAAAACCCACCCTTTGCCACCTGAATGGTATAAAGGGGAAGTGAAGGAAGGCTTGCTAATGTTTCTTCAGAGGAGCTCCAGTCTTCACCTTCACCTTGGACATTTCTCCTGGCTTCCAGCATAGACCCTTTCAGCTTCCATGGGGAACCCTTCAGCCTCCTGATAAGGACTCAACTGAGACACTACAGTGAGCTCCAGGCCATTGACTGGATCCTTTGGATCTCCAGTGCAATCTTCTACACCTGAATCTGTTGGCAGCCATTGCAGGCCGATCTTGTAAATTCTTATTTATTTGTATATCTTGCATTAAATCTGCTTCTCTAGTGAGCACTGACTGATAAACTAATGAATAATGTATATGTGCATATTAAGGACAACACAGTATACAAACAGTACTGAATTTCCTTCTGCCCTTTAATAATATATCTAGGAGATATTACAGCTGACTCATTATTCTAATAGCTACATAGTATTCCACAATAAGAAAAAATAAGTTTTAACCATTTCTCATTGGATGTATTTGTTTCAAACTTTTATCATCAGTATCACTGATTATACTTGTACATAGATCATCTCTTGTTTCTATTATTATAATTATATTTATGTAGAAGTGGCTGCATTCATTAAAAAGACGTGTGTGTTATATATTTTGACATACACTATCAAATTAATAACCAGACATAATAAGCTTACATACATAAGCTCTTTTACCTATGTCAATGCTGTGTTGTCAAATTCTTAGAAAACTTGTTGTGTAGGATATTTGCAGTTTTTATTTGCATTTCTCTAATTATGAGTGAAGTTTTAGATATTTATATATGCTTTAGAGATCTTGGTAGTTCTTTTCTTGATTATAATCTTTCAACATTCTTCTATTAGGCTGTTTTTCTTTTGGCTTTTAAAAGACTTATTGATATTAACAAAATTGTCTTTTTGTAGCATAAGTTGCAAATCTCTTTCCTCTTCCACTATGTTTTGTTTGTTTTTTGATAGCGGATTGTCCTAAAGAATTTTTTATCATAATTTATTATAAAAATCCTTTATTTTATCACTTCAGGATTTAGAGTTACTGTATATTTGAAAATCATCTATTTTCTTCTATTATCTTTGTGATTTTCTTTTCCTTTTAACATTTGATGCATCTGAAATTTATCTTGGCTTTCAGTTTTTTTCAGATAGCCATCTAATTATGTTAACAACATCAAATTTTCCTCATAGATTTGACATGATTCTATGTAATTATTTTATTACTTGGGACTATTTGGAGGTTCTCTATTCTGTTCCACAGAACTCTGCCTTTACTTAGACCAGCATCACATTGTTTACAATATTGTAGCATGCCTTTAATACCTAATGGAAAGCAAGTATACATTCTTTGAGTACATTTTACCTCTAGATAATCAATATAGAAGAGTTAGGATAATACCTGTGCATGACTGACTACAAATAGGACTATAAACAATCTTTTCACCTTAGATTAACAGATCTTATTTCCTCCAAATTTCCCACTGAAAACTGGGCAGCCAACATATCGTATCTGTGGATTTTCACTCTAAAGGAATGTTCTGTCTTTCTACTCTCTACTTCCAAAGGCAACCTAAAGAATGTATGTGAAAATAAAAGTGTTGAGGAAACACTTAGCAAAGAATGGGATTCTACTTCCCTGTGCCTTTATGAGGGATTTGCAATTGATGTTATTTGGAAGGCATTGCTAAAAGGAGAAATGGATGAAAACCAGGTGGATTGGCTCCTGGTGTACACACAACTGATTAGGATACTAAGTGAAGTCTTCTTTTCCACCTAGGAAGGCAGACATTTGACCAAACCACTCCTTTCCTCCCACAGTCTGTATGCAAAAATAAAATATGTTCAAGTCAAGAATTTGGGAACTTATCTCCTGATCTTTCATGTGCAAATAGAATTAAAACATTTGAGCATCAAGATAGGAATATATACAGGAATAATTAATTGCCTATGTAGCCAAATTTTATTTATCATAGGCCCAGATTTGTGCTTTGCATTATACATGTGAAATATTTACCACAGTGCTTACCTTAAGGTTTAAAAATAATGTAATTCCTGACAAAGTATTACTTTTTCATGGTTATCATATAATTATCTTTTCAACTGAAACTCATATTGCTATAAACGTCCCTCATGACCATACTGATTAAGCTTAATTAAATTTAAGGACTCTGAAAATGTCATCCATGCTACCCTGGGTTAGCAGTGCCTCCCCCCACTTCCTCCTGGGAGCTCCACAAGATGCTTCACGCATTCTCAATGATACCCAGACCCAGCGCACAGCCCTGCTCCTCTGATGGGCACAGCGCATGCTTTGCTGTGTGTTTTCTCATCAGTTTTCACATGTAAGTTTCACATGTAAAAATAAAATCACAGATTCTACATGTGCTGATTTATACCTCTAAAATGAAGGAATGTTATAATAATTTGCTCTGTTTATTTCATTAGTCTGAAATACTTAAATATTCATATACAAGAATTTTAAGTAAAAACTCATGAAAATCACATTAAAATAAAGAGATGTATTAGCCTTATAAAGCTAGGAATCAGTTGTCTTTACAAGAAATATTCAACACTAAAACTTGCACAATAATTAAGTGATGATAAACTGCACTTACCTGTGAAACCAACCTCGTTGACATTAACCTCATATGAAATGCATTGGTCACCTGCATTTCTGACACACATTATAGAGCTGTGATTGGCGATGAGCAGAACCGTCTCTAGGGAACGGAAACCATGTCTTTGCTTGCAGCATTACAAGACAGCTAAGATAATTACACTACTAATTTGTTTTAGTTCATTGAAAAGAATGGTTTGTGCTTATATTGTTTGATCAATTTTCAATGCCTATATCTTGTAATCTGAGCAACCACTTTGAAGATAACAATATGCAATATATCAACCATTGTTAATTTCCTATTACCTTGTTTTGAAATTCTGTATCATTGTTTTTATTTTTTTTTCTCTTTAAAATAAAAATGAAAGTCGTCAAAGTACTGGAAAATGACTAACAATATTTTACTGACAAGAGGTATGACAAGAACCTTGAATAATTGGGAGCAGGGTAGGTTTTCTTATTTTCACTTGTTTGCTTTGAACTGTATTTTCTGCATGAGTGCATCATACACAGCACTGAATGCATCAAAGCCAAGTGTGATATGGTAACAAATGTGTAGGCATAAAAATTCACATGAATGTTCTAGATGGATACTCACTAGATTGTTCATTATATTCTTACCTCCACAAAAGAGAGAAACTGAGAAAAAGGGTTCTGGAGGAAATTTCATTTTTACTCTACGTACTCCAGTATTGTAGCTTTCTCTCTAAGAAGTGCATGATCATGTTTCATTTGTGTAAGTGACTATGTGTATAAAATTAAAGAATGTTTAAAGAATTATTTGATATATTCATAGGTCTTCTCTCACAGTGTTATAATAATGACTGCTATGGCCTGGGTGTGATTTTTCTCCCAAGCATTGTCATGTTGCAGCCTTGGTCTTCAGTGTGGGGATGGGCCTTTGAAAGGGGGGGCCTTCTGGGAGGTTCTTGGGACACTGAGGGCTCTCTCCTTGGAAAGGATTAAGGCAATAATTGTGGTATCCTGGATTAGTTCCCATGACATCAAGTTGTTTTAAGAATGAACCTAAACTCTGAATCACTTTCTGGCATCCTATCTGGAGATAGTGCTGCGTCCTCCCACACAGGCTTCTGTTATTGTGACAGCATCATAACAACACCCACCAGGAATTCCTAACCAGGGCCAAGCCAGAGTCAGTGCTGGTGCCTCTGCATCTCCAGAACTGTGGACTAGATAAACCTCTTCTCATTATGAAGTCAGCCTGCTGTGGGTATTTCAATACAGTCATAAAAAAATAGGCTAATATAACAACTAAATGAAATGGTACATGATGTGCAAGTACCCAATGGAAGTCAGCTGTTATTACTATGCTATTTTGCCAGGATAGTATGAATAACACTGAATCGTACACAGAGGACTAAAGATGATATCACTCTTCCTGTCAAGGGATGGGGTCTTTTTCTCCTCTTGTTGAATCTGAGCTGGTCCATGGTGGCTCTGACCAATAAAGTATGATGGGAGTGGTGCCGTTCAGGTTCTGAGGTAGGCCTGTAAAAGGACTGCTGACCTCTTAATTAGTGTCACATAGCCCTGAGTCACTATGTAGGAAGGACAGCTATGCTTGAGCCACCATTCAGTGATAAGCTCAGCTATCTGAAGAGGATGTGAATAGTAGGTCACCATGTAGTAAGAAATAGAAGAAAAGTCCCACCTAAGCATCTATGTGTGTGTGTGTGTGTGTGTGTGTGTGTGTGTGTGTGTGTGTGTGTATACAACATCTTGAACACAGATCACTTGGAAACAACACCATGTGAATTAGAGACAAACTGTCCAAGCAAATATTTTCAGACCCAAAATGATGGATACAAATAAAATGGTTTTTAAGCTTCCAAGTTTGAATTTGTTTGGTGGGCAGTAATAGCCGTAGCAGTGAGTTTAATGGGGGCTTTGTCTTTCTTCTTTTCTATCCACATTTTTAAGTTTTCTGTAATAATCATGTCATGCTTTGATATGCAAGTCAGTAATAAACTAGAGAAATTATTTTGGTTTAGGTGAAAAGCCTGAGAGAAGATGGAGCTGTTTCCAGCAGAAAAGTATAAATTTGTAGTTACAGATATCTCTTTTACATGGCCCCTCAGATAGCTGCAAAAGCAATGAGAATTCAAGAATGAACATTTTGTACAGGTGGAAACCTCTAGATTGGGCCAATAATCTGCAACTGTTCCCTGAGGACACATGCTGACATTGAGCATGTGCTAGAGGTTAGGAACCTACACTGGCCCGGTACCAGTCCCTGCTTAGGAACAGCAAAAACAGTAGAGCTTTGGCGCTCCTGTGGGAACGGAGCAAAACTCTGAAGGGCCTCAACGTCCAGCTGGTTTCATCATCAAGTTACTTGCTAAATGTTGAAGTATAATGGGAATGGAGGCTTTAGAGCTATGCTAAATTCTTCTTTTTTCTGTGGGTTCCTGATATGGAAAGGATAAAAAAGCACTAAGGTGATATAGCGCTTAGACACACCATTGACAATACTGGCAGGACTGGTAAACAGGTAACTGGTAGCTGCATTTTCCACAGAGGACTTCACCAATTCTTAGCGTAAGACAGAATTTTAAGACACAGGAACAGAAAACCAGCAGCAATGTTGGTGATTTTTACGGAACTTTAGTGGAAACTAAAGGCTAAATATTCCAAGTAAAAAAAAAAGTTGTCAGAGTGGATAAAATTTTTTAAATAATTATACAGAGATATGCCCATTAAGAAATATGCACATGAGAATTATGCATAAATATGAGAAAAACAAAATAGGAAACCTAAAATGGAAGACTATATCTCCATACACCATCCGAAAGAAAGCTTTATTGCCATACTAATAGGAGACAAAGTAGACTTAAATAAGTAGGGTCACAATGATAGTTCCTGACAATAAAGAGGTCAACAAAACAGGAAGCTATAATAGTTTCAAATGTATATCTTCCCAGTAAAGTATCCACAAAATATGTAATGCAAAAACTGATCCAATACTAAAAAGAAGAAATAGACACATGCACAGAATAAAAGACTTTTAGTACAGTTCTTAGAATAGCTGATAAAATAGGCAAACAGAAAAGGTTGTATAAAAACATGTGACCTAACATTCACTACAATTAAATAAAGTGACCAATTTGCATGTATATAAACAACAGTTAACCATGACAGAACTTACACTATATTCCGAATTACACTGTGATAGAAGATTAGCTATATTTGACACCATAGCCTATGTTATAAAGCAATCATTATGAAATTTTAAAGAATTGAAATTATTCTGATCTTGTTATATGAACAGAGTAAAATTAATTTCAATTTCAGTAATAATACAAGTTTAAAGTCTAGAAAATAAATTAGAAATAAAACATCAAACACTTGCAAATGAAATAAACTTTTAACTAACCACAAGGGTCAAAGAATAAATCACAACACAAACATGAAAATAATTTGAATAAAATGATAAAAGAGGTATTCTATATGGTATTAGTGAGATGCACCTAAATAGTACTTACAGGGAGATTCATAGCCTGAGTGCTTATACTAGAAGAGAAATAAAGGAAAAAACAAAAAAAAAAATCAAGGGCCGGTGAGATGGCTCAGCAGCATAAGCACCTGCTTGGCAAGTGCGAGGTCCTGAGTTCGACTCCCGGTACCCACATATGAAAAAAGGGCCAGTGATATCACTCAGCGGCACAGGCTCCTGCTGGCACGCAAGGTTCTGAGGTCGACCCCTGGTACCCACAAAAAAAAAAGAAAAAAAGATCAATTATCTAAAGTTTATCTCAAGATAAATTAAATTTTAAAAATGTATGCAGAAGAAAATAAAGGCAAAACAAACCAGTGAAATAGAAAACAAACATTCAACACAGAAAAATGCACAGCCCTAAAGATAGTTCTTTGAAAAGATCAATAAAAAATTGAGAAATTCCTAGCAAGAAACTTCAAGAAAATAAACAACAACAAAAGAATAAAAAGAGAACATTTTAAAATGGGGCATCATTACAGAAATAAAATTTGAGGATGTTATGAAAACCTTTACACTAATAAATTTGAATTTAGATAAAATGGACAAGTAAATTTTAAAAATATTCTTTGTAAAATGTATATAAATACAATATCTTAATAAGTACTTCTTGTTAGCCTGCCCACAAATGTTGGCCCAGATACCTTAAGCAATGAATTCTTCCAAGATTTTATGGTAGAAATAGCATCAGTCTCACAAATACTCTTTTATAAGTAGATTAGAGGCCAGAATACTTCCTACTTGTTTTAGGAATTCAATATATCCCAATACCATGCCTTGCAAACTACATGACAGGAGTAATTTATAGACCAAACTCATTAGCATATAGATACAAATATGCTTAAAATTTGTAAGTATAGTATTATATATATTATATTCTTATGTTATAAATTAAAACTTACATTTAAAAATTAGCAAATAGAATCCAGCAACATAGTATTAAAAATAGCATATTAAGACCAAATAGAAAATATTCCAGGAATGCAGAGATGATTTCACTTTTGAAAATCAGTTATTAAGGTTAATCACAGTTACAGAAAAAAAAGAAAACTGGGGAATGTAGCTCTGTGTGAAGGCTCTGAGTTCAATCCCTAGTACCACAAAACAAACAAACAACAACAACAAAAAACCATTAAGATAAATCACATAATAAAATTTATACTGATTCATGATAATAACTCATAATAGTAAGTTTTGGCAGAAACTTCCTCAACCTGATTAAAAGTCTTTAAAAAAATTCAACAGCCAATATCATACCTAGCAGGGAAATGCTGAAAGGCTGCCCCATTTGGGACGGAGGCAACCAGAACATGCTTTACCATCACTTCAATTTCACATCGTACTTGAGATCCTGGTCAGTGCAATAAAATAAGAAAAAGAAAGTAGAGGAACATAGAGTGAATAATAATCTCATTATTTGTTGATGACATGATTCTTCACGTAGAAAATCCAAAATAATCTACAGAAAAGTGATTACGACTAATCATTAAATGTAACAAGATCTCTAGACACAAATTAACAGACAAAATACACTTGGATTCTTGAAAACCTAAAATAAGTGGAAACTCAAATCATAATGTCGTGGAAAACAGGATACCAAACCTTTTCAGATGGCACAAGGAACAAAGCGTGCCCTCTGGGAGAGGCAGAGAAAGGTTTTTATTTGGCTCACCAGGCTCAGAGAAGCTCCAGCTTTTTAACTTCTGAGCCCCAGGGACAGTGTTACAAAGGTTCTTATAGAGTTGGGGCAGGAGTTCGAGCTCACACAAAGGCAGCTGCTCAAAAATGACAGGTTTATAACTTTGGCCATCCGGTCAGCCTCAGTCAGGTAGTGACTCTAACCTAAGACGAGGCAGGTGGGGATAGGATCAACTTAGGGAGTGGAGTCCCAGTATGGGCGAAGTAAGGAGAAGGAGCAGCCAGCAGATTCAGAGAACTGGTAAATGCCACCATTAGCATATCAAAGTGTAGCCTGGGCGGGAGGAGGGAGCCGGGAATGTGCTTGGCAGAGGGCAGAAACTGCTGCGATCCGCCAAGGCAGAGGATCGCCTTTTAAAACAGACCAATTTCTTCTTCAATAAGAAGTAATAACATACTCAGTAGCATAAAAAAGGTTACACATCCAATAACAAATCTAATTTTATTCATTTGTTTATTTATTTTGGTTTTTTTGAGACAAGATCTCACTATGTAATTCAGGCTGGCCTTGAACTCATGAAGATCCTCCTGCCTCAGCCTCCCAAGTGCTGGGATTACAGGCAAGAGCCACCATGCCTGGCAACAAATCTAATTTTAAAATGCGTACTATTTCTATTTGAAAAGTAAAATATCACATGGTAGGTGAGAAAATGGCCCTACAAAAGATAGCAATGCCCTAATATCTGGAACCCATAAATGTTATCTTACATGCTAAAAAAAAAAAAAATGTTTTTTAATATCTGATTAACTTGCTGAAACTGAGATGGAGACCTTATCCTGAGCAATCTAAATGCAGTTACATGTGTCCTTATAAGAGAGACACATGTGGAGACTGACAGAGACACAGAGGAAAACATGATGTGAAGATGAAACAGAAGGAAATTTGAAGACTAAAATTATTGCTTCTGGCCTCTAGACTCACGGGAGAATAAATTTCCCTTCTAGTTCTGGTCATGGGTTCCAACAGGTGCAAAGAACCAACACATGTAGAGAAAAATTAAAGAAGACCTAAATAAGTGGAAAAACGTGTTTTGTTACAGATTTAAACCTCAGCGATGTTAAGATGTCAGTTTTCCCAAAATTGATCTATACAGTCAATAAAATTGCCATTGAAATCCCAGATTATATTCTAGAAAAAGATAAGTTTATCCTAAAACATATATGGAAATGCCCATTGCTAAGAAAGAAAAAAACTGACCTTCAAAAAGATGAGCAAAGCTGGAGAACTTACATCACCAGGTATCAGGACATAGAGAGGTATAGCAGATAACACTGACTTGAAGCTATGAGGAGAGATCAGAAACAAAACAACCTATTTTAGGACAAATGTAATGTTGAGGAGAGGGAGGAAGAGCAGTGTTTTTAATAAATTGTGCTGCGTCAACTGAACATTTTAATGGAAAAAATGACCGCTTCTTACCTCATACTGCATAGCAAAATCAATTGCAGTAGATGGTAGTTTGAATGGGAAAGATTACACACCAATGCTTCTAGAAAAGAGCATAGGAAAACATCCCATAACCTTGAGGTAGACAAAGATTTCTTAAGTGTGATGTAGGAAATAGATTGCATTAAAATTAAAAACGTCTGTTTATTAAAAACATCATTAAGCAAATACAATGGCAATCCACAGAAAAGATATTTATAATTCATACATCCAACAAAGTAGTCATATTTTCCCTATAAAAATAATTTCTACAAATTGATGAGAGAAAGATGGGCAATCTAAGAGAAAAGGGGGCAAATGCTGATAGGGCCCGCCATATATCCCTCAGATCTTTTTTTGTTTATGTGCACTCTTATTTCTGAGGCCTTCAAGTCAAATCTCTTTTTGAAAAACAGTACTCAAGTTGCTGGAACCCACTTAGCATGCATAAATAAGGAAATGAATTTCTTGAGGATTTATGTTCCTCGGGACATCTCTTAACAAGTGACTGACATGTCCTTGTGTGTAAATATGCCAATCCCCTTGCTTCTCTAATTGGAATACTCTGATGTGTGGCTTACAATGTCTCCAGAATTCCCTTGCAGGACTGAGCAAGAATCATTTGCTGTGGAACATGGGTGGCTTCCTATCTTACCATTGTTTGGCTTCTCTCCCTTCTCATTCTCCAACTCCCCTCTATAGAGAGCGCGCTCTGGCCTCGTCGTGGTCCAGAGGAGTCCACATTTGTGATCCCGGGGAAAAGTCATTGGAATTTCAATAATTCCAATCTACCACTTCCAGTGCAACCCACGGGGAGAATAAAGAGGCAAAAGCATATCTGTAGTTGTGAGGAGCCAAGGGGGTCCTAAGTCCAGTCAGAACAACTGCCAACCGGAACAAAAGGCCATGACCCAGAGCCGAACCTGGGTTGTATTAATTTGTGAAGAGAGGAGTGGCTCGGAGTTGAGTGTGAGAATAGTGGGAAGCACGTGAGTGCTGTGAGCTGGGCTGGGTAGGAGGCACAGTGGCACCTCTGCAATATGCAGAGAGAGATGTGCAGAAAGAGTACCGGATTCCAGTAACAGGCAGCCTCTAAGTTTGGAGGACTCTGCGTAACACAGTTTGAGGAAGTATTTTGTGTTTTTGGTCAGTGTGTCAGCTTTGATGTCTGGCCTTTACTGCCCTGGGATGTCACAGGCTCTTTCTCCAGCCTTCGTCTCAGCCAACAGTATGGCATCACTCGGCCTAGCTCACACTTAGTAGCTGGGAGCTGTAGGGGGGGCATCACTGACCTATCACACTGCTTCAAAAGCTATACATCAGGGCCTTGACCAGACCCATTTGCATTGCTTAAAGCCAGTTGAGGGGTAAAGTATTATCCTAGCCAGCTCTGTACACATCAGTAAATGGAATTAGGACCAGGTTTAGTCAACATGGAGACAAATGGTCTTTCAAGGAGAGCTGTCCTGGTGGTCCTCAGCACCCCTCTTATGATATAAGACCACTTTTCCTGGTAATACTTCCTATTAAAGGACTTCCAAATGAATTTCTCCACTCATTATTTAAGACAACATGAAAAATTTTTACACAAAAGAAATGTCCCAATGGCTGATAATACATTTTTTGAGATTCTGCTTTGTTAACCATCTGGGAAATACTAAAAAACTTCAATGGAATATCTCTACATAAATATCAGAAAAATTAAAAGGGAAAAGATAAGTAATGCCAATTGTTGGTAAGGATGAATATGGAACTGGACTTCTCATAACTTTAAAAAACTGCTTGACACTATCTACTGAACATATAAATACAGTATTACACATTAATTCTATTCCTAGGAATATATGACCCCCAACATTCATTAAAATATGTAGGCAAAGGTCCACTAGAAAAGACATTTATAATGTTTATAAAAGTGCCATTTGTAATAGCCATAAACTGGAAGTAGCCTAATATCTATCAGTCATGCAATACATACATAATTGATAATGTAATGCACACAATAGAATACCATACAACACAGAAAAACTACAGTTACACAAAACATGGATAAATCTCACAAACATAATACTGGGCAAAAGAAATCGTGCAACAAAAAAAGAAAATACTATATGATTCCACTTTTGTAATAGGATGGACACAGATGTGTCAACCAGCTAACCTCAAGGAAGAACTGGCTCTCTTCACTGTTGGCGATGCTGTGGGCACACGCCCTCAGCTTCCAACCCCTTAAAGAAGCTCCTCGGCCACTTCGCCATACTCAGTGGTTATGACGGCAAGGCATAGAGGCCTGGGGATTGGGGCCAATGTGGGAGGCTCTGAGTGGCCACGTCGGTTGGGGCATGCTCCATGGGGTAGGCTGAAGTTGGAAGACTTCATTGCAGAATTGATAGGTACAACCAGCAAAACTAACCTGTGTCATTAGGAGTCGGGAGTGGTTCTCCTTCAGTTGGGGTAGAGTGCATTCTGGGTGCTAGTGACATTTATTCTGTTTCTGGAATGTTTCACTTTGTGAAATTTCATCAAACTGTATAACTGATTTGTGCACTCTCCCAAGCTTGTTATACTGTACTTTGAAGAAATGTTTACTGAAAATGACTATAGCTTCAAAACAAGTGCGTTGGGCTGGTGAGATGGCTCAGGGGCGTAAGCGCCTGCCTTGCAAGCGCGAGGGCCCGAGTTTGACTTCCGGATCCCACATACGAAAAAGGGGCCGGTGATATCGCTCAGCAGCACAGGTGCCTGTTGGCGCGCAAGGTCCTGAGGTCGACCCCCCGGTACCCACGAAAAAAAAAAAAAACAAGTGCGTTAATTAAAATAATTTTTTAAATATTAGGCTGAAGATAAAAATGATATGGAGGGCCGGTGAGATGGCTCAGCGGCGTAAGCGCCTGCCTTGCAAGCGCGAGGGCCCGAGTTCGACTCCCGGAACCCACATACAAAAAAGGGGCCGGTGATATCGCTCAGTGGCACGGGTGCCTGTTGGCGCGCGAGGTCCTGAGGTCGTCCCCCTGGTACCCACAAAAAAAAAAAAAAAAAAAAAAAAAAAAAATGATATGGAGTCAGTGATTCACTCATTTACTGACAAGATATATAGCTTTCAGCAAGTCTTCTAAATCTTCCGAGCCCACAACTCTACCACTGTAACAGACTGAAACACAATAAATTGATCTTTATGCATAAATAATTTACATACATTTGCTCATATTCTAATCTCACAGTTGCTTGGAGGAATGACATTTGGGTTTTGTTATCCCCATTTTTCCAATGGCAGAACAAACTCTGAGAAGTTTGGATGCGATGAATTGCTAATCAGGTCCCAAACCCTAGTTTTGTGCAGCTGGTGTCTTTAAAATCAAAACAAGACAGTGTGTTTGAGAGTAGTGTGTAGCTAAGCACACTAATGTTCATAGACACCTAGGAAGATTTAGTACACAGGAAAATGTTTTATAAGTTAGGAGAGAGGGTAATTCCAGAAAATGGTTAAGAAACAATTCAGACTTCCTGCTATAAAAGCAAAACAAAAGTTACTTGAACAGTCCAATGGAATAAAACAAAAACTAAGGATAAACAGAGAAGAAACAAAGATGTCTATTCTAGGCTATCAGAGCTATAGCAACTCAAAGAAATTGTATGATTTGATTTAATGTTCTATATTTTTATTGTAATTATAAGATGTGATTTCACCAGAGGGAAAGGAGTGTCTCTTAGTTAAATAAATATCATCCTGCAGGTCTGAAAATTCAGTGCTCCCTCCAAAGACATAACTCCTCTACTCCGTTCTTCCAAACTCAAGTCATTATATTGTGTTCAAATTCCCATATCAAAACTACACACACACACATGCACACACACACACACACAATCATGTCTTTCCCTTTCTCTGATAGAGCAGCCCAAGTGGCCTCTCAACTGTATCAATTTATGGAAGTGTAAGTTGTACCCTAACTTCCACCCAGCCTTCATCCTTATGCTAAACTTGATTTCCTCACTTTGATTCATGGGCATGTTTGTTTCTCTCAGGAATATTTAAGGGACAAGTAGTTGGCCCACATTCAATTTGGTCATGCCAAAGTATGCTCTCCTCCAGTATATCTTCTCATGTTTTGATGCATATCTCCTTTTGAATATCTTATAAAGTTTGTGGTTCCTCCAGACCTGGAAAAATGCCCACCCATAGTTTCTGCATCTAGACCCTTTACTTCTAAAAGATCCTTGAGTTACCAATTAAATCAGTTAATTTGTAGGCCAATTAAATTACATCAATCTGTCAGTTTTCTTAAATTAATAAAATTAGTTGTTTGAGATAATATAGGATGAGCATAGAACAGAGAAAACTCAAAATCCTATGCCCATTATTAAAAGCAACTGAAAAATATCAATCAGAACATATTTTCTCCTAAGATGCTATTAAGAGGGACCAAATAGCAGGGACCTACTGCATCAGGGCACCTCATTACTTTTCATATTTGGAATACATGAACTACTTAGGTGCAAATAATTCATCAAGAAACCATTACATCAAAGTAATACACCCCTTTTTTTAAATAACAGCTTTACTAAACTAAAGTTTGCATACTATACAATATCCCTTTTATATTTTATCCATGTAAAATTATTAAATATTTAAACATCCTTTTATGAAATGAGAAACTTATCCATCACAAAACCACAGCCATTTTTCAACATTTTAAAATAATTTATAGCAGTATACAATTCTCAGAACTAAAGATCTATTATTTGTTATGAAAAAGCTTAACGATGTTCTTAGCAACAATTTTTAATGATATGGCCCACCCAAAATTTACAGGCTAGTTGATTATCAGAAACTAAACTTAAACAATTTTATGTCATTTGAAACATGTTTTTGTTCTATATACTTAGTCCCTTTGCACAGCAAAAACAAAAAAGGACAGAAAGATAATTTTCTTACAATGAAATCCCTATTAATATTCTGAATGTGACATTATTTTAAGTCTGACACTTTTTTCATTCTTTCATTTCATGGTCAAATCAAAGAACAATGAGTTTTTATTTACTCATCATTACACAATGAAACTACTTGTAAAGCTAAAAAAATAAATAGGAAAACATTTCTGACAAACAGAAACCATTTTATCAAGGCATTGTTTAATCAGGTACTTGACAGAATTCTTCTTTTTTCCCTCCCCCAACCTTTCGACATACTCTGCTGCCCCAACAAAACAAATGGATATGAAAGCCTTTACTGCCAGGGTGTCAGATAATTTATGGCTCCCAGCGACTGTGATAATATATCGCCTTGAATGTTAAGGGAGGCACATGACAGAGATGAAACAAACAATGTATTTCATGCTGCTGCAGAGACGTGAATTTAAACTTCACCTAATAGCGACTATAAAAAGTCATCATGCAGGTCTGAAATGTGTTTCAGTGCTTAGGAAATGTGCTGTAATAGCCAGCAAGACAGCAACAGTGTCACAATGGACCCCCTCCAGCACCAGCAATGGGCCACCTAGCTCAGGGACCCCATTGTGTTAAAGGCATGGTCCTAACACAAGCACCATAGTTTGGTAAAGTAAGCCACAGTGTTATACTTGGGAGAATGGCGCATAGTGTGGCTGCTGCAGGTTTGCTGAACTACTGTCAGTCTAGGCTAATTGTTCGCTTATTCGTGTGTGCTTATGTAGGTAGTAAAGTTAAAACCTTTTGTTCAATTCCAGACATTTTTTCCCTCAAGCATTTCAATTCATTGCTCCAAACTATTCCAGCTGGAGAAGGCGAGGGTGTATTCACACTGGCTATTTTAGTCTAACGCCAGGGTCTGCAGAATTCTCTTCTATGCTGCCGAAAGAAGAGCTCTGTGAACTGCCTCATCTCTGACAAACCTAGTGCAGTCTGTGCAGTTTCTGGCTTTTAGGGAATTACAGAAATATGGGGATTTAGAAGATGAACCTTCTCCTTTGTACTCACTGACTGCTCGTGGTATTGGCAAATACCCACCCATCAAGCAAGCAGTTTAGAGACACTTCTTAGAGAAAACAAAAGCAAAGCAAATGTGTGTGTGTGTGTGTATGAAGCTATAGAAATGCTACAATTGCTTTCCTCGAAAACTTGTAGCAACCATTTTATGAAGAAAATGGCTTTATGTTCAGAAGCCTGAACTTAGCTCATCCACTAAGTTTCCATCTGTAGTATTTTTTTATTTACAGCAGTATTCATTTTCCACTGGTCTCATGTAAACAGCTGAATCCTAATATTTGTAGTGGTCAGGTTTCAGGGACATAGAGCAAGCTCTCCTCTTACCCCTTCCAAAATCTCTTCACAGAGATAATTGAATTCTGAAATGCCATAACTACTCATTAATTATTTTATATGATGTTTATTCCCTGCTAATATGTAAATTTCAAAATAAGTGGGGCTGGTGAGATGGCTCAGCGGCGTAAGCGCCTGCCTGGCAAGCGCGAGGGCCCAAGTTCGACTCCCAGAACCCACATACGAAAAAAGGGGCCGGTGATATCGCTCAGTGGCACGGGTGCCTGCTGGCGCACGAGGTCCTGAGGTGGAGCCCCCGGTACCCACAAAAAAAAAAAAATTTCAAAATAAGTAACAATCAAGCATTTTGAATGTGATATAAACAAGTAGATAAAATGTATCCTTGAGAGCAGGACAAAAGGTAGGGCACAGAAAAGCTATATACAAGGTGTGATCTATGTATGTGGTGAATGCTTAAATAAAAAAACATTTATTACTGTAAAAGACACATTGCCATTAATCTCCCTTAAAATACTCTGCCTTACTTTGTACACATTTATCCCACCATTCTTGCCACTTTCTAAAGCAGTTCTGGAAGTCCTCTTTCATGAGTGTCTTTACAAAGTGTAATAAAAATTGCAGTGAATGCAGTTGCTGGGTGACATCCAATGGAAAGCCACGTTCGTAAAAACATTAAGAATCTGGGACTGTGCGGAGCAATTTCTGGTTATTCTCAAACTCAAAATGATCATGAAAGATAGACATTTGGAATTAATTCAAGACATACATCAAAGCAACCATGATGACACAAATAACACAAAGGAATTGTGGGTGATAAAAGTGAAATTTACAGAATGCAAATTTACAATTTCTTTTCCAAAATCCTTACAGACAGAAATAATTCAATGTTCAGAATTGTTTTAGGGGGTCGGTGACATAGCTCAGCAGCATAAGTGCCTGCCTGGCAAGCACGAGGTCCTGAGTTTGGTTCCCGGTACCCACATAAAGGAAAAAAAAACAAAAAAGAATTGTTTTAGGATTTTCAAAACATAAAAGTTACCAATGTTAGATATAGACACCACCAGTGAGATCAGGAGTGGCTATTTATTGCCAAACAGTATTATTTCTACAGTGAAACATGAATATTCATACAAAACCTGATTTATAAATTTAAAAAAAGATAGTTTCATAAGAGCTCAGGCTAGATTTTTTTTTAACCAAATAAGTTTACCTCAGCCATAGACCTTTTTGATTTAAGAATCAAGACTAAAGGATTGTAGATTCTATCATAAGTGTTTGTTCATTGTTATGGTTTATATTGAGATGCCCGCTAAAGCCTCGTGCTATCATAGGTGACATGTTTGGAAGGTGATCGGATTATAGGGACAGTAAAGCTGACTTGCTCTTAGGAGGTGGGTCCTGGTTGGAGAAGTGGGTCACTGTGGGTGCAACCCTGAAGGTTATATCTCCCTTTACCAGCTAGCTACCTTGACTCTCTCTGCTTCCTGGCTGCCTTAAGGTGAGCAGCCATTCTTCCACTATATCCCTGTGCCATGTTATCCTACCTTGGAGCCAGCTGACCATGGACTGAACCATGAGACAAGATAAACGTCCTTCAAGGTGTGGGTATCCTTTATCTCTAGCATGACGAGTCTCTTGTTTATGACACATATGTCAAAAGTATCCCTAATAGGAGGAAGTGGTGTGAGTGGATGATGTGCAAGTAAGTACTACGTCATTCCGTGGGGCCCCAAAATACACCACCTTCAAATATATTTCTTTGACATATTTCAAAATGGCTATTCTGAGAAACTATCTGAAAAGCTGATCTTTTATAGAAGAAATTTACAACTATAAGGAAATCTATATCAGTGAACTAAGTAGCCAGGAGACATAAATAGGCTTTCCTAAGTGATATCCCCATTCCTGCCTAGGAAAGATTGCCCCCCCACAGGAAATAGAAATTGGGAGTCTGATATCTGGCACAAACAGAAATGACAATGAGTGGCTTTCACCTAGGAGACTTCATCTTCCTTACCTGACATTCTTTGCTCTCTGTCTACTCGTCTCTCAGCTTTCCATAACTGGCCACCATCCTTCCCCTGAACCCAGATGTCCAAGGCCCATCCCTTGTTTAGCTCTATATAAGCTTCAGCTATCTAGTTCTCTCTCTTTCCTTGGAGTCTCATGCTGTGCTTTCGTGACTCCTATATGTCTGTCTGTTAATAACGTTGTTATGATTTTCTCCTATTCGTCTGTGTATTTTCAGTTTATTTCATAAACTAAATGTATCACACCTTCACAGGGAAAACAGTACACTTAAAACTTCTCTACCTGTCGCTCAGGGCCACCTCAACACTTACCAAAGCCAGAGAGAGGCTGGGGGACAGCTTTCCTCCTATTGCTCCTCTCTGATCAGTGTCTCAGGCAAAACAGCCCTGCCCTAAGTGAAGACACAATCATCCCTCAAGTGTAGCTGAGCAGAGAGGGCTAAAAAGGGGTGAGGGATGACACCGGCTTGCCATCTCTGCCTCCACACTAATTGCCTTCAAGACTCTGTCTCTGTTAGGTCTGGAAGTAATTGTCCTCTTCCCAGCTGAGCACAGACATCATCATCTTTTAAGTTCCTGTCCCTGGGCACAGGGACTGACAGAATTAGAGAGTGGTCCACACTCCTCCTAGTACAACCTCTTCTGCAGAGGGACTATTCCCACCTCATCTGATTAACAGTGGTGTTATTGTTTTCCAGTATCCTGCATTATCTCCAGCCTATAGCCTTCACGTCCTTCTTCATGTTTCACCTTACATAGTGTACACTCACTTCAAATTAAATCAAACTCTTAAAAACTAGCTTCCCTCCTATCTTCAGTCTTTCCACAGCCAACTTGGCTCAAAATCCTTGAGGCATTTATGATTCCAGTATGTAATTTGCTGCCATAACAGAAAGGAGTGAGTAAGGTTGGCTGGTTCTTCATTCACAATACATCTCCTTTGTTTTCCGGTCTGTTTCTAAAACTCAGACCCTTCTCAGTTCATGCCTGATCTATGGTGACAGTCCTGTAAAAATAAGTAAATTAATTAAAATTTTAAAACACCTTGGGCCGGTGAGATAGCTCAGCGGCATAAGCGCCTGCCTGGCAAGCACGAGGTCCTGAGTTTGACTCCCGGAACCCACATAAAGGACAAAAAGCGGCCAGAGATATCACTCGGCAGCACAAGCGCTTGCTGGCAAGCACAAGGCCCTGAGGTTGACTCCTGGTGCCCACATAAAAAATAAACAAATAAATAAAACACCTTATCCTACTTGCACCAAGCCTGACATACCAAATGACTTTCAGAGCAGTGTAATTTTTCAGCTTATCTTTGACTTGTATGAAACATTAGTGTTAACAAGAGCCAGAAAGAAAAAAGAATATATATATTCTTTTTATAAAATAATATATATAATAAGAGTATATATATATAAATATATATAATATATATTAATATATA
The DNA here is from genome assembly GCA_028451465.1 of Erethizon dorsatum. NCBI lineage: Eukaryota > Metazoa > Chordata > Mammalia > Rodentia > Erethizontidae > Erethizon > Erethizon dorsatum. The sequence goes on along the minus strand of CM051838.1, from coordinate 81,244,175 downwards.
TTATAATATATAAAAACATATTATAATATATATTATAATATGCATTTATGTCTATTAATATATATCATATATAATAATATATAGTATATAATATATTATATATTATATATTATGTTATAATTTATATTATAGTTATATATTTTATATAATAATACATATAATAAGAATGTATATATAATAATATATATAATGAGTGTATACATATATATATATATATATATATATATATATATATATATATATATAGTAGTCTGTTCTCAGAGTCTTCTACTACACAAATACAATTTCCTTTTACGTTTTTATCTTTTAACCCTCTGGTCCAACTTTTCTATAGACATACTGCTTTATTCATTGCTTCTAGTCCATTGCAACCTTTCAGTGCCTTCTGTACATTTTCATGCAGGGTCTGACTTCATTCATTCACCAAATTTTAGTTCAAGTTGCACTTGTCCACGAAGACTTGTCATTTAGGGCCATGGTAATTAAGGAACAGACTGCTTATCACTCTCAATAGCCATTCTTCTCTTTTTCTTCCCATAACAACTATCAAGTAAGCCGGTGGCCACTGAGCTCAAGCACTCTTGGTGCTTTAAGTTTCTGTATAACAAACTCCAACATAATTTAACAATAAGCAAGTGAAACCTAATTTAGATGTAACAAACAGCCAAGTTTCAACCACTCATAAGCAGCCAGCTAATTAGGCCATGCCCAAAACAAACACTTCACCATGGCCAATCAGGTGATTTCTCTACTTTACTCCCAAGTTCAGCATATAAAAGTTCTCTGTTCATGATGCTGGGTGAAACTCTCTGAATTAATCAGCCTTCCTATTGCAGGGGAAAAATATCTAATACTCACAAATTAAAGGTGGACAGGTTTATTTTGTCTCACAATTTCAGGGGATTCAGTCCATGGTAAGCTGGCTTCAAGGCACAAACATCATGGTGAAGGATATGTTTGCATATTTCTGCAGGTAATCCCAAGATGTCTTCGGGTTGGAATCTGGGATTTGTTCTATGGGGAGTATGAACAGAGTTCTAGAGAATTTGCCTATATTACTCTTTATATCTATTCCTTTCCCAAAATTTAGGGATTAACGATTTGTTAAATAATTCCTAGGAGCAAGAAGTAATTTTAGGTTCAAAACTTACAGTTTCTGGCTGGGCATAACGGTTCACTCCTGTAATCCCAATACTCAGAAGACTGAGGCAGGAGGATCACTGCAAGTTCGAGGTCAGCCTGGGCTACAAAGTGAGATTAAGGCCAGGCTGAACTACGTAGCAAGACGCTGTCTCAAAAAGACAAAAACGAAACAAAACAAACAAACAAATAAAACCTCACAGTTTCTTCAAATAATCATTTTAAATGGTTTTACTTGTATTCATAACTTCCTTGTTGCTCATAATATGAACTTCAGTATAAACACCCTTGTGATTTCTGACTGGAAAAATATGTGATTGATGCAGGAAATTTGAAAAAGTTTAATATAATTGTCTTAACTGATACCTCCTTGCCAAACTTTCTACACTAATTAATACTCTCTATTTTCTCTGTAAAACTTACTGACCAATGCCCAAGAATCATTGAATTTCTTGTGACTGCAAGCCACACTCTGGCACACTTGTAGCATCTCCTAGCAGAGTTGATGTTATGTATGCCATAATGTTTACCAGAATAAGGTTATTTATTCACAAACTCTTTGTACCTATTAATGTGTTTATGAAGTATAATTAAATGTCACATAAACCAAGAAAATATGCGTGTGAACAGAAAGAGAGCTATTGAGTCTATAAAAACAATTTGAATTCTTTGGAAAGACTTGATAAATTAAGTAATTAATATTTTCTGTTGCATTAGGTACATGCACATAAATTTTTTAAAAATCATAATAATCTGTACTCAGAACATTTCCAAAACTTTAATTCCTTGCTAAAGAAGCCAAAATAGGAATGGGGTAGTTTATAAAAGAAAAAAATAATAATGTAGAACTCCAATCAGCAAATTTTAACAAAAGAAAAAAGAAAAGAAAACACTACTTTCTTCCAGAAAATGAACAAGCACTAGTTAAAAACCTAAGTAATATATTTAGGGTGTACAGTGGTAGCTCTGTTCCTGAACTTCATTATTTCCACGATTCTGGGGAAGATGGCCCTGTGGTTCTGTCCATCTTCCCACGTGGAGTTCACAAACAAGCAAAATACTGCCAAACACTTCTGTTTGTGACCCAAATTGTTTGCGAACTGAAGCGTTTGTGAACAGAGGTACTACTGTGCAGGTATTTTCTTTACATTTGATGCTCTGTTTTGACAATGTTAAATAAACCGATCAACTACCTATCATAATTATGCTTAGTAACAACCACTCATAATCCTACAAGCAACAGTGTTAATTCTGATCATTAGCATTGCAGCATGTCAAGTCTTTTCTTTATATCCTTTCTACATGGGGTAGGATTAGAGCAAATATATATGCAAGTTTGTAGCTCTTATATTTGTTGACAATCTGAAACAAGCATTTTTCCACATATAAATCATTTTTCTTTTCCATGTTTATGTTATTTTTAGTATCCTATTATTAGAAGGCGGTGTTTCCTATAGAATAAAAACACACAGATCCATATTTTTGCCAGTTGCATACACCCACATACCAACAAGTGAAATCAAAATGTGAAAAAAAACTATCACTCCTCAGAAATTTCTCTCACAGCCTTTTGCAGTCAATTTTTACCACCACTATCTCATAGCCATCAACTTTTTTACTTTTATTACCACAGATTACTTTTGCTTACACTCTGATTTCACATAAATGGAGTCAGATGACAAGAGTTTTTGTGTGTGACTTCTTTTGTTCAATCCAATATTTTTAAGATTCATTCATGTTGCTGCATATCAGTTGTTTGTTCTTTCTTATTAATGAGTAATATTTCATGGTATCAGTATACTGCAATTAATTTACATCATCTCTTCTAGATACACATTTGGGCTTTTTTTAGATTTTAGGATTGCTTTAACTTTCTTGTAAAACATTCTTGTACAAGCTGTTTCATAGATAAGAATTCTCATTTGAGTCATTGGATGCATGTATACTTTACTTTTTGAGAATCTACCCAGCAGTTTTCAAAGGGACAGTATTATTTCACATCCCACCAACCAAGTGAGAGTTCTAGTTATTTCAAGTCCCCACAAACATTGAATGTTCCCAGCATTTTTTATTTTATCCACTTTGGGGGACCTAAAATAGTCTCACAGTTTTGATCTGCACTTTACCATTGACTACTGGTGTTGAAACTCTTTTGATGTTCTGTAGTATCTTTTCAATAGCTAGTTTATTCTACATATGAATATCACATTCCCTTTCTCTGCTAAGTCTTTTCTGCCTACACGAATTTCTCCCTACTCTCTTGTTCCAGGGAAGTAACTCTGTCCTGTCTCTGACAAAATAGTATCTGATGTTCCCCATGGCATTTCCTGTTTCTTCTGCACGCAGTTACTCTTATCCTGAGTCTTCCTTTCCAGATCAAATTGGCCAAGTACACACCCAGAAATTAGCTCTCCAGAAGGAAAAATAAAAACACAACAGAAACGCAGAAGAGTTCCAAGTTTCAGGTTTTAAAGTAGATTTAACTCCTGGCAGGAAAAAAAGATTTGGGAGGGTGTCTCTTCATTGGTGTTTTCTCATTGGTATCTACCAAGACTACTTTAAAATACAGACTGTATTTTTGGTTCCACAGAAAAGGAGATAGTGGGTATACTTTCTTTCTGAAATACTACATCGAGACTCTTTCCACAGAGAGTTCCAGACTGCAGTAGTTTTGGGATTAGCAGCATAGAAGAGAGACAATGTCAGACGTACTATCAAGCAGAGCATAAGAATAATGACCACAAACAGAGAGTGAATCTCTGGTTAACCTAGAAATCAAAAGCTCTTAAATTTTTGCTCAGCTGTTGATGCAGGATCATTTCGCATGCTGGACCCCCAGTACTTTCTCATTTTAACTAGCATAAATAGATGTGTTTTTTTTAATTTTTAATTGGCAGCAGTACACATTTGCAATACATAATGATTACATTCACTGGAGGGAATTGGTACATGTACATAACACATCTCAATTCTTTTTTCCCCTTGCCTCCACCCTCTCTTTTATTTTGCAAGCATCAGATTCATTTTTCTATCTTATAAATCCTTATAAAACTAATTTTCATATATACAGATAAACAACCAGACTAATGGACCAAAAAACATATAAAACACATAAGACAACTATACTAAATCAAGGTGCACTTTTAGATACATTGTCCATGCTGGATAACAATGATTTTTTTTTCCCTCTCTCTCTTTTCCTGTTATCTGTGTTTCATTTCACACTTTATTTTTTTATTCAATTTTTTTGCATAGGAGAAACCAGGTGATATTTAAGCTTTTGTGTATGACTTATTCTACTTAACATTATGATCTCAAAGTGCATCCATTTTCCTACAAATGACTCATTTATCCTTTTTTACAGCAAAGTAGTACTCCATTGTGTGTAAATGCTACATTTTTAATCCATTCATCTGTTAATTTGGGGGATCTGAAATAATCTTACCATTTTGATTTGCATGTAGGCTGTTCCAAAGATTTAGCTATTATGAATTGTGCTGCTATAAACACGTGTATGCATACACCAGTATAATACGATGTCTTTAATTCTTTTGGGATGATACCTAGAAGGGGAAAATCTTAGTCAATGGAATTTCTATATTTAGTTTTTTGAGGAATCTCTATACTGACATTCATAGTGGCTGTATCAGTCTACACTCCCACCAACAGTGGAGAAGCATTCTTTTTTCCTCAGAGCCCCGCCAGGCTTTTTTATTGGTTGATTTCTTAATGGTAGCCATTTTTTGTGGAGTGAGAGGAAATCTCAGTGTTGTTTTAATTTGCATCTCTTGAATGGCCAGTGATGTTGAAAATTTTCTCATGTATTTATTGGCCATTTGTATTTCTTCATCTAAGAAAGTTATATAAAAAGAACTCAAAAAAATTAGGCCCCCCAAATTTAAAGACTCAATCAAATAGAAATTTAAAAACTCAGTCAAATAGAAATTCAAATAGAAATAGAAATTTTTAAAGATTTAATCAAATAGAAATAAAAAAATAAAAACTTCTTGTATTTTGTTTGTTTGTTTGGAGACAGGGTCTCACCATATTAGTTCAGACTGAACTTGAATTCACTATGTAGCTTAGGCTGGCCTCAAACTCAAGCCAATACTCCTGCCTCAGCCTCCCAAGTACTGGGATTACAGACATGCATCACCATGCCTATCCCTCAAATGGACATTTTTTTTTTTTTTGGTGGGTACCGGGGGTTGAACTCAGGACCTCGCATGCCAGCAGGAGCCCGTGCCACTGAGCGATATCACCGGCCCTTTTTTCATATGTGGGTACCGGGAGTTGAACTCAGGACCTCGCGCTTGCCAGGCAGGTGCTTACGCCACTGAGCTATCTCATCGGCCCCAAATGGACATTTTTAAGGACAGCAAACCTCCAGAGAGATGACTTATCACATTTACTTCCTATTCCTATAAACAGAGACATTTCCTCAAGTAATATATTTTAGATCCATCCAGTTTTCACCATTTCTATGCTGCCATCAGTCTTTGACTTGTCCCCTCTTACCCAAATCACTGCAGTAACCTGCTAGCTGCTCTCCTCTTGCCTCATTTTAATCCATTCTACTGTATCTGCACAAATATTCTTCGGAGTCATTCGGATAATGCCACTCCCCTACAGAAAGCCCTTCCAAGATTTCCACCACACTTACAACAGATTTCAAACTCCTTCCTGTCACCTCTAATTGTGTGGAAATAAACAAAGACCAACCAAATGAGAAACACAAATGGTTCTTAGGCAGAGCTCATGGTAATGAGGAAGAGCCATCATCACTTGCATTTAACAGACACTGAAAGACAGGCAGAGGAAAGAAATCTTTATAATGGAAAAAAGGGAAGGCTTTAGTTAGACCTTGATTAGTGCCTGTCGACATGAAGAAGGCACACTAGAAGTGAGAACTCTACATGATCTGTTAGAAATAATCCTGTGGCTTTCTCTAGTTGGCCTTAAATTATTGTTTCAAAGAATCAACTCTTTGTTTAATTGACCATTTATATTACACTTTTAGTCTCTATTTCATTAATTTCAGCCCTGATCTTTACTATTTCTTTCCTCCATTGGGTTTCATTTTGGTTTGTACTTACTTTTCTAAGTTGAGACGCATTATTTGATGGGTCATTTATTTGGGATCTCACTGATTTTTCAATTTAAATGTTTGTTGTTATAAATTTCCCTCTGGGGAAATAAAAGGAATGATAGGAAATGAAGAAGTTAAATTGTTATTATTTGCAGATGACATGATACTCTACATAGAAAACCCCAAAAACTCCACCAAAAGACTATTAAAATTAATAATCAAATTCAGTAGCATAGCTGGATACAAAGTCAACAAACAAAAATCTCAATGAGAGATAAGTTAGGGAAACCACACCCTTCACAAGAGCATCCAAAAAAATGAAATACTTAGGATTCAATCTATCAAAGAAAGTAAAACAACTATATTGAAAACTATAGTACTCTGAAAAAGGAGATCAAAGAGGATATCAGAAAATTGAAAGATATCCCTTGCTTATGGATGGGAAGAACGAACATTGTGAAAATGGCCATACTCCCAAAACTGTTATACAGATTTAATGCAATCCCAATCAAAATACCATTAGCATACCTCACAGATCTAGAGAAAACATTCCTAAAATTCATTTGGAACCAGAAGAGAACAAGAATAGCAAAGGCAATCCTGGGCAACAAAGGCAAGGCTGGAGGCATCACAATCCCTGACCTGAAATCATACTACAAAGCTACTGTGACAAAATCAGCATGGTACTGGCAAAAAAGCAGACCTGAGGACCAGTGGAACATATTAAAACATGCAGACACAACTCCAAACACACTCAGCCACCTTATCTTTGACAAAGGGGCCAAACATGTTCACAGGAAGAAAGATAGCCTCTAATAAATGGTGCTGGAAAAACTGGCTTTCCACATGCCAACTAGACCCATGTCTATCACCATGCACTAAACTAAAATCAAAATGGATCAAAGCTCTAAATAATAAAACAGAAACACTAAATCTACTGGAAGAGAAGCTAGGTAGGAATCTTGAAGACATAAAGGTAGGTAGAGAGTTCATGAACAAAAACCAGACTGCAAGGGAAATACTTCAAAGAATCAACAACTGGGATTTCATCTTATTAAAAAGCTTTTGCACAGCAAAATAAATCACCAACAGAGTGAAAAGACAACCCACAGAGTGGGAAAAGCTTTTAGCCAATTGTCCCTCAGATAAAGGACTTCTCTCTAGAACATGTAAAGAACTGAAAAAAATCAGACCCCCCACCAAATTCAAAGACCCAATCCAAAAATGGGCATCTGAGATGAATACATGCTTCTCAGATGAAGAAATATGAATGGCAAATAATACATGAAAAAATATTTAACATCATTAGTCATCTGAGAAATGCAAATTAAAACAACACTGAGATTCCACCTTACCCCAGAAAGAATGGCTATCATCAAGAAATCAACCAATAACAAATGCTGGCAGGGCTGTGGGGAAAAAGGAACACTTCTCCACTGTTGGTGAGAGTGTAGACTGCTACAACCACTGTGGAAATCAGTGTGGAGATTCACCAAAAAACTAGGATTAGAGGTGCCATTCAACCTATCTATTCCCCTTCTGGGTATCTTCCCAGAAGAATTAAAAACATCATACCAGGGCCGGTGAGATGGCTCAGTGGCTTAAGCACCTGCCCGGCAAGCGCGAGGGCCCGAGTTCGACTCCCAGAACCCACATACGAAAAAGGGGCCGGTGATATCACTCAGCGGCACAGGTGCCTGCTGGCGCGCGAGGTCCTGAGGTCGACCCCCCGGTACCCACAAAAAAAAAAAAATCATACCAAAATGATATATGTGCACCCATATTTATTGCACCACAATTTGTAATAGTTAGATCTTGGAAACAACACAAATGTCCATCAACTAAGGAATGGACAAAAAAGATGTGGTATTTTTATACAATGGAGTACTATTCAGCTATAAAAGAGAATAAACTTTAGACTTCTATAGGTAAATGGATGCAACTTGAGACCATACTCATAAGTGAATAAAATCAGGCTCACATGTGTAAACACCATATTGTTTCCCTGGTGTGAGAAACTGAAAGAGTAAATAAGGTCTAAAAATGTACAATAGATGTTGTGAAATGGGGAGAAATTGTTCAAAAGGAAAAAGGAACTAGGATGGGTGAAAGGGGAAAGGACAGGAGAGAAAGGGAAAATATTCAAGTCAGTTATACTATTATTGTCTCTCAGTTCATTGAAAAGGAATGTTTGTGCTATTATCAATTGGAGATGTTTTTATGCTCATATCTTGTACCCTGAGCAACTACTTTAAAGATAACAACATGTATTAACTGTTGTTATTCTCCTATTATTTTGTTACAAAATTTTGTTTTACCTTTTCTCCATATAACTTTTAAAAAGTAAAAATAATAAATAAATAAATACATTTCCCTATCAGAACTGCCTCTCGTGTATTCCAGAGATTCTTGTATTTTTGGTTTATACTTTCATTTAATTCTAGGAATTTTTTAAATTTTAACTTCTCATTTGGTTTCATCAATGACCCACTAATCATTCAAAAGTGAATTGCCCATTCTCGGTGTGCTTGTATAGTTTCTATAGTTTATCTTGCTGTTGCTCTCTACTTTCTTTCTATTATGGTCTAATAAGACACAAGAAATTATTTCTATTTTTTGTATTGTTAAGACCTGTTTCATGGCCTATCATATGATCTATTCTGGAGAAAGATCCATTAGTGGCTGAAAAGAATGTGTATTCTGCACTTGTTGGATGAAATGTTCTGTAGATATCTATTAAGTTCATTTGAGCCATAACAGTTTAACTCCATTGTTTCTTTGTTAATCTTTTGCCTGTGTGATCTACATATTGAGTGTAATATTGAAGTCACCCACTATTTTTTTATTGGGGCCTATGTGTTCCTTTATATCAAGTCGTGTTTCTATTATGAAATTGTATGCACTGAAGTTTGCTGCATTTGCAATTGTTATAACTTCCCCATGGATTATCCCCTTTACTGATATATTGTGCCCTTCCTTTTCTCTTCAGACCAAGCTTGTTTTAAAGTCTGAATTATCAAATATGAGAATAGCTACACCTTATTGTCTTCAGATTCCACTAGCAAGGGACACCATTTTCCATCATTTCACTTAGAGCATGTGTATGTCTTTGCTGGTGAGGTATGTTTCTTGAGGGCAGTAAAGAATTGGGTCTTGATTTTCAATCTATTCTGCCAGACTGTGGCTTTTAATTGGTGAACTAAGACCATTTACATTCAGAATTATAGAAAGATACATATGTGCTTGTCTACCTCCCACTTCTGTGTATAGAATTCCTTTAAGTATCTTCTTTAATGCTGGCTTAGTGATCATGAATTCCTTTAGTATATGCTTATTTGGAAGGTCTTTTCTTCCTCCTTTAGTTTTGAATGATAACTGATTATATATTATATATATATATATGTATATTAATCTAGGTTGTCAACTCTTTTCTTTCTGGCTTGCTATATGTCACTCCATGTCCTCCTGTTCCATAGAGCTTCTTTGGAAAAATCTGCAGTGTTCTGATGATTTTGCCTTTGTAAGTGACTTGGCATTTCTCTCTCAAATGTTTCAATATTCTTTCATTGTTCTGTACTCCTGGCATTTAAACTATGATGTGATGTGGAGAGATACTTTTCTAGTCATGACTATTTGGAGTTATAAATGTGTCCTCTGCTTGAATGTCCATATCTTTCCCAAGATTTGGGAAGTTCTCTGCTATTAATTCATTGAGTAGAGTTTCTATTTGCTCTTTAAACCATACCCCAGAGTTCTTGGATGTCTTGTTCATAAATCCTTTCTTTTTCTTACTACTGTTTGAATGTGGTAATTCATTACACTTGCTCAAGCCTGAAATTCTGTGTTTTGCTTGATCAAGCTTATCAATGATGCTTTCCACTGAGTTTTTATTTGATTCATTGAGCTCTTTTTAACCAAGGTTTCTGTTTGGTTCATTTTCATAGTCTATCACTGTTGAATCCCTCCTTCATACTCCACATTGTCTTTAATCTATTCAACTGTTTATTTGTATTCTCCTTGAAATCATTGATCATTTTACAAATCAATCTTTTAAACATTTTACAGCATTTTATCAAGTATGATATCTTAGTATTCAGTTCCTGATGAGTTATGCAACTTTGGAGGTGTTGTGTTGCCTTGTTTGTTCATATTTTTGTGTTAATATGTTGAGATTTGTGCATCCATTGTGATGGATATCTATTCCATTTTTATATGAGCCCTTCTTTTGAGGGCTAGCTACCTTGTACTATTCAGAAAGGAAAAAACAAACTGTAGTGATGACAAAAGACAAAAGCAAATAATGAAATACAGTAAAAATTAATTAAAAGCATCAACTATACCACCATTAACAACAATAAAAGGGGAAATAATAATATAGATTAAATAAAGGTTAAAAAGGATAAAAGTAATAATAACAAAATATTGAAGAAGCAAGGAAAGAGAAATGGAAGAACAAGCAACATTTTTTTAAAAAGAGAAATGACATCAAAAATCCAGCTAAAGAATTTTTAAAGTAAATAAAATTAGATAAAAGTGTGAAAAAAAAGACAATGGAAAAAAAGAAAAAAAAACTTAAAAAGAAAAATGAAAGATCAGTCCAAAAAATGTCTTAATGCCATGGTGTTTGGGTTGGCAAAATTTCTTTCCAGGACCCATAATATTTGAGTCCATCATGCCTGGGTCCCATTTTATTTTCATGCAGTGTGGAATTGAGTACTGTCCTGCCTTTCCCACCAGGAAGAACCAGTCAATGGTAAAATGTCTGCCCCAGGGCTGTATTCATTCCAGTGACATTTTTGTTTCCTTGTGAATACCCAGAGCCACTGCTATCCCCAACCACCTTTGTGGCATGTCGGCTGGTGAGGTACCCCCTCACTTCAGAGGTTCTATTGGGAGCTTGGCCAGAGCCTCCGAACTCCTAAAAGGTGTGCATACTGAAGGCTTAAATAAAGGAGAAAAATGATATGGTTTGCAGGGTCCAGGAAGGTCAGAACTTCCTTGGAGCTAAGACAAAGACTTCTCTGGACAGCCAGTATTTACTGGATTTCAAACAAGTTCAGGAGCATGAGGGAACGTGGAGGGAAAAGCTGAGGTAAAGGTGGGGAAAATGAGCGGGACCTTGAGAAATCAGACAGAGACATTCTTAGGCAGTACATTTTGCCAATTAGGGGAGCTGTCTAATCTCTAAGGTTGGCAGTTTATTGCTCTGGAATAGGGAGTGAGCCAAATGTCCCCAGCTGCAGCCTTATCTTGCCTTCAGAGGCTGTGAATAGGGACAGCACTGTGGTCAGCAACTTAATCTTTACACAGCCTGGTCCCCAACAAGGTTCCTCTCCCCATGCACCAAATATCCAAGGAGAAGCATGCCAGAGAGAGGGGAGAGCAAGCAGATTACTAAATTCTGTGTTGGACAAGGGGAGCAATAGGAATCAAGCAATCTTCTGGGCTTGATCTGGGTGCTTTCACATCCAACCTATTCAGAAAAACACACGCGATGGGCCTTGTTCCTCACCACAGAGGGTTGTGCAGCCAACCACCATGACTTCCCTCAGCTAAGCTTCCTGCTGCTTAAACTTCTCAGAGAGTCTGTGACTAATGTTTTCCCTCTCTGTAATTGTCTCCCACCCCATTTCTGTGGCAGGGTGTCCAAAGGGACTCTAAAGTGTAATTGTTCTGTGACTTACGATCCCCAAAGTAGCTCAATCTCAGATAATAAGCCTCCTTTCAAGATGGGTCCTGGCGATACAGTCTGAGATGTGGTGAGCAGCGCAATTGATTTCCTCAAAGCTAGCCAGCTGCGTGGGAGGAGTGACTTTCAGACTAAATGTCCACCCTGGATTCGTTACTTGCAATAACTATGGGTTTCTCCTGTGGCTATGGCTGCTCGTCTGTTGTTTAACACCGGGGCTGCCAGTCCTTTCTATCGCCTTCTTTTCTCACCCTTAATCACATGAAGGATATTTCTTTTTTGCCATTTTACGAGGAAACTTTCTCATCTTATTTTTAAGGTCACTAAATTAGGTTTTTTATATGCTCTGAGGTTTCGCAAGAATTAAATGTATCACTTTCTTCAAAATTCATGTATTCTTGAAATGACATAGTTTTCAAATATTTACCGTATAAACCCCTTGCCATGTGTATCATCCTCAGGCTACCTCTGCTTGGTCTTTGGAGTAGGTTGCTGAAAGATAAAAGAAAATACACAGAGATGACTTGCGGGAGATAGGGTTTGTTATGACTTATTAATGGATATGAACAGGAAAGAACAGGATGCACTGGAACTTCTTAACAGGAATGGATAGGATCTAGTGGCAACTCAGCCACAAGGTCCAGCGAAGGGCGTGGCAAAAAGCCCCCAAGAGGTCCAGTGGCAGCAGACCAGATCAGGAGATGACCCACACTTGCAATGTCCAGTGGTGGTCAGCTGGACTACATCTGCAGTGCTCCATTCCACACCCAGTTACAGCTGGGAGAGGGTGGCCTAGATTCGTCTACACAGCAGTGACACCATTAGCTTGCTTTGTTCCATTATATGACCAGCATTCCCAGGAACAGCTGACAGCATACAAGCAGGAAGGCAAGTTCTGCTCATAACATAGAGTTTGCCCAGTTTCCAGAGTCCTTCAGACAATGTTGATACAGACAGTCCATTTCCCTTAACTTGTCAAGAAAACTGGGAATGTAAAGGGGCATTTCAGGAACTGAGTGATAAATGCCTTAGTTTTTCTCAGGGATGATACACCATGCCAAAAATAGAATTAAAAATACCATGAAGCATATAATTATTAAATGTTATGAAATCAAAATCAACAACGCTAACATTTGAAGTTGGTGGTACCCCATCCTTGTATAATGGATAGATCATTATATTTAAATATTTTCCCTGTGTCAGGACTACAGTTTGAATCTATTGTGCATACCAAATTTATTCTCTCTAATTAATTTTATTCAGTAAACTAATCCTAGATTTCTAATGGAAAACAAAAAAGAACCACAAGAACAAAAAATACTGCGAAGAACAAAAATAGCAGTAAAAATTTAGTTACTTTTCATTAGAGTCTGATAAGCTAATAAATGCCAAAAGTACTACACATCAATAATCAACTCCAAATAATTTAAAGCTATACCATACACCTGCAGTGGTAAAATCACATAGTGTTATTTAGAAGTTTTTTGAAAAGTCAGAAGAAAGTCAGTATCTTCCAGCAATTCAGATTCACCTTAAATGATAACAGAGGGCTTAGCTTCTGCTTGTATATGTGATCATAAACGCAGTCACTTTAATTATTGAGAGTTCCACCAAATAAGAGTGCAACTTCTCATTTTACTCAGTAATGAGAAACTCAAAAGTTATCCCTTCCCTGCATTGCATTTTCATTTCATGCACTTACTAAGAGATGATGAGAAAGCATAGATTTTCCTCCTATGGTACAAATATCAATTAAGACACAATCCTCTCTTAAATTCAGACTAACACTGATTAACAGAAAACAAACAGCAGCACTGAAAATAAGGATGCTATACAAAGTATTCCCATCATTTCTTTTCCCATCCAGGACCAACTGTGGACACACAGTGGTCGTATTATCCTTGCCATTATCCAATTGACCCAAGTGACAAGAAATCAAAATGTCTTTTGTAGTCTTGGAGAGGATGGGGATTAAAGATGGGAAGGGTGAAAGCTGCTGCCTTTTTCTGACACCTTTTAAAACTAGGGAATCCATTTAATGTTGCATACATTATTCCAAAATGGTAATTACCCTGAAAATATATGATAAACACATGCTAATGAGATAAGCCAACAAGGGTAAAAAATCCACTTTAATAATGCAATCATAAGAGAAAGAGTTTTAAGTAGATATGGAAAAATTATCATAAATGTCAAGGCTCACAAAATACAATAAAAAGGATTGATGTGTTTTATACATGCTAAATCACTGGTGGGGAATTATCTACACAAGACTTCCAGCTGACAGAAAAGCAGGCACACCACATAACAACAAATTTTACAAAACGTTACCATTTAATTTTACACTCTTTCTGTTCCTTTACACTGAATTCATAAATCAAAAATTTTCCATGTACTAAAATGATATCAAATCTTTTAAAGGAGGCTGAAATAAATTATTACTATTTGCATAAAAAATGAGAAAAGATAGTTATTTTTAAGTTTTGCATTTTTCTCTCTCAGAAATGAATATTAATGTCTCTATTACCAACCTTGTAGTGAAAAGTCATATGAAATCAGAGTTTTTCAAGTTAAAATTAAATACAGGGAAAATAAGGTTTAGATTTATAACAATATATTTAAACAAAAATATAATTAGGAATTGCTTAAGCTCCCACAGGAGGTGTCATAAAAATAACCTTAAGGGAATATAAGAGAAAGGTAAACTAAGCAAGTAGAGAGAAGCACCTTGGAGAGGGCAGACCTTAAGCATAATGAAGATTTAAACAAAATTCTTGAAGACAGAAATTGAGGAAAATCATGTTGACTGTTGAAAAGAGGATGAAGGAAGTTAGGGATATGCTTAGGGAGGAGCTCCAAAAAGGGTAGAATTCAGTCTTCTCAGCTTCTCTAGAGACCTCCATAGACTCCGAGGCACAAATGAGGAAGTTAAAGAATTAAAACCTAAATCATTTCTTTCCCTTCCCATTTCCAGGGGAACAGCAACCCATGGTGGTAATTTTTAGTCCAAGCAAATATATCAGAGAAATCTTCTCTAAGCAGCTTAAATAAACTCGACTGGAGAACAATAAGATTGTTGATGCAAGTGCTGCTTCTGCACCATATTTTTAAGGGTAAAAAGAGGAAGACAGTATTTTAAAACCACTAGAAATCATAAATCTTCCCACTAAAGGAACCTACAGAGTGCCAACCAGATTCACTGAAGACCAATTTATGCATCTTGTTTCTAGCTTAAAAAGTAATAAGTATTTCAAAGTTTGAGAAGAACAAATAAAATTTAAATTATTAGAGATCTGGCTATAAACATAAAATGGATAATTGGCTGATCTCGCTCTTGCAGCCTGGTTTTGGCTGCCTGTTCACTTTGTAAGCCAACACCATAAAGCTATTCTTGCTTTAACTGATTTTCTCCAGTGCTGCACTATAATATTAGAATATTGAATAAAATTACCCAATCAAGAACAAATCAAAGAATAAAAGTTTGAAATAATTCAGTTGAAAAAGGCATTCCTACGGTATGTATCAAACGTCTTAACATAAGGACTACAATCAGTCCACAGCACCAACTCCAGAAATTCCCTAAGTTCTGCATGATTAAAAAGATGGTGTTTAGCGCGCATAGGATCCAGACCATGGTAGAGTCTGGCTGGTGTGAAAGGAAGTTTTCAAGCAAAGATCAATAATTAGTTTCACAAATTAGTGTCCTATTACAAAAGGTAGCCCTTGAGCAATGAATTTGAAGACATTTTGTTTGAAATGTCAGAAATTCAAAGGTAAAAAAGAGAAGATCCTAAAAATTTTCAAGGTAAGGCTTGGAGGAAGAGATTAATATACAAAAGGAACAGGAATCAGGGTGACATTAGACTTATTTAAATACTTAAACAAAAAGACAATGGAAAGTACTTTCAAAGAACTGGGAAATATTATTTTGAACTAGATTTTTAGACCAGCAAAACTATCAATCAAATACAGGTGCAAATAAAAGCATTTTCAGCCATGTAAAGAATCATGGTTCTTGCCAAGACTGTTTCTGAGTTACCTGAGAACTTATGAGGAAAGTAAAATCAGTCAAAATCAAGGAAGAGAAAAAAGTGAGATCCAGAAATGCTAGAGCCAACATAAGTGCAGTGAATAATCAAAGTGGAATAAGTACAAGGAACAATTGGTCAAAATTGTATCAAGAAACCAGTTAGCACACAAGAAAGGACTTCAAAAATGCTCAAATGGGAAGGGGAACTAGGGAAGGGAGAGGAGAAAAGGAAGGAATTGAAACAAAAGAAAAAAAAACAAGAAAAGAAGGAAAAAATGGAAACAAAGCTTTTGTAAATAGGGAGGGGAAGTGGAGTTGAAGGGAGGGGAGAGGAATGGGAAAAAAAAGAATCAAGATATATCATGTACAGGTATAAATCCCCTATGATGAATATAATCATTACATATGCCTATATATGCACCGTTTACTGCAGGGGTAGTTACGGAATGGGATAGAGAAGGCAAGGGTATGGGCAAAATTCTCAAACCAGTGAAATTCAGTGAGATAAAAAACCATGCTTCTGAATATATTTCTTAAAACTGCAGGTGCCAAATTAACTGAAAATTATAACAATTTAGAGGAAGGAGTGGAAGTAGAATATAAAATTGATGAATGAAGATAGAGTGATCACTGGAAGACTACCGAAGCCAGCCGAGGGACGGCTGTTCTCGTCGCCTAGCCATTGATTGCATCTGATGCCTTCTGTGCGCAGCCTAACAGCTCCCTGGCTTCACCTTTGTTTCCAGCCCCACTGATCATTTTCTGCGGGTTTCCAACTTATTTCTCACAAGTGGCTTCTTACCTCGAATACATGCCACCTCCAGTTACTTTCCTTCTATATCCCAGGACTCCTCTGAGGCTGCTGCAGCGAGCCAGAATATTTGCAGGTGATCCCGCAATCTATATGCTGCCTGGAGAGAATGGGTATCAGTGATCAAATGCTTCCATGGCGATCTTTGGTCAGATCATTCTGAAAGGCATTCTATGTAAATCGCCTACTGCAAGGACGAACTCAGTGTGTGCCTTGTAATAACTCTACTTTTTCATTCCCCCCTTCTTCCTTTCTCCTCTGTATGAGCACCTCCCTAATGAACTAAAAAGTCCACAGGTCTTTATCTCACAATCTACTTACAAAGAGAACCCAAACTAAGAATCTCTGTGTCTTTTGGTTTTTGCTAAACGCATGCATAATTTTATTTTCAAATTCTTATGAATATTCCCATTGTTGTTTATAGGACATACATTCCTCTCATAATTATCGCATGCCAAAACAAGTCTCAATATCTATTTTCTGGTTCACTGACAATTGTTACTAGGTACTAAGCACTCACTGTACACTTAAAATGATTTCTCATGTCAAGGAGGGTGTTACATTCAGAATCATAGCAGCAAATAAACATAACATTCTAGTCATTGGAATATCAAACTGGGAAATACAAAGACAAAAAAATACAACTGGAAACTGACAACAGTCCCCCAATGACTGAGTCTGA
Source organism: Erethizon dorsatum (assembly GCA_028451465.1). Classification (NCBI taxonomy): domain Eukaryota; kingdom Metazoa; phylum Chordata; class Mammalia; order Rodentia; family Erethizontidae; genus Erethizon; species Erethizon dorsatum. The sequence continues at coordinate 81,226,734 of CM051838.1, read as the reverse complement.
ATCCCCTTTCTTCTTTTTTTTATAAAATAGCAAAATAATGTTTGCTTCTCAGGAAACTGAAATGAGATTTTAATGATTTTCAAGTACTTCTTGAGGGCTTGAGTGCTGAGATTTCACAATATATTACATATTTAAACTATTCACAGATCTCAAGTGACTCAAGTAAATAGGAAGTACCCAAGGCAAGGAGTCAGAAATATGAATCCTTGATCCACCTTGGCCTGTTATTTTCTGTTATAATATTTAGGCAAAGAATGTAAACCTTCCAAGCCTCAGCTTCCTCATATATAAAGTAAAAACAGTTTCATTCAGCCAGACCTTATTATTAAATGTTAACAAGCCAACGTTTGTAAAAGCTCTTAGGAAAATATCAAGTACACTGTCCAACCAGGGCATTATTCTATCAGTGGGAGGCGTCCTGTAGTAGTCACGGATCAAGAGAAGTCTCCATTAGGAGAATGTCCTGACTGGACTCTTGATGCTGGCCCTCACGAGCAATGCTCAGCTCTTCCAAAGCCATTTTTGTAAAGTAACTGCCCAAGGGAAGCCAGCAAGAGTTCATTGCTTGCCATCATAAATTTAAAAAATAATAATAATAATAAAAAAAAAATATATATATATATATGATTCACTTGCTAACATTTAAGGACCAAGAAAGTTAACCAAAGAAATGAAACTTTCAGTTCCCCCATGACAATTTGATGTAGTCATTTGGCCTGTGTTCTGGAGTGAGCACTAGTCCCAGAGTTGCGTAGGCGCTTTCCCAGAGTGCCAGAACATGCACCCTGTGGTCTGCCATAGCTCCCTGCACCCCTACCTCACATCTGGCCCAGTTTACTTCTTTAGGTCATCTGCTGGACCTCTATAACAGCGTGGTTGGAAGTCATTTTTCTAGTATGGGACAGAGATACACACATGCCCCTCCCTAATATGAAAAGGGAAACTTTGGAAGGCAGAAAATAAAGATGTAGATCTAAGGAGAAGAGAAGAAAGAGAACATTACAAATTTCTAAAACATGGTTGGAGGCTAAAGCTGGAACAACAACAAAAAAAAATGACAGAGAAAATTTCCTGGTGGATGGAATGCTGTAAGTACCCTCAAGACCAAGGATTATCAATATTAATCGTCATATTGCTTTCCCTGATGTGCTGGGAAGCGATACAACCCTATGTCACATGTAGAAGCCATAGCTAGCTGTTCCTAAGTATCATTTCTGACATTAAAAAGAACGCTTCATTATTTACTGGTACATGGCTACCTGAAGAAATATATTCCAGTTTTACTTTGAGCTAGGAGTGGCAATGAGACTAAGTTTGAAGCAATGGGATGTGAGGGTGTATTAGTTTTGCACAACCAAAATGAAATACCTAATGCAGGCTACCTGTGAAGTAAAGAGAAGTTTATTCTGGCTCATGGTTCTGGAGATTCAAGTCCAATACTGGGCAGCCCTAACTGTATGGGCCTCCAGTGAGGGCAGGCTATCAGGGCAGGAGCATGTGTGAGAACAAGTATTCACATCTCACGCTGGGAAGAGAGAGAGAATCAGGGTCCCACAGTCCCCCTCAAAGGCACACCCCCAGTAACCCAAAATCCTCCCACCAAACCCCCTAAACTTGAGTATCAAGCTTTACATTTGAATCCTTCAGGGACATGTATCCAAACTATACAGAGGGAAGTAACAGGTATAACTTTTGATACACAGTTTTAAAAGGAAGGATTCATCGTGTTCCCCTACTCTTCCTCCATCCTGGTGCCTGGGATGTGAATATAATAACAAGTTCCTTTGGATCATACCAATAAGGCAAATACTGTGGGGATGGTGGAGTTTTAAGGCAGAAAGATGCTGGGTACCTGGATGACTCACTGAGGCAGAGTCAACATGCAAGAATCTGGTAATCGATATCCAGATTGTTATAAATCAAGAGAAATATATTTTTTTATATTTAGGTCACTGAAAAATGTGAGTCCCTCTTATATACAGCCAAGCTTACACTCTACTATATCCTGGAGACCTTCAATAAAGTCTGGTTGTACCCTGGGCTTGACTGAGTAACACATTTTGGACAGAAAGGATTGAGGAGATGCTCGGCAAGGATGTAAGATGGAGAAAAAGATCTGCCTGCACGGATGTAAACTGTAAGGTGCAGATCTTGTTTCAGCAGAAGCAAGACTCATCGCTAGAAGTGATAGAGAAATATAAACCCCTTCATTCCCAATGCCTAGAGAGAGATAACCAGCTTTTCACCACCTTTCAGATGAGAATTTGTATCAAAATTATTAAAGTTTCCTGGACTTAGCATCCTAGAGGTGTGGGGAATATGACAGTAGCACACATATATATGTGACACACAAATTTGCATGTGCATGTACACACACACTCGCATGTGTACCTATGCACACATAGAACAACATCCGTACTTCACGAATGGAAACTTTTCAGTGGGAAAATAGTCTCAGAAAAAATTCTGACCACAAAATTACATTACAGCTTCTCCATTTAGTAATACTATTTTTTAAAACTAAGCTTTCTTTTGAATTTATTTTGAAATGTAATTTTTGTGACTTCGAAAGCAAAGAAGCTCACCATACCTCTGGACGAAGAGAATGTTACTTAATCTTTCTATTTTTCCCTTGAAGACAATAATCTGGTGACTTTCAAGATAAAATAGCTGAAAATAATAAATTGGAGTCAACCATATCTTATTAATTTGTTTTACACGGATGATGGAAATAGCTGCTTTAAATTACGCATTAAGTACATCTTACTTTACCTACTTTGTATTTATACTGCTTTTTAGGACATTATCACTTTAATTATTAAATATCCCCTGTGAGGTTCATAGTGATTATTATTATCTTGGCATCATTATATTAGAATGGAAATTAAAATACAGTAAATAGAAGAGGTTAATCCTATACATTGTAATGTCAAACCCACAACAGCCTACTAACAGTAATCAGATGAGAAGTACTTTGAATGGGTATCATATTAGTTAGCACTGGAGCATTCCACTTAAAATTGGAGCAGTTTTTAGACCATGGAATAACCACAGTGTGAGGCACAATGATGGTGGGACATAGTCTGGGACACAGAACTTGAGATTTGCATTACATTTTTCACAGTTCGCTCATCAATACTCTCATCTTCTTCTCACTTGTGTCTCTCCACTAGAACTACTTCACAGATGCAGCCACACTCCTGACTGGTTTACCTCAACAGTGGAGAACTAGAGGGACCAATCTAGAGGGAGCAGTCAGCCGGAACTAGCTGTGGATGAGGTGCTCTAGGTTTGAAATTCCCACAAAGTAAAATCAAAGGGGACATAAATTTTTCATTGGGATTTTCCTATCCATGGCAGAAAATGAAATAAATTCCTAGCAGTCTAGATAATTTATCCAAAACTGGGAAGAGCTCATCTAATGAAAAATCTCTGTGCCATTTTTTTCTGGAAATCACTGTTAAACTCAAGGCAGAAGAACAATAAATCCTACCATTGAGTGATTCCAGGGCTTCCACTGTGTTGTCTCTTTACACGAATATACTTATTTTAATTTATATTTACATCAATGTTACAGAGATCTGAATCCCAACATGAAATTGCACACCTTGGTGAAGAAAGCATTTAAAGGTTAAATATATTTGCAAAGATGTATTCACACAGCCACATTTTCAGTGATAACATAATACAGTAACACTGAATGAAAAAGGAATTCTAAAATATTTCCCATCATATTTTTTAAAGGTGAATTTTTGGAGAACGGTGGCTACCAGAGGGAAGAAAGTTATGTCCAATTCTCCTCTATTTTATTCTGTCATTCAATTTTTAACTCTTCTAAGTGTGCTTTTGAGACTTTCATTGAATCAATTTAATTTTTAAAAATTGATTCATATAGCCACTTAAAACAAGACAAGAAAAGGATTCTTATGACATTCTATCTTACTTCCCAACTATTGGTTACAATTTTAGATTATCTATGAAAAAGGCATCAAAGTAGATAACCTTACTAATGAACACACTTAGATTTAGTGGTGCTTAAATATATAGAATTTGCCCTCCCTGAAATGAGTTAATAAGCAATTAATTATCATTCATGAAAATAGCAGAAATGGTCAATTAGGGAGGGATATTGACTGGGCCGTCTTGAGCTGAGGCTGCTATTTCTGATTTGGGGAAAGGGGGTCCCAGGCATCTGTTGTTAGAACAAATGTTAACTCCCCATCATTTGCAGTAAGCTTGCCCTCTCATGTTTAAGTAATCTGGTCTTTCCTTGCTGCCAAAATAAAAATATAAACCACACAAGCACACACAAGTACAGCCAGACCTCCTCGTTATCCCCTTGTCCATTACTCATCTCTGAAGCAATACTGTGGTATTTTCCTTAACGCTAATGCTCCCTCAAATGGGAACATTTAAAATAATTATTATCACATTTCATGTCCCTCAGTCCAGAAAAGTGCAAAGGGGAAATGCTGTAGGAAAATGCAGCTTAGTGTTTCAGTGATAATCACATCTTTTCCTAATTTTCCTTTAGGTCATAAAAACTTTGAGAACAAAACCAATGTCTTTTCCATTTATGAAAAATCCCCTGAGCAACAGCATGATGTCCTCCCTCAATGGATATATTCCTTTACCTTAGAAATTTTTCTCAGAACCTTAAAATCATTTACCTTCACTATAAGTATTTCCTCCCTTTAGTGCTGAAAGATTAATATAACTTTAATGCTTCTTTAAAATACATTTTGTAAGAAGACATGGTCTAACCAATGCAAAAACAGTAACCATAATATTATATAGAACAATCCAGGCTCTTTCCTTTGTCATTCATTATAGAATTTTAGGTCTTTTATTTTCATTTTTTGAAAAGCAGGAAAGAAAAGGAAAGGGAAAAAAAAAGAGAGAGAAAATCCTATCAATTTTTACATCTTATGCTTGTGTGATAAAAGTCTATGAACCGGGGCCGGGGATATACCTCAGCCATGTACAAGAGTTGCAGCCCACTGACAACAGATGAAAAGAAAATAAAGGAACAAAGAAAGCCTATGAGACTTACAGCATATCACGAGCAATCAAATGTTCACATCACAGGGACTCCAGGGGGAGGGGAAAGGAAGCAGCACAGAAAATGTATTCAGTGAAGTACAGTAATTGCTAAAAACATTACAAATCTTGGGAAAGATAGATTTCTTAGTCTAGAAAGCTCAAAGGACCTCTGATAGGTTCAACAAAAATAGATTCTCTCCAAGGTATAATACAGTCATACTATCAAAAGTATAAGACAAACTCCAAATTATAAAAATAGCAAAAAAAAAAAAAAGGGTCAAGTCACACAAAAAGGAATCCCCATTAGACTACCAGCCAAACTCTCAGCAGAAACCTTACTGATAGGAGGGAATACTCTGAAAGAAAAAAACTGCCAACCAAGAATGCTAAGCTCAGCAAAGCCACCCATTAGAAATGAAGGAAAAATAAAGCCTAAGACAAGCAAAAACTGCATGAAAACATTACCGCCAAACTGTTCCTATAAGACGTGCTTAAGGGAGCCTACCATTGTTAAACCACATGAAAGAACAAAATTCATTAGTGAAACATACGCATAAGAGTAAAAGAGGAAAAGATTCAACCTTATTAATACAGACAATCACCAAAACCTCAAAGATGAACACGGGAGAGAGAATATAAAAAGGAAAAATAACACAAAGTGCTAAGAGTATAACTTTACTTATCAATAATAACTTTGGAAGTAAATGGATTAAAGTAAATTCCTTAAAGATTCAGATTAATGGAGTAGATTTTTAAAAAAGCAAGATTCAAAGATACACTTCTATCATAATTCACTTCAATAGTAGAGACACACATACTCCAAAAGTGCAGGGAAAGGAAAAGATATACCACACAAATGGAAACCAAAAGGAAGCAGAAATATCTATACTTACCGCAGATAACATGGACTTTAAGTCAAAATTGTAAAAAGAGACCAAAAAAGTCACTATATTATGATAACAGGATCAACTCAACAGGAGGAAATAACACTTGTAAACATATATCTATGAACCCAATGATGGAACACACAATTATGAGACATACTAACATGATAACACTTGAGACTTCAACATCCCACTTTCGTCAATGGACAGATCATTTAGACCAAAAAGAAAAAACAACTCAAAGAAAAACATCAGAGCCATCCATGTGTGGTGGTGCATGACTGTAATCCCAGTACACAGAGGCTGAGGCAGGAGGATCCCCTTGAGCTTGAGGCCAGCCTGGGCTACATAGTGAGTTGAAGGCCAGCCTGAACTACATAGCAAGACCCTGTCAAAAAAAAAAAAAAAGAAAGAAAGAAAAGAAAAAATGAAATATCAAAATTAAAATATACTGTAGACCAAATGGGTCAAACAGACATGTACAAAGCATTTCTTTCAATAGCTACAGAATGTACATTCACTACAGGACAGACCATATGACAAGCCACAGAATAAATCTCAACAAATTTATAAAAGATTTTAGCATCATTTTCTCCAACCTCAATAAAATAAAACTAGAACTCAAAAAGAAGAATCTTAGTAATTGTACAAACACATGAAAACTGAACAGCATGCTCTTGAATGACCAATGAGCTAATGAAGAAATCAAAAACTAAATTTCAAAATTTCTTGAGACAAATGAAAATTAAAAGATAAAATATCAAAACCTATGGGATGCAGCAGAAGCAGTGCCAAGATGAAAGTTAACAGCAATAAATACCTACATCAAAAATACGGAAAGATTTCAAATAAAGTCTAATAATGCAATTCAAGAAAATAGAATAGCAACACCAAAACCAAACCAAAAATTAGTAGAAGGAAAGAAATTACATAGATGAGAGCAGAAATAAATGAAACAGAAAAACAGAAAACAAAAATATCAATAAAATAAAAAGATGTTTTTAAAGATAGACAAGTGTTTAGCTAGACTAACAAAGGAAGAGAGAGGACTCAAATAAACAGAATGAAAGATAAAAAAGAAGACTATAACCAATAACATAAAAATACAAAATATCATTAGAGACCATTATGAACAAATTATGTGCCAAAATATTTTAAAACCTGAAAAAAATCGGTAAATTTATGGACATGTATAACTTCATTTTGAAACAGGGGGACATAGTAAACCTAAATAGACCAATAATGAGTAATGAAATTGAATCTATAATAAAAAGTCTCCCAAAAAAGAAAAACCCAGCATTGGTGACTGGTGACTTCAGTACTAAATTTTGCCAAACCTTCACTGAAGAACTAACATCAATTCTTCTCAAACTATCCCAAAGAATTGAAAGGGATGCTTTTAAGCAATGCCAAAAGGCATGAATGACCCTGATACTAAAACCACACAGAATGAGAGTGAGAGGGAGAGAGAGATTATAGACCAATATCCCTGATGAACATAGATGAAAAATTCTTAACAAAATAATGTGTCATTTATACACAACAGAGTACTGATCTGTCATAAAGAAGGATAAACTTGAGTCATCTGTGGGAAAATAAATGTACCTTGAGACCATAACATTAAGTGAAATAAATCAGACACTGAAGCTTTAATAGCACATGATCTCTCTTACATGAGAAACCCAATGTATAAATAAATTAAACAGTAAAATGAAAGATAGGGAACAGCGAGAGAGATCTTTCACAAAAGAAGAGGAGACCAAGAGATAGAGGAGGAGGGGAAGGTGATGAAAAAAGAAATATGATGTGTTATGTATGTGTACCAACTCCCCATGATAAGCATAATCATTATGTACTGAAAACAAGTACTAATAAAAATAAAAACTAAAAAATACTAGCAAGTCAAATCCAACACCAAATCAAAAAATTATGCACATAAATAATGGGATTTGTGCCAGGAATGCAAAGATAATTCAACATATACAACTCAATAAATATAATATATCATATCAGTACAATAAAAGACAAAAAACCCACATGATCATTTCTGTAAATGTTCAATAGGCATCTGTATACTTCCAGAACACTTCATGATACAATCTCTAAAATATTAGGTATAGAAAAATATGTACCTTAACATAATAACAAACCATAGCCTATATCATATGGATTGGGCAAATGCTGAAATCATTTTCTCTAAGATCATTTTCTCTAAGATCAGTAATAAGACAAAGCACATCTGGTTTCATAACTCTTACTCAAAATAATACTGGAACTGGGTGTGGTGGCACACTCCTGTAATCCCAGCACTCAGGAGGCTGAGGCAGGAGGATCACTGGTGAGTTCAAGGCCAGCTTGGGCTAAAAAGTGAGTTCAAGGCCAGCCTGAACTACATAGTGAAACCCTGTCTCAAAAGGCAAAAAAAAAAAAAAAATTTTAACCGATAAATTCAGTAAGGTCTCAGGATAATCAACATCAAAAATCAATAGGAAAATGGATGCACCTGAGTGAAATTAATCAGACACACAAGCATAAATACCATGTGATATCTCTTATTTGAGTAGGGCAAAGCACAAACAAAGAGCAAAATAAAAGATGGGTAGAAGGAAACAAAGGGATAGATCTCTTGCAAATGTGAAGGAGACCAGGAGACTAAGGGTAAGGGAAGAGGGGAAGCATGATGATTTAAGATATGCCATCGACAGGTACCAAATGCTCCTAATGAATGTAAACATTGTATGTCATAAAAATGAGCTAAGACTAATAATAACAATAAGAATGAAAATGGGGAAAGGGGATCTAGACACAGTGGGACAGAGATTAATGGGAAGGGAAAGGGGATTACAGAAAGAACAAGTTTTTTTTTATGTACATCTACCTACTCCCCAAGGTGAATGTAAATTTCATGTACTGCAACCATGTGCTAATAAAAAAAAAAGCCAGTATATTTTATATGTCAATAGTGAAGCTGCTAAAAAAGAAATCAAAAAAGAAATCCCACTCACAATATCTCCAAAAATCCCTCAAAATAAATTTAACAAAGAAAGTGAATGATCTCTACAATGGAAAATGAAATTATCAAATACTGATAAAAGAAATTGAAGAAGTAATAAGAAAATGATGGCAAACCATGTTTATGGGTTAGAAGAATTTATATTATTAAAATTTCCATACCACCCAGAATGATCTATGTCTTCAGTGCAATTGCTATCAAAATACAAAAAAAAAAAAAAATTCTTTACAGAAATAAAAACCTCTTAAAATTTGTATGGAACCTAAAAGATCCAAAATAGTCAAACAATCTGTAATAAAAATACCAAAGCTGGAGACATTACAATATCTGACTTCAAAACATACTACAAAATTTATTATCCAAACAGCATGATACTACCATAAAAATAGATACACAGATGAATGAAACAGAACAGAGAACCCAGAAATAAGTCCATGTAACTATGGCAACCAGATTTTCAACACAGGCAGAAAGAACATACAGCAGAAGGGAAAATGTTTCTTCAATAAATGGTGTTGGGAAAGCTGGATATCCATATGGACAAGGACCACTCTCTCTTACTTAAAATAAACTCAATATAATCTAAAGACTTCAGTTTGGGCCGGTGAGATGGCTCAGCGGCATAAGCGCCTGCCTTGCAAGCGCGAGGGCCCGAGTTCGACTCCCGGATCCCACATACGAAAAAGGGGCCGGTGATATCGCTCAGCGGCACGGGTGCCTGTTGGCGCGCGAGGTCCTGAGGTCGTCCCCCCGGTACCCACAAAAAAAAATAAAATAAAATAAAATAAAGACTTCAGTTTAAGACAAAATTACTAAAAGAAAACACAGAGGAGATGCTTCAGCCATTGGTCTGGGAAAAGATTTTTGGATACGACCCCAAAAGTGCAAGCAAACAAGAAACAACGACAACAACAAATAGAGCCAAGCATGGTAACACATGCCTGTAATCCCAACACTCTGGATTGCTGAGGCAGGAGGATTGCAAGTTTGAGCCCACCCAGGGCAATTTAACAACTTAGCAAGACTTTGTCAAAATAAAAAATTGAAGGGCTCTGTATGTAGTTCAGTGCAAAAGCCCTGGGTTCATTCTCCAGTAGTGGAAGAAAAATGGCAAATTATATTACATCAAACTAAAAAGCTTCTGAACAGCAACAGAAACTATCTACAAGTAAAGAGTCAAACCAGCAAAAATAGGAGAAAATACTTGCAAACTGTCCATCTGACAAATGCCTAATTTCCACTATATATGAGGTACTCAATTCCACAGCAAAAAAATATTTCTATTTAAAAAATTGGCAAATGACCTGGACAAATGTTTCCCAAAAGAAGATATAGAAATAACTAACACATATATGAGGAAAAAATGTTCAACACTACTAATAATCATCATGAAAAGCAAATCAAAACCATGATGAGAGATCATCTTATCCCGCTTGCAATGGCTATTATCAAAAAGACAAAAACAGGGGCCGGTGAGATGGCTCAGCGGCGTAAGCGCCTGCCTTGCAAGCGCAAGGGCCCGAGTTCGACTCCCGGATCCCACATACGAAAAAGGGGCCGGTGATATCGCTCAGTGGCACGGGTGCCTGTTGGCGCACGAGGTCCTGAGGTCGACCCCCGGTACCCACAAAAAAAAAAAAAAAAAAAGACAAAAACAAAACAAACAACAAAAAGCGCCAGTGAGGATGTTGAGACAGGGCAAACTCTCATACACTGTGGCAGGAATGTAAATTAGGATACCACTGTGGGAAACAGAATGGGGGTTCCTCAAATAATCAAAAATAGAACTGCCATATGATCCAGAAATTCCATTACTGGCTAAATATCCAGTGGAGGAAGATAGAAAGAAGATGATTAACAGGTACGAGGGTGCCTGTTCTTAGATAGAAGAAATAACTTGTCATATTCTATAGAACAGTGGGTTAACTATAGTAGACAATAGTTATGTGCATATTTCAAAATAGCTAGTAAACTTTCCAATACAAAAAGAAATGGCATGTGTTTGAGATGATAGATATGCCAATTACCTTGATCTGATCATTAAATATGTTGTGCATGTATTAAAATGTCACACTGTACACATAAGCATGTAAAACTATTGTGTCGATTAAAAAGAAATACACATATTTAAATTTTTGAAAAAGGTATCTATTATACTGGGAGAGATAAATGCCTTATATGTACTTAGTAGAAGTTAAATTTGTTCTAATCAAGAAAACATGTAAAATATCACTAGAATTTTGTAGAGATACAGAACAGGATAAAAGTTGTACAATAAAAGTTAAAAAGACCACATTCTTGCAATCATGAGAGAGAAGAGACTAAAATTATAATTTGACTAAATAGAATAAAAAGTGAAATTGAGACTAAGCCATGAATGTACCACTCTATATTTGCTAGGTAATAGGGCCTATCATCTTGTTAATGATGCTCTATTAAGAAAAGCCAAGACACTATTGAAGTCAGCCATGAGGAAGGGTCAGCTAATTCCACCTTAGAATTTCTGGGAAGGAATCTGGTAGGGCTCTGTGCAATGGACAAGGATACCCTGCAAAGGAATCGTAAATTGCCATTGTCAGGAATCATATTAAGCACATACACTAACAAATTCAAGTCTTACAAAGGAGTTATATCTTTCAATGACTGCTTGTCAATACTATAAAATAAATACGTGTGTGTGATGGTGAGGTGACAAGTTAGAGTTACACAGGTACTATCCCATTAGGTACTGACACTACTACTCATATGACAATCATTGTTTTACCAGGTCTCCTCAAGCTAAGAAGTAGTTGTATCTGGTCCTAAAAATCCTCAAGAACAGAAAGTGTCTTTTTCATGTGATATAAAACTTTTTGGTAATAACATCAACCTCTGATACTGTTGTTGTTGTGTCAAGAAATTACTTTAGGTGAATTATTTTATTTAATTTTAACAAAAACTCTGTAAGGTATTACTTAAACCCACTTTACCGATGAAGAAATGGTCTGAGAGATTAAATAATTTGTCCAAGTTCACATGGCTAGTCAGTGTCAGGGCTGGGTTGAAATCCAGACATTCTTTGTCCCAAGCCCCAGTTGTTTAGAATGATTCTATTTTGCTTATCACTATTACACTGTAGGGGGAAAATAGGCAACTTTCTATGGTTTTGGAAATTTCACATTTGCAATTCACAAAAAGGATCTGAATTCCCCCACTGAGCCTGTATGTACTTTTGTTCTAATGGGCCACTACGCTCTGAATTCACACAGCTCATATCATTAACATCTAATAATTCCTTCTTAATCTTCTCAGTGACTGTACCATGATATAATGTGGTTTTTGTCTGACCTGTCCTGCCTTAAAAGTAGAAGCCCTTGTTTTTGCTCTTGACCCTCCATAGTACTTGGTAAAGGGCTTGATTCATTCACTGAGTCCAATGTAAGTGTTAAGAACCTGTTAGTCAATTTCTTAGAACGTTGATGTGGTCACTATAATAAAACAAAATTTACTTACTTCGGCTAGGAATAGATTTTACTTGAAGTGTGCCAAGAAAAAGCTTTGCTGTAGTAATTTTCCATTAAAATCATAAAATTTGAATTACACATATGGGTTTATAGGGGAGTCCTCTGGGAATATTTCCATTTGCTAATTATAAATTGATTCTAGAAAAAAACTTCCTTCTAGCAAATTTTACCACCCATGGTTTTGCTCCTCGTCTCCCCATTCAGGGTCTATTTCTAATCTCTTCCACACCAATTCCAGAACCAACTCTGTATCTCTTTGCAAACACTCATATCTCAACACCAATGAAAAATCTTATCAACAAATTTGTAAGATCCCTTCCCAATATATGTTTTTTGTTTTTTTTGTTTTTTTTGTGGGTACTGGGGGGTCGACCTCAGGACCTCGCGTGCCAACAGGCGCCAGTGCCGCTGAGCGATATCACCGGCCCCTTTTTCATATGTGGGATCCGGGAGTCGAACTCGGGCCCTCGCGCTTGCAAGGCAGGCGCTTATGCTGCTGAGCCATCTCACCGGCCCCCAATATATGTTTTAATTGGGAGTGTCTAAAAACTAAAAGACTAAAAATAATAATGACTGATAAAGGCTTTATTATTTAAAGTGCAGCTTGAACTGATAAATAAAGATAGCTGATAAATAATAAACCAAAATACAGTGGTTTAGACTAGATGAAAGCTATTTTTCCCCTCCAGAGATGAGCAGACCAGGGCAGCATGCGGACCCTGACATCCTCCACAGGTAGCTTACAAATTTGGTCCAGGTGCAATTGCCAGTTGGTCAGAAGGGGAAAATAAACCAAAAGTAAGTCATTTTGTTTTTCAGGTGGTGACCCAAAAGTTGCACACACTTCTGCATGAATTTTTGTCTCAATTAATTACATCACCATATGAGGATCAAAAATGTCACCTTTACCTGAGAAGGCATGCTTATAATTAAAAAGTAATGTTTTATTTCTATAGAAACAGAGAGGAAGGGCTATTAGAAGATAATAATTGGTCCCTGCCACAGTGACCAGAAAAATTATATTTCAGATTCTCAGTGGCAGGGAATGATTAAGAGGGTGCCTGTGGGATATCTTGCCTGGTATTCCTCTGAGGGACAATATGGGTTTCCCATTCACAAAGCTTTGCCTTTTTCATAAAATGATGAATTCTAAGTACAGAGGGCTGCAAGAAAGGAGAGTCAATAAACAAAGACCCCAGTGAGAAAGACAGTGTGGTTGCTGTCACAGCTCAGGATGAGCACCTATGGGAAACCTAAGCCACACGCCCCATGCACTTCATTGTGGAACTTCGGAGCGTGGCATAAAACAGAAGGTCCTGGCCCTGTGTTCTCTCTTGCGTAGCGATCCGCTGTCACCCTGGAGGGTGTACTTTTTCCCTACTTTTACTTGGCTCAAACTTGCTCTGCAGAGCAAGTACCTTTAATAAATGTAAAACAGTGCTGTAAGAAAATGAAATAGAAGGTCCTATCAGCCTCCCGAAATAATTTTCTTTCAAATGGAAGAATAATGTTTCACCTCATAGCCAAAGTGAAAGCTAGAGTAGGTCAACAGATGAATAAAGAAAACCTGGTATTCATACAGATTAGAGTGGTACTATCCATAAAGAAAGATAAACTTGAGTCATCTGTGGGAAAATGGATGCACTTGGCGAACATAATGTTAAGTGAAATAAGTCAGATGCACAAGTTTGAATATTGGATGGTTTCTCTTATATGCGAAACTCAAAATATAAATAAAGAGCAAAGTAAAAGGTAGATAATAGGAAAAATGGAGGTGGATCTTTTGCAAAAGAGAGAGGGACCAGGAGATGGAGGAAAGGGGATGAGGAGAGGAGACAGGGATGGAAAAAGAATCAAGATGTGTTAGGCACATGTACCAACTCCCCGCAAGAAATGTAATCATTATGTACAGCAAATATGTACTAATGAAAAAATAAAAACTGAAAAAATGTTTTCTTAGAACACAGCCACACTAATTTGTTTACATAGTGCAGATGGCTGCTTTCATGTGGGTAGGCTTAATTAAATAGATGCAACAGACATGGCATGTGCACCAAGACCTAGACATCTACTACTCATCTTTTTCTAAAAACAGCACATCAACTCAAGATTAAGCAAAGCCTTTAACATTCTAGAGCATTGGTGGCAAACCTATGCCACACGTGCCATAGGGGGCTATTTGTGTTATTGAAAGCTCTAAAAGGATCGCTGTCACTGTTTCCAACCTAAAATTTAGTACCAACCTAAAATTTAGTACACTACCAAAGTTATACTAGAAATACAAGACAATATCCAGACTTCCAACATCTCAAAAGTATATTTCCAGCATTCTCTTCTTTTGGAAATTACAGGAAGCTATGAAGTAATAAAGTAAGATAATAAACTAAGAAAGGGGAGGGCATAGACCTAGAACTTAAGGGATCCAACACAGAAAGAAGTAACAGGAACTGCCAGGATGCCAATGCAATAATCCCAAGAACACCACACACCAGAGAGCGACCAGACCAGACTGAAGCAAGCCTGAGAACGCTGGGAAACTTTCCTCAAAACAGATAAGTGGATACGCTTCAGCAGATGAACAAGGAGTTAACACAAAGGGGACTGTTTGATGTTTATCTTGCAATATGTTTACAGAAATTTAGGCAAGCAATATTGATAAAGGACAAGTCTTAATTTTAGGGGGAAAATTGTTCTGTGTAAATGAGTAACCATGGTGTACTCTCTAATCCACAGTGAACACTGATAGCATTGTAATAATGCTAAAACTTAATACTGACTCAAACAAAATTATAACTAAAGTCACAATGGAGGGATGCAGAGGATGGAATTATGAGTTAGGGATTAGGAACAGAGTGAAAACAAGTGACATCCTCATACAGATTAATCCCAGCAAATTTTTATTTCTATTCTTCTCAACTTCTCGTGTAAAATCCCCAAACCAGCCACCTCAGTGAACATAGGGAAGGGAGACTTTCAAAAATGGCTTTGTAATTTAAAATAATCTCATGAGAAAATAAAGCTCAACATTCTGAGGAATAAGCTCCTCAAGGAGGAAGGCAAAGTTCTCAGCACCACACTTCCCTTGCCATGCAGTATCTCTATGCAGTCCTTTTTCTCTCAGTAGAGAGTTTCGGATTTTTCATTCACTTGCCCAGTTCATTGCTTAGAGTCACTAAAATGTGACCTTCCAGAGGAGGGAGTCCCCACCTCCACCATAGAATCCTCGGCCAAATGCACCACGCAGTTATTCACCCAGAGCACAGTTAGCAGAGAGGACTGGGAAAAGAGGAATTTCCTTCCTCTCATCTGCATATAATCATCTTCTTTCCTAATGCATAAATTCTGATTACCCAGACTACTTTAACTTTCAGAGCCACAAGGGTTATTAGTGGTAATAAAATCATTCAGCCTTATAAAAATTTTTTAAAAGAGTCCAACCACAGTATTTAAGAATCTGACCTCATTGCATATTATGCACCCACTATGTAAAGTAATTTTCTCTTTCTGTCAGTGTGACCCTTCTTTTCATTTTTTAGCTACAGTTAAAAAAAGAATTCAAAGTGGTATGACTGACCTCAGAAGGGAAGGATTGTTTGCAGCCGTAAGAATTAGTGGTTCGTTTGTTTCACTTTACCTCTCTGGATAAAGTGAACTGGCTCACAAAGACACCAAATCTAGAGTTTACCCTTATTCACACTATTCCTATACCTAACAGAGTGAACTAACTTGCACGCTTTCTACCCATAATCACCTGGTTAAGTGACAGTTTTGTTCTTTTCTTTCCTGGAAGAAAGGGGAAATATTCCCAACCCAGCTAAGTCTTGTCTCTCACAACCCTGATGACTGTGACTAAGAGCCATTTCTCAAAGACTTCCTCCTCATCCTCTAATGGGTATTCCAGGAGCTTCCTTCCCTCAACTATCACTAAAATATGCGTTAAAGTTTATGGTAATTTATAATAGCTGTTCATTTCAAATATTTAAACCTTCACAAATCAGAAAGCAGAGTTATTATTTTCAAGAAGCATCTCACATTTCTGGGAAAGCACAGGTTGGCGTATCTATGACACAGTTGCATTCCTTGTGGGTCTCTGTCTGTCTCTGCAGAAAAAATTCAAATTTTCAAAGAGCTCAGGGAGGGCCGGTGAGATGGCTCAGCGGCGTAAGCGCCTGCCTGGCAAGCGCGAGGGCCCGAGTTCGACTCCCGGAACCCACATACGAAAAAAGGGCCGGTGATATCGCTCAGTGGCACGGGCGCCTGCTGGAGCGCGAGGTCCTGAGGTCGACCCCCAGTACCCACAAAAAAAAAAAAAAAGAGCTCAGGGAGACATGTAAACACCCAAGAAGACACTTGCAAACAAAGTGTTCTCAAAACAGCCTACACAATTCTGCATCCATACCCCATCTTTTTAAAATTCCATCTGCAGAAAATGACATTGGGGAAACAAAATATTTCAATGTTACATAATGGAATTGTGTGGTTTTCTTTTTATTTTTTCTTATAATTTTCCAAAATATCTACTACAAAATTGCAATTTTTATATCAATTTTTTGAAAGCATATGAAGTAGAGGACAAGAGTTTTCCTCCCATTATAGTTAAAGTATATATTAGCTGAATTTTAGAATTGTAGGTTTTCAGAATGATTTCCTCAAAAGGAGTCTCAGGCATGCCCAAGGGAAAAATTACGTCTGCTTTATATGAGGAGTTGTTTAAATTAACTGTGTTGCAAATCACTTGCAGTTAGTCACGAAATTGCCACTCAACTTGAATTTCTCTTTTCTTGCTCATATCTGGGTTTCCTATGTAACAAAACATAGATATAGGAGATACTTATTATACTTAAATAGTTTTGAACATCTTAACAGGATTTTGAGAGCTGGGATCTTATTTTTCATAATTAAATAATTCTGTAGTTATACTTACAATATATAATATTTGTAAACTTCTGCTGAGAACAAGTAGGTAATGCTACTATGTTTTCTTCAAGTCAATATTAGGGAATTTTGCAGGGAGGATAGAGAAGAAAAATAAGAGCTTGTAAGAGTAAGGATGAATGTGTAAAGAAGGTTGGTTTGGGAAAGCAAAACAGGAAAATAAATTTTCAGTGTTGTTTTGTTTAAAAAAAATAGAATCTATTCAACAGCTGAATTTGAAAAGCAGTTTACCAGTTGTTACAGTAAATATATTCAAAGCCAATCATATAACCACTAATTAGGTTTGAATCACTCAAGTGTACATTTGCTGTGACAACAGTTTTCCCTTTACAGATCATCCCTCTATTTATAAAAGAGCTGAAAATTAACATTTCCTGCTTTTGTCAAACTGAAGCATCTTTCAATAGTTCTCGGCAAACATCTGAGGGATTCTTGCATCCTGAGATCATCTGGTCATTATGTTTTCAAGTGTTGTCTCCTTTCAAGAGCTGACTGAGACACACAGAATAATTGATTGCAGATTCTTTGCAAAATAGTGACAAGAACACAACAAAAATACCCGACAGAGACAAGATCATGGGTTACCATTCATGGCAGATGGGAATCAACTTAAATTGACAGTGGAGGTTTTCATTCTGCTTTGCACATGACTAACCATAAGTACAGCCTAAGCCCCAGAGAAAAAAAGGCAAGACTGTAGAGCTATGTTTGTAATACAATGGTTATTAGTATATCCAGATTTTTTTCTCCTAATTAACATAATTTCCTGAGGGATACAGCTTTAAGAACACGTTCTGTTGCAATACCAGATAGAAGTGAGTGCCCCCTCTTTGTCACAGCATAAATCTGAAAGGGAGCAGTTTTCTACACTCATTTCAAAGCATCATCCCCTAACCCACTTCAGTGATACTGTGACACACAGCTGTCAGAAAGAAACCAGCATTTTTCTCTGTGGACTGTCAGTTGAAGCTGCTAAAAACAGGAAAAATGGTTTGATTGTAGCATGGAAGGGGTGTTCTCTGCTATCTAAAAAATACGAGTGCTGCTTATGTCTGAAATTTATTGTATATTAAGGAGTATCTTAAGAGCTGTAACATAGTCTAGATTTTTAAACGACTGCATAAATTAGTGCTTAGGCGTAGGATTTACCCAAGTAGGGGACACAGGCAATCATGTAACCCTAAACCATATCTGAACGTTTCCTGCTTACTTCTCTGAGCGCCTTCTTATCTTCAAAATCTTTCTCATTTGTTCTTCCAAGTTTTCTTAGTTGTGTTTTTTTTCCTCTTAAAAGTTCCGCCCTTCTCCATGATCCTGACAAGCTCTGTATGATGAATCATTTCTCAGTGTGAATTAGTGATCACATATTGTTCTGAAATTCATTTTATGTTGCCATATTCTGAGTTCAACTTTTCAGAGAAGGATGATCCTACTCTTTTGACTCTCATTACCACAATGATGTCATGTAACTTTCTAATAGTTTTACCTCTTGGAAAAATCTGTGTATCTTACCATCAAGCCTGTATTGCAACAGCAAGTAGAAATACTGAAACGACATCTGGGATTTGGAGGCAGATTTCTCTACGTCAGCGGGCACTGGTCAGGATCATTCCCAGAATATCAGGCCCTGATCTATGGTGGTCTAGGGCTTACATGGGATAAGCAAGCAGGAAGTACAGAGGCAGAATGGCTTGTCAATTGCAGATTGGTTCTTACAACATGCATCATAGAGACCAGCTATGCATCACAGTGACCAGCCATTTCTAAGAAACAAAAGTAACAGGAACTGTAACCGGAACTATTACCTGGGCAACTAACAAACTGAAGTATACTGGCTGGGGAGCAGGGCACATCTACTGCTACAGTATCATACTGGTATAATGGAAGGCCTTTGTTACACCTACCTTCATCCTTCATTATCAAAATTGCAGTCACTCATCCTTCGAGGACTTGATCAGATAACACCTTCTCCCCCATATTAATTTCAGAACAATTACATTACATTTTTGACTAGTAAATAGTAGCTCTTTCCCACCTGGAAGATTTGTGCTCTATGATAAGATAGTAGAGGTGCACTAACAGAGGAGGAAAGGACCTAGCTATCCAACTCATCTAAACCAGTCTTGCTAATCAATGAGCTGACCAACATCACTACTAAAATACTCTTACAGTCAGTACCTCTCATTACTCAGCCTTAAACTCTTTATGCTTTAAGTCTGCTTTCCTACAATCAATCTGCTTTCTTACTACCATGCAAATTTTGGGAGTTTATTTATATGTTTCACTCTGAGTACCTAGTCAACATTCATTGCTTACATGATGGTTAACAAATATATATTGAAGTTGGCTGAATTTTTGAACTATATATGGTGGATTAAAAAAATTTTTTTGTCTCCAGATACAAACAAGGAAATTTGTGGTGTTGATTAAAATTGTAGATAGAAGAGAACAGACTTAAATTCTAATTTATGTTCCATCACTTGTATAACTATGGGGATGAGGACTTAATTTCCATACAAATAAAATAAAAAACTATAAGGATCTTTCCCAGTGAGTTCCAAGTCTTCTATCAGAGGAAATATAATAGGATATGGCAAAGCATTTTGAAAATTCTATCTTGGTGTAAAGTCAAGTCAGCAACACAGGAAAGAAAAGCATTCCATTCTATAAAGCACTTAGTACAATTATTCTTCTAAAGATATCTTAGAAGGGATAAGCAAATGTGCAATTTAACCGTCTGTAACTATGGAAGGCCCCACTACATGTGAGCCAGCAGCCAGCTGTTTCTCATCTTCATAGAAGAAAAGATGGTAGGAAATAACAGGATATTATTTAAAGAGAGCGTTTTAAATAGCAGTATTTAACCTCAAGAATGGATTCTAAACTGTGGAACAAGTTTACAAGAGGACAGACAAACATTATTAATGAAAATTATTTTAAATGGAATTCACCATCAATAATTATAAAACTGAGGCAGCAGTCTTACTAGTAAAGGAACTCTTACTGCTGGAAAATTCCCTCCTGCCCCCCAAAGCCATAGAAAAATAAGAATGAAGTTTTAAGATGGTAGAGAGTGAGCATATTAGTTTACAAAGGAAACATTAATTTTCTCTAAAAAATTAAGCACCAAGAATGCATAGACTATCCTACTAGACCCTCCTTGCTTTATATTTTATTGAGGAGATGAACTGTCTTGGTGCTCAGCTTCCCTCAGCTAAGATTCAGAGTTGTTAATTAAAAAGTAGTCTGTTTATAAAATGGTATTGATTCTAACAATGTGTTTTGGGTGTTAAGTCTTGGCTAGTGTTTCATGTAATAGTAATTCTAACACAGTCAATATCTAGGTTTCTTATGTAGATTTCAGAAAAGAATCTTTGCAAATCTTAGCACCAAATATGGGTTTAATCAAGCAATGAACAAATCTCTTAAAAAAAAGAAGTTTCATGTAATAAAACCTGCTTTTCAGAGTTGCATGTTTTAACCAAAGAAACTTGAGCACAATAAAAGTTGTTTTTCCATGGAAATTATGTATTGTCATTCTCCGATCCAACAGCCTCCTTGCTAAATCAAGTCATACAAATACTGCTGCTTATTCATTTCAAAATTAGTGTACTTAGAAGCACTGGGCACCAGTAACTTAACACAGTCAATCACAGAAGAGAGTAGTTTCGCTCTGGCTCATTTAGAGTTCACTGTGTTAGATGTTATATGAAAAAATAAGGAGAGAACAAAGAAGAAAATGTAGGAAGAGCAAAAGAAAAGATGAATAAGGGTAAAACAAGGAAGAACAGATGAAATGTTATTCCAACAAAAGCTACCTATCATGCTGCTCAGTGTTAGCAGCACCTTGCTTTACCATTGATTTATTTCTTTTTTACATGGAATTAATTTACTTTTATATGTTTTATTGCGTGCATATGTGTGTGCACACACATAGGTCTTTTCCAGCAACTTTGTTAAAACTTATACAATATGTTGGCTTAGGCCAGTTATTAACTGCCTCCGATGATACCCTCCTGAATATTTGGATAGTATACAAAAAGTGAAGTCAAGGGAAATGAACATAGGAAAGTGAAGTAATTTTGTCAGAATGAAAGATTCTGTTTTGGTTTTGATAGGTCACTTTTCTATGGCTTTCTATTAGACAGAATATGAAAGTGCAAAGAGGTTTTTTTTTTTTTTTTGTGTGGGTACCAGGGTTCGACCTCAGGACCTCGCGCGCCAGCAGGCGCCCGTGCCGCTGAGCGATATCACCGGCCCTTTCTTCGTATGTGGGTACCAGGAGTCGAACTCGGGCCCTCGTGCTTGCCAGGCAGGCGCTTATGCCACTGAGCCATCTCACTGGCCCGCAAAGAGGTTTTAAATACCTCTCATGGTCCATCATTATATGAGTAGTCAAAGAAATGTTATGGCAGGTGGAAAATACCAGAAACCTACTTCCCCAACATATATCTTGGATTTTCACTTTGTTGGTAATAGTTAAACTCAGTGATGTGCTGGCTATCATCTCACAACTGGTTCTTGAGGGCCAATGAAAGCCCATTCCGGCGCATCATAGCTTCCCATGAAGATGAAGGTATTCAGCTTTCATCACTATCATTTTACTTATTGTTACTAACACAACCAAGGTTTTCTCAACGATGTATTCACAAAGAAAATTTCCACCTTTGATGATCACCTAATAAACTGTAAGTTAATTATAAATGAGAAATGAAGCTAAAACAGAAATCAGGATCCTGGGAATTCAGACGCTCAAATTTAAATCCCGTTAGTAACTCTTAGAAGAGGTACGATTTTGAGTTTATCACTTAACCTTTTTCTTCACATCTAAAGTTACACATAATACCCTGCTTTTTGCTACTGCATAATGATTAATTAATCCAGGTAAAGTGCCTCCAATAATCACTACATGTACATGACACACAAAAAATACACTCTACTAGCTATTTTCATTCTGTGCAGAAAAAGATATTCACGGTTACAACCTTTCAAAGCAATAGTCGCTTATGTAAAACTAAATTCACTTTCCTGAGTTATTTATAGTGGCACTTTAAATTTATTTTCAGAAGTGAGCAAGTACATTTAATTTAAAATTAATAAGACCATTATTGTGTATTCATTAGAATTTCACGTGATTGCTGGAAACATTTACAAGGTATGCAGTGGATTCATATAAAGAAGATGGTAATTAAGCCTTAGTAAATGGAATTTTAAATAATCACTTATAAAAATCTATTATTAAATTTGAAGCCTGCTATTTTAAAATCAATCCATAATTTTCTATTTACCAGAGACAAAATAAGAAATTACATGTTCCATGATCAGTTAAACAAATAGAACTCATTTTATAAATGGATGACAAAAGACAAATCCTTCAGTCAGAGACAATGTTCTGCCCACTAGGAAACTATAATGCAATCAGGAAATTCTTCTGATGTTCTTCTGTTGTCTTCCCTCCATTCAACAATTGAGGTCGTTTATTAATGATGTCAACGGAGTCTCCTCCTTCCAGAACCACTGATGGTAAGTGGTGTAGGTTTGTTCATGTTTGTCACAAAAGTCAGTGTGTAATTGGTCTCATAATACCTGGGTGATTTAATTTGATTTACAGGTAATTCACTGGTTTTCCCTCCATTATTTGTGATTTTTTTTTCAAGTTAAGTAATGTTTTAATCCAGGTAAATTGCATCCAATAATCACTACATGTGCATGACACACAAAAAATATACTCTATTTCTTGTCACTTGAATAGATAAACCATAAATTCCATGAAGATACAAGGACAATTTGGTTTACAGTTTCCCCTCAGTAGCTAGTACAGTGCCTGGAAATTAACTGGAGTAGATTTAACAAAGTCTTCTCCAGTAAATGAATAAGTAAAAAAATAAAGGAAATAGCACAAAATTATCTACCAGACTCCCAAAGCTATTCAGAGGCCCTGTCCTTGACGCTACATATTCAGATTATCTAATGAATGCCTGCCCCTCCCAAGGGACCCTCTTGCTTACAATGGTCCTTTGAACTTCCAGCACAGGGCCTGGCACATAGTGGACAGTCAGTAAGCCCTGGACAGGAAAAGGATGTTTCTTGTTGAGTTAGCACTGTTAGGTGACAAACATCAAAGCTGTACTTTAAGACCTTATGCCCCACTTCCCACAGGAAAATCTTGCAGTAAATAAGCATATCTGCCCGAAGACAGTGACTACCTACTGTACCAACAATACAATCCAAGACTTTCAGTTGTCCTTTATAAATGGGAAGCCTGCAGATAGGGAGTTTTATCTAACTTTCTTGGAGTAAGCACTATTTGAACAACATCATTTGTATTCCTCACCAGTACTCTTTAAAATGGATAACACATAGTATTATATACTCTAACATATACAGCTTTATATATTGCATAGTTTAAAATATCCAATTTCTCACCAGAGAAATGGGCTCCAATTATTGGTTAATTCAATTGTTTTATCATACTTTTGAAAAAAGAAATAATAATACTAAAAATCAAAACAAGTACCTGGCTAGGTCTCACTGTACAGTATGAAGTTGCCTGATATTTGTGGTCTATATTAAGTCAAAATATTTTAACACGTAACTCTGCCTGTTGTCAGTATAACCTTCGAGGTTTTAGTGTTGTTTGTTTGCTTTTTGACTATGTGTTGTTGTTTTGAAAGATTTAGTTTTTTGTTTGGTGTGAGTTTTGTTTTGTTTTGTTTGTTTGTTTTTGGGTGGTGCAGTGGATCAAACCCAAAGTGTTATGCGTGCTAAGAACAATCTCTAGCACGGAGCAACAACCCCATTAGAGACCCTTATTTTTAAGATCCCAAAAGAAAACACTGTGGGAAAATCCTCCCACAGATAGCATCTTTTGCACATATTTTCCTATCCCCTCTCAAAGGTGAGAAAATTACAAACTGAAAAAGAAATCTCTTTTGTAAGTGTAAAATTAATACAAAGCAATAGTAGCAGTAAGAGCAATCCATTATTAAAAGTCTATAATACTTCTAGCACTGTTACAACTTTCTGGGACTCACAGCTACTTCTCACAACTCTGAAAGTAAATGAAGCCCCATTTTAATAATTTTCTCAAGATACAGTAATGCAAGGAACAAAGGGACATAACTAGTATCTTAACCTAAGTCTCTAAAAATACAACAAGATTTCTTAGCCTTCAAACTATTGACAATTTGGAACTAATTATTCTTTGCTATGGAGGCTGTACTGTGCCTCTACCCATGATAGGGCACTAGCACCCTCCTCCTAGCTGTGATAAGTAAAAATGTCTCCAGTCATTATCAAATGTCCCACTGGGGGCACAGCCTCTCCCCACTCACAAATCTCTAACTTCTCCCCCAACCATCTTCACCCTCCATCCTGCCCTCAGCTCTGCCCTCCATACCCAATAAAAACACTGAAATGCAATATTCAACTTCCTTACTCGCCACCATTTGCTTCTTGTATAAAGGGAGAATCATGAATTGAAAACTCCAATTTAACCCATTATAGTACTTACTAAAACTGCAGGAAAGAGTTACATATAGTCATATGGTTGTTTATACTTTAATCTCTGTTATCACTATTAGTACACCAATATTTATGAAGGAAGATACAAAAATTGTTGTGAAATTGATATTCCTGCTAATTGTTTTTAAAATGCTTCCATTCTAAAACACTTTAAGGAAAAAAATGGAGAAAGATTAACATATATTGAAGTTCTCATTTCAAGGTATAGGTTAACTGTTTGGATCTTAAATGCCCTGCAAAAACTCATAACAGCTTGGTCCCCAGCTGTTAACGCGATGGAGGAGTAGCAGAAATTTTAAGAGATGGGGCCTAGTGGAGGAAGTAATCACTGAAGCCATACCCGTGAAGAGTACATAGGGACCCCAGCCCCTTTCTCTCTCTTTTTTAGTCAGGACTACCACCTGATGTGAGTAACTTTGTTCCACCACACCCTCCCTCATCACAGGCCCAACACAAATGGGCCGATCAACCATGGACTGAAACCTTTGAAACTGTGAGCCAAAATAAATCTTTCCTCCTTTCATTTATTTTAGATATTATTGCCACAGTGCAGGAAAGCTAACATAGTGTATATCTTTAAGGAATCCAAATAGTTTATTAGAATTAAAATTATAAATGAAAAACATTTATAAAGTTATAAATGAGAAACAATATTTCATTTTTTATTTCCCAGTGATTTTTTGATTTGTGTTTAACTCTGAAATAAGAGTCACTGATATTGCTGCATGAAGCTACCTGTCTTTTACTTTGTATATTAGGTCACACATAAATTCTAAGTCCAGTGACAGCGTGGAGTAAATCTGACAACTAAAGGTAATTGTCAACTTGACTAGATTAAGAGACTCCTAGCACACTTCTGGGTGTGTCTGTGGGAGTCCAGAGATAATCAGCACATAGGCCAGCAAATCGGGTGGGGGGGGAAGGACCCGCCCTGACCCGGGTGCCACCATACAACAGGCTTGCAGCCAGGATGGAATGACAGTTGAAGAAGGAGGAAGTCAGCCTGCATTTGAAAAGCTCCATTCTGCTTGAACACTGCATCTTATTCTACTGCCGTCACCTATGGATGTCAGACTCCCATTACTTCGGCCTTCAGTGTAGACTTACACAACTCCAGGGAGCATCCAGGCCTTCAATCTCGGACGAGCACTGCTTCCTTGATCCCAAAGTTCCGCAGCTCCCAACTTGTTGGACCAGGCACCTGCTGGATCCTCTGGGTTTCTGGCATGTACTGTACTGTGCACTTCCCACCTCTGATCTTGTAATCCTATTTATAAACTCTCTTGTAAAATTACAGGTGTAATTATATATAATATACATTCTGTTGATTCTTTTCCTCTAGAGAACCCTAACCAATCGAGTAAATGAATAAAAAGAGCTGAAATTGCCAGTTACATTTTTAAAATACATGCATTATCTATCCCTCTCTGATCTAAAATCAGAGAACAATTAAAAATGAATTATCTAAAATGAGAATCAATTAAGATGACATTTTGGAATTTAAATAGTAACTGCTGCTTCTTTTAACAAATTTAACTTATTTTTGCATAAAATTACAGTAGTTTTGGGGTGGTTACTTGTCCTTTTGGCATAGTTGGCTTTAAGTTTCATTTGAGATATAAAGATGGATACTTCTGTATAGACATTTACTTCATACCACAGCTCTATCTCCTCAGTATGAGAAATAAAGCAAATTTCCAACTAAAAATAGTAATGAGGTTTTTTGGTTCCTAAAGCAGTTACTTTCTTTTTGTTTTTCCTCCAATATAAACAGTTATTCATAAGTTTCATATCTCCACAACACCAAAATTGATATTACATTTCTCTAGAATAAACAAAGTTCACAAATTAAATTTCAATGACAGTGAAATAGTTTTTTTGTTGTTGTTTGTTTGTTTGTTTGTTTGTTTTTCAATCAGGCTGATTTCACCGGTACCAATTTACCTTCCTAGAAAACAACTGTAAAAAGGCAGAATGTGCAAGGCAATTATTTTCAGTAATTGGACAATAGCCAACTACCGAGAGAAGGAAAACATCCAGAAATGGCTCAGACTCGGCCTCATACAAGAACTTTCTTGACTATGCACAAAAATGTGGACTCTGGTAACAGTGCGGTGGACAAGATGGACTGAGAGTGAAGTTTGTGTCTGCACAGACAGGGGAATTGTAAGACAAAGTAGTCAACAATAAACCAGAAAAATCACAAATCTAATGGCCCAGGAGTCTATGTGAGGGTTGCATCAGGTCCTTGGCTGAGAGGTGGCTGTTCATGTAAGAGCAAGATTCCATAATGCTAGAAGAGACCAACTACTGTGCTATGGAGCAAATATCGGAAGGGAGACCCCAGGGATGGAGCAGTTGGAGAGAGATAATGGAGGTGATCCAAGCTTAGGTGCAGAAATATCTGTGCACGTTTGCCACTCAGCTGAGACCTCGAAAGGTCACATCATATAACTTAGATGGCAGACACTGAGCAAGGACTTGTGAAAAATTTGAAATAAGCCCAAGCCCAGGAGGATTAAGAGGATACTGCCAAAAGAATAAAAAGAAGGATAAATAACCTTTAAAGGAAGATACCATAATTGGAGGTGCTTAAACATAATCTCTCCCAACAAAGCTCAAAAATGCAAAAAGAAAAAATGGTCAGGAGAAAAGAAACAAAGCGACAAATCTAAAACATAGGTGAAGTTTTAAAAATTAATGTGTAACAAAGTACACTGAAGTTAGGTATTTTAGCTGAATGAATTTTGAGGACTACTCTACCTCATGTAACTCACACGCACACACTCACACACACACACAGACACACACATGTTATAAAACACATTTGCAATGATCTTCATATTTCCTATCACCGGAAATAAAATACCCCAAACCAGCAATTTAAAAGAGGAGAGGGCCAGTGAGATGGCTCAGGGGCATAAGCGCCTGCCTGGCAAGTGCGAGGTGCTGAGTTCGACTACCGGAACCCACATGAAGGAGAAAATGGGCCAGTGATATCGCTCAGCGGCACAAGCACTTGCTGGCAAGCGCGAGGTCCTGAGGTCGACTCCCAGTACCCATTAAAAAAATAAAAATAAAAATACAAAAAGGAGAGGTTTTTATGGCTCATGGTTTTCAGAGGACTCAATGTGTGGTTGGCTCCAAAGCAAAAAAAAAAATAAAATTGGTGAAAGAGCATGTTAGAGGACAACTGCTCACTCCATGACAGCCAGGAGGCAGAGAAAGAGGAGGAGGAGCCAGGGACAAGAGTATGCCCCCCAGGTCATGCCTGCAGTCACACACCTGCAACCAGACCCCACCTCCTTAAGGCACATTTAGCTACTGCGCTCATTAATGAATGACTCATTTAATAGGTATAGCGCCCCCATGGTCCAATCACCTTTCAAACAGGAGACTGGGGAGACTCTGTAGAGCTAACATTACCCCCCATGGCCACACACACAAACACACACAAGATGTGGAACATATCTATCACTACAGAAATTCCCTAATGCCTCCTTCCAACCAAATCTCAAGCAACCATTTTCTGACTTATCCTAGGTTAGGTTTTTTTTACTGGACCGAATGTAAATAGAATCATACAGTAGGTACTCCTTTTGTTTCTTGTTTAGTTTGCATAACAATGTTTTAAATTCAAACATCTTTTTGTATATATCCATCATTCCTTACTTTTACTGGTGTATAGTTTTCTTTGTGTGCATACACGTTTATCCATTGTTCTTTGGGTGGACGTTTAGATTGCATCCAGTATTTGCCTCTTATGAACAAGACTGCTATAGATACTGTGTTAGTAAGCTTTTTGTTGTTGCAACCAAATGCCTGAGAAACACAATTTAAAGGATAAAGAGTTTATTTTGGCTCGTAGTTTCAGTCCACAGTCAATGAGTCTATGGCTTTTAGGCCTAGGATGAATCAGAAACAGCATAGCAGAAGGGTGTGACAGAGAAAAACTTCTCACCCATAGCAGACAGGAAGCAGAATGAGGAAAAGAGCTAGAGAGGAGGAGGGGCCAGGAATAGATGTCTTGCCCTCATGATTCGCTCCCCTCAAGGCCTCATTTCCTGTTTCCAACACCTCCTAGTAGTGCTATCAAATTACTATCTTACCAATGGATTAATTTACTGATGAATTTAGAGCCCACATGACACAGTCGTCTTTCAAAAGCCCATCTTTCGAACATAAGAGCTTGGGGTGGGGTCGTTTTAGGTCTAAGCCGTAATATTCTCTCACAGGTTCTTCTGTGAATGTTTTATTTCTCTTGCAAAAACTACGTAAGAGTGAAATTGCTGTGTCATAGGAGATAGGTGCTTAACTTTAAAAGGAACTGGCAAATGTTTCCCCAAAGCAGTTGTGTTGCTTTAATCTTCCACAAGAACAATATGAGAATTTCAGAAGTTGAACATGTTTATGAAAATTACATTTATATACGTGTGTATGTACATATTTGCTGTTCTAACAAATGTGAAATGATATCGCTGTCTTTTTTTCAGTACTAGGGATTGATATCAGGGGCACACTGCCACTGAACTACATCTTCAGCCCTTTTATTTTTTATTTAGAAACAGGGTCTTGGTATGTTGTCAAGGCTGGCCTCCAGCTTACAATACTCCTGCCTCAGCCTCCTAAGTAGCTGGGCCTACTGGCATGTGCTGCTGTGCTTGGTTCATTATGTTTATATTCTTTAAAAAGATGTTCCTCTCTCAATTAATTCAACTTGTACTTTGATCTAAAAAGAAATTCTTTGGGCACAGACAGACATACTCATACATTGTTCTACTTACAACTTCTTTTTTTGTTTCATTGACCTATTAATCGGTATGATCGTGTTGGAAATGGGAAATGAGGCCTGCTTGAGGGGACTGAATCATGATACACATATATAGGAATATGAATATAGGATATGTGCATAGGAATACATATGTATACACACATATTTTTGGACTCTGTATTTTCTGCTATTAATCTATTAGTCATCACATACACTACTGCCTCACTGCCTTATACTTTGCAGGTTTGTAATAAGTCTTGAAACCAAATATTGTAAGGCCTCCAACTTCGTTCTTTTTAAAGATTGTTTGGGCTGTTCTAAGTTGTTTGCATTTCCATATGTATCTCAGAATCATCTTATTTCTTCAAATAAGATGTGTTATTCGGCGCTCTGTGGCTGTGAACAAACACCCAACATAAACAATTTAAAAAAGGAAATGATTTATTTTGGCCTGTAGTTTCAGCCTGTGGCAGACTAACTCCCAGGCAGAAACACTGCGGTGCAAATGAATGGAGATGGAAAGCTGCTCACTTCATAGCATCCGGAAGTGGAGAGGGGTCACAAGAGCCAGAGAGGAAGGAAGGGACTGGGGACAGGATAGACTCTTAACAGGCACGCCCCGGTAACCTAGTTAGTTCCATTAATAGTCCATTCAGCCAGGAACAATTAATCCATTACTCCACTCATGATGTCAGTGCCCTCAATAAATGAGTATTTGTGAGACACTTAACATTTAAACCACAAAACTGTAATGTTAGAAGCAATCAGCTGAATTTATAGATCAGTGTCTTAGTTAATTTTTCTCATTGCTGAGACAAAATACCCAACACTCAAGTTAAAGAAGGAAAGGTTATTTCAGCTGACAGTTTGTTGAGGTTTCAGTCCATAGTCAGCTGGCTCCAAGGCAGGGCAGCATGGCATAGGGGCGTCACAGAGGAGAAACAGAGCAGGCAGGAGGCAGCACAGCAGCAAACAACAGCTGAAGCAGCAGCTGCCTCTCTCTTTTATCCCTTCCAGGCTGCCCACCTTCTGGGCGGTGCCACCCACACCCAGGGTGAGCCTTCCGTAATCCCAGCATTGCACTCTTAATCCCAGCATCACATTCATAACCCCACTATCATGCACCCTAAATCCAGCCACCTCTGAAAAGCCCTACCTATGACTGCATGAGGCTTTGGGGGGCATTTAGATATAAGCCATAACAATCAGTTTAGGTGAAATGGACAATTTAATATGACTCTTCTAATCTATTAACATAGTATACATGTATTTATTTATACCCTTTAAAATTCTTATCAGTTGAGTTTTGTACTTTTATATGTAGGAATCTTAAATACCTTTCACTAGATCTTCTCTTCAGTGTTTCATGTTTTTAAAGACGTTATGAGTCGTGCTGCTATAAACATGGGTATGCACGTATCGCTGTAATATAATGTCTTTAATGCTTTTAGGAAGATACTTAGAAGGGGAATAACTGAGTCAAATGGAATTTCTATTTTAGTTTTTTGAGGAATCTCCATACTGATTTCCATAGCGGTTGAACTAGATTATATTGGAAGTGGCCTATATGTCCATCGACAGAAGATAAAAGAAAATGTGGCATTTATACACAATGGAGTACCACTCTGCCATAAAGGATAGAATTGAGTCATTTAAAGGAAAATGGAAGTACCCTGAAACCATAATGTTAAGTAAAACAAATCAAACACACAAGCTTAGATATTGTATGGATTTTTGTATATTAGAAACCCAAAATATAAATAAAGAGCAAAATAAAAGATAACTAACAGGAAATAGAAGAATAGATCTTTTGCAAAAGGGAAGGAGACCAAGAGATGGAGGGAGACAAAGGGGGAAGAAGGAGAAGGGGATGAAAAAAAAATTAAGATGTGTTACGGACAGGTACCAACTCCCCATGAGCAGTGTAATCATTACGTACTGCAAATGTACAAAAAATAGAAAGAAAAGATAATGAAAGCATAGAACTGAAATTGGGGATAAATGGTACCAATAAAAATTAAATATTAGAAAGTAAATAAAGATTATTAAGACAATATTAATTTAACCTAATTTTCAAATGCTTTATTGAAAGTATATAGAAATGCAATTGATTTATATGTGAATATTATGTCTTCAACCTTTCTAAATATGTTTTGCTTTAAATTAATTTTCTTATAAATATCAGAGAATTATCTATAGTCACAAGAAGATCATCTGCTAATAACTATAAGTTTTTCTTCTTTTCCAGGCTTTATTGTTTTCATCTCTTCTTGTTTTATTGATGTAAAGTTCTAATAAATGTCAGATAAAAATGGTCATAATAAATATTTTTGTCTACAAAAATTTAAGGGAAATGTACAAATATTTCAACATTGTGTGTATTAGTCACTGACATTTCATAGGTACATTCACCGGATTAAGGCAGTTATTTTCACTTTTTATTACATGAAAGATGCTATCATAAAGTAGTGTTGAATTTTTAAAGGCTTTTTTACACCTAATGAGAATATTATATGGACTCCATATTTTGTATCTGTTAATGAGACTTTCTGTTTTTTGTTAATGAGATTAATTGAAAGGAACATTCATATTTAAATGGCAGATCAACCTCACATTCCTGGAATAAGTTCATTGTTAAGGTTGTATCATCTTTTCGTATGTTACTACATTTCACTTACTAATATTTTTGTTAGGAAATCTTGTTGCTGTGTTCATGAGAGACATTAAACTGAAAGAGAGAGAGGGAAGAGGCAGAGAGGAAAGAGCCAGAAACCAGATACAGTTCCCAAATGATATCCCATGACACAACCAGACACACCCAGAAGTGTGCTGTACTAATCCCTTACATCTCTCAAGTCAATCAAGTTGACAGTCAAGATGAACTATCATTGAGTTAAGGTATTTAAAACTTTTATGTTACTAGTGGGAGTGTAAATGGTGTACATCCTCTGGAAAATACCTTCAGGAAATCTTTTATACATTCAGATATAGACATATCTATGAGCCAGAATTTCCAATTAAGAGAAATAAAATCCCATCTGTAGCAGAAGACCTGAGGAAGAATGTTCACAGACACATATTTACTTATATACAACACTGGAAATTGTACCAGTGTCACCCGATAGAGAATCGGCGATATTTATATTATGGAATACTACTCAATAGTAAAGCCAAATTGAGTATACATACAATATTATGCACAATCTCAAAACTTTATGCTGAGGAGAAAAAAAAAAAGAAACACCAGAAACAGGAGGACATACTGTTTGATTCCATTTATGTGATGATGAAAACCACTAAGACATCAAAAAATGGTAGCCTTCAGAAGAAGTGGAATTGACTAGAGAAAGGCGAAAGGAAATCTCAAGTAATGGGAATTCTTTATTTTTTGATACAACTCAAAAAACTGCACCATTTAAGATATATTTTGCTTGGGCTGGGGCCATAGCTAAATGGCAGAATACTTGCCTAGCATGAGTGAAACCCTAGATTTAATGCTTAGTATAAAAAAAATTACTTCATTAAATGTTAATTATAACTCCACAAAAAAATTATAAAATGTACAAAAGTTAATTAATACATCAGACAAAGATAATCTGTGGTGGGAAAAAGATAGTGGTCGCCCAAGATGTGCTGATATGATGTGACAGCGTGAGGCGACCTCTGTACTACCAATGGCACCTTGTGTCTTTATCTGGGTCTGGATGCTGGTTTTGCTCTTTGAAATTTTGAGAGCACTGATGATATGAGCAGATATCTATTTCACTTTAGTGAAATCACTAGCATTTTAAAATTTTGGTGTCAGAAATCAAAACAGGTCCTCCCATCAGATCCTAGATAGAAATTTATATACATTGTGTCACTGACACAATAGGATGTGAGGGGATTGTCAGCTGCACCCCCCTGTTGTGCATAACAACCTCCTAGTGGAAAAGCTTTAACCTGTTACTATGACAGCATGTTTGACTCTAGCATTCACAGAGAATAAATCGCTTCAATTTAATCTGTCCAGTTGCTTTGTTATTAAAGATGACAAGAAAGAAACGGCAAGCATCACTAGAGAAATCACAGCAATATACATCTGTCACATTATAATACAGAGGGATCAGAGATCATTCTAGAGTGTCATAATTGTAATTTCAGAAAACCAAATACTATTTATGTGATAACATCCACCTGTATCTCTTTAACTTGTATTTTCAATTTGCTGCCTGTTTACATCTATTCAAACTTGAAGCATTGCATGTCATTAAATACCATGTAAATAAGTGAGGCCTCGCTGTGAAGGATCAGAAGCTAACTGGGAATCTGCAACATCTGGGGCCAGAAGATTTTATTTTAACAGTAACCATATGGTCCTTGAAGCATAGCTCAAGCATTTTGATAGGCATGCTGAGATGCAGCTAAGGAGATAGACTGCATCTCAGATGAATTTATCCCTGGGTGAAAGAAAACAGATTAATGGCTGTGTCAGTTAGGGCTCTTTGGTTGTAATCTACCAAAACTCACTCTGAGTAACATAAGCAAAAAAAAAATGAATTTATTATAAGTTGATATGGGGATTGCTGACTGAATAAAGGTGATGAAGGACACTAAGGCATCTATGGGGTTTTTCAAAGTGGAATTGATAGAAGTGTGTTTTGAAGACTGCTTAGCTCTCCTACATCTTGTTGGGTCAACTCTTTTTTCTAGCAATTGCTTCAGAAAACAAAGGCACAGGTGTGACCGCTCCTTTTGCATAAGAACTTTGCCGCTACATAGGATGTTTCTGGGCACCCGCTCAGCCATTGTGAACAGGAACAAAAATCTGAAGATGCGAAGCAGGTAGCTTGTGTGGCAGTGGAGCCCAAGCTGTTGGGAAAATATTACTCTCTTCCATCAACCAAATGAACAAGTGCAAGCTGTGTTGGGATCACTTCTCACTTGGTCCCCAGAACACGTTAAATCCAACTGTTTGGAACTGTGGTCAGCTTGATAATGCCACTCGAAGTGGGTTTCCCTTTCTTTCCTGTTTTGTCCCTCCCTGTCTTCTGCCCCTGTTCCATGAAACCACTACCCAAAACACTTCCTGCCCACAAACTCTTATACCAAATGCTACTCTTTTAAGACATCTAAGTGACAACAAGAGTTATCTACAGGGTTCTATAGCTGTTGACATGAATGAATTACAAATCTGCTTTGTCACTTTTTTACCTCTGCTCATGATTTAGATCCTGAGAGATAACACACAATAGCCCTAGCTTGTGTCATATGTTCACTCCTTGCACAGTGAAGGATAAAACACTTTGAGAGAAGGTAATTCCTTTAAAATGTTTTCTTTTTAATTCTAATTCCAAAAAGAGAAAAGTTGCTGCTTTCTGATCTTTGTGTGAGATATTAAAGAGTTGGAAGCATAAGAGTAGAGTGAGATATATTTAAATTACAACACTAAATTAACAGAACTTATAATATATTTACATCTTATTTATTTTGCTAAGTGTTTAAGATAATGGGTCCTAAGGCGATTAATTAAAACTGCATTGTAAGCAGGAAGATGGTCAGGTTACAACCTCACATCCCACTCACTCTTTAAAAGATCGGTATAACATTGACACCAGAAAGGAGTCAAGACTTTCAGACAAAATGGAGCAAGCACATTCCACCTTAATAACACTAATTACAGCTAAATACCCTGGAAAATACGTAGAAAGCTACATAAATAGATATTCATCAGAAGACTACAAATGGTAAAGACAAAAACGTAGCCTGGCTAGAGACCTCTAAATGAAAGGAACAACATTATCGTGAGTTCGCTGATTTTGATTTGTCTCCTCTCTGCCTTGACTTTGGAACTAAAGTAGCCTGAAACCCAGAAATAAAGAAATATAGACATAATTAAAAGCTCCCCAAAGACTACTACAGCTGGCCATAAAAGCAGGGAAGAAGGCAGCCCTGAAAGACAGACACTTTTGGCTTTATTTCCCCTAAACTAAGCAAACACCATAAAAGAAATTGTGCCCCTCTCCCTCTTGCCAGCCATTGCAAAGACGATGGAACAAAACAATGTCCAATATCCCAACACTGCAAACTCGCTAAGCAAAGCCTACAGTGTTCTCCCACCTCCTCCTCCTCTGAGTGCTGAGAGCACTATGGTGTGGGATCCTGTCACCAGTCCCACTCTGCAAATGACAGTACAAGTCAAGTCCCACTCTCCCATCCCCACCATCAAAGAGACAACCCTGTACTACATGAAGATAAGTAGATGCAACATCCTCCTCCACCACCACCACCAGGGACTTTGAAGGCTGTGAGGGAGCCCTACTCAAAATCCTTGCTCTTCCCTGCCCTGCCCTAGAAGAACATTAGGAAAGAGGCAGCACAAGCAATTTTCCCAGATTTATGAGATTAGAAGACAGTATTAAGTAGAGTAGGAGCTAGAAAAAGCTCTGTGCATAAAGTCACAGCTCACCCTAAAGCAGCCCCTATGTGAAAGTTATTAAATCAATATAACAAAAATTTGAAAACTGAGCAATTGTGTGGAATATGACTCAGGTTTCAAACTGGCCTCTAAGTACCACACAAACAGGACAGGTCGGGATAATTCTGCAAAAGTTTGCAAACTAAGGTGTCAAGGGAAACAGAGCTGATACAAGTGGGCTAAATCATGTTTTCTAATCCTAAATAAGTCCTTGCCTGCAAGAATAGAAGACCTAAATAGCAACCAGTCTCACAACATAGTACTTTAAAAGTCCACAATGCAATCCAAAATTTTGTGCCATATCAAGAATCAAAACAGTCTTGACTCAAATGAGAAAAAATAATGAAAAGATGCTAACATGGAGATGATCCAGATGCTAGAATTGTCTGACAAAGATTTTAAAGCAATAATAAAAATACTCCAACGAGAAATTGCAAACACTGTTGTAACAAAAGGAAAAATAGAAAAGCCCAACAAAGCAATAAAAGAAAAAGAAAAAGAAAACTAAAATTTAAAACTAAAAATACAGAATTGAATAAATCTGGATGGGCTCAGTAACCTAATGAAGAAAGGTGGGGGGGGAGTCAGGAAAAGACATAAAGACAGATCAATAGAAATTATTCAATTTGAACAACAAAGAAATTAGATATAAAAATCAAAAAACAGTCTCAGAAAAATGTGAGACAATGGCAAGAGATCTATCATTTGTGTCATTGAGTCCCAGAAGGAAAGGAGAAAGAGGGAAAGGCTAAATAAAATCTAGTTGTATACTGTATGATGATATTTCAGTCAACAAAGACCACATAAGATCAGTGCTCCCGTAAGAATTATAACAGGACTGAAAAATTCCTATTGCCTAGTGACATCATAACCATTATGACATCCAGTGTAATGCGTTACTCACGTTTATGGTGATGTTGGTGTAATCTAACCCAATGTGCTGCCAGTCATATAAGGACATAGCATGTACAATTATGTGCAGTACATAGTACCGATGCTGACAATAAATGACTATGCTGCCAGTTTATGAAGTCGCAGTGCAATACCCTTATAATTATTGTTAGAGTGCATTTCTACTTACAAAAAAAAATGGCTGAAAATAGTGTGTAGTGTTACAGCAGCAGCAGCCTCATACACCCCGTGTTTATTATGTTTCTTGTTTGCATCCAGAGGTTCCATCAAGAGGTTGACCTAAACCATCTTAGTTTGTGTAGATACCTTCCATGATGTATGCTCAGGAACAATGCTGCCTAACAATGCATTTCTCAGAATGTACCCTGCCCTGTTAAACAATGCACAACTGAATTTGAAGAACAATGGCTAATAATTTCCCAAATTTGCCATAAACCATAAATCTATAGAAAAGAGAATAGAATGAACAATCTCAAGCAAGATAACCCAAAAGAAATGTTTACCCTAACACATCATAATTAAGGTTCTAAAAACAAGAAAAAATAGAAAATTATTTTGAAAACAAAAAACAAACAGCACATTATCTAAAAGAGAACAACAATTTGAATTCAAAAGGATTTCTTGCTAGAAGCAGGGTGTTTCAAAAAATATCATCATATATGTGCCTTCTCTTGATCTAAGTCTCTGATCATCAAGACCCAAATTCTTAGAGAACAACAATAGCCTGGAGGAAGCAGCAGCTGCCTCTTTCACGAGAGGCATATACTGTCTAAATCACTGTAATCTGCATTTTTTGTTATTCTTCCTGCGTGCTATTTCAAACGCTTATTAACTTGTCTGGCTCCTGTAAATGTTGAAATTTATGGCACCCAGACAATTAATTTTATACAGTTTTCCAGTTCTAATAAAAGGCTTAGACCTCCCAAAACTCATCCATGCAAACAGTTTTGCATTTAGTGTCAAAAGTTTCACAGACTCATATTCCAAAAATCTGTGGATTCCACTTTAAAAGACCCTGATTTAGACAATCCAGAGTATTACTCTAATATTGCACACATTAAAGTGATCAATTACTCATGCTTTTTTAATGTTAATTTTATTTACAAAGATCTCATGTGCTCATACATATCTGCTGTATTATTTAGAATTATTGACTTTTTTGGGGCCAGTGAGATGGCTCAGCCGTATAAGTGCCCGCCTGGCAAGCACGAGGGCCCGAGTTTGACTCCCGGATCCCACATACGAAAAAGGGGCCGGTGATATCGCTCAGCGGCATGGGCGCCTCCTGGCGCTCGAGGTCCTGAGGTCGACCCCCGGTACCCACAAAAAAAAAAAAAAGAAATATTGACTTTTCTATAGAGAATGAGATAAGCATGACAGATAAAACTAAATTTAAAAAGTGTATTGTGAAATATATTAGACATAAAGTAGGTAGAGTCTATAGAAAGAAGGACAAAGATCATTAGGCTCTGTCACCCAATCTATAGAATTAATTAATGACTGAAAGGTTTATTATCTGCCATTATATTATACCCCTTTTCCTACCACTAATAGAAAACTATTTCTCCTTATTAGTATATCTCAGTTAGATTATGAATTAATTTGAGACACCAGTCGTAGGTTAGATTATGTTTTGTTCAGGATAAAAGGTAGTAAGTATGAGAAGCCAGTGTCATCCATAGAGCAGAATCCCCAAACTTTGGGGTAAATCAAATCACTTTGAAACCTTGTTTAAAAGGCAGATACCTAGGAACTGCCCCCAAGAAATCTTGATTCAGTAATTTTGAGATATAATATTTTAAAATCTGCATTTTTACCTAAACTGCTAGTTTTGATGTAGGGGTTCCAAAAATATATATAAAAACTATAAAACTATGGAATATTGAAAGTCTAGGGAAATGATCATCTCTGCTTCTGGTCATACTAGTAAATGAGAATGGGCTTTAGAAATTTAAAATATGATAGCCAAAATGAAAACTCCACAGAAATTATTTAAAGATGAGACTGAAAAATTGCAAAGAAGGAGAACTAAGATACAAAGAAATAACAATAGAAGATGAAAGATAAGATCAATTGAGGAGGTCCAACACCTTACTAATGAGAACTTCACAAAGGGAGGAGTGAGAAAATAAAGAGAAAACAGATATACGAAAATATCCCTGCAAATATATAAGAAAATCCCTTAAACTCATAATGTGAGTTTCCATAGAAAGGGCTCAACTAATGTTTGGAAAAAGTACATGAAAAAAATTACCCATAAAAACATGTAATTATGGGGCCAGTGAGATGGCTCAGCAGCATAAGCACCTGCCCGGCAAGCGCGACTGAGTTCGACTCCCGGAACCCACATAAAGAAAAAAAGGGCTGGTGATATCACTCAGTGGCACAAGCGCTTGCCCAGCAAGCGTGAGGTCCTGAGGTCGACTCCCAGTACCCACATAAAAAAAACCAAACATGTAATTATGAAATTAAGAGATTTAGGGCCGGTGAGATGGCTCAGTGGTGTATGTGCCTGCCTGGTAAGCGCGAGGGCCCGAGTCCGACTCCCAGAACCCATATACGAAAAAAGGGCTGGTGATAGTGCTCAGTGGCATGGGCACCTGCTGGTGCACAAGGTCCTGAGGTCGACCCCTGGTACCCACAAAAAAAAGAAATTAAGAAATTTATAAAGATAAAATGTTATAATTTCAAAAGCTTCTAGAAAATGAAAAGCTGTATGCAGATCATTATGATGAAGAACAGCAGATTTTTCAATAGCATCACTGGACACTGGAGGACAATGGAATAGAGTTCTCAAAATTCTTATTATGTATAACTTTTACCCTAGAATTCTGTGGCCAGCTATTTAATCAATAAAAATATATAAAGTTTCACAAAACGTATTTCTTATTACACCCATTTTCAGAACATCACTGGAAAATATTATTTCCCTAAATAAGGAAAAAACTGAAGTTAAAAGAGAATGGGATTCAAGAAATTGAGGATTTAACATTGAAAAGAAGTCAAAGAAGCTCCCAGAGCACTAGCTGTTTAGTGATTTGAGTAGCCAGTGCAAGGTATACCAAGAAACCAACTGAAACAGTAAAGATATTTATGAGAATAAGTATAAGGCTGATAAATAACACAACAGTCCTTACTCTCTGAAAGGTTGTGTTTAAGTAATTGTTTTCCAGAGTTACAGAATGGTGTGGAAAGATTATTTTATCCAGCGTTCCAAAATGCAAAGTGAAGAAAATGAAAAAATGAGGCAACTGTTAACAACTGATAAAACCTTGAAGAATAAATTAAGAGTGCAATTATTCAGCAGCAAGTATTTAGTCATACTGTTGTAAATAACCTAGATTTCAATTTTTAAATTGAGATAAAATAATAATAATAAAGCAAAATAGAAAACAATTTAGTAGAAATCCTTATGGACCATAGAAGCAAGTCAACTGAAAATGAATTAAGATATGAAACGATATAAGTATCATTTCTAAAAATCTGAAGACAAAGTAGGAAAGAAAGAGCCAAACAAGTTTTTAAAATGTCCACTAATAAAGGGTTAAAGAAAGCAGGGAGGTGGCGAAACTCAGAGCGGCTCGGAAACTGCTCTGGGAACTTGTGCTCCGGACAGGGCAGCACAGGGCCTCTCAATTGAGCCCACGAAAGTGTGCTGAGGTCAGCAGGTGAACGAGACTGGACTCTCAGCCACACCTGTCCCGCGCCAGAGAGCGACCGGCCGGGCGCCATTGTGGGGGGTGTGGCGAAACTCAGAGCGGCTCGAAAACTGCTCTGGGAACTTGTGCTCCGGACAGGGCAGCACAGGGCCTCTCAATTGAGCCCACGAAAGTGTGCTGAGGTCAGCAGGTGAACGAGACTGGACTCTCAGCCACACCTGTCCCGCGCCAGAGAGCGACCGGCCGGGCGCCATTGTGGGGGGTGTGGCGAAACTCAGAGCGGCTCGGAAACTGCTCTGGGAACTTGTGCTCCGGACAGGGCAGCACAGGGCCTCTCAATTGAGCCCACGAAAGTGTGCTGAGGTCAGCAGGCGAACGAGACTGGACTCACAGCCACACCTGTCCCGCGCCAGAGAGCGACTGGCCTGGCGCCATTGTGGGGGGCGTGGCGAAAAACCAGAGCGGCGGGAACCAGTGCAGGGAATCCGCGCTCAGACAGCGCGCTGAGCCTCTCAGGCCCAGGGACCGTGAAAGGGCGCTGAGAGCGGAGGCGAGCTAGACTGGTCTCTACCTGAAAGTACGCGCCTCTGCTCACCGCCCACCAGAGGGCGCTCCTGGCTTACTGGGACTGACCTGCACAGAACAGGTAGCTGCCTACAACAAAGTCAACACCTGGAACTGATTCTTTTTAATTTTTTTTTTTTCTTATTTTTATTTTTTTATTATTTTTTTTTTTTCTTCTCACTGATTTGTTTTTTGTTCTGGCGAAGGGTTTTTTTTTGTTTTTGTTTTGTTTAGTTTTGTTTTTTGGTGGGGTTTTATTTTTGATCTGTCTGTTTTATTGCTTTTATCTTCGTTATTGTTTCTGTATGTGTATTTGCTCTTTCCTTCATTATTCTCTCTGGTTTCTTATATGAGTGTAAACAGCGCCTCTAACTTCTTTGTGATTGTGGTCGTGATCTGTTCTTCCTTTTATCACTTCCTTCTCTTTTTACCACCTGTTCTCTGCACTAGTGTCCCAATTTTAGTGGGATCCCTCTTGGTCCTCTAACCTTATATCTAATTCCTTCCTCTTCTCCCAATACTCTATTTCCTCCTTAACTCATTTTAAATTTAAACTCCTTAGGGAAAAATTGACATACATAGGACTTGTATACTGCATATAATTTTTCTGGTGTGTTTTAGATTTTGTTATATAACCGCAACTCTATACAGCTAAAAGTGGTAAATAACTGGTTAGCTCAGTATGTCATTTTCTAGGCTGTGTTTGATGCTTTAGTTAACATTATAGCCAAATGTGAAATAATTGTTCTAAACATCTTTCCTTCCTGATATTTCATGATTGAGATTGACTAAGGGACACAGAAAATACAGTGGCACAGTACCAAAGAATCAAGGACTGGGCCAAACAGGTAGCAACTTCGCATACCCAACGAATTGAAGAGGTAGGATCTGGCAGAAAGCTCAAAACACAAAAGCAAGCTCCACTTGGAAGATACTGCAGAGAAGTAGTCATCTTCTAAAGATCTTAAACACTACCAATAAAGTAACCTACTATAGGTAATTTGCAAACATCACCCCAGGAATTAAAGAAAGAAAACATGAGACGTCACTTAAACAAGATGCAACCCCACACATCCAATTCACCAAAGGCAAACCTAGGGAGCAACGAGGTGGGACAACCCGAAAGCCACCCACCTGGCCTATCTGAAGTGGTAACAACAAAGCAACTGAATGAGGTTCTGGAAAAAATTAAAACAGAAATAATCTCACAGATAACTGCAGAGATAATGTCTACAACGAAGACCATGCTTAAGGACACTATAGCTGATACAGACAAAAAAATAGATGAACTTAAGAAAACTATAGAAACCATGAATGCTCAGCATAGGAAAGAAATGGAATCCATAAGGCAGATTCAAACAGATATCCAAGAGATAAAAAATTCCATTGAAAGTATTTGTAGCAGAATAAGCCAATGCGAGGACAGGATCTCAGATATAGAAGATAGGCTTGCAATTAGTGATCATGAAATGGAAAAATTCTTAAAAATAGCAAGGGACCATGAAAAATCAATTCAGCAGCTGCTAGATGACTCAAAGATAAACAACTTAAGAATAATTGGAATAAATGAAAAAGCAGGAGATAACATCAACGACATTAAAACCTTGTTCAAAGACATAATCAGGGAGAACTTTCCTGGAAGAGAAAAGGAATTTGACACCTCTATAAGTGAAGCTTTCAGAACACCAACTAGACATGATCAAAAAAAAACTTCAGCCAGACATATTATAGTCAAGATCCCAGAAATTCAACAGAAGGGCAGAATCTTAAAAGCTGTTAGGGAGAAGAGACAAATCACCTATGAAGGAAAACCCATCAGAATCACAGCTGACTTTTCAGCACAAACCCTCAATTCAAGAAGAGCTTGGAATGATGTATTGCAAGCTCTAAAGGAAAATAATTTTCAGCCCAGATTGATGTACCCTGCAAAACTATCTTTCAAAATTGATGGAGAAATAAAATACTTTCATGACAAAGAACATCTGAGAAAATTTATGACCACCAAACCAGCACTCCAAAACGTTCTGAAGGACATTCTAGAAAGAGATAGGAACCCCAACAGAAGGAATCCACCAGGCAGGGCAAATAATTAAATAGCCAGAAAGCGGAAAAACAAAGAGTGGGAACCAACAACAGGAAAATATCATGACAAGTCAATACATATCAGTTTTAACCATCAATGTTAACGGTCTCAATTCACCAATCAAAAGGCACAGACTGGCGAAATGGATCAAGAAGCAAGATCCAACAATATGCTGTATACAAGAAACACATTTAATTCAGAAAGAAATTCATAGACTGAAAGTCAAAGGATGGAAAACAATACTCCATGCCACAGGAACCCAGAAAAAAGCAGGGGTAGCTATTCTTTTTGCAGACAAAGTGAACTTCAAGCCAAGAAGGATTCAGAGAGATAAAGACGGTCATTACATCCTTGTAAAGGGAACAATCCAAGAGGAAGAGATAACGATCATAAATATATATGCGTCAAATACCAATGCACCCAGCTATATAAAACAAGTACTAAAGGACATGAAAAATCAAATAAGCACTAATACAATTATATTGGGAGATCTCAATACTCCACTGTCACAAAAAGATAGATCAACTGGACAGAAAATCAATAATGAAATAGTAGAACTGAACCAAACTTTTGAACAAATGGACTTAGTAGATGTCTACAGAGTGTTCCATCCCACAACATCAGAATACACATTTTTCTCAGCTGCACATGGGACGTTCTCCAAAATAGACCACATACTAGCTCATAAAACCTGCTTAAGTAAATGCAAAGGAATTGAAATTATCCCATGCATATTATCAGACCATAGTGCAATGAAATTGGAAATCAATGGCAAAAGATCCCACAAAAACTCCCTAAACACATGGAAATTAAACAGCATCCTCCTGAACAACCAATGGGTCACAGATGAAATTAAAGAAGAAATTAGTCACTTTCTACAACTGAATGATAATGACAGTACAACATACCGGAACTTATGGGATACAATGAAAGCAGTCCTAAGAGGGAAATTTATAGCATTAAACACTTATATCAGGAAAATAGAGCAAGCGTAAATAAACAACTTAAGGGTGAACCTCGAGCTTCTAGAAAAAGAAGAGCAGGTTAAGCCAAAAGCCCGTACAAGGGAGGAAATTATAAAGATCAGAGCAGAAATTAACGTATTGGAGAATAAAAAAACAATACAAAGAATCAATGAAGCAAAAAGTTGGTTCTTTGAAAGAATAAATAAGATTGACAAACCCTTATCCAACCTTATTAAAAAAAGAAAAGAAAAGACTCAAATCCATGCAATTGAAAATGAAAAGGGTGATATCACGACGGACCCTGCAGAAATCCAGAAGATCATCTATACCTATTTTGAAAATTTATATTCTACTAAGATGGAAAATGCAGAAGAAATGGACAGATTCCTAGATTCGTATGAATTACCAAAGCTGAATCAAGAAGATTTAAAAATCCTAAATAAACCAATATCAGCCAGTGAAATTGAAGATGTAATTAAAAACCTCCCAACAAAGAAAAGCCCAGGCCCTGATGGATTCACTGCCGAATTCTACAAGAAATTTAGAGAAGACCTAACGCCCCTACTTCTCAAACTTTTCAATGAAATTGAAAGGGAAGCAATACTCCCAAATTCATTCCTGGAA
Source organism: Erethizon dorsatum (assembly GCA_028451465.1). Taxonomy (NCBI): domain Eukaryota; kingdom Metazoa; phylum Chordata; class Mammalia; order Rodentia; family Erethizontidae; genus Erethizon; species Erethizon dorsatum. The sequence goes on along the minus strand of CM051838.1, from coordinate 81,181,797 downwards.
GCAAGCATTACCCTGATACCAAAACCAGAGAAGGACCCAACTAAGAAAGAGAACTACAGGCCAATCTCCCTAATGAACATAGATGCAAAAATCCTTAATAAGATACTGGCAAACAGAATCCAACAAATCATCAAGAAGATTATACACCATGACCAAGTTGGATTCATCCCAGGGATGCAGGGATGGTTCAACATACGTAAATCAATAAATGTAATACAGCATATTAACAGAACCAAAGACAAAAATCACATGATCATCTCAATAGATGCAGAAAAAGCTTTTGACAAAGTCCAGCACCTTTTCATGATAAAAACCCTACAGAAAATTGGAATAGAGGGTCTTTATCTCAATCTGGTAAAAGCTATCTATGACAAACCAACAGCCAATATCATACTAAATGGCCAAAAACTGAAAGCCTTCCCTCTAAAATCAGGAACAAGACAAGGATGTCCACTGTCCCCACTCTTATTCAACATAGTTCTGGAAACTTTAGCCAGAGCGATTAGACAAGAGAAAGAAATAAAAGGAATAATGATCGGAAAGGAAGAAGTTAAATTATCATTATTTGCAGATGACATGATACTCTACACAGAAGACCCCAAAAACTCCACTAAAAAACTGCTAGATTTGATAAGCAAATTCAGTAGTGTAGCTGGATACAAAGTCAATACTCAAAAGTCAATAGCCTTCCTGTACACAAATAACAAACTTACTGAAAGAGAAATTAGGGAAACAATACCTTTCACAATAACATCCAAAAAAATGAAATACCTAGGAATCAACCTCACGAAGGATGTAAAAGACCTCTATACTGAAAACTACAGTACTCTGGAAAAGGAGATTGAAGAGGATATCAGAAAATGGAAAGATATCCCTTGCTCCTGGATAGGAAGAACCAATATAGTGAAAATGGCCATACTTCCAAAATTGTTATACAGATTTAATGCAATTCCAATCAAAATTCCAACAGCATATCTCACAGAATTAGAGAAAACAATCCTAAAATTCATTTGGAATCAGAAGAGACCTAGAATAGCAAAGGCAATTCTGGGCAACAAAGGCAAGGCAGGGGGCATCACAATCCCCGACTTGAAATTATACTATAAAGCTACTGTGATAAAAACAGTGTGGTACTGGCAAAAAAACAGACCTGAAGATCAATGGAACAGATTAGAAGATGCTGAAACAACCCCAGACATACTAAGCCACCTTATCTTTGACAAAGGTGCCAAACACATTCGCTGGAAAAAAGATAGCCTCTTTAATAAATGGTGCTGGAAAAACTGGCTCTACACATGCCGAAGATTAAAACTAGACCCATATCTTTCACCATGCACTAAACTAAATTCAAAATGGATCAGAGATCTAAATATTAAAACAGAAACATTAAATCTGCTGGAAGGTAGGATAGGTAAAACCCTTGGAGACATTGGTGTAGGCAAAGACTTTATGAATAAAAACTCAACCGCACGGGAACTATCCCAAAGAATCAATAACTGGGATCTCATCTTATTAAAAAGCTTTTGCACAGCAAGAGAAACCACCAACAGAGTGAAGAGACAACCCACAATGTGGGAAAAAATGTTTGCCAGCTGTTCCTCAGACAAAGGATTACTATCGAGAACATATAAAGAACTCAAAAAAATTAGACCTCCCAAATTTAAAGACCCACTCCAAAAATGGGCATCTGAGATGAATACACATTTCTCAGATGAAGAAATACTAATGGCAAATAAATATACAAAAAAATGTGCAACATCACTAGTCATTCGAGAGATGCAAATTAAAACAACACTGAGATACCATCTCACCCCAGAAAGAATGGCTACTATAAAGAAATCAACTAATAACAAATGCTGGAGGGGCTGTGGGGAAAAAGGAACCCTTCTCCACTGTTGGTGGGAGTGTCGACTGGTACAGCCACTGTGGAAGTCAGTGTGGAGATTCCTCAAAAAGCTAGGGTGGGAGGTCCCATTTGACCCAGCTATTCCCCTTCTGGGCATCTTCCCAGAAGAATTAAAAACATCATACCACAGCGATATATGTGCACCCATGTTTATAGCAGCACAATTTGTAATAGCCAGATCTTGGAAACAACCCAAATGCCCATCAACTGAGGAATGGATAAGAAAGATGTGGTATTTTTATACAATGGAGTACTATTCAGCCATTAAGAAGGATAAACTGGAGACTTTTATAGGTAAATGGATGCAACTCGAGAAAATACTCATAAGTGAAATAAACCAGAAGCACATGTGTAAGCATCGTATTGTCTCTCTAGTATGAGAAACTGAAAGAGTAAATAAGATCCAAAATGTACAATAGACATGGTGAATCAAAAAGAAACTGGTCAAAAGGAAAGAGAGACTGGAATAAGGAAAAGAAAGAAGGGAAAGGGAAAAAAAATTGTATATATATATATAAGATGGTTAAGATAGATACACTATGATTTTTACTTAGTTCATTGAAGAGTAAGGTTTGTGCCAATAATGTTTGGATAATTAAATGCTAATGTCTGGTGTCCTGAATAACTAACTTAAAGATAGTAATACGCAATGTTTTAACCATTCTTACCCTCCTATTATGTTGTTTTGAAAATTTGTTCTTCTTTTGATTTGTTTTGTTTTTTCTTCTCTTTAGAATAAAATTAAAAAAAAAAAAAAAAAAGAAAGCAGGGAAACTGAAGGGGTCTTTGGGACATGAAAGATGACAAAATACCATTGTTTACATAAAATATTTAGTTTTCTACAAAACAGTTTACACATAACCTTTGAAAAAGAAGAAAATAAAAACATTGTTTTAAAAAAGAGATCAGGGCCGGTGAGATGGCTCAGTGGCATAAGCACCTGCCTTGCAAGCGCGAGGGCCCGAGTTCAACTCCCGGATCCCACATACGGAAAAGGGGCTGGTGATATCGCTCAGCGGCACAGGCGCCTGTTGGCACGCGAGGTCCTGAGGTCGACCCCCCGGTACCCACAAAAAAAAAATAAATAAATAAATAAATAAAAAAGAGATCACCAGAACTTTTTCCTGTTGATTTTCTCTCTTGTCACCATAAAGATTTTTAAAGATTTTACTGAGGAGGGATTAGGGGAAGAAAAAGGGAAGGAAGAAGAAAAGAAGGGAGGAAAAAGAAAGATCTACACTAAGCACATTGCAATTAATACCATGTACTTAATAAAATTATATTTTGAATCTTCTTAACAAAATATTTTATATGAATTCAATAGACCACTTCATCACAATTTTAGTAACCATAATATTTCTGGTAAACTAAGTGAGTTTGCTTACTCAGTAATAATACACATTAGAAATAGATACTCACATAACTACGATCTCAGTATGAACAGGCCCAATGTGGACAATGTCAATATACTACAAAATAGTGGTTTAATGGAAACTCTTCCAGATATTTTGCTATTATAGTTTTATTAATGTTTTACTTAATTTTTGATATGTAGCATATTTATTAAATTGAACAAAAACTGACAGTGTTGTCAGCAAAATGGCTGATTAGAAGTTCCAGAGCACTTTTTCTCCACCCCACACCCAACAAAAACAATGAACTACTTTGACCAAAATAACTAACAGAGCACTCCAGATGGAAGCAAAGCAGCACCAGAAATACTGCCATGCACAGACATGTAAGGTGGCTGCTTAGAGAAGAACCACCTCTGTCTTCCACTCCACTCCCCACCAGGATCATGTCAGAACCAGCAGAGGCTCCTTTCTGCAAGGAAAAGGTCAGCAAGACAACTCCGGCAATCATCCTCACCAGCAAGAACACTTGCAATCTTCATTACTGGAAACTCCTATTCATCGCAGACTCTGATACCAGCTCAGGGAGCCCAGAGTCCACACACCAAGTTACCTGCTAAATAATGAGCTGATGTTTTACTCTGCCACCCTGGCCTTTGCTGTACCTGCACTGCAACCACTTATGTGAAACTAGAGCTGTTGTTACACTGCATTCTCTTCCAGGAGAGGGGCGCCAAGCCACCCTTCCACTCTTGAGGTCTGGATGCTATGCAAAAACCCCACCCAAGAACAGGGCCATCTTTGAGCCTGAGATGCTGATGTGTCCCACATCTCTATGTAGTGGTATCTGTACTGAGCTGCTCTTTCTCCTGTGGCCCAACCATGGTGGCCATTCCTGGGCCCTTGCTACTGCTAACCTGGCCTCAGAGTTTAGCTCAGTGCCATTTCACCCTATCCCAGGGTCCAAAGTTTCTACTGCTTAATACATCATCCCCAAAGCCTGAACTTAAGATAGGTCTTTAAAATATACCTGTAAGACAAAAAGAGAAAGGAAAAAAATAATTGTCAACCAGGAATACTATGTCCAACAAAACCATTCAGAAATGAAGGGGAAATTAAAATGTTTCAAGACAAACAAAAACTGAGTAAGGGAGTCCTATATCCAGAAGCAAAAGAAAGATAGCTATTATCATGAAATATAAAAATCACTGGTGAAGTAGACACACAAAACAAATAGAAAACAGTCAAACCACCAAACCACAAAGATAAACAATGAGAGGAAGAATATACAACAAGTGATACTCAAAACAACAGAAGAAATTTAGCAACAGAAGTCCTTACATATCTAAAACAACCTTGAACATAAAGACTAAATTCCTGAACTAAAAAGTACAGACCAGCTAGATAAATAAAAAAGACCAAATTACACGTTGCCTACAAGAAACTCACTTCACTGATAAAGACAAACAGACTGAAAGTAAAGGGATGGAAAAAAGATAGTTCATGCAAAGGAAACCAAAAGAAAATAGGCGCTACTATTCTTATATCAGAAAAATAAACCTAACAACAAGAAATATGAAAGGAGTCAAAGAAGGTCACTATATAATGTTCAAGGGATCAATTCAGTAAGATGATATAACAGTGGCATATACATTTGTACCTAATGACAGACAACCCAATTTTATACAATGAACAATTCAATCTAAAAAAGCAGAGATAGAATCCAACACAATAATAGTGGGAGACTTCAACACTCCACTTTCATCAATGGACAGATCATCCAGACCAAAAAATCAAGGAAGTATCAGAGTTCATTACACAGTACTATATATTCACTGGACTTAGATATTTCCAGAATATTTTATCCAACAGCTACAGAATACACATCCCTTTCTTCAGCACATAGAACATTCTCTACAATAGACCATATATTAGGCCACCAAAAAAGCCTCTACAAATCTAAAAAATCGAAATCCTACCATTTATCATCTCTAACTACAATAGAATAAAACAACAACCAAAAAAAAAAAAAAACAGAAAAAACTTAGAAGCTATACAAATTAATAGAGACTTAAGAACATGCTACTAAAACAATGGTCCATTGAAGAAATAAAAAAGGAAGTTAAAAAATGTCTTTGAACCAATGGAAATACAGTATACCAATGCTATGGGGTACAACCAAAGCAGTATTAAGGGAAAGTTGATAGCAGTAAGAGCCTACTTCAGAAAAATATCTAAACTGGGTATGGCAGCACATTTCTGTAATCCCAGCACCCTGAAAGTTTCAGGCAGGAGGATCACAAGTTCAATCCCACCCTGAACAACTTAGCAAGACCCTGTCTCAAGATAAAAAATAATTTTTAAAGGGTTAGGGATATAGTTCAGTGCAAAGGCCTGAGTTTCAATACCCAGTACCACAAAACAAACAAAAGGCCTTCAGATATACAACATAGTGATGCGACTCAAAGAACTAGAAAGGTAAGGGGAAGTCAAATTTTACATTAGAAGGGAAGAAATAACAAAGATAAGAGTAGAAATAAATAAAACAGAGACTAAAAATACAACACAAAAGATCAGTGCAATCAAGAGGTGATCTTTTAGGGCTGGTGAGATGCCTCAGCGGCGTAAGCACCTGCATGGCAAGTGCGAGGTCCTGAGTTCGACTCCCGGAACCCACATATGAAAAAAGGGCTGGTGATAACGCTCAGAGGCACAAGCGCTTGCTGGCACACGAGGTCCTGAGGTCAATCCCCGGTACCCACAAAAAAAAAAAAAAAAGAGTTGATCTTTTAGAAAGATAAACAAAATCGACAAACCTTTAGCTAGATTAACAAAGAAAACAAAGAGAGAAGACCCAAATAAATTAGAGATGAAAAGGAAATATAACTGATACCACAAAAACAAAAAAGATCACTAGAAACTACTACCAAAAGACTGCATACCATCAAATTGGAAAATCTAGAAGAAGTAAATAAGTTACTGGACACAGAGAACCTACTGAATTTGAACCATGGACCCATCAAAAACCTAAACAGACCAAAAATGTTTAGTGACTTGAATCAATAATAAAAAGCCTCCAGGCAAAGAAAAATCCAGGATCAGATGACTTTACTCATAAATTTTACCAAACATTTAAAAAGCAAATACCAATTCTTCTCAAATTATCTCAAAGAATTAAAAGGGAGAGAAGTCTTCCAAACTCATTCTACTATGCAACCATTACCATAATATCAAAACATACAACATAAAAGAAAACCAGTGAACATGTTTGGCTCCTTTGTCAAAGATAAGGTGGCTGAGTATGTTTGGAGTACTCAGGTCTGTTTTTTTGCCAGAAAGATGCTGATTTTATCACAGTAGCTTTGTAGAATAATTTCAGGTCAGGGATTGTGATGCCTCCTGCCTTGCCTTGTTTCCAAGGATTGTCTTTGCTAGTCTAAGCCTCTTCTGGTTCCAGATGAATTTTAGGATTGTTTTCTCTAGATCTGTGAGGTATGCTAATGGTATTTTGATTGGAATTGCATTAAATCTGTATAACAGTTTTGGGAGTATGGCCATTTTCACAATGTTCGTTCTTCCCATCTATGAGCAAGTGATATCTTTGCATTTTCTAATATCCTCTTCAATCTCATTTTTCAGAGTGCTATAATTTTCAGTGTATAGATCTTTTACTTCCTTTGTTAGATTGATTCTTAAGAATTTCATTTTTTTGCATGCCACTGTAAAGGGCGTGGTTTCCCTAATTTCTCTCTCAGTGAGTTTTTCATTTGTGTACAGCAATGCTATTGATTTTTGAGTGTTCACTTCGTATCCTGCTATGCTACTGAATTTGGTTATTAATTCTAGAAGTCTTTTGATGGAGTATTTGGGGTTTTCTACATAGAGTGTCATGTCATCTGTGAATAATGATAATTTAACTTCTTCCTTCCCTATCTTTATTCATGCACTAAACTAAAGTCAAAATGGATCAAAGACCTCACTATTAAAACAGAAACACTAAATCTACTGGAAGATAAAGTAGGTAGAAATGTTGAAGACATAGGAATAGGCAGAGAGTTCATGAACAAAAACCAAACTGCATTGGAAGTACTTCAAAGAATCAACAACTGGGATCTCATCTTATTAAAGTTTTTGCACATCAAAAGAAATCACCAATAGAGTGAAAAGAAAACCCACAATATGGGAAAAATTTTAGCCAACTGTCTCTCAGACAAAGGACTTCTATCTAGAACATCTAAAGAATTGAAAAAAATCAGACCCCCCCCAAATTCAAAGACCCAATCCAAAAATGGCCATCTGAGATGCATACACATGTCTCAGATGAAGAAATATGAATGGCAAATAAATACATGAAAAAATGTGCAACATCATCAGTCATCTGAGAACTGCAAATTAAAACAACACTGAGATTCCATCTCACCCCAGAAAGAATGGCTATCATCAGGAAATCAACCAATAACAAATGCTGGTGGGGCTGTGGGAAAAAACGAACCCTCTCCACTGTAGGTAGGAGTGTAGACTGGTGCAACCACTTTAGAAATCAGTGTGGAGATTCCTCAAAAAACTAGGATTAGAGGTCCCATTCAACCCAGCTATTCCCCTTCGGGGTATCTTTCCAGAAGAATTAAAAACATCATATCACAGCGATATATGTGCACCTGTGTTTATAGTATCACAATTTGTAAAAGCTAAATCTTGGAAACAACCCAAATGCCCATCAGCTGAGGAATGGATAAAAAAGATGTGGTATTTTTATACAATGGAGTAGTACTCAGCTATAAATAAGGATAAACTCGAGGCTTTTACAGGTAAATGGATGCAACTAGAGACCATACTAGTAGGTGAAATAAATCAAACTCGCATGTGTAAACATCATATTGTCTCCCTGATGTGAGAAACTGAAAGAGCAAATAAGGTCTAAAATCTACAATAGATATTGTGAAAGTGAAAGAGTCTGTTCAAAAGGAAAGAACAATTGGAATGAGGGAAAGGAGAAAAGAAGGAAGGGAAAAGAAAAGAAAAGAAAACATGTATATGTATACACAAGATAGCTCACATAATTATACCACTAATTTCTTTTAGTTCATTGAAAAGAACAGTAGGCGCTTATATTGTTTGATCAATTCTCATAATCTGAGCAACTACTTTGAAGATAACACACAATATACTAACTGTTGTCAATTTCCTATTATCTTGTTTTGAAATTCTGTGTCGTTTCTATTGGTTTTTTTCTCTTTAAAATAAAAAATAAAGGGCCGGCAAGTTAGCTCAGCAGCATAAGCACCTGCCTGGCAAGCGCAAGGTCCTGAGGTCAACTCCCAGTACCCACATACAAAAAGAAAAAGAAAAAGAAAAAAAAAAAAGGAAAAGAAAACCGTAGGTCAATAACTCTAATGAACATAAATGCAAAAATTACCAGCAATGTACAACCAAATCAAATCTGACATCACTTTGAAAATGTTATTTACCATAAGTACCATAAATAAACTGGCTTTATCCCAAAGATGCAAGGAAGGTTCAAAATGCACAAATCAACAAATCTAATGCAACACATTAACCGAATGAAGGTTAAAAATCATATGATCATATCAATAGATACAAACAGCATTTGATAAAATTCAATATCCCTTCATGATAAAAAACCTGAATGAATTCAAGTATAGGAAAATTGTAGAGCTGGGGATGTTGCTCAGTGGCACAGCACCTGCTTGGCAAGCACAAGGTCATGAGCTCAATTCCCGGTACCAAAAAAAAAGGAAAGAAAAATTGTACCTCAACATGGTCAAGGCTATGTATGACAAACCCATAGCCAACAGCATCCTATATAGGGAAAATCTGAAAACATTTTCCCTAAGATCTAGAATAAATAAGTGTATCCACTCTCATTTTCTTATTCAATATAAACTGGAAATTTTAGCCAGAGAAATTAGTCAAGAGAAAAATAAACAAATAAAAGGCATCCAGGTCTAAAAGAAAGTAGTCAAATTATCACAGTGCATAGACAATTTGATTCTCTATGTAGAAAAATGTAAAGACTCCACCAAAAAGCTATTTGAACTAATAAATTCAGTAAAGTTGAAGAAAGTTGAACACAACAATCAGTAGCATCTTTATACACCAATGACAAGATTGCTGACAAAAAATCAAGAAAGCAATTCCTGTCACAATAATTACCAAAAAATAACCCCATGAGTAAACTTATTCAAGGATGGAAATGTCTCTACAATTCAAATTACAAATCATGAATGAAAGAAATTAAAGAACACAAAAACAAGAAAGACCTTCATGTTCATGGATTAGAATATTGCTAAAATGTCCATAATATTCAAAGCGATTTAAAGATTCAACCCAATCCTCATAGAAATATCAATAACATTCTTAACTGAACTGGAAAAAATGATCCTCAAATTGGTTTGGAACCACAAAAATATGCCAAATATCCCATGAAATCTTGAACAAAAAGAACAAAGCTGGAGGGATCATGATATCTTGTTTCAAGATATACTATAGAGGTATACTAGCCAAAAGAGAATGGTCCTGGCATAAAAATAGGCACATAGACTATTGGAAACAGATGAAGATCCCAGAAATAAATCCATAGATATATAGCCAAATGATTCTCAACAAAGTGTCATAAATATATGTTGAGGAAGTAACAGTTTCTCCGATAAATTGTCTTGAGTAAACTAGATAGCCGTATACAGAAGATTGAAACTTGACTCCTGTGTCTCATCCGAGGCCAACCTAGGTGGTTAAAAATTAACCCAAAATGAATTAAAGATTTTAGTATAGGATCTGGGCTTCTAAAACAGCTAGACAAAAATGGAGGAAATTTACTTAAGCTTCCATAATTGCCTATATAGTACTAACTTCACACATTTGTATAGGCAATTATTTTTTCAGATATGACCCCAAAGCATAGAAAGCAAAATTAGAAATAGAAAAACAGGATTACATTACACTAAAAAAAGCTTCTGGTCAGTTAAGGAAACAATAAAGCAAAAACACAACTTATAAAATAGCAGAAAATATGTGCCATCTATTCATCTGGCCAGGACAAATACCTATAATATATACTGAACTCAGAAAATGAAATAAAATAAATAATGCAATTTTTAAGTGGGGAATGATCTGAATAGATATATCTGAAAATAAGAAACCTAAATAGTCCAAACAATGTGTGAAAAGGGCCAGGGATGTAGTTCAGCAGCAGGCTGCCTGCCTGGCAAGTGTGAAGCCCTGAATTCGATTCCCAGTACCCCCCCCAAAAAAATGTGTGAAAAAAATGATCAATATCTTAGCCATCAAGGAAATGCAAATCAAAACTACAGTGAGACATAATCTGATGCAGTTAGAATATTGAGAGAGTGACAGAATGAGAAAGAAAGAGGGAGAGAGGAAGGGAGGGAGGAAGAGGGTCAGAAAGCAGACATGCCAGTGAGCATGTGGAGAAACAGGAATTCTCATACACTGTTGGTGGGAGTGCAAATTACTACAGCCACTATGGAGAGTAGTATAGCGTTTCCTCAAAAACTTAAAAAAAATGTACATTTCCTGTATGATCAGCTATCCTACTTTTAGATATATATTCAAATGAAATTAAATCACCATGCCAAAGAGATATATGTGCACCTATGCCTATTGCAGCACTATTAGCAATAAGTAAGATATATAATCAAACTAGGTGGCCATCTGCCTTCCCTACCTCTCCTCCAGCCTCTTGTAACTGTCTTTCTGTTCTCTGTTTCTGTGAGCTGACTTTTCTTCAGATTCTACATATAACTGAGATCATATAGTATTTGTCTTTCTGTGCCTGAATTATTTCACTTAAAAAATGTTCTCCAATTCCATCCATATTGTTGCAAATGATGAATTTCTATTACTGCATATACATACCACATCTCTATCTATTCACTCATTGATGAATACTCAGGTCACGTCCATAACTTGGTTATGAATAAGGTTGAAATAAACATGAAGGTGTGGATATCTCTTCAACATCACCAATTGTTATTTCTTTAGATATATATAATTAGAAATGAGATTGGTAGATAATATGGTAGTTTTATTCTTAGTTTCTCAGAGCCTTAAATATTTTCTGAAATGACTGTGCTCATTGATATTCCCATCAACAATGTACAAGGATACTCTTTTCCCACATCCTTGCCAATATTTGTCATCCATCTTTTTGGTAATAGTCATCTGTTGTAGTCAGGGTTGGCAAGGGAATAGATTTAATACAGGACACATAATTTATAGGATTATTTTATAATATTCACTCAAAAAGTCAAATGTGGAAGAGTGCAAGACACCCAAGAATCCAGCTGAGGGCCTGGATCCCATGGCAATATCCGTCACAAGTCCACATGGAGGCCTAGAGCCCACGACAACGTCTCATGCGAGTCTGTTTCAAGGATCTGCACTGGGAAGGCCCAAAGGTCAGGGGTGGAAGCTAGAAATTCTGCAACAGTGGGGTGAAGGATCTGTGCCTGCAGGCTGAGGGATCTGCACTGCAGCCAGGAAGCAATGCTCAAAGTAAGGACCAGAGCTCCCCTGAAAAGAATCACAGCCATCCTCAGTGACAGCCAGGACCCAAGCTCCTCCAATGATGAGAACATCTGAGTTCATGTCAGGAAAACTACCACGACAAGCTTCAACAGCACACCATCTTCCTCTCCAGTTCTCCTTTTATTGTTGGCAACAGTCCTCAGGTGAGCCTTCCACACCCAGAACCACACTGACTCATTTCAGTTGGGTGTTACAAGTTGAACATTAGTTAATCCACCACATTATCCTCAGCTCCATAAAGTAATATCTCATGTAATTTTAATAGTTATTCACCTGATGATTAGAGATGTTGGCTAAGTAAATCTGTACACTGAAACCATAGAAACATTGATAAAAGAAATTGAAAAAGACACAAATAAATTGAACAATATCCCATGTTCGTGCGTTAGAATAATATAGTTATTACATCCATAGTACCCAACTTACAGATGCAATGCAATTTCATATCAAAATTTCTATGTCATTTTTCAAAGAAGTAGAAAAACAATCCTAAAGTTCGTATGAAACCAGAAAAAAATCCTGAATAGCCAAAGGAATGTTGAACAAAGATAACAAAACCTGAGGTACCACACTCCCTGATTTCAAAATAATACAAAGCTATTGTGATCAAAACAACATGATATCGGCTTAAAAACAGACACACCAAATAATGGAACAGAACAGAAAGCTGCAATAACCTAGCCACATAGAGAAGAATGATACTGTACCCTTACCTCACACTATACACAAAAATGAACTCAAAATGGACAAATGACCGAAATGTAAAATTGAACTTGCAAGACTGCTACAAAAATTAGAGGAAAATCTCTAAAATATTGGTCTGGCCAATGATTTCTTAGATAGGACTCCAAAAGTACAGAAAACAAAAACAAAAATAGAAAGATCAGATTACACCAAATTCAAAAGCGGTATGGAAAAGGAAACAGCAAACACAGCAATGTGATAACACACAGACTGGGAGAAAATATCTGCCAACCATATATCCATTAAGGAGTTAATATATAAAATATATAAGGAACCCAACCAACTTAATATCAAGTAAACAATCCAATTTTTAAAATGAACAGAATAGCTGAATGGATATTTTTTTAAAAAAACAAATATAAATGGCCAATAGATATATGAAAAAAATGTTCAGCATTTCTAATTAGGGAAATGCAAATTAAAAGCACAGTGAGCTATTACCCCATGCCTGTTAAAGGGCTATTATCAAGAGGATTTAAATTCTTTGATAGAGAAACTAACAAATTTACAAGGATCGTTTCCAAAAATTAGCTCAGAATAAGGACATTAGACAACAAACTGATGAAATCTGAATACTTTCCATAGTTTACTATATTGCACCATTTTTAATTTTTTAGTTTTGATCATTCCACCATGATCACACAAGATGTTAACATTAGGGCAAGCTAAGTAAAGGATACATGAGGACTCTGTATTATATTTACAATTCTTCTGTAAATCTAATTATTTTTCCAAAACAAGTTAGAAAAAAATTCCTATAATCAAAATTACACTTTTCTGTTGTATGCATTTCATGTGATAAAAGGCTAATGCAAGTGGTTAAAGGGAGTTATATGCTGACACAGGCAAATCTTCTTAGTTCAGAAATTTATGGAAAACGTGTCACTATCTATACCAGACTAATTTTTATGATGGATTAAACATTTCTAGAAAGATTAATATTTAGTGCCCAGCACAGTGTTAATAATGCATTTTGAAACAGCATCAAATATTATAAGCTACTAGGAATAACTGGGAGAGGGAATATCTAATATGACTTTAAAGTTAAGTAGCTATATGAGTTCATATTATACACATAATTGAATTAAATAGTCTTAAATGCCCTTTTACTCCTAAAATTATTTGGGTGAGTTTGAGTGACTTCTCATAATCCAATTACTAAAATCAACCTAGAAGCCTAAGGTGTTAAATTAGACAGAAATGCCAGTTAAAACAAGTTTAAGAAAAAGAATGTATTGATTCTCCTAATCAAGGCCAGAAGTAATGTTGGCTTCATACAAGATTGGATTCAGAGGCCCAGTGATGTCATTGCAACTTGGTTTCTCTCCAGGTCTTGGCCCCATCTTCCAATGAGTTGGATACTTTCTCTGGCTTTAGCTCATAATCCCTGACAACTCCAGGGTCATAATCCCCTGGGATGATCTCTGTCTGGAATATCTTGGCTGCCACATATAACTCTGACTCACTATGGCCAAGAAGTTAGACTCTACTCTAACTGGGGTAGAGTTACACAGGCCTCTGGAAAACATTCACCCTGGTTGGGTTGTGGCCTTATCACAAAATTTCTGTTATTTTTAGCTGGATGAATTTTTTTAAATTTTTTTATTTTATTAGTCCATGTTTGCAGTTCATGCAGTTTACAATCATCTTGGGGAGTGATTATATATACATACCACAGCTTCTTTCTTTTTCTTTAAACACTTCTTCCCTTTCCTTTCCCTCCCTCCCTCCTCCTCCAATTCCCCTACCCCATTTTTCATTCTTGTTGATATTATTAATCTTAGCTCATGATAGAGTTCCTGAATTCATGCCATTTGCAGTGGGGGAGAATGTGAATTTTAACTACTGGTTTTGATATCAGGCTATGAGGCACCACAGAAAACAGACCGATTTAATTAAAAAATGAAGGATACATGAAAGATGTTACTGTTTTCTTTACCATTTCTTTCTGGTAAATTGGCAAATTTATCACACCAAATTGCAGGTGTCAGTTAAACTTCGACCTCTTTTATGTTGTAATTCAGTCACTCTGCCAACAAAGGTTACAGCAATTAAGGATGTTGTAAGAAACATGTTCAAAATTTTTTTAATGTTTGTGGAGGTCATCAACAGGCTCCCATGAGAAAAAGACAAATAGGCTGAATATGGCCCACTCTGAGCTCAAAAGAAAGAAACAACAGCTTCTGTAATCCAAAATTCTGGAATTGTCTAGGCCAAAAAAATTACCTTATCTACCTGAACAAATATTTAGGGAGTAGGTGGTTGGGGCAGATGAATGGAAGCACACACACACACACAGCCTGAGAAACTGAAAACTACTAAGCATTCTCTGCCTAAGAAATACAAAATACTGATATCCACCTCAGGGACATGCTTGAAATTTCTTCCAGGGGCAGGTCAAATGTAGATAGAAGCCATTAAATGAAGATTCTAGAAAACAGAGTCTTCTTGTCTATGAAGCCAAAGTCCCAAACACAAAGACCACAATCACAACAATATTTCCTGGTATGGTTGCTATGCAATGAAAACCACAAATACATATGACTGAAAGCCTACTGAAACATAAAGGAAATTACAAATTAAATTCCAAGCTTGACTGGCCGGTGAGATAGCTCAGCAGCATAAGCGCCTGCCTGGCAAGCGCAAGATCCTGAGTTCGACTCCTGGCACCCACATACGAAAAAGGGCCAGTGACATCGCTCAGTGTCACAGGCACCTGCTGGCACATTAGGTCCTGAGTTTGACCCCCAGTACCCACAAAAAAAATAAAAATTCCAAGCTTGAACCTGAAAAGCTGTGATTTAAACCTTAAATTCCCTGAATACACACAGGGATTTAAACTGAGTAACCCAAGAAAGGATATCCAATCTCACACCCATTTGATATGCAAAGCACAAAAGCATAGATATGAGGGCCTTTCCCGGATGGCAGTGCATAGGGTGGTAGAAGAGATTTGACAAATAATATTATTCCAGGGAGCAGAATTAAGTGCTGTTATACATGGCGCAAGAAGTCACTATATTTCCAGGTCAGAAAATCTTCGCTATTACCAGCCAGTGGGCTATGGTTTTTGCTACATACCAATAAACTGTGTATGCTACTCCCCTTTCCAAAACAAAATTTTCATTGTGCTTACCTACTTTTTTTCAACTATTTTATATTAAGTACATTGAGAGTAGGTAGCAGTACTATAGCATTAATACAATGAGAAGTTATATTTAGACAAGATGAAAGGAAGAGCAGCTCAACTATAGACCTGGAATTCTTTGTGCTGCCCATTCTGGGGAAGAGCGAATGTACTTCACACTTGTTAAAGGGGTGTATTTATTTGAGAAGAAGCTAAGTTTGGATGTTGAGTAAAAGGATAGATTATATTTAATAACTTCCATCACAACTTCCATCGCAAACTTTTCCCACTGCCCAACAGCATCAGAGTTTGAATATTACCGCCCTTTTGCTGAATGGGCCTAGTCAGTAAGAGTAATCTCTTCTGACTTTCAGGTTATTAGTTCAAAACCAAGGCTCACACCAATCAGCACATTTCTCCTAGACCAGTGACCCATTCAGGGATGATGGTGTGCCCCGAATTCTCTCCATCAGGATTAAGATAAGTATTTATATTTCATGTTTTGTGAGAAGTGCTTTTATTCCCATTGGACATGAACTGGAAGTCAACAGAATGAAGCCAACACAGATGACTGATCCAAAACAGGGAAAGTACCTCAGTCCTAGACGAGCCCCTGAAGTAACTAATCTTGGAGGCTTGTGACTCCTCTTAACTTACAGTTACACAAGATTTTAAAAAATGTTATTTAATACTGATTTTCCCTTACTTGCAGCTAAAACGTACTCTGACTGATAGGTTGTATATTGTAATGACACCCTGTATTAGTTAAAAATTTCAATCCACTTCACGGAACAGAAACCTGAACAATAATAGCTTAAAAACATTAGGGGTTTGGCTTTTTTTTTTAGTAGTAAATGTTTGCCATGCATAATGATAAGATTCACCATAAGAAATGTGTACCTGTACATAATATATCTTGGTTTCTTTTTTTCCCATTCCCCTCCCTTCTCCTCAACGCTTCGTCCCCTCACCATTTACAAAAGTGTAATTTCTATTTTCTTCTTTCGTTCTCTTTTTTAAAATCCCCTTCTCTTCCTTCCCTTCCCCCTCCCCTCTCCCTTGTTCCCCTTCCCTTTTGAACAAGTTCTTCCTACTTCTCAATATCTTTCCTCTATTTTGCTCCTTATTTACCCTTTGGGTTTCTCACACAAGAGAAACAACAAAATAGTTAAAGTTGTGTGTCTGATTTATTTCACTTAAAATTATGGTCTTGAGATGCATCCATTTACCTAAAAATGTCTGAAGTTTATCTTTCTTATGGCAGAGTAGTATTCCATTATATATAAATACCACATTTTCTTTATCCATTCATCTGTTGGTAGGCTGTTTCCAAAATTTAGCTATCATAAATTGTGTGGCTATAAACCTGTGTATGTGTATATCACTGTGGTATGATGTCTTTAACTCTTTTGGGAAGATACCTAGAAGGGAAATAGATGGATCAAATGGAATCTCTAGTTTCAGTTTTCTTGAGAAATCTCCATATTGATTTCCATAGTGGTTGTACCAGTTTACACTCCCACAAACCATGGAGAAGAATTCCTTTTTCCCCACAGCCTCACCAGCATTTGTTATTTGTTTGTCTCTTGATGATAGCCATTCTTTCTGGAGCGAGATGAAACCTCAGTGTTGTTTTAATTTGCATTTCTCAAATGACCAGTGATGCTGACCATTTTCTTATATATTTATTTGTGGTTTGTACTTCTGAGAAGTGTCTATTCATTTCAGATGCCCATTTTTTTATTGGGCCTTTAAATTTGGGGGGGGTCTGATTTTTTTTTACTTCTTTATTCTGGATATTAGTTACTTGAGGATTAAAAAATTTTTTACATTCTGTGGGTTGTGTCTTCACTCTGTTGCTAGTTTTTGTTTTGGTTTGGTTTGATTTTTGCTGTACAAAATCTTTTTAATTTGATGTGAACCCAGTTGTTGGTTCTTTGAATATTTCCTTTGTAATCAGGGATTTTCTTGTAAAGTTTTTGCATACACCTAAGTCTTCAAGAGTTTTACATATTCTATCTTCCAGCAGATTAAGAGTTTCTGTTTTAATATTTAGATCTTCAATTCATTTTGATTTTACTTTAGTGCATGGTGAGGGATATGGGTCCAGTTTTAATCTTCAGCATGTGCAAAACCAGTTTTCCCAGCACTATTCATTAAAGAGGCTATCTTTCTTCCAGTGAAGGTGTTTGGCCCCTTTGTGAAATAGCTGAGTGTGCATGGAGTTGTTTCTTTATCTTCAATTCTGTTCCACTGCTCCTCAAGTCTGTTTCTTTGCCAGTGTCATGCTCTTTTTATCACTGTAGCTTTGTAGTATAACTTCAAATCAGGGATTGTGATACACACTGCCTTCCCATGCTGCCCAGAATTGCTTTTGTTATTCTGGGTTTATTCTGGTTCTATATGAATTGTAGGATTGTTTTCTGTAGTTCTGAGAAGAATGGTGTTCTGTGAGGAATGCTATTTTGATTGGGATTGCATTATATCTGAATACATTTTGGAAGTATGGCCATTTTCACTATATTGGTTCTACCTATCCAAGGACAGAGGATATATTTCCATTTTCTGATATCCTCTTTGATTTCCTTTTTCAGAGTACTGTAGTTTTCAATGTGAAGGTCTTCCACTTTCTTCCTTAGATTGATCCTTACATATTTCATTTTTCTTGATGCTATGGTGAAAGCTGTTATTTCTCTAGTTACTTTCTCAGTGAGTTTATTATTCATGTAGAAGAATGTTATTGGTTTTTGAGTGTTGATTTTGTATCCTTCTATGTTACCAAATTTTGTTATTAACTCTAAAAGTCTTTTAGTAAAGTTTTTGGGGTCTTCTATGCAAAATATTTTGTCATCTGCAAATAATGATATTTTAACTTCTTCCTTTCCTGTCCATATTCCTTTTACTTCTTTCTCTTGTCTAATTGCTCTGGCTAATGTTTCCAAAACTATATTGAACAGGAGTGGTGAAAGTGGATATCCTTGTTTTGTTCCTGATTTTAGGATGAAAGATTTCAAGGGTTTTTTTTTTTTTCATTTAGTATGATATTGGCTGTTAGTTTATCGTAGATGGCTTTTATCAGATTGAAATCAAGACCATCTATTCCAATTTTCTTCAGGGAATGGATGTTGGACTTTGTCAAATACTATTTCTGTTGTCTATTGAGATAATCAAGTGGTATTTGTCCTTGGTTCTGTTAATGTGGTGTATTACATTCACTGATTTGCATATGTTGAACCATCCCTGTATCCCTGGGATAAATCCTACTGGGTCATGGTGTATAATTTTTTATGATTTGCTGCATTCTGTTTGCCAGTAACTTATTAAGAATTTTTAGTTTTACGTTCATTAAAGAAATTGGCCTGGAGGCCAGGGATTTACCTCAGTGGTGCAGTGCCTGCCTGGCAAGCATTAGGTACTGAGTTTGATTCCTGGTAATCCTCCCACACACACAAAAGAGAGAGATTGGCCTGTAGTTCTCTTTTTTCTTTGGGTCTTTCTCTGGATTTGCTAATAGTGCAACACTTGCTTCCAGGAATGACTTTAGGAGTATTGCTTTCCTTTCATTTAATTAAAGAGTTTCAGGAGTAGTGGCATTAGCTCTCTAAATTTCTTTCAGAATTCAGCAGTGATTCTGTCATAACCTGGCTTTTTCTTTGTTGGTAGTTTTTTTAAAAATTAGTTCTTCAATTTCATTAATTGACATTTGGTTAATAAGAATATTTATATCTTCTTGATTCAGCTTTGGTAATTCATATGCATCTAGGAATCTGTCCATTTCTTCTGAATTTTCCTAGAGTACAGTTTCTTGAAGTAGGTATTGGTAATCTTCTGGATTTCTGCAGGATCTGTTGTAATTTTGCCCCTTTCATTCCTAATTGCATGGATTTGAGTCTTTTCTTTCCTTGTTATGGTAAGGTTGGCTAGGTGTTTGTCTATCTTATCTTACAAACAACTAACTCTTCAATTCACTGATTCTTTTTATTTTTCTTAGTCTCAATTCCATTAATTTCTGCTCTGATCTTTATAATTTCCTTCTTCATATAAGCTTTGGGTTTAATTTGCTCTACATTTTCTAGAAGCTTGATGTTCAACATTAGGATGTTTATTTTAGCTTGCTCTGTTTTTCTGATATAGGAATTCACCACTATAAACTTCCCTCACAGGACTTATTGTATTCCATAATTTCTGGCATGTCATATCAGGATTATCTTTTAAGTGTAGAACTCTCTAATTTCATCATTAATTTCATCTGTGACCTATTTGTTGTTTAAGGGGGTATTATTTAATTTCCATATGTTTGTGTAGTTTTGTGGTTTCTTTTGCCATTGCTTTCCAATTTTATTGTACTATGATTCAAAAATATGTGTGAGAGAATTTCAATTCCTTTATATTTACTTGAGCATGATCTATGATCTAGTATGTGGTCTATTTTGGACAAAGTACCATGTGCTGTTAAGAAGAATGTGTATTCTGTTGTTGTTGGATGGAACACTCTATATATATCTATTAAGTCTACTTGTTCAAAGATTTGGTTGAGCTCTGATTCTTTGTTGTGCTTTTGTCTAGTAGATCTATTTATGGCAGTGGGGTGGTGAGGTCCCCCATTAAAATACTGTTAGTGTTTATCTGATTTTTCATATCCATTAGTGTTTGTTTTATGAAGTTGAGTGTACTGGTATTTGTTGCCTATATATTTATGATTGGTACCTCTTCCTGTTTGACTGTTCCCTTAACAAGTATGTAGTGATCTTTTTTCATCTCTTCTGATCAGTCTTGGCTTGAAATTTACTTTACCTGCAATTAGAATAGCTACTCCTGCTTTTTTCTGGGATCCTGTTGCAGGAAGTATTGTTCTTCATCCTTTGACTTTCAGTCTATGAATTTCTTTCTGAGTTAAAGTTGTTTCTTGCATACAATACATTGTTGCATCTTGTTCCCTGATCCAGTCTGCCAATCTGTTTCTTTTAATTGGTGAATTGAGACCACTGACATTAATGGTTATAACTGATAGGTTTTGACTTATCCTTGTCATTATATTATTTTTCTGTTGTTTCTTTCCCTTCTATTTAATTGCTGTCCTTGCCTTCTCCCTTCTACTTAATTGTTCACCTTGCCTGGTGAATTCATTCTGTTGGGATTCTTTGAATTGTTGTCTTCATTTTCTTTTTCTAAAATATCCTTCAGAAGTTTTAGAAATGTTAGTTTGCTGGTTATGAATTTCTTCAAGTGTTCTTTGTCATGGAAATATCTTATTTCTCCATCAATTTTAAAAGATAATTTTATGGAGCACATTAATCTGGGTGGAAGGTTGTTTTTCTTAGGGCTTCAAATATTTCACTTCCAGATCCCCTGGACTTTAGGGCTTGTGTTGAGAAGTCTGCTGTCATTCTGATTGGTTTTCCTTTACAGGTAATTTGTTTCTTTTCTCTAACAGCTTTTAAGATTCTGTTCTTGTGTTGAATTTCTGGAATGTTGACTATTATATGCCTTGGTGTAGTTTGTTTGTTTGTTTGCTTTACCTGATCATGGTTATTTGCAGTTCTGTATGCCTCATTTATCTGTATGTCAAATTCTTTTTTCCATGCTTGGAAAGTTTTCTGCTATTACTTCTATGAACAGGTTTTTTTATACCCTTGGTGATATCTTCTGGTTTTTCATTGATTGCAATTAATCTTTATTAGCCTACTTTGCATCATCTAGCAGCTGTTCGATTGATTTTTTCATGGTCCTTTGTTAAAAAATCTTTCATTTGATGATCACCAACAGCCCTTTCTAGATCTGATATTCTATCTTCATATTTATTGATTCTGCTGTATACACTTTCAATAGAATTTTTAATCTGTAGGATTTCTCTTTGATTCTATTTTATGGAATTTAGTTCTTATGTTAGGCATTCATGATTTCCACATCTCTCTTCTATTTTTTTTTATCTGTATCTACTCTAGATTCACTAACCATTTCCTTCATTATAGTCATCATCTCTTTAATTATCTGTGTAATTTTTTTCTGCTTTGAATTGTCAGGAGTCTTATTCACCAGCTTTGTTACTTATGCTGCTATCATTTCAGAAAATTCAGTTTGATGGCTTTTCATTTTTTCTACCTCAATGCCCCCTGGATTTGCTTTGGGGGAGCTGGGGGGCTTTGAGGTGCATTTTTCTTCCATGTTTTCTCTTTCTTGTTTGTTCATTCACTTTTTCCTATGTTGAGGCTTGTGCTTATGGTGGGTAGCTTTATTACTGGAATGGAGATGAGACCTCTTTAGGTAATGACTACTTTTCAGAGATTTCTTGTAGGCCTAGCTGGCTTTTGGCCTTCGAGTCTCTCCCAGGATCCTGCCTCTTCTGTTTGTTAGGGATAAAAAGTTGACCTGGTACCCAGTTCTTTGCACTGTAGTATTTGTTTGTTTGTTTGTTTGTTTGTTTGTTTGTTTTTGAGACAGGGTCTCACTAGGTAGTTCAGACTGGCCTTGAACTTGCTGTGTAGCCCAGGCTGGCCTCAAACTCACAGCAATCCTCCTGCTTCAGCTCCTGAGTGCTGGGATTACAAGTGTGTGCCACAAACTGGATAATGACAAACTATAATAACTATTACTTTGCCACCTTTAACCAGAAGTGTAAGATCTATAGTTATATTACAAAATCTAAGACAAATCAGAAAATTATACATAGTAAACATTCACTCAATAGAGCAATTTTACCTTCTTTCACCAGAGAGCAGTATTCATCTATAGTAAGATATATTTAACTACCTACAGATTCATAAGGGTAAAAGATAAGGGTACAGAAACATGAAAAGAAAAGAAATAGATCATGAAAAATGCAGCAATAGAATATGTGAAGGATATGGTAGTGATACAGGGGAAATATAACTCCCAACCTGCTAGATGGCTGATATAAGTTCATGTTCTCTAAAATTGAAGAATAAATTCTAGCAACAACAGAGGTTAAGAGCAGAATATATTTATAGGGGAAAGAAAGCTATATTTATTGGGAAAAGAAAGCTTCTATCTAAGAGAGACAGAAAAGGTCCCAAGTGGGTTGCCAAGGACCCTGCTTTTCAAGGGAATTTTATAGAGAAAAACCATGAGGTGGGGCAGGTCTAAGGTGGGAAAAATCTTATCAACTAATAAGATTACAAGTATAGTCCTTGGGTAACATTGAGCCAATGGGAAATCACAAGGTGGGCATGAGGTGGGACAAAACTGTGGTGACCCAATAAGATTACGAGTATAATTGCTTACATAATGTTGATTAAATGGGAAATCACAAGATGCACAGGAGGTGGGACAGTGGCTCTTCCCAGCCCCCCACCCCAGGTGATCCATACCTGTTTAGAATATCAATCACTGCTGTTCATCCCTAGGGGAAGTATGTGGGTGTGGTTATTCTATCCTTTGTCTTGAGGTCGGTCTTTATCATGTGCCTCCCCCACAGTTCCAATGTATTCTCATCTTCTGCAGACTCTTGAGGGCCTCTCCCTGTCTGACAGCCTAAAATATTTCTACCAAACCTAGTTGTCCATAATAGTAGGACTGATGTAAAAGGTCCCAGTAGGGAGTAGAGGGAAATTGATGTTAGATAACAGTAACAGAGAAGACCAACCAGGAAAAGGATAAATAATAGGGAGTGGAGATTAAACTAGAGGAAAAGAAAATAAGAAAAAATGCTAAGGGAACAAGCTGAAAGAGAGGAAGAGAGAAAAGAAGGGGGAGAGAAGAAAGGTGGACCCGTTCAAACAAATAAAACAAAGTGATATTAAAAGGACAGAACAAGAAAATTGGTGGTAAAATGCTAACCTTCATCACAAAAACTAAAAATAGTGAAAAATAAAAAATGCGCTAGTAGAGGAGAGAAAAAAAGGGTT
This sequence comes from Erethizon dorsatum, assembly GCA_028451465.1. NCBI lineage: Eukaryota > Metazoa > Chordata > Mammalia > Rodentia > Erethizontidae > Erethizon > Erethizon dorsatum. The sequence continues at coordinate 81,158,235 of CM051838.1, read as the reverse complement.
AAATGAACAGAAAAGAAGAAAAAAGAAAAGTTCCTATGTATTTCTAGAGGAGTGTTTTCTTCCAGGGCCAGTAGTCTTTAATCCTACATTAAAGTCCTCTTTGCCCCGCCTTAGTCTGTGAGTTTGTATGGAGGATACTCCATTCAGTGTGACTTCTTTCCATAATTCCCTGTCTCTGGTAGCTGCTCAAACTGGGATATCACACTAGGGAAGGTATGGGGCCTTGGTTTTGATGTTCTTTTTGAGGTATTTTAGAAGACATAAATCTAGGTAGAAAGCAAACAAGGAAATCAAAATTTTAAAAATTGTAATTCAAAGAAAAACTGCAGATTCAGAACACAACCCCAGTTTATTTACTTTTTTTCCTTCTCCCAAAACCTTTCAGCTACAAATGGGTCTCTTCCACCCAGGAAGGGACCACCCCTTTGGCATTTCCCCGAGGAATAACTCACTCAGGATGGGTCATCCTCTCCCATCCTCTAAGACTAAGACTATAGAAATTGAATTCCACAGGTTTCCACCTCTCAAAACCATAAAAAAGATACCAGTTCCCAACTGTTTTGTGCCTCATTTCTTTGAGCACCTGCACTCCATTCTTGAATGGGTCCTATAGCTACCTCTAATTAATCTTTCTCATGCCTCTTTACTGATGTGTCCTGAGAATTCTTTTTCTGTGATGGGAGTCACTGAACCTGCATACTTATGTTAAAGGTGCAGGCATTAAAGGCTGGGTTAAGTTTCTTATTTCAGCCTCAGGGACCCTCAGACCCAGCCCGTGACACTTTCATAGATTTCTGCTTGTTGGGGACCAATGCTGGTTACCCATTGTATATTCCTATGTCCATGGGACTAGCTCCCAATACCAGGCTGAGGCTCTTGTCACCTTGGGGCATGAAGAGGAGATCCAGTTGTGCCCAAGACTGCTATAGGGGGACTTTGGCAAGCCCAGTAAGGGTGCAGGACATGGGGTGGTGTCTCAGGGGTGTTTGAAGTACTGGGAAAAATAGGCAGAACCTTAACCCTGCTGCTAGCCAGGCAAAGGATTGGCCTATTGAGCCAGGCAGGTATTGTGCCCAGGACTTTGGCAGAATGCAGGGTGGAGGCTCCAATGCACCCAGAGTGGAGGCAGTATGCCTGGATGGATGCTGCTAGAGTCCAAGTGAACCAGGCAGAGACTCCCACATGACTGGAGTGCCCCCCGTGTAAACCCAGGCAACCAGGGACTGGTGCGAGATGTTAGAAAGAGTCTATGACAGGTCTAGGATTAGATCAGTATTACAGCTGAATGGGCCAGTAATAGTTCAGGTTGTTGTGTATGATGAAGAAAGAATGGCCAAGTGCACATCCAGTAGTTAGTAGTAAGTAGCTACATTTATTGAAGGTTGTGGGGAAGGTAGCAGGAGAAACAGAGAAAAGAAAAAAGTGGAAAAGAGAGGCCAATAACTCAGCCTGCTATCAGGTAGCTTGTTTCTAAAAAAGTGGCTCACCGACTAAACCCTACAGGGTTCAGGTTATCACCTCTCCCTCTGGAGTTAGATTCCAGGTTCTTCTCATCTTGATATAGGATGTGTGACATAGGAATGATAGATGGACTTCCAAATAATATAAAGGAAATATTATAGCTCTCAACATGCTAGATATCTGAAATGTCGAGTTCATGTTCTCTAAAATTGAGGAATGAGTTCTACGAACAACAGAGTTTAAGAGTAGGAAGAATTTATTGAGAGAGAACATCTTAATTACTTTTCTCTCATTGCTGATATTACAGAGAGCTAAGTTAGATAGAAATGTTGTAGGCAGTCAGACAGGGCTGGGCCCTAGAGAGGTCAGTGCAGAAGACAAACGTGGCTGGAGGTGCAGTCACTGAAGGCCAGGCTTCAAGATAAAGAAGAGCTACTCACACATATACTTCCCCTAGTATGAACAGCAGTGATTGATATTCTAAACAGGCATCAATCACCTTGGGGTGGGGACCAAACCTCCTTAACCCACCCCTTCCAGAAAAGTCCTTGTCTGCCCATATGCACTTGCTGTGCGACTTGCTTCCTCATTTGATCTCCATTTAATCAATATTACCCAAGCGACTATACTTGTTGCAAACTTATTGGTTGACTATAGTCTTGTCCCACCTCACACCCATCCTATGATTTGCCGTTGGATCAATATTACCTAAGTGACTATCCTTGTAATTTTAACAATTGATTATAGTTCTATCACACTTTAAGCCCACCTCACCTCGTGACTTTGCTCAATAAAACACTCTTTTTTTTTTTTTTTTTTGTGGGTACTGGGGGTTGACATCAGGACCTCGCGCACCAGCAGGTGCCCATGCCGCTGAGCAATATCACCGGCCCTTTTTTCGTATGTAGGATCCGGGAGTCGAACTCAGGCCCTCGCGCTTGTCAGGCAGTCGCTTACGCTGCCGAGCCATCTCACCGGCCCAAAAACACCCTTGAGAAGCAGGGTTGGTGGCAGCTCACTTTCTGGGCCCCTTCTGTCCCTCTCAGACAGAAGCTTTCTTTCTCTCAATAAATTCTTCCTGCTCTTAACCTCCGCTGTTCCTAGAATTCATTCCTTGATTTTAGAGAACACAAACTCACTGTTTTGGACATCTAGCAGGTTGGGAGTTTCATTCTCCTGTGTCACTGAGACAAAATACCTGACACCCAAAGTTAAAGGAGGAAAGGTTTATTTAGCTCATAGTTTGTACAGGTTTCAGTCCATAACTGGCTGGCTCCAAGGCAGGGTGGCACATGGCTGAGGAGCAGCCATTCATAGGGGTGGAAGACAGAAAAGCAACAAGGGAGGGGGAATAAGACTCTTTCTGTCCCTTATACTGTATGCAGGCCACCCACCCTAGGGCGGTTGTAGCCCTCAAACCCTAAATCCTGGCCAGAACTATGCTAAACCAATCAGTGGAGTGATTTACTAATCACACACCCTGAATCCCAGCATTGCACACTCTAGATTCTCCCACCTCCGAAAAAGCCCCACCTATGACAGCATGAGGCTTTGCGGGGACATCCAGACACAAACCACAACAGAAAGAAGGTGTCTGTCTGAGGGAGACAGAAGAGGGCCCAGAAAGTGGGCTGCCCACCGACGCTACTTCTCAAGGGTGTTTTATTGAGCAAAGCCAAGAGGTGAGGTGGGTTCAAGATGGAACAAAACCATAGTCAACTAATAAGAATGCAAGCATAGTTGCTTAGGTAATATTGATCCAATGAAAAGTCACAAGGTGGGTGTGAGGTGGGACAACACCATGGTCAACCAGTAAGTTTACAACAAGTACAGTTGCCTAGGTAATATTGTTTAAATGGGGATCAAATTGGGAAGCAAGTCATGCAGCAAGCACATACCTGGACTGAACAAGGACTTTCCTGGGAGGATGGGCTAGGGAGGTTTTGGTCCCCACCCAAGGTGACCAATGTCTATTTAGAATATCAATCACTGCTGTTCATCCCTAGGGGAAGTTGTGTGGGTGTAGTCAGTTCTCTTTTTCCTGAAGCCTGGCCCTCAGTGAAAGAAAAAGAGGGTAAGAACAAAGATAAAAGTATATGGGCCCAGAATATAGCTCAGTGGCACAAGTACCTGCCTCACAAGCACAAGGTCCTGAGTTTGATTCCTAGTACCAAAGGGGAAAAAAAAAGTATATGCTGTGTATGGTAAACATGGAATGCACTATCATAGAAAGTTATGATAACAAATTCTTCATGGTGTCACTGTGTCCTTTTATGCTGTCTAAATCTTGAGGAAATCCATGAGAACTTCTACATCTGGGTCCTGAGAGGCGGTGCTGGGATCCCAGGCCTCAGGTCTTGGCCATCCCATTGAAAATCTGCTTGAGTTCTCATGAGAAGCCCATGTGCAGGGCTTTGGGAACCATTGTGTGCCTGTGTCCAGGATCTTGTGGTTAACAGTTCATGAATACTTCCCCAGCCAGATTTTGCAGCACCCTAATCTCCTATGTCAAGGTCTTTAGCATTTAAAGGCCAGACACCTCTGGTTTTAGGTGCCTTCCACTGCATCCACTTAGGTGCTTTGTCACCTAGGGCATGGCAACATCTTAGGCTTTTGTTATTTTATTTTGTACCTCTTTTAGTACAACAGAAGCATGCACCATACAGTGCCATTTACAGCTGAATGGAGGGAATGGAGCAACTCACTCAGCTTTCTTGTTTCTAGCTGTACTAGCAGGGCAGTGAGAGCTGGGGAGAACCTCAAGAAGCCCAGGTGCCAAGTATGGACTTGAACTGGACCAGTGTTAGCTTTGTGTGTCAGATGAATGTCCCAGTTGGCGTGGAATAAACTACAGGCTCCCAGTGGTGACTTGCATGTGCCTGACTGTATGTTCTTTTTACTTTCAAAATGGGACTGACATCATTGCTTCTCCTGGTTCTCCAGCATGCCAACTGCAGATCTTGGGACTTTTTAGCTTCCATAGTCACATGAACCAGTACTTTACAAGGGATAATTAGAGCTTGTGAACACACAGTCACACTGAAAATGGATATTATCTTAAATCTGGGCAGTATAATTGGCAATATAACCTCCATTGTCTGAATTTTCCAGTTAATTTCATCAGCTATGAAAAATGTTAGAATTATTTAGACCCCAGTATCAACAAAAATGAAGCAATTGTTAATACATGGAGAGAGAAAGTTGACTACTTTGCCAAGGCCCAGCTGTCTGTGCACAGGCAGCCTTGGCAAGGAGCTTGTGTGATGGCGTGGGATGGCGTGCCATTTGCCCTTTGTGTCTCCACAGCTGGCAGCCAGTCCTCATAAACTTTGCTGAGAGGTAGTAATCTAATCTGGCATCCCATTTATTTCATTTTCTCTTCTCAACACAACTCTAGCTTCCTTTTGCTTCAGCATTTTGGCATTTGCAATAGGTACAGTGTGTCCCATTTTGTCGACTTTTTTGGTCTTGGCATAATCAAGACTATAAATCTTTACAGTATGACTATTGTGTGTTCGTCTATTGTGTAGTCATTATAAATAAATAGTTCATCAGATTGGTTTATTTTCATCATTTATATATCCTCTGATTGCCTTCTCCCATCCCCTACAGTCAATCTTTCATATTTTAATCTAGTAACACTTCATGGCAGTTAATCAAAATTTATAAATCTAATCTGTAATTATTTTTCAAGTCTATAATTCCATTATCTCCCACAAATAAAAGTGGGCATATACTCCCAAGACAGAAGCCCTGAAAATTGGAACAGTCTAACAAATAGCTTTCACCTCTAATATCAAGAAAAGGTAATGGCTGCCTATGCTGCTGTATTGAGCAGGATTGGTGTTTTCAAATTGCTCAGCAACAAAGAAGTGGAAACATACATGTCATACATTTGAAGATAAACTGAGATCTTCTTAGTAATAACAAAAAAGCATAGAATATATGATTTATTCAACTCATTTCCTCATAACATAAACAATTAAAGTTATCCAGTATCTGAGTATCTTTTTTAACATTTGTTTTGAGGATTGAAATAAAGAACAATGTCATAATACAAACGCAAATAACTTAGGTGCCTTCTCTCATTAAAATCAACTTAATTTCAGCTGCTTCAGAGAGTCCTGGATTGATGAGAAAACCTCAAAACCTGAATAATTGTTCTCATATTAAAATTTCCTTAGCAAACATCTTACATATATATAATTCCACTTAATCCCACAAATCCAAAATGCAGATGAAACATGGTTTTGTAGCCTGCTTAAGTCCCTTGAATTGCTTCTGCATTCAATAGGAAATGAAGAAAAATTCATTGGATCTGTGCAATTGTCTTTACTGAAACCAGGAATAAGCCAACCTTAGACAATACTTTTTTCATACTAGAATGAAGGCAAATATGTTCATAGAAATTGATTTTGGCTTTATTTTTCCTTCTAAAAATTTTAAAATACAATTTCAACGTGATAGGATAGTTCTGTCACAAATATCATTACTTAAATTCAAGTCATTCTACTTCCTACAGAAGTTTATTCATGGTTTACAATGTGCCAGGGTGAGAACACAAATAGAATATGGTGCTTATCCTTAAAAATCTTAACCTTGTTAACCTACTACTACAAACTAATCACAGAAAATAAAATACATACACTTTTAAGGGCCTCTTTTCCTCTTAAGAACCTTAAATGTAAATAGAGTGTAAGTATATTCTCCACATTAATGGGAAAACTCAGTAATCCATATAATCCACATTCATTATTTATTTCCCTATTTCACGATTCTTTAGCAAAACAGTGACTATGTTTTCTTTAGTAGAACAATAAATTTAGTCTGTAATGTTTGAGGACACTATACCTAATAGTATCTTTTGAACTGCAATCACATTTTCCTTCATTCTTTGTCTCAAAATTACTGCCTGGCACACACCGAATCTTACCTTAGCAGCACCTATTTTTAAGTCATATAGCGCTTCATATGTAAGGTACACTTTCATTTTCCCCACTTACTGCCTTTTTTGCTATCGTATTTCTGCTTATGTTTATAAGCTCCAAATCAATTTTTACTTTAAACAGTTAACAACATTATAAAGAGGTTCTTTTTTTTAACATTACTTTATCATTTTCTGTGCCCTTTATTCCTTTGTATAGATTCAGATTTCTGTCTGGTATCATTTTCCTTCTGCATGAAGGACTTTCTCGAACATTTCTTATAATGCTGAATTTATTATGAACTTTATTTAAGAATTTTATTATTCTTATGAATTACTTCAGGTTGTACAAATTTTGGGTTTTTTTAAATTAATTTCACTGGTACACTTTAGATATACACAATGATCACATTCACCATACGGAATCTCTACCTGTACATAATATATCTTGATTCTTCTTGTTTCCCAAGCCCGTCCTTTCCCTTCAGTAGAATTACATATATGTTTTTTCTTTAAGTGTTTTAAAGATACTGCACTACTTTCTTCCATCCTGTATTGTTCCTAACAGGAAATCTGCTATCATTCTTGTTCACCCATATTTAAAGTGTGTTTTCTTGCACTGTACTGTGCTTAAGATTGTTCTCTTTATTCACTTGCTAAGCAATTTGATTATGGTGAGGGTGTTTCTTCTAAGGTCAGCGGATCCAGAGTCTATATGTTAATAGTTTTCATCAAATACGGAAAAATTATACTCCTTATTTCTTCAAACATTTTAATGCATATCCTTTTTATCCTCCCCTCTGAGACTCCAATTATACATTTATTAGGCTATCAAGTTGTTCCACAACTCATTCTGATCCAATTTGCATTGTTTCTATCACCAACTCTTCAAGTTTACAAGTACTTTATTTCCAGGTGTTTAATTTTCTGTTCATTTGATCCAGTGTACTTTCCACCGTAGACGAGTTTCAGATCTTTTTTAATATCTTCCAAACCCATCTTTTTTTCCATCTCTATCTTTACTCCATATTTTCCTCTACATTCTTGTATCTGTGAAGTGTATTTATAATAGACACTTCAATGTCTTTCCTACTCTTTCTAAAATCTGAGTTTGTTTCTTTTTTATTGATTTTCCTCCTTTATGGGTGATATTTTCCTGGTTCTTTATATGTTAAATAACACTCCCCTCACCATGCTGGGTCTCAGAGTTGTGACCCTTTTGCCTCAGCCTCCCAGGGAGCTGGGATTACAGGTGTGCACCACCACACCCAGCTATGGCTTTTATTAGGTAGCAGACTCTGGACTTGATGTCTTTGGGTCTTGGGGTTTTATTTCTTTTAATTATTTTTAGCTTTACTCTAGAATGCAATTTGATACCTTCTAACTTTGCTTTTAAGCCTTGTTAAACTGGCTGAGAGTTTAGGCCTATTTTGGCTGTACTATTTTCATACTACTTTTCTGATTATGCTTCCCAATATTGTGCATGTTGCAAGGTTTCTCCATTCAGGCTGTTAGGAATATGCAATAGTCACGGCCTATGTGAGCTCCTGAAATTGTTTTCATCCTGAGTAGTATCATTACACACACACACACACAAACACACACATCAATCTAGGCACGTGTGAAAGCTTGAGAGGAATCTGGATCACTTTTGCAAAAATTTTATGTTTAATTTCATTTTTTTTTAACTTTCAACCTATTTGTTTCTTTATATTTCAATTGCTTATCTTTTAAATAACATGTAGTTAACAGAGAAGCCAGGATAAAAAAAATAGACAACTTGGTTTCTGGGCCCACATGATTTATTTTTAAGTTCCCTATCTCTCACTTTCAAAGTCTGCAGACCTTGGGGTCTGCAGATAAACATTTAGTTACCTGCAGTCACTCATACTCAAAGTGGCTTGTGTTTTAGGATGTCTGGTGATATTTGAGAGTGAGGTTGTTACTTGATTATACTACCACGGGAGTCCTGTGGACCTGAATGCAAGCAGCCCTCCTCAGAAGAGGACGTGTTTTTGTCCCTGCTGGTACCCAGCAGTGACATAAATGCAAACACACATTGTGTAATGCGCAGATCAGGGAATTGATACATCCATTATCTCCAACATTTATCATTTTTATATGCTAAGAGCATTCAAAATCCTACTCAGTGTTTTGAAGTAAATAAATGTTGTCAACTTTAGTTATCCTACTATACTATATAGAATGTTACAAGTTATTCCTATCCAACTACCAGATAGGTAGAAGGTTCTAGAAGTAAAAATTGTGTTCACTATTTTGATTATACTGATGGTTTCACATATGTATCCATATATAATTGTTCATTTGACACATGAAATTTATTGTATTCTATTATATCTCAAAGCTGTTTTTGAAAAAATAAGCAAATTGTCTTAGTTACTTTTCTCTTGTTGCTGAGACAAAATACCCAACATCCAAGGTTAAAACAGGAAAGGTTTATTTAGCTTACAGTTTGTGGAGGTTTCAGTCCATAATCAGCTGGTTCGAAGGCAGGGTATCCTGGCAGAGGAGCAACAGTTCCTGGTGGTGGAAGACGGCAAAAGCAACAAGAGCAAAAAGGGAGGAGGGAGTGAGCAAGCCTCTTTCCCTCCCTTATACTGTACGCAGGCTGCCCACCCCAGGGTGGGTGCAGCACTCACACCCGTAATCCCAGCAATGGACCATGAATCTATCACAAACTCTAGAAGCCCACCCCCACGACTGCATGAGGTTTTGGGGGCACATCTAGACACAAACCATAATGCAATTCTTGCTACAAAATGTTTCCTGTGCTACACTCTTTCCATTTCCCTTTGGTTTTGGAGGACTCAAGACAAAAGATGTGATCCTGTTCCATCATGACTGGACTCTAGTCACTGTCTAAGAAATATTGGGAGAAATACTAGGTGCACAATTCACCATCAAGCTTAACCTTGCAGAGATGTAGGAAGAGGCTCATGGCACAGAGCAACAGCATTCATGCTAACCTGAATTGACCCAAAAGTTGCTTTGCTGAGATCACCTGGTTACTATGCATTGCCCCTGCTTCGACTATAGAAGTGTGGCCTCAGTGGTTCCCATCATCCTCTGGGGTCCCAATTCATCCCAAACTCCAAAAACGATTGTAGGAATCTCAAATATAATTTTCTCCACCGGATATATGAAAATTTAAAATCAAAACTTCATAAAATCATTGACTAATGTTATCAAACTATATAGCTCCTTTGATTGCAACTGAAAGTGTAAAAATAAAATCAGATCTACATTTTGTTTCAAATCGCAATGTATTTCCAGAAAGGCAAACAATGTATCAGTCTGACACTTGAAAAAGTGGGAGGAATAGGCAGGAGAGAAAGACTTGTCCAGCTTTAAGTTTGCAGAGTCAGGCTGTTGATCAGCAAGAGTTCTGGGCCTTGTCTTTACACGTGGCAAGGGATCAGGACGTGATGAGTTCGGAGACACTTTGCAGTACAAAAAAAAAAAAAAAATACCTCCTTGCTTTAGGTACTGCTACAGGGTTGGGAATGTGCAATATCTTTCCTTACACATTTTAAGGGCCAGAGTCTATACTCAAGAGGATAACAGCATAACAAATTATTTAGTCTAAGTTTTAAACAACACAGGAGCCTCCATAAATAAAGACTGAAAACCCAGAGAAAACTACTTTTATGCTTACATTCATTGAAGATCGGACAGCCATGTAGAAATATGATTAGAAAAGAAGGGTCTGAGCTAATGGTAATCAAGTAAAGGAGGAGGACACGGATTCCTCTTGGCCTCTCTGTGTAGGGGACGGGACCCCTCTGGAACAAGCCTCCTATGACCTACTATGACGCAAAGTAAGTCACAGAATTTCTTTATGGGAGATCCTACACAGAAAGGTAGGGGAAGGTTAGCATAATGCTAGTTTCTATGACCTGTATTAGGAAGAGGAATTCTGATTTCTGTGACTTCTTTCAGGTGTAGACAAAAGGTCAGGAGACAGAAGGAGGTCAGAGAGATTCTTTCTGAGGTCCCTCCAATGTCCTTCACTTTAAAGCACTCAGCACACCACAGAACCATACTGGAGAGTACAATTTTCTAAGCCCCAACACTGCCCTGCTTTCTGTCTGTGCAATACAGCTTAGCCATCCAGAAAGTCAATGGTTAGAGTCTAAAGAAGCATGGGAGTTGCCCAAAAATGTTGAAATAAGAAAAGATTCTTTCTAAGGAGCTGGGAAAAAAATGGCAGCCCACCCCTCAGCAAAGGAAAGCTCATGCTGAGGCTACTTTCCTTGTGATTAAGAGTCTACACAATTAAAATTTGTAAGTGGCTGATTGAAGGATAATGTAGTAGATTTTATTCAGCCTCATATACCTCAAGGGATATTCAGTTTTCCTTTATTACTCTTACTGCATGTGCACATTTTCCCTTCCAAATAAAAATTAAACCTTTGTACAATTACTTCCGAAAGCATTTTCTCTTCATGCTAATAATGGTTTTCAGGAAACATCTGTAGCAAATTAAAATGCCCCTTTTAAAACAATGCATATAGTTATCAAGAAACCGGTGTAAAATACGAACATATATAGGGATAAGTAAGCATTTTTTGCTAACCATCCATCTCCTGAGAACCAAGGCGAACTCACCTCTTCCTGCTGTTTGTTTACCTCTCAGGCGATTCTCACCCTTGAAAACATTCAAGAATATATCCAGGAATAGGGTCATGAAGAGTTCCCAAAGTAATTTTGCCTCTTTTTTACATTCACAGTCCTGTATTGTGATATGAATAATTAGAAATCAAGATATATTTGCTGTAATTCTTCCATTGCTAATGAGCTTAACTTGCTTTGATATGTGAAACAGGCAGGAAAGAAAGCAGGTGAAAGACCACTGGGGAGTGTGTGCTCAGAAGAATAACAATGACGAACACCTGAATGCCTACTACTCCACAGGGAGGAACCCCATTAATACAGGTCCCCCATGCAGTCACCTGGCCTTCTTGTTCCCCATTTAATGGATGCCAAAATTGGGGTTCAAGAAGGTCATGTTATTTGTCCACAACCTTGCTATCAAGTGGCAGAGTTGTAAACCAAATCCTGTTGTTTGGGAGAGAAGCACATGCTCTTTTACAAGGTGAGATAAAAAATTATAATGAATGGTTAAATTTTTTAGTTTGTTGCAGTAAAAGACACATTAGCATTAATCTCCTTTGGAATATCCCCCCTCGCTTTGAACACACTTATCCCGTCGCTCTTGCCACTTTCTTAAGTAGTTCTGGAATTCCTTTCTCGACCATCTGTAGTCAAGCTGTCATGGCTTCCTCAGTGTCCCGAACCCATTCAAAAGGATTATCTATCATGGTCATGTTTACTTTGGGGAGGAGCCAGAAGTCACAGGGAAATCTGGTGGATAAGGTGGATGTGGACACACTGTAATGTTTTCTATATATTTTTTTTCTGGTTTTTTTTTTTTTTTTTTTTTGAGCCTGCCTTTCAGTTAGATGGTACTTGGCAGCAATATTCACCATATATGATCACACCTTGGAAAGACATGAAATAGGACTTCCGGAACTGCTTCAGAAGGTGGCATGAATGGTGAGAAAAGTATTCAAAGCAAAGAAAAGTATTTTGAGGGTGCCAGAGTGTTTTTAATAAATTTATTTGAACTTTTCCTGTATATTTATATAAGTAATGAAGAAATAAAGTACAGAATAATAAATTGAAACATTCTAGCACATTATCAGTTTTAATATATAAAATATCTGTAAATATCCACTTTTAAAACTGTATCTGTATGTTTTGAACATGATTTTATTTCTTTTTTTTTTTTTTTTTTTTTTTTGTGGGTACCGGGGGGTCGACCTCAGGACCTCGCGCGCCAGCAGGCGCCCGTGCCACTGAGCGATATCACCGGCCCCTTTTTTCGTATGTGGTTTCCGGGAGTCGAACTCGGGCCCTCGAGCTTGCTGGGCAGGCGCTTAAGCCGCTGAGCCATCTCACCGGCCCATGATTTTATTTCTTAATGCAATCTATATTCTACCAATGAACTGGGAACAGATTTTTCCTGCATTGTCAAAACTGATGATGTGGAGCCTATTTGTTGCTTTCCTCGCTATTCTGTTCAGGGTTCAGTGTGGCTGTGTAAACAATGCTTGGAATATTTACATCTTGAATAGCAATATATACATCTAGGAAAACCTTGGAAGGAAAAAAATGCCACGACCCTCTATTAAGTGACATGCAAAATGTCTTCTATAAAATTCTAGACCTCTCCAGTTATTACCATCTTAAGCGAACTTTCTCATCCACCTACACACATTTTGATTCCCCATTCTGTAATATGTTTGTTTATTACACAAACCCAGTGCCCATTCTCTTATTGAAGAAGACAGTTCTATATGGTTTGGCTTTTCATTCAATTGAATTAGTTGAGAGATGTTTCAAAATTAACTACATTACTGAAATGAAATCAATCACTCACCTAAAAGAAAAACATTGTACAAGCATAAGCACGTACATATACCCATAAACTCCTCAAGCTTTGGACCACATTCTGATACTTATCAGAGATTCTTTCCATGGTACCAGTTATTGAGGACCCCTGCAGTGAGTCCCCAATCTCCTGCCAAGTGTTACAAAACAGGGTAGGAAGAAAGAACAAGAAACAAAATGGCAGTGTAGCAGGGATCTGGGATGACCAGTTGTTCGTGGAGAACAAAAGGTCATGAGGTACCTTGGTTCTTATTCACTACATCTGAGTCAAGGACAATGGGTGAAGGGCAGGGAGTGTTTCTGGGAACAGTAATGGTGACTACAGTGGGCTAGGAAGAAGAACAAAGCATTCTTGCAAAGACAAAGATAAGGACAAGACAGGAAGTCAATGAGGAAACTGTAGTTTCCCCCAGTGCTTTATCATCTTCAGCAGGTCTTATCTTGCCCTGTGAGCACCACAGCAATCATTAGCCCTAGGGCTTCCAGCTGTGACCAGAAGTGAGCAGGTAGTTTGAGTTTCCGTGGTCCAACCTGGCTCAAAGGCCTAATCAAGATACAATGCAATATTACTCAGTATTTAAAAGAATAAACTCATGTTATTTGCAGGAAAATGGATGGAACTGGAAGTCGTTGTGTTATACGAAATAAGCCAACCTCAGAATGACAAGTGTCACTTATTTCTCTCATATGTAGAATCTAGAAAAAAGAGTAACATGAAAATAGAAGGGAGACTTCTGGAGAAGAGAAAAGAGACTGGGGGAGAGGGAAGGATGGAGCATAAGGGAGGACGATATTATATTATAATTATGTATGAAAATACTACAATGAAATATCTAATCAATAAATGGACAAATAATTTGAATGGGTAATTTCAAAAGAAGTACAAATTATATGAAAAAATATTCAGCATCTTTAATCATCCAAGAAATGCAAATTAAAACTACAATGATATTCCATTTTACTTCAGTCAGTATGGTTTTTATCAAGAATACAAAAAATATTAAATGCTGGTAAGGAGTGAAAAGGCAATTTTTATATTTTGCTGATGGGAATATCAGTTAGCTCAGCCACTATGTAAATCAGTAAGGATGTTCCTCAAAAAACTAAAAATAGATTTACTATATGATCTAGTATATTACTGCTGGGTATATACCTGAAAGTTAAAATCAACATGCTAAGAGATACCTACATACTGATGTTCATTGGGGCACAATTCACAATAGTCACATTTTGGTTTTTTGTTTTGTTTTGAGACAGGGTCTTCTTATGCAGTTCTAGCTGATGTGGAACTCATTTATAGCCCAAGCTGCCCTTGAACTGGCAGCAATTCTCCTGCTTCAGCCTCCCAAGTTCTGAGATTACAGGCATGTGCCACCACCAGCCATATTATTCAGTCAGTTCATGTGCCATTTAATGGGTGAGTGTATAAAGAAAATGTGATATATTACACATAGTTATCTCTTTGGTTGTATTCTTATCTGGTTTTGGAATCAGAATTTTACCTATTTTGTCATTCAGCAGATTAAGTATTTCTATTTTAACATTTAGATCTTTGATGCATTTTGATTTGAAAGATGCAATATTTGGCCCAGCACCCATTTCTCCAGGAGTGGACTTCACTATTGTTAATAACACAAAGGCAATCCAGATATTGGCATACAAAGAAAATCTATTAATAGCAACAACCCTGTCACCCTGGCAATACCAACTAAATCAGCAATAATAATACATCAGAGAAAAATTGGATATTGATATACCATGAGAACCAATAATGTACTTTCTTCAACCCTAGAAAAGAGCTCTATAAGGCACATGGAATATTAATGTACATTGAACATCTACTCAGTGCAACAACTATTCCTCTACTGACAACCAACAGCAATAGCATACATAGAGTTAACTAAATATCTACAGATCAATAAACTTTAATGGTTATACTAGTAAAGATAGAGGGGGTGAGGAATGAGAAAATGAAAGAAAAGAATTTGAAAAATTAAGCAATGGAAATGAGAAGGAGGATAAGCAACTGATACTCAAGTGTATACTGTGTTGCTGACATTCAATAGAATGTGTAATAAACACATTTTTCCTTAAAATAATTTAAATTTACAATGGGTTAATCAGGATGTATTCCCATTGCAAGTTGAGGTACACTTTGAGTTTAACTGGACAGAAGAACAAAACTTGACATCAGAGTGTGCTATATGCCTGCCATGCCCCTAGCCATCACACTGGAATTATTTTATCTATTTTTAACAACAATCATGAACTAAATCTTGTTACTGGGATCTTACAGTTAGGAAGATATGTGAGTTTCCCTTAGTTGATGGCTGATCACAACACTGAGCTAGAAGTTGGTCTCCTGGCCCTTAGACATGCAACTTTTAACATGTCACTGTGTTGGTGCTCAGAAAACAGTACCCCAAAGCATGGCACTATGGCATGCTAAGTATCTCAACTAAAAAGAATTGGAAGACCTTGGAAGTAGACTCAGAAGCAAAATCATTTTTCCTTTTCTTCTTCATTTCCCATTTCTCCTCCTCCAATCAAGTGGACCATAGAAAACAAAATTCCTCCTTCTCCAAGGCAAGAAATGCAGTTAGAACACTCATGCAAAGCAAACCTAAAAAACCTAAAAGCCTAAAAGATCACTTTATTCTTTTTCCATTTTTAAAGATCTTCATGTTACAAAGGAGGGATCTTGCCCCAGCCTCAAGAGGAAGAAATACTACGTGGAGATGCCAACAGGAACCTGAGCAGACGGACCTTGCTGGATCCTCCTCCACTGCTGAGTTTATTACCATTATTTCCCAGTCATTTCTACATGGCTGTCTATTCTCCACTGAACCTAAGCACAAAAGTTTTCCTTGCATTTTTAGGTCTTTACTTTTGAAGGCTCGCGTGTCACATACAGCTTATATTAAATAAAGTTTTCTCTCATTAATCTGTCTTTTGTTATGGGAGTGTAGACTGTGACCCTTATAATGGGTGAAATAGTTAAATTACAACTACATTTTCAAGACTCTTTGGAAGTGATAAATAAGGTTACATATATCAGTAATATAACTCGATACCAACCCAGACTAAATTCTCTGCAAATATGTCAGTGGGCAGATGCAGCAGCAATAGGTCAAGCTCGTGTCTGAGCCAGGACTGCACAAAAAGCCACCACAATGAGTGCAATGGCCAATGCCACACCTTAAATCTCAGCACTCTTTTCCAAACAAATGCTAATGGTCACTGTTTCCTGCGTTTTTTAGATGTGAGATTGCTTGTGGTATTGGATCTCAGGGCTCAGTAATTCCACTAAGCACTATTACTTGAATTTTCCTCATGTGCCCCTACTTCTGTCCTCATGCTGTTTGCATTAAAAAATGTTCGTTCTTTCCTTCCTTCTACTTCATCTCCTCCCAAACTACCTGACAACTTCTGTCTGTGGCACCTGGGATATTCCCCCAGGGCTTGTACAACAACAAACAGAGTTTCACAAGTACTGGGGCTCAACCAAGCTTTAGAAGTCTGTTCTGGAACTTGACTATGCCTAACTGATATTAACAATCCAGCTCCAGAACATAGTTGAGTTACCATCAGCAATCTGAATATGTTCAAACTGGGTCCATCTCAAGCTTATTTCTTCAGTATCATTCAGAAAATACTTACAGAGGTAGTGTCATCAGACAGGGTCTGAGAAGATCTCCTTACAGAGTAGATTAGAACCTAAGCTCAGCCCAGGCAAGTTCTTAGTAGCTCATTGCAGAAAAGCACTTCAAGTTGAATCAGTGACAGCCAAGGCAGATTTATTAGGCAAAGTTAGAAAGCGAAAATGGGAAGGGACTTCAATTTGAGGAGCTGAGGGGTCACTGCTATAATGGAGATCAGACTGGCCTGTTAACAAAGAAACAAGATCAACTTGTAAGGATTTGTTTGGGTGGGCTACTGCCTGGTTGATTTTTATCTTAGTTCTGGTTCTCCAAGCCTGCTCTAGATAAGTCCTTATTTCTGCTTGGAGAAGTCTCAATAGTGGCTTTGTTGGAATCCAAGGTGACGATAGGCCTAGAGCAATACTAAACACTTCTAGGCACCCACTGCATGTCCCTTACGTTGATGCCCTTGGTCTTGAAGGGGGATGAGATAGGCTATGTAAACGTAGGTTTAATCGACCTCATATTGACAATTCTTAGACATATACTCCCTATATAATTTGCATCCCCATATGCAGAGCAGAGCAAGGATCTAACCAAAAGCTTTAACTTTTGAGTCTCATGGTTTGGGAGACTCCCATGTGTAGTCATATAATAAATACACTTTTTTCCTATTAATCTGTCTTAATCCAATTTTGTGTAACTATTGATTTAAAGGTGGGAATTCTTTCCTGCTTTAACCTTCATATCTCACCAAAGTCTATAATCCAACCAGACAGTATTATCTATTCAAAATGTAATCAGGACCCTGATGACCACTAACTTTTACCTCCTTGTATAAGCAGGGGATTTAGACCTGTGAGGTTAATATAATGTATAGAGTAATGTTCAGACCATGGCAGTCCCATGCAAACACACAATTCATCAAATTAATGAAGCAATTTGTGTCGGATTCATGTGGCTTAGATTTATTTACACTAATTGAAACATTGAATGTCATTTGATGTTTAAGCCTTGTTCTGAAGTTGGCACATAATTCAGGAATGCTGTATCAGAAGATCCATCCCTGGGGATTAATTTACAGGAGCCACAATAACATGTACCTGCTTTGTCAATTTCCATTGAAGCAGAATTAGAGGTTACCTTACCAGATGCTCTAAGCACTAGCAATGAACCAGCATTTCCTTCAGTGAGTATTACAATAAATTCAGAGAAGGTCCAGTTCTGACATCCAAAGGGCAGCAACATTATATCACTGACAATATGCTATTAGCAGTCATTTCATGTATTACTGTTCTTCAGGCCTATAGTGGAGTGGTTTATGTTTTGTTTTATTGTGCTGTCATAGTATCTACCAAAATATGAGGTAGAGAGCTCTTTTTAAGTGAAAGTGCTACAATTTTTGACACAAAGTATCACAATATCTTCTCATGGAGCTTATTCAGTAAGGGGCTGAATCAACAAGCATCACACTAGAATGTTGTCTTCTCGACTACTGGATAATCAGTAATATTCTTAGTCTTATGGAATAGGATTGAATTTTAGTGGTCTTTTTCAAAAAATTTCCTTTCAAGATACTAACCAAATATCTTTCTTCGTCTCCATATCATTCACATGTACATCTGGGCAAATTTTTCCTCAGTATTACCTGTCTAAGCACTCCATTTCTACCTCCAAGTCTTTCCTAAGTCATCCTTGTAATAAAAGAAGCAATAATATTTTCCTGATCCCTGCAGATGCTTGAGTTCATTCATATGCGAATACTTCATACATAACATTTTTAAATTTAAAGTTCAGGGCTGGATGTGTAGCCCAGTGGCAGAGCACTTGTTTAGCATGCATGAGGCCCTGGGTTCAATCATAGATGCAACTTGAGATCATAATGTTAACTGAAATAAATCAGATGCACAAACTTAAATTTCACACGGTTTCTCTTATATGAGAACCCAAAGCATAAATAATTAAAGAGCAAAATAAAAGATAGATGATAGGAAACAGGGAGACAGATCTTTTGCAATAAGCCAAGAGGGTCAAAGTTTTTTTTGGGGGGGTAAAGGAGAGAAGGGGAAGGAAATGAAGAAAAAATAAAGAAATGTTATGTACATGTATTAATTCCCCATGATGAATGTAATCAGTAGGTGCAGCAAATGTACGAATAAAAATAAAAAATTTAAAAAGGAAAAAAATAAATATTATAGTGGGTTAAAAAAAGGCATCTGATAAACAAGATTTATCAGATTGTAAATGTTCTTAAAATGAGCTAATCTCCTTCCAAGATGTAGTGGTCGTGTCCTGTAAATTTTCTTAAAATGAGCTAATCTCCTTCCAAGATGTAGTGGTCATGTCCTGCCTTAACACCTTAAGTGGGATCTGTTCTATGACATGTTATTAGAGAAATAAATTAAGCCTACAACAATCATTCTTATGATCAACATTCACAAATGGAAAAATGATATTCCATAGATAATGTATCAATTGCAAACTGATATAAATTAATCCAGTTATATAAAAAATGCAAAAAATAAAGGCTTAAATGTTACACATCAATTGGTAGTTAGCAAAAGAGAAATAATGTTCTGACTTGTATATTATAAAGAACAACATAGAAAAGAAGGGAGGGAGCTTGGGGATGGGACAAAAACTAAAGGAAGGGGGAAGAGAAAAGAGAGAATATTTTGGCAGAGACTGAAGGTGAATGAAGAGAAATGTCTTTTATCTGCTAGGAATGGGAAAGGTAATTAATGAAGAGGAAATATACAGATCTCTGTGAGACTCCACCCTGATCTCATGGGCTAGGTAGAGCCATCGAGTGGCTCAACTCCCCTCTCCCGAAGGAGTTATTGGCCCCCATATGAAGACAAAAAGCCGTTAGTGGGGCTTTCATCTGCTTCTATGAAAGATGCCAGCATCATCCCAGCTTTGGGCAGAGATGTCTGCCCAGTGCACAATAGAGTCTCACACGGGATGCTTTGTGGGCACCAATCAGGTGTCCTCCTTCTGCGTGGGATGCCACCTTAAGGGGCAGAGACCTAGCGGTCTCTCTCTATTGGCCCCAAGATGAGCCAAGGGGCCTCATGAATCACGCCCCACAGATTCCACCAACATCACCAGTGGGCCATATCCTTGATCAGTGGGAAAGCTTTGACCCTGCCAATTTTAAAAAGGAACAGCTTATCCACTATTCCAAGACAGTTTGGATTCAGTATAAACTAGGAAATGGTGAGAGATGGGAATGGATGGCAATTTAAGTGATGAGACTGTTTTTCAGTTAAACTGTTTCTGTTTAAAACATAGAAAGTGGAGGTGGGTGTGGTGGTGCATGCCTGTAATCCCAGCACTCGAGAGGCTAAGGCAGGAGGATTGCCATGAGTTCAGGGCCAGCCTGGGCTACAAAGTGAGTTCAAGGCTCAGCTGAAATACATAGCAAGACCCTGACTAAAACAAAACAAAACAAAACAAAAAACAGAAAAGAGAAGAAAATTTCCCAAATATAAGAAGAGACTTTAAAGTACAAGTGATACTTACAGAGCTCCAAATAATTATGGTGAAAGGAGAAATTCACCTAGGCATATCCTCATTAAGTTCACATATATCCAGCAAAACAAAACAAAACAAAAGCAGATTTTTAAAGGTAGCTGGAGAAAAACAAAAAAATCACATATAAAGGTAAACCAGTTAGAATCACAGCAGACTTCTCAGCACAAACCCTGAAGGCCAGAAGAGCTTGGAGTGAAGTGTTTCAAACCCTAACAGTAAATAACTTCCAACCCATATTAACTTACCCAGCAAAGCTGTCCTTCAATATAGATGGAGAAATAAGGCATTTCCATGAAAAAGACCAGCTCAGAAGATAGATGTGTGCTAACCCAGCTCTCAAGAAAATACTCAAGAATATTCTAAACAGTAACATAGGATGGGACACTCCTAAAAACACAGAGGAAACTAGTGAGGTCAGTGGATAAACAGCAACAAAAAACATCAGGAAAAGTAAAATGAACAATGTACCAACAGATAAAGAAGAAAATGATAATAAATAATCAACATATCTCAGTAATATCTCTCAATGTTAATGGACTCATCTCTCCAATCAAAAGACACAGACTGGCAGACTGGACCAAAAAACAGAATCCAACAATTTGTTGCATTGAAGAAACACATCTAATCCAAAAATATATTCATAGACTTAAAATTAAAGGATGGAAAATAACATTTCAAGTACCAGTACCCTGAAAACAAGCAGGAATAGCAATTCAAATATTAGATATGGTAAACTTCAAGTTAAAACAGATTAGAAGAGACAAAGAAGATCACCACATACTAGTTAAAGGAAAAATCCAACAAGAAGAGATAACGTTGATAAACATATATGCTCTGAATAGTGGATCACCTATCTTCATAAAATAAAAACTGCTGATATTAAAATATCAAATAAACATTAACACAATCGTAGTAAGAGATTTTCAGATCCCACTTTTTCAAAGAGACAGACCAACAAAACAAAACCCAATAAAGAAACTTCAGAGCTGAGCTACACCCTTGAATACATGGACTTAATGGATATATACAGAGTATCCCACCCCTCTAGAATGCAGTATACATTCTTTTCAACAGCACATGGTGCTTTTCCAAAATAGATTACATACCAGTACACACAGCCTGCTTAAGTAAATATAAAAGAATTGAAATCACCCCATGCATACTATCTGACCACTGTGCAGTGAAAATAGAAATCAGCAACAGGAGAAATTTTGGAAAAGGCAAAATCTCCTGGAAAATTAACAGCCTGCTTCTAAATAAACAATGGATTACAAAAGAAATCAAAGAAAAAATTTAAAAATTTCTGGAAGTTAATGACAATGACTGTACAACTCAACGAAACCTCTGGGACATTTTGAAAGCAGTTCTAAGAGGAAAATTCATCCAAATCAATGTTCACATCAGGAAAACAGACCAAGACCAAATAAATAATCTTATGGCAAATCTTAAGATACTTGAGAAACAACAAGTCAGCCTCAAACCAAATCTGAGGAAAATTATAAAGATGAGAGCAGAAATTAATGAAAACTAAAAAATCTGTTTAAAAAATCAATGAAGCAAAGAGCTGGTTCTTCAAAAAAATAAATAAAAAAGGCAACCCCTCAGCAAGACTAACCAAGAAAAAGAGAGAAAAGACTCACATAAATGCAATTAGAAATGGCAAAGCTGAAATCCTAACAGGCATCGTCAAAATCCAGAAGGTAGTAACCACCTTGATTCCAACAAATTAGCAAATTTTGAAGAAATGGACAGATTCCTAAACACATGCAAAGTGTCAAAACTAACCCAACAAGACATAAATATACTTAACAACCCAATCGCAAGCAATAAAATCAACTCAGTAATAATCTTCCAACTGAAAAAAGCACAGGACCTGATGGATTCATAACTAAATTCTACAAAATCTTTAAGGATGTTATATCACCAATATTCCTCAAGCTGTTCAAAGAAATTGAAAGGGACAGAATGCTCTCAAATTCATTTATGGAAGCCATTATCACCCTGATCCCAAAGCCAGATGAAGACCCAACTAAAAAAGTGAACTATAGGCCAATCTCTTTAATGAACATAGATGCAAAAATTCTCAACAAGATATTAGCAAATAGATTATACACCATAATCAAATAGGTTTCATCCCAGAGTTGCAAGGATGTTTCAGTATAAGTAAGCCTGTATATGTAATACATCACATAAACAGGAGCAAGGTCAAAAACCACATGGTCATATCAATAGATGCAGGAAAGGCTTTTAACAAAATCTAACACCCCTTCATGATAAAAACCCTGAAGAAAACACAGGTATACAAGGACTATACCTGAAAAAGGAACCCTCCTACATTTTTTGTGGGAATGCATACTAGCACAACCATTATGGAAATCAGTATGGAGATTTTCAAAGAATTGCAATTAGAAATTCCATATGACCCAACTATCTCCCTGCTAGGTATCTTTCCCAAAGAGTTTAAGTCATCATGCTACAGCAATACTTGCATACCAATTTTTATAGCAGCGCAATTCATAATAGCTAAATCCTAGAAGCAGCCTGTATACCCATCAACAGATGATTGGGTAAACAAAATGTGGTATCTGTATAGTGGAATACTACTCAGCTATAAAGAATGACAAGTTTGAGGCATTTGTAGAAAAATGGATGCACCTAGAAAGTATAATGTTGACTAAAATAAATTAGACACACAGCTTAAATACTGTATGGTATCTCTCATTTGAGTCAGGCAAAGTACAAACAAAGAAAATGATAAAGGATGAGTAGAAAGGGACAAGGAGACAGATCTTGTCCAATAAGGAAATAGTCCAAGGGAATACAGAGAAGAGTAAGGAGGAAGAGAAGGGAAAATGAGAGCAATAAAGACATGCCATGTACAGTATCCTAATAACTCCAATCAATGTGAACATTATATGACATGACATGTACTAAGACAAATAATATCAACAACTATGGAAAAGGTGATGGAGAACCAGAGTTGAGGGGGAATGGGAGGGAAGAATAAGGGGACTAAAAGAAATAAGCTGTAATATGGACATGTAACTACTCCCCAAGATGATTGTAAACTGTCTGAATTGCAAGCATGTACTAATAAAATTTTAAAAGTTAGATGGCGTAGTTACAGGGTGGCCACCCTCCTGAGGGCAATAGTAACTACAGCTATGCTAACAGAGAAAGATTTTAGGACAGAAACTTGAAGTCCTAACTCCCTATCAGGTCAGAGCGATTCTTGAGACCAAAAGTTACTTGTGGTTTACAGGAGAATGGGTTGCCAAGTGTCAGACCCATGCTTTTAGACACCCCCAAGATTATTAAAAATCCTGAACTACACTTAACCCTGCCTCTCTGATGCCTACAGACACAGAAGTTAGCCCCGCTTGTGAATAAGTGATTTCCTCAATCCATGCAAGGAGGTAGGACATCAGTCACCTGCCCCTCCAATACCCTGAGGAGGTGTGGTTCACTGATAGAACATCAAAAACAGGTTATGCAGTTGTCAGTTCACAACAGATCATTGAACCCAACTTCCCTTAGGGACCTTTATTCAGGCATTGATAATAGGAAAAGGCAAGAAGCTATATATCTACACAAACTCCAAATGTGCTACATGACCATGTAGCAATCTGAAAAAAAGGCACCTGCTAACTAAAAACCAATCATCTACAAAGCACATGCAGAAAATTCTACAACTCTTAGAAGCAATCCATCTCCCCAAGCAGGTCACAATAAGGCATTATAAGGGACACCAAGGAGATATGTCTAAAGTCTCTTTGGGAAGTCAAATGGCTGATAGGGAGGCAAAAAGGGCAGCACTACACCCCCTCAAGACCCTAGCCTTATTCCCAGTTCCTGAGGAACCATTCTGGCCTTTCCTCAAGGGATGCAATGACAAGCTATAAAAATCCTACATGAGAAATGGTTACCAGAATTTTCGCAGGACTAGAAAGAAAGCTATTCCTGACAACAACTGGAGGATCTGATGCTCTTCCTCAGAAAGCAAGACTCCAGTATTGCTCTGGGTGCAGACAAACAGAGCCACTAATGACCCTAGTTCACCTCAGCTTAAATGGACACCTGTATTGAGGCTCCTGTTTTTAATCAGATCCATTACGTGAGTAATTTTGCTAAGTCTATGGCTCCCTCTTTGTCATCCAGCCTGCTCCTCATATTTGGCCTCTACATCCCCAACATAATAGTAAAGTTACTTTCTTCCTCCCATGGAACAGACAGCTCAAAAATTACTAATTCTTTTCTCATTGTTTTCTAACAGTTTTTCTTTTCGACCCAGCCAGTAACCCACAACACCCCAGTAAGAACACATAATCACCAGTAGGGAGGGTCTACCCCCTCTCCAGCCATAAGAAGCTAGAGAAGACAGAGACCTCCACTCCCTCATCAACTCATAAAGCATGATGGGGACATGTGTCTCTCAGGGGGAAATGAGACAATAAAGGAGGGCATGGCTAAAACTCTTTGGAGACAGATGTGTGCACACGCACAGAACAGTTCCCAAAGCCCCGTGTGTGGACTTCTCCCAAGAACGCCAGCAGGTTTTCCATAGCACGGCCTAGACCTGACATCAGCCTGAGGTGCGGGTAGTGCAAAGAGGGCCATCCACACTGAGTTTTTGCCACTGTGTTCCCTCCTGTATGGGGGCCACCCTCACTCTGCAGGGTGCACCTCTCTTCCATTACACGGCCCAAACTCACTCGGCAGAGCCTGTTTCTTTTCCCAGCTTTAATAAAACTTGACTACTATTTGAAAATATATCTTTTTACCGTACTCTCTCTTCTTGTTTACCATGGGTAACTGAAACCTCAGAAAGCAAAATGGTGGATAAGGGGAGATGATTGTCCCACCCCCTTTTCTGTAGTTGTATCATTATAGGAATTTGACAGAAGTCTGTGACCCTAGAGTAGAGAATTTCATATATATGTATATATGTCACCTGATCAATCTGTCTGAGTTCAGCAGCAAAGAAATTTAATAAAGGAATATAGTAGTCTTCCCTTATCTACAGTTCATTGTTCCACAGTTTCAGTTACACTTGGTCAATTCCATTTGGAAATATTAAATGGAAAGTTTCAGAAATAAATTTCATTAGTTTTAAATTTTACACCTTTCTGAGTAGTATGATAAAATCTCACAGCATTCTTCTCCCTCCTGCATGGGACATGTATCATCATCACTCTGTCCAGTGTATCCATGCTGTATATGCTGCCCATCAATTAGTCACTTATACTCAGTTATCAGGAGGACTATTATAGTCTTACAGTTCTGGTGTTCAACTAAACTATATTTCATTAGTAATAGCCCTAAAATGAAAGAGTAGAGATGCTGGCAATTTTATTATAATATATTTTTATAATTATAATTATTTTTATCATTTTAGTTTATAATTAGATATTGTTATTAGTCTCTTCCTGTATCTAATTTATAACTTAAACTTCCTCAAAAATGTTTATGTATAATATAAGTAAATTTCAGTACTACCCATGAGTTCAGGCCTCCACTGGGGGTCTTAGACTGTACCTCCTATGGACAAGAGGTACACTACTGTAATTTCATTCACCTCCATTCTTTTATAGATGAAGAAACAGATCACCATGGATCATTCATCTAAAAAAGCAGAGTAAGGACTACAGTGATATTTCGTTCAGTACCCTTTCCACCATGCTCGTGGTACCTTGATTGTTTTAAATGCTGTTTTTCGTTACAGATTGATTTTAATTTTATTTTCCTCATTATGTCAACCTGCTCAAGTGTCAACTTATTACTTCACATTCTGCAAATATTTCTAGTTTTGCTTCTATTTTGGGTAAGTTCAAAATTCATTTCTCCTTCAGTTGTACAAGTGTTGATGATCCTCACCTATGTGGAACACATTGGCTACATTGTTTTCATGCTGCCCTCATTTATCAGAATCGTGAATTTTTTTTGTAAAATAAACTGTCCCTCCCTATACCCAATAATTGCTCAAATTCTGTAAAATGTTGGTATTCCAACAGTGTTCCTCAGGAGAGTTCCTCTCTCCGATGCACTCGGCAGAATGGCTGGCACTGATGCAGTACATTCTCTACCTTCCTCAGAACAGCCTCACTAAACTGAGAACCTGGTGCTCTAATCATTTCATTCCTTATATTTTTAATTCTTATTTTCTGGCGTGATGTAGCAATGGAAAATCTTTCACAGTGGTCATCCTTTGACAAGTAGCTTACCTCTCTTGTTAAGATCCAAGGTGAAAGTGCTCCCTACCCCATCGTAAGATACATACACACACACACACACACACACACACACACACACCAGCTCACATCTGGAAACAAATGGCTTGCAAATCCAAAGCAAGCAGCCTACTGGATTACTATATCCTTCATCCCCAGGCTCTCCTGAAACTCTAAGAGATTGCCATATCTCCTTAAGAAATCCAATTTTAATGATTTCCTCTTCACTCCCAAAGTGAAGCTGAACTGACAGCTCATTTCTAAAACACTTTAAAATTACTTCAAATTATCTGCATTACAGAGAATCCATTGTATGTGTTATCCGAACTGCAAATAATCTAAAAACAATGCATCTTTAGTTTTATAATGTATTCTTTCTGAAACCAAATTACAGTATTAATTATATTTAGCTTCAGCAAATATTAACATTTCTTTGTATCCCCTAAGCCCAAACACAAAATGAAGAGACTTGAATGTAAGCCAGAATCATGCTGAGCCCCAGAAGAAAGCCAAAAGGAAAGTTTAAACCTCTAACAATAACGTACTGAGCAGTTAATCCCCGCAGGGGAGGTCAGCTCTGAGGCAGCATTTGTTCCAGCCTCTGGATGGTCAGGCTGGTCTGCTGCCTTCCACCTGACTCGATGAGCTCCACTGGCCTTGCTGTGTCCTAGTCCTTAATGTCCAGAGGTACCTAATCTGCTTTTAGTGATATATTTAAAGCTTTCAAAGTAGATGACTGAGGACTGGAAATGCTATGATTTCAACAGTGTTAATGCTTACCTCTAGGAGTAGTTCACTCTGTGCCTGCTTTTGACTGAAGTGTAAGGGTCCAAATATTTAAAGCCTGGAAGGTGGAAGTGAGGGCCGGGGAAGGCAATATCATGTTCACAGCATGATTCCTGAAAACATCAAAACATCGTCTATTCTTGCTTTATGTGAAGGCAGCCCTTCAGCTATTTGTTCAGGTTTCCGTACCACCTTCATGATGAATGAGGTTTTTCCAAGGGCTTTTACACACAGCACTGTTATTTCACTGGGGTTCAGTAAGTACTTTAAAAGAAGACAAAGAAAGCCAGCCATATAATTCAGTGTCTGATCGCTTTTCCACATGTCGGTGGTAAAAAGCACAACTCTCCCTGGAGCAGCTCTGAGTGGTTGCCTGATTGAATCTGGTAAAGGCTGATAAATTTTGGAATGCTCTTTCAACACAAGAAAAATAGCACCTAGCTGGAATACTGCACTAGGGCACTCTGTACCTTACCAGAGAACCCTAGAAATTGGCGGAATTTGCCACTGGACATGATGAGGAAAAAGCTAAAATGCATTTCCCATCCTCTCCCAAGTAATCACCAATATCTGGAGGATATGAGCTGACCCACATTTTTTTGAAGTGTTAGGTACAATTATAGTGGATAAGCAGGAGGTTATTAATCTATAAAAAAAATAATTTTAAGAGAGAGCCTTTCCAGATGCAAAATTTTAAAAGAACAGCTGAAGTTCACTCTTGCTTTAAATCACACTTTATACTGCCCAGGGACAGACAAGTGCCACTGGTTTTAATCCAACAGCCTCACCAGGACAGGATGACAAAGAGACGTAGCACTTTGGTCCTTACGGAGTGTGCCTTTGGAGCCCAGGTAAACATTTTGTGCCTGCAAGTTAGAAAATCGGATCATATTGGAGCAAATTGGTACAGGAAAGGATGAAGAACAGGATTCAACCTTGGGATACAACTGAGTACAAGGTGGGACAGGTTGCACTTGGTTGTAACCTCACTTTCCATTACTCTGCTTAGTTCCAGGCACATCACACATGGCGCTTCAAAAACTTCCCTTGAGGGTACTTTTGGCTTATGTATTGCTTTTAAAGAGTTGATGTAAAAGGCTTTAAGTAACACAGCCACAGGTAGACATTCTCCCTAGGACTCCAGGCACCGTATATTCCATATAACTAAATAACAACAGCTCACAGTAAAATTATGCATAATCAATTGTCTGTCCACTGATCCAAACACCCCAGGGACCCATCTCTGCAGAGTTTATTGTACATATATTCCGGGCGTTCGCATGGAGGAAGCTATTGATTCGTGCACAGCTGTTTTCCTCTTGTTAGTGCATGATTATTTTCAAGTATCTTACAAGAACAGATGTTTTAAGAGCATGCTGAGTACCCATCTCTCCTCGACAGACACTTTTTTATTTACATAAACAGCAGATGGCGAGGCTGCTGTCCTTTTGATACTGAGCAGGTAGGAGGTGCAATCCCCAAACGATGCCCGTTTTCTGTGACATTCTTGAGCAGAGGCACTTCATCTATTTTCCTCCTCACAAGCACCACCAGAAGGGACCCTCTCAGTCTTCTTGGGTCACTTTCTCTGAAAGGGGCTTTTTCCCCCTCTATTCACTCTCTGATCATTTCTCCCATAAGATTGTTTGAACTTGGTTGTTCCACATAGAGACTTTTAAAGCCGGAAAAAGCTGAAGACACCGATGCCCTATATAGAACGTAATTTTCTCTGTTGGGTTTGTAACTGCTGCAAATAGATGAATTTAGATAACAGCTTATTCCCTGAAAGTCAACATGTACCTCTGCTTGAACCTACAGCAAAGTCAATCCCACATCGGTGCTATAAATGTCTGTTACCATGGAAAATAATATTCTGCCACAGAATGATCAAAAGAGGCTGCCAATTGTGTCATTTTTGCGTCAGCAGAACACATAGCCCTCAACTGAAAAGTTTTCCTCCTTAAAGGACATAATTTTGGGGTATTTTAAGCATGGAATACAGATGAATTTGTGCCTTTAATAAGATGTTAAGTGATTCTCCAAAAGTATCTTAGTAGGTAAGTAAAAATATTTTGGTGACCTTTACTGCCTGCCAGTTTATAAATAGTTTTGTTGGGATTAGCACAACTATTCAAGTGACTTCGGAATTAAATTTAAAGTATCTGGAGTTGCTAGCTAGAAGTAGACAGAAACTGATTATCCTTTCAACTCCTCTCTGCCCAAGTAAATGCAACCTTCCACTTCTCAGTATTCACGTTCAAAACAAAATTTGTTCTTTCTACCACTTCATCATCAATTCAGATATATAGGAATTGGTTTTCAAATGACTATTTCATATCAAGCTCCCCTTAACAATGAGCCACTCAACTCACAGCCAATAATTCAGTCAACATTTATAGAATTCCAGTTTGATTTATGTGCTCTCTTACCTGCTAGAGGCAATGGTGTAAACACGACCACTGGGTTTTAGGGGAAAAACACAGAGACAGATCATTCCACTAAAAAAAGCTTGGTCAGAACAGCACATGAAGCAAACTAAGAAAATTTCAGTTTGAATTTCTATAGCACTCTTCTCCCATTCCACTCATTTTAATACTCTTGTCTGACTGGGAAAGGCCCAGCATTAGTCAAAATAATGGTAAGCACTGTTATGGTTTAGATCTAAAATGTTCTGCGAAAGACTCACGTGTTCAGAGGTGGGTCTTTCAGAAGGTGAGTGGATCACGTGATGGATTAATCGATAGATGAGTTCATAGCTGAATATTCTGTTAAGAGGAGAGACCTGGTTGAAAGAGGTGGGTCACTAGAGTGTGACCTGAAAGAATGTATTCTTGTCCCTGTCTCCTCCCTCCTCTCTGCTTCCTGCCTACCAAGTTGAGCAGCTCTCTTCTCCCTCATCCTTCTACCGTGGCTTTTCTGCTTTGGAGCCAGCCAAGTATAGACTGACCCTCTTAACCCGTGAGCCATACAAACCTCTCTTCCTTTACGTTGTGGGTGTCAGGAATTTGGCCCCAGCCACAAAACAGGTGGCTAGTACAAGCACTAAGATACTACAAAAAGATATTAAGTGGAACTTTTTTTTCAATTGTGGAATTTTACCTAAAGTATCAAGACAAAGGACAGTAGGTGATGAGAAACCATCTTTCTAAGGATGGATGTTAAAGTATTCTCATAAGACTTACCAAAAGTGACAGGACTAGTTAATCAGTGTCCATCTCCCACCTCTGGCCCACATGAGAGAAGGCTAGAGATTCACTAAGGAGTTTAGTTAAAGGTGTATAGAAGTAGAGAGAGGCCTACTGCTCCCCCTACCTTACACAGGCAGTCCCCCTCCTGCCCAGAGAATCCATCAGAGACCCTGGGAGATTCTATTGGTAGAAAATTGCTTCTTCCTAGCAGATGATTCTTTACTAACCATATGAGAAGCCAGCCCTGTGCCACTACTGAAATGGAATGCAAGAAAAATCTTTGGAGAAAGTAACATGAATCCTTAAATTTGGCAGAAATTCAGTAAGCAAAGACTAGTGTCGGCCTTATACCTAGAAAAGCATAAAATGGGAGGATGATAAGGCAAACAACAATAACAGGAGGCAAGAGCAGAGCAAATACAGAAGGGCCGGAAAACACCGGATGCAGAGCCCATACCTGATTTCCTGCTCAGACCTATAGCAATCCCGCAGCCTGAGCAGAAGAGGTAGTTAGAATCCTTGAATTGGATGAAAAACTGAACTAGATTGGTTTTGTAAAACCACTTTAAAATTGGACTCTTTTTAAAGGTGAAAAGAACAAGAAGGACACAAACTCTCCTCTAGTCGGGTGAAGACAGGGGACTCCAAAAGAACTTCCTCTAAAAGAGTATGATAAGAGAAAAAGAAAACTACTAATTTTCAGCTCACCCCATTCAATAATCCTCTTAGACTAGTTACATCAGAACCCGTGAAATAGGTGGGTATAGAGGAGACATGAAAAATAACTCAATAGCTTTATAGGTTTGTTTGTCTTAACAAAATACCATGAACTGGGTGGCTTCAACAATGAACACTAATTTTTTCACAGCTCTGGAAAATGAAATCCAAGATCAAGATACCAGCTGATTCACTTCTGGTGTGGGCTCTCTTCCTGGCTTGCAGATGGCTGTTTTCTCTCTGTGTCTTCAGATGCCAGAGAGACAGTGAGCACTGTCTTGTACCTCTTATCAGTATGCCTCACATCATGTAAGGGCCCCATACTTGTGATCCCACAAAATTATTTTTGTCAAGGTCCCATTTCCAAATATAGTCACATCATGGGTTAGGACTTCAACATACAAACTTGTGGGGGACACAATTCAGTCCATAGTAGGGTTATTTCATAAAAAATTTTGGGAAGAGAACTAATTAGAAAAAAATAGTAGGCAATCTATACCTGCACACAAAATACTGTATCTTTATTACCAAAAATAAAAAGGTGAGAAAAGTGTATAATTTTGTGCTTAAAGCTTCAAAAATACGTCAGAATGGAAATCCATTACAGAAGCAAACCTCAATGAGGAAAAGACAAAAAAGAAATGTTTGTGCCTATTATATTCATAAGAAACTATCTCATTAATTAAAAGCATATGAAATCCATAGTTGATATAATCCATGTTTAAAAATTATGTAGGATGCTAGAATCTGAATTTGAATAACATCTATGTATGTAGAAGAGTTGAAAATAAAACTGGATTGCAGAAAACAAAATTGTAGAAAGTAAAATTAAAATTTACACTTACTTCATAGTAAAAACCTGAGTTATGACCAAGTATTTAAAGAATAATTTTTGGCTTGCTTAAAAGAATAAAGGAAATTCTAAATGTCTTGTACAAATACATTGATATTTATTTTAAACTATGCTATAGTCTGTGTGTCTTAAAGAAAAACCAGTGAGATATGAAGTCAAAGCAATAAACTTCAAGATGGTAGACTCAGCACACTCCTTTGCCTCTTCTCCTTTGAAGGTCATTAAATGGCAGTTTAAAAAGGATACAAGGAAGAAACTTCATAAAACTGCTGAGAACATATGGAACATCAATGGACCAGATATTTTTACAGATTTCTGGATGACAGAATAGGGAATAGGATAGTACACTGTATTTCCCACAAAGCAGAGGGAGCCATCACTTGAGCCATGATCAGAAGAGGACTGAAGCAGGAAATGCTGTTAATCATGGGTTTCTCCTAAAAAAGCAAGGAAAAAATAGCAGAAGGATCTATTATCAGAACTTTACAATGCAATAAAATGTACAGAAAACAAAGTTCAGGAATCTTTCAGAATGTAGAACAGAAAGGACAAAGAAATTGAAAATATGACCAAAAAGAAAAGAGGCATGTAAAATCAGTCCAAGTTAACCAACACCTGATTAACAGAAATGCTATAAAAGGAAGACGATGAGGTACAAAAGAAAAGATCCTATGTTACCCTGTTGTGTGATCTGGGAGCATGAAGCAAAATACAGAAGAAAAGAAGTAGAATCATGGTGCACTCCGTATCATGGCAGTAAATAATAATTGCAAAACATATGGTAATATAAAGATTGAGCTTTTGTTTCAAAGGCAAAATATCCAGAAAGCATGATTATAATTGCACTGTTATCAACCTTGATAATATAAAAGCAAAATTTAAATTGAAGAAAGGTAGAAAGAGAAAAACAGAATCAGGAAAGTATACACACTAATTTTTATCTTAAAGAAAAATCAAGTCATGTGACTAAAGTAAAGGGAAAATAAAATTTTTCTTTTATATTTTTCTAAAGTTATGAAGAGAACCAATAATAGAGCTAAAATTAATGTTGTGTCTAAGTTTAAGAAAAGGAGTTAGGCAGAAAAAGAGCATGAGATTTAGTGTGGCAAATCCTCATCATTCCCAGTCAGAAGTGGAATTGTCCATGTTTATTAAATCAAAAAATAGTCTTTCAATTCCCAGTACCAAAAAAAAAAAAAAATAGTCTTTGACACATTCTATTTAGATAACTACCAGAAACATTTTTAAAATGGTTAAAAGAGGTGCTGGTGGAAAGGAGCCTCGGAATGGAAGGGACCAAGCAGGAGTGGTTCTCACCTCCTCATAAGCTCTTCTGTATTCTGATTTCTTACTTTGGACATATATTACTTGGTGTTAGTCACCTTGCCATAACTGTGACAATACCTGAGATAGTTAAAGGAAAGGTTTATTTGGGCTTGCAATTTTGGAAGCTTTCATTGCTGTTCAGATGGCCCTGATTTCTTTTAGGCCTCTATGGCAAGGCAGAACATCAAAAGGACTTCACAGCACGGCAAAGCAGCTCACCCTATGGCCAGGATGCAAAAGAAAAGATGAGGAAAGAGCTGGAGCCCACCATTCCGTTAAGAGCATGACCCCGATGACCTGACCAGCTCGCACTAGGCCCCACCTCTTAAGGTTCTGCTTCTTTGCCATAGCACCACTCCAGGAAATAGCCCTTAATACATTGGCCCTGGAGAATATTAAGATCCAAACTACAGTATTTGGATAATAAAGATGAAAAATTAAGAGTTAAGTAATTAGTAAATACCAACTGTCTCCACCTTCCAAATGTTGAATGAGGTCAAAACTATAGCCAGGCTTGGAAAGCAGATTCTAATCTACCAAGAAATTGCCTGAAAGGTGAAACAGCTAATAAATATAACTGAAACATATAACGACTCAAACAGGACTTTCAATCTGAAATGAGAATTGAAGCACATGGAGAGAGTGAAGAGAGAAAATTCAACAAAGAAGGAGGTGGCAGGTGATGCCTTCTCCCTGAGCCCTGACTGACTGTGTGGGAAGGGGCAGCTCAAAGCTGCAGACACACGGTGACTGCTGGCAACCCAGAGGCCTCCACAGAGAGACACAGCAGGGGAAGGGCACAGTGGACACGGAGCACTGCAGTGTCTGGTGAGTGGTGCAGGTTCAGACATCCTATAGGAGAGGGCAATAGGACAGAGGCCATCTTGGAGAGAGGCCAACTGAGTTCAGAACTCAGAACAACTGCTGGCTCCATCTAGTGCCTGCCTTTTGAGTTCAAACCCATAGAAGGTGCACAGACTGCTGCAGGCTGAATGGATCTGGTTCCAGCTTCATGGCCAGAAACCAGCCTGAACTTCGGGGGAAATAAAGGTGTATACTCCCTGGGATTATCCACTACCCCACTGTAAAGCTACCACTGGCTTGCTGGGATTAATCAACACAGATCTGGACTCTGCCCACGTTGTCCACCAGTGACAGCAGAGACACACCTTGAAGTGGACCTTTATTTTTTTCTCTCTCTTTTCTTGTATTTTGTATTTTTTTCTTCATTGCTTATTCTTATTTTTATATGAGTGTGAACATGATTTCTAGTTTTTTGTGCTTGTTGCTCTGTTTTGTTCTTCTTTTTATTTATTCCTTTCTCTTTCTCTCCTGTCTTCTGCACCAGTTTCCCAAAGTTTGCATGATCTTCCTTTGTACTCCGGCCTTGCTTCTAATCCCTTCCTCTTCTTCTATTTCTCTATTCTTCCCCTCACTCTTTTTAAATTTTCTCTCCTGAGAGTAAAACTGTCATATGGAGAACTTATTTACTGCATATAATTTTCTGATTTCTTTTCAATTTTGTTATATAACCATTCTTATTTACTTTTCTCACTGTTGAGACAAAATACCTGACATCCAAAGTTAAGGAAGGAAAGGTTTATTTAGCTCAAAGTTTGTGGAATTTTCAGTCCATAATCAGCTGGCTCCAAGGCAGGGCAGTGTGGCAGAGGGGGCAACAGTTCATGGCAGCAAAAGACAGCAAAAGCAACAAGAGCAAAAGGGGAGGAGCGATCCACTTTTCCTCCCTTATATAGTAGGCAGGCAGCTACTCGCCCTAGGGTGGGTGTAGCACTCACAGCCCCAATCCCAGCACCAGACAATGAACAAATCACAAACTCTAGATTCAGCCACCTCCAAAAAGCCTGCCCCCCTATGACTGCATGAAACATTTTGAGGGACATCCAGACACAAACCATAGCATTCTGCCCCTCACCTCCCCAAGACTCATGCACATTTATGCAAAAGGCATTTTAGTCCATCTCTAAGAGTTGCCCAAGTCCTAACAGTTTCAGCATTGCTGAAAAGTCCAAGTCACAAGTCTCCTCTGAGATATAAGGCAAACTCTTAGCTGTGAGCCCCTGAAGAAAAGAAAAGAAAGTTAAACACATCCAACATTCAATGGTACAAGATAAATGTTTCTATTTCAAAAGTTACAGACAGAGATAGAAGGGAATGGGACAAAAGTAAGACCAAAACCTGCAGGGCAAATATTAAGTCCTGTAGTTCCATGTACAGCATCTGAGGCAATCTGTGGCAAGTTGTGAGCTCCAAAGGGCTTGGGTGGCTCTTCCCCTAAGGCACTTCTGGTGGTTGTAGCTCCCATGGATTCTCTCTTGGGCCTGCTCTGCTCCCTTCCTGTAGGTCTCCTCAGATAATCCATGTTCCTGGCTTCTCCAAACTTCTGGGGTCTCCACTGCACCTTTGGCTTCACCCTCACAGCTGCACACACTACCCTCTCAGGGCAACCTGCCAGGCCTCTCAGGCCTTCTGAAATTGGGGTGGAAGCCTTCTTAATCCCACAACTCTTGCATTCTGCATGCACCTAAAACCAGCACCATGCGGATGATGCCAAGGTCTGCTGTCAGTTGGAACAGTAGTCAGATTTTTCTCTCTTGGTTGTTACGGTCCAGTGCCTGGACCACTGAGCACTCTGAATCCAATTTTGCGGAACAAATTCTCTATGCCACCACCATTGTGGAACATGGTGTGGCCACTGCCATTCTGGAACATGATGCTCTGCAGCTTTCTTCTCAAAGCAAAGTCTTTCACCTTTGCAATTTTGAGGTTGCAAATGGTGGAGTTCTGCTGCTTCCTGTGATGCCCTCAGGTCATCTTTTCTATTCTCCTGTTCCTTCTCAGCAATCAAGATCTCCTCTGCTCTATCTTTGCAGTCTACAGCTTTACTCTAGCTTCCTTTCTAGCCAAACTCACAACATTTTTAAATCATTTTGCTGGGTTTTCTGCTTTTGATTCACCACATAGATCTGGCTAAAAGCTGCCAACCATAGCCATGCCATGACCACAACATTCAACTGCTTTGAAATTTCTTCTGCCAATTTAATTAGTCTACCACCCTTAATGTTAGTCTCAGACAAAGTCTCTGGACACAGTAAAATGCAGACAAACTTTTTGCCAAGCCATAACACACATTATCTCAAGTCCAACAGCCAGTGCCATCTTTCTTCCTAGCAGAAACCTCCCAAGCCTGGTCTTTACTGACACAATTTCTATAAGCCTTCTGGTCTTCTGAGCTCTGACCAGAATCTCCCATACGGAGCAGCCTAGGATGTTCCATTTCTACTATTTCAGGCATCATCTCTGAAACTTTCCAAACTCTTCCCACAAGCCATTTCCAAAGGCTCTTGAACCACATGGTCAGGTATAATCACAGCAATGACCCCACTCCTGGTACCAAATTCTGTCTTGGTTACTTTTCTCATTGCTGAGACAAAATACCTGATGCCCAAAGTTAAGGAAGGAAAGGGTTATTTAGCTCAAAGTCTGTGGAGGTTTCAATCTATAATCAAATGGCTCCAAGGCAGGGTGGTATGGCAGAGGGGCAAATGTACATGGCAGCAGAAGACAGCAAAAGCAACAAGAGCAAAAAGGGAGGAGCAAGGCTCTTTTCCTCCCTTATATTGTATGCAGGCTACTCGCCCTAGGGTGGGTGTAGCACTCACAACCCCAATCCCAGCACTAGACAATGAACCAATCACAAACTCTATATTCAGCTGCCTCTGAAAAGCCTGCCCCTCATGACCACATGAGGCTTTGGGGGGACATCCAGACACAAACCACAGCAAACCATAAATCTAGTTCATATTGTTAAAGATGGCAAATTAATAGGTACCTCAGTTTGTCATTTTTTAGACTGTGTTTGATGCTGTTGTTACTGCTGATTGTATCACATTAGCCAAAGTGACATAATTGTTCTAACCAGTTCTTCTTCCTGGTATACCAAGACTGAGATTGCCTAAGGGTCATAAAAAATACAATAGGCCAGTGCCAAAGAACCTTAGGCTGGGCCAAGTAGGCAGCAACTTCTCATCCCCAGTAAATTGAAGAGGTAGGATCTTGCAACAGACTCAAAACTGAAAAGTCAGCTGTACCTGGAAGACACCTCTCAGAAGTAGTATTTCCTAAGGGTTCTAAATACAAGCAATAAAGCTACACACCATAAGCAATTTACAAGTATCAACCCAGGAATTAAACTAAAAAAAAATGAGAAAACACTTAAACAAGATGCAACCTTCTTCATCCAGCTCACCAAAGGCAAACCCAGGAGCCAATGAGGTGGGACAATCTAAAAGCCATCCACCTGGCCTCTCTGAAGTACTAAACAGCAGAAGTAACAAGGCAAATGAATGAAGCTCTAGAAAAAAAATCAAATCAAAAATAATTTCTCAGATAACTACAGAGATGGTGACCACGATGAAAGATATGCTTAGTGAATCCAGAACAGACACAGATTTAAAAAAAAAATAGAGGAGCTGAGGAAAGTAATAGAAACCGTGAATTCCCAACATAGAAAAGAAATGCAATCCATAAAACAGATTCAAATAGATATCTGGGAGATTAACAACTCCATTGAAAGTATACACAGCAGGATGAGCCAATGTGAGGACAGAATCTCAGATATGGAAGACAGGATTGCAGTTAGCAATCATGAAAAGAAATGAATTCTTATAAATAGCAGGGGACAATGAGAAATCAATCCAGTAGCTGCTAGATGATGTAAAGAAGAATAGCATAAGATTGATCAGAGTGTATAAAAAAGGAGGAGATAGTGAAAATTACATAAAAAACCTGTGCTCAGATATCATGGCAGAAAATTTCCCTGGCAGGGAAAAAAATTCGATACAGATAAGTCAGGCAGATAGAACTCCTATGATCAAAAAAATCTACAACAATGCATATAGTAGTCCGGATTCTAGAAATTCAACACAAGAACATAATATTAAAAGCTATTACAGAAAAGAAGCAAATCACCTATAAAGTAAAGCCCATCAGAATCACAGCTGACTTCTCAGCACAAACCCTCAAGTCAAGGAGAGCTTGGGGTAAAGTATTTCAAGACCTAAAAGAAAACAACTTCCAACCCAGATTGATGTACCCCACAAAACTATCTTTCAAAATTGATGGAGAAATAAGATACTTACATGACAAAAAACACCTAAGGAAGTTCATGAACACCAAACCAGTGTTCCAAACTGTTCTAAAAGACATTCCACAAAGGTATAACAAGGACTACACTTCATGAGCCCCGACAGAATGAATGCACTAGGCAAGGCAAACAAGTTAACAGAGTGGAAAAAAAGGGAGCCAACAACAGGAAAATAATATGGCAAAGATAAATCAATACATACCAGTTATAACCATCAACATTAATAGTCTCAATTCACCAGTCAAAAGAAACAGACTGGCAGAATATATCAAGAAGAAAGATCCAACAATATGATGCATAGAAGAAACACATTTAAGTCAAAAAGAAATGCACAGACTGAAAGTCAAAAGATGGAAAACAATACTCCATGTGACAGGAACCCAGAAAAAATCAGGAGTAGCTATTTTATTTCCAGGCAAAGTGGATTTCAAGCCAAGACTGATTAAGAGAGACAAAGAAGGTCACTACATCCTTGTAAATGGAACAATCCAAGAAGAAGACATAACAATAATAAATATATATGCACCAAATTTCAGAGCATCCAACTATGTAAAACAAATATTAATGGACATGAAAAATCAAATAACTAATAGATTTAGTAACCAAATTAAGTAGGATAGCTGGATACAAAGTCAACCCTAAAAAATCAATAGCCTTCCTGTACACGAATAACAAACTCACTAAGAGAGGATTTAGGGAAACAACTTCTTTAACAATAGCATCCAGAAAAATGAAATACCTAGGAATCTAATGAAGAAAGTAATTGAGAACTACAGTACTCTGAAAAAGAAGACTGAAGAGGATATCAGAAAATGGAAAGATATCCCTTGCTCTTAGATAGGAAGAACCAATATGAAAATGGCCATACTTCCAAAACTGTTACACAGATTTAATGCAATTCTGAACAAAATTCCAATAGCATATCTCACAGAACTAGAGAAAACAATCCTAAAATTCATTTGGAACCAGAACAGACCTTGAATTGCAAAGGCAATTCTGGGTA
This sequence comes from Erethizon dorsatum, assembly GCA_028451465.1. Lineage (NCBI taxonomy): Eukaryota > Metazoa > Chordata > Mammalia > Rodentia > Erethizontidae > Erethizon > Erethizon dorsatum. The sequence goes on along the minus strand of CM051838.1, from coordinate 81,118,931 downwards.
ACAAAGGCAAGGCAAGGAGCATCACAATCTCAGACTTGAAATTATACTACAAAGCTACTATGATAAAAACAGCAAGGTAGTGAAAAAAAAAAAAAAAACAGACCCAAAGATCAACAGAACAGATTAGAAGATGCAGAAACAACTCCAGACATACTTAGCCACCTTATCTTTGACAAAGGGGCCAAACATATTCACTGGAAGAAAGATAGCCTCTTTAATAAATGGTACTGGAAAAATTGGCTTTCCATGTGCCAAAGATTAAAGTTAGACCCATATCTTTCGCAATGCACTAAACTAAAATCAAAATGGAAAAAAAAATCTAAATATTAAAGCAGAAACATTAAATCTGCTGAAAGATAGAATAGGTAGAACTTTTGAAGACATCGATGTAGGCAAAGACTTTATGAACAAAACCCCAATCACACAGGAACTATCACAAAGAATCAACAACTGTGATCTCATCTTATTAAAAAGCTTTTGCACAGCAAGAAAAATCAACAGAGTGAAAAGACAACCCACAGTGTGGGAAAAAATTTTTGCCAGCTGTTCCTCAGACAAAGGATTATTATCTAGAATACATAAAGAACTCAAAAAAATATGCCTTTGAAATTCAAAGACCCAATCCAAAAATGGGCATCTGGAATGAATAGACACTTCTCAGAGGAAGAAATAGAAATGGCATAAATACATATATGAAAAAATGTTCGACATCATTGGTCATTCAAAAGATGCAAATTAAAACAACTCTAAGATCCCATCTCATCCCAGAAAGAATGGCTATCATCAAGAATTCAACCTAAAACAAATGTTGGCAGGGCTGTGGGGAAAAGGAAACCCTTCTCCACTGTTAGCAGGAGTGTTGACTGGTGCAACCACTATAGAAATCAGTGTGGAGATTCCTCAGAAAACTAGGATTAGAAGTCCCATTTGACCCCTTCTTGTTATCTTCCCAAAAGAATTAAAAGCATCATACCACAGCAATATATGCACACCCATGTTTATAGTGGTGCACCCATATAATAACTAAATCTTGGAAACAGTCCAAATGCCCATCAACTGGTAAATGGATAAAGAAGATGTGGTGTTTTTTATACAATGGAGTACTACTCTACCTTAAGGAGGGATATGCTTGAGACATTTCTAGCTAAATGGACACACCTTAAGGACCACACTCTTAAGGGAAATAAATCAGACACACATGTAAATAATGCATTATTTCTCTGGTGCAAAAAACCAAGTGTAAATAAGGACCAAAATGTAATATAGATATTGTGAAATAGGAAGAAAATGTTCAAATGAGGAGGGGAACACAGGGGAGGGAGGAGGGAGAAAGGAAGGAAGGGAAAAGTAAAAAAGTAAATAAATAAAAGAGAGAAAAAAAGACTCAAACAAAGAAGTATCTGTATCCTTTTCTCCCCACCACCCCCACAAACACACCCACAGCACAGAAATCACACGTGACTATCTCTCTGAGTCCTTGTGGGCCACTGGATACTCATAATTAACATAGACCAAGTAATGGCTACCCAACAGAGTCACTACGTCCTGAGAAGAAAACCGATCCAGAAGTACAATATGTGTTCATAGACACAAAATGAGGAATAAATGGTAAATATCTTTCTTTTTAGCCACCTTTCCCAAATATAACCGTCAATACAAGCAAATACCTTCAACAAGGATATACAATGCTAGGACACTGATTCAACTAAAGTATGGGTCATAAAACATTTTCTGTAAAGGGGCAGGTAGTAATACTTCAGCTTTTGTGTATCATACTCAATGCTGCCATCAGAGCACGAAAGCTATAAAAATAAGTAGTTGTCTCTATACCCCCCAAAAATCTTTCATTTACAAAACAAGCTACAGGCAGTATTTGGTTTATGAGCTATAGTTTGCTTACCCCTGAATTAAAAGATCAAAGACATTAATATTTTCAAATTAATTAAAAATCACATGGTTTATAACCTAAGCTGCTTATACTACGAATATTATATAATATACTATAAATTATTATTATATGTAATTCCTGATGTTCACAGGCCTTTTGAATAAGATCTGGTCAAATAAGAATTAAAGCATACCCATTTCATGGCTTATTCTCTCCCATCACAGTTAGCAGCAAAATAAACACAATGATAAATTGAGCTCTCTCAGGCAAGGCTCCCTTTTACATAGCTGATATATTTGATTTTCTATGTATCCATCAAAATGAAATCTCCTAGTAGCTTCAACTATGTATTCCATTGTTATTTTCTGAAAATCATGTCAAGGGATAAACTTGGAGTAATCTTTCAACAGCAGGTGACACTGATACCTAACTTTAAGAGATGGATGTTTAGTACTTCAAATAAGTGACACTGTATGAATGTATAGATTAGCACTTGGCAAGGACATTCGTGTTTGCAGGAAAATGTCATTTTAATCACCATCAAATCATCTATGATGCAATTTTGTGCTCCTGGGACATAACTGAACACTCTCCTAAGATATTTTTTAATGAATTGGCAGTGTGAATAAAAAGCAAAATCCAAAATTCAAATCATCTTCCACATAAAAATCCTAATTACATTTGTGATAACTATGAGCAAAATAGGTCCTAAACAAAATTTAAGAATGCATTAGTGATATGATCACAAAGAATGACAAATCACAAGTGACAAGGAAAAGCATTTGATACATGAAGAAAAACAGAAAAATAACAAAAGAAATCCTCCAACCACCCAAAGAAATCCTTAGGATTGGCCTTCACATTTCTTGTAAGATATTACATGACTTCAGTGCCGAGGTGCAAAGGGAAACATAAAAGCAAAAGCCCAACCAAACCTTACAAATCACAGCATATCCAAGAGAGAAGAATATTGACAATAATGACCCCTGGACATGAACAAAAAAATTAATTCTAACCACAAAATCAATGTTGTACAACATTAAAAGGCAAGTTTGGGGAGAACATTTTGCTTGTTTTGTTTTTCTTTACAGAGAGAGATAAGTGCAAGCATCTACCCACTATACACATACCTGGAAACATACCAGTGTGCACACAACACAGGTAGCAAAGCTATTAAAAACTCACCAAGGAGATCTTTATAAATGATCAGTTCTCCCTCCAGTCACTTCATATCCTTCCCCAGCAAGAACTATTTCTAAATTCTAGCCAGAAAAAATATATATGACCCATAAACAAGGCTTATTTGTTCAGCAAAATCCTGTCCCAATCTTCATGATAATTTGTAATCAACATGCATCAAATGAAACATGCTCCCATGCAAAATTATTGGGTCAATACTCAATAATAACATGAAAATAATAATTAACAACTAAAACTATTTCTTCATCTTAAAGCTCTCATTGTTTAAAAATAGTATGTACCAATATGTAGCTGAAACACATCCATTATAAGAAGTAAGAAAGACCACCTTTAGCTTCTTTCCCTTGAAAAATAATGCAAAGTAGAAGTATGTTCATAGGCCCCTCCAGTCACCTGTACTAAAAGCACTGCCTTTGCTCAATGTGTCCAGTGAACATACCGCTAGCACTGAAGTATAAAATAATCCCTACTCTCAATAGTTCATGAGATCAAAACTACCGGTTCTCTAAGTTCTTGTTAGGTAATTGGCTAAAAATCTGATACTATTTCAACCAAAGTTATCCAAGACCATTAAAGGAAAATTTCCAAATAACAAATGCATTTAATCCGCACCTTCCAGTGCTGTGGACTTGTGAGTCCTATGACCAAGAAGGTAACGCAAGTAGTCCAGGACGAAGGGGCAACAAGCAACTGTAGAATGACACCAAATGATCTGCCTTCTGTTTCATCTCCATGGAGACTAGCATTGCTCATTTGAATAGTAGTATTACAATACAGATATTTTGTAAAGACTTAAAAATTGATGATTAAGAGGCCAGAAGAGATTTCTCTGGAACAGAGAAGAATTCGAAGCATAAAACTCAATCCGTAGAGATGATGGTTGGCATAATTGGTAAATTTCCACCTTCATGCAAACCATCCCTTATAAAGTGTCAAAATTTAATTATAGATCTTCATGAGGTTATATGTTCCCAAACATGAGTTGAATGTTTTAAAATTAATATATTTGAGATATATGAATGAAATTGACAGAGTTGTGACAAAAGACAAACTTCTTCTACTGATATATTTATCACTTATTATAGAGACAAGGAAACTATTATTTCTCAATGTGCTCCAAGAACTATCTCCATTTATGAGTCACAGATTATATATTATAAATGTATTTTCCTTTTCTTATTTGGTATCTCTGAATGATCCAAAAGAATCTATACTCTTAATAGATTCTGAATCAAATTTAATGATGATTTTCCACAAAATCCCATGATATATTACCTTTAGATATTATTTTATTTATTGATGCCCAAGATAATGGCAGCAAACAAAATATCTCCAGAAATAAGATGATATAATCAACAATCTGAAAACAGTGACCATTGTCCTTCTGGGACCAGGAGGGTAGCACTAGCAAACAACTTCCTTGGTGATAGCCACAGCACAAGACACAAAACATGCAATGTATCTTAAGAATTAGACTCAAATCTGGTATACTATCACTTATCCCTTTGCTTATTTGGCAAAAGAGCCACACAAACTAACCCAAAGTCACACAAAACAACATTCATATATTTTGTAGGGATATATGCATATCTGAAGATATGTACCAAATACATTCAAGCATTTTCAGGGTAGGCAGGAATGGGGGTGTTGCTCTGAGATAAAGAGTAATTCAATGGGCAATGAAGAAAGGAACCTTATACAGCCTAATGAAAATGATACTCTATAAGCTGAGTTCTGTGAGCAACTCGATATTTTGAAATGAATTCTGCACATGCTTCTTAAGAAAAGGAGTAAAGAAAAAGAAAACATCTTCAGACCGCGGAAGTAACTTCTCCAGGTAGCTAGATTAGGCCACTCCTCTGCCAGTTATGGATGATCTTGGGCTTAAAACCATCTCTTCTGGCTGTATTATATGGATTCTAATCTCTAAAATAGTACCTCTCAGACCTGCAACTAACACTAAAACTATTAGTCTATTTTTAAACCAAGTTCATACTTAATTAATAAGTTGTTCAATGCTTAAAATATTTCCAATCTTTGTGTCTCATTTGATGTGTCTTTGAGAAGCTTATAATGGAAACTTGGATAGAAAAGATAAAGCTTAAATACATAAAACTGATAAAGAGCAACATCATTCAGATTTTACTGAAATTTGTGTCCTAAGCTCCTCAAAGGATGTAAATGAGAAGAAGCCACATAGTGAGTATCAAATGTAAAGAGGTACAGAATGGGAAAAATTTTAAAGAAAGCAAAGATTGCATCTACTGGGGACATTAGGAACACTTTCATAGAGGAAATGGCACAGGAGATGAACTCGCATGTGGATCAGATTTTAGTAGGTTCAGATCTTACAAAGAAGAGGAAAAGAAAATTCCAAGTAGTGATAGAGGGTAGAGGTATAACTTTTGAGTTTCACAACACAGAAGTTCAATACATGTATTAAAGGTTATCCATGATTTAGCCACTGCACTGAGGGCTAGAAACACAAAAGTTAATAAAACATGTGCTCACCATAGAAGAGCTCAGTTTGGATGTGTGTATGTTGAGTTCTTGACATGGAAGAGCCCCTGAAGAACAGGGTAGAAAGAGAATGTTAAGAGGTACAGTGGCAGAACCATGGAGAAGTGGTGTAGATGGAATAGAGAAGCCAGATGAAAATGGCCCACATAAAAATAAAAATATACACGTAATTTATATTTATGTTGAAGAACTCACACTCTTCATATATAAACAACATGGAAATGCTGTGACAAAGCATGTCTGAATCCCACCACTCCGGGAGGCTGAGGCAGGAGGATCATGAATTGGAGACCAGCCTGGGAGACTTAGTGAGACCCTGTCTCAAAGAAAGAAGAAAAAAAAATGTGTAAAAATTGACAATAAAAATAAACAATCCAATAGCCCATGGACAAAAGATATGGACAATTGACAGAAAAATGGAAATATACCCTAAACATGTCAAAAGATGCTTAACCTGGCTCTTGATAAGAGAAGTGTAAGTTGGAACTACACTAAGATACCGTTTCTCACAAATCAGGATGACAAAAAGTATCCCTTAGACGTCACAGCTGGGCATACTGTTTGCAAGGTTCTGAGGAAATAGCACTGTCAAACATTGCTGGAGGGAATGCATAATAATACAACCCCAGTGGAAGACAGTTTGGCAATATTTAAAACAAGTTACATATTTTGATTTTGAAATTTTTAAAATTTTCTTCCCTTTTTCTTAGTAAATGTTTGCAGTACCTAATAAATACACTCATGGTGGGGAAATGGTACATATATGTGACTGCACTATATGTTTATTGAGCAGTGCTACTCTAGATCTAACTACCAGCTCACATAAATTCTGGGGGGCAGAGAACATGCTGAACATACCCTGTGATTCAACTAGCCAGATCCAGGATGAGGAAAATTCTGACCCGAAAAAAGACTGATATTCCAAAATAGATGGCATGAACAGGTAAATTGAACACAGACCAATTCCTAAGTGATTCAAAAGAATTGTCTTTAACATTGAGGTGTGCTGATATCATCTGGCTTTTCTTAGGTTTTATGTGTTAGAAATACACACGTAGTTATTGGTAGCTTAGATGATGTGTGGTCTGAGATTGACTTTAATCCCCTGAAAAATCACAAAATGTTGATCACGTCTGAAAATGGGATAGGTAAACAGGAATTCATTATGTTTAAATGTTTTCATAATTTAAAATATCTAGAAAAAGGAATTACCTAAAAGTATCATCTGAGTGCCATGTTGTTGATGCTTAAAAAACAAAGAAAAGAAAAAGAAAACTTGGGCTGGTGAGATAGCTCAGCGGCATAAGTGCCTGCCTGGCAAGCGCGAGGTCCTGAGTTTGATTCCCGGTACCCACATACGAAAAAAGGGCCGGTGATATCGCTCAGCGGCACGGGCACCTGCTGGCACGCGAGGTCCTGAGTTCGACCCCTGGAACCCACAAAAAAAAGAAAGAAAGAAAAAGAAAACTTGACCATCCTTCTCCAACACTATGGAAGGATCCAAAAAAGAGATGATGCTGCAGAGAAACCCAGAAAGACAGCACTGAATTTAAAACACTGGGCTTATCAAGTGTCAGGGCCATTAGAGTTTGAGGAAAAGTGAACGTTATAAAAACCAGACCATCCCAGTGTAGAAGAAGTGATGAAGGATTGGACTGTTCTTGCAAAGTTTTGGCCAACAGGAAAAAAAAAGAGAGAGAGAGATGTGGTTTAGAACAAAATTAAGTGTCATAATGATTAAGTACCATAGTAAGTATCACTAAGCCAGTCAAATATTCCCCAATGTCACTAAATATTCAGGAGTATTATAAAATCATAGAAGTGTAGCCTGGTGTGGTGGTGCATCCCACTGGGATGGCTGAGGCAGGAGGATTGCAACAAATTTGAGGCCAGTCTGGTCTACACAGTGAGTTCAAAGCCAGCCTGGGCTACATAGCAAGACATTCTAATAAATAAATAAATAAATAAATAAATAAATAAATAAACAAATAAATAAAATCATAGAAGTATTACTACTTTTATTACCTATGGGACTATATCCATTTTCTTCCATTGCTGTGGGAAGTGATTTTGGAGATGTGAAACAGTAGGAATGTGACTTGGAATCATCCTTCCCTCAAGGTACCTAAAACCTGGAGTGTGTGAACACAAAAGGAGAGCAGAATGGCTCAGGGTACATCAGGTCTGCTTTGTAAATGAGCTGTGAGTCAAAGGGAGCCCTCAAACCAGAAACAAAAATGTGTGACCAGACACAGCCCAGGGTGAGAATCTGCCTCTGGTCACCATCAGGAAGTTATTTATTACAGTGGAGCTACGGGGAAAGTGGGCGTTGACTTGGTCCACATATCTCCAATTTTGAACTATCTCCAGATGTTAGCTAGAATTGCTGCATGTCATCAAAAAAGTTACCCAAGCCTGAGGCACCCACTAACGGAGCTTGAGGCAAGTTTAAGTGACAAAGTCAGGGACAGAATTCCAGGGTCCAGAACTGCCAATGAGTAAGGTCTCATCTGACTCTGAATACCCTGAGAGCAGAAACTGTATCTTCGATTCACTTATTCTACAAATGTTTACTGAGACCCTAAGTTAGATTCAGTGCTAGGTACTGGAGATGGAAGACTGGAGGTTATTTACCAGGACAGTTCTAACACTCAACAGTATAGACAAATACAGTTTTTTGTTTGTTTGTTTGCTTGTTTCTTTGTTTTGTAGCATGAATCGTACTCAAGACCTTGCACTTGCCAGGCAGGCACTTGTGCCGCTGAGCTATATCCCCAGCCCAACAAATACAGTTTTGACGGAGGAGAATTTCACATTCAGGTGAGAAGTACTGCCTGTTCTTCAGAGGAATCCTCATAAGCCAACAAGAAATTCTCTTTCTGACTCAAAAACAGATGACTCTACAACTCGGGAAAAATCAGTAAGCAGTCTTTAGTAGAAGGAAATTATAAATAAAGCAATTATAATTTGTAAAGTAATAATGGCGAAAATAATGATTTAATAGGAAACTGAGAGAATGGTGGGCACAGATACATACAAAGGAAAAAAACTCTCTACAAAAATATAATTCACTTTATCACAAATTCCCACTGGTCCTGGCAAGAGAGCCTGGACAGAATTTAGAATGTGGAAGCAGTTTAAAGACAAATCTCCAGGCTAGAAATAGGATTACCAAATCTCACCTGCAACTATGTAGACAGTGTATCAGAAAACACCATGTACAGGATTCTTCACTTTTGTAAATTTTAGGATGTTTCTCTTGGCTTTTGGGGGATGGTATTTTGGGGGTTTTTGACAATAACTTTTTTCCATCAAACTGGAAGGATGAATTATTTTCACCTTGGTTAAAACAGTCAAAGCAATAGATGACAGGGCGACGACCTCTTCTCCAGGATGAGGGTCTAGAACTGGACGAACTTGCAATCTGGCAAGAGTGCAGGGCTTAGGCAGACAGAAAATGCAAACTCAAAAGGACCAAAGCAGGACTCTGAATTTCTTCAGTGTGACAGTCAGCTGATTGTGTCAACTTGTAGAAGAAACACCTAACAAAATTGCATCAGCGTAGTTCTGGGTGTGGCTGAGGGGAATCACTGAAGATGCACGGCCACCCTGGGTAGGCTTGTCACCTGAATGTTATAAAAGGGAGACAAAGAAAGAAGGCTCCCTTCTGTTTCTTAGGAGGCGCCCCAGTCTTCACTTGCACCTTGGACATCGTCTCCTGGCTTTCACTGCAGACCCTTCAGCCTCCATCGCAGACCCTTTGTTCTCCTGACAGGGCCTCCCACGGAACACTACAGTGAGCTCCAGGCCTTTGACCTTTGACTGGATCCCTTTGCACTTTTCCACACCTAGTTCTGCAGGTGGCCGTGAGAGAGGAAACCACCTCCCGGGGTGAAATTGGGCAACTATGGGTTAACACTACAGCTAAGCTCCCTGGCAGAGTTGGTGGTTATGACCACAGCTGCATACAGGCATGGCTGTAGTGTCATGTCAGCGGAGAATAACGGCCCTGGAAAGTCCTGCCAGAGGTTCCCGCTCCCCCTAACAACTGCTCTGCTTCTGCTTCTGTAATCGTCTTGCTTGGTGTTGCCCTGCAGTGAGAAATCTCCCTGTAGAAACAGCATAAAAGTAAAAGCAAAGGCTTGCTCAGGACTCTCAGGAGGATATGAGTCCCCTGTGGAGATGCTGGCAAATAAAGACGCCCTTTTCTCCTACTCCGTGTCTGGGTGGCTTTGTTCTGAATCTTGTTTACCTCCTGCTTCAGCCACTGTAAGCCAATGTTGTAAATTCTTATATTTTTGTATATCTTACATTGAATCGGTTTCTGTAGTGAGCACTGACGGTTAAACTCAAAAACACATGTTACGTTCAACTGGGCAAGAAACTCTTCATTCCTTGACCTCCTTATCTATTCCACAGAGTAACATCGTCAGACAGGCACGAAGTTGTTTCCTACTTCACCACGCGTTCCTGCAGGTTTCACCTTATTTAATGGGATCAGTTTAATAGCAATGCCCACCCACACTTGACAGAAAAGAACACTGGAGCTTCTGGCTTGTGTGGGCTCTGCCCCCACGAGGTTCAGTGTCACAGTTCTGAACATAACCATACAAATTAAGACACACAAAAGCAGAATAGTGCAAGAAGATAAATATGGGGCGTGAGCACTCACGTAAAAAGTAAAGAAGAAAAAATTAAAATATTGTAAAGGAATTTAGAATTACAGGTTAAGGGGAGTGGAATGAGTGACCAGCTCCCACAGATAGTGTTCCAATAAACCCAGGCTGACATGTTTCTCTTCTGGACTTGCTATATCAATATCATCCTTTGTTTATTTCACTTCAAGAGCTCTTTGTCATTTAATTAAATGAAACATGAAATTTCCTTATCAATTCATTTTGAAAATATATTCTGACTTGTTAATCTCTCTCTTCTTCAACAGAAGATTTCTGTAACTTATATTACAAGGAATGACAAGGGCAATTATCATTAAAAACCGAGCAGAACAGAGCTATGGTAATGAGGAGTGTTACAATCCATTCACCAAGACACTCAGTGATAAAAGGATAAAAATGAACTTACCTTTCTCTTCCTGATAACAAAGCAATTACAACTTGTAAAGTAATACAGAGAAAATAATAATTTAATAGAAAACCGGGAGAATGGTAGACACAGAGAAATACAAAGGGAAACAACCCTGCACAAAAGATAATTTACTTTATCAAAACTTCCCATTATGAATAGAAAATGACTTGCCAAAAATGTCAGGATGCACAGCAATATTTTTCCCAGGAAAAATAATTTTCTCTTATTCGTATTCAGAAGGTTGCTAGCCGAATGATACAATGAAAAAGCCTTTCTTTGAAAGTCGTAAGCCAGGAAACACAAGCAGAGACAAACCAAGTGTGATAATACACACTATTACACACACACACACACACTCAGGTTTCAAGACCAAAATTGTAAGAATTATGGGTCACCAACCACAGGACCAACATTCTGAATGAACAACTGACATCTGGATGAAGGGAGAGATGGTAGGCAGCGCTCATGACCTTCAAAGGTTTGGGGGAGCAGTCCAGCTGCCAGAACAGTTACCCACTGTTCCCACACCAGGGCAGACACACCCAGCCTGGCAGAAATCACATCTGTGGATGACCAATGCCAGTTCCAGAATCTCTCCTCAAAAGATGTTAATCAAGGAACTTAAGCAAGAAACTGATAGACAAGATGTTTAAGCCCTTTGTAGCCCCAAACCACACTCCCAGAGTCTCAAATCGTGTCCATTGCTCCATCTTTAAAATGGCAATGGTACCACTTCCCTGTCAGGGTCACCACAAAGATTAGGCAATGATTACGGGGCGCTCTGAAGCTCCGAGTTAAGTATTACAAGACAGAGCGACAGCCAGAATCTGTTCTCCACACTGATATGAGCTCCTCACTGTTCATGTCACAAAACATGAGACTTAGGGGAAATTGCATCTTCCCACAATAGCTGTGATAACGGTTCCCAAATGGGCAAGTAGAGCGCACACCCTTTCCAAAGGACGAACAAAGTTGAATGTTGACATGATTGCTGTTTCTTACACACAGATTCTTTCTCTCACTGCCCGCTCCATGTCCCTTTCCTTTCTCCCTGTCATGCTTTTCTTGCTTTTCTATGCTCTCTTGTACACAGTTATTCTTTTTTTTTTTTTTTTGTGGGTGCCGGGGGGTCGACCTCAGGACCTCGCGCGCCAGCGGGCGCCAGTGCCGCTGAGGGATATCACCGGCCCTTTTTTCATATGTGGGTTCCGGGAGCCGAACTCGGGCCCTCGCGCTTGCTGGGCAGGCGCTTAAGCCGCTGAGCCATCTCACCGGCCCTGTACACAGTTACTCTTAACCCCACTTCTTAATTTTAATATTTTCAGTCTTCACAGTCCAGGAATGTCCCATGACAGTGAGGAGCTGTAACCCGTGGATTATGAATATGTACTCACTTAATTCAGTCCTTCACCAGACACTTGAATCCCCTGCACGATGGGCTCTACTGCCTCCAGTAATGATAAACCCACCCTCCTAGCAGCCTGCTCCATTTGCAAAGTTTTGTTTATTTGGAAGATATTTCATATCCCCGACTAGAATCTATCTCCTCATACCTTTCATCTCCAATTTTAGTTCACCATTTTTGAGTCACACAAACATCTACTTCATCACCTTAATTTCAGCTCATTAAATATCTGAAAACAATCATACACCCCACCAACACTCTACAAAGACTTGGAATTCTTCAGAGTTTTGCAGTTCCCAACATAAAGAAAAGTTACTTGGGCTTTTCAAAGAATACCCAGCTTTGACAGTGCCAGTGAGTCTTTTAAAGGGACAGAGATCTCGTTTCAATAGTAAGATATTTCAACAATGTGTGCTCCTTTATTGGAGCACATTCAGATAAGTGAGCTCAAGAGAAATGGGAAGAAGTTTCTAGCTGACTCGTGACAGTAGACGGGTGGAGAAGGGGTGCATCTCAGATGCCAGGCAACCAAACGTGCCAGTTTGAGCAGAGAGCCGACACTGCGAGGTAAAAGAAATGCAGGCTGTGGGATAGAAGGTGGGTAGATACCAAGGATGTAAAGCTCAAGAATGGCTTGAATCCAGTGAAATGAGCAAGGAGAGTTACAAATGTCTAATGATTTGGTCTCCTCTTATTTTCTGAGAAAGTTTGTGGGTACCATGAAGGTTCTCCTTTACCACATACTTAGGGAGCATTTATTAAGGACCTACTACAGTATTTTACTGGCACTGCTCTGGGTACTACATAGTAAAGACGGACCAAGTCCTTGTTCTCAAGGCAAGAATACAGTGTCCACTGAAGAACAATTAAACAAATAGATTAGAGGTAATGCATTGCTCTGTAGAAAAATAAAGCCATTTCCCAGCCATGTTATCTTTCTAAGATATCTTTCTAAATGTTCTACATTTTAGCTTCTCCTATCCTTGATTTTCTTATCTCTAAAATAAGTATTATAGTAGTTCCCAAAACATAATATTGTTTGAAAAAAATATATAAAATACTAGCACAGTGCCTGGCACAAGTAGTTACTCAACTAAGACATGTAATTTCAGTATAACCTTTGCCATCAGCTTTTTCCTGATCCAAAATTTTGTTCTCAGAAATCCTGCGGGGAAAGGAAAGTTGGGGAGACACTTTGTGGACTCTCCAGTTCTGTCTATTCTCCAGTTAGATCCCTCCTTTACCAGGTAATCCACAACACAGATATGGTTGCTATCCTTCCGTCTCTGGAGAGGCGTGTAAACTTTATTGATCTTTTTTTTTCCTCCCCTGCATATACTTGTTCTTCAAGTAACTGATTCTTCTTCGAAACTACCCTTTGCCACATTCATCCTATTTGTTACCAGTGAAATAAGTCTGACCCCTGAGACAAAATCTCCCTACCTCCTGTGTTGAGCAGTAAACATGACTATAGCGAGTCCTTCCCAGTCCTCGTCACGGTCCGGGAAGTTTATATTTGTAATCCCATGGAAAAGTTATTGGAATTCTAGAGAGTTTATTCCAATCTACCACTTCCAGTTCAACCCATGGCGAGAATAAAGACACTAAGGCATATTTATAGTTGTGGGGAGCCAAGGGGGTCCTAAGTCCAGCCAAGATGGTGGTTACTGGAACAAAGGCCTTGACCCAGGGCTGAACCTGGGTTTTATTAATTCTCAAGGAGGGAGTGGCTCGGGGATGAGTGACTGTGAGAATGGTGGGAAGTACGTGAGTACCGTGAGCTGGGCTAGGTAGGTGGCCTGAAATCACCTTTGCAATATTCAGAGGGAAGGATATGCAGAAGGAGTAATCTGCATAACATAATTCAAGGCAGTATCTAATGTTTTGGGGTCGGTGCTTCAGCTCTGATGTGTAATCTTTTATGCCCTGGGAAGTCATAGCCTCTTTCTCGAGGCTCAATCTCAGCCAGCAGCGTGGAGCACGGCTCTCCATCCCGCCAGGCTCAACCATATGTTTTGGGAGCTATGGGGATGGGAAAACCCTGACCTGTCGCTTGCTTCAAAGACTACACATCAGCACCTCGCTGGACCAATTTGCATTGCTTAAAGCCAGTTGAAGGGATAAGGAAAAGCCCTAGCCAGCTCTGTACATATCAGTACATGGACATAGGGCCAGGTTTAGCCAAAATGGAGATAATTGCTCTTCTTTCAAGGAGAGTCATCCAGGTGTCCTCCACATATGACCAGTCATGGCTACCAAGACAGAAACTTAGAATTTGCATCCAAGCAATTAAGATCAGTCAACAGGGAGTGCTAACTTTTCCACTCGACTTGACACAGGCTAAATCTGAACCTAGAACTATTAGGAGCCCCTTGTTAGGATAACATAGCTTGCCAATAGAGGGTAGGACATTGGGTCATGGTAAAAGATTTGGATTCCCCCAAATCACGGTTGAAGTCAATGAATAGCTTTATTATATAAATCAATAAATTATCTTTTTACCTAACTGGAACTTCTGGCATTTGAGGCTGAAATTTTTCCTCTCTTGTCTTACAGTCTTACTGAGTTTTCCCTATTGTGGTGAACATGATCTGTATTTAGGTGAAAGCATAAATACCAAAGGAAAAACATGATATAGTTGTTTTTCATTACTATAATGAAATATATGAGGCAAGCTAACTTTATAAGGAAAAAAGATTAATTTAGCTCACAAGTAATTTAGCTCTAATTTAGAGGCTAGAATTCCAAACACCTCCTGATACCACCACACTGGGCTCTATGCAACGAACACATAAACTTTGGGGGACAAACAACATTCAAAACATACCACATGTGTATTGATCAGCTTTCCCTTTGCTGGGACAAAATACCTAATATCCACAACTTAAAGAAGGAGAGGCTTATTTGCCTCACAGTTTCAGAGGTTTCAGTCCATGGTTAGCTGTCTTCAAGGGAGAAACATTATGGCAGAAGAGTATGGTGGAGGAAAACTGCTCAACTCATGGCATCCAGGAAGCCGAGAACAGGGGAAGAATCCCAGAGAAGGAGCCAGAGACATAGTCCTCAGTCCTCTGTATAGCCAGTAACAAACTTAGACTTAGAGATGTGCTTTACTGATCTCCTAGGTGCCTCTCAAGACAATTAAGATTAGCTATCACAACATGGGAAAGCGAATGACTAAAAATCAAGAAAAATACTCACAGGTATCATATATGTCCTCTGCTGAAAACCCCAGGTGAGACTTCCCTAGGAAACTTTTGTCATATGGGACCATGGACTTTGATCAGTCTTGATGTTCAGAGTAGACATATACCTTGCTTTTATCCTCTTTTTGAGAGCAACTATTTTCAGAACACTTCACTTATCTTGTTTGCTTTTATTTAAGCTGCTATCCTTGATCTCTCTTTCATTAACTTTTCTACTTGGATTTAAAGATAATTGTTCCAATTTTTAATATAAATGTACTTTTGATACATTAGCTAATAGCTACTTAAGATAACAACAAAGCCAACACCTTGATTTCTCCACTAGGAAAGTCATTCATGCCCAAGCCAAGAGTCAATTAAGATGCCCTAGAATCTCTAACCAAGTGTTTTATTATGTTGTATCCAAGAAAAATGTATTCTTATTAAAGGGACTCTCCTTTAGGAAGCTGTCCCTGGCAGAGTTGTCTTTGCCTCCCCTCTCTTCACACTTCTACAAGGTTATTTCCTGTCCTGAGCCCTTTTGCAGGGTTTGTATCCTGTTATGGTTTGGGTTTGAAATGTACCCCAAAACCCATGTGCTAAAGATTTAGTTGCCAGCTGATGGGCTTTCAAGGATGTGATGATGTGATGAGGGTTTTCACTGCATTAAGTGGATTAATCCATTATTGAGACCACAATTTAATGTCGTTATTGGGAAGTGATGGAAACAGGACATAGGCCCTTGTTGAAGGGAATAGGGTTGTGGGGGAATGACCTCGGGGACTATATGTGGTCCCTAGCCCTTTCCTCTCTGGCTAGCTGGCTGTCTCTATTTGGCTGTCTCTATCAGGCTGTCTCTGTCTCTCTCTTTCTCTGTCTCTTCCTACATATCTATCTCTATCTCCATCCATCTCTCTGCTCTGTCATCCTTGTTGCCATGAGGTATGAAGCTTTCCCCCACTACACCCTGCCATGATGTTCTGTCTCACCCCGGGCCCATAAACAACAGAGCTGGCTGGCCATGGACTAAAAGCTCTGAAACTGTGAACCAAAATAAACTCTTCCTCCTGTAAATTGTTGTTCTCAAGTGTTTTGCTGCAGAAGTGGAAAGCTAACACATGTCCCATCCCTTTTGCCTAGCATTCTAAATTCTAAAGAGAAGCCCCACCTAAACTGATATATTAACTGATGGACAATTTTTCTTTAGACTTTCAGAACCCAGAACATCTAGTGACCTTTATAATGCCAACTTTATGTGTAATACTTAATGTACTCTTTAATTCTATGCATCATCAACAAACACATAGGGTGTGAATTAATATCAAGGTTAACTTGCAGAAAAGTAATCTGTCTAAACAACTATAGGAAGGACCCCCGGGCAGGCAAGGTCAATTGTAATGTTCCAGAGAAAAAGAAAAGAGACACACACCTGACGACAGAGATCCCACTTAGCATACAGCCTTCCCGCCCTGCTTCTCCATTCCTTCTTCATAAAAGCTCTTTGCATCCCTGCACTCTCCAAGATGCAACTTTGAGGATGATGGTCTCTCCACCTTCTTTAGGGCTGGCCAGTGAATAAATGTGATTCCTTCCTACCAAAGCTGGTCTCCTAAACATTGGCCTTTAAGCATTGGGTGCCCAGGACTACTCTGGTAACATGTTTAAATGGACACAGATGGAGAGAAAATTAAGGGTTGTTTTTATTCTAACGTACATATATGGAGCATTTCATTTGCTCTCTTTGAATGGCAAACCTGCTTATAGAAAATAAAATCCATGAGCTCTAAACAAAGAAAACAAAACTGTTATATGTCCTCTGTAAAATCACATGGAGGGAGAGGGCCACTTCAGACCCTATATTCTATTTATACATTTTCCCTCTGTTATATCAACTTTTTTGGGAACTGATCTCAAAATGCATGAAGAACAAACATATCCTCAAAAGGCAGATTTTCTTTCTCTTCTTGTCAATAGCATTAAAATAAACCCTATACTTTTAGTAGATAAATAAACATTTCAAGAGACAGAAAATACTCTTGACATTTTTACAATAACAGGTTATTAGTGTAATTCACTGTAGCTCAAAGCACGTAAAATACATTTATTATGCAGGCTGAATAAGGGTTACATGTATTTCGTGTTTTATTCTACATCAAACATAAGCGTCTGTCTTGCCAAACCCTAGACTATAAGAACTCTCTTAGAGATCTATGATTCTCAGAGGCAGATGAGCACTTGGAAAAAGTTCCTCTTCCCTAGATAAATTCCATGTCAAGCAGACCTAGAAGTCAACACTAAAATGAGGGAAAAAAAGCACAATCATTATGCAAGGCAATGTCTGTACGGTGTCACCTTGGAAGCCCCAGCCACACAATTGCAAAACATCAGAATAACATCGCAAAAGCGCTATTACATCAGCTCCCTGCAAGTAAGTAATCAAGGAGATGGATGCCGCCTCCTCCCACAGGGATATCATTTTTTACCCTGAGCAGCTACACAGAGAAAAAACAGAAGTCCATATCTTTAAAAATACAGGCACCTGCACCATTCTTCAGAAACTCTCTCCCCAATTAAAATGGAACCAGAGAGTGTTTACATTAAAGAGCTTTTGAAAAATAAGAAATTCTAGGCACAGGTTGGTTTTCCTACTAAAATATTTACAGAACAAAAAATTTGAAGGGAAGCTGCTCGTTTTTCAAAGACCTTCTTGCTCATTATCAAATCCTAAATATATAGGATAATGTTTCTCAGCAGAATTGTACCCCCACTCCCTTCCACTGAAAAAAAAAATTTACAAAACTATTTGTTTTCAAAAAAATTCTGCACTTTATAAAAAGATGCTTCATGGGTTTCCTTTAAAGAGCAGACTCCCTGCTGTGTTTAAAATGAGTCAATTTACAAAAATGTGAATTAGCCACAATTCTCTAGAAATACATCTGCTGCCTAAAATAAGGCACACCTACTAAAAATTGCGGGTCTGAAAATTAGTCCCCAGGAAATATATTTCAGGCTCCTTGGTAAAATAAAACAACCCTCCAAGTTAATAATTACTGGCTTGTATTTATTAATCTGGTATAAAACAAGATGACTCCTGAAATCTTTAATTTTCCATCCATGTTCTCTGGCTGCTGCCTGCCATGCAAACTTATAATCTACCTTTTATAATCTACAATCTACCCTAGAATATACAAAAGGAAGGACTCCCCTTAACATCAGACTTTTCTCGAGTCCTCAACGGGCTTCACATCCAGCTGCATTCCCACCCCATTCAGCACGCTTCAATATTGTTTTGTAACTCCTTGCAGTCTCTTTCTAGAGCCCACACTTTTCCTTTTGAATCTGTCTCAGCTCTCAATTTATTCCCAGCAGTGCCATCCTTGACACCACCCCTCCAGGCTAGCAGACTAGATTAGTTTCTCTCTATCTCTTCTTTAGTTTTCCTTCATGACATTTGTTTGTACTTAAGTATTATCAGGTTGTTCTATCTTCGCAGTGCCAGGCTTTGTGAGACAGGGACTACATCTATTTTACCCCCTATTTTAACCTATTATGTGGTACCATACATTGCACAATGAGAACTAAAAAGTATTTACTAGGTAAACAGTGAGCCCTGCTCTCTCAACTTTTCTCACTATTTTTATCCTATATTTGGTCAATAAAACTTTAATAACATATTATCAATAACGCTCCTCCAAAGAGCTGTGCCCAACTGTCTATTCCTATTCTCTCTGAACCCTTTTTCACGCTCCTACATCTAGAATCTACTAAAAGCAGTTGTCTCAAAGTCTGTCAGTATCTCCCCATGGACTGTTTCAAGCTTTAACCCCTGTACGTTCCCTTCCATGGCTGCTTCCCACCTCCCCGGTCTTCTTCCTACTCGTGATTTTGGCTCTTTCCACCCCTGCTGCACATTTTTCTAGGTGTTTCTTCATCAGGAGCTTCCTTCCCCTTCAGCTCTGCCTTCTGACCTCCCCAGCTCTATCAATGATACTACAGCTCCTGCAGTCGCCCAGTGCGAGAGCTGTCACTCCCCACATACCGTAACTTGCTTACGGGGAGGATCCCTGCTGCCAAGTTTCAGTTCAGGTTCTGCTAAGTCTAACTCCTGGGTTATTTCAATTTGCACTTTACACACATTAGGGTTTTTTTTAACTAAGTCCAACCATATTACCTCAATGTTAAATAAACAAAAGCATCCTTTGTGTCCCATTTTCTCAAAAACCAAATGTGAATGCCACAGCTTCACACTCAAGGACACGAGGACCTTGCCCGGTGGAGAGACTGGGTGACTCTTCGTTTCCTCGACACATCTGACAGTTCTCTGCCCCGCACATAAACCCACACTACATCCTTCCCACTCACCCTGGAGCAGCTAAGTTTCACCTGTTTCCAAGTACACTGCACAAAAGCCACCTCTGCCGTAAAAGGTTCTGACTTCCCAAACGAGTGGAACCTCTCATTCTCTGATCTCTCACAAGTCGTTGTGTTTGGTTGGTATAATAATTATTACTGGCCCAGAGATTGCTTCCCCTAAATGTAAAGTCTTTGATAATAAGAATTATGTCTTTTCTGATTGGAAAATGAGCAGAGTGACTTGAAATCCCAAATTATGTGGGAATTCCCCTTAAATAATCATTTTACCTCTAACAAAAATAAGTCTCCAGTTGATTGATTTTAAAAAGTTATTTTATCAGGGCTTTTAATTGGGAATCAATTATTTTAGAAAAGGATTTAAGTTGTCAGTTGGCATAAATTGAATTTATAAAATTCTATGTTGTTTTTGAGGTAAGGTAATACTGCATGGGGACTGGAAGGATTTAAAGTTTCGAAGGTTCGGTACTATATAGATTGAAGTTTGAGTTAATTTTAAAATAACAGAAAAGCCCACAAGGCACATCTTCCCTAATTAATAAAGGATCTGCTAGATACTAATGCTCCCATGGGCGACCCCTCTGTATCACAATGGAAGGGGGCAGCACCGAAGTCACCTGAGCCTACTGCTAGAGAATGACTACAGGGGGACTAAGTGCCCAGCACAGCAGGTAGTACACCACTGACCGGGCCCTTCTTTCTCAATTTTTTCCACGTGCTGCACAAATGAAAAAAGTGAAAGTGTGCTGTGTGTTTGACTAAAACCTCTCACATCATTGAGAGTAATCATTTGGAAGTGGTGGGTGCAACAAATAAGGGGTTGCTTTACTCATCTTTCCCATCGCGGAGACGCAATACCTGACACGCACAATTTAGAGGAGGACAGGTTTAATTCGGCTCCTAGTTTCAGGGCATTCGGAGCACAGTTTCTGACTCCAAGGCAGGAACATCTGATGGAAGGGGACAACTGAGCAAGGATGCTGCATTCGTGGTGGTCAGAAGGCAGAACAGGGGAACAGCGCCAGAGAGGGAAGAGCCAGGGACCAGATATAGTAGACAAGGTCAAAGCCAATGGACCACCCAGGAACACCCCGAAGTGTGCCTTCTGGTCCCTCAGTAGTTCTCAAGCCAATTAAGTTGACAAACTTAACCACCACATCCCAGGCCTTGTCAACGGGACACCCAAATACTTCTCTATAAAACATACTTATTATCCAAATAAATACCATAGTAAGTTAATAATTTAGCCTAAGACAATATAGCTCTTATATACAACCAAAAAAGTAATAATCCCTTCCTTAAAGTCTCAACAGTTCCAGCATTTTGTAAAAATATAAATTTAAGTATTCAATATTAAAGGAAAACTCTTAGCTGTGAACCTGTAAAAATTAAAAGAAAGCTACTTAACCCAAAATACAATGGCATAGGTTAAACATACCTATTCCAAAACAGAGGAATGGAAGGATAGAAAAGAAATGGACTAATGCAACACTGAAACCCAGCAAAACAAACATTAAGTCCTGTAGCTCCATGCCCAGCAGCTGCAGCACATAGTGGTGAGATGTGAATTCTATAGGACTTAGGCAACCTCACCACTATGGCTTTGCTGGTTGTAAGCTTACATGGCCTTTTGAGTTGGCTCTGCCTACAGCCTGTAGCTTTCCTTGGCATATGTTCTACATTCCTAGAATCTCTAAATTCCTGGGTTCTCCACTGCACCTTTGACTTCATTCTCAAAGGTCATTCTCAGGGTCCCCTCATTTGCCCTCCCAGACCTTCCTTTTAAATCTGGATAGAAGCCTTCCTGACCTCATAAGTCTTGCATTCTGTATGGCAGTAAAACCAACCATCAACCTTGGATGATGCCAAGGTCTGCTGGCAGTTGGAGCAGTAGCCACACACCCTTGGCCCATAGATGCAGCAGCCTTTGACTTCCTGAATGACTGAGCATAGTGAAATTAACCCTAAGGAAACAATTCCCTAGGAGGCCATTCTCATGCAGAGGTTTTAGGGATTCACATCTCAAATGAAAAGTTGATACTTTTGCATACTTCAGCAAGCAATTGGTGGGGTCTTCATAATTTCCAAAATGTCCTTAAGGCATCTTTCTTTTTGTCCCTGTACAAAGTAATTAGTTTTTAAAGAAATTAGTAATTTCTTTTCCATGATACTAATCTCCTCAGCAAATATACCTCTTTGGCTTCAACTTTACACGTGATTCCTTTTGAGTAAAAATTGAGTTTTTAAAGTTTTTCTGCTCTGCTTTTTGCCCCCAATTCTTACTATAAATCTGGCCAAAAGCAACCAGCATGTGCACATGCCGCAGCCAGAATATTGAGCTGCCTTGAAATTTCCTCAGCCAACCAATTAGTCCATCCCCCTTAATCTCAGTCTTCTACAAAGTCTCAGGACATTGGACAAATATAGACAAATTTTTGTCCGGAGTGTAACATACCTGTCCAGTTATTAATGAAGTCCTTGTTTCCCACCGAAACCTCCAGAGTCTGGCCTTTACTGTCCACATTTCTATCAGCACTCTGGACTTCTGAACTCTCACCAGAATTACCCATAGGGTTCTACTTACAGCATTCTAAGGTTCTTTACCCTGCTTCTCTAAACCTTTCTAAACTCCTCATACCAACCAGCTCTAAAATCTTCTGAACCCAGCAATAGCAGCACACTCAATGCCAATTTTCTACATTAGTGAGCATTTCCATTGCTAGGACACAGTTCCATTGCTAGGATAAAACACTCCAAAAGTTAAAGGAGGAAGGATGTATTTTTGCTCACAGTTACAAGGATTCAGTCCATGGTTGGCTGGCTCCGAGGCAAACATATCATAGCAGAAGCTGCTTAGTTTATGGCAGCCAGGTATAGTCACAGCAAGGACCCCATCCTTGGTACCAATTTTTTTATATTACTTAGCTTTCCTCTACTGGGACATAATACCCACCATAAAAGAGAAGTTTAATTTTGTTCATAGTTTCAGAGTATTTAGTCCATAGTCAGCTGGCTCCAGGGCACAAACATCATGGCAGAAGGGCATGGCAGGACAAAGGTGCTTAGTTCATAGAAGCCAGAAAGCAGAGCAGAGAACAGTACCAGAGAGGAAGATTCTAGGGATCAGATCTGATACCCAAGATCACACTTCCAATACAAACTCAGAAGTGTGCTGTACTAATCCTCTAGGTGATTCCCAAGCCAATCATGTTGACAATTAAACTTAACAATCACTTGGGTCTAGTCGGGCATGGTGGTGCACACCTGTAATCCCAGTATTCTGGGTTAGGGTTAGCATACATAGAAATATCTCAGTGAGTCCCATTAATTTGTACAATTAATATGTGTTAATTATAATTTTAAAGTTTTTTAGGTTATGGTCTGTTTTTAAAATTTATATTTGAAGAGCTAATACCTGAAATCCCATACACACACACACACACACACACACATGCGCACACATGATATATTTATATTATTGTACTACTCAGATGGAAAGTTCAGGATTTATTTTAAAACATTCATTCAAAATGCCCCATTGGCTATGTTGTCTTATGAAAGCAAAGCTCTAATCTATGCTTCTAGCTTCACATGGTCACCTTCTTGTGTGTGGGTATATGCCCAAATTTCACACTTCTTATAAAGTTACCAGTCATATTAAATTATAGATTGTCAAAAAATATTAATTGGGAGGCCATCAGGCCCTGGGTTCCTATGTTAACAAATGGAAACTCTGGAGACTCAACTCAGTGTAAATAGTAAAATGAAACTTATGCTTAAGCAATTAGAAATTGCTAACCAACCAGAGTCTTTTAAGCTATTATTCCACTTTAACCAATGAAGTATTTTATCTTGTTTCCAAGTGTACCTTATCAATGTCCTTTCATGCTTCTTCGGTAGAACCCAAACCATGGTTTTGTGCTGCTCAATTCATAAATCACTATCTGCTCTAATTTTTCAAAATTTTAATGTGCTGAAGTTTATCTTTGAACAGGCCCGACCTACTCCAGTATAACCCCACCTAAACTAATTACACCTGCAACTGCCCTATTTCTCAGTCAGGTCATATTCTGAGGTTCTGGAGGTAGAGCACATCTTTTGGGAGGACACAACTCATAGTCTCTATTCTTCCATTTACTTTGTTTACAGAAAGACAGCCAGCATGCACTGTACTGAGATTTCCTTATGCTCCTATCTGGGCTGATACTTTAACCCTCACAAATCCCATTTTCACCAATGAGAATATTGAGAATCTGATAGATCAGGTGACTTTTTTTTTTTTGGCGATAAAGCTAGTGAACACCTAATCTTAATATGAATTCCTGACACCACAGTGTCGTTCACATGTAGTTCTTAGTTAAAATAATGCAATATACAAGGGTAATGTCAGGGGAACATGTGCTTTCTTGGCAAGTAAAATTGTTCTGTACATTAGAATGTGTTTTGGGACTACATATAAAAACACAGTAGCATCAATAAGTTAAATTAAGCACTTAATTTATCAGCTGGCAGAGGGATACAAGCAGAAACACACTAAAGAAAAACTTTAAAAAGAACTAAGTTTTAAAAGATATTAAAAATCACATTATAGTCCCACAATTTATATACTTATTTATATTTTATTCATGGTCTATATGATGGCACATTTTTTTCAAGCTTAGTATTCTACTTTTGTTTATTTCAGTGCTTTGCACCAGAAAATTCAATGATGAGGAAACACATAAGTTGGTATTTTTCTCCTAATTCATGCTTTATGTAGTTCAGAATTTTTCCTTATTTTAAAATAAGTTTTTAATGGATAGATCTTTATTTTTTAAACACGGTGAGACATGGAGATGACATTGTCAAAAAGGTTTTTTTTTTTTCCTACATGGACAGAGAAACACATAAGACTTTATTCGTACACCAGAACTTCTTACTGGTACTTAGAACCAGTACTTGCAGCATTAAAATGAGCCCTTTAACAATCTGGATCATGCAGGAGATGATCTGGGATCACTCTAGGTTGCACACTAATGTTATTTAAAAAAAAAAAAACCCTACTCCAATCAATCACACAAGATTCTTGGGGTTTAGAAATCTTAGACTTTAGAAACTGCCTCATTTTATCTCCTTAATCCTCTGTGATTGAACCTAGGGCCTTTGCACTAAGCTACATCCCCCAACATTGTGAAAAATTTTAAAAAGCAGTGAGTTGGCAGACTGCATTCTGACAGAAATTATAATTTCCTATGTCTTAAACAATTTCCACTCTTGAATCACTGTGAGGTTATAAATGTGGACCAAAAGATGAAACGAAGTATTAATGCAAAATAATCCTTACTTTAAAAGAGTAATTAAGTCTTTTCAGCATCATAATAAAAAACTGAACTAGTTTTACCACCCAAAATTGATCAAATTCCAGAATTGTTCTTTCTGCCATGATTAAACACCTCCTTGCTGAAGTGAAGAAATGGCATGGGACCGAGACTCAATTGTATGACCAGATTGCAGTAAATATTGCTTTGAACTAGACGTGATTAAATTCGTTGTGACTTTTGCAACTCCAGATACCCAGTAGGAGCTTAGCTGTTAAGATGAACTCGAGCATGTAGTTATTTTGTTAATCATTAATTGCCCCATTCAGCCAAAATTTAATTTCCACAGCTGCCAACCACAAAAGCTGAGTTGTCTCCAGATGCTAGAACTAGAGTCTGAAGCAAAAACAAACACTGTAGGTCATACTCAACCACAGACAGGCATCAGAGAGCGCAACCCTTGCCCCAGCACACGGGCGAGTCAGAACCCATACACCCAGAATGATGGTACCGAGAAAATTACAAGTTTTGTTAGAGCATCAGATCACCAAATAGACTGTTAAGATGATCTCTCAAGGCAATGAAAGAAAATTAAATCTCCCCTATCTCCTTTCCCTCAATCCTAATTCAACTTTTAATACAACCTGTAAAACTAGCCAAAATATAGTCATATTTGGTGGCAGGAATTACAAGTTAACATTTATTTAATGTTTTTTGTGTGTTGGAATATATGACAAGTACTATTTTATTTAACCATCACACCAAATCTATAAACTAGTTATTTAATATTAAATCTACTTCATAAATTAAATAACTGCAGCTTAGTAAGGTGAGGTAATTTCTCAGTGTCACACAGTCAAAACTAGGATTTGCACCAGTCTGCCTCAAACATCCACAAGTAAGAACACATGCTCTGGTGGAAAGACCCCATTAAGTTTTTTACTTTAAAAAGTTCAAAAAACAGCAACACTATATTTTTGAAATATATATATGTACATATAATATTATATTCACGTTTATCCATTGAAAAATATCTTGGATGGAATACTCAGAGGCATTTACAGTGCTTATTTCCAAGGACTGGAGTTACAGAGTTAATTCTTTTTTACTGATTTCTATCGTTTTCAATACAGTGTTTTGATAAAGAAGTTTGGTAATACAAATACATGAAAGACATTATCAGAGATGGGAATCATAGAATATAAATGTTCCAATGAAGAGCTTCAGAAAAGAGAAAAACTGAAAGTCTGGGTGAAAATTAAAAGAATGTGAAATAAGTGAGAATTACTAAAGGTTATAGCCAGGCGTGGTGGCACAAACCTTTAATCCCAGCCCTTGGGAGGCTGAGGCAGAAGGATCACCATGAGTTCAAGGCCAGCCTGGACTACATAGTGAGTTCAAGGCTGGTCTGTACTACATAGTGAGACCCTGTCTTAAAAAAGCCTAAAGTTTATAACATCTAAGAATTGTTGTTACATTTGAAATATATCGTTATATTGCCTTTATCCATATGGCTGCTATACAAAATATCATAAACTGGGTGATTTACAAATAGCAGAATTTTATTTCTCACAGCTCTGCAGACGGAAAGTACAAAATCAAGACATTGGCCAATTCAGTGTCTAGTGAAGCCCCATTTCCCAGTTCACAGGTGCTGCCTCCTTTCTGTGTACTCATACAGTGGAAGCAAGACAGCTCTCTGAGGCCCTTTTTATAAGGGCACTAATCCCACTTATAAGGGCCCCACCATCAGGATCCATTCACCTCTCAAAAGGCCCCACCATCTAGAATCATCACCTTGAAGTCTAGGTTTCAACATAAGAATTTTGGAGACAAACATTCAGATAATAGCATATATCCAATGGGAAATATAGTATTTTCTGAGCAATATCTTATTAATTTTCTTTAAGAAGAATCAAATTTTTTTTTACAACTTACAGTAAAAAGCAAAGTATTACTGTGCTAGCCATGCTAAGTTAGTAACATTTCTGAATAAGAATAACCATAGGACCCTGACCCCTCACCTCCCTCTGGAAGGAAATTATATGTTCCAATTTCCCTGTCTCTGAATAACATAATATTAAATCAAACAGTTGGAAATAAGAAAATTGTTAGTGAATCTTAGAATAAATCTCCACACTTCCACAAAACTGCCAATTTCATATTTCATTCCTGAAACCTCTATATTTTAATTGCTTGATTTTATCACTGACTGGAATTTGGAACAGAATAATACATATTGTGAGGTAAATAATTCCCTTCTACTTTTAACAATTCAGACTATGTCATTGCACATATATAGTAACTTTCTGTAAAGTAGAGTAAGGAAGTAGAAAATAAACATTTTTTAATATAACTCCAGACGATTAAACTAATCTTGCATTGTTTTTGTTTTTTGTTTTGTTTTGTTTTGTTTTCCCCTGAGCATGCCACTTCCCAGAGGGGGGACTTGAATGGTTACCCCTGGTCCTCTGGTGTCTCTGTCCGTGCCTGGGTGGGGACACATTCAGTGAGCTCTACTGCCCCAGTGAGAGCCAGAGGCTTGGTCATTCAGGGTCCCCCACAGGCAGAGAAACGTGAGGACAAAGAAGTCAGGGGAGTCAGGAGTTTAGTCCTTTAAAAGATCGGGGCCAGTGAGATAGCTCAGCAGCATAAGCACCTGCTCAGCAAGCGTGAGGTCCTGAGTTTGACTCCTGGTACCCAAGTAAAAAAAAAAAGAAAGAAAGAAAGATCAGTGCAATCAAATTGGCACTGTACAAACTTATGCTGAAAGTTTCTGGAAAGATATCACAACTCTTATACAAATGCAAAATGAACATATGTCAAGATTTTATTTAACTCATTAATTAATGAGTTACTGTAAGATGTCAAATATTGAAGTGAATATTTGAAGTGTCTATATACTGAATGCTGAATGCATTTGCTAATAGATACGAAAATGGCCAATATTCGAGGGAAAAGTTTTCATGTTTGGAATTACTTTACAGGGAAGCAGGGAGCAGGTGGGGAGGGTCAATTACATTGCAACACACCTGACAAAATTTATTCACATCTCACTCAATGGTGACCATGTGCTTCACTATGAACATGAAACCTTTATACACTATGTAATCTGTGTGCCCTTTTGTACTATTTTGTCATTTTCCCTAATATTAGTGTAATCTAGTCCGGGTTCCTGGGTTTGCACTCTTTAAAAATGTTTGATGTAGTAGCCAAGCCTGGGTCCTTAAAACATAGGAAATCGTGCACTTATCCAAATGTAATCAACAATTCCCCCTTTCACTAGGTGTGGGAGCGCACATCTGTAATCCCAGCACTCAGGAGGCTGAGGCAGGAGGATCACCACAAGTTCAAGGCCAGTTTGGGCTATACAGTGAGTTCAAGGCCAGCCTGAATTACAGAGCAAGACCCTATCTCAAGAAAATCAAAACACACACACACACATACATACACACACACACACACACAATTGCCCCTTTCCCCACTCCCTGAAGCACTACTCACAGAATGCTGTTGGATTTAACAGACTCTTCCTGAAGATTTGGGAGTAACAGAGAAGAAATCATAGCACAACATTCTTAAACATTAGCTATCTCCACCCATGTGAATTTCTCCCTGGCTGTTTTTCTCTGCAGTTCTCAAAGACTTGTCGTGTTACTGGGCTCCTCCACTCCACCTTCACGGATGACCTTTCTCTTCCTCCTAAGTTCCAGAGACCTCAGGTTCCTTCACCCCACCCCAGCAGGTGAACACTAAAATAGGACCAAGCCTTCAGCCCTTTCTGCTAAACTTCTTATAGTAACGCTGAGGCGGTGTGGCCAGTGACTTTCCCTTCAGAACCGAAAAAAAGCTATTGATGTGTTTTGTTAAGTAACTTGGCTCTCTAGCCTGGATTTCCATCCCTACCAAGGGAAAAACCAGCCACAGCTTTGAAATGATAATTTTCCTTAATGTGCTCCATCCACCACAAAGTGCAGAAGAGAAGGAAATAGTAAAATAATATACATTTTCCCCATTAGTGAAAAAACCACGAGAGCAATGTCATTTTTCCCTTTTCCTTCCTATATTAGCATACATAGTGTACATAAATTAGGCTCTAAATGCTTTTATAGTTTAGAGGCAAAATATAAGCTATTAACATACAACTCAAATTTAACAATATTATTAAATCGCCAATTAAAGAAATACTTTCTTCTGTATACTTCTAGAAGCTAACCTAACAGACTTCAGAACGTCTAACAGGCAGCTAATAATAGTAGCTCATTTTAAAATGTACTGTGTACTTTTCGTAAAGAGGGATTCACGTGGCTTAGATCAATGATATGTCTTTATCAAATGATAAAAATCATCAAATCAATCATTAAAATTATTAATATAAGGATGAAAAGATAAGCCTAAGATCCTAGGCTTCCAATTGACTAGAAATTTCAAGTAAAACTTCAGCTTTCCAAAGAAATACTCTGGAACTTCAAGGCCTGCAGCTACCAGAAGGAAATTTTTATAAAATTGCAATCTGCTCTCTACAGATAGTCTGTAAGTGACCCTTTGATACCAGAGTTTTAGGACAAAAGTCCCGGCTCTGAGGGTCCCAAAAGACCAGGTTTGGCTCCCTGTCCCATAACCACAATAAAGGAGACCAGCGGTGGTGAAGGGCAGGCAGGTAAGGAGCTTTAATCATCATGGCCACGCTGGGAGGCACAGACAAAGAGGTGCAAGATCTATCTTTGAAAAGCTGAAAGAAGCTTTCGAATTTTATAGAAAAAGAGAACAAAAGCAGGGTTTGGGGTTTGTATAGCTGGGAGTTTGCACGGCTGGCAACAAAGGTAATCCTAGTCAAGTCGTGAGCGCTTGATAGGTATCCTCAGGTCCAGTTCTGTGATGTTCTGGGAAAGCCATCATCCTTTCAGGGGGAAATTGAGTTCTCATCACAAGAGGATGAGAGGGGATGAGGATGCTTGTGGGCGCAGCCTCCGTTCCCATTCCGAGGTAATTGCTCCCGCTTGGGAAGTGACTGTATCGGGGGTGGTCTGAGAGTTTCTGTTTTTCCTGGACTCCAAGGTGATTGTAGGTTTACAATGACAGTGAACTTTTTAGAGCTTTCAGTGATACAAGGAGCCCGCCACAGCGCATGTGCCATAGATTCACCACCACTGGTTTAGGACACTAGCTGGAAACTTCTAGGCATTGCTCTAGAGTCTAGGAGGTCTGGAACCGGACAACTATAAAAGTTGGCAATTAGATGTCCCTGCAAATTCTGAAAATTACTTTAGTTACTCTTAGTTTGGTGTTGTCGGTCTTGAAGGGTTGAGCGAGGCTGGGTAAATTTGAGGCTTATAAACCTTGTATCACAGACACTCCTTAACTAATTAACATGCGCATATGCAGAACTGAGCAAAAGTGCCACGCTTCACCCTACTTTTAGTTATCCATTGCGCATCTGCAGGCCTGTAGAGCTCTGTTACCCTCTGACTTCTCAGACCTCTTACCACCTTACAGCACTTTTACCCTGATGCTGGGTCTCAAATTGCCTGCTTAATATGGAATTGTGGGATTTCAACTTACCTTATTCAAGGACTTACAATTGTTTCATCACTCCTCCCATTTAAATCAGTGTGGCAGAAGAAATGTTAAGGCCGGTGATTAAGCCCTCCAGCTATTAACTTGATAATCTGGCTGTTAAATCCTTTTAACTGTATGGATTCTCAACACAAGAACGTCCTTACTTCCAGCTGGGCTATCATCCCAGGCCATTTCCCTTTCTAAATTGCTGCTACATTTTCCCTCACATGTCTGCGTACACAGGATCAGCTCATAGTAAATCTACCTGCAATATAGGAAACATCACACAGATAATGAATTTCACCAATATCATGCAATAACTGTCAGTCATAGCCACTCCATTACCCTCTTGCTGGCTGCATAAAATAAATTAACATATTTGCTACTGTTCCTAGAGTTTGTCTTTGGATAGTTGTGTTATTTCTATCATGGTTATTCTTGGCTATATATGAAGTGAGGAGAACGTGCATTGTCTCAGATCTTTTCATGAAAAAATATTCTTGAAAAAAATTGCTAGATCCTTTCAAGCTTGCTACTGGGGAGGAAGCTATTCTAGGAGTGGTTAGTTCCTAATGCTTTAGAAAGTAATCATTTTCTTAGAATTTCCAAAGGAAGAAGAAATCTTCGCAGCTGGGGATATAGCTCAGCAGCACAGCACCTGCCTGGCAAATGTGAGGTCCTGAGTTCGATTACCGGTACCAAAAAAAAAAAAAAAAAGAAGAAGTCTTCTGAAAAATGAGCCCTCTTTTTAAAAAATGTTTCTACTATTTTCTAATGTCTCCTACTGGGGAAAAAAAAAAAAAAAAACACTAACCAAAAAAGTAAATTTACATTTTACTCAGAGCCAGCATGACTCAAAACTAACCACATATTTTTCAAACTTCTTTTAAATCTCTAAAAATGATTCAACTTCATTCTCTCTAGAACGGCTGCTTTTACTAACTTGCCTTAGTTCTTCAGACATCCAAACCTCATCGAATTGAGACCTATATTAGACATGTTAATAGAAAAAAGTAATCTTATATCAATTTTAAGAAGCATTCTTCTGTATTTCAAAGTGTGGTGGAAAGAACAACTTATTTCATGAAATCAGATATTGTTGAAAGTTATTACATTTGTACATTAGCAGATCTGAATTATAAACACAAATAAGGTGTCCTTACCTGCTGTGTCCCAGCTTTCCCCACATGGTTGCTGCAACAGTGAGAAACTATAGCATTAAAAACATACTTCAAAGAGAGATTTACACCTGCAATCCATCACAAATGTCTTAAATTAGAGGAGTAGTTTCAGTTGAATGTGCCCCTTTTTTAAGATTAATCAAAAGGAAACTTACAGGAAGAATAAGCAAATGTAGAAACAGAGAAGGAGGAAAAGTAATTTGCAGAAAAGTTTACCCCTCTGTACTAAGGAAGATTTCTCCCGAAACAAAAGAAAAGGATAGTAGCTCCAGAGTGGTAAAGACCAACGCTGTAGTTCCAGGCCATAACAGCGGTATCCACTCTCCTTGCACACACACCGAGATAATCAACACGTTAACCCCACACACCAAAGCCACTTTTACCACTGCACTAGCAATCCAGGGCTTATCTGAGGTCCAGCAGTTGTTCTAGGAAGTACCTTCACTGGATGTTCAAAATTGGGCAACCTAAATTTAGAAGCTCTAGCAAGCCCCTAAAATTACTTCTGGGCATACTGAAAATGAGTTTACCTAGAGTAAGCAGAACAAAATTTCCCCTCACCTGAAGACTGACTGCCAACCAAGGCTGGCCTTCTCAGACTGGGCTCCAGCTCTGTGCTCCAAGCATCCGGCCTCCTTCTCCCTTTTTTGCCAGAGTCGCCAGCTTCCCATCTGCATTCTTTTCATCCATTCCCAACAAAAGTCTTGTTCACTCATATCCACCTCATGGTAGCCTGAATGACTATTAAGGAAGAGTTTCAAATATCCAGAGTAAGAATCAAATTACAAGCAACTGATAATGATGATGATGATGATGATGATGATGATGATGATTCCCCATCCAGGCATGACTGGACATTGCAGGGATAGGGGAGACCTCCAGAGTTGGGGGAGATTTGCACAGTCCCGTCATGCAAACACAACTGTCAAAACACAAAACACAACTGCACCTTCTTGTACCCTAAGCCCCTTTTTGGGTTTTTGTGGAATTTTCTTGTTGCTGGTGGTCTTTACTAAACTAATATTTTAACTGGCAAATCATAATTGTATCAATTTATGGGATATACCCCCTCTTTGACTCTTCTTACAGAAAGGGTCCTATCAAAAGGGAAAAAATACTGCTGTCATCTAACTGCATTCATTCCAACATTCATTCCCATTGTCCTAAAGAATCCAAGATTTCCCAAACACACAACTGTCATGAGCAACAGTTGAATTAGCATTTCAGGTGCATAATTTCAACAGTTTTGGTCTTCCTTCCAGATAATGATGGAACCTGGTGAGGTGGCAGGGAAGTACAGAGAAAACTAAATAGAGAGTGCCCACATTATTGAACTACAGATGGTGCGTCCACACTACAGGACTCAAAAGATAAAAACCTACCGTTGTGCAGGAAAGCAGTGGGAAGAGAAGGGGAAAGGAACCCGGGGAGAGCTTCTGTCTGAGTGGAAGGAAGCAGCTTTTTGCTTTGAAAAACAGATGAAGGTTAAGCCCTTGGGGAATGCTCCCTGATGGTTCTCTTTCATGAACCAGCACATCTTAAACACATTTCCCCTGAGAAGTGGCATCACTATTTCATTTCATGTTCAAGGTCACAAAAATGCTCCAAAAATAAGTTTGAAGCAAGAGCAAAGGCAAGGGAAGAAAAAAAAAAGCAGCTTTGACAACAAAATGATTGTGTGAACAGGTACACTGCACGGCAGCCCCGGGCTCTTATCCCAACGTGTCAGGCATCTGGCCTTCACAGAGGTGGCCTCTCAGTCTCCTTCTTCCCCTAATAGCACTCAGCCTATTTTTAATGGCTGCTCACTCGTGGGAAGGAAAAGGACAGAGGACAGGCACAGTCATCAAAGAAATCGGTTTTGGAAGATCATATAATTCTGATCCTAATGCAAGAGGACACAGCTCAAAGAATAAACGAGAGTCTGGGGTCTCTCCAGGGTCAGTCAGAGGCCCTGGCCAAGTGCTGTCATGAGGTACTTGGGGAGTCTGAGGGAGCGGAGCAGAAATGGCCCCACAATCTTAAATATACCCAAGGACTGCTTTAACGCACTTACTTTGGTCTTTAACACCAAGACCTGTTTTTTGCTTTTCCTGATGGTTCACTGGTAACAATCTCTACCTCTTTATTCCATTTCTGTCCAGCCGACCTTCCCTGACATCTTCGCTGCTGTCTTCAACAAATCCCCAAGCAGGGTCCAAGCCCCCAGTAACCTCCTAACTTCCGTCCAGCCTGCATTCCATTGCTAGAACCATCTTTTGAAACCACCATTTATAAAACAACTTGTTCAGTTCATTCTTCTTCGTGCTGTTTAATCAAACTGTGCCTCTCCACTAATTCCCGTCCACTAATATAAAAACATACTTTGGTTTCTATTTTAATAACAATAATAATAATGGCAATAGTCCATTTCCTTAAGCATATTGTCCCCTCCAGCTACCATTTACCTCTCTTGCTACACCATCCTTCATTTGAAGAGCACAGTTGTATTAATCAGCTTTCCCATTGCTGTACACAATACCTGACATTCACAAGTTAAAAGAGGAGAGATTTAATGTGGCTCACATTTTAAGGTGACTCGGTCCATGATTAGCTGGCTTCAAAGCAGAAGCATAATGGTGAAAAGGTGGTTACGCTGTTTAATTTATGGTGACCAGGAAGCAGAGCTGGGGAACAGCAAGGGACCACATATATATAGTACCCAAAGCCATGCCTCCATGACTCAGCCAGAAACACCCAAAGGGAATTGCTGGACCTGTTCTCGAGGCAGACCCCAAAGCCTATCAAGTTTACACTCCACCCTAATGGCCACAGTAGTCTTCACTTAGAAGCTTCACTTCCTCAACTCCCTTCCACTCTTCTGCCTGTTACATACTGGCTTCTAGCCTCACCAGTTTACAGGCCACACTCCCCACCAAACCACCTCCCTCCTTCCACTGGTCAGAACCAGTAGTAGAGATCCCTTCTTTCTTCTTTAGGATTTAGTGCAGTTTTAGACATGCCCTCTGGAAACTCTGTCCTGCTAGCTCTGGTGATTACACTCTTGACTCAGGCTTCCCTTAGATCTTTACTTTTGGGCTTATTTTCTGGCTTCCATCCTGCTACTCCTCAAACTCCAGTGTGCCCTAGGTTCTGCCTTGGGTATTTCTTTCACTTTCCCAATACCCAACCCAATACTATCCCTTGCATACAGGAACCCCTCGATAAATTCGGGTTATTAATTCATAGAGTTTTTAGATCAATTTTGTCATTTGTCTCAAAGCTCCCCTCTCCTTACAGGGTAGATGTCAACCTCCTCAGCCTAGAATTATTAGCCTTCTACTAGCTGTTCCTCCCTCTTACCTCTCCCTAAGCTCTGCAGTACACCCTGCCGTCCCAGTTCTGCCTCTGAAACTTTACCCAGGCTGTTTCTTCTTCCTGATATCCTCTCCACATCCCCCATTCTACCTACATAAATCACACCCATCTTCTGCAATCTAGTTAAAATTTCTCTCTCTTCTCAAAGTCATTCCTGACTACGAAGCAAAATAACAGCCAACTCTCCTCAGACTCTCTACCTTTTATATAACTCACTCAGATGCACATTTCCAGGTTACTTAACTGTTTGGAGAAAACCCTGGTAGGGTAGATGGGTGTACACAGAGATAGGTTTTGGGGGTGTGAAGGAGTGCTCAGGCCCGAGGGGAGTTTCTCGAAGGACATAGAGCTTTATTTATGGCCTATCCCTATTGTGAAATATACTCACAAACATCTACTTGGGCCTCAAGAAATACTTAGTAGAAACTGATTTTAAACTGCCAATCCTTACTCTTTGTGCTTTATACTGG
This sequence comes from Erethizon dorsatum, assembly GCA_028451465.1. Lineage (NCBI taxonomy): Eukaryota > Metazoa > Chordata > Mammalia > Rodentia > Erethizontidae > Erethizon > Erethizon dorsatum. The sequence continues at coordinate 81,083,413 of CM051838.1, read as the reverse complement.
AAGGTAGAACTCCCTGAAATCCCTACATGCTCCCCAAGACAAACACTTACATGTGCCATGTGTGGCATGATGAGCCCTGAGGAATTGGGAAAAGAAATAGTCCAATGACATTCCCTGAAAAACTAATCCAGGAACCAGTGACAGGTGAAAGAATAAACAAAATGTGGCAAAATTGAATATTTTTCAATCATATAAAATGAGATTTTTGCATAAGCTACAAAATGAAAGAGCCTTAAAAACATTATTCTGGGCTGGTGATCTAGCTCAGCGGCATAAGCGTCTGCCTGGCAAGTGTGAGGTCCTGAGTTTGGTTCCCAGTACTCACAAAGAAAAAAAAAAACATTGTTCTTAGCTGGACATGGTGGCTCATACCTGTAATCACAGCACTCAGGAAGCTGAGGCAGGATGATCACAGGTTCATGGCCAGTTTAGACTACACAGCGAGTTCAAGGCCAGCATGGACTAGATCATGAGGAACTGTTTCAGGAAAAAAAAAAAAAAAAACCTTAGTGAAATAAGCCTAAGATACAAGGATACAAGGACAAACACTGTATGATTCCATTTATATGAGCTACCTAAATAGGCCTTTCATTGAGGCAGAAAGTAGAATAGAGGTTACCAGGGCCTAAAGAATAGGGAGGGAGAGTTATTATTTAATGAAAATGGAGATTTTATTGGAGATGATGAAAAGTTTTTATTGGCGATGATGAAAAAATTTTATTGGGGATGATGAAAAGTTCATGGAGCATAGTAGTGGGAGGGGGAGAGAGAGGTTGCGTCTTATGACGAGCAGACTTTGAAGAGGACAAGAAGAGCATTTGCCTGTCCGCCCACTTTCCATCCTCCCCTCAGGGCTGCACACTGACAGGCGGCCGGAAGCAGCTGAGAAACAGTATCTCAATACCCTGGCTGTGTCGGCACTTCCCTTGGCGTCTCCACTAGCAGGGAATCCCTCCAGCAAACAGATATACCAAACCTTCAAAATGCACCAGAGCACCTTTGCAGCTCAGCCTCTCCACAGCGGGGAGCGGGCTAGGACCAGGGAGAATTTACGCTCTCTTTAGCAGTCAGTCCACCCTCTGAGCTGCAGCTTACCATGGGATCACGGGAGTAAAAAGTCCCAACCATGTGGGGCTTAAAAAATGTATAGTCCATAAAATGCTTGTAATGGTAGATGTACAGAATAGACTCTCAATGATGCCTGCTGTTACCTTAATAAAAGATTTATTTTACCAGTATTTTACCTTCCAAAAATGGAGTTCAGCATTATCCTTTTAAATACCATCAGGAATATTGAAAGCTCTTCTCATTTATAGGTTCTCAAAAATGAGGACTTGTAAATTTACCAAAGGTTTGACAGTAGTACACCAAAAAACATACCACAAACCACTGGCTAGCTTTGGCAGACGCAGAGGGCGACAAAAGGAATGGATGGAGAGGGAAAAGATTCAGGACCGTTGAACCTGTAGATTCACTGAGTAATGGGCATCCCCAGCCCTCCCCTTCCCCGGGCTGTGCCCATCTCGGCATTTCCAAAGAGCAGAACAGCTGTGCTGTCCTGTACTTGGTGGCACACAACTAAATCTAAACGAACACACCTGACAAATGCAACTGAAAATGAGGAAATAACCTGGTGATGCCCTTGAGACTGAGCTCATCTTCTGATATCATTGTGTCAGGTGATATGAGTCATTTCCTCCTAAAAGGAGGCTTTGCCTCTGTCCTTCACACACTCTGGATCAGGGAGAGATAATGCTGGAAATTAGGGATGAGAGAATTATTAAGTCAGCAGACTCTCTGCAATAGACAAGAAAAGAACTTGAGGTAATCAGATATTTAAAATGAAAAACATAAAACAGGAAAAGTAGATAATGCTCCATGCTGAGCACTTAGAGAACAAAGCAAAGCAAAACACAATTTTCATCTCTAGGAGCAAAGACTTTCTCTCTGGATTTTCCTGTTCACTTTCCCCACACCATGCCTGCACTGAGCTCCAGGACAAGTTCTGACAGGAATGCAAGGGGTGCGGCAGCATGGGGGCGAACCACAGGACGTGGGAGGGGATGATGGGGAAGAATCATTTACAGAAATCTCCAAGGAATGCGGGAAAGGCAAAGTTACCGCACGGGGGAAATAAACAAGGATGGTGCCCTAAGTCCATCGCTGAGTCTTTTGTTCATACCAACAATTACATAATTGCATCTGGAATACTCTGGGTAGATCATCTGAGAAATTTCTTACCTTCTTCAAGTCTTCCAAATGCTCTCTAGACCTTGGAAATAAGGATAAAATGAATGAATATGTATTCAATTTTTTTCAGATATACAGCTACATGTATCTTCTTTACATCATTGATAAATAGTTTAGTTCAATATTCCACAAAATATCCAACTCATATTTGGTAATATAGCAAATTTCACATAATCAATGTTAAGAACAGGGATAAGATATAAGAAAGAACATTAAATATATTTTAGGTTTATCAATTAGTATTCGTACTACATAGTGTTCGTGCATGCACATACATACACATATACATACACATATACACTTACATAATAACAGTGAATACTGATCACAGATTTCCTGTAAGCCAAGCATTTCTAAATTCTTTGTATTAACTTATTTAATCTTCATAACTCCCCGTGCAGTAGGTGCTAGTAACATTCATATTGTACAGATGAGGAGACAAACAACGGAAGTTGAGAAAATTGTGCAAAGACCCTGCAGTGCACATATGAAAATTGGGGTGCAAAAGCCACACTCTTAAAAGGAAAAATTGATACATACAAATGCACATTTATCCACAGACTTAGCTCTCTGACCTGGGCCTTTCATATCTACATTAAGTACTCAGAAAGCCTCTTATTACTCACTGAACATGTTGAAATGACTGCAATAATTGTCAAAACAATTTTTTTTAAGAAATTGTTCCAAACTGAATCTACTTGGAAAATCCAGAGCAAGCCAATCCATGGAGGTTTGAACATATTATATTAAAGATTTTTTTTCTTTTTGTCTTCAATGATTTGAGGAGTTTTCATGAGCTGTGAGGACTCAAGGGAGCGAGTCAAAGTACCTTGTAGAAATTCTGAATACCACCGCAACTAGCTGCCAAGCATAAATCAGCATCTAGCTATTTTCCACCCTATTTGTAAAAGTGCAGCTATGAGACACGTCTAAAATACAAATCTAAGTACATTTACCTGAAGATGGTACTTTTAGCAATAACCTTTTCAAACAAATAAATACCATCTATCAAAAGCAAAGTAATTGCACCATGTAAAAATGTTGGGTATGGAATATTTAAAGTACTGCTTAAGCTGTTGTGATAAATAGAGGATTCCACCTGACCTCAGCTCCACGCTAGCTGCCCCAGAGCTTAACACTGCCACCAGCTCCGATCTGGTTGTTACTGAAAGAAGAAATATAACTGAATCATACACCACTTCCATATTTCCAGTGAATGTGCTAAGAGGTTCTAAGATTTCGTGCTCAGGATGAATTCAGACTGCAAGATCACCCTAGCATATGTTCAATATTATTTTCTGGATCAATTTTCTTCTCATAGGTATCAGCCTATTGCCCTGAAATTAGACAAATGCCACATGTGTCTAGTGTCCCTTTCTATATTCTTTCTCAACAACTGCACATTCATTTTCTTTAGCAAAATCAACCAGGAGAAACATCAGTACAAAAAGAAATTCCAACGTCTTTGAAGCTCCAGATTTATAGAAAAGTAGATAAAAGCCAGAACCATATGATTTTCTGAGCAAATGCAGATGTCACCTATTGGTAGTGTTTCATTTGACAACAGTTTTTGATCACCAATTCATTGTCATATTCATTCAACTGGAAAACTCCAGGCACTATTTAATTATAGCTGACAGCTTGATGCATATAATAAAGTCTAACTCTAATTATTGAAATTCATAGTTCTTAAGTAGAAATTTGGGATAATCTCAAATACAGATCTTGGAACTGAATTTTGAGGGGGAGGGGAAATTCCACACTGTGTTCTAATACCTAAGTACAGAAAAATTCTTTGAATTCTCTACTCACCCCCCAAAACACAGCATTTGAGAACAGCAGCATTGCAAGTTCTGCTCAATCACTTAAGCTAAATAAAGTTTTGATTTCAAGCAAAAATTTTAAAAGACCATTTTGTATATCTTTATAACATAAAGAGTCTAAGTGGAAAGTACACTTCCAAAAACAAACAATTCAATAGCCACGTCAATTGGTAAAGATAACTACTAATTTGGGCATTCCAAAGCCTAAAAACATCTGTCATTCTTTGTTATAAGCAAAACCAAAGAAAGGTCAAAAGGCTTCTTTTGAACACAACTTTATGGAATATGGATTTATGTGACTATCAATTTTTTTTAAATCCACTCAGTAGAAAGGAGTTAAATGCAATTTGTAAGCTTTGGGTACCCTGGCTTTACGCAAACTGTGGGCAGAAGAGGAAGTCTGGTTGGTACACACCATGTCTGTAGCTAGCACTGTGAACTACTATTGTTTCCATCTTAATAACTTTTCAGATTAAAAAGCTGAACACAGAATTTACACGCTTCCTACAGTCCACATGATGCTGAAGAATGTTCACAGGCCTCAAACCTACATTACATTTATGTCTTTACTCAAGTCATGCCTCTGAAATGTAAATCAACAGTGACCAACAGACCGAATAGTACAGACCATTCGATATAACTTACACCTAACATTTCTAAACTCCACAAAAAGGTGTAATAAAATTATATTAAATAATGATAATAATATATTAAAATTCACAGCAAAATAACAAAGTCAGTTGTCTTGGTCACCTTTCCCATTGCCAGGACAAAATACCTGACACTTGCATCTTAAAGGTGGAGGAGTTCATTTGGCTCACAGTTGGCTGGCTCCAAGGCCAGAAGCCATGGTGGGAAGGCCGGGGCCAAAAAGAGCTTCTCAGGGCAGTGGTGACCTGAAAGCACAGTGCAAAGGGAAGGGTTGGGAAGGAAACAAACTCTTCCAGACCAAGTCCCCAGTATCCACCTCTTCTGATCAGACCCCGCCCCCTACTAACAAGTTGGCTATAAGCTCCATAACCCACTCACCTTCCAAAAGCCCACCTGTGAGTGCCTGAGGCTTTTGGGGGACATCTAGATATAAACCATAATATAAGTAAAATACATTAGTAGCTTCAAAGAACTGTGGAAAGGAAAACATTTTCGTCTCTCTTATACTACCACCAACTGCCATGTTAAAATTAGAATCATTCTAGTGAAAATTTCATTTATTTTGGATTCTTTTCTCTTGGTTTAACCATGAATATCCAAGAAGAGGAGAACTCCTTGAAACAGAAGTGATATATTTTCTAAAAGTGACAGAAGTACCCTTTATTAACATAGTCAGTATGCCAATCACTTGACTTATTTAAATGATTTATTCATTTAAAAATGCACCTGCCTTGGGAAGCAGAAAATACATTTAGTAAATTTACGCAGCAAATGTGAAATGTGTGTACATGTTTAAAGAGATGTATGTATATGGATGCTTACATAAGGATATTTTATACACAATTTGAAACTTAAATAGTGAAAAGGTCTTAATATTAATGTTCATTTTGTTCAATATCTGCTCTCAGAAGAGTCATTGGCTCTTTTTGCAAAATAAATACATAGTTTATGTGATATTATTTGGGGATGTTATGAAATTTTTCTCTAATTTATGATACTTTCATTATTTTTTCATTCTACTTACTTCCTGGGCAATTTTATTTAAAATGGGTAATGGTTCATCCATGATGTGTTCTTAAAAAAAATGTATAAGCCAACCTGAATACCCACTCCCAGCATTTTTTAAACAGGAGCTGTAGAAACCTGCCTCCTCATCAAAACCACATACTTCAAATAAATTTAGGGTTATGTTCACAGAGTCTATTCATGAAACCACTCCATACTAAAGGGAGAAAGTTTTCAATGGTTTGGAAAATCAAAGTGAACAGTGTATCACTAAAGTTAGAGGTTGTGCTGAAGTCTGGATATTTGATTTACATAGTGCTGAAAACTCTACAGAGTAGGTGCTACGAGGCTTGGGGAAGTGACTGGGTCGTGGGTGTGTATTCATCAGTGCACCAATCCACTAGAAGTTTGTAGTAAATGTGGTGTTGGGAGGCAAAGCCTAGTCAGAGGAGGTGGGTCACTGGGGATGTGGCCCGGAAGGGTGCATCTTCCCTCCCTCCTCCCTTGATCTCTGCTCTGGTCTGCTTCCTACACCATGCCATGAGCTGTTTCTTGTCCGCCATGCCCCTCTGCCATGCTGCCATGCCTCGGATCCAGCAGACTATACAAACCTCTACAAACTGTGAGCTAAAATGAACATTTCTTCCTTTAACTTGTGAGGGTTGGGTATTTTGTCCGAGCAACAAAAAAGTAATTAAGTATGTGTGAGATGTTTACAGTTTACTTCTTTCGTAGAAAAGTTAATAAATTTTATAATTTCATAAGGGAATTTGCAAACATCCTGTATTTTAAAACCCCACCAAACATGTCAGAGGATCTCATTGAGGTTAGAAACCACAGCTGTAATGTGAACCCTGAAATAGGGCCTTCTCCAGGGGAGACACAGGGCAGTGGACTCAATGACCAATGTGCCTATTACTTTGGAGTGAACAACACTCTCAATAAATGGAAATTTTTATATTACCATATTGTCATGGATTTTAGATTATCTTGATCATTTCCTTTAAAATAATAACATTCTTGTAATTTTCATTGGGGTTGACACTGTGTGGACATTCAAGAACCTGTGGAATATAAAGGGAAAAACTCAAAATAAGAGTCAGAAAAATTTGTATGTACAATCTCTATAGATCTAATTCTAAGCTTATTGTAAAAAGTTATATACTTTATATAGGAAAGTTATAAACATTTTATAAAGTAATATCCTAAAAATTAAGTCAGTTCACACATTTCTGATTGTTTTCCTTTCTTTTCTAAATGCATTTAGGATAAAACTTCACTTGAACATCGGCTTTGAATGGTGAGTTTAGTCTAAATACAAGGGTTAAGATTTGGAAAGGCAATAATAGCCAATTAACTCTGAATAACCAAATGTGTATATATAATTTACAACCTATACCACAAGACATGAACAGTCTTAATCATTTTCTTTTATTTCCTTTAATATTGACACAGTGCCTGAAAGGTAAATTCTTATCTGCATTTTATTGTTGAGGAAACTAAGTCATAAGTGCAATGAAATGACTTTCCTAAAAGCATGTAGTTCTTAACAAACAAAGCCAAAATCTGGAACAATTCTCTCTGGCTCCAAAGCCTCTGTTGCTTCTCCAAGATGTCCTAAGGTATTGATGGCAAACCTTTAGAGACCGAGTGCCCAAACTGTGACCCAGAACCTACTTATTTATGACAAAGTGCCGACACTGCAATTAAACCTGAATATTGAGGTTTTAGTTTGGAAAAAGACAACTCACACACTTGGCTCCCATGCTGACAGAGAGGGCTCTGCGTGCCCCCTGCGTGGCCATAGGTTCGCCACCACTGTCCTAAGGCATATCTCATCAAGTCTACAGCCACTGTTTTACCATGTGATATGTTTAAATTTGAGGGATTCAGTAGAATTTTACCAAACCTTCAACATTAAACACCTTAGGGATTAGAATTTGACCATAGGCCATAAGGAAAAATTGCAAGTTAAGTTAAAACCTTAAATGCCACATAGAAATAAAAATCTGTTTATAGGTCTCATTTTCGGGGGAGGGGGGGACAAGTTTCATCTGATATCCATGAGTCAACAAAACATATATGTCTTATTTTGGAGTTGAGTGGTATCAACCTCAGATACAGTACAAGTTTTGGCTCTAAGAATGAGTCATGCTGGGGTGACGATGGGAAGAAACCTATAGCTCGCATGGAGCCGGCTATCTTTGGTTCACAGCCAGCCCAGAAGATGAACGATCACGGACCCGCCTTTAAGGAACTATCGGCTCTGCTGGTGACACAGGTGGGATTTCCCTGATCAAAATGCTTGGGACCAGAAGCGTTTGGGATTTGGCGTTTTTTTTCAGATTGTGGCATATCTGCACATACATAATGTGATATACTGGGCATGGGACCCAAGGCTAAACACAAAATTCATTTATGTTTTACATCCACTTTACACATAGCCTGAAGGTAATTTTACACCATATTTTTAGTGCATTTATGCCATGACTACAACCAGTCACATGAGGTTGTGGGACTTTTCCAACTTAAGGCATCATTTTGGTGCTCAAAAAGTTTCAAATTTTAAAGGCTTTTGCATTTTCAAATAAGGGATCTCAACCTATACTAGGAAAGTTGTCCCAGTGTAAATGGAAAATTCTGGTAGCAAGCAACCATAGCATCCACCCAGAAACATGCCCTCCACTTCATCTGGCATGATAAAATCTCTCTCCTCCTTAGGACCAGCTATAACTTCTAAGGGAAAGAGTACAAGGTGAAAATTCAGGAAATTCAGGGTTCCCTATTACTTTAAAAAAAAAAAAAAAAAAAAAAAAAGAGAATGAGTAAGGCTTTCAGAAGAGCAGCAGCATAGCACTAAACCAAGCACAGGGCCCTCTAAGGGCAGGCCTTACTTAACAGCACAACTAACACATACTCTTCCAAACACATACAATGCTTACTGGGAGAGGCTGATCTTTATTCCAGGTGAATAATGGTGTTTTTTAACTGGATGGGGTTTTTAGGAAGTACAGACCTCCTGCATACAGATTTGGTCCTTGCTCAGCAACTGACCCACATGCTCATTCAGCTCTGCATTCAGCCATTCAAGGCCAGGAGCTCATTCGGATCTCACAAGCAATGTGCAAAACATAATTCAGAAGTTGGCGATCTGGTGTCACGCTCTGGAGCAAGATTTTAAACTGAACTGTTTAAGATAAAGTGGCATTTCTTAAGGCCCAACTTCATTAACACATAGATGATTCACATATATGCTTGTTTTCTCAAAACGAAACACATTTATAACAAAAAGTGTCAGTGCAATGTAGCTATTAATTCTCTTCCCTTCATAAGTTCAAAAAATGCCATATCGTGTACCTCAGCTGCTTAGTTCCCTTTCTGTGTTTCAAACGCTCCCTACCAGTAGAACTGCGTGATCATGTGCACCATCTGTGCACGGGAGAGAAACGCATTATTATCCTACCCAGTGCTGAGGGTATTCAATCAAGAAAGGAACCAGCTCTTCAAAGAAAGGTTATGCAGAGAAGCGGCTGCCAGAAAACGCGCGGTTTCCTTCTCCTCCCCCCATCATTTGAAATTCATGAAGATGAAGTGCAGCTTTTGTTTCCCATCAGTAAGATGAGCCTTAATACACTCTTGCCAAAAGCAAGCTAACACAGAGTAATTGTTTTTCATCTAAATTGCATGTCCAACCTGCTTAGTCTTCAAAGAACATAGATGCTACAGCTTTGATACCCAACTGCAGAATGACAAAGGAGAGGGCACAAAGCGCATGGGCACGATGCGAATTTTTAATCACCACCTATCCGTCAGTGAGCCCTGGAACTCCGGGCCAGGAAGAGAGAAGAGAGCAGATTATTCACAAGGCAGATAAGGTTCCATATTTCATTTGAGACCAACTCTTTTTAAGGGGGTAAAAAAGTGATTTAGAGGGAATTAAGATTCCCCAAGGTGTTTTTAATCTCTTTTCACTCCAGGGCCAGGTGCCTCATGGAGCACTTAAAAGGATTTTAAAAATGAAAGTAAATGCCTAGAACACAGACAAGAGATATCCATCTACACAAAGCATCTTCCTTTTCTTTTAGAAAAAAGTGGTTTCAGCTTTATGAATTTCACATTTAGACATTTTACAATTTTGATGTTATAGTTCTTATAGACTTCTGTGCTATGTACACTACACAAAATACATAAAAAGGCAAAAATTATCAATATCTTTTTTTTATATATCAAACCTCCTTTATGTCAGTAAGTGAGTTCATTTAATTGCACATAACTGCAAAGTGTTTGCAAGGAGGTCTATGTGATGTGAATTGAAACCATCCAAAGAGAATGAGCCAATCTGTTCCAATGCCACCTTGCCAGGCTAGAGATGCTACAAAAAGCTGTGAGGTGTTTGTCATTGAGCCCCAGGCTTCATTGTGTAGCCAGGTGCTGAGACAAAAGATTTGATTCTCTTTATTGTGTTTGTTCCAGTTAATTTAATTCTTCTTGCCTAGTTTAAACTTCTATTTTCTAATTACATTCTCAAGCTCTACCGAGATGGGAGTGCTACTATACCTTTGCTTGAACTTAGAAAATGTGAGCATAAACTAAATTACTTCAATGGCTGTCAGTAAATTGTGCTATTGTCCTGTATCATCCAAACATTAGACGCTTTGACCCCAGACAGCCTGGTAATGGAAAGAATCACCCAGCCTGAGACTAAACAAGAGAAGAGAGACAGGTAAGGACATCATGCTGAGAAAGCCAGCACAGAACAGCATGCACAGATTGGAGATATGGGTATTAATGTCAGCTCCACAGCTAAATGAGCTGGACTGCTGAGGCCAGTCACCTGAACCCTTGGGGTCCCAGTGTCACCTATAAATTGAGAATCCTTGGACCATCTCTAAGGTTACTCTCCCAGTGCTAATAAATGTCTATAATTTCAATATATACTTTTCTTCTTGAGAATTAATTTCAGTTTTGAAACAGCATACCTTTTTCCAAAGTTAAAATTTTTGACAAAAATACTTAGTTAATTATGTCTTACACCTGAAGGACATACCCTACCATCAAGATGTTATTAAAAACTGAAAGTATTAGCATCATGTCAGAGCTTTAAACATAAAATGTCAATTTACAATGCTCATACTACAGACCTATGAATGTCTAGAAACAAGCTGAAATGAAATATCTTAATATAGATGTTTTCTTCAGACCCATCACCTAGCCTTTTATAACACATTTAGAAATGCTATAAGAATTGCCTGTGCAACTAACCGTATGATTTAGAAGTTTGTACAACATCCATCAAGGTCCAGGTATTTCTTATACATGCAGTTCAGCTAGCCAGGACATATCTACAAGCCAGGAAGTTAAGATGCTTGATTGTGGCTTTTAGAAAACTCAACAAGCAAATATAACCTAAACTTGCAGGGCATACCACCAGCTTTTGCAGAGGCCTGGCTGGATCTAGATGCTTTATGTTGTCGGGATGCGGTCTGTTCCTGAGTTTTGACTCTTTCCTCAAATATCTGCTGTGTTCTTAGGAAAGCTTTTTGTCAAAGGTCAAAGATGGCCTCTTGCCCATACTAGCTTTAACTGGACACTAGCAAGAAAAGAACATACAGCAACTACTAAATATAATCTCAATTTCATAGACTTTTCTTTTTTTATGTTAAACTAGAGTAAGTGGTCAGATGGTATTATCTAGTGATTAGAAAGCCAAACCAAACTTTTCCAGTATCACCATGGAATACTTTGAGAATACAACCTCCATTTGGTCTCTGCCAAAATAAACTATTTCATTTTAATGTCAAGTTCCCTGGCCTGACATAATAATTTTAATAAATGTGATCACAAAATTCCTTTGTTTTGCCTCAGTTTGCAGAAAGATTAATGTATGAGAAGACCATAAGTACAATGAAATAGAATATTTAGAAGTCCAGGATTCTGGCAGTTCAAAAAGCCCTTTAAACTCTTTTTCATCACCAATAAAGAGAGTGCCACGTGAAATAATTCTAAGGTTTATTTCAACTATGGAAATGTCATGAGTCTAGGTGCTCCTGAAATTGCCATTAGCACAATGTAGGCTTTGGCCTTTGCTTACATAATACCACTTTTTCCTCCACAAGGGAAATCTATCACTCAGAAATCTGAGAAACACCAACTAGTGAGTAGGTCAGAAATATTCAGCAAGAGGTGAAAGCATTTCAAAGTTTTGCAGGAGGTAAATAGAAAAGCCAACGGTCCATTATCCTAAATACTTCGATTTCTACAGGAAAATAGGCAGGCACACAGAAAGCAGCCAACTCCAGCTTCAATACGAACTGAGTGGCCACATATTGATCTTCTGTCCGACTGGGTCACAGGAGTGCTGGTGTACATTAAGTAGAAAAAGGACTGAAAATTACATTAATTCAAGTGGCTAAATCAATATTTAATAGTGCAGTTAGTGGTAGTTGACCTTAAATGCACCTTTAATAAAACAAAGGTGATCGAGGCCAGCCTCCAGCATATGCCACTCAGAAATATGAATTAATGCAGAACAGGTACGTTAAAGAACCCTACTAATGCAGATGCCTTTGCAGTGTGGTCTGACTGCAAGGAGAAGGTCAAAGCTGCTCTCGCAACAAAGGCAACTGAAATTTTATTCATGTGATGCTGTGTCTTCATTTATCACCTCTCTCCCTGTCTCAAGAACTCAACAGCCTTGATCTCAGCACATTTAGAAGTAGGAAAAGGATTTCTACAACTATTTCCCCTGCAAATTATTTGTAAATCTTTAGTGATAGCTTTGTAACCTTGAGCACATTTTTCATGGGCAAACATAGATGTTACCAGTGGTTACTCTAGGAACTCTGATGCCTTACTGTAACGCTATTTGCATATATTTACATATAAACATATAGTTTTGTACTCTACTTGCTTTAAAGATTACTGAAATAAGTTTGTTTATATTAAAAGGAACACGGAAAGGAAAAAAATGAAAATAGAGACAATCTCTTCAAGATGTCAGAGAGCTATCTCAGATGCTGTTAGCTACAAGGCTCATAGATGTAAGACTTTTTAAATTGCCTTGCTGCCCATAAAATACCTTAAGCTATACAGTATTTTAGTTATCACTATTAAGGACTTGGTGATAACACCAAGGGAAAGGTCAATCTGAGAATCTATTTCAATACACCTTAAGGCAGCAGGAGACTCTGAAATTCACAGAGGAGCTCAAGGATGGTTTACATGATTTTGTGACCTATAGATGCCTGTGCCATCAGTGCCATTTCCCTTGCATCCTGGTTTGGATGCAAGGACAAATGTGTGATAATTAGAAATCTCTCTTGAGACATTTCCTTTTGATTTGTTATTTAGTGATAGCTCCAGTTCCTCTGCAGCCTTGCTTCTATCAGGTCTGTCTGCTGGTTACCATGGCAATGTGGCTCAGTGCATCCTATGAGCTAAATCAGCATTCTGCCACATCCAAGCTTCTGGCAGCAGAACTTCTGAGAATTGGGCAGCAAGTTTTGAGATTGAATGTAAAATCAATTGCTTGAAAATATGATCATGTGCTTGACAGTGGAGGGTGACATTCCACAGAGCGAGGTCATATTTTCTTTGTCATCAGGTTATGAAACAAATATCTGATCTTCCATAGGGCCAGACACAGAAGCACTGGGCAGGGAGGGGGCTGGCAATAAATGTTATGCTCTCCAACTAATGCCGAGACATGACAAGAGGTAACTTATGATGCAAAGATAGCCAAGCAACAGCTTAGCTCCTGAGAATTCCCTAAGCCCAAGAAATCCTCCATACAAACCAGTAGCACACCCTTCTTTTCACACTGTCTTTGTGTTAAAATATTCACTGGGTTTAAGACACCCATGCTATAAGGAAAGAAGGAAAACTATATTCACAGGTGAGATGATATCGTATAGAGTAAATCCTGGGACATCCACTCATAAAAAGCATTCAATCTAATACACAAGTTCTCAAAGTTGCAGCATACAAGATTAATTCTATTTCTAAACACTATGAATGAACAATGCAAGAAAAAAAGAACTGTATTTACAATAGCATCAAAAACTGATTCAGAATATGAAAACTACAAAATCATCTAAAGGAACTGAAGAACACCTAAGCAGAAAACATCCCATGTTCATGGATCAGAAAAGTTAATACTACAAAAATATCAACCTTCTCCCCAGTTGATATACAGAGTGAATGCAATACCTATCAAAATCCTAGCTGCATTTTTAGAAGAATTTAGCAAGCTGATCCTAAAATTCATATGGAAGTATGAGAAAGCCAGAATAACCAAAACATTCTTGGGGAAAAAAAGGACTCAGATTTGAAAGATACAGTATAGTACAAAAAAAAAAAAAAAAAACTACAATAATCAAGACACTGTGGTTCTGGCATAAGGGTAGATAAGCAGATATAGTAGAATGAGAGCTCTCACATAAATCCTTACTTTTACCATCAATTGATTTTTGACAAAAAAAAACTGCAATTCAGTGTGTAAAGAATAATGCTTTCAATAAGTCATACTAGGACAAATAGCCATGTGCAAAAGAACGAAGTGAACCCCCCATCTTAAACAATATACAAAAATTAATTCAAAGTATCTTAAAAACCTGGATGTGGTGTTAAAATAATTAGAAAAACACATGATCTTCATGATGTCTTTGATATGATACCAAAAGTAGAAGTGACAAAATGTTTTCTTTTAATTGGACATCAAAATTGAAAACATTTGTGCTTCAAAGGACACAATTAAGTACAAAGTTAATCCACAAAATATTTGCAATTACATATCTTATAACTTGTATCCAGAATATAAAAACTCGTACAATAAAAAGACAACCCAATTTAAAATGAGCAGAGCATTTTAATAAGAATTTCTTGAAAGAATATATAGAGAGAATATATATATACATATACATATACATATACATATATATGACCAATAAGAACATGAAAAGATTCTCAACATCATTAATTATCAGGAAAATATGAATGAAAACCACAGTGAGCTACTTCTTACTCACAAGAATAGCTATAATCAAGGGGCCGGTGAGACGGCTCAGCGGCTTAAGCGCCTGCCTTGCAAGCGCGAAGGCCCGAGTTCGACTCCCGGAACCCACATACGAAAAAGGGGCCGGTGATATCGCTCAGTGGCACGGGCGCCTGCTGGCGCGCGAGGTCCTGAGGTCGTCCCCCCGGTACCCACAAAAAAAAAAAAAAAAAAAAAAAAAAAAAAAAAAAAGAATAGCTATAATCAAAAGATTTAATTTCTTCTAAAAAGGCTTCTATGATTTTGATAGATATTGAATTCAGTCTGTATATCAAGTTTTAGAGAAACTGGAAGCTTCATAAATTGCTGGTGGGATTTCAAAATAATGCAACCAATGGGGAAAACACTTGGAAGTTCATCAAAAAGTTCAATATGGAGAGTTATCATTTGAGCCAGCCGTTTTACTCCTAAGAGATGTGAAAACACATCCACATGAAAACTTGTTCATCAGAGTATTATTTGTAATGGCCAAAGAAGTGGAAAGAACACAAATACCCACCTATTGATGAATGGATAAATAAAATGTGATACATAGAGATAAATGTAGATCCATACGATGGATTATTATTAAGCCAAAAAAGGAATGGAATACTAATATATGCTACAATACAGATGAGCCTCAGAAACCCTCTGCTGAGCGACACTGTGCCATACTTGGGGTCTGGGGTGCCCTTCACAAGGCCAGTGTTAGAGGGCTTGGTCCTCCCGGCTTGACACACCAGGTGGAGGGGCAATGGGAGAACTTCCATGCACGGGGCACACTGTGAAGAGGGTACCGAAAGCCAAGCCTCTCTGCACTGCCTCTCTTCACTTCCCAGCCATGAAGTAAGAGGTTTTTCTCCTTCCTGTGCTTCTACCATGGTGTGTCTGCCACAGGCCCAAGTACTGGGGCTGACAGATCATGGACTAAAGCATGAGCCAAAGGAACCCTTTTCTCTTTATGGTTTGATTTTCTCAGGTATTTAATAAAGTTATGGAAAGCTGACTAACACACACAAAAGGCAACATGGGAAGTAGGTCAGCACTTTCCTGGAGCAGGGGAGTTTCAGAGGGGGAGTTGTTGCTAGTGGGTTATCAGGGCTTGGGGGTGGAATGTTCCAAAACTAGATAGTGATGTACCTTAACAACTCTGAATATACTAAAAACAACTGGATTATATGCCTTTAAATGGTGAATTGCATAGTACGCAAATTATATCTCAATAAAACTATTAAAAAGAATAGACATCATACTTACTCTTAGGTAATAACAAGGAATTATCAGCCAACTCTGAAAGGTTATGACACTAATTCATCTTGGAATATACTAGGAGTGTAGAGGAGTGCTAATTCAGGAAAGGTATTTTAATTTGTTTTCACCCTTTATGTATACCCAAGCACCAGAAAGTACAAGGATTTGATTTCCTTTTCATAGCTTAGAAATAGTTCCTCTCCACTGAATTCCCACTTCTGTAATAGCAGAATGGTTATCCCTATCTTCAAAAAGAAATGTCTTTACTTATTTTTTTATTTTTTGAGATAGGGTCTCATTGTATACTTAGGCTGGCCTGGAATTCACTATGTAGGCCAGGCTGTTCTTGAACTCACAGCAATCCTCCTGCCTCAGCCTCCCAAGTGCTGGGATTACAGGCATGAACCACAATGCCCTGCAAAATGTCCCTTTTTAAATGGTCTTTAAACACAAGATAGTTGATTAATCATTTGGGGGTTGTTTTAAACTAAAATGCTTAAAGATTAGTCGGCACTAGCTAACTGTCATAGTCACTCCCAATCAACAGCCTAAATCAGAACTGTTCTTGAATTTTAGAAAGAATCAATTGCACTGAAAATGTAAATTTCTGTATCAAAAAGCCTTCTCTGTGTTACACAATGAACATACATCCGTCAAGCACAGAAATTACAAACTCAGCTTCCTACAAGGTCCGGGCAGGAAACCAATATTGGTAAAGGGGGTTTTGAAGAGTCTGTGATAAACTGGCAAGGACATGGCCATATGAAGGGGGCAGCTACTACTCAGCTATAGCAGATGGTTGCTATGTAAAAGTGTGGGTCCAGAGTTACCAAATCTATTTTACAAGCTACCTGAAGGTATTATGTAAAAATTGCTCATTTAAAAAAATCAGAAAACTTCAAAATATTTTAAAATATGAGAGCCAGCCAAAAGTTATCTGTACTCTGGATCAAACTGTGATTTTTCATCTCTTACATACATTTCTATCAGTGTGCTTATCACTATGTATTAAAACTATGGTTATGTACTTATATCAATACTAGAACATACACTCTTATTTTTTGTATACCCAATATATGTAAGCAAAAATATATTGACACAGAACAGCTCGTATAATATATCTTTTACTTTGTGGTTCAGATTCCAAAAGACTTGTTGGAGAAGTTTATAAGGAATGAAACAAGATATAGTTACACAGACAAATATTTGAGCAAGAAGATACTCATCATAGCATTATTATTTACAATTAAAACTTAGGAAAAAGTGTCCAGAGCTGGAGTTATCATTAATCAAATTAATAAATCATAAAATGGATTATGAAGAAACCATGGAATTTTAATGGTATGGGAAAATACTTATGATGCAACGTTACCTGAAAAAAATCAGATACAAGATCACATAATATGTTCTCAAGTACATACAGTATTTTTAAAAAACTAGATGAAAATCAAACAATGTTAAAACATGATCAAGATTGACTTACTTTTGTGTTTTTCCTATAGATCTATCCCCAGATGAGCTTATCATTAGAAAACCTAAAATTCAAGAAAACGTTGACTGTTATATTTCTTATCTTCCTGGTGATGCTGTCTAAAATATTTGTTATAATAATAATTATACATTTACTGATAAATCTAGCTAATATACTCAATTCTTTAATTAAGAATTCATAGGGATAATATAGTCATGTAAATTGTACATACAAATTATGAACTGCTTGCAAATTGTATTTTTCTTTTTATCACAATCTATACCAATAATCTAATAACTACTACCAGAGGCTTTATAAGGAGGGCTTTGGTCATAGGAGGATAAGGAGAAATGAGCTTATAAAAATGAAAAACTGTCATTAGAAAAATAACTCCAAGTTCAGTGGGTCCACGGTGTATCATCTTCATAAGCAAATATACCATTTTTAAAAATAAGACCCAAATCTGCCTAACAAATACCTAAACCCGAAAGTGTGATCAAACACAGAACATGCGCACTGCTGAAAAAATCATCGATGTAGAATACAGAAGATAGTGATTTTCACGTCTAACCAAGAAACACTGCAAGCTTCATTCAAAGTGCGGAATTTCATTCCAGATGCAATAAAACTTTAATTCTTTCTTGGAAACTTCTACTTCTGCTTTACATGTGGAACAAGGGTTGGCAAACTTTCTCCCCAAAAGCAGATTCTGTGGGCTTTGCAAGCTATATGGTCACTGACGCAACTACTCAATTTGTGGCCACAGAAATTGTGTAAACACAATGGCGATGGCTGCGTTCCAGAACTGTAAAACCGCATTGACTGAAATAGCTGCTGGGTCCTGCGTATCCGGCTCACAGAGCAAACCGTCCATGCTTCATGCACGAAGTCATGAGCGAATGTTACTCTCCCCCAATAATGACAAAAAGTTGAAAAAATACAAATAATTCTTTAGTCCCCGAAAGGTAAAGTTCCTAGGTTAATTAATAAACTAAACTCCAAAGAGTGCCAAGCCCTTGGAAGAAAAGACAGAACCATGATTTCACCTCTGGCAGGCAGTAGGAAGATGAGGAAACCGCCGTGGATGCAAGTATAATATTTAACAAATTTTCCAAAGACGAGTAATGTTTGGCATAATACATAATTTAGGATTCCTGAAAACCCCTGCACGCAGTGTCTACAGCCACCCATGAGCTTTGCACGGCCCTAAACCGAGCGGTCAGAAGAAAGACTGAATCAAAGCAGGTTGATGTGGAGGGAGATCTCCGCGGCACAGCTGTATCGGGCCTGCCTGAGTCAGATGGCAAAACAGGTGAATGAGGCCAAACCCGAGCCTAGGGTCCCATGCAAGACGGCAGCGCTGTATGCTTTTTCCAGAAAAGCAACGTTGCTTACCGAAGTCTGTCTCACACACAGTACAAAAACAAGAAAATATGACTCACCATCAAGACACGATCAGCTGAACCAGAAACAGCAATGGTACAGACGTCGGAATGATGAGGCGCAGACTTGAACACAGTCTTCAGAAGAATGGTAAAACTTTTTTTGTCCCCATCTGGAAAACATCAGCCTTGTTTAAGGAAGCGATCTTAATCCATTACCCATGAGCACTGTAAGCAGGTATTACTGGATGACAAAGTCACATTGTGAATGAACACCAAGCTTTTTAAGTAAAAATTAAACTGATGATGCGATGTAACATCAAGAGTAAGATACTGTTAGTAGTCAAGGTACTAAAACTAGTTATGTAATTTGGATCACTCTTTACTGGCCAACAGTGCTGCTAACAAAAATTATTCTGAAAAATAAATTATTTCTGAGAGCTTTCAAAGTAGTTACGAATCTATTAAGACATTTAATATATATTCGTTTTGTTAGATTTCTTAGCCATATCTGTTTACCGTACCACACTTTTTTGCCAAAAGAATGCATCTCTTTCAAGTGAGCTTGTCTGATTTTTGCAATGATTTTTCAATTATCTGTAATTTTGTTAAATGTGAACTTACGACTAATAAATTTGAACTTGTTGACATCTTTGAATAACTCAGATATAGATCATAATATTTTTAAATTAAGACTGTATTCTTTCTAAAGAGGCTAAGGAACTTAATAAGCTCAGAGAAAACTTAAATGGAAGCTAGTCTACTAAATTTTTTTCCAGTTAAAATGCATTGCATAAATATTTTCAGCCAAATATATTCACATGTACGGTTTTTTCCTTCCATATAGAGTGAAAATAAAACTTGTCAAATACATCTTAGTTTTTTTTTCTTTTAAATCTCACACTAAATTTTAATGCAGCAAAACTTCAGACCTTGTCAACGTTGTTCTAATCCAATATATGATTTATTCTATTGAAAACAGAGCTCTATCAAAATTTCTTTCTAGAAATTAAGATATTGCCACTTACTCTTACGAATTTTCAAAATTAAGATTTCGAACAATGTAGCTTTGACTGAGTTGTTACTTTCTTGATTTTTAGGGATAATCTTCAATGTCTTCCCACGTGCAGGTGTCATTTTCAGTTGCTAAAATTCGCTTAAAAGCTAACAGTGTTGTTTTAATATTTTGCTTAAAGGTGTTTAAACAATTTTGAATAACATGCACCAAGATTTAAAATATTAGTTTGCAAGATGTTTAATGCCATCGTAAGATATTTAGGTTGACTTAAAAGTAAGGCTCAAACATCTACAATCTGATGGGGGAAAAGAGAAAGTGTTTATTCAGTCTGGTGTTTTGTGTATATTAGCTTTCTCATGAAATTTTTGCTTTCCTAATCTTTTTTACAATTCATTATTTTGTTTGGAAAATTATTCAAGAAATGCAATGTTGAATTACTGATAATTTAAAAAGAGATAATATTAGGGCTAGGGATGTAGTTCTGTGATTGAACACTTGTCTAGCCCTCAGTTCAAACGCCAGGGCCACTAAAAAAAATACTTATGACATTGTTATACAGTATAAAACACGCTGAGTGAAAATTGCTTTAATCTTGAGCAGTGTGTATTTTTATAACAGGGAATGATCTCTTTATACATATGCTCATTGGGATCTTTATGATACTTGTTGGAAGACTCTCCTTTGATCACTATTTTTAAAATAAATCTTTGTAGAAATATAACATACATGCATCAAAGTGCACATCAGAAGTGTACAGCTTGATGAATTTTCACAAACTAAACATACTTATAACCAGCACTGGATATAGAAACAAATATTACTAGCAGACCAGGAGCCACCCCTTTTTCAGTAATTATATGCCTTCCTTCCCTCATCTCTGAAACCAGCATAAATACCACCCTAACTTTTAACATTTAGAACTAGCTTTACCTGTTTGGAAACTTTCCATGTGTGGATTCCAACACTTTGTACTCTTGTGTGTCAGCATCACGCTGTGAGATTCCGCACACGGCTGCTGGAGTTGTTCGCTCTCATTGCTGTATGGTCTCCCATTGGATGAACGCACTGAAATGTATTTGTCTATTGCACCGTTGATGGATATTTGAGTAGTTCCCAGTCTTTAGCTACTACAAACTGCTACGATGAAAAAGAACGAGCATGCCTTTTGGCCCACATAATTTTACATTTCTGTTGTGCATATACATAAAAGTATATGGACTCTTGGATGTCATTATAAATTATATGTGCACTGCATCCAAGTTCATGTACATTTCAGCTAAATAGATTTCCTTACTTGGTAAGAATATGTTACTTCAATTCTGTGTACCACTTCCGTTTTTATTCAGATTATCAGTGCATAAACAAATTTTTTTCCTCAATGTTGAACTTTATAACAATCTTACAGAACCATTCCCCACAAGTTAACTCACTTTGATTCCATGGATCAAAAGAAAAAAGAATGCCAATTAGAACTGATTTCTGTTGGCAGCATCTCATGACACTTGCAAAATATTAACATGACTGCTGAATTCTGTTACTGCTGCTGGACCTAGCACAAGAGCTTTTGCTTTGGTTTTGTATATGCACAAGAAAACATGGAATTGAAAATTAGCAAGATTAATTTAGTTGATGACTCATTTAATCTAAATAAAGTCACACTTAGAGTAGACACACCTTCTATAATGCACATGTAGAACTGCTGCTTTGGGGCAGTCTTTCAAAACTAGTAGTTTTTGAAGTACTTGCTGATGATCTTGCAAGAGATCAGATTTTCTGGTTTTCATACAGCCCCTACGGTGGGAGGTAAATGCTATCCACTATCAAATTTCTTTAGAAAACTTTAGAATTTAATTTCTATTATGTCTGTACTTCTATTTTTTTTTTTGAGCTTCTTACAAAAGCATTTGTTGCAAAATACTTTTTTTTTTTTTATGTGGGTACGGGGAGTCGAACCCAGGACCTCACGCTTGCCAGGCAGGCGCTTATGCCCCTGAGCTATATCACCGGCCCACAAAATTCTTAAACCATTATCAAATTAGCAGTTGAGATCTATGCCATAAAATGAACAACAAAACCACTATGCAAGAGCGTTCCAACTACATTCCACAGGCATTCCCTCTACTTCCAGCACCAGTTCACATGCACCTCACCCATAACTTCCTACTGTTTGACAGTTAGTGACTTCGTGAGTCCCAGTATGAAGCACTGGCCAGTACACAGCTGACTAGCATACTACATGGCCTAACGGGGCAACAGCACCAAATATGTCTTCCACCACTACCCAAAACTGGAAAGAGCTGTTCCTTGTCACTGGTTCCCAAGGACACTTATTATCGCCTGCAGGATGGCCTTAAAACGCAGATATTGGTTAGTTGTTAATCCACTGCCCAACGGGTTCAGGTACGACTAGGAAAGACTATGGAACAACCTAGGAATACTAAATGGAGATCTACTTAATTCTTCTCCTCTTATTTTAAGGCAACTAAAATATTAAAGGAAAAAAGAAAAAGCATTTATAAATGCTAAATTAAGTAGAACACCAAGATGTGAGGTACAAACCTACTTTGTCTCAGGCAAATATGTATATGTTCTCCCAAACTACTGGAGTAAGACTGAAAAGTCACAAGGACAGACGTCAAGTGCTGACTATACAGCTTCCTGCTTCCTTTAATTCCTCAACTTTGCAGTTGGTAAGTTAGAACACTTTCTAATATTCCCTTCACCCTCTGGTGGCCATGTGGGCTGGCTCTAGCCAATGATCTGTTAGCAGATGAGCAGGGGTCTGGAGAGAGCTTTTTTAAGAAGCCAGTGTGGCATGGCCCTTGAGTGCCTGGCCTTTCAGTCTTCTCCTTTCTGTTTTCTTCTGTCAGACATGATGGTTGGAGATACAATAGCCATCTTTCAACCACAAGAATGAGCACGGCTGTAAAGAGGCTGAGTCCTTGGTGGTATCGGAGACATCATGGAGCTGTCACACCACCTTGGCATCCTTCTCTCTGGACCTCTGATTACATAAAAGGCAGAAGCAAAACCAAATCCTTCTCCATTTCTGAGGCAAAAATAGGGTTTCTTCCTGTTTACAGTGAAGTAACTTTCCTAATTGAAATTCATCCATGTCCTTTCAATAAAAATACCTAACACTCATTCTACCTAGTGCTTCTTTAGCAATCAAATTAACTCCAGCCCAAAAGGAACTGTAGTTTGATGCTGTTGCCCCTTGAGGCCACTGGTATGCATTGATCTTAAGTGGTCATTTGAATTCAATAATTATAAATACACACTAACAATCGTTTTTAATACACTTAATTTCTTTCACGTTTATTCACTACATTCTAAAGGCTGCCTGATATTTTTATCCATATAAATCACTGTAACCTTATTGAAAAGTCCTTGAAACAGGGATAGGTCATGCTCTTTTTCTGACCTTATGAAATTTATCAATACTTGATTAGAAGTGTTTTGTGCATGTTTTCACTTTCCTAATACTGTATCAGAAACTATTAGAAATGTTTTCTAAAGGCCTTCAGTTTTGAATATTTTAACAGCTCTAAGAAATTTCTCTTATTCCAAGATATTCCAAAAGTTAGCTTGAAAAGTAGATTTCTTTCCTTTCTTTACTTTTAAATGAACTCCAATTCAATTTTTTTAAGTTTATTGGCAAGAATCCAGCTTTCAAAACTGTGCAGATTAACCACCTGAGTTAGTTATACAAGAAAGCAAATAACATTCCATCTCCCCAAAAGGCATTTTTGCTTTCCTTAGAGTAGATCTGCTTATAAATGAGAAGATGATTGTAAATCACTCTGAATTGCTCATAGACTGTGTTACATTGTTCTCCAAGATGAACTTTAAGAGGCATCTTGTGATTTATGTATTTGTGATCAAAATAAAGACAGCCTGATGCATTTGCTGTGGGAGCAATTTGCATTCCATTTTATGTGCTTAGTCAAATGTTAGGTGTACAGCTGAGGTAGAGCAATAAAGTAAACAGGAATGTCAGATTTTAGAATTGAACTTACCTGGGTTTATAGGAACTAAAATTGGTCATTGATTTGGCCACATACTGATCTGTTGGAATCCACTTGGTAATTTCTCCAAGTGCATCAATCATTCTTCCCAACTAGACTGGTTTACTTGAGGGCAGGAAATGTGTCTTTTATACATCATTTTCTCTCTTTAATGCATAATATGCTTCTGGGCACATAGATGGAATGGAATGAATACCTTTGAGTGATTGGCACCTCATAAGTTGGTAGCTATTTTAGGAGTGTAAGCCCTTCCAGTGATTACCAAAGAAAGAAAGATAGAGTGTCCTTGATTCCAGGTATTTGTAAGCACACATTTAATAAGACAGCCTCTCAAGGGCGTCTTTCCACTTTGAAAATCACTTGGAAAATATTTGGCACCTGTTCTTGGAATCAGTATTTGACTTGAAGGAAAAATGCTAATAAATTCTTTCAGACTTACTTTTTCCTTATTGTGTTATTTTGCTGCTAAGAACAAAAATACATCACTGTTGAATGATTCACAACTGTGTGGTGAATTAACCAACCCTTCACCCTGCCTTGAAGTCCCATCAGTTTACTCTTCTTGCTTTCTCTGCTGCTGTGATTATTTGTTCCAGCCAAATCACCTGAGTGCTAGTCTCTGACATCGTTCATGTTTCCCTGCCTCTAACATGTCCTGCTCTTTTCTACTTATCTTTGAACACATTTCCCAAACATTTAATTATTCATGACCTTCCTAAAGGGATATGAGCCTTCCATTTCTAAAATTCCCTGATGTTTTGCAAGGGTTCCTAGGGCTTGCATTTGGCTTTTCTGTATCAAATGTGAAGCATACTTTAAATGGTTTCAGCAGCCTGTTGTATAGGGAAACTGCTTATTAGATGGTAGTAAGCCAAGAACTAGCAGCTCTTCTCACGTTGTCATTTAACCATCACTGCAACCCGTATTACTACCCACTTTTTACAAAGAAATGCTAAGTGTAGTGTGGGAGTTCAGATTTAAGCTTATGTATGGGTGATCGACTGACCTGATTTGTGTGGGATGAGGGGTTTCTGAGATGTAGGACTTTTGGTGCCCAAACTGGGACATTCCCAGGAAAACCCAAATGGTTGATCACTATAAGTGACCCCAGTTCCCAGTTCTGTGTCCTGACCAAAAAAATCAGGGTATTTTGACTACTCTGTAAACTCAGCTAGATGCACGTTTTTTCCCACCAGGCTCAAACAGTGTTTTAGGCTTAAAACAAAAGAACTGGCTCTGGCCCTGAGCAAAATTCCTTAAACCTCCATATAAACTCCCTTGCTGTGGATGCTCTTCTTATGCTTTCTATCATGAAGATAACCTGCAGCTCTCTGTAAGTTTCCCACAATGCTTTGGACTTATAATTTCCCCGATAACGCTTTTGGACCCTGACATTTAGAGCTGCTTCCCGCTGGCCACATCTCAGGACAGTGTGGTGTTCCCCCTCATGCAAACTCCTGTTGCCACTTTTGGAGCAATTCTAGGCACGGGTTGAACAAGATGAAACCCATGTTTTCTCATGAGCATTCTCAGTTCACTCCTACACCCACAGCCTTTGAGGTGAGAAGGGGTGGCAGTTCTGGTCCAGCAATCAGGAACTTCTCCACTCCCACATCCCAGCCTGACCTTGGTTTTGGGGAGTGCTGTGTCAGTGAGCCAGGTAGGAAGCCGTATTGGAGTGCGAGCTGGAAGAAGTTTCCCGAATGTCTATCCCTATCTCCACCCCCTGATCAGGGGGCATCTTCCCCCAAACTTAGGTTGTCATTTTTCAGAAGCCAGAGAGCTTTGGACAATTTTGCTGAGAAAGTGAGTACCAGCTAGAAATTTCTATTCTTTCAACCAACAAGTAAAGCAAAACATAATCCAGGTCTCTATAGAGTTGCAAGAAGATCCTGGAGAAGTGTGACATTTTATGCAAGCCTCTGAGCAGACACGTCACCCTCAGACACATCACAGAAAGGCCTGACCTCTCTGAGAATCAAACATAATACAAACATATCGATATACCCAATACAGACAGTTCTGTATACCCAGGTAAGTCTCAACTTTGCCAAAATTAGCCATTTGACATTCGTTGGCCATTCAAAGCTACCTACAGTATTCCCAAGAGACAAACTACCCCAGAAGCATTCTCATAACTAACTCACACTGAAGTAAGCCAGATTTCCTGGACCTTCTATCTAGTGTCTTTCTCTAAATTTGGCTGGATAATTATGATGTGATAATTCAGGCCCAGCAGTTCTTAGCCCCATCTGCTTCGTAGAA
The DNA here is from genome assembly GCA_028451465.1 of Erethizon dorsatum. NCBI lineage: Eukaryota > Metazoa > Chordata > Mammalia > Rodentia > Erethizontidae > Erethizon > Erethizon dorsatum. The sequence goes on along the minus strand of CM051838.1, from coordinate 81,057,238 downwards.
TCACCTATAAAGATTTTAAGCCTACTGAAGACCTGACCCTATCCAGAGAGGATTTGGAAATCAGAATTCCCAAAGTATCTTGGTTGATTTGGGGTGTCAGCTTGACTGAATCAATGGACACTCCGACAACTGGGAAAACATTCTTAATCGTTCAGTAGGCGTGGTGAGCCAGCCGTCTTCTGCTGAAGGAAGGCCCAGGTGGCTTCACCCTGCTCTCAGGCCTTTAGCTGCAGACAGAATTACACCACTAACTCCCTTGATTCTGAGACATTCAGACTTGGACCCAGCCACACTACTGGCTCTCCTGGTTCTCCAACCTGCAGATTTTCTACTATGGGACTTTTCAGACTCCAGGATCAAGAAAGCCAATTCTTCTAACGAATCTTTCCTCATATCTCTATATGTACTGGTTACATCTCTCCAGAAACCCCTGACTAAGGTAGACAGTACAGCCCAGGTGAACTGAAAGTGCATCCAGGGCTAAAAACCTTTGCCCTAATGCAGTGGCTCCCAAAGCACTGTCCCTGAGCCGGCATCATTAGCCTTTTGTTTTTACATTAACCCACACACGACTACGCTCATGGATAAAATTCTGTTTCCCTTGACTTCCTTTATAGCAACAGAGGAGTCTCTGTCCATGAGAAAATGACCCAAAAGGTCTCCCTCTCCCTCTCCCTCTCCATATACATACGGTTCAGTTGAAATAGAAATATAACTTTGTGATGCTTAAACACAGGATTTCCTACCTTGGTCTTTCTTACTAGCATTTTCTCTACATTTTGGAATCTTTTGAATAAGACTTATATCTAGAGAGTTGTCTCTCATACATCTGTACTGCATTTCAATACCTTATTCTTAGATGTTCTTATCTCACAGATAATTACAGTACTGGTGTGCAAATCACACGTATCTACTGGCCATTTCAGAACCATTGAAGTCTTCAGTCAATTATCAGCCTTTTGCTTATGTAACTTGGACTGAGAATGTTGGTTAATTTCAATATATTGCTTACCTAATCTTGAGCAATTTATAGCAAGAAACTTTATTGGAATCAGAGACTCGAAAATATTATGGTCTTAATTTTCTAACATTTATTTTTTTAAATTATCTTGATCATAGTAATTATTTTTCTAATGTTACATTAAAAGTGACAGCTTAAAATGTTGGACAGGAAAAAGATGTAATTTAATGAAGAGCATATTTCTCCACATTGACATGGATGTTAAACCTTTTTTTATAAGATTCTAATATGGTCTAATTACTTTTAATTTAAAATTCTGGATAGGCATGTTTTATTCACGACTTTCTACATAATTGAGAAAGTTTTTGTAACTCCTTTGAAGCTCTAACTTTGGAAATATAACAAATAATGAAGCCATCGTATTTTCAAAATGCTCAGATACTTTTGAAAGACAGTGTAATTGTGAATCAAAGCTTAATCAGCTGCTGTGAAATGAGTTTTTAATTATAACATTGCTGTGAATATGCTAAAGTTCACCAAGGTTAGGAGAGTGACCTCACACACATTTGTTCTGAAAGGGTAAAATTTTTTTCCTTTGCAGTTTATCACCTTGGATATACAGAAACTAAGTAGTTCTGCTCCCCATGAAAATACTCTCCAGAAACAATTTTTCATACTAACCCTTAGTTAATCTCACGCAAGAAATGGAAAATGTCCCTCATTTTCCTCCTACCAAAATGCGTTACTCTTGCAGTGGGAAGGATAGCTTTTGAATCAAAATACTCATCTATGCTTACTGAAAATTCCATATTTTCTGAGGCATTTTACAAATTTATTAAACAGAATATCGAAAAAGATGCTGAAAGTATCAATATTTAGGTTTCACAATTCTTTTTTTTTTTTTTTTTTTTTTTTTTTGTGGGTACCGGGGGGTCGACCTCAGGACCTCACGTGCCAACAGGCACCCGTGCCTCTGAGCGATATCACCGGCCCCTTTTTCGTATGTGGGTTCCGGGAGTCGAACTCGGGCCCTCACGCTTGCAAGGCAGGCGCTTACGCCACTGAGCCATCTCACCGGCCCAGGTTTCACAATTCTGAATCAAAATAACCAATTTTATTTCAGACAGCCAGAGGTAATACAGATTTTTCCAAACTAAGAAGTGTTTGCACAAGAGGGTTGTGGTCAGTCAATACCTGATGCCACTTGATGTAAAGCTCAGGGCAAACAAACTTCCTTTTGGTAGAATAAAAGAGACATGGCATAAATAACTGCCGAGACCTGCTGCCTGGAACATAGACAGACATATGCACTGTAATTTCTGATAGTGAAATAACAGTGGGAGAAATATTACATTACCACTTGTCCAAAGCAAAAGCAAAATGCTTTCGATCTCAATTTTATCACCATAGCTTTTCTTTAGATAATAAATTTAATCAAATGAATATCTGTATTCTGCTTAGAAATTAGCACTAACATCTTGACCCCATTAAAAGCTCTCTCTACAAATGAGTTTGAACTGTGATTTCAATGTAATTTTTAAGGAGGAGCACTTAACTTGTTTACTTGAAACTGAAAACCTCTCTGGTTCCTTAACATGTGTGTATGTTTATTTCACCTGCAATCAAATCATAGCAGTAGGAGTATGAAACATGACTGAGAGTACCTGTGACAGTTTTCCCTCTAGGGAATGCAAAAAAAAAAAAAAAAAAAATTGGGAAAGACAGTTAGAACTTGAAATGAGCAACACTTTTAGTAGAGTTTTCATTGAAATGCTGCTCAGGGGTTTCATTTGCATGAGATCTGATTACATTTAGTAACTGTTCACATATCCACGCTGAATCAGTGTCACTTCATCAACACACAGGTTATCTCTTCTGCTCACGTTAGAATGAGTTCAAGTTCTAATTGAGAAATATAGTACACTACACCCAAAGTGTCCCTCTGTCACGTGCTTTGTTTGCTCCAGGTTGTAGTTTAATGTCTTGAAAATACTATGAGAGTATCTGATATCTATTTTATTGGAAATAAATGACAGAAGAACCCATGGACTTACTAGAGATAAGAGTAATAACAGCAGCTAGCATTCATTGAGCAATTTGTACTATCAGATCCTAAGCTAAGTGCTACCCAAGTGTTTTAATCTATTCTTTAACATTCCAGGCAGCTTGATGAGGAACCACCGTTATTAACCTGTTATTAACCCCACATGTATAAGAGAGGAAATCAAGGTTTAATGAGGTCATTTAATTTGCCCAGTACCACAGGCTCCTCATTGGTCACATCAAGACTTAACTCTAAAGTCTGTATTTCTCAGAAACTGAATACACCATGTTCTACAATTGTGTAGGTCCAACCAAAGTATGACTAGAATGCGGCCAGTCATAACACTGTTGAAATGGGAACTACCAAAGTAAGACCACATCACTGGGACAAAAATCAGAGGTGATAGCAAAATGCATTGACCTTTCATGATACTAAGCCCAGGGTAGGACCTGAGTACTCCCCACCCAACAACTACATCCTGGTTGTTTATGCCACAGGCACTAGCTGCTCAAGACTTCAAACTTTAACCACAAGAAAAGAAAACTGACAGCCTGAGTGATGTTTTTAGTGCATGCTCAGAAGCTGGGTCCTTCATGGCTCTCTACAATGCAGTGAAGCTCAGTTTGTATGAAGAATTTCTACCATGGACACTGAAAACATAGTTAGGACTTGGTGATAATACTGTAAGCCAGTAACAATGATGGGACTAAAGAATTCCCAAAATTGTTGTGAAGTCATACTGACCACCTGTGCAATTCTACAGATAGTGCTAAACACACACATCTTACCAGACACAAAGCTATACCTATGTGCATTAAGACTAAGCTAATGGAGAGCATCACAATTACAAATCCACCAACATCCAAATGAAGGACATCTGTTGCATGTGGCTAAGGTCCCAGTTCCACCCACACTCTCGCGATACAAGCAAGGCATTTGTGGAGATCAGACTTCTCTAAGACTGAAATACTGTCAAGCTCTAGTCTTCATCAGAATGTTAAAGATTCCTCCACCGCAGATATCAAAAATGATAGTAACTCAAATTTCTAAAGTCTGTGCCCTGCTGAAGCATACCTGTCAAAACAAAACAAAACAAATGCCACGTTAAATGAGATCATTTTATGTAAATAAGATATTTTGGCGACTGATTGGAAATATCAGTCCATAAATAATAATATACAAGGTATTCCACAGTAAAGACTACTGCTTCTTGATATATTAGCCAAGCTTCATCAACTCTATCAATAAATATTTATTTTGTTACTCCTATGAGCAAGACACAAAGATAAACACTAGGGAATGCAAAAGAACAATTAAGATACCCCTCTGTTCTAAAGGGAATTACTATCTAGAAGACATCCCATTTAGAAAATATTACTGGATTTGTACTTCAAACTGAGCTGAATTATTTTCCGATCCATCTAAATCCCTTAAAGAAGAAATAAGTTTCCAAATTATTCTGCCCCATGTGCTGTTAACTGAATTGTGAGAATTCAAAGAGAAGATATATGTGGAGAAAGAAGTGTTTGTTTGTATTTCAACCTGAAATAGCTGAATTCCAAATGTGTTCCCAAGATGTTTTGAATTATCCTTTTGTTCTCTCTGTGTAGCTCTGTTGTATTTCTGTCTACAGTGAAGACACTAATACATTTTCCTCTTTCATTGGGGACCAGTATTTGATCTCCTTTGGATGGGGGAAAGGAGTTACTTGAATAATATTAGGATTAGTTTTAAGCACTGATTAAAGAATAGACTATTTCTATGTTTGGCCAAAACAAGAGTTTAATGAGTGTTAGACTAGCTGGAGTTGGAGGATGCCATCTTTTGTACTATGCCTGGTGTCAGTTAAGTTTCACCTTTGTTTCAGTGCCTCATTCCTCCCCTCTTTCATGCCCCAGAATATGGAACACATACTCTTTCTTTCTTTCCCTTTACAAATGCTGTGTCTTAATCCAGTTTCTATTGCTATAACATATGGGTAATGTATAATGCACAGAAATTTATCTGATTTGTGGTTCAGAGGGTAGAAATCCAAGATTGAGGGGCCCCATCTGATAAGAGCCTTCTTGCTATGTCATAACACAATGGAAGGCATTATATGGTGGGAGAGCCTGAGAGAAAGAGGAGAAGGGGACCCAAACTCCTTTTATATGACCAACCCACTCCCGTGATAACTAATCCACTCCTGAGGTAACAACTGCTATCCATTTATGACATGGTGCCCCCTTGACTGATTTGCCTCTTAAAGGTCTCAACTCTCTGCACTGTTACAATGGCAATTAATTTCAACATGAGTTTTGGAGGGGACCTTCAAACCATAGCACACTGTGAAGTGGATTTGAAGAAAATGTAGCCAGCCATCCTTCTCCACTGCCAAACTCTAAACAACTCTTCATTCCTGCTTGTGTCAGTGATTGTAAATGCCTTTTACCTGGTGCCTCTGGCCTTAGCCTCTGAAAGTCACACTGTATCACCACCAGATTAATCTCTTCCCAATAATAAGTTCAGCTCCTGATTACTGATCATTGCTGACAGTAAAATAAGAAACTCTTTAATGTGGCACTCGAGGTCCTCCTCTTCAAGGACTCCCGAGCACTCAGTGTCAGTAGTAACCCCATCTGGGTCACTATAACAACGGAAAGCGTGTCTATACATTTCTAAACACACATGGGGAAACAGACACAGACCACGTCCACGTCATCCTGCTGTAATGCATGGGACGAAGTCTCTTGCAGTCAAAGTCTTTTTCTAACCTTGTCCATAATTCTAGCATGCATCGCATCTAAATGAAAGCGATGAGACTCTAGTTGTAAGTTAAATACAAATTTCCCCAAGGCATAGATATCAACTAGAAAGATACATAAGGCTTAAAAATTCTGGAAGACACAGGTTCCTCTATTGCTAAATGTGCAGAAGGGGATCCTCATGTAACACTTGCATACTTAGTTCCATTTCCTCTGAAACCAATCTGGAGCCATCATTCTATAAAGATGTAAGTAGAGCAAACTATGGTTCTGCCTTCCCAAAACTTTCCAAATTTGATTAATATTGTTTTCTATTGTACCTCTATTTTTAAGATTTTGCTAAAATGTGAGGATATCTTAACTTTAGTGTTTTAGAAAAATAACATTATTGTCCAGAAAGTAATGCGATATAATACACTAAACTTGAAACTTCTTGTAAATAGAGACTGTTTTGATTATATTTTTAGCTTTGTTTCTAGTCAATTGCCAGGTAATTATTAGGGTAAGATAGGAAGGGGAAAGCAAGCAAAGATTTTAGCCTTTAATCTGTGATGAAAAATAATATGATTTGGAGTAAAGCCCTTAACATATATGAGTCTGAATTTTCTCAACTGCTAAAAAGAATAATAATACCACCAACTGCACACCAATACTGGTGGCAGGCTAAATGAAATAATGCCTTATAATGTGGTTTATATATGATTAGATGCTATATAAAAATAGTCAAGAGACCTTATCTCTTTGAATTTGACCTCTCCATCATTTGCCTATTCTCTCCTTATAGTTGTATGTTGGACTTTCTTGTTTTATTAATGTCTTTTATTCTGTCTGTATCAGCAAACTTTTGCTGCATAGCAAATCACTCCAACATTCATTAGCTTAAAAATAGCAATCATATATTTAGTTCATACTTCTGTGCATTAGCAATTTGGGCTGGGCTCAGCTGGATGGTTGTTCTGGTCTTGGTCCAGTTCACTCATGCTTATGCAGGCAGTGTCCAGGTCAGCTGGGGGCTGGCTGTCTAGGGTGGCCTAGGGTGGGATGGCTTTGCTTCCCTTCCCTTTCCTTTGGCGCCCTTCCTTTCCCTCCTTTACTTTCTAAAAAAAAAAGAATAAAAAATAGTCAATAACCCAAGTATGGGGTCCCAGATCATGAGATGATTATATAACAAATGGAGAATCGAACACCTGCAAAACAAACATCTTCTCAATTACAAATGATATTGCCAAAAACTGGAAAAAAATCTTATCCAACTAAAATTATTCCTTTACTATATATCTATATTACAGAGGGGGGAAAGGGACATATTACACTAGATTTTGTTTATATTCTACTTACTGAACTCCCCAAATTCAAAAACAATTGGAAACAGAAACTTTTGTTTTAAAACCATGGTTTATAATTTGCATAAGAGTAAGCTTCCAACTGACAATAGCTACAAAAAGTAGCTAAAGTACACAAAATGGATTATGGGGAGTCAGTAGAAATCAAATAAATTAACCAGGACTTGAAGCTCTGAATCTAAGAGAGAAAACAAGATGTGTATGTGTATCAAGGACAGTATTGAGATTAGCCCCCACTTTTTCTCCTACTGCATTTTCTGATTCCCTAAATAAAAACAGTCACTGAAGGCAGTAGCCTGAAAGTTGCAGAAGTCTCCCTGAAGATGATGATTGAGTGATTGATCACCGAATTTAAGGATTCCATAGAAGAAATTAGTATTGGGTTAAAAAGAAAAAAATAGATCAAACAAGTCTGCAAAAAAGTTAAGATTGAATTGTGAGGTGAAAAATAAGTGGGAAAAGTAGAAAACACATAAATGACTGAAGCACATGGTTAGGTGTTCTAATACACATAGAATTGGGATTATCAGAAGGATGGGAAAAAGAGTGGGACACAGGCAATACTTGAAGGCACAAATTACCAATGTGAGAAATGAAATGGGAGATGCTACTACAGATCACACTTAAAAAGAGAAAGATGTTAAAAGCAACATGACATTCATACATTGAAGACTAACTGTAGTAAAGATGTCATTTTTCCCCAAGTTGCTCTAAAGATTCAATTCAATCATAAGCAACATTCCAGAAAGACATATTTTAGAAATGTAATAAGATGTTCTAAAGTGTGTAGAAAAGGAAATAACTAAGAATATCAAAGATAACTTTAAGGAAGAACCATGTTGGAGGACTCATACTATGAGATAAATGAAAGATAGCTCTTTTGCAAAAAGGAAGGAGACCAAGAGATGGCAGAGGGGAGAGGAGAGAGAAAGGGGTTGAAAACAATTAAAATGTGTTATGTACATGTACCAGCTCCCCAAGAGGAATGTAATCATTATGTACTGCAAACATGTACCAAAAAAAAAAAAAAAAAAACTAATCAAAGAAAGAAGCAAAAATAAATAAATAAAATTGTAGTAACAGTGCATTACTGATACAAGGATAAACTAATGCACATGGTCACAAAAGTATCATTGCATTGCAGTGATGTTTGAACGGTCTTTGAAAAAAAAGATGTTGATCATTGGCTCTACAGAAAAAAGTTACTGCTGATTTGTGCTTTACACCAAAAACAAGTTCCGGTTGGACCACAAATCTGAACATAAAAGATAAATAAACTTCTAGAAACTAATACAGGAGAATATATTTGTGATCTTAGCATAAGTTCTTTTATAGTACACAAAAAGTTAACCATAAAGTAAACTGATAAACCAGACTTCTTTACAATTAAAAAGTCTTTATATCAAAAGATACTATTATATGAGTGAAAAATACAATCCCAGAGTGGGAGAAAATATTAACAATATATGTTTGCAACAAAGAATTAATTCCCAGGATAAATAAGTCTTATAAATCAAGAAAAAGTAGCCTAATTTTGAAAAACTGAACAAAAATTCCTTAACAGGCATTTTGCAAAAAAAAAAAGAGGATATCAGATTGCCTAATAAGTATATGAATAGAGTCCAGCATCATTCATTGTAGAGATACTAAGATATGTCTAAGCAAGTAATCACTAGAGCCGGGCATGGTGGTGCACGCCTGTAATCCCTGCACTGGGGAGGCTGAGGCAGGAGGATCGCTGTGAGTTCGAGGCCAGCCTGGGCTACAAAGTGAATTCAAGGCCAGCCTGAACTGCATAGTGAGACCCTGTCTCAAAAAAGCCAAAAAAAAAAAAAAAAAGTAATGACTAGAATGGTTTTTAATGTCAATACCAATGTTAGTAACAATTTTAATCATCTGGAACACTGCTGGTAGGAGTATAAATTAGTACAACCACTTTGGAAAACATTTTGTCAATACTTGCCAGAGCAGATCATATGCATCGCCATAATCCAGCAATTCTATCCTTAGATTTAAACACAACATAAAAGCATACAAATGTACAAAAAACATCTATCAGAATGTTCACCACAGACTTAAGCATAATTTCCCAAAACCAAAAGCAACCCAAACATCCATCCACCGCAGGAAGAATAAACAAGCTACTACAGTCTTTCAAAACAAACTATCTATCGGGGTCAGCAAATAACAGAGTGTGCCCCAAAGCCAGCTATGCCCAATCATGGTATTGTCTGTGCCTGCATTCACGCCGCAATGGTGAATTTCAGAAGTTACAACAGAGCCATGTGCCCTAATAAAACAAAAATATTTACTCTCTGGATCTCTACAGAAAAGATTCATAGCACAAAAATGAAAAACTGAGCTCCTATTACCACTATTAATATTCCAGCTGCTATCCTACACAGTAAGATGAATTCTACAGACATAATACTGAGGGAAGGAAGCCACACAAAACAAATGCCTGCTCATGACTCATGCTCTCTAAAGCTCAAACACAGGCAAAATTTCTTCATAGTGGCAGGAGTCAGAATTGCCATTACACTCAGAGAAACTTAATAATGGGGAAGAGCAATAGTACGCTTGACCATCCACTGTAAACGTGACTGTGGCTTTTAAAATGCGGATGAGGCAAAAGCAGAACCACAGAAAAGTACCCACAGCTGACTCCACCTCCACACACACACACCAGAGGCCACACGTCACCACTGCTGTTCTGAGAACATGAGATCACTCAAAGCCTCTGGAGTTGGAAAGATGAAAGTAAAATCTACTGTTCAAATAGGCACATCACCGTTTAGACAACGATCTGTCACAGATCTCCTGCAATATCTATAGGTTTCAAATTTTTGTATTCAAACAGTAGAGAAGAAATGAACTAAACGATCTGAACAAAGTAGTGTTTTTAATGTCAACCAGAAGAACATGTTCAGCCCAGATCCACCTCCTTATTCAGATGAGTGAATGGAATTGCCTGAAGCACGTGAGAATATTGATTTTGGAACAATAATTAAAATATAATGGAGTTAATCAGTCTCATATAGAACTATAAATTTCATCTAAAGACATGACAAATTGCTGCATAAGAATATCTGGCTGCTCATCTACTCAATTTTTTAAAATCCTGATTTCATTCTGTGACAGTGTTATTCATTTTAGCTGAGGAAATACAAATGCTGAAGTGCTGGACATTTTGGTCTGAGAAGGGGAGGGAGAAAAGAATCATTTTGGTTCTTTATGAGGGTCAAATTATACATCAAACAAAGTATGAAGTTCCTTCGTGAGATACATTTCATAAAGTTAAATGGTTCTTTCAAGATTATGCTGACGATAGTGTCTTCGGTCTTCGTTATAATATAGTCTACGACCTCACTAATAAGGATAATAATGTATCATCAAAAAGTGCTGTTAATTGAAAACCATAAGTCTAATTAACCAGGGATGTGGTCATGCATAACATATTATTAGTAGAATGAAAAGATTGCATTACACCAACTGCTACCCAGAAAAAAAAAAAAAAAAGCTACAAGGACAGTGCAGCAGTTCAAAGACTCTTCACATCCATTTTGGCAAAAGTTACTGATGATATTTTCCTTTCATCTAACTGTAGAGTTCATAGCAAAATGACTTAAAACTAGAAGAAAGTATAGCCAGATTTAAAAGATGGGTCACAGGGCAGCTGCTAGAGATTCAATCTATAAAGGACCCTTAAACACGGCTGGAAGACATCAGAAATATGGTGCCAATTAATTCATGTTTCCACATGAAACTCTTTATAGAATGGGTAAAATGTAAATCAGTTTCACTCCCAGTGAATTAGTTCCCTCTAATGAAAAATATAAATAGTCTGTTCTAGTGCTCACTACTTTCCATCGGATATTTTGTGATGTACACATTCACAGCCAGATTCGGGGTCGCTGCAGTTTCTTGCACTGAATCTGGAAAGAGCCAGCTGGTAGTCATCTGAAGTGAGCAGTTATGGCCAAGTTAAATGTCAACAGTAGAACACATGGTACAGGACCGTCCACAAAGAAAAATGGGTTTATCTTAACATCTGAATTTTAAATCTACGCCTCCTAAGAGTACTAAAAACCTTTTTTAACCTAATAAATAAAATGGAAAATGCATTTCATCAACATTGAAAGAGTATCAAGATCAAGATAACATATTGAAAGCACATTGAAAACTTTCCCCTTTAAAAAAAAGGAATCTTTAAATACTGTTGATGGAAAGGTAAATTAATACAGCCACTATGGAAATCAATATGGAGCTCCTCAAAAACTAAAGATGTGGGGCCGGTGAGATGGCTCAGCGGCATAAGCGCCTGCCTGGCAAGCACGAGGGCCCGAGTTCGACTCCCGGAACCCACATACGAGAAAAGGGCCGGTGATATCGCTCAGCGGCACGGGCGCCTGCTGGCGCCCGAGGTCCTGAGGTTGACCCCCAGTACCCACAAAAAGAAAAAACTAAAGATGTACTACCGTGTGATCCGCTGTGCCACCCCTTAGTACATGCCCAGACGAACTGAAGCAGCACAATTCAGGGATACCTGCATATGCATGTTTATTGTGGCACAATTCACAAAAATCAAGACAGGAAATCAGCCTAGGTTATCATCAATAGATGAAAGGATTAAGAAAATATTATATATATACACCATAGAGTCATCCAGAAGAATGAAATCAAATCATTTGCAGGAAAATGGATGCAACTGGAGATCATCATATTATGTGAAATAAACCAAAATCAGAGAGGCAAGTATTGCATGTTTTCCTTAATATATGGAATCAAAAAGAAAAAGGCATCATGAAAAGTAGAGGAGAGACTATTAGACAAGAGGAAAGAGATCAGGAGGATGGGGTGTGAGAGAGGGTAATAAAGAAGATAGATTTGATCAAAAATGTTACTGAAAAAACAATTGACAAGGGGTTGTGGTGCACGCCTGTAATCCCAGCACTCTGAGAGGACAAGGCAGGAGGATTGCAAGTTTAAACGAAGACAGGGCAACTCAGTGAGTCCCTGTCACAAGATAAAAAAAATAAGGAAGGAGGAGCGACTGTGGCTATAGCTCAGCATGAAGGCCCTGAGTTCAATCTCCAGTACCACAAAGAAAGAAAGAAAGAAAGAAAGAAAGAAAGAAAGAAAGAAAGAAAGAAAGAAAGAAAGAAAGAAAGAAAGAAAGAAAGGAAGGAGAAAAAAAACAACATCAACACGGATTAAAAATACAAAGAAGCTAAGTAGCACATAGACACTTTGGTCTTGCGGTTCAAAGGAATTTGGGTCTGGCCATGGGGTACTGAGACTGAGAACCAGGCCTGTCTCACATCGAGCGCAGAACCCACATTCAACACAGGGGACACAAAGCAAGATTCTACATTAAGAGATGAAAAGAAGATCCATCTATGGCTGGGATGCAAGGGGTTTGGGAACTCACCAACATCCAAGGTGGTTCTGTTCATCGATCCACAGTTATTTTTAATTCTATTAAAATAGTAATTTTTAAAAAAGATGTAGCAAAAATTTCAGAACACAAGGAAATCAAAAAACTAATCCAAAAGTAATTCAGTTGTCCTTTATCATTGGGCAATATCTGAACGGTTCTCAAGGATCACCTACAAGCTAACCTTCAGTTTGTGAGACATATTTTGCTTCGGATAAGGAAGTGGAAGAGGACTCACATACCCCGTCCACACTTACAATGAGTGAACAAAGAAGACATTGGCCACAATCAAGAGATAGCTTCGATTCAGGGCAGCGTTCTCGTTTTCACTCCAGCCGAGGCAGATATAATAGGTAGTGACAATTCGGTGGTAACCATGACTACACATGAAGCATGTTGATGAGCATTGACTCTGGTTCTTATAGTATCAAAATTAAATAGAAGGCAGGGCCATTTTTGAGAGAGGGATTTCTTACGGAAACTCTGAACCCATTACATATTTGTTCGTTGTACTATTTGAATTTTTTGTTACCAATAAAGTGTGCATAAGTCTTAGCAAGGTCAGTGTTCACAAAAGAAACTGTAACAAGAGGATACATCTACTTGCTTCCCACAAGAAAAGTATATGGGGAGAATTAGGAGAGTTCAATTCTCTCCACCAAAATTTGACCAAAGATTGAAACGATCCACTTTTTCATGTATTTTGTTCAGCAAATGGGCAAAACTTTTGGCAAAAGAAAATGCTTGCCTATTAAGGTAAAATATTAATAGTTGGTAAAGAACTGAAAGTTTAAAATAAATGTTTAAAAGATATAAAAGTTGGATTGTGGTTCATAAAAGAAAAGCAATATTTATGAATCAATAACAATCCTATTAACAATGATCTTAATCTCTGAAATTTAAGCATTTAATAAATGATGTAATGGCCACAACCAGAGAAAAACTGCTAAAATGAAAGATAAAACTGAGACAATCTCCCATGGCATATCATAAGAAGATAAAAAGACTTTTTAAATGGAAGAGACATAAAGAAGTCCCAAAATATATCTAAAAACATCCAATAAGAAAATGGAAGAAAAATAATATTCAAGAATATAACTGCAGAGAATTATATAAAACCAAGAAAGACATGAGATACCAGGAGGAAAATCCTACTAAGTGCTAATAGAATACATTTTAAAAATCCATAGGTAAGCACATAGTGAATAAAGCAAAATAATAATAATAATGATAATATGAAATTTCTAAAAGCTTCCAAAGAGAAAAGTCATTATCAACCAGAGAATGGCATAAGATTGACAGCTGACATTTTATAATATCAATATTATTAAAAAAAAAAACACAATTTAATGGCATATTTTCAAAATTGTACAAGAAAATAATTGTGAACCAATTGTCATTTTTAAGTGAACACATAAATAGCACATTTCGGATTTAGAGGAGCTAAAATATTTGCTATCTATAGATCCTCATTAGAAAGTGCTGCTATCACAAAAAGAAGAATCTTAGAGGTAGAAATGGGAATTAAGTGACCAAGAAATTGATAAAACATATTGGCAAAATGCAGTTGTATTGATTTTTTAAGTAACAGCAAGAATGTTGCACATCGTTTAGGGCGGAGCTTAAGTTTGATACAACAATCACGCAGTGCCAGCGGCCGTCAGCATCTCAGACCTCTCCCTTCGCTCTGCAAGGGCTGGAGGTATTTAATAATACAGAGTTTAAAGGGGAAGAGAAATAGTAATATTGGACTAATTAGAATTCAAAATAAAAATAATAGAAGGTTAAAGAAGATTTTTTATACTAAAAAAAGACATGAACTCTAGCCTGGAAAAAGAGCAAACATTTTGGGTAATCCATGTAGGTGTCTTCTACATGAGGTATGCCTCCTGCTTACGAGTATCTTCACAGTTGTGATTGAAAGGCAGTTCCAAATTAAGTTTAAATATTATATGTCGTCTACATACAAACTTTTATGTTGGATATATGGAAAAAATTTATACAATTTTAGTGAAATGTACTTTGTTAGTATTCGTAGTGAAGAGTACCAGGCTCCCGTGGGTCTATCCCTGGCTGGTGGCAGTGTGTTCCTGATTTCTTTTGTTTGCTTTGATACAGTTAAATATTGTTCCTAAGGTATATGAAAAACACAGTTCATCTCTTTCTCTTGTCAGTTTAAACAGCATTCTTTTTTAGTATCTTGAATCAAAATTGGATTTGGTAAAGCCCCTTTTAAAACATGTATAGCTAATTTATATATATTAGATTACAATCATCAAAAGAAAATTTCTTATCTGGCAAAGTCCAACTTTTGCCAATTAGCAATACCAAGTTTCTGTCAAGACTGTAATTGTCCTACTAAAAACATAAAACTAGCATTGTTTAGTCTTCCTTCACCATTGTCCTCACATCCCTGCCCTCTTTTAATTACTAGAGCTCAGTTTCAAGTCTAGAATAGCTGAATAAATTACAGAAAATTGTAATTACTATTCCCACCTATGCACTGTTGTACAGAAGAATTCAAAGCTCCTACAAGCCATGAGCATTCCCATTCTTTGTGACAAATTCTTCACTGGGATAATTTTTTTCTGTTCCATAAAACAGATTTGAATGTAGGAGAATAAAGTGAATATCCTATATTGCTCAGAGAGAGGAAAAAAAGCTCAAGGCTCTTGTATGTTGGACCCCATAATACTATACAGAGATTTCAGTGACCTGTAGAATACGGAATATATTTTAACTTTAAAAATCCAGAAAAACAAAGAGATTTTCCAATGTCTTATGTAAAGCAACATCAATGGAAGAACTCAGCAAAATATTTTTCACACCCTGAAGAGAAAGGTGTAGCTAGATTTTTACCTGTGAATTAATTCTTTCACCATTATTGTGTTTGCTCTTCTGTCTAATTGAAAATGAAAAATCTCCAACTTGGAGAAATGTAATGACATTTCTAAGGAGCCTAAGGCATGTTACAAAGTAATTCCAGCAGTAATATTTTTATGGTTGCAGAAAGTAGAAAAACACAGGTATCTGGGCTTGTAGTATTAAATTTAATTCATAAAGTTTAGTAGCAATACTTCTGAGGACAGAGAAAAGTGAGTTTTCAATACAACTAGTTCAGAAAAAAAAAAACTTCGTTGTTGCAGGAATTGCCTACTCAGATTTCAAAGTATAGGTTTTAGGATTCTGAAAAAGAGAAAGATAACAACTGATTTATTACATATCACAGGTTCCAAAAAGATCCAAAACGTTTCCTAGGGTTAATATAGCTACCCAAAAATGAACAAAACAGAATGAAGTACAAAAGGTGTTTTTTCATTTTTTTTTTTCTTGCCTTTCATAATAAATAGGACTCTAGCTCTCCTTGTTGTCTGAATTGGTATTATGAAAACCATTAAAAAAACTTAATAGCTAGTTTGTTTTTTATAGAAATGACATTTAAAAAATAAAAACGGGAAAAGTGTTGGTTTGTGAGTATACACACATATATATTTGGTTTGCAAGCATATGCACATGTGATTTGAGGGCACATCAGGAATGACAAAAACTACTTACAAAGATTAAGCTATATTTTTCATTCATATATGACAGTTTGTCAGAGCACTGACTCATCTGAGATTGTTATGCTCATTGAGTAGAGAAAAAAAGAAAGTTTCTCCCAAAGAAAATTGTAAATACACCATGTTATTTATTTTAGCATTTTACTCACAGAAGAAAAAAAAAGCATTGGAAATAACTGAGATACCAAGCAAGGACTTCAAGAGTTTCCATTATGAAATATAATACCTATAATAAAATGGCATGCTCTGATTAACACATAAACGTAAATGACATTTACAAGCTAAAAGAAATTCTATCGTTCTTTCTTTTTTAAACGGTACAACATCACCATGACCTGATTCCAAATCCTAGTTTACCTTGGTTATAAATCAATAAAGATTAGTACTTTTTCCCTTAATTCAGTGTAACCATTTTTCTATCTTTTCAAAATCCTAGCAAACTTGTCACTTGGTTAATGTTCTCTAGTTTTTAGTCAACAAAAATGGCACCTGCCAGAAAACTCTCCCTCACTGACACCACCCCTAAATTCTTTATTTTTCTGATGCCCTCATAAACTGCAAGATTTGATACATATCAATTATTAGCCATTCAGTTCTATTTAATAAGTCAGTGTTACATGGTTTCAACATCTGAATTTTCAACAGCAATTTAAAGCATAATGTTTCAGAATACTGCAATCAAGGTATCATCAAGGACTGCAGGCATCTGAAGGCTACACTGGGGCTCAAAGGATCTGCAGCCAGGGCGGGTGGCTTCCTCTCATGGTAAGCACATTGGTGATGGCTTTCGATGAAAGTTTTGTTTCTCTCCACAGGGCTGGTTGAACATGCTTCCAACATGGCAGCTGGCTCCTTCCAGCCAAAGGAGTCCAGAAAATCAAAAACCATGCCACCATGCAGTGTCTTTCATTGTATTGTCTCATAAGTTACACACTGCCATTTCTACCACATTGTATTCTTTAAATCACTAAATCTGGCCCACACTCAAAGGAAATTAGTATCTACCTCTTGAAAAATCAAATGTCAAAGAACTTGCAGACATACTTTCAAAATCTCTACAGGAAAAGTATAAATGTTTATTAAGGAAGGGTATATTAAATCAAGTATGGCAATTGCCTCCAAACATTTTTGTAGCATATTCTTTTTTGCCAGAACACACATACTATATACTAATGGCAATAGCATGTTTAATCATTTATGTACTTACTTTACTAATATAATGCATGTTACAAAATATTTTTATATTGAGACAGGGTCTCACTATGTCTTCTAGGCTGGTTTTGAACCCACTATGTAGCCGAGGCTGTCTTTGAACTCATGGGGATCCTCCTGCTTCAGCCTCCCAAGTGTTGGGATTGCAGATGTGTGCCACCATGCCCAGCTATTTTTATTTTAAAGGAGACCTTAAAATTAAGTATAAGTGGAAAAAGATATACATTTTCTTCTTATACTCTAACATCTTAAGACTCTTTGAGATGAATGTACTTATATTGTTGACCAGGTAATTCTACTTTTAGAAGTTTATCCTAGGAATGTATGCAAATAACTTATATCTGGGGTTATTGGTTACAGTCTAGTAAATAATGACAAAAATTTGGTATCAACCTAACTGTCCTTTAACAGGAATTGAGTAAAATAAATTATAGCAAATCCATATCCTGTAGTATGTTCATTAAAGTGAATTGAGAATATACAGGTAAAAAAAAAAGCAAGCACAGAATATTGCATACAGTATGTTTTAGTTTGGATTAAAAAGGGGGAGGATATACATTTGCTTAAACAAATAATTGTCCCACAGTATTTATAGAGGATGGGTTTGAGGACCTCAGAGGATTCCAAAACCTGGAGATGCTCCAGTCCCTTATACAAAATAGTGTCACATTTGCATACAGCATACGATAACCTCTAGTATACTTTAAATCATCTCCTGATTATTTATAACACTTAATTCAACGCAAATGTTGTGTAAATAATTGTTACACTGTATCATTTTGAGAATAAGGACAAGAAAAGGATCTGTATATGTTCAGTACCAATTTTTTGTTCAAATATTTTCTCTCCACTGTTAGTTAAATCAGCAGGGGCAGAACTCATGGAGCTGGGAGGCCCACTGCACATGAAGTTACTGAAGGAAATACTCCCAGTGGGAAGCAGAACTGAGTGGCTGGGAGACAAAGTGAGGACACTTTTCATTCTGTATGCTTTCATTACTTTTGTATTTTGGCTCATGTTAACGTATTACTTACCAAAGTAAAATAGATAATATGGAACGATATTGGTTCACACATGATAGTTACTTTGCCTTGTGTTAGTCTACTGTTTTATGTTATTTTACATAATTTACATGCTTTTCAGATGAGGATACAGAGGCCCAGGCAGCCTAAAAACAGTTGACATCCTCCCAGTAGTTGGGGTGGGGCTGGAAATACGATCTCGGGCGGTCCAGGCTGGACGCTCTGCCGCCTAACCACCAGGCAGTCATGATAGTGACGTTTTTGTTATACACAACAGTAATTAGTCCATGTTCATGACAGTCAATTAACAATAATAAAAATGATAGAAATGTTTTTTTTTCTAATGGCAGTATCTTAAAAGACTTTACAAATCATATGGACGAGTAACTTAGAAATGCACTAAACCAGTGTTAAGGAGACATAGGTTATAACCTGTCTCTAGAAAACTGATTTAACTTTCTACTGGCCTTTATTTCTACATGTAGGAAATGGCCTCAGGAATCTAAGTTCCCTTTTAAAATCCAAACCCACTTAGTTACCTTAGTCACTTGGATCATCTCCAGTCCCCCAGCGATTCAGTCTTTTCCCTTAAAGTCAAGTCGGAAGGTTGGTGTGATACCGTGCGTCCGTCCGTATCACCCACAGCCTCCTCACATTTTCCCTTCCAGATACTGTGCTTCTAATGTATCTAGACAACAGGAGTTGTTTCTCATCCACCTCTAAATCAGGCCGTGCAGAAGCCCCTTCTCAGCTGCGTCATACACCAAGCCATCCTGCCTTCTCAGCTTCTGTTCCTTCCTGGTGGTTATTCCCAAGACCGTGGCAACTGGCTGCCTCATTCTTTATCCTCCCAAAACACCATTAACACACAACAGATGCTTTCAGGATTTATCACGAGTACACAGAACAAGAGAACTTCAAATCAAGAATAAGAGAGTGCCTTACGTCTACAAAGTATCTGACTCTAGCATTGCCACATTCAGGGTGGGACGACACCTCTGTCTAAGAAGGGAAGAGGAAAAACTCTCTTGTTCCCCCTTTTCCAAGTTCACTAACAATAAAACTCCCTTTATAAAAGATACTGAAGTGTTTAGTTGTAAAACAGAGGTTAGAGTTGGGGAAGTTTGGCCCTGAATGGGTATTTCTACGGAGGCTCCAAAGAGTTGAATTTCCCGGAGACTGATTATCTGAAGTGCTCTGGTCCTTCTCTTACTCAGTCACCACGGCTAAAAGTCAAACTCGATAAAGGAGAAAGCTTAGAACACAACTTCCTCCTCCCTCCTAATTAAAACATTATCTCTGTAGTAGGTGAAAGCAAAGCCTTCAGGTTTCCATGTGATTTAAAATCCCTTTATCAACAACGTGACAGACAGCAGGAAAATTTACACACCCCTGGGGCAAGACAGTGAAAATATATTCCAGTTCTGTGTGCATAGCTGCAAATTGCTGCTGGTGAATTTTTTAAGCGTGGATTTAGAAATAAATCTAAAACTGGCCAAATTAGTTACTAAATATTAACAGAACATATTGGATATCTTTCTAGAATTAAAACTCTCTCAAGTCCTGTGTTAACAATAGTATGAGCAATTTTATTGTATTAATGGAAATCCATAGTTTGTCTCAAAATATTTAAGAAGATGACATGGAGAAGTTAAAGGGCGAAATAGTTGCTTCCTGATCTTTAACGGTATCAGCAGCCTCTCAGATTGCCTCCAGCACTATGCACTGTTTTGCATTAAGTCTCCAGATAGCTGTCTAAATAATAGTAAGTAATCTAAATTGTAGTACTACCCTGAAAGCATTTCCACCCACAGCTTTTTAAGTGACTCAGGGCCCTTCTTGTACGGAAGCTGGTGTTCTCTATGACTAACAAATGAAGGATAGTTATGTCGAAGAAATTAATGGCCCTGTTTTTCCTACTTCAGGCATTAAAAGTGCCTCTTTCCTGAACTATCACTCCGCCTACTCCACAAATAAAAATTGTCAGTGGTACTTCTTCTTTGAAGAATTACTCAGGCTTTCCTGGAGACTTCCTCATGGTGCTGATGCTGTGTCCAAAAGAGAATCCCACACAAGTGAATTTGAACCTGGATACAAGGCTCAGTGTCCTAGCAATGTCCTTGTCACTTGGAGCCAAGCCCAGGGCTAAGATGAAGCCATTGCTTCACAAGTGAGAGGAAGCAGCCAGTCAACTTTGTCACTGGATCCAAGCCTCAGTGACAGAGCAGCCAGGTGCTGCACTTCCTGCAGCAAAGTATGTAATCGAGGTGATCGGAATGTTTTTATCGGAATGAGAGGTAGAATGGTGTTGGGGATTGGAGCTGAGGCCTCAGCCCACTTCAGTAAGTGGCCCACCAGCTGTATATTCTTGATGGTCACTGTTTTTTCAACTAACGGGAGGTTAATACCCAACTACTGCCTCCATTTTAAGCATTAAATGAGTTCAGACATGTAGGTGCTTAGAACAGGGCTGGCACAACTACTCAACAAATGTGTGAAGTATGACTCGCTATCATTACCGTGATTTTGGTTCCCTGGGACAGGCTTTCTGACCCACATGAACATCTAAGGGGAGTAATATTATGAGGTCACTGGGGATTAGAGGAAGAGTCTCTATCTTTGGATGTCATTTAAGAGAAGCAGTAGAAGTACACAGTATTGAGGACACAAATGTCCACCCCAGTAGGCCAGGTCAGATACAAGAGCACATAGATTTCTTCCCCTAGGAACTGCTCTAATTCTACCCGACATGGCTTTTTTTTTTTTTTTTTTTTTTTGTGGGTACCGGGGGGACGACCTCAGGACCTCACGCGCCAACAGGCACCCGTGCCGCTGAGCGATATCACCGGCCCCTTTTTCGTATGTGGGTTCCGGGAGTCGAACTAGGGCCTTCGCGCTTGCAAGGCAGGCGCTTAAGCCGCTGAGCCGTCTCACCGGCCCCCGACATGGCTTTTTAAAAATGGAGAGACTGCCGGTGAGATGGCTCAGCGGCTTAAGCGCCTGCCTTGCAAGCGTGAGGGCCCGAGTTCGACTCCCGGATCCCACATACGGAAAAGGGGCCGGTGATATCGCTCAGTGGCACGGGTGCCTGTTGGCGCGCGAGGTCCTGAGGTCGACCCCCCGGTACCCACAAAAAAAAAAAAAATGGAGAGACTCACCCATTCTCTCACATACTGCCATTCTCTCTCTGCTCCCATTATATAGATGAGCAGTTTGGGTGGATGGAGATGGAGAGAAATACCACACACTCTCCATTAGTTCAGGTTATGATGCAAATAGATTCTTTCAAAGGAATTTGGCTTTCACTTCCAAAGCCAGGCTTAGGCCCAGTCAAAGCCCTTTCTTAATAGGTATTGGAAAGGATGAGGTCTGGCCCGTCCTTGACACTTTGTAGAACATAAGGTTGCTTTGTGCTAACTGCCCTCAGCTTTGGGTGTTTAGACCAAAATTATGAAAGATCAGGAAATGTCCCATTACCATTCTGTTACATTTTTGCCTGTTTTGCTGACAACTTCACTATCTTAGCATGAACCAGGAAACTCCAAGTGACCTTAAAAATGTCCGTAAAGAAAGACCCTGAAGGGTCCCTTTCAGAGTCAGGCAGCAGAGGAAATAGCATAGTGTTGAGGGTTCCGAGTAGTCAGGCTCAAATTTGACCAAAGGCAAGTTGTCTTCATTCAGAACCTCCCAGGGACAGTAAACAAGAAATAAAATTGATTCCATTTATTTTGGCAGCAAACAGATAGGCTTCAGTTTATTTTCTTCCTCTCCTACAAAATAATGTGGTTGTTTAAGAACAATAGTAGAAGGAATAGGACAAATCCCAGGTCAACTTTTAAATAAATTCTGTCCTTTGTCCAATAGCAGTGCCAAGTCCACAACAGGCATAAAAACACTGGACTGAACAGCTAATGATGTAATCAGTTGCCAGTGTCCTAGAAGATGACAAGGTACCGAGTGTCACAGGCAGGGCTCTGAGAATAGCAAGTCTAGTTGGAATGCGATACTCCTTCCTCTAGTGTAGACAGAGCAAAAGAGGATGACAGGTTGTTTTTGATTTGGGACAGGTGTTTTGTTTCTTTGTTTTTTATTCCGTCACATACAAGGTAAGTGATTGAGGCAGCCTCTAGCCTTCGGATTGAAAATATACCCGAGCTCAGGCAAGCATCGGGGCAGAGGGGCAGGAAGGGGAGATGTTAATCAGAGGGTACAAAGTGTCAGTCTGATGGGCTTAAGTTTTGAATCTATTACAGAGCAGGAAGACTATAGCCAATGTGTTTCATATTTCAAAATAACCAAGTCTCTGAAGTCTTACCATAAAAATGACAGATAAACAAGGTGGTAGGTGTGTTAGTTAGTTTGATTTAATGATTTTACACAGTACACATACTGTATGCTAAGGAATTACATTGCACCCCCATATATGACTTTGTCAGTTAAAATACTGTAAAATATGAGAAAAACCTAAGTGCTATGGCCTGTGTCTAGATGTTCCCTCAAAGCCTCATCCAGTGATAGGCAGGGCTTTTTCAGAAGTGGCTGGATCTAGAGTGTGTGACGCTGGGATTGATTCATGGTGCAGTGCTAGGTAGGATCAAGGGCACTAGGATTAAGGGTGTGAGTGCTACCTACCCTAAGTACCCTGGATATAATATAAGGGACAGAAAGATCTGTGGTCATCCCTTGTTGCTTTGCTGCCTTCTGCCCGCTATGAACTGTTCCTCCTCTGTGATGCCTGTCTGCTGTGCCACCCGGCCTTGGACCAGCGATTATGGACTGAAACCTCTATACACTGTGAGCTAATTAAGCCTTTCTTGCCTTAACTTGGGGCTTCTGTTATTTTGTCTCAGCAATGAGAAAGTAACTAAGCCAATAAGTGTACCCAATTTATACTGTAAAGAAGTATTATTTTAGAAAATACCATGTCCTATATCTTGAAGTGGGGATTTATACATTTATTATTCCCTATACCAGACATACTGATGACTCAGTTCTACTGATAATTAAAAGAAATTATAAATGTCTTATATGTACAGCATAATTATCACTTTTACTTTACAAAATATAATTTGCCTGCCACACATTACCATTGTATCTGGTCATTTAACTACTGCTAATGATTCTTCATGAATCCAGCCCATAACCTGGAGATTTTCTAACTCATGTTCCTTTGGACCCTTGCAAAAACAATATAGAACGCTTGCAGGGTAAAATTAGGCCTAAACTTAATTATCTTGCTGCCTTTTTCCTGAGTTTAATTAACTTTTCTGAGTAGTTTCTACTGCAGTGAGGACTAGGCCTATTTTGTATTATTTAGTGTCATAATTTCTCTCCTCCCTTATTTCCAAGGACACTACAAGCTCCCTCAGTCCTAATTGCCATGGAGAATGCAGAGATATGAGAACTGAAAAACAGCCATCACCAAAATTAAGAAAGTGCAGCTGTGCATACTAATACAGGGACCAGAAATCTATGAGCATGCCATCTATAATCCCCACTAGCCTCCAAGTAAACTCACTTAAATATTTCATTATCCTGTTAAGTAAATTCAGATTATGGATTCAGATCCTCATCATTACAGATCATCAGGCTATTTCAGGAGTAGAAGTTGAGCCCAGGCCGACAGACTGTTTAAGCTACACTGTGACACACGATGTGTACTTCAAGGTGTCTTCCTTCTCCACACTTACGCACGCAGCTACTCTGAACTAAGACTGGGTGGGGTGAGATATTCTGTCTCTTGAAAGCGCCAGGGCCTGGGGCTGTAGCTCATGGTGGAGAACTTACTCAGCATGCCCAAGGCCCTGTGTTCAAATCCTCAGTACCTCCCTTAAGAAATTAGCCACAAATCTATCATAAAGGGAAATTCACTTTAAAATTTGAGCCATGAATCTATAATAAAGAGAAATTCACTTTAAAATTTGTTCCAGTGATGGAGCACTCACCTAGCATGTCCAGAGCTCTGGATTCAATCCCCAACATGACAAAAAGAAAACGGCGTCTGAACCTCTCCCTAGTACTGGAATGTACGTGGGCTACGGAGACCAGCAGGTTGGAATCAAGCCAGGCATTCCGTGAGCTCTGAAATTACTGAGAATTTATAACTGTCTGGGAGCCTGTATTTTCCTACTATTGCATACAGGCAAAGATAAATGCCCCGTTGGTGTATGATGATTAAATGAAATAAAGAGTAGACTCCCTCACAGCTCCCTTACCCATATATAGGTGAGAAAACATATTCCTTCCAGGGAAAGTTATCAGTTGACTTCTGACATGCCAGTGTGTTTTGTGAATGGCTCAGAGGGTACACAAACAGGAAAAGAGACTTGAAGGAGGAAGAGGCCTGCTGTTAAGACAAATAAGAATGAAACAACCCAAAAGGAAATTTTTGGAGACCTAAATGTGCTTGAAGAAGAAATAAACAGAAGAGGCAGTGAAAGAACTGAGGAAGGAAGAAAAAAAGCATAAAACGTCCAGGATATTCTAAGATAAAGTGCTTGAAAGAAGCCACAACTTCTAGGACAGTTTATGACAAAAACCACAGAGAATCCAGAAAGAAAGCCAAAGAGCTACCACATCAGCTTCTGGTCTCCAGGTCATGCTTCCTCATTTATCCCTGACATTGGTGCTGTCCTACCCAGAGTCTGTCTTTATACCACAATGTAGAAACCACTGAGGTTGACACTGAGTGACATTGTTGTAGTCAAGGTTTGCAAGGGAATAGATTTAATACAAGACACATACTTTATAGGATTATTTTATAATATTCATCCAAAAAGTCAAGTGCAGAGAGTGCAAGAGATCTGTCTACGCACTAAAGACCCAAAGAATCCAGCTGAGGGCCTGGATCCCACAGCAATGTCCTGCGTGAGTCTAGATGAAGACTTAGAGCCCATGGCAATGTCCTCCACGAGTCCAGCTGTAGGCCCAGAGCCCACGACAATGTCTCGTGCAAGTCTGTATCAAGGGTCTGCACTGGGAAGGCCCAAAGGTCAGTGGTGGAAGCTAGAAAGTCTGTGCCAGCAGGATAAAGGATCCGTGCCAGCAGGCTGAGGGATCTGCACTGGAGATCCGTGGCTCCAGATTCATGGCTCCAGTGCAGATCTACACTCAAAGTAAGAACTAGAGCACCCCAAAAAGAACCGTAGCCATCCTCAGGGAAAGCGAGGACCCGAGCTCCTCTGACAATTAGAACAGCTGAGTTCATATCAGGAAAACCAGCCTGACAAGCTTCTCCAGAAAAACCAACAGTACCATCTTCCCCCCCAGTTCTCCTTTTATGCTGTTGGCAACAATCCCCAGATGGGCCTTCCACACCCAGAACCATGGTGACTCAGTTCAGCTGGGTGTAACAAGTTGATCACTAGTCAACCACCACGGACACATAGACCCTTGCTGATGCCACAGGTCCTTTCTGTCTGTCTTCACTCATTCTCTCATTCTCTCATTCTCTCATTCTTATTGTGGGTCCAGTCACATAACTGAGATTTTCCTTGTTTTAAAGCACAGTTTGCATCCTTCATTCTACAATGGGTAAGGGTAGTAGTTTTCTGCCACTATCTTTGGTCAGGGGAATACCTTGATCTGGCTCACCCATTCCCTCCTTAGACCCTCCTCACCTAGCCATGAGGATTTTCTTTTCCATGTCAACATCAATATTTCACTGTCTAGAGCCCTTCTCTGCATCCAAGTATAAAGAAGAGATAGAATAAAGAGAGATTGTTCAGAGCCTATGGTAGGCAGACAGCTGCCCCACCAACACAGCACTCTGAAACAGCCAGGATGCCCTGACTACCCTCTCACACCCCAAGCAAACACCTGTGCAGCCCTGCCCTGAGCTGATTGGCCTACAGAAGCCACCAGAAAAGTGTTGAGCACCCCCACTCAGCCTCGCACTGTCCAGGAAGTATCCAGATGGCCCCTTACACCCACCCTTGGCACCAGGAATCATCCAGGCACTTCTGCCCATGCTCTCATTGCCCTAACACCAGTCAGATTGCCCTACCCAACCACTCATTCTCCTGGGAAACAGCTGGCCAATGATCGGATTGACCCACAGGAACCCAGGGAAGCCAATAAGTAGCTCTAGCCAATCACTCACCACCCTTTAAAACAGCAAAGCCAGCCTTTTCTGAGTGGTTCAAGCCACCAAGTACCCTGGGAAGTCATCAGGCAGCCCCACTCGTACTCCTGTGACCTCAAGAAATGGTTGCGCATCCATTATGGTTTATATCTAGATGCCCCCAAGAGCCTCACGTGCTCATAGGTGGGCCTCTTGGAAGGTGAATGGATTATGCAGGCTTATAGCTGACTTGCTGTTAGGAGATGAGTCCTAGTCAAAAGAGGAAGGACCCTGGGGTCTTGTCCTGGAAGGGTCTATCTCCCTTCCTGGCTCTTGCTTTCACTTTCTGCTTTCTGTCCTCCGTGTGGTGCAGCTCTCCTCTGCCATGCCCCTCTACCATTCCATCCTGCCTTGGAGCCAGCAGACCAAGCAAGGACTGAAACTGCAAAAATAGGAGACAAAATAGGTGTCTCCTCCTTTAAGTTGTGGTTGTTGGGTATTGGGTGCCAGCAAGGAGGAAAGTAACCAAGACAACATCCTCTTCTCAAATGCTTGGCTACTAATATACAGACATCACCAACATGGATTACAACTGAAGGAGCTACACTGACACTACACGAAAGTGTCCACCTGGAACCAAAGCCAACAAAGTACATCTGACCGATGAGTCTAGGATGCTTTCCCAGCAGAGTCTTTTACTTTGAAAGCCACCCTATAAAATTGGTAGAGGCAACTCACACACAACATGCACAAATACTAATGTAAGGACACAAGAAGCATGAAAAAAACAAGGTAACGTGATGCCTTTAAAGGAATACAATAATTCTCTAGCAAAAGACACCAAAGACAAGGAAATTGCCGAATGGCCTGAAAAATAATTCAATAGAATTATTTTAAGGAAACTTAATGAGATACAAGACAACACAATTCAATAACATTAGAAAAACAATTTGTAATATGAATGAGAAATTGATCAAAGAAAGAGATCATAAAAAAGAACCAATTAGAAATCCTGTAGCTAAAGAGTTCATGAAATTAAATAAATACAATTAAGAACCACAACAGCAGAATTATCAGACATAAGGAAGAATTTCTGACCTTGAACACAGCTCTTTTGAAGTTACTCAGATAAAAGAAAAATAAAAAATTAAAACAATGAAAAAAGCCTTTAAAACTTATGTGACATCATTACATTAGCAAGCTTTTGCATTATGGGTTTTTCCAG
Organism: Erethizon dorsatum; assembly: GCA_028451465.1. Taxonomy (NCBI): domain Eukaryota; kingdom Metazoa; phylum Chordata; class Mammalia; order Rodentia; family Erethizontidae; genus Erethizon; species Erethizon dorsatum. Next base: position 81,029,628 of record CM051838.1, on the reverse strand, counting down.
AAGGAAGGAAAAACTGTATTCCTAATTGTTGTATTTTCTTTCCAAATCTTGGGAAAGACATAGACATCTGAGCCCAAGAAGCTCAAAGAATCTGAAATAGTTTTGACCAAAAAAAGATCTTCTCCAAGGCATATTATGATCAAATTCTCAAGTGTACAAAGCAAAGAAAGAATTCTAGAAACAAGAGGAGAACCATCAAGTTACTTATGAGGAAATTTTCATTACACAAACAGCAGACTTCTCCGCAGAAACCTTATGGGCTGATAGAATGGGATGATATACTCAATGTCTTGAAAGAGAAACATTGCCAACCAGGAATACTATACTTGTCAAAAAAAATCCTCCATAAATAGAGAAACAATGCTCTCTAAAACAAACAAAAGTAAGGAAATTCATAACCACAAGACCACCAATACAAAAGGAAGTTTAAGGACTGAATGTGGTGGTACACACCTATATTTCCAGCACTCTGGCAGGTTGAGGCAGGAGGATCATAAGTTGGAACACAACCTGAGCAGCTTAGTGACTTAGTGAGACCCTATTTCAAAATAAAAAATGGCTGGGGATACATCTTAGTGCAAAGGCCTGTATTCAATTACTGTACCATAATAAAAGGAAGAGGAGGAGGGAATATTTAAGGGATTCCTCCATTAAAATCAAAAAGAAGATAATTGCCATCCTGCAAACATATGAAAATGCAAAGCTAAACAGTAGATCAGGTACACAAAAGAGAAAAAAGAAAATCAACCCATATTAATGCCAAAAACCACCAACCTGGAGATGAACAACAGATGAAGAAAAAAGAGATACACAAAACCACCAGAAAAAAAAATAATAATAATGAGTCTTTACTTAGTAATGTCTTAGCAGTCTTAGTAATGTCTTTACTTAGTAATGACCTTGAATATAAATGAATTAAACTCCTCAATTAAAAGATATATGCTAGCTGAAAGGATTAAAATATATAGACCCAATGGTGTGCTGCCTGCAGGAAACACACTTCGCCAGTAAAGACAGACATAGACTTAAAGTAATGGAAAAAGATACAGCATAAAATGGAAACCAAAAGCAAGCATGAGTAGCTACGCTTAGATAAAATAGACTTTAAATCAAAAAACTATAAAAACAGACAAATAAGGACACTATATAATCATCCAGAGATCAATTTAATACAAAGAAAATACAATTTAAAATGCATATGCCGGGGCCGGTGAGATGGCTCAGCGGCGTAAGCGCCTGCCTTGCAAGCGCGAGGGCCTGAGTTTGACTCCCGGAACCCACATACGAAAAAGGGGCCGGTGATATCGCTCAGTGGCACGGGTGCCTGTTGGCGCGCGAGGTCCTGAGGTCGTCCCCCTGGTACCCACAAAAAAAATAAATAAATAAAATAAAATAAAATAAAATAAAATAAAATAAAATGCATATGCCTTTAATGCTGGAACATCCTGTTATATAAAGCAAACACTATTACATCTTAAAAGAAATGTATTATCTGATTCCATAATAATTGGAAATTAATACCCCACTTTCATCAGTGGCCAGATATCCAGGTGAAAACAAAAACACTATCTAAAATATGTGGTGTGATCGAAATATACAATGAATGTTTAAATTTTTAAAATTTATTATAGTAAAAGGTACATTGTTATTAATACCTTAATATACTCCACCTAGCTTTGAACACACTTATCCCATCATTCTTGCCATTTTCTGAGGCAGTTCTAGAAGTTCTCTTTCAGGATTTTCATTATGAGGTGTGATCAAAAACATGGTGAATGCTGCTGTTCAATGCCACTTAACGTGAAGGCAGGCTTGTAAAAACATTTTGGTGTGTCCTTAGCCACATTATTCACCAGATCTGTCACCATGTGACTTCTGCTATTTCCCCAAATCAAATGCCATGAAAGATAAATGTTCTTAGGGAGAGAAAAGAGATGAAAAAAGAATTGAGATATGTTATGCACATGTACCAACTCCCCACAAGGAATTTAAACATTATGTACTGTAAATATATACTAATAAAAAATAAAAATAAAAAGTAGCTTTTTAATATACCATTAATTAAATTGCTACAGAAGAAATTAAAATGGAATCCCATTCATAACAGCTACAGAAATTCAATTCCTGGGAATAAATTTAACCAAGGAAATTAATGGGCCTCTATAAGTTAAGTTAATGTTCTCTATAATAATAATTACAAAGAACTAATGAAAGAAATTGAAAACACACACACAAAGGAAAGACATGCTATGTTCATGAACTAGAAGAGTTAATATTGTTAAACTGGTCATACTACCCAAAACAATCTATAGATTCAATGCAATTCTTATCAAAAATATCAATGACATTCTTCACAGAAATAGAAAAATACTCCCAGAATTTGATAGAACCACAAAAGATTCCAAATAGCCAAAGCAATCCTGAAAACAAAAAAATGAAACAAAACAAAAAAAGAAAGCTGGAAGCATTACATTACCTGATTTCAAAACATTCTACAAATCTATCGTAACCAAAGCACCAGACCAGTGGCATACACTAGCGGAATAAAATAGAAATAAAATTCTCTTCAGTGAATGGTACTGGTAAAACTGGATATCCATATGTAAAAGAAAGAACTAGGCCTCCCGATTTCTCACCATATGACAAAAAAACTCAAAGTAGATCAGACTTAAATGTAACCCCAACCCATGAAACTGCTGAAGAATATACTGTATAGAGGAAACACTTCAGAACATGGTCTGAGGAAAGGTTTTTTGAAATATGATCACAAAAGCACAGGCACCAAAAGCAAACATTGATTAATAGGATACATAAAGCTAAAACATTTCTGTTCAGCAAAGGAAACAATCAACAGAGTGAAGAAACAACCTATAGAAAGTGAGAAAATATTTGCAAACTATTTGACATAATATCCACAGTATGAGAGTATTCAAACAACTCAATAGCAAAAGAAAGACGAAGAAAATCCACAATAAATAGTCCACTTTTAAAATGAGCAAATGACCTAAATGAACATTTCTCAAAAGAGGATATACAAATGGTCAACACATTTATGAAAAAATACTCAATATTATTAATCAGGAAAATGTAAATCAAAACCACAATAGATACCATCTTGTTCCAGGTAGAATGGTTACTATCAAAAAAGATAAAAATATTTTAAATGCTGGCGAGTATATGAAGAAAAGAGAACTCTCATACACTGTTAGTGGGACTGTAAATTAGTATAGCCATCATGTGAAACAGTATGGAGTTTCCTTTAAAAAAAAAAAAAAACTAGAAAGAGAATTGCCATACAATCCAGCAAATGCAATACCGAGTTAATATTCAAAGGAACAGGAATCAGTATGTCAAAAAGACAACTGCACCCACATGTTAACTGTGGCTCTATTCCCAATAGACAAGATATGGAATCAACTTAGATGTCCATCAATGGGTGAATGGATAAAGAAAGTGTAAATATACACAGTGGAATATTATTCTGCCATTAAAAATGCAATCTTGTCATTTGCAACAACATGGATGACACTAGAGGACATTATGTTTAATGAAACAAGTCAAGCACAGAAAGACAAATCCCACATGTTCCAACTTATATGTGGAAGATAAAAAGGATCTTAAAGAAGTAAAGAGTAGGATAGCAGTTATCAGGGCTTGGGAAGGATACGGAGCAAGGAGGGTTGTATAGAGGATATCCAACAGGTACAAGGGTGCAGTTGGATAAGAATAACTTCTCATGTCCCATAGCAAAGTAAGATGACGGACAATGAGTTTACTATTTCAGAATAGCTACTACTAGTGAGGACGTAAATGTTCCCTACACACCCCCCAAATTCAAAGACCCAATCCAAAAATGGGCATCTGAGATGAATACGCACTTCTCAAATGAAGAAATACAAATGGCAAATAGGTATATGAAAAAATGTTCAACATCATTGGTTATTTGAGAGATGCAAATTAAAACAACACTGAGATTCCACCTCACCCCAGAAAGAATTGCTATCATCAGAAATCAACCAATAACAAATACTGGCAGGGCTGTGGGGAAAAAGGAACCCTTCTCCACTGTTGGTGGGAGCGCAGACAGGTGCAAGCACTGTGGAAATCAGTATGCAGATTCCTCAAAAAACTAGGACTAGAGGTTCCATTTGACACAGCTATTCCCCTTCTTGGTTTTTTCCCAAAAGAATTAAAAGCATCATACCACAGCGATATATGTGTACCCGTGTTTATAGCAGCACAGTATGTAATAGCCAAATCTTGGAAACAACCCAAATGCCCATCAACTGAGAAATGGATAAAAAAGATGGGTATTTTTATACAATGGAATACTACTCAGCTATAAGGAAGGATAAACTTGAGTCTTTTATAGGTAAATGGATGCAACTTGAGACCATACTCTAAGTGAAATAAATCATACTCACATGTGTAAACATCATATAATATGCCTAGTGTAAGAAACTGAAAGAGTAAATAAGATCCAAAATGTACAATAGATATTGTGAAATGAGAAGAACCTACTCAAAAGGAAAGAACAATAAGGATGGGGAAAAGGAGAAAAGAAGGAAGGGAAAAGAAAAATATATATATATATATGACAGCTAAGATAATTATACTACTAATTTCTATTAGTTCATTGAAAAGAAAGGTTTGTGCTTATATTATTTGATTGATTTTGAATGCCTATCTTGTAATCTGAGCAACTACTTTGAAGATAACGATGCACAATGTATTAACAATTGTTAGTCTCCTATTATCTTGTTTTGAAATACTGTATCATTGTTTTTATGGTTTTTTCTCTTTAAAATTAAAAAAAAAATGTTCCCCACACGAAGGAATGATAAATGAGCTAGGAGTGGCGCCTGTAATCCCAGCACCCTGGGAGGCTGAGGAAGAAAGAGTCCAAGCTCAAACTCAGCTTGGGCAATTTAGCAAGACCTTGTCTCAAAAACAAAAAACCATACTGAGCTGGGCATGTAGCTCAGTGTGAAGGTCCTGAGTTCCAGTCACAGTACCAAAACAAAGAAAGAGAAAGGGTGCTTGAGATGATGAATATGACAGTTACTCTGATCTGACTGTACCCCACTAACATGCACAATTACTATGTATGTGTCAATTAAAGATAAATGTACAGTATTTTTAATGCTTTAAACAGAATTCTTCTGAGCCATGGAAAGCAACATCCCCATTCCAGGAAGATCAACTGGGAGCAGAAATGGGCAGGCTGGTGTCCACACGAGGCGGTCACCCAAGAGCAAAGGAGAGGACAGCTGTGATGGTCGGCTCAGGCGATGTGCCGTGCCGCACCCATGGCTGACACCAGTGATAGTGGCTGATACTTTCCGCGCTCTTTCCTAGGCTTACGGGGTTATTTCCAAACACCAAAGTACCAAGTGCCTCTGGAAATACTCTGTCCCCCTGTGCTAAATGTCCTGTGTGTGAGGATGTCAAGGGTAAACCCCTAATCCTCATACAACTAAGGCAGTGACATGGCATTTCTGTTGTTGCTATCATTGTCCTCGCATCATCTTGCACTCCTGGAAGAGTTCTTCTCCACATATTCATCACCTTGCTGCTTTCATTCTGAATCCTCAAATCTACATGGTTCAGGGAAATAATCCTCAAGGATTAGTCCAATATCTGATCCTGTTCTTCAAAAACAGAAGACTCCTAGAACTGATCTGTTTCTCATAGGTAATTCATAATCTCGGCCATCACAGTCCCTTGCGATTCATGTAAAACCCTTTTGTCATTAAAAGTTTTAAACAGCCTTGAAGTGATACTGAACCACTGAGGACTCTACCTGACCCTCCTCCCACCACTGTCTCTCGGCCCGCGGCCCACACACTCCACCGCACAGGCCTTGAAGCATCCCCACGCACCCTGCTCTTGTACCTGCCAACGTCATCCACGGTCTAAATGCGGCCAGCAGCTGTGTATTTACAATTAGATCCGCCAGCTGGAAAGCAAACATTGTACATTACTGAATCAATCAACGTTGCAGGGAGAGAAAAAACAGGTACAGCGTGAAATAGAGGACGGGAACATTGCATTATATTGCAGCTGTCCTTCTCCAATGCCATTAGCTGTTCTCAGCACTAAGAATTAGGACAAGTGTGGTGTATGATCAGCTGAATTCTACTTGCAGATCTGACACGTAAGAAACACAGTTCACTAGCATAAAGGTTCGGGCTTGAGTAGCCCACAGCCTTCACCTGATGACGTGAACAATTCTGCCCAAGAAATGGTTTTCTATAACAGAATCAGTTTCTATATACCCCTCTTTATATTTACCAGTTTTATCCTCTTTCTAATTAGTGAATTCAAGTTGTGATCAGAGTTGAAATACACACATGGATTCTGTAACTTCATAATAATATACCACCAAGTACATGGTGTGTACCAAGTACATGGTTTGTGTCTGTGAAGGGGGCACACTCTCATTTTGAAAGTCTTAAGCGACGATTAGCTCCTCTTCCTAAAGTGATTCTTTATCAGTAACCTCCACTTTTATTGATTTTTGTTCCTTTTTCTTTTTTGGTAGGGAGGATAGGAATCATGATGGGGAAGGAAGGGATACTGCTTACAAAACTGGAAACGGCACTGAACACGAGATTATACTACACAACTTAACATTTTTTACCCTTAAAAACTGCATACAAATACATTCATACCTGTCTACTCACTCTAAAATTCACAGCCCCTTGACTTCAGGGAAACTGCCACTGTTCTTCTCTGGCCCTGGTGTATTATAAACTTAGAATATCTCTCCTCTGCCTGCAGAATCCTAATGGGAAACTATTGCGCTTGGTGTAAATACAGGGACATCTGCTGCAGCCTCTAACACCTTATTGGCAAAATCTAGCCGAGCCTGCTGCAGACCCCTTTTGCCCTCATTAGCGCATACACAACCACTCAACAGAAAAGTAAGAAAATTTGGAGCTCTTGAGAAAGCAGGAAAAGGTAGAGAAGGGCTTTGAAAGAGTAAAATACTCTCAGGCAAGTAGTGGGGTTAGACATTAGTGGTTCCAAAGCCTGCATCAGAAGCTTCCCATTTTTCTATCCAGGTTTTGTTTTCAACTGCAGGCTCAGACTCCATTCATTTCACCTAACTACCTACCTCCACCACAGAGGCAGTAATCTACATTTATGCTGTCTAGTTCACCTACCGACCCAAAATAGCCTTATAAATACTGAGTTCCCTGGAATGCAAGGAGGAGGGCAAAGTTTAAAATTATATGCAAATGCTGGGAAACCATTATGTTGTTATTGCACACAGGTGAGCTTAGGTATGGGTCAGGCTGAGGAAAGCTAATCAGACCATGCAGGACCTCTACAGGCAAGAGAGGACAGGGTCTCAAAACAGTGTGAGGTCAGTGCAAATTGACAGCACAATCCCAATGGCAGAAAGACTATCCTAGAAACTGTGCAGAGCGTAGGCTGTCATTTGCTTCCTTATTCCTAGGTCTGGATAAGAACACTGGGGATTTGGAGGTGAAGACTTTTCTTCTCTCAACAGCTCACCAGCTATGAGTAAACTTTGTGTGACCTACTCAAAGTCAGGGTGTACAGTTTACTTCATCCCTGTTGCAGTGATACCTCGGCTGTCCAAGGGCTCCAAGTGATCTTTCCACTACTCAAACAGCAAAGTTCAAAAAAAAAATCTGCTCAATGTTAATAACTTTTGCTCATGAGTTGAACCAAAAATCCAACTTTAAAAACCTGTACGGGCCGAGAGTTGTGGAGGACACCTGGATGGCTCTCCTTGAAAGAAGAGCAATTATCTCCATCTTGGCTGAACCTGGCCCTATTTGCATGTATTGATATGTACAGAGCTGGCTAGGACTTTTCCTTATCCCTTCAATTGGCTTTAGGCAATGCTAATCAGTCCAGCTGAGGTGCTGATATGTAGTCTTCCAAGCAAGGCAACAGGTCAGTGTTTCCCCGTCCCTTTGCTCCCAATACATGGTTGAGCCTGGCGGGATGGAGAGCCGAGCTCCACGCTGTCTGCTGGGATCGAGCCTCGAGAAAGAAGCTATGACTTCCCAGGGCATAAAAGATTACACATCAGAGCTGAAGCACGGACCCCAAAACATTAGATACTACCTTGAATTGTGTTATGCAGATTACTCCTTCTGCATATCCTTCCCTCTGCATATTGCAAGGTGATTTCAGGCCACCCACCTAGCCCAGCTCATGGTACTCACGTACTTCCTGCCATTCACAGTTACTCATCCCTGAGCCACTCCCCTCCTCAAGAATTAATAAAACCCAGGTTCAGCCCTGGGTCGAGGCCTTTGTTCCAGTAACCACCATCTTGGCTGGACTTAGGACCCCTTGGCTCCCCACAACTATAAATACGCCTTAGTGTCTTTATTCTCACCATGGGTTGCATTGGAAGTGGTAGATTGGAATTAACTCTCTAGAATTCCAATAACTTTTCCATGGGATTACAAATATAAACTTTCCAGACCACGACGAGAACCGGGAAGTGCTCTCTATAGAGAGTCAGTCAGTCAGGCATCCTCGCAGCCGATACACAGAGGTGACACTTTGGTCTAAGTGCCACTCTCACCTAGACAACATACAGCACTTATGTTAGTGCATTAAAACATTTATCATTGTGCTTTTAGCTTTTGTGCTTTATTTGTGCAAAATATCATAACCATGGCTCCAAAGAAAGTTAGTGACACCAGCAGTAAAGCTAGGAGGAAACTGAGAACCATGATAGAGTTAAAAAAAGAAATAATTGTGAAATTTGTTAAAGTCCTGGAAAAATGAGTTTATAAGTGTAGTTTTTGAACCTCAGAACAAATTATTTGGTTTTCCACTATTTCTTATGGGAAAAACATGTTCAGTTCTAGAACTTTTCAGTGTTCAAACTGAATTTGGAACACACTGAGTTCCACAACTGAGGTATCACTGTATTTTCTTTTGCACCTGGCAGAATCTCTCTTCTTACTTGTACTCATTCCTATCTCCCATGACATCAAAATAACATCATTATATTGAGTTTGATTATTTGGCTGATAGCAGCATAGATGAGTTCTGGGTAACTCTGGAAAAAATCTTTGGAAGGAAATGAGGTAATACATCAAGTGGAAGGGCAACATGAGCGCCCAGGTATAAAGCAAGATGAAAACTGGGACTAGGGAAATAATGGACAATCTCATCAGATCACCAAAATCATAAGTCAAATCCAACCATTTTTCAGTCTTGTGGCCTTCTGCTCAGAATTCACATTCCTAGGTTAAGTTGTACACCTACCGTTAGAAAGAGCAGGTTGGTGGAGAAGGAAGGTCTCGAATGCTAGTAGCAGGAGAAGGTGGCCTGATGCTGGGCAGGCAATGCCGGTGACCATCTACCAGTCAGACACAACCTGTGTATGACACAATGGAATGAAGGTCTTAAAAGTACAAATCCATCCAGCTGCTTTCCGTGTCGTGGCTAAATACATGTCTCTAGCACCTGCATTTGGTGCATTTTACTGCTTTCCTTTAGCGGAAATTTTTTTCATTTCAGTGTCTAACTTTGACACTCACCAGGCTTCATTTCCTGCTGTAGCCTGAATTCAAGACCTCCAAAATTTGTATGTTTAAACTCAGCCCCTAATGTGGAGGTATTATAGGGAAGGATCTTTGGGAGATGGTTAGATGTGGAGGGAGACCTCGGGATGGGATTAGTGCCCTCTTAAGAGTGAGCCTCTTGCACCAAAAGAGGACACAGTGAAAAGTCAGCAGTCGGCAACCGAGAGGATGGCTCTCAATGGATCCCCACCCAAAATGGACTAACTGAAACGAATCTCAACTCTTGCTTTTCAACTAATTCTGATCAATTGTGTTTATCACAAAGAAAGAGTAAGATAACGCCACTGCGACGGGAAAGGTCTCCAAAACAAGGCATTTTCAACCATGTCAGTGCTGCCCCGTGCAGCTTTCTGAAATGATAGAAACGTTCTGTATCTGAGCTGTCCAATACGACAGGCATTAATCACATAGGACAAATGCCGCTGAGAAATTGAGCTGTGTTTCATTCCAGTTAAGTTTATATTTAAATGAAGTAGTCAAATGTGGATAGCAGCTACCATATTGGACAGTGCAGAAGAGATGCATAATATCCAAGAAAATCCTTTTCCCATTTACTTGGAATCTTTGTGGCTTCCAAATACTATAGCACTCATGTATTCTGTCTATGTGGAGTGTTGAAACTAACAAATATTTTTCTGAGAAGGTTATCAGCAACTCTGTCAAAATTGAAAAAAAAACAAAAAACTGTGGCTAATAAAGTACCATGCTGCTAAATGACCTGTATCAGGTCACACAAAATCCAACCCTTCCTCAAGCAAGTACACAAGTCCCAGGGAGTCCTGAGCTCAGGGCTGGCCCTCATAAGTGCATGACCTTGGGCAAATCCTGCTCTTTTGTTCCTTGACAAGGAAGGGGATAGACTAGATGCTCTTGGGTCTCTTTGCCAACTCTAATATAACAACTTTTATTTTCTGTCATTAAAATCTAGAATCTGTAAGGCATGGGTTGCAAATATTAAGGGCTACAGAGTCTAGGGGAGCAAATAAATAAACTTGCCAAGTGGGGCCTGCAGCGAGGTGGAACACACAGTGCCCTGGCCGTACAACCGGGAATGGTAATGCATGTGATTTTCAAAACAACGTCAGGGTTGTTTTGTTCTTTTTTTTTTTTTTTTTTTTTTTTTTAATGGTTGCTAGCTAAAGATATTTGTAAGAAAATCTCTACAAAATCTAAACAAAACTCCTCCATGGGCAGCATGTGTCAGATTGCTTCAGATAGATTGTAGTAAAAATCTGCAGCATTCAAGCTGTCCCTTCAAGTGACCTCCCACTCCCCCATCAGCACCACAGGCAGCTTTCTGACCTCCTCCACGTTCTCACACTGCTCTCTGGTTAAATTTGCTTTTCTGTACTTCTGAGCTCCGAACCTAATTCACACTGAAATGCTGACTGCTGGATCAAACCACAACACCACCATCCACCGTAACTGTGAGGGTGGCTTTGTTTCTAATCATTGGAACAGAGAAAAGTCATCATAATGTACTGAAAATAATAGAGAGCCTATCTTTCGTTTATCATTTATAGTGCTATGAAAGGAAATGCAAGTATAAAGGGATTCAAGATTTCTGTGATTCATTAAAATTTCTGCTTTGTGGGAGAGTCAACTTAGTCTCAGACAAACAGGCAAAGGAATTATGGCTTAAAAAATTCTAACATTTCACAGAAGCATTGCTGGCCGATTCTGAAAATCTTCCTGCAGTAAGAGACTATGACCACCAGGTGGAAGCATGATATCATTAAAGAAGCTCAGACTTTGAACTTCAGGGATATTTCTTTAAAAAAATTAATGCCCTATTATCATTTCAATATATGGGCTTTCTAGACTTTTTCTTAGTGATATCTTCATAATTTTCGATTATATGAAGTTTATTGTAATTTTGTCTTAAGGCATTCACCCTGAAATAGGCCATAAATGCTTAAAATGTTTAGAATTACCAACAGCGTTGAGAGTTGCAATTAAATGGAGTAAAATTAAATGGAGTCAAAGTAGTTTTAATGAATTTGTTTAAATAACCCCCAATGATTATTATCTGTTTTTGTTATGGACTCCTGAGAATGACAAATACTGCATTTTATAAGACTAACCCTAGATGGTATGATTTGCATTTTGGAAACCAAGAAGTATGGTTCTCAAGAGACAGCCTAGGGCGGGTGAGATGGCTCAGCGGCATAAGCGCCTGCCCGGCAAGCGCGAGGGCCCGAGTTCAACTCCTGGAACCTACATATGAAAAAAGGGCCGGTGATATCGCTCAGCGGCATGGGCGCCTGCTGGCATGCGAGGTCCTGAGGTTGACCCCCGATACCCACAAAAAAAAAAAAAAGAGAGACAACCTAGATAATAAACAATGAATCACTTTTAAAATACAGGAGTTAAACTGATATGCACCAAGCCACAGGGTCTGTATTAGTCACTTTCCATCACTGGGACAAAGTTCCTGACTCCCACAACTTACAGGAGAGGTTTATGTTGGCTCACAGTTTCAGAAGGTTCATTCCATAATCGGCTGGCTTCAAGGCAGAAAAGGTACTCACCTCGTGGCAGCCAGGAAGCAGAGAGTGAAGGGAAGAGCTTGGGACAAGAATATACCCTTCCAGGTCATGCCCGCAGTGACCCACCTCTTCCAACTAGGCCCCACACCCTAATTGAGCTATGAATTCATCAATGAAGTAATCCGCATATGAGTATAGCACCACATGATCCAACCATCTTCCAAAAGCCTCACCTCTGAACACGTGAGACTTCGGGAGGACATTTTAGGTCTAAACCATAACAAGTTCCATCCGCAGCACTGCAAGGACCCTCTTAACACAACCACATTGGCAATGAAGTTTCTACACATGACTATTGGAGGAACACATTCATACCACAGCATTTTGCCCCTAGACATGCAAAATTCATGTTTTTCTCACATACAAAAACACTTTCATTTTATCCCAATAGTCCTAAAAGTCTTAACTCATTTGAGCATCGACTTAAAGCCTAAATTCCAGTCTCATCTAATTATCACGTATCAGATATGGATGAAACTCCAGGTGTGATTTATCTTGAGGCCAATTCCCTTCCAGCTATGAACCTGTAAGGTCAATCAACTTATCTTCCCAAAATATAGCAGTAAGACAACCATAGAATAAAAAATATCCCATTCCAAAAGGAAGAACTACCAAAAAGGAAAGGGTAAAAGATCCCAGGTAAGCCCAAAAGCCAACCGGCAAGCATTAGTTCTTGAGGCTTAAGAATCATCTAATTTGACTCTGCATTCCACCTGCTGGACCCACTGGGGAGGGGAGTGAGGGTCGGGCCCCACCAGTTCCAGGCAGCCCACCCCGCAGGGCCTCATAGGCACAGCCATGCAGCAGCTCTTAGGGGTTGGAATTGGGTGCCAGCCAGCAGCTTTCCCAAGCTGGTGCTGCATAGTATGGCTCAGTAGATCTGGAGTCTGGGTCAACCTTCGAGGTCTGAGCCACACCAGGCCACCCTGAGCTGCACCTGGGGCAGCCAAGGAGCTCAGCACCAGAGTGTGTGGAGCCAGACTTGAAGATGCCCTGCACAGTGAGCCCCAAATTTCCGCAGGTGGCAAAGGTCCCTCCTCAGAAATAATTCTGCCCTTAAACCCCTGGTGCTGAGCCTCTGATGACCACAGTGGCCTCAAATATCTGAGGTGCCTTTGGGGTTATTCTCCCATTGTCCTAATGAATGGCATCTTCCTGCTTTCCGTAATAATCTTCTCATCAAGTAGGTGGCCGTAGCCTGAATACTCTCGCCTAAACACATTTTTTTTTTTATTCTTTACATGGTCGTCTTGAGAATTTTCAAATTCTAAGTTCTGCTTCCTTTTTGATTATTAATTTCATGTTTAATTCATCTCCCACATTTTACTATAAGAAATCAGGAGAAGCCAGCCAGCATCCTGAGCACTTTGCTTAGAGATTTCTTCTCAGTGTCCTTGTCCATTGCCCTTAAATTCTGCTTTTCACGAAGTACTAGGTTGTGACAATTCTGCCACATTCTTTGTAACACCACTTTGTAACAAGGATGGCCAGTTTCCCAGTCATAAATTCTTCATTTCTAAAGCTATCATCAGAAAGGCCTACTATCCATATTTCTATCAGCGTCTCAGCCATGAGCACCTAGATGATCTCTAGGGAGTTTGAAGGTTACCCAGTGTCTGCCCCTCTCCTCTTCTTCCAAGCCCTCCTCAGGATCACCCCTAATGCTCCATCCACACCAATGTAGGCTTTTTCCCAGCATGCATTTCAAAACCATACCACCCTCCATTTATTCTCAGTCCCATTTCACATTTTAGGTACTGTTTACAGCAGCACCCCACTTCTTGGTATCATTCCTTCTTTTCACTCCAGTTACTGTAAAAAAATACAGGAAAAGTTTGGTTTGCCAGCATAATTCATTCTGGAAATGCACTTGTAGTCCAAAGCGCTTGTACATCAAAGCAAACACCCCCAAAAGAAATAGTGGAAACCCAGATGATTCATTCCACAACCCAAAAACATTCATATAAAAATGACCACAGATAATACAAAATAATAAAGAAATGGAAAATATAAAGAAAAATAAACAAATTAACCTGTGCTTACCTTTGAAAATCTTCGTGGCTGGTGTGAGGGACAACGGAGAGAGGAGGTTTATTGTGTCAGACAATGTTCACTATCGCCAAGGAAACCACTGCTATCTACTGGCTCAATGGAAACTTTTCCTTTTCATGCAACTTTAATAAGGAACCTGTCCAGGGACACTTGCTCTTGCCTGCTTCTGAGGATTTTGCAGCAATGTGACATTGCATTGTCATTAAACAGATTCATCACTATAGCCTTATCCAGGTGGTGCTTCTTTTTTATAAAATTTTGCTCTGTTTCCCACATTTTATATAACTCCTTATTCACATTTGCAGTGAGGGATTCCTCCACCTTTTTCTCCTTCTCTACAGATGAGATCTCCTCCAGAACCTCTTGCTGTTGGGAGACAATCACCCGCAATGCCAGAAAGAGAGAGAGAGAGAAGGAAAGAGGCAAAGGGGGGGAGGAGAATCATTGGTCAGTTGCGATCATGTGACATTCGGCATCACATACTATTCGTATTGCAAGATGTCACTCATTTACCAAGCTAAATTTTATTAGAAATGTTTGCTCACCTTATGGAACCCTCACAGAACAAGTTACTCACAATCCAAGGTTTTACTGTACTCAGATAATTTATAAAGAACTGGAGTGTATTTTCTCACAGTTCTAGAGCTGGAAAGACCAAGATCAGGGGACTAGCAGTATCAGTATCCGATGAGGGCTTGCTCTGCTTCCAAGATGGTGCCTCTTGCTCCTCCCTCACATAGCAGAAGGACAAAAGCCCCCTTGGAGTAGTGTGTGTGTGTGTGTGTGTGTGTGTGTGTGTGTGTGTGTGTGGTGCTGGGAATCAAACCAAGGGCCTCGTGCTCACTAAACAAGTAGTCTACAAGTGAGTTACATCCTCAGCTCATTCTTATACTTTTCTTTTTTAATAAAGGGACTAGGCCCGTTTATAATGGCTCTACCCTCATGACTTAATTACCTTCTAAGGTCACCACACTCTTTATACTATCACATTGGTGATCGAGTTTCAGCATGAATTTTGGATGACCTGTTCTGACCATAGCAAATGTCTGCAGTTTTGTTGATGTTGTTGAGAGGAGTTTCATTACGTTGCCCAGGCTGGTCTCTAATTCAAGTGATCCTCCTGCCTCAGCCTCCTGAATATCTGAAACTACAGGCAGGTGCCACTATGCCCAGGCTAAATTATTTTAAAAAATCAATTTTTAAAATCAAAACAGCTTTCAGTACCGTTATGGTTTATATCTAGATGTCCTCCCAAAATCTCATGTGCTCATAAGTGGGGATCTTTGAAGATGGCTGGATCTAGGGTGTGTGAATATGGATTATGGGTGTGTGATACTGGATTATGGGTATGATAACTGGATCCGTTCGCTGATTGGATTAGCACAGTTCTGAGTGTGGCTAAATGGATTTACTGAAAAGACCCACCCTGTATGTGAAGGGCACCAACAAATAGGCTTGTAGCCTGAATGGAATAAAGAGGGAAAGGGGGGTCCCTGCTCTTCCTTCCTCCCTCCCCTGTCATGGACTGCTTCTCCTCTGTGATGCCCCTCTGCCATGGTGCCCGGCCTTGGACCCAGCTAACTATGGACTGAAACTTCTACAAACTGAGCTAAAATAAATCTTTCCTCCTTTAACTTCTGGGTGTAGGGTATTGTGTCTCAGCTATAAGAAGAGGAGCTAAGACAAGTACCTTTTTTTTACGCTTGCTGACTCTTCCTTACACAATTCCATTTTTCTGATGTCCTTGGATCTGGACTTGAACTACATCGTTGAGGGGGCAGCACTAAAGCCAATGTTCTGAGGGTTTTACTTCTGCTGCTTGATCCTGAGGGCTCACCCCCAAAGAAACGCTTCCCAAGTCAGAGGGCAAGTCAGCCACACCTCCATTTCAAAAGGTGACAGAAATAAATTTCTCTTCTGTTTGTTTTCTGCAGAACTAGTGATGGAACCCAGGGCTTCACACGCTCTAGGCAAGTGCACTGACTGAGCTTCAAGTCAGGCCCTGGAAGTAAATTCCTGACAGTTTTATAGCAGCCACTTTTATTTCCGATTCCCACAGTCGTGACTGCAGAAATAATAAAGTCAATTCTCAGGGCAGTCTAATACAAGCTTAATGATATTTTAATTGTTAAAAAAAAAAAAAGACATCT
Source organism: Erethizon dorsatum (assembly GCA_028451465.1). NCBI lineage: Eukaryota > Metazoa > Chordata > Mammalia > Rodentia > Erethizontidae > Erethizon > Erethizon dorsatum. The sequence continues at coordinate 81,013,290 of CM051838.1, read as the reverse complement.
TCTTTTACTTTCTTTCCATTTAATGAGGTGAGGAGGGGCATTCCACCCCTTAGGGAAACCTGCCCGCCCCATGAGACCCTTAGCAAATCTGATTAAGTTGCAGGCGTGTCCTCCACGTATACATACACCACTTGCACCAGAAGAAAGAGGCCTTGGGCACCTGGAAGCCATGTGTTGTCCCCAAGTTGAAGAAACTTTGGCACTTGCCACTTGTGCTGCCTGTGAGAGCCGAGCTTTGCACACGGGACAGTACGAGAACATGGGGAGCAGAGCGGAAAAGACAGTGACCTCTCTCCTCCATCAAGTATCTACTTAAGCTTATTTATTCCTTTGTTTTATTTTGTGTTGTTTTGCTTTCTCCAAGTAAGACCTCTAGGGGTTTCTATAGGGCACATCAGCAAGGAGATCACACTGCTCTCCGAGAACCACGCACTTCCACAGTTTCTGTTTCTTTGTTTCTTTGTTTGTTTCACTGCAACTGGTGTTAAATGACTCATGGCCAGGCTGGCAAAATGCTATAAAAACAAACACAGGACGAATATGAAGCTTTGTAATTAATCAAAATAGTAATATGCCTCAGGCTGCTTATTACTACATCAACCAGACTTTATTTCTGTATGCAAATAAAACTTGATATGGGAAAACTGCCCACAAATACACATCCTCACTAGATGACAATACAGTGTCTAAGTAGGTATAAGAAGACCTGTGTAGGGGCCGGTGAGATGGCTCCGCCGCGTAGGAGCCTGCCTGGCAAGCACGAGGGCCCGAGTTCGACTCCCAGAACCCACATACGAGAAAAGGGCCGGTGATATCGCTCAGTGGCACGGGCTCCTGCTGGTGCACGAGGTCCTGAGGTCGACCCCCGGTACCCACAAACAAAAAAAAAAAAGAAAGAAGACCTGTGTAGAGGAAAAGTCAAAAAATAATGCACCCCCTCACATAATAGCACCCCTCCAGAGGACAATCCTTTTATCTAGTGAGCAGTTTACCCTTCACGTGATGACAGCTTATCCTTTTGCTGAAGACCCAGAGCAAGCGTAATTCGCAAGATATGCTCCTTTGATGTTGTGGATACTAACTCCTTCAGTTTGCAAGCTACAACGGTGTGTGTGTGTGCGCGCGCGCGTGAGCGCGTGTGTGTGTGTGTAAAATCTCCTGCGAAGGAGCTAAGCAAGTGCTCCTTAGCCAGGTAACTATTTGCGTGTTGATTTACAATTCTTCCAAAGGTAACCTTCCCTGTTGTGAAGAGTCCTTCTTAGCGGTAGGCATTTCATTCATCATCTTTAGCTTTTGCTGAGGAAAAAAAAATCTAAAAAGCTAGTTGTTCACTTCTCTGTAAAGATCAGATCCACTGTGTTCAAGACAAATTGCTTCCCTCTTCGAGCCTTAAAATATTATTTACTTCTAAATCCTAATGAAGACATATTACTTCAAAACTCACAGAATAGAGCCTCCTGATAGCTTCTGAGTGAATCCCAAAAAAGGCCAGCAAGGTTGTGGCCCGAGAGGTTTCTGCCGCCTGAATCGATCCCTCGCTTAAAGCTCTCCGTGGTCGCGCTGACCGCCAGCCTGGTGGGTCGGGGAGGGTCGCTCACTGAGAACGACTCGTTTCCGACATAGCAGCAGAGTGCTCAGATGACTTCCCCCACAGAAGGGCAATTCGACACTGCTTTCATGCAGGTTTTTCAGAGGAAGGCTAAGATGGCAGCAGGAAATGCTTTTGACACAGGACACAGCGACAGTGCTCCTTTCCTCAAGCCCTCGGAAGGAGAGTGGCTGAAAGAATTCCGCCAGGCCGGAGACACTCCCGGGAGCATCAAGGCCCGGAAGGACTCGCACCTTCACTCAGTCGAGGGCGTGCGAAGAGCCCGCTCTGAAGGACAGACGCCCCCAGATCTCAGAGCTGCGCACCTCTCCATCGGGGTCCTCACGGCGTCTGCACGGAAAAGGGAGGAGGAAACAGGTGCGGTGCTCTGAGCGATTTTCAAAAGGCCGCTCAGCAGGACGGTGGCAGGCGAGGAGCTGTCCTCATTCAGATGGCTGCACATCATTCTCTCCAGCACAGGGACTGATCCTGGGTCTCCAACTATTAGAGGACCACAGTACAGATGTTCCTTTTTTAAGAAAACTAGCTGAAAATTTCACGTGGAGAAACAAAGTAACATCCTCGCAAGGGTCTCTGTTGTCCTCAGGATGCCCCAGGTCACACTAATCTCTGACTCGGGAAAGAACAGGTTCAGCTCCAAGGGTTTTCAAACCTAGCCCCGTGGAACCCCTCTCCGGAGCAGTAGGGGAGGAAGCGGAGCCAGAGCGAGCCCTGCCTTCCCCCTGACTTAACCCAGAAATTCTCTAAGCCATCTGCTCAAAGGGGGCCATCATTTACACACCGTCTAAACTAACGCTGTACCTTTGAAAAAAACAGAAAAAGAGTGAACCGGAGCAAAGTCCCGGTGAAGGAGTGAGTGATGGAAACCAAGCTGTAAAGCAGACGATAGGCACCTGGGGCTTCAAAAGGCAAAGGAGGAGAAGCTGAGCTGTCCTTGTGCCCAGAAGCGTCTGGCAAGAGAGGCAGTTCCTGCTGAGCCCGTGCAAACCCAGGACAAACGGTGGCGCCTGGCTGAATATTGATCCCTCTTTGTTTGGCCCTTGTTTTCTTGTAACAGTGAAATAATTGATGGCAGTGTGACTGCTGATGTCTTTTATCACAAACACATCTATCCTCCTGCAAATTAATCTAAATAATTCTATGCATTTTCTTCTTTTTCAGTGATAAACTCCCCGTTTTTTGCTTGACTACTTTGTCAAGCTCCAGCACCTCTATGGTGCTTTATTCTAAATTAAGAAAATCAGTTGTTCCTACAGAATTGCAAGTCAATTTTATTATCCAAAAGTATAAACTCCATCTTGCATTTGGTCACTTCTGTGAAACTGGAAAAAATATACCTCAATATTTAAATATATATCTATTTAGAGAAATATTTCTTTAAGTACATATTCTTTTAAAGGATACCTGAAATAATGTGAGGCAAGACTGTTAGTTCCCTTCCTGTATTAAATCAATGGAACCTGATGATACAAGGAATCACAGCTAGAAGGGTCCTTATGAGAACGTTCACACAACACACACCCACAGGCCGCACACTTGGACTCTGACAACGGGGCCAACTGGAAACCACCCGGAGATAAGCATTAACACACTTTTTAAGTAAATTGGTCTCTTGCCTTCTCCTCTCAGTTCAGTAATCCTATTTCTGTTTTCTGCTGCCACATTTCTTCTTTTCTATTTCTACTTGCTAACTTTTTAACTCTTCTCTGCAATCCTTGTGCTTCTGCATTTTCTCCTATGACCTTGAAATGCCAGATTATTCATCCACTAGGTTCCATTAAGGGTCTGAATATGAAAAAGAACATTTTCAAGGTCCCTACATACTATAGGGACGTATAGTATGGGCACCTGAGTTAGTTCCTTCCACAAATTACTCAAAAGCCTGTAAGCAAGTGAAATGTATACATAGTATACATTTTAGTATACTATGTATTTTACAATACTATATATTCTGTTACTCTTTTATGTGTAGGTATGGAATGTCATCACTCATGTTTCCGTAGATTTTTTAAGAGCCATAGATGAAACCCAGGGATGCACGTATGCTAGGCAAGTGTTCTACCACTGAGCTATACCCTCAACCCTGTTTTTGTAAGCTTTTATCCAATGATATCCTTTGCACATTCTTTTGTATCATTAAAATAGGTCACTAGATTACTCATATACTATTCCACTCCATGCACACATTTAAATACAAGGTGAACTCTGCATTCCAAAGGGTCGCTCCTGCTTAATCCAGTGCTGGGATCAAATCCTAACTATTCTCCCATGCGCTTTTTCTTCTTTCACCCACTATCCACCTTACCTCCTGAAAACACAAGGACGGTCACGCTACTCCTCCTTCTAATCTCTCTACTGATCTTCGGGTTGAAAATCCAGCTCCTTCCCAGGGCATCTCAGACCCAGCCCTGGCATAAATTTCCTGCTCCAGCGCCAGCCTCCCCATCTCCACCTACGCCTAAGAGCCAGACTTCTCGCTGCCCTGTGGAAATCCAAGCCTCTTTATTAGTGTCCATCCTGTAATGCCTTTCCCCAGCTTGTCCACCTGGAAAATTCGCACTCAGGTTTTAAGAGACTCCTCTTCTCCGTAGCCTTCCCTAACACCAGTGCAGTTCCTTTTATTCTAACTGTGAAGCCATTTCTATATTTTTAGACACTGGCATTTATTATAATTTTGGGCACATATCTACCTCTCCCATGATCTGAGAGACCTCCCTGACCTCTATTCATCTTTTCTCTGCAAGTGTTTTGCACAGTAAACATTATCCAATAAATATTTGTTGAGGTGAGTTCAATCTCTCCCGCTATGGGCCAAGTTAAGGCCTTAATCCAGCTTGAAGTCTGCGTCCCAGGAAGGAGCTCCATTCCCCCCATCACAGCTGTGGCTCTGCAGTTTCCTTTTCTGCGGATTTATCAATCTGTCTTTCCTCCTGTAACTTCCTGGATGAGGGTAACATCCCAGATGTGCCGGGGAGAGTCTTGAGGATGGTATTGTTAGCACTACTTCAACTCTTCCTACCGGTAGGAGTAAATGATGACCTCAGGAATTGGGTTTAGCATTCTATGACAGTTCCCAAACTGTCAGAGGTGCCAGACGTGAGCAGTCAGTTTTGCTATAGAAAATAAAAACCTGCCGATTCAGCTGGTTGGGCAAAGATAAACACATTGAATATTTCAAACCCATCAATACACACCAGTTAAATGTGAATTTTGGCAACTGTAAAATATTTCATGAATTTTACCAGTCTACATTATTTCCATTTTCCATTCCTTTCTAATGAATATATGACTTTCTGCCAAAACCTTTCTCCTAAGAAATACCAAATGGCCTAGTCCTCAGTGGCTTTTGGGATGGGTAGGTGTGTAGATGACATTGGCTTTCACAATTTCGTGGTTGAGTTTCAATTTTCTCTTGCAGCTCTATTGGCGTGACATGCCTTTTCTTGGTTGCTCTTTTTCACTCCATGGACCATGATGACCTTTTGTCAATAAAACACAGCCCTACAGCACTACAGCACTGACGGTGCTTCATTGTGTGTTGCTGTGTGCTCATTTTGTTGCTCACCGCCATGATGTGTTTGATGTTTGACCCCCTAAATACAGTTTACAAAGAGACAAACCCATGAGAATCAAAATCACCATGGCACTAAAATCAGTCTGAAAAAATAAATGTAGCAAATTAACAGTTCTAACCTTTACAAACCAGTAAAGAACCCAACCTTAGATCTCCACTGAGAGTCAATAAGAACCACTTGTCCTTTATTGTCCCACTTTTTAATGAGTTGTAACAAATAGAAAAAAGCACAAATTATAACTATACAGCTCCATAAATTTTCACACAGCAAAGTTCATCGAGGAACCAGCCCTTAGATCGGAATTAGCACTGGAAAACCCCACTCCCAGATGCTCCCCAGGTAACCTGTCTCAACTATAGGTTAGTTTTCCAAGTTTCATAAACAGTGTGTGTATTCTTTTGTCCCATCTCTTTTGCTCGTGTTGTATTTGTGAGCTCCATCTTCCTTTTTGCATGTGGCAACAACTTGTTCATTATCATGGCTACATACGATTTCCTATTTTTGTTTCAGGAGCATCTAAACAAATAAGTGTTCAGAAGACAATACTTTGAGATACATGAATCCCAGCATTAGAATATAAAGGCTTTCATCAATGAACAAACTGGGAAAAGGCCTCCTCTGAAATAGCCTGGAGCCAATGCTAAGCGGCAGCTGTTCCCAGAAAGAAGCAGATTGGTGAAAAGATCACTGTGGTTATATCGATTAGCCTGACTTGATCAGTCCACGGGGTGTGTGTGTATCAGAACATCACATTGTAACACATGAGTATGTGCAACTGTCTGTCAAAAATAACTTCTTTAAAAATCCCATAAGATAAACCAGAAAAGCTTGCTTAGAAAGGAATGCCCAGAATTGAATCAGAGACTGACCTTGGTCCAAAAGATAACAATTCAGACTAAATTTGTTTCTAACCTGGACAATCGTAGTCGATTCCTGGCATCTGCCCCTTCCCTATTTGTTTCTCATACCGTCTAACCTCCATATGATCACCAAAGTAGCCAGGACTCTAATTAAAATTCTCCCTGTCATCACTCTTGTGCTCAAACACAATTCCATCCATCAGATGAAAATCCCATGCTAAACCCAGCATTCATACTCACCCATAGGCCCCACGCCCCGCTGATCAGAGGTTAGGAGTATTCCCAAAACCTTAACCTCCCTTGTGCTCCAAGCTGTGCGTCTGCCTAGAACGCTCCTGACAGCTGATGTCACATACAGCACCACAGGACCCCGTAGCAGTAGACGCGTCACTTCAAGGGATCTGGAAGCCCAGAAATGAGTGGGAACCTTCAAAGAATTGCTCAGGACAGACACGGCTGAAACCAGAGGTCGGGCCAAGAATTTGAGAATCAGCATGCTTGCTGTTCCACATCTGAGGTCCTATCTGAAGATCCATCTCCTTTGGAAGCTTCATCAAAGTTCTGGAAAGTGCCCAGGTACCCTTGAGCTCGAGGTGGTTATGCAACCTTGCATCTCCATGAATCACCAGTCTTTTAGAGTTATCCAAGTAAACTTAGCTGCCACCTGGGTGTTCTTTCCAGGAAAAGCTGACTAGGAAACAACCAGAAACATCTCCTCTACAGCCACCTGCTATTTTATAAAAAGTATCAAAGTATGTTATATGCATGCAAAGATCTGTCAAAAGGAAACTCATTCATCTGAATAAATAATATGCACTAATGAAAACAACTGAAAAAGGCTTCATAGCCCCAAGTGATCAAAATTTACATTAGAAGCACTTTCAGATTGACTTGGTACGACTGTCTTACATGTTTTATATGTTCTTTGGCCTATTAGTCTGGTTTTCAATCTGTATATGTGATAATTAACTTTGTAAATTCTTATGAGATAAATAAATCTGATGTTGTTAAAATAAAAGGGGGATGAAGGAAAGGGAATTGAAATATGTTATGTACACGCACCAATTCTCCACAGTGAATGTAATCATTATGCAAACATGTACTAATAAAAGTAAAAATAAATTAAAACAAAATTAACAATGGGACATATTGATGTCACCTGTCTCTTATTTGAAACACTAAAAACAAACACCACTTCTGTAGTATTCTTATCAAAAACATAACCTAAATTTTATCTAGAGGAAACATCAGAAAAGCCAAATTGAGATATTTTAAAGAATAATTGTTCCCAGTCCTGTTTGACAGGTTAAAAATAAACTGAGGGGCTGGTGAGATAGCTCAGCAGCGTAAGTGCCTGCCTGGCAAGCGCGAGGTCCTGAGTTCGACTCCCAGAACCCACATAAAGGAAAAAAATGGGCCGGTGATATCGCTCAGCGGCACAAGAGCAAGCGTGAGGTCCTCAGGTCGACTCCTGGTACCCGCGTAAACATAAAAAAATAAATAAATAAAAATAAACTGAGGAAGGAAGAGACTCAGGAGCCATACTTAACTAAATGTAAAATCTGGGATTGGATCACAGATCTAAACAAACACATTAGTGGCACAGAAAATATATTTGAATAAGGCCCATAAATTAGGTAACATTTTGGTATAAATGTCAGTTTTCTGATGTTGATAGTTGTACTATGATTACAAAAAATTTTATCCATTGGGGAATCTGGATGAACAATATAAGAATTCTTTGTCCGTTTGCAGCTTTTCGTAAGTCTGAAGTGGTTTGTAAGTGTTTAAAATGAGAAGTTAAAATTTTGGAAAAGTGTGAATTTGATAGGATGGAAGATGAACCGTTGGAAGAGGACCTTTGAAATTAGACAATCACAACTGTCAGGTCTAGTGGCTAATGGCGCACATACACAAACACACACGAACAGACCATGTGCACTCTCATCTTTATTTCAATTTGAATATTATGAAACTTAGAAAATTTTGAAGTAGTTTCAGTCACGTTCACTTTGATCTTACAATGTAAGAAATCGTGTATAATAGGTTTTACAAGATGAAAAGGAAAGAAGAGAGAAAGAAATCATTGAGTTTTAAAATCAGCTAAAGCAGAATCACACAGAAAATTATTTTAGAAGCACTAATCCCCAAGGGCCACACCAAACCTACAGAATCAGAATCAGCTGGGTATTTGTACGAGCTCGCTGCACAATTCTGGGGCGCACAAAAATGTTTGAGAACCACCCCATAAGAAAATGGCTAGTCTCTAAATCCGTCTTCACTCACCACTAGATGGTGCCAGGAATTCAAAGATGTAACTCTAGTACAGTCCACATTTTCCTTTTAATAATAAAACGTATTCATTCCCCTCCCCTGCCCCACATCTCCCCAACTTTTAGAAAAGGGTTACATCACTTTAACATAAATATTTCACTCAGTATCAGTGTAGCAGTTTCTCCTTAAATTTAGCTTCTTAGTCTCTGAGTGCAACTATTGAGAAGAAAATCCACTGTATGTAGTGGCCTCTATCAGCAATGAGTAACTGGGTAAGAATTACATAAGTTTCATATTTAATACTTTAGTCTTGACCCTTGCTCTTTCCCAAAACCATGTTTTCAAAGTGTACCAGCATCATTAGTTTATTCCCACTTAACTTCCATTGCTTCAGTGCAAATGCATTTGACATCTTTAACTTCTTTCTGAGGTTTTTTTTTTTTTTTACATTAAAAAACCCTCTACAGATAACCTCATTTCCAAATTTTTGTGAAGATTCCATTGTTTTTTAAATCTCCATGAGGACTCTAGTTTTACGTATGCTTTAAATGTGAATTGAACAGAAATGGCTAAAAAGCTAAACAAGGTAGGTAATACATTTCTTGTATTATTACTTGTCTTTATCTGTTCATACTGTTATAACAAAATGCCCAAGAAGGGGTCATTTATAAAGAATAGAAAATTATTTTCTTAACATTGTGGGAGCCAGAAGAGTCGAAGACCAAGAGCGATCTGTGTCTGGCTAAGACCTTCTTGCTGCAAATTCCCAAGGAAGACAGAAAAGCAACCTAAGCAAACTAACCGAATGCAGCCTCTTTGCTAGGGTCTCAATGGCATTAACAGAGGAGACGCTCTCGTGGCCCAATCACCTTTAAAGGTCTTGCTTCCTAACAGTATCACACTGACAACAGCTGGAGTTTCGAGGAGACCCTCAAACCACAGCACTTTTGCAAGTACCCATTAATCAACTGCATGTGCCAAGCACGGTGGCATACACTGATACAGGGAACAGAGTTGAACAAAACAAACAAGAAAAAGAAAATAAATAAATTAACAATACAATGATAAAGAGCAACAACTTTTTAAGATAATAAAGCAAAGAAAGTAGGCACAGTTGCACATGCCTGTAATCCCAACACTCTGGGAGGCTGAAGCAGGAAGATTGCAAGTTCATCCCCAGCATGGGAAATGCATCAACATAGTAAGGCCCTGTTTCAAAATAAAAACTTAAAAAAGAAAACTTAGGATATAGCTCATTGAGAAAGCCCTGGGTTCAAACCCCAGTATCACAAATAAATAAACAGCATTTCTACACAGGATTAGGTTATTTTTGATAAGCAGGAAAGGTATATCTGAGGAGGTGACATTTGAGCAGAGATTGAATGACAACAGGAAGAGGTGAAGGTGAAGTGAACAGGCAGAAAATAGAGCAGGTGGAAAGCGAGGGGTAACGACTGCCTGATATGTTGCAGATCAGAAAGAAAATCAATATAAGGAGTGTTACCCAAGTGAGGTTGGAGATGAGCGAGAGATCTGACCAAGGCCAAAAGTTGCCATTTAGATTTTTTTTTTTTTTTTTTTGTGGGTACCGGGGGGTCGACCTCAGGACCTTGCACGCCAGCAGGCGCCCGTGCCGCTGAGCGATATCACCGGCCCCTTTTTCATATGTGGGTTCCGGGAGTCGAACTCGGGCCCTCGCGCTTGCCGGGCAGGTGCTTAAGCTGCTGAGCCATCTCACCGGCCCTAGATTTTATTTTTAGTGAAATGTGAAATCATTTGGAGGTTTTAAGAAGGCGAAGGGAGCAAGGCATAGTTGTTACACCTGCAGCCCCAGCTACTCAGGAAGCTGAGAAAGGGGATCCCTTTGGACAGAACTTAGGATTGTACTAGGCAGCAGACCCAAAATGGAGTTGGGAAGCCCCAAATGGAGTCAGCTAAGTCACCACCATCCTGGGACCTTACAGAAACATCTGCCAGCTGCCCTGCAACTGTCAGAGCCTCCCCAGAGTATGGCCAGGCCGGCCACTGGCTCAAGGGCACATAGGCCCTGCATGGGCAATGCACGAATACTGCGTAAATTGGACCCTGAAAATACATAGTCTCCTATAGGGTACAGATCGTATAGTTTGCACAAGGGCCTGATCTCCTTGCTAAACCCATAGACAAAGAGCCTTCATGAGTATCCTGCTTGGGCCTTTGTCCCAGGTGGCAGGAGCTTTACCTCCTTGCCTTTTTATCTTTTAAATAAATTTGCTTGCCTCTACCTCGTCCATTTGCAGTTTCATTCTTTGTCACCGTGGTACACGGCCCCAGTCTTCCAGTAATACCTTGAGCCTAGGAGTTCAAGGTTAGCCTGAGCAACCCAATGAGACCCCCATTTCTAAAATATAAATAAATAACAAAAGGACAGGGCTGGGAATGTAACCCAATAGGCAAGCACTTGCCTAGCATTCATGAGGTCCTGGATTTGCTCCCTAACACAGAAAAATGGGAGGGGTGCGTAACGTGGTTTAACTTTTTTTAAGATCACTCTGGCTCCTATTTGTAGAGCAGATACAGTGGAAGAAGAGATAAGGACTGAAATACTGTCAGTCTATACAAGATGGTGGAGTGTGGACTGAGGACCGGAAGGCATAGCTGTTAAGATTTGCTAATGAGCTGCTCAGGAAAGAAGAGACGCCGACAGTCAACATCTAACATGCTGTTTCATCATTCAGGTGGATGGAAAACCCTTTTTCTGAGATGGGTAAGATGCTTCAAGGAAAGTTGGAGAGGAGAGCTGTGAATTTAAAATTCTAGTTGGGCCCCATGAAACTTGAGATGTTTGTCTGGTGGAGAGAAGTTGAGAGAATGATAAGACTTGGGAGACATCAGCAAAGATAGTATTTAAGTTAAAGGGCTGGACGGCCTCCCTCTGAGAATGTGTGGAGACGGGCAGAGTAGGACTAATTTCAGTGACTTCTTGCCAAGGCGGTTTTTTACCGGTATATGTTCATGATATATAACGAATACATTAACCTTGGGGAGTTGGTACACATACATACCACATCTTAATGCTTTTTACTTCCCCTTCCACCCTCCTCTCTCCCTCCATCTCTAGATTTCTTTCCTATTTGCAAGTGGTCTATTTCCCTGTTTCCTACCATCCAGCTTTTACTTTGTTCTTCAATCTATCTCTACTTTGGGTTTTTCATATAAGAGAAACCATGCAATATTTAAGCTTTTGTGTCTGATTAGAATTACGGTCTCGAGGTGCATCTATATTTCCCTACAAAGAACTCAAATTAGCATTCTTTATGGCTGAGTAGCACTCCATTGTGTGTACAGAACACATATTCCTTATCCATTCATCTGTCATGGACACATAGGCCACTTACAAGCTCTAGCTGTTATGTATTGTGCTGATATAAACATGGGTACGCATGTCTACTGAAATGTGACGTTTTTAACTCTTTCAGGAAGATACCTACAAGGGGAATAACTGGATCAAGTGGGATTTCTATTGTTAGTTTTTTGAGGAGTCTCCATACTGATTTCCACAGCAGTTGTACTAGTTTACATTCTCACCAACAGTGTAGAACTGTTCCTTTTTCTCCACAGCCTCACCAGCACTTGTGTTTTTTTTTTTAGTTCTTAATGATAGCCATTCTTTCTGGCATAAGATGGAATTTCAGTGTTGTTTTAATTTTCATGTCTCTAATAGTCAAAGACATTGAACATTTCTCAGGTATTTATTGGCCCTTTGTAGTTATCTTTCTGAGAAGTGTATATTCATTTCAATTGCCCATTTTTTTATTACATCTTTTATTTGGAGGAGGTCTAATTTTTTTGAGTTCTTCATATATTCTAAATATCCATCTTCTCTCCAAGGAATAGCTGGCAAATTTTTTTTTCTCATTCTGTGGGGTGTGTCTTCATTCTGTTGGTTATTTCCTTTGCGGTGTAGCAGCATTTTAATTTGATATAAGTCCATTTGTTGATTCTTTGCTCCATGCCAGATTGTTGTCTTCTCAGGGAGTTTGCACTGATTATTAAAACATGGTGTAGTTAAAATCAGTATTGATAAGATGAGAATAAAAATAATCTATTTATATGGTTATTGTAAAGAGTAAAGAAGGAATATATAAAATATCTAAAATGGTGCCTGGCAGACTAGGCAAACAATATTTTTTTTCCTTCCTTGGTAAAAGTGGACTCTGTAGTAAATTACAACATAACTGAAATCTCTCTATTGATTCAAATAGCTTTTCCGCTAGAGGGAGTCTTAATCACAACTCTGAATTTCCAGAGTTAAGTTTCTTCCTACAGATATTAGCAGGTTTCCATGATTTCTATTTGGCTAAGCCTGAGTTAATACAGTTAAATCAATTTTTGAAATGCAGACCTTCACAGAGTTCTCTAAGGGATAGAAACTGTAAATAGTATTTTTCTCAACTTCCATGCAGGCTAGAGAAATTGTCCACAGACCATAGTTTCAGGAAACACTGGTTTATCTCAAGCCCACATTTTACATACGAGAAAACCAAAGACAAGAAAAATAAAGTGGCTTAAGTCAAATCCCACATAAGTAAATATTCTGACAGCTATGTTGGAGAACTTTACTCGAGTAGATACCATCATCCTGATACGCTTCTCTTTACGAAGGAGGCCAACGCTGCATCAGCGCTCTCCCCTGAGTAGCCTAGTCCTGTTTTCTCCTAACAGCTGCATTTGTGAGGTGTCTCGAGTGGGCTTTCAGATTGGTGAGATGCCTAGAGGAAGCCCTCAAGTCTCTTTATTTGTCTGAACGTTTGTGAGAGATTGCCTAAATAAGAATGCCCTTGTTACACAAGCATAATGTGGAATAGCAGGTAGATTCATTATTTTCTCTAAAAAAAAAAAAAAGGTGAAAATTGTATAAACAAACCATCATTGTATTTATGGCCTTACCTTCAATCATTTGTGCGACTTTGGATCTGTTTACATTACATAAAATCTGTGACCTGTCACCTCTCTGGCTGATAATAACAAAGGTAGTAAAATGAAGGTTAATATTTACTAAAGCTTTGACCTGTGACTCAAAGTTTCCGAACCAGCAGAAAGTATCTTTACCAGTGATCAAAAGAACCTTGGACTAACTTTCTCTAAAGCAATAGCACCTGTGTTTTCCTCATTTTTTTCCTTAACTGTAAGTCAAGCAGTGGAGAGAAAGAACAGAGCTTTGTCAAGTGCCTTTCTCATCTCTATTTTGCAAAACAGAAAACTGAAGTATACAGATACTAAACCCTTAGCATGTCTTGGGGGGTGTGGGGGACACATCAGGCAGGAGATGAGGCAGGAGTGGAAGCCAGGTGTGTCTGACATGAAAGGTGTGTTATCCCTTAATGCAAAAGTCCAGGGCGCAGTCAACAGAGAGGTGAGCGGAGGCTTCAGTAAGGAGCCTGAGAGAGCGAACAGTGAGCTTTGCCCGGAAAGTCTGCAAGAGGGGTGGGGAGGCAGACAGGGGAGTGGAGGGAGTAGGACCAGGAAGTGGGAATATGGTGGCAATAGTTAATTGGACTACCAGATACAATTTTGAGATCTTCAGTGATGTCATTCTCCCTACCCTAAAGCTACCTTTCCTTGAATCGAAAGTTGGCCAGCCTCTGAAATGTATTAGGCTATCAGCCCAGGAGGATTCCATAATACTCGCTCGGTTCCTCCTGCTGACTTACCACTTGGCAAAGTTATCTGTAGCTAGCTCAAGCAGTTGACAACAGTCAAAATGTGATTGCCCCAGAAGGAGCTAATATTATCTACCCAATTAGTTATGAATATAGGATCAGAAGTAGTTAGCTATTGCTGTGCAATACACCATCTTAAAACTCATGAGTTTAAAACAACTACTATTTTTCATGAGCCTACAGGTCAGCAGGCAGCTCTGCGATCTAAGTCAGCTGGCTGTCCTCAGGGCTCGGTCCTGTCTGTGGTGAGCTGGCAGCTCAGCTGGGAGCCGGGTGCTCTGCGATACCTGCAGTGACCCAGCTCTGCTCCGTGGGGTCTCACAGGGAGGATGCCTGTCATTCAGGCATGTTGTCATGGTGACCATGGCAAGCCAGAGAAGCAGCAGAAACATGCGAGGTTGCTCGAGGTCTAGACTCAGAACTGTCATGACACAACTTCTGCCACAGTTTACTGGACAAAAAAGTCACAGAGACAGCCCATGTTAGAGTGGGAAGGGACCACAAAACTGAGACCAACCAACTGGGACCAACCAACAGAGTGAAAAGACAACCTGCAGAATAGGAAAAAGTTTTGCCAGCCAGTCCTCAGACAGAGGCCTCATACCTACAATACGTAAAGAACTAAAAAAAACCTTCAAAATAAGTGACCCATATGGGCGAATGAAATGAGTAGATACTTTATAGAAAAAGAAGTACAAATGGCAAATAAATACATGAAGAAATGCTCGACATCACTGGCTATTAGAGAAATGCAAATTAAAACAACACAGAGATTCCATCTTACTCCAGAAAGAATGGCCATCATCAAGAAATCAAATAATGGGCTGGTGAGATAGCTCAGAGGTACAAGTGCCTGCCTGGCAAGCACAAGGTCCTGAGTTCAACTCCCAGTACCCACATATAAAAACAAAACAAAACAAAAAACAACAACAACAAAAGAAATCAAATAATAATAACAAATGTGGGAGAGCCTGCAGGGGAAAAGAAACCCTTCTACATTGTTGGCAGGAATGTAAACTAGTACAATCACTATGGAAATCAGCATGGAGATTCCTCAAAAATCTAACAGTAGAAATTCTATTTGACCCAGCTATTCCTCTCTTAGGTATCTTTCCAAAAAAGTTAAGACACCATAGTACAGTGATACATTCATGCCCATGGTTACAGCAGTACAATTTATAATAGCTAAATCTTGGAAGCAGCCTACATGTCCATGAAAAAAATGAATGAATAAAAAATATGTGGTATTTACACACAATGGAGTACTTACTACTCTGCCATAAAGAAAAATAAACTAGTTATTTGTAGGAAAAAGGATATACCTTGAGACCATAATACTAAGTGAAATAAAGCAGACAAAGAATCTTAAATATCACATGGTTCTCTTATATGAGAAATCCAAAGTATAAATAAAAAGCAAAATAAAAGATAGATAATAGGAAGTAGGGAACTAAATCCTTCTCAAAGGGGAAGAGGATCAAGAGATGTAGGGAGGCAGGAGTGAGGCAAAAGGTAGGGAGTGAGAAAAGGACTTAAGATGTGTTGTGTACATTTACCAACGTCACACAAATAATGTAAACATATACTACAGACATATACAAACAGAGGAAGTGGGTCAAGAGATGGGGAGGGAAGGAAGGGAAAGGGGATGAAAAAAAGAATTAAGATGCGTTATGTACACGTACCAACTCCCCACAAGGAGTGTAAATATTATGTACTGCAAACATGTACTAATAAAAAAATGTTTTAAAGGTATAAGGCAAAGGAACCTGGCCTGCGTGGATACATAAGAACTATTAATTTAACTGGAGTCATCAGTGCCTTTGCTTTACCACAGAATCTGAGGGCAAATTTTGGTTGAAAGAGTGTGAATGAGGATAAACAATAGAGAACACAAGATTTTTGCATTCTTACTATCTTGCATGGAAATCTCATGTTCTTGTAATATCTCATAGCCTTGTACTCCTTCTGTGTTCCTTTCTTCTGACTTGTAAATCTTTATCTTAATATTTCCTATGCAAATAAACCATCTTCCCACATACATTTTGTTCTCTGCTGACCCTTTATTTAAATAAATTGAATACTTTAAAAAATATCTAATCACTCAAATTCACCAAGGTAGATAGATATTGTTTAATTCAGAGTGAAAAAAAGAAATCTTCATGTCTTTTTGGCAGTGCTGGGGATCAAATCCAGGGCCTTGCTCACCCACTGAACCACCCCCACCCCAGCCCTTGTTTTCTTATTTTTTTAATTAATCAACAACTTTACTGTCAGTATTAGTGACACGGTGGGACAATTTTTTAAAAGGAAAAAAATGAAAAGATCAACTTCCCATGAGTACACCTTTTGGCATGACAGAATTATTAGTCAGTAGTGATCGAATCTCCACAGTGAAGAAACAACCATGATGAATATGTCACAGAAGATTCTGTAAGTATATTCTTGTCACAGAAGGCAACGGGCATGGTACACACACCTGTAATCTCAGCACTCTATGAAACGGAGGCAGGAGGATCTCAAGTTTTACCCCAGCTGGTCAACTTAGCAACTTAGCTCTATCTTACAATAAAAAATAAAAAAGGGCTGGGAACGTAGTTCAGTGTGAAGGCCCTGGGTTCAAGCCCCAGTAGTACAAAGAAAAGTACTGATTACATAAGGCAACACAAATGAGACATGGGTGACAAGTCACTGATAATATCATTTAATAGTGACGTCAGAGTTGTATTGGGTGTATTTATTTATCGTTTAATTTATATGATATATAGTCATATATAGTCATGCTCTTATAGGAGTATACTGAGGACCAGTTAGGGAGAATTAGAATGGAAACTTTGCGGTGGCACATAGCTATCATCTTCCAGTGAGGAAGACATAGTGGCCATGTCTCTCCTCACTAGAAAAACTGGAGTAAGACAGAGTGGTCGTGATTAAAGGGTGAGTGAACGTAACTCCCAGCCAACCTCACGATGACATGAAGCTCTTGAGGAGAGGAGGTGACATGATCTTAGCAGTCACGTTGAATGTTTCTGTGGTCATTTGCTGACCACATCTGAGGGTTTCAGGTGTGGTTGATCCTGTCCTTGAGCAGACAGACTTTGAAAGAGAAACTAGGTCTGGCATTCACGAAGGAAGAACATGCCAGGTGGCTAATAGATCTGTCACTGGTCAGGTCAGGAGTAAACTCCAAGTTGCTTCCTGGTACTCCCAAGAGTTTTTTTGGAGATCATCTGGCCTCTAGAAGATATGGATGAGGTAGCAGGCCCTGGCACCAAAGATGAGCATCCAACAGACATTTCAAGCATAGCTCATGCCCTGGAAGAATGTGTTCTGGGGGAGGGGAGTGAGTCCAGTGGATTCAGACCCAAAATTATGAGTGTGAGGTCTCAGACCTGAAAGAATAGTTGAGAGTGGAGGGTTACTTTTTGCTATGAAAGAGGTCTTTCTATATCTTGAGGATAGAGTATCTCTACATTGCCCATTAAGGGCATTTTCTTTGTTTATGGTTAGAGGCTTGAGCGAAAGCAAGAATGATCCCACAGACATTAAAGTACGCAGGAACCTCTGAAACAAGTGCATTTTGCTTATATGTTTATTGCACAGAAGATCTTAGAGAGTTTGTAGTTTTTCATACCATTCAAGTTGAAGAATTTGCCAGACAGGGACAGCAAGCACTGCAACGAGAAGACTGGAAAATAAAGCTGCAAACTAAGACCCCATTTCTTCAGGAGAACTCAGTATTCCCCATTTCAGTTAAGGGAAATGGGATTGCGATATACCAGCACTAAGTCACATTTGCCGTGTTAACTCCGTAAGTTTTGGTTTTAAGTTCATTTTACTCCAGAAAGACAGCTTTGGTTTTAGGTTAGGTTTCTTTGAATTCCTTTTAAGCCTGCCACAAGGGTTAAACTTTTGGGGTTTGGGGCTTTTGTTTTTTTCTAGTTTAAATTTTGTAAATGTACTAGCAGAACACCAACGTATGTGGTGCTATTTTTTAATTCCTGGACCGTTCCATCTACAGTTGCTTTAAAGCTCCTTAAAGAAGCCTACCTTCGGGCCGGTGAGATGGCTCAGTGGCTTAAGCGCCTGCCCGGCAAGCGCGAGGGCCCGAGTTCGACTCCCGGATCCCACATACAAAAAAGGGGCCGGTGATATCGCTCAGCGGCACGGGCGCCTGCTGGCGCACGAGGTCCTGAGGTCGACCCCCCGGTACCCACAAAAAAAAAAAAAAAAGAAGCCTACCTTCAAGAGAATAAGATTTCTTGGAGGGTTATTAAGCTCAAATTAGACCTGGGGCATAAAGAGAGTGTGTCCAGAAAGACATACGAAGGCATCACCCTACAGACACAGGCACTGAAAGACAAACACTGCCTGTGAGGCATGACGTTCTTGCATAATATACATAATATACAGTGTAAATGATTAAGGAGATCAGGAACATATTTTCTTTGGGGGAGACTGTGTATAACAGTAGAAAGAGGCAAGGCTTTGGAGTCTACACACCTGCATTTGAATCTCAGCTCTGTTGTCCTTTAATTGAATGTGTAGATGACCAAAAATGACAATTTCTCTTGATCTTCAGTTTTCTTATCTGCAAATGATAACACAAAAGTTTCCTAGTAATATGAGAGTGGTATCAGCTCCACTCCCTCTGGCTCTCCAGCCCCGTGGTGGCCCAGTGGCTCACCACACCTTATGTCATGCTACAGACTTTTCACAGAAGCAAAGGGCTGATGCCAAGTGCAAACTCTGGTTGACCAGATATCTCATAATCACATCTGACTTCCCTGGGATAAATGCTCACTATGACCGGGGTGGAGTTGTTGAGCACCTATGTCTGTGTTTCAGTCTCAGGTCTGCCAGTCACAAGTGTGACATTTATAAGGTCTAATGAGATTGGTTCATTAGGTCCTCCAGGCCTCAGCGTTCTCCTCTGCAGGATGAGCACAGGAGGCCCTTACAGGGTCATTCCCAGCCCTGCACGCCAGCATGCACTGTCCACTGCCATTACCGCAAATGTGTTGACCTCATTAAAAAAAAGACTCCCTGAAAATTTGTTATTTGTTATCCAACTGGGTATTCTTCATATTTTATTATTAGAAGAGAATATTTTTCATTTGATTATTAGCTGTGTGCATTTCTTCTGCTATAAATTACTTGCACTGGACCTGACTCACATTTTAAAGGATCCCATGAACTCAGTTCTCAAAATTCAGCCATTAAAGAGGCACCATCTCAGTCACCTCTTCTCAGTTTGGCCCAGCCTTGTTGCTCTTCACCACTTTAAAAAACTAAGAATGAAGAGATTCTACAATTTGCTAATGGAAGAGATATTATAAACAACCACATAAATACATACAAGTATTTGTACCTGAGACTCTTTCATGTTACCTATACTTGACATGATAGCTGCTGCTCTTCTAAATGCCTGATAAGTACATGCAAAATCATAATTATTAGTATTCTGTCTTGTTAGGATTGTTGTAAATAAGCAAAATAAATAACCAAATAGAAAAAGATGATTGCAAGATTAATCAAGGGCTGGGAGTACTTAGTGGTAGAGTGTTTGCCTAACACACATGAAGCTCCAGCACTGTAAAGAAAAAAAAAAAGACTAATCAAGAGGAATTATGGGAAAAAAACACCAGAAGTCCTGATCTTCAAAAAGAATAGAGATGCTCAAATTCACCAACTTTGAATAAGTTTTTTATACTGCTAAAAATAACCAGAAATAAACCCTAAATATATACATATATATATACATATTTGTATGCATATTTATTTTTTATTTTTATATTCATATATTTATATTTTATATATATACATTGGATTTCTAACTCACAACATGCACAAACATTAAGGTAGATCATAGATCATACATTCATATAAGTGCAAAAACTGTAAAACCCTTAGAAGAAATGTAGCCTTGGGTTACATTCATAACCTTGGCTTAGGCCATGATTTCTAAAATACCACACCAAAATCATAAGTGATATAAATATCAATAAATCAGACTATATCAAAATGAAAAGATTTGTACTTTAAAGGACACCATCAAGAAAGTGTAGAGACAGCCTTTGAAATGGTAAAAATTGGGCCGGTGAGATGGCTCAGTGGCATAAGCGCCTGCCTTGCAAGCGCGAGGGCCCGAGTTCGACTCCCGGATCCCACATACGGAAAAGGGGCCGGTGATATCGCTCAGCGGCACGGGCGCCTGTTGGCGCGCGAGGTCCTGAGGTCGACCCCCCGGTACCCACAAAAAAAAAAAAAAAAAAAAAAAAAGAAATGGTAAAAATTATTTTGAAGTCATATCTTAAGGAACTTGTATCCAAAGTATATGAAGGATACAACTCAATTATAAGGCAGATAATCCAATTTAAAAATAGGCAAAGGATTTGAATAGATTTTTCTCTAAACAAGATATACAATCTCCAATAAGAACATAGGAAGATGCTCAACATCACCAGTCATTAGGAAGATACAAACCAAAACCACAGTGAGACGCTACTTCACATCCAGAATGGCTATCGTCAAAAACAAAACCAAAAAACAAGTGTCAGCAAGCATATGAATAAACTGGACCCTTCACCCACTACTGGTCTGAATGTAAAATGTTACAGCCATTTTGGAAAAGAGTTTGGCGGTTCCTCAAAAAGTTAAATATAACAACTTCTCCCTTAACTATATAAACAAGAGAACTGAAAACACATCCACATAAAAACTTATACACAGATGTCCACAGCAGCATTATTCATTAAAAGCCGAAATATGGAAAAATCCAAATACTTCCCAAGTAAAGAATAGATAAATAAAACATAGTATATTCATACAATGGAATATTACTTGGTCATCAAATGGAATAATACACAGTATGCTATATGGATGACTTTAAAAACATGCTAAGTGAAAGAGGCCAATCACAAAAGATTATAAATATTATGATCCCATTTATAAGAAATGTCCAGAATACGTACTTTCTCTTTCTCCAGGTGAGTATAGGGCTCTCTCATCTGTAGAAAGAGAAAGTAAAGAAGCAGATTAGTGGTTGCCTGGGGCAGAGTGGGGGAGGGAATGAGAGAAACAAGGTTTCTTTGGGGTACAAGGTTTATTTTCGGAGGGAAGTGCTCTAAAATTAGATGATGGGGATGGTTGCACAACTCTGTAAATATGCTGAAAACCACCAAATTACACACACTTTGTGTTATAGAAATTATATCTTAATAAAGTTATTTTCAAAATAGCATGGTGAGCATGGTGGTACACTACTGAAAGTCCAGCACTTTGTTTGAGAAACAAAAAAAGCATATTTTGAAAACCTTCTGGGTATAATGTTGTGAATGTAGTTACTGCCACTAAACTATAAACTTTAAAATGATTAAAACAGTAAATTTGTGTACACATATTTTACCTCAATAAAGATAACACCCAAAAAAACCTCTTATAGGGACACTAATAACCATACCATCTTCAGAAATGCTTCTCTAGAAATAATTTCCTAAAATCAAACAAAGGCAGAATATACAATAATGACTATAAAATCTGTCAGATGATAATGCTATTTAAAATTGACAGAACGTGGGTTTCTTAAAACTTGTAACTCTGGGACAAACAACCAGATTTGAATGTTTAAGTAGTGTGAGGGAATCAGCACCTTTTCCCCAAGCCTCCTTCAGGATATCATTTAAGTAGCTGAAGACCAGACGTGGTGGGGGTTTTACACGGTGAAAATCAGCCAATGCCACAAATCAGAGCTTTTATTTTTCTGAAAAACCAGTGTACCAGCACATTACTGTTAAATAATAAGTATATTGATCGATCAACACAAATTTACAGTAACAGAATGTTTAAAATTGACTATCTCATGCATTTTATAAATTTAAGCAAATGTAATTAAAAGCAGTGAAGAGGTTTGTCCATATTGGTGGCAGAACTAGAACAGAAACTTGAGTTTTCAAATTTCTTCACCTTGCACCACAAAGACCAAATGTGAAAAACGAAGAAGTTACCTTAACTCTGATCTTGCCATGTTTACTGCAGCTGCAGTACCAACTTTCTAATTTTTCTAGGAACAAAATTCCCTCTAAAGTCATGACCTACTGCAGATCATAGTAGTTTTCTACCAAGGGTAACAGATGTGTTCTGTCTGCATCTGCTCAAAGAAGGGTTCACAAATTTAGGGGAGGAATAAACCTCCTTTTGGATCTTTATCACAGAAACCAAAAATTAAAGCAGTTTGAGTAGAAAGGAAGGGACTTTAGTTATAATCTAGTCCATGAGTCGGTCTGGACTGGTTGGGCCATTACCACTAAAGTCAACATTTTATTGCCCAGATTGTTAACACTCTTTCCTCCCCCTGGGACTAGATCTTTCACAAATGACATGCAGACACACAGCTCATGTTACAATGAGAAAAAAAGCAAACCATACATTTCAATTTATATTACACATGACTCTACTCAACATTAGTGAAAATATGACCAGCTCAAAAATCATAATCTTCAGCATCATCAAGTGTTTTCTGAATACTAACTGTGCACAGGCTTCATGCTTCAGCTTTCCGTGCCCAAAGGGCAGCGGTATGTGCTTCGAGTGTACAAACTAATGTTTTAATACCAGCCTGAACATGGCATAATCTACCAGATAAATCTTAAAGCACAAATATTTCTAGCTTTGCCTAATTGTAGACGAAATCTCATTTATTTATAAATAGAAATGTATATTCCATGCCACTGGGAAGCTCACTTTTGAAGCTCTATTTACCTGGTGTTTTCAGTTCGATCTTGTGCCTACATAACAAAATGCCACACTTCCAGGAGAAGGAAGAGGAGACTATACCGGCATCAAGTTGCCACCTCCTATCTACCCTAGCACCAGTAGGAATATTAGTTCCTCACTGGTGGACTTCAGAATGCTCGGATATAAACAAAGACTATCATCATGGCGTGACACTGAATTGTTGCAACTATGGACCTTGTGTTATTGAAGGAAAGAATTCTTAAGGTCAAACTTTAATTCATGGAGTTTGAGCACAAAAAAGTAGTTTGAGAAGACTTCCAACCTCTCCCAAGACAGGAATTTCAAATTCAAATGCAGATGATGAGAATGAGGCAGAACAGGCAGGGTAAGACAAGGAAGGCTGGAGCCTGAGGCATTTTGCAGAGTCCGGCAGGTCGCACATCGCAAGGCAGAGCTACCATTTAGTACTCGCTGGTTATTGCCACACCCTGGCAGCTCTCATTTCTCAGACAAGTCCAGATAAGCCATTTATTATAAAATGGGTAAGAAATTTCTACTTGTAAAACACGATAAAGGCCAGATAGAACACAAAAACATGCCAAATCCCACCTACAATTTCTTGATTTGGCAAAAGAAAAAAAAATTAAGCCCAAAGATGTCAACTGACTTGCCAAGTGAAAGAGCTCAAATTTATTTCTTTTTTTTTCTTTGTCAAGTGCTCTTTTAAAAGCTCAATGTAGGGGGCTGGTGAGATGGCTCAGCGGCATAAGCACCTGCCTGGCAAGGGCGAGGTCCTGAGTTCGACTCCCAGAACCCACATAAAGGAAAAAAAAGGGCCGGTGATATCGCTCAGCAGCACAAGCACTTGCTGGCAAGCACGAGGTCCTGAGGTCGACTCCCGGTACCCACATAAAAAAAAAAAAAAAACAAAAAAACTCAATGTATAATGACACAATGTTGTGATATATTAGAAAGTATCAGAAAAATGAGATAGTCAAATCACTTGTGGTCTTAAAACTGCCTCCTAGGTGTCAGTTCTGTCATGTTTTTTTTTTTTTTTTTTTGAATCTCAAATTCCATGGAGGGATATAAATGGGTCTCTGTTGGCTGTACATTAGTAACAATCTAGTTATTATGATAGATTATTTATTTGGGCCAATGGTATGCTTCTTTGATAGCTATATTTATCTAGATGCCCTACTTCAGTTGCTTATCTTTGATCTACTGCTCTTGGTTTTAATTTTCACAAATGAGAACTGCAGCACAGGTTAGGAGTGCCTTAGGACAAGGCCATGTCTAAAATGTCGGAGTATGCAGGGCCGGAGCTCTGCTCGTGGTGTGCACTGCTGCACTCTCATCAACTGCTAGGAATCTTAAGATAACAGCAGTCAGAACTCACGTTTTTTCCCAGTGGTCATGTGCCTCAGAGCCCTATTCCCATTTGAACATAAACTACTTACAAGTTTATTCAGATTTATAACAAGCGGCTCCTATCAAGTAAAAATCCAGCCTAAGCCCCAGTTGAATCTCGCCCTCATTCAGCTTTAGGATGCCTCCTCCCCCAGCACTGGCTATGCGTAAAACCTGAATGTCCCTGAGAGAGCGTCTGCATTCCAGTTTTCTACTACTGTCTGGCTTCTATGTTCACCCTTACTTACCTTTCCAGTTCCCGAAGGTATTTGAGTTTGTGACCTCTGCTCTAGACTTTCAGCAAATCTCATCTTTGGCACAATTTATTACGATAAGGAGTCAACTCAAAATCTTATGTCAGTGTTTGGTCAAGACTATTTTCACAGCCGGGCGTGGTGACACATGCCTGTAATCCCATCGCTCGGAGGCAGGAGGGTTCCAAATTCCAGCCCCGCCTGGGCAATTTAGTGACTTAGTGAGACCCTGTCTCATAATTAAAAATAAAAATATACTGGGGGTACAGCTCACTGAGAAGGCCCTTGGTTCAATCTCCAGTTCCAGGCAGGTGGGAGAGCTATTTTCACCCTTCAGACTGCTTCCCAGAGGCTGGCAAATTGCTGCCTTACAGAAATAACTATATCATCCGCATGACTGCAGTAATGGTCCAACTCATCTGCTTCCAAAGCATTGTGCACGTGGCTATGAAACTAACTTTTCATCATTTTATTCCCATTGCCTACAGGGTAAAGTTGAACTCACCTCACTCGCAATCAGAGTTCTTTATAATTCAGCCTCCGTGTGATGGTTCCATCCTGTTCCTCTGTTCCTAACACTCTCCGCTCTTACACGCACACCTAGTCCAGGCCCTTTTATCTGTTCAGGAGCCCAGTTCCCTTTCTATTCTGAGTTTGCAATGTGCCCTCAGTGAAACTCGACTCTCACCCCACCTTTCCATGACACTTTCTTAAATTATTTTGATCTCAAATGATCTTGCCTCCTTTTAAATGTAAATATCTAATGAATATTTGTGGAATGAATTAATTCGATCATGAAAGTCTTACTATTTAAATGTAGCTAAATTTTAAGATACAGTTTCTTTATAGAAATGTAACGGGCATGGATTAAGTGAGATGTTATATATGAAATTATCTAGCAGAGATGCTACATAGACTCAAACAATATTAGCTGGAACAGAGACTCAAGAACTAACCGTATTTGGGGCCAGTGAGATGGCTCAGCAGCGTAAGCACCTGCCTGGCAAGCGCGAGGGCCTGAGTTCGACTCCTGGTACCCACATATGAGAAAAAGGGCCGGTGATATCGCTCAGCGGTACGGCCTCCTGCTGACAGGTGCGCAAGGTCCTGAGTTCGACCCCCCAGTACCCACAAAAAAAAAAAAAGAACTAACTCTATTCACTGCCTTCCTACCTCTCTTCACTTTAGATACATTTTCAATTATGTACATTGTCTTTTCCTAGCCATAGTGTTGGCATAAAACTCATTTCTTAAAAATTAGAGCTTTGCCAACAGACACACATTTGTAAACCGAATGAGTACTAGGCAAGCTTACCTCTTGAAAAATAAACCCAGACTAGCCACTGACCCTGGAACTTCTTTCTTTAGAGACGCCTTGTTCTAAATTAAGCAGCCCCCCACCCCATTAAAATTTAAACTTACATGAGCACGAGTAACACACTACAGTTCATTGGCTATTAACATCTGGGCTGATGAGACATTTTTGTTTAGATGAGGCAGACACTACCATGCAGCTTCTTGCTACTATATAAGGTAGAGTGATTGGTTTGTTTAAGCACTTCGTAAAACTTAGCCTATTTAATGTCTTTCCAACATGATTTCCTATGCAATGGTGGTATTGAGACAAGGGGAGAGATGAGAACGACAGATGGTGCCTATCAAGGAAGGGCAAGAGAGAAGCTGGGTCAGGTATCAGCACTAGGGTGACTATCCACCACCTTTTACCCACCACCGAGGGCTTCCTAGGATTCAGAGCATTTGGTTCTAAAAAAAGAAAATTCCCAGGCACCAGGGATAACCTGGTCTCCCCAGTAGGTGCCAGGAAAATCACACAGAAAGGCATATACTCTGTCTAATTTCAAAAGTGTGCTCAGAGTCAATCCCGCGCACAGCAGCACAAGCCTGTCCCTGCGCGGTTATCAGTTGGTCAGAGCGAAGTGCTAAGGAGGCCGAGGCTAAAGGTTTGATTTCCCAGGAAACTTGGCTTTCTTCCACAACCAGAATCTGTTTACTTCTCTTAAACCAGCCATTCTCCAATGTCGCCACCTGATCACAAACGTCACAAGGGGAGAGATCAAAACCACTTCAGAACAAATCCTTCACTGCTGCCAGAAACATCGGTGGCAGGACACTGATGTTTTCCTGTGCATGAATATCACATAGTTGAAGATAATTGTCCTGGATAATTTCATTCTAATCCTGTCGTCCCTGCAGTGCCTGCCTAGCCAACAAGCAACAGAGATGGGTCTCAAACTCTTATCCCCTAGTGTTTTTCTGTTTTTCTGTCTTTGTTGCCACTTGGAGCCCAGCAAAATACAGAGCCTGAATGTTGAGACTGACTCTGTATGTGTCATATGCCTAAGAATCCAGAACCTTTCAGGTCCCAAGGACCAAAGAGTGCAGCCTGGAACCTGCTGCACAATTTTGCCAAACTTCGGCTGCAGCACACACAGTGGGCTGGTTGGTGCCTGTGTGGGCAGAGGCGTAAAGCACATCCACATTCCTCACCCTGCTGGTCAGGCTCAGTTGGTTAGAGAAACTATCCTGCTTTTAATGCCCGGATGCCACCAGCCTCTGCTTCTTATTGTTCTGTATTCTGTAAGTGTTTTCTTTCCTGAGAACTCTTTTTTCCTAAGTCTACAGATTTAGTGGTGCTCATATGAGCAAACTGAAAGCTGAATTTCTCAAGCACTTTAGCTTATTTTGTAGAGCAAATGTCAGTAGGATGAAAACCACCCTGTCATGCTGTTACTCATTAACTGACTTTAAAAAAAAAAAAAAAAAAAAAAGAGGTCTCAGCTAGATTAGGAGTCAGGTGAAGAGCTTCCTCCAATGCAGGAACTGTGCAGAACTGAAACACATTTTCACTCTATTTGGGGGTTTTGGAAATGAGTCTTTGAGCTGAGTTCTTGACCTGGTGGTGGACAAGGCTACGATGGTGAAGAAGAGGCTGTCTTCCAATGACTTGGTATTCCGGTTTCACATTCCGGCCAGCCCGAAGAATGTCAGCGCAGAGGCCCGGCACGGCTCCATAGACAGCTCCACCTCGGTGTTCCTCAGGTGGGTACAGCCCTGCCCACCCTTCCGTCCGTCTGTCCCCCAGGGGCCTTGACCACCCACAGGTGGCCTTGGAGGTCTTCCTTGTTCTGAGATAGCAGTCGGCCAAAGGGAAGAGAAGGCACAGCCGAGGCGTCCTGGCCAGTGGGTCGCAGGGTACAGAAAGAAGGGATATGACCTGAGCAAACAGAACTGTTGCTGCACCGAGGAAAATAATCGTTAGAACCTTTTTCATACTTTTTTTTTTTGGTACTAAATAAATGGCCACTGGGCAGTTTTTCAATTATTGACTTACTCTCAGATTCACAGGAGTAAGACAGATACTTAAACCAAAAACCTATTTTGCTCTCAGAATTACCTGGGTTATTATTAAAATGTCATAAGTAAGTAGTAGTTATTAAAATAGTGAAAGAATTGCCTTTTTTGCCTTTCATTTTGTCTTTTGAAATTAAATATTAAAATGTACTAGCTATGCTCTCGTTCAACTACTTTCTATACAGTGATTTACGGCAGCTTTGACCAGATTCTAAACATAACCTTTTCAGCTGTGAATACTAATATCTACGTCAGCACCACTCTGAAACTGTGTAATTACATATTTTAATGAAAATTCAGTTGTCAACTCTTATTCATGTTGTTTCAGTAATTTCCTAGCAATTTATAAAATATAGAAACCAGAAGTGGAAATCAAACATAAGTTTTTCATTGAGATTTTATGTAACTTTCATGTGAATACCAATGAAAGGAAAGAAATAGCCTCCACAACCAAGCTTTACTTTTAGATAACGCCGTCTCTAGAAAACCAAAGATTTATTTATTGTTTTATTTTTCAATCATTTAAACTAATTTACACAAAAAGTATTTGAAATTATAGCTCCTAAAGATTATACAAAAAACAAGGCCGGTGAGATGGCTCAGCGGCGTAAGCGCCTGCCTTGCAAGCGCGAGGGCCCGAGTTCGACTCCCGGAACCCACATACGAAAAAGGGGCCGGTGATATCGCTCAGAGGCACGGGTGCCTGTTGGCGCGCGAGGTCCTGAGGTCGACCCCCCGGTACCCACAAAAAAAAAAAAAAGATTATACAAAAAACAAAAGAAATCTCATTTTTATTGAATGTCATTCTCATATCAGCTTATGAAAACAAAAATCATTTTAAAAAGAAGTTTTAGGGGCCGGTGAGATGGCTCAGCGGCATAAGCGCCTGCCTTGCAAGCGCGAAGGCCGGAGTTCGACTCCCGGAACCCACATACGAAAAAGGGGCCGGTGATATCGCTCAGTGGCACGGGTGCCTGTTGGCGCGCGAGGTCCTGAGGTCGTCCCCCCGGTACCCACAAAAAAAAAAAAAAAAGAAGTTTTAGGGTCCAAATTGCTGTTTAACCTATTTTTTTTCAAGTTAGCTTAATTTTTCTATCTAGCAGCAAAAGGCATCTATCTTACTTGCTGTAATGGTCATTTGAGAAATAGTATAACTCTAATATTTAAAAACAGAAAAACTCCTGCATGATTTCCATATTGCGCTGAGTTTCAAGTGTCTCTCTAGTGCTTTGCATGCTACCCTGTTACTTAAGTAGACTGTCAGGCAAGCTCCACTTTGCGGCACAAGCTGCGCCAAGGAAAAACAAGTGACATTAAAATGCTTATAAAGTTCACTAAGTATAATCTAAATAAATATGGCAGAATTTTTTTTTTGTGGGTACCAGGGGTCGAACTCAGGACCTCGTGCACCAGCTGGCACCCGTACCACTGAGTGGTATCACTGGCCCTTTTTTCGTATGTGGGTACCGGGAGTCGAACTCAGGACCTCACGCTTGCTAGGCAGGCACTTATGCCACTGAGCTATCTCACTGGCCCCAAAATTTTTTTAAAAAACCTGCACCAACCTAAACTCAGCCTCCTTCAAAAAGGGCCCAGACCCATGTCACCTGCATATTCAGATATTCAACATCAAATTTCCATTTTAGCATTTATAAGTGCTATTTTAAAATGTGTGTTGGAACCAACCTAAAAATAGCATATTCCGGGGCCGGTGAGATGGCTCAGCGGGGTAAGCACCTGCCTGGCAAGCGCAAGGGCCCGAGTTCGACTCCTGCAACCCACCTACGGAAAAAAAGGCCGGTAATATCACTCAGCAGCACGGGCGCCTGCTGGCACGCGAGGTCCTGAGGTCGACCCCCGGTACCCACACAAAATAAAAAAATAAAAAAATAAAAACATTAAAAAAAATAGCTTATTTCCAACTAGTTTAGACATTGGAGGACTTTTAACCTAGTTGAACAATCTATTTAATGCTTTGTGTATAAAATCACTGAAAATAATCTGCATGATTCAGACACATATTCGTTAAATTTTTGAGATCAAAAATAAGATCAAGTAAATACTTCCCTTTACCTTCTAAATAAATACTAAGAATTTATGTAGCTATTTTGGAATCCCATTTTTCTTTCATGAAGTAAAGCACAGATAACAAACCATTTTAAATAGGCACAGGTAGAATTTATGCAGTATTTTTGTTCACTCAATTCAGCGAAGTTTCATGGAGTAACTGTTACATGCCAGGCTATGTGGGAGGCACAGAGGATAGAATTAGGAGTGAGATCAACCTGTTCCCGCCCTCATGGAAGTTACTAGCTGAATGTCAGAGACAGGTAAAAAATATGGATGAATGCATTCATACATGCACAGATAGATAACTCAAAACTGAGCACATGTTACAGGAAACAAATCAAAGCTGAGGTAGAGAATAAGACATGGGATTACTTTAAATCGAATGGTGAATAAAGGGCTCTCCAAGGAAGTGATATTTAGGCTTAGAGAATGAAAAGAGCCTGCCAGGGAGACATCGGGAAGGAGCATGCTCTTAAGATGGGGAGTATCTTCAATCTTGAAGAACCTGGAGAGCAGAGAAATGAGGAGACGTAAGGGTTGAGAATTCTGTTGTGACTGTGCTGGAACCCACTGAGGGTCAGAAAAAAGGACTGTCATGATGTTATGTTCACTTTAGAGGAGAACTCAGGCCTCCCTGTGAGTAATTTACAGTTGTTTTGTTTTGTTTTGTTCTCTTTCAGGCAAAGCTATATCTTACCCATGTCTCCTGGTAGACCTACATTCTAAAGCAGTGGTAGCAAACCCATGGCACGCATGTTACTGTGTTTTTCTTTTATGACAAAAGATGTTAATGTAGAATTACTTTTTCTAAGATAAAACCTCAGTATCAGGTTGAATACCAGTGTTTTGGCCCTTTGCAATAAATAAGTGGGTTTTGTGTTGCAGCTTGGCACTCGGTTTCTAAAAGGTTCATCATCACTGCTCTAAAGCATGTGCCTGGGACAGGAATTTGCTCCTCGTAGATTACGGACACGACTAACTTTCCCCATTAATGTCAAGTTGTGTTCCAGAGTTCTGTGTCATTTAAACTACCACCAGCAGTTATTCTGCTGCCTCAACAACATGGGACCTGACTACCTTCTCACTTTTTCTGCAATCTAGAAGGTGTGAAATTATATTCGACATGGCTTTAAGTTGCATTTCTCTTATTAACACAGTAATAGGAGCATCATTTCCGTGTGTGTAATGGTCATTTTTATTTCCTCTTCCTTTTGGAAAGTATGGGTTACTATTTTTTAACACTAGTTTCACTAGTTAATTACCATAAGCTTGCTGGGCTTGGTGGTGCTTGCCTGTAAGCCCAGCACTGGGGAGGCTGAGGCAGGAGGATTGAAGTGAATTTGAGACCAGCCTGAACTACACAGTGAGACTCTATCTCAAAAAAACAAAACCAAACAAAAACAAAACGACAACTCAACTTCTGTTCCCTGGAATCCCATTTTGGGATTTCCAGAGAGAAGAGTGATACAGTAACTCCCTGACATATGACAAGTTTCATTCCAGGAGAACATTCTTAAGTCAGATTCTTTTGTTAAGTCCTACAAAGTGGGTCTTATACACCTTTGGCACAAATGTATAATGTAAAGCATGAAGAAATCAAACA
The DNA here is from genome assembly GCA_028451465.1 of Erethizon dorsatum. NCBI lineage: Eukaryota > Metazoa > Chordata > Mammalia > Rodentia > Erethizontidae > Erethizon > Erethizon dorsatum. The sequence continues at coordinate 80,981,825 of CM051838.1, read as the reverse complement.
CACACACAAGAATACACCAAGTCCCCAACTGTACTGTACTACTGTACACTATCGCACTATACAGTAAGCACACAGCAGCACAAGTGTGACAATGCCCAGCAGACACGTCCTGGCAGACAAGTGAGCTACTTCCATGATTTGTTCTCATCTACAAAGGTCTGTAACACGAGGTCCGTTTGTATCTGTGAAAGTTCACAACTCAAATGTTCGTAGGTCGGGGACTTACTGTGTTTAGAAGCTGGAGGGAGGTTGAATCCTGGGAAATGAAGAGCTTCCCTCTTCAGGAGTAGAAATGAATTGATAGCACACAGAGAAAGCATGACCATGTTGAGGGGATATATAATGGCAATCATTTCCTGAGTATTGGGGTGGGTATTTTTGTAAATGGATAAGTTCAGGGTAGCAGGACCTCTGAATACCACAAATCCTCAGAGACAAAAGTGGTGGGCAGACAACTTCTGGAAGCAGAAAGAACCAAGTGCGCCAGGATGTGGAGAAGTAGGGCTGTGGGACCGTGTGTGATGGAAGAGGTTAACCCCAGAGGACTCTGCCTCTTTACTCTGAGAGTTAGAATTTTCTGAGCAGGAGAGAATAAAACTCCTCAGCAACAGTTGTGGCTAGGAGAGAAAGGACCTACAATCTCTTTCCCAAATGTCACAAGATACTTCCTCACAGATCTCTTACACAAAGAATATCATAGTTTCTCAATACCCGTGCTTTGTGCTGCTGCCAGGCTTTTGAACATACTGGAAGCCTCCTCCCCCCTTGACTGCCTCAAACTCTCCAGTTTACCTTCCAAAATATACTTCCTGAAAAAGTGTAGCACAACCTCTAGGGAGACTTCTGTAGGGCCTCTGTCTTAGTTACATTTCTCATTGCTGAGACAAAATACCCAACATCCACAAGTGAAGGGAGGAAAGGTTTATTTAGTTCATGGTGTGTAGAGGTTCTACTCCATAATCAGCTGGCTCCAAGGCAAGGTGGCATGGTAGACAGGCAACGCAGAGGAGAAACATTTCATAGCAGGCAGAAGGTAGCAAAGCAAGCAAGCAAGGCACTGACCAACCTCTTTCTGTCCCTTATATTGTATCCAAGTACTGGGATTTGGGTGGTACCAAACCAATCAGTGGACTGATTTAGTAATCACCCGCCCTTAGTCCTAGCATTGCACCATGAATCAGTGACACACTCTAGATCCAGCCACCTCTGAAAAAGCCTCACCTATGACGGCATGAGGCTTTGGGGGGGACATCCAGACACAAGCCATAACAGCCCTCCACTTATCAGAATATATTGCCATCGAGGTGTTTTTGTTTTGTGTGGGGGGGGATTGGTTTCTTTTACAAAGCCAATGCAGCTTGAGCATCTATCCTCACCCTCCAAGGTCCTAACAGCTGCCCTAGCAAGGTGTTCACATGGTCATACATTTTTTGTAAGATCTGCAGGCAAATTTTTAATAACAATTGCAATCGCTATCTCTCTCCAGTCCAATTTCCCCTCTGTCACGCTTCCCTTCCAGTCTGGTAGCCAAGGCCATTTTTGGCATTTTTATCTAGGGGAAGCCATTTGGAAGTTCATTTAGTTGGGTATTAGTGGAATACTTTTATGTGATTTTGCTTCATTTCTGTGTACACATAAGATATTGCTGGCCATCTCTTGGAGGAATGGCTTCTGGGAATATTCCCAGCACTTGCCAAGCCAAATCACCCTCCTTATTGGCATAGAGGAACGGGGCCAGCGATAACATCATGGCTTGTTATCAACGACAGGTGCTGGGCATCAGAAGCACATGGGTGGTGGAAGAGAAACAAGGTGTGAAATGTATGAAGCCAGAAGCTAGACTTCGGAAAATTCTTCCAACCATTACATACAGAAATTCTAAATGGCGGGCTCCATTCTCATTATCGCCTAATCAAAGCAGAAGTTCTTTCCTGTTAGGATTATATACTCAATAATGCATATAATCAGAGTAAACAATCTTATAATTTTTTTCTTTTTTGATGATAATTGTAAATAATAGAATTTATTAGAATTTCTGTGTTTATGGGGCATAAACCCAAGTGGCCACTGCCTCTGTGTGTATCATATAGATTACCATGACACTGTTGATAATGGGCTTGAATGTGAAAAAAGTCCAATTTATCACAAAAATGAGGGGTTTTTTTCCTAGGGAAACACCTAAATCATCTTCTATTTTCTTCATTGAAAATATTATAAAATTGTTGCAATATGAAGAGACTAGTGAGTGTCAGTAAACAATTTTAAGAAAATATAAAATACAACAGGCAGTTAATTTAAAATAGTGTTGCATTGCTTTATGGATTTGGAGTTGTGTGTGGAGTTCATCAGCTTTCTCAAATTAATTATTTCTGCCTGTATTCTAAATAAAATATTTACTTTCATACCTAATGTTTTATTCCTAATTTTTCTTACAGAAGACCTTAAAATTGTGTAAACTTCAGGCCCACAAAGCTTGCACCTGTCCCTGATTGTAACTGCTTTTATGCCTCTGTTCCCCAACAGATCTGAGCTTTTCTAAGTGTAGGACTTGATGCAGACAATGCTGAGTGAACGAATGGGTATGGTCCTGCCAGCTGGGGGGACGAACCCCCAAGTGGAATGCATGCGAGCTTTTAAGTGATTGCTTGTTATCAGTCTTTCATTTCTGGAAATTTGAAAACACTCGTATGTATAGGAAAAGCAATTTTCCAAAAATGTTTGGAGCAACGTTGACTACATCAAAATTTTCAGACAACTGAAATTGTCTGAAAGAAAAGAAAGGTACAATTCAGTAACCTATCATCTAATTTTTTATTCATTTTTAAATGACATGTTTAAAACCACATAGAAATCTCTCTTGGATGAATTTTATTTTAAGTCTTCACTTTCATTAAAAGCCTTATTGCTGGACAAATTTTTAAAAATTTATCAGCTACATTTATATCCCTTCATCTTTATTTATTTGTGATTTATTTAGATTTCATTTGTAACAAAAACATAACCAGGCAAGTATAATTGAAATAGAATTGAAAGTTCTAGGAGTTGCCTCCTACATGCCTGAGTGGGAGATCCAGCCAGGAGCTAAATGAGGGCCAATCGGGAGCCCTGCAAGGAAGTATGGAAGAGGTGAATGGGTGCTTACATACAACCCACCAGTAAAATAAAAGTCTTTTCTATTGGCATAGTAGCTTATTCACAGGGATTTTTTTTTTATAGATATGACCTCATCAACTTTAGCAGCTTTTCACTATGGTAGGATTACAGTTATTCCCTACATTGCTTAGACAGGGAAAAAAAGTAACCAAAAAAAGAAAAAAAAGTTTTCTGTTATTGCTATATGACAAAATTAAGCCAATAAAATTAGTTCCACAAATGAATACACAACCAGACACATGACCAAAATGGTACAATATTCATTTTCAGTGACCACCGTTTTCACCTGGCTTGGCTTCACATCATTTGGGCTATTTCCAAAAATCAAATCCATCTTCAAATGGCACTTAATACAATTTATCCATCTCACCTAGGGTGAGTTTTTAGAGCCCCAGAGGGGACATTAGCTTCAGAAGTAGGCACTGTTTGCTGGGACGTGGTGGCACAAGCCTGTAATCCCAGCACTCGAGAGGCTGAGGCAGGAGGATTGCCGTGAGTTTGAGGCCAGCCTGGGCTACATAGTGAGACCTTGTCTCACAAAAAAGAATTAAAAAGAATTAGACACAGTTCTGCTTGAAGGAACAGAGTTAAGGACTCTTATTTAAGATTGGCAATCCTACAGTGACTCAGTATGTGATTCTACGGATTTCCAGCGTACAGATGTTTCTCAATTTACGATGAGGAACCCAACATAAATTGAAAATACTAGGTCAAAACTGTATTTAAATTACACCTAACTGTATTACTCACGTTTTCATCATTGGGATAAAATACCCAACACCTGTAGCTTACAGGAGGACAGGTTTATTTTTGCTCATAGTTTTAGTAGGTTCAGCACATGGTGGGCTGGCTCCACGGCAGAAATGGAATGGTGGAATGGGGGCATGGCAGAGAAAAGCTGCTCAATCCATGGTGCCCATGAAACAGAGAGAGAAAGAGAAAGGAGGAGCCAGGGACAAGAATACACCCTTCCAGGTCACACCCCCCATGGCCCACCTCTTCAGACCAGGCCCAACCTCCTAAGGGCACATTCAGCACTGAACTCAACAGATTAATCCACTGATGAGAAAGAACAGTGCCCCCATGATCTAATCACCTTTCAAAAGCTCCAGCTCTGAACACATGAGACATGGGAAGACATTTTAGACCTAAACCATAGCACTGACCTACCAGATATCATAGCTTATTATTACAGTAACTGTACTGCAGAGCGTTAGTTGTACCACCTCATGATTGCATGACTGCCTGGAGCTGTGGATCACTGCCCCTGACAGCTTCGACAGAATATCGTCAACAGAGGGCCAAGGAAAAGTCAAAATTAAAAGTATAGTTTCTACCGAATGCATATTGCTTTCATTCCATCCTAAGACAGACACATCATCACAAGTCAGACCATCTTAACTCTGAATACCTTCTTTCCCCGTGTGGTAGTGGGAATTGAACCCAGGGCTTCCAAGCATGCTAGACAAGTCCTCTACTTTTGAGAAGTGGTAAGAGAGCAAGCATGATGGGTAATTTCCGTGGACAGTAATAGAAGGCTCTCTGTAATCTGTGTAGGAATTCTCTGTGTAAGGAGGGCTGCCTACTTGCATCACTTAGGAGCTGTGTATTCTCTCTATCCTCCCTTTCCTCAACTATAAAATGAGAATAACGATAGGACTGTGGGGAGTATTAACATAATATATGAAATACTTGGCACACGGCAACTATTCTAATACCAAATGACTATTATATGGCTATTATAAGGCAGTAGGGGAAGGATCCAGAGAAGAAAAAATGGTATATTCATTTGTTACCAAGAGCTCCTTATGGGTTAGGAATACCTCTCCTCTCTATCCCAGCATCTAACACAAAGAAGAACCTGTTGGGTTAGAGAATGTCAAAGACCCACCTCATGCTTTTAGAGGCTCCAAACTGTGTTGGTGACCAACAAGAAGGCAATGTGCAGGCACTTAAAAAATTTAATGATTGGCTAACTCTCCAAACGTTAACTTTCCATGGCATATTTCCTGTTCGTGCCCATGTTGCAATGCTTATATCTAGAAATCAATTACACATTTTTGGGGGGTGTGTACCAGGAATTGAACTCAGGATCTCGTGCTTGCCAGATAGGCGCTGTGCCACTGAGCTGTATTCCTGGCCCCTCAACTGCACATTTAAGATACTAAGTGTAACAAAAACCTTGCCTAATGTTAAAAAAAAAAAAAAAATTATCAGCTTTCAGGGTGATCCTGGAGGAAAAGAAATTGTGTTATCTTTTATTCCTTCCAGTGGTCCCATAAGGACAAGAATAGTGTGCAGTGAACAGGGCTCACTCCAACACATGAGCCTGTGCAGAGAGGAAAGAGACCCGAGAGCAGGAATGGCGAAGGCGTACAAGTGTGTTCCTCACAGGGCTGTCCTTTGGCCTCTTAGGAGGATGCTTTGTCACCTGATTGTCTCCCTGGTCACATCACTCATCCTGCACTGTGCCCCAGGGGTCCACACTCAGGCATGTATGCTAGTTTAGGGATTTGCACTTTCTTCTTTGCCTACAACACACTGACAGTAAATTCAGAGCTGGTCACGCTGCCTTCAGAAGTCTCTCTGGACATCAATCTCCCTTTCTCTGTGCTCACGGTATGCCTTTTGTTTACTCCCAGGCTACCATTTATCACAAATTAAATTATATTTGTTATATTTGTCTTTCTCACCATGCTGCCTTATGTTTCTCACCAATCACTCAGCACAGTTCCCAGCACAAAGCAGACAGTGATAAATGTTAGGTAGATGTTAGGAGGGTGATGGGCGAATGAAGAATTCCCCTGGGGTGACCCTTGCTGGGCGTGCTGCTGTCCTTACACACAAGTCATTCATTTCCCTGTCCAGGGAACAGTTAGTGAAGTCAAATGACACTTCAGGCCTTCTGACTCGTGGCCCAAGCCCTGTCACTACTCCACAGGGTTTATTATTAGATCTGAATTGGTATTGACTCTCTGTGGTCTCAAATGTGTTATCTTTGCCATTGGGAAAAATGAAAGGACAATTACACAATAAAAAGGCTGTTGGGAGCAATAGAGGCTGAAATTTCTATTTCCATAAATTTAAATATAAACTTCATTATAATTTCATTTCACATTGAATTAACCAAAGTTTAAAAGCAAATTTAATTGCTATAAAATCTAACTAAACTACATATGAAAGAAGCAGGCAGTTATTCCAATAAAACATCAATTTTTAATTTAATAGACAATTACACATGTCACACACCTTCCTATCTTTGTGCCTTTGCTCCAATTTTCTCTGCCTGGAATAACATTTCCCTCAAACAATACTTAATTAACAAGTCTTTGTTGTGTAACAAGGCATTAGAAATCCAGCAATGATAAAACAAGTGTGGTCTAGGTTCTTCTGTTGCTGATAGTCAGAAGAGGAAATAAAATGGGAGAGGAGATCTGAACATTAGGCAGAGGTGACTAGAAGGAAGAAGATGGGGAGATAGAATCCTAGGTTGAAGGAATAGCATTTGCCATCTCTGTAGAAGAGAAAAAGCACTTCAAGTTGCTGAAAGAGTGCTGGGTCTCTGGAGCAGAGAGAAGACAGAAAGGGGAATGAGGTGGAACCCAGATACACTTTTCTCAAAGACAAGGAACTCAAAAGCTTAATTTTGGCCCAAGTTATTAAAAAAAAATCCAGACATATCATCCTATCAGAGATCATATCCAGCGGAAGCTGAGTTAGCAGCTACTCTCTGTACATGCCACCACTATCCCAAAAGCTCTGCCCATGGTCCCTGCACGACTCTGAGCAAATACACAATAAGCAGAGGCAAATCCAAATTTCTAATCAGTCACTGATATGAGCATGAACTCACCAAGGAAGCACATATGAGCTGAGTAAGTATGTCCAACAAAGGCAGAATGATTTAATTGTCAGTTGCTTCATGGCACATTACAACAAAACTTGGCCTCTTAAAATGATAAGCATTTGTTATCACACACAGTATCTATAGATTCTGATTCTGGGAGCAAATTAGCTGGGTAGTTCTGGCTCAGGCACTGTTGGGAGGCTGCTGTCAGCTGTCAGCCAGGGCTGTAGTCCTCCAATTTCTTGCTGGAGCAGCAGGAAGCGCTTCCAAGGTGACCCACTTACACAGACCATGCGTTTGTGCTTGCTGCTACAGGAGGCCTCAGTTTCTGTCCATATAGATAGAGAGCTGTTTGAACATCTTTACAATATGGCAGCTGGCTTCCCCCAGAGCAAGTGACTCATGAGATAGCAATATGAAAAACACAGTGACAGATCTTGCCAGGGACAACACCAAGATCCCCAAGTGCCTGTATGAGGGGTATGGCGAAGGATGAAATAAAAGACAGAGACAACATTAGGGATGCATAAAAGGGGAACTGGGAGGTCAGTGCCTCAGGATGGGCAAAGACAAAACACTCAGAGCTTGCCACTATTTACTGGGTACATACACACTTTTAGAGGGGGTAGTGAGTGAGTCAGAACAGCAGTGGCAATTGCTGTGGGAGAACAAAGCATTCTTGCAAGAATGAGACAAGGGTTAATAAAGAATCTGTTTTTCCGCCAAGTGAAACTTTTACTACTGCTACTGCATTGTTCTAAAGATCCTCCTGTCCTCAGCAGGTCTTATCTTATTTCCCCAAATTTGTAAAAGTGGAAAGAACACAGACCTGGCTCTAGCATGCTTAAACTTCCTCGATCAAATCACTAACTCTCTCTTCTTCCTCATCTCTCAAATAGCTCTATTGTGGACAGGATTTTTCTGGACAGTAAAGAAATAGAAAGAATTAAGGAGGGCATCAAATAAAGAGATATTTTCTTTTTTTTTTATTTTAAAGAGAAGAAAAAATAAAACAAATCAAAAAATGAACAAATTTTCAAAACAACATAATATGAGGGTAACAATGGTTAATGCATTACGTATTATTATCTTTAAGTTAGTTATTCAGGATACCAGATATTAGCATCCAATTGTCCAAACATTATTGGCACAAACCTTACTCTTCAATGAACTAAGTAAAATTGGTAGTGTATCTATCTTAACCATCTTATATATATATACAATTTTTTTTACCTTTCCCTTCTTTCTTTTCCCTATTCCAGTCTCTCTTTCCTTTTGACCAGTTTCTTTTTGATTCACCATGTCTATTGTACATTTTGGATCTTATTTACTCTTTTAGTTTCTCATACTAGAGAGACAATACGATGCTTACACATGTGCTTCCGGTTTATTTCACTTATGAGTATTTTCTCGAGTTGCATCCATTTACCTATAAAAGTCTCCAGTTTATCCTTCTTTATGGCTGAATAGTACTCCATTGTATAAAAATACCACATCTTTCTTATCCATTCCTCAGTTGATGGGCATTTGGGTTGTTTCCAAGATCTGGCTATTACAAATTGTGCTGCTATAAACATGGGTGCACATATATCGCTGTGGTATGATGTTTTTAATTCTTCTGGGAAGATGCCCAGAAGGGGAATAGCTGGGTCAAATGGGACCTCCAACCCTAGCTTTTTGAGGAATCTCCACACTGACTTCCACAGTGGCTGTACCAGTCGACACTCCCACCAACAGTGGAGAAGGGTTCCTTTTTCCCCACAGCCCCTCCAGCATTTGTTATTAGTTGATTTCTTTATAGTAGCCATTCTTTCTGGGGTGAGATGGTATCTCAGTGTTGTTTTAATTTGCATCTCTCGAATGACTAGTGATGTTGCACATTTTTTTGTATATTTATTTGCCACTAGTATTTCTTCATCTGAGAAATGTGTATTCATCTCAGATGCCCATTTTTGGAGTGGGTCTTTAAATTTGGGAGGTCTGATTTTTTTGAGTTCTCTATATGTTCTCGATAGTAATCCTTTGTGTGAGGAACACCTGGCAAACATTTTTTCCCACATTGTGGGTTGTCTCTTCACTCTGTTGGTGGTTACTCTTGCTGTGCAAAAGCTTTTTTTTTTTTTTTTTGTGGGTACCGGGGGGTCGACCTCAGGACCTCGTGCGCCAGCAGGCGCCCATGCCACTGAGCGATATCACCGGCCCCTTTTTCGTATGTGGGTTCTGGGAGTCGAACTTGGGCCCTCGCGCTTGCCAGGCAGGTGCTTAAGCCGCTGAGCCATCTCACCAGCCCAAAAGCTTTTTAATAAGATCAGATCCCAGTTGTTGATTCTTTGGGATAGTTCCTGTGCAGTTGAGGTTTTATTCATAAAGTCTTTGCCTACACCAATGTCTTCAAGGGTTTTACCTATCCTACCTTCCAGCAGATTTAATGTTTCTGTTTTAATATTTAGATCTCTGATCCATTTTGAATTTAGTTTATTGCATGATGAAAGATATGGGTCTAATTTTAATCTTCAGCAGGTGTAGAGCCAGTTTTTCCAGCACCAATTATTAAAGAGGCTATCTTTCTTCCAGTGAATATGTTTGGCACCTTTGTCAAAGATAAGGTGGCTTAGTATGTCTGGGGTTGTTTCAGCATCTTCTAATCTGTTCCATTGATCTTCAGGTCTGTTTTTTTGCCAGTACCACACTGTTTTTATCACAGTAGCTTTATAGCATAATTTCAAGTCGGGGATTGTGATGCCCCCTGCCTTGCCTTTGTTGCCCAGAATTGCCTTTGCTATTCTAGGTCTCTTCTGATTCCAAATGAATTTTAGGATTGTTTTCTCTAATTCTGCGAGATACGCTGTTGGAATTTTGATTGGAATTGCATTAAATCTGTATAACAATTTTGGAAGTATGGCCATTTTCACTACATTGGTTCTTCCTATCCAGGAGCAAGGGATATCTTTCCATTTTCTGATATCCTCTTCAATCTCCTTTTTCAGAGTACTGTAGTTTTCAGTGTATAGGTCTTTTACATCCTTTGTGAGGTTGATTCCTAGGTATTTCATTTTTTTTGGATGTTATTGTGAAAGGTATTGTTTCCCTAATTTCTCTTTCAGTAAGTTTGTTATTTGTGTACAGGAAGGCTATTGACTTTTGAGTATTGACTTTGTATCCAGCTACACTACTGAATTTGCTTATTAAATCTAGCAGTTTTTTAGTGGAGTTTTTGGGGTCTTCTGTGTAGAGTATCATGTCATCTGCAAATAATGATAATTTAACTTCTTCCTTTCCAATCATTATTCCTTTTGTTTCTTTCTCTTGTCTAATTGCTCTGGCTAAAGTTTCCAGAACTATGTTGAATAAGAGTGGGGACAGTGGACATCCTTGTCTTGTTCCTGATTTTAGAGGGAAGGCTTTCAGTTTTTGGCCATTTAGTATAATATTGGCTGTTGGTTTGTCACAGATAGCATTTACCAGATTGAGATAAAGACCCTCTATTCCAATTTTCTGTAGGGTTTTTATCATGAAAAGGTGCTGGACTTTGTCAAAAGCTTTTTCTGCATCTATTGAGATGATCATATGATTTTTGTCTTTGGTTCTGTTAATATGGTGTATTACATTTATTGATTTACGTATGTTGAACCATCCCTGCATCCCTGGGATGAATCCAACTTGGTCATGGTGTATAATCTTCTTGATGATTTGTTGGATTCTGTTTGCCAGTATCTTATTAAGGATTTTTGCATCTATGTTCATTAGGGAGATTGGCCTGTAGTTCTCTTTCTTAGTTGGGTCCTTCTCTGGTTTTGGTATCAGGGTAATGCTTGCTTCCAGGAATGAATTTGGGAGTATTGTTTCCCTTTCAATTTCATTAAAAAGTTTGAGAAGTAGTGGCGTTAGGTCTTCTCTAAATTTCTTGTAGAATTCGGCAGTGAATCCATCAGGGCCTGGGCTTTTCTTTGTTGGCAGGTTTTTAATTACATCTTCAATTTCATTGGTTGATATTGGTTTATTTAGGATTTTTAAATCTTCTTGATTCAGCTTTGGTAATTCATACGAATCTAGGAATCTGTCCATTTCTTCTGCATTTTCCATCTTAGTAGAATATAAATTTTCAAAATAGGTATAGATGATCTTCTGGATTTCTGCAGGGTCCATCGTGATATCACCCTTTTCATTTTCAATTGCATGGATTTGAGTCTTTTCTTTTCTTTTTTTAATAAGGTTGGATAAGGGTTTGTCAATTTTATTTATTCTTTCAAAGAACCAACTTTTTGCTTCATTGATTCTTTGTATTGTTTTTTTAGTCTCCAATACGTTAATTTCTGCTCTGATCTTTATAATTTCCTCCCTTGTATGGGCTTTTGGCTTAACCTGCTCTTCTTTTTCTAGAAGTTCAAGGTTCGCCATTAAGTTGTTTATTTGCGCTTGCTCTATTTTCCTGATATAAGTATTTAATGCTATAAATTTCCCTCTTAGGACTGCTTTCATTGTATCCCATAAGTTCCGGTATGTTGTACTGTCATTATCATTCAGTTGTAGAAAGTGTCTAATTTCTTCTTTAATTTCATCTGTGACCCATTGGTTGTTCAGGAGGGTGCTGTTTAATTTCCATGTGTTTAGGGAGTTTTTGTGATTTCTTTTGCCATTGATTTCCAAATTCATTGCACTATGGTCTGATAATATGCATGGGATAATTTCAATTCCTTTGCATTTACTTAAGCAGGTTTTATGAGCTAGTATGTGGTCTATTTTGGAGAACATCCCATGTGCAGCTGAGAAGAATGTGTATTCTGATGTTGTGGGGTGGAACACTCTGTAGACATCTACTAAGTCCATTTGTTCCAAAGTTTGGTTCAGTTCTATTATTTCATTATTGATTTTCTGTCTAGTTGATCTGTCTTTTTGTGACAGTGGAGTATTGAGATCTCCCAATATAATTGTATTAGTGCTTATTTGATTTTTCATGTCCTTTAATTCTTGTTTTATATAGCTGGGTGCACTGGTATTTGATGCATATATATTTATGATCGTTATGTCTTCCTCTTGGATTGTTCCCTTTACAAGGATGTAATGACCATCTTTATCTCTCTGAATCATTCTTGGCTTGAAATTCACTTTGTCTGCAAAAAGAATAGCTACTCCTGCTTTTTTCTGGGTTCCTGTTGCAGGGAGTATTGTTTTCCATCCTTTGACTTTCAGTCTATGAATTTCTTTCTGAATTAAATGTGTTTCTTGTATACAGCATATTGTTGGATCTTGCTTCTTGATCCATTTTGCCAGTCTGTGCCTTTTGATTGGTGAATTGAGACCATTAACATTGATGGTTAATACTGATATGTATTGACTTATACTTGTCATGATATTTTCCTGTTGTTGGTTCCCACTCTTTGTTTTTCCCCTTTCCCGCTATTTAATTATCTGCCCTGCCTGGTGGATTCCTTCTGTTGGGGTTCCTATCTCTTTCTAGAATGTCCTTCAGAACATTTTGGAGTGCTGGTTTGGTGGTCATAAATTTTCTCAAATGTTCTTTGTCATGAAAGTATTTTATTTCTCCATGAATTTTGAAAGATAGTTTTGCGGGGTACATCAATCTGGGTTGAAAATTATTTTCCTTTAGAGCTTGAAATACGTCATTCCAAGCTCTTCTTGACTTGAGGGTTTGTGCTGAAAAGTCAGCTGTGATTCTGATGGGTTTTCCTTTATAGGTGATTTGTCTCTTCTCCCTAACAACTTTTAAGATTCTGCCCTTCTCTTGAATTTCTGGGATCTTGACTATGATATGTCTGGCTGAAGTTTTTTTTTTGATCATGTCTAGTTGGAGTTTTAAAAGCTTCATTTATAGGGGGGTCAAATTCTTTTTCTCTTCCAGGGAAGTTCTCCCTGATAATGTCTTTGAACAAGGTTTTAATGTCATTGATGCTATCTCCTGCTTTTTCATTTATTCCAATTATTCTTAAGTTGTTTATCTTTGAGTCATCTAGCAGCTGCTGAATTGATTTTTCATGGTCCCTTGCTGTTTTTAAGAATTCTTTCTTTTCATGATCACTAATTGCAAGCCTGTCTTCTATATCTGAGATCCTGTCCTCACATTGGCTTAATCTGCTACAAATACTTTCAATGGAATTTTTGTTCTCTTGGATATCTGCTTGAATCTGCTTTATGGATTCCATTTCTTTCCTATACTGAGCATTCATGGTTTCTATAGTTTTCTTAAGCTCATCTATTTTTTTGTCTGTATCAGCTATAGTGTCCTTAAGCATGGTCTTCATTGTGGACATTATCTCTGCAGTTATCTGTGAAATTATTTGTTTTAATTTTTTCCAGAGCCTCATTCAGTTGCTTTGTTGTTACCACTTCAGATGGGCCAGGTGGGTGGCTTTCGGATTGTCCCACCTCGTTGCCCCCTAGGTTTGCCTTTGGTGAATTGGATGTGTGGGGTTGCATCTTGTTTAAGTGTCATCTCGTTTTTTCTTTCTTTAATTTAATTCCTGGGGTGATGTTTGCAAATTACCTATGATAGGTTACTTTATTGCTAGTGTTCAAGATCTTTAGAAGATGACTACTTCTCTGCAGTATCTTCCAAGTGGAGCTTGCTTTTGGGTTTTGAGCTTTCTGCCAGATCCTACCTCTTCAGTTCGTTGGATATGAGAAATTGCTACCTGTTTGGCCCAGTCCTTGATTCTTTGGTACTGTGCCACTGTATTTTCTGTGTTCCTTAGTCAATCTCAATCATGAAATATCAGGAAGGAAAGATGTTTAGAACAATTATTTCACATTTGGCTATAATGGTAACTAAAGCATCAAACACAGCCTAGAAAATGACAGACTGAGCTAACCAGTTATTTACCACTTTTAGCTGTATAAAGTAGAGTTGCGGTTATATAACAAAATCTAAAACGCACCAGAAAAATTATATGCAGTATACAAGTCCTAAGTATGTCAATTTTTCCCTCAGGAGTTTAAATTTAAAATGAGTTAAGGAGGAAATAGAGTATTGGGAGAATAGGAAGGAATTAGATGTAAGGTTAGAGGACCAAGAGGAGTCCCACTGACATTGGGACACTGGTGCAGAGGACTGGTGGGAAAAAGAGAAGGAAGGGATAAAAGGAAGAACAGATCACAACCACAATCACAAAGAGGTTAGAGGTGCTGTTTACACTCATATAAAAGCCAGAGAGAATAATGAAGGAAAGAGCAAATAGACAAACAGAAACAAAAATGAAGACAAAACAAAAATAAAACCCCACAAAAAAAAAAAAAAAAACCCTTCACCAGAACAAAAAACAAATGAGAGAGAAAAAAATAAAAATAAAAAAATAAAAAGAATCAGTTCCAGGTGTTGACTCTGCTGTAGGCAGGCACCATGTGATGACAGAGTCCTGTTCCGTGCAGGTCCGTCCAGTAAGCCAGGAGCGGCCCTCTGGCAGGACAGTGAGCGGAAGTGCGTACTCTCAGGCGGAGACCAGTCTCGTTCACCTGCCACCCTCAGCACACCCTCGTGGGCCTGAGAGGCGCCGCGCTGCCCTGTCCCGAGCACGAGTTCCCAGCGCTGTGTTTTCGCACCACTCTGATTTTCGCCACACCCCCCACAATGGCTCCCGGCCAGTTGCTCTCTGGCGCAGGATGGGTGTGGCTGAGAGACACTCACCGCCGGCCAGTGCAGTTCTCCCCCCTCCGTGGGGGCTCCCTGGGCACCAGCTGTCACCGTGTGTCTGCAGATTTGAGCTTCTGTCGTGCTGCGGTTCCTGGGATGGTAGAAGGTGCGCATGCAGTCTGTTCCTTCTTTGTTGAAAAGTACCCTTCACTGGTGCCGGGGGTCCCAAACTGCACTTCAGAACTTTTCTGGGTTCCGGGGAGGCATCTCCCCCCCTCCTGCGCTCTCCCGGTCACTATATTCCCGTGGTCCAATGGCAAGTTTTAGAGAGAGTTTCGCTGCCTGCTTCTTACTCATCCACCATCTTTTTCCCCTCCCATCCCCAGCCTTTTAAAACACAATTTTTCAGAGATATTTTCTTCTGGGAGAGAAAAAGCAAAAGTATTTTTTCAGAGATGATTTTATTTTCATGGTATTTTAAAAAATTGACTTGGTTGTTATCTGAGTGGTAGATTTACCATGAAGTTAATAAGCTGAAACTTCAGGGTCTGTCTCTTGAATGTACCTATTCTAATTTAATATTCACTGTTGGGCCTAATTTTGCATTTTAAAGGAAGTTCACCATACCACTTAAGCTTCAGGTCCTATGAAACTGTCTCTGCACCAGTTGCTACTGTTAACATAAAGATGCATTCTTCCACCAAGATCAGTTTTGTAAATATTAGAATCAGGATTTCATTCTAGTAAATGGAATATTATTCACTAACAGGTCATTTAACAGGGTTATGCTATTATTATGCTATGAAAGGTTATTTCCAAAATGATTGCTTCCTAAAGAACTTGGAAATGACACTTTTCTCTAAGAGAGACACAACTTTTCAAGAAATGTCCATATTATTATTATACAAGATGACCACATTATATAAACCATATAACTCAGCACACTAGATTATATAATGCATTTAAATGTAGAGTCTTTCGAGTAAAAAGTAGTTATAATTTTTCTTCCTTGTCAAAAGAGAAAAATCAACCATTGATTTTTTTTTACTACCTACATTATTTTATCCCACATCTGGGGAATTCTGAAGAACAAGAGCTGCTATATCTCCAAGAGCTATTCCATTGACAACTCCTATTTGAATTGACAGGTAGTATAGAATAGTAATGAAGAGAACTGATTCCTCAGCCTTTTAATACCTGGGTTCCAAACTCATCTGAGTTACTTAGTGGCCTGTACTTTACTTTGTGCTCTGTTAGCAAATGTAACATCAATTGGAAACTGGTGAACTAATTGTTGAATGTCATATTCTGATTAGTTTGGGAGATGGGAGCAACAAGTCTGTTCACAACATCATTCAGTTTATTACTATACAAATAAGGACCTGATGGCTGAGTTCCAGAATAAATGTCTAAATTGAAAGCATAATACGTCTTCGCATCCACAAGGGCATAAATTATTATGTCATATTTTGACTCATCACTTTTCAATAAGCCTTTTACACTCTTACGATCACCATGAGAAATCCCTGCTAAGTATAGCAGACTTATGAATGCTTTCAATTCAGCTAGTGATGTGTCATAATAAATACAGTTTATTGGTGCACACAGAACGTTTTACTTGCATTTCAGCCTTTGTGTATTTCACAGCATCTTGTAGCATTTCCTCTGTTACAATTTCTAGTATTGAATGGCAGTGCTGGCATTCTGTCCAATACATTTCACGCCTGCCAAGATCCTCCCTCTATTTTCAGACCTAGCTCTAACATTGGATTGTTCCGTTTGGTTGAGTGGCCATCTCACAACATTTCGACTAGTCATATATGTACTCACATTGCTGTTTCTTTCATCATCTGAATAAAGGAGGTCATTTCTTGCTCCATTTCATTGTCACAGGAACTTTGGCTCACATTGCCAATGTCAAAGTCATCATCATCATCATCATCATGTATACACACCACACTTCTTCATTATGTATTTTACCACAATGGATCATCTTCATCATCCATCCATGAATAATCAGATGATTCACTTTTGACCTCCTCTAAAACTTGCAATCTTGTTTTTCATGTGCCACTATACTGAATTGGGTTACTTCTACCAGAAAAATCAAAAGAAGACTTTTTTTAACAAATCCTGAAGTGGTGTCGCTCTATTGGACCCTCTGTGATGCTCTGGTAAACATACACAAAACAAAGTTACATGGAGCATCGTGTGAGTAAAAATCCCATTTTGTCACTTTTACACACATGCACATACCTTGCTGTTCATCATACCAAGTGGATAAACACATAGATCGCTTACTCTATCCCTCAGGCAAAGGTACTGAGATGCACAGCCGGCTACTATAATGCTAAAGTACAAATTTACAGTAGAAAAGTAAAGGATGGGCCCACTGGACCCACTCTTATGTATAAGGGGGAGAGAAACCAAGCGTGGTGGTACATACCTGTAATCCCAGCACTCTGGGAAGGAAGCTAAAGCAGGAGGATTACAAGTTTGAGCCTAGCATGGGCAGTTTAGTAACTTAGCAATACTTTATCTCAAAATAACAAATGGCAGGCAATGTAGCTCAGTGAGAAGGCCTTGGATTCAATCCCCAGTACCACAAAAAAAAGCATGGGTTTGGGGGAGCTTCTGCCTCACAGAGCAGTTGTAAAGACAAATGAGTTAGGATGCCTGTGAAGTGCCAAAAAAAAAAAAAAAAAAAAGGAAAAAGGAAAAGAAAAGCCACCCAGACTACAGAAGCACAAAATAAGTGTTACTTAAAACACCTCTGGCTGGTTTCTAACTTGGGCTGTCACTTCACAAATTGCTTTATCAACCCATGTGATGGCTGAAAATCTTTATCTTACTCTCATTCTGTTAGTGACATCTTGCTACTACATTGTCACATTTTTGGTGGAAAAGGCAATGTTATTTATCTTTGTATCTCTCTAAGTATTATTTAGTCTTATCACCCTTAGCAAGGTTCCTAATTGGTTTTGGTTTTGGTTTTGGTTAGACTCTTTGTTTCAGCTTGCAACTTAAGATAGGAAAAACTGAGAAGCGGGGGAGCCTCAAGATGGCGGATGAGTAAGAAGCAGGCAACGAAACTCTCTCTAAAAGTTACCATTGGAACACGAGAATATAGCGACCCGGAAAGCGCAGGAGGGGGGGGGGATGCCTCCCCGAAACCCAGAGAAGTTCTGAAGCGCAATCTGGGACCCCCGGCACCAGTGACGGGTGACTTCTAACAAAGAAGACGGAAAGAAGGAGCAGACCGCGCGCGCGCACCTTCTACTATCCCGGGAGTTGGAGCGCTGGCGGAGGCTCAATTCTACGGACACACGGTGGCAGCTGGCGCCCAGGGAGCCCCCACGGAGGATCCTGAGACAGCGGCGGGGCAGGGGAGCGGCGGAGAACGGCGCTGACCGGCGGTGAGTGTCTCTCAGCCACAGCTGCCCCGCGCCAGAGAGTGACCGGCCGGGCGCCATTGTGGGGGGTGTGGCGAAACTCAGAGCGGCTCGGAAACTGCTCTGGGAACTTGTGCTCCGGACAGGGCAGCACAGGGCCTCTCAATTGAGCCCACGAAAGTGTGCTGAGGTCAGCAGGTGAACGAGACTGGACTCTCAGCCACACCTGTCCCACGCCAGAGAGCGACCGGCCGGGCGCCATTGTGGGGGGTGTGGCGAAACTCAGAGCGGCTCGGAAACTGCTCTGGGAACTTGTGCTCTGGACAGGGCAGCACAGGGCCTCTCAATTGAGCCCACGAAAGTGTGCTGAGGTCAGCAGGCGAACGAGACTGGACTCACAGCCACACCTGTCCCGCGCCAGAGAGCAACTGGCCCGGCGCCATTGTGGGGGGCGTGGCGAAAAACCAGAGCGGCGGGAACCAGTGCAGGGAATCCGCGCTCGGACAGCGCGCTGAGCCTCTCAGGCCGAGGGACCGTGAAAGGGCGCTGAGAGCGGAGGCGAGCTAGACTGGTCTCTACCTGAAAGTACGCGCCTCTGCTCACCGCCCGCCAGAGGGCGCTCCTGGCTTACTGGGACGGACCTGCACAGAACAGGTAGCTGCCTACAACAAAGTCAACACCTGGAACTGATTCTTTTTAATTTTTTTTTTTCTTATTTTTATTTTTTTTTTATTATTATTTTTTTTTTTTTTCTTTTCTTCTCACTGATTTGTTTTTTGTTCTGGCGAAGGGTTTTTTTTTTGTTTTTGTTTTGTTTAGTTTTGTTTTTTGGTGGGGTTTTATTTTTGATCTGTCTGTTTTATTGCTTTTATCTTCGTTATTGTTTCTGTATGTGTATTTGCTCTTTCCTTCATTATTCTCTCTGGTTTTTTATATGAGTGTAAACAGCGCCTCTAACTTCTTTGTGATTGTGGTCGTGATCTGTTCTTCCTTTTATCACTTCCTTCTCTTTTTACCACCTGTTCTCTGCACTAGTGTCCCAATTTTAGTGGGATCCCTCTTGGTCCTCTAACCTTATATCTAATTCCTTCCTCTTCTCCCAATACTCTATTTCCTCCTTAACTCATTTTAAATTTAAACTCCTTAGGGAAAAATTGACATACATAGGACTTGTATACTGCATATAATTTTTCTGGTGTGTTTTAGATTTTGTTATATAACCGCAACTCTATACAGCTAAAAGTGGTAAATAACTGGTTAGCTCAGTCTGTCATTTTCTAGGCTGTGTTTGATGCTTTAGTTAACATTATAGCCAAATGTGAAATAATTGTTCTAAACATCTTTCCTTCCTGATATTTCATGATTGAGATTGACTAAGGGACACAGAAAATACAGTGGCACAGTACCAAAGAATCAAGGACTGGGCCAAACAGGTAGCAACTTCGCATACCCAACGAATTGAAGAGGTAGGATCTGGCAGAAAGCTCAAAACACAAAAGCTCCACTTGGAAGATACTGCAGAGAAGTAGTCATCTTCTAAAGATCTTAAACACTAGCAATAAAGTAACCTACTATAGGTAATTTGCAAACATCACCCCAGGAATTAAAGAAAGAAAACATGAGACGTCACTTAAACAAGATGCAACCCCACACATCCAATTCACCAAAGGCAAACCTAGGGAGCAACGAGGTGGGACAACCCGAAAGCCACCCACCTGGCCTATCTGAAGTGGTAACAACAAAGCAACTGAATGAGGTTCTGGAAAAAATTAAAACAGAAATAATCTCACAGATAACTGCAGAGATAATGTCTACAACGAAGACCATGCTTAAGGACACTATAGCTGATACAGACAAAAAAATAGATGAACTTAAGAAAACTATAGAAACCATGAATGCTCAGCATAGGAAAGAAATGGAATCCATAAGGCAGATTCAAACAGATATCCAAGAGATAAAAAATTCCATTGAAAGTATTTGTAGCAGAATAAGCCAATGCGAGGACAGGATCTCAGATATAGAAGATAGGCTTGCAATTAGTGATCATGAAATGGAAAAATTCTTAAAAATAGCAAGGGACCATGAAAAATCAATTCAGCAGCTGCTAGATGACTCAAAGATAAACAACTTAAGAATAATTGGAATAAATGAAAAAGCAGGAGATAACATCAACGACATTAAAACCTTGTTCAAAGACATAATCAGGGAGAACTTTCCTGGAAGAGAAAAGGAATTTGACACCTCTATAAGTGAAGCTTTCAGAACACCAACTAGACATGATCAAAAAAAAACTTCAGCCAGACATATTATAGTCAAGATCCCAGAAATTCAACAGAAGGGCAGAATCTTAAAAGCTGTTAGGGAGAAGAGACAAATCACCTATGAAGGAAAACCCATCAGAATCACAGCTGACTTTTCAGCACAAACCCTCAATTCAAGAAGAGCTTGGAATGATGTATTGCAAGCTCTAAAGGAAAATAATTTTCAGCCCAGATTGATGTACCCTGCAAAACTATCTTTCAAAATTGATGGAGAAATAAAATACTTTCATGACAAAGAACATCTGAGAAAATTTATGACCACCAAACCAGCACTCCAAAACGTTCTGAAGGACATTTTAGAAAGAGATAGGAACCCCAACAGAAGGAATCCACCAGGCAGGGCAAATAATTAAATAGCCGGAAAGCGGAAAAACAAAGAGTGGGAACCAACAACAGGAAAATATCATGACAAGTCAATACATATCAGTTTTAACCATCAATGTTAACGGTCTCAATTCACCAATCAAAAGGCACAGACTGGCGAAATGGATCAAGAAACAAGATCCAACAATATGCTGTATACAAGAAACACATTTAATTCAGAAAGAAATTCATAGACTGAAAGTCAAAGGATGGAAAACAATACTCCATGCTACAGGAACCCAGAAAAAAGCAGGGGTAGCTATTCTTTTTGCAGACAAAGTGAACTTCAAGCCAAGAAGGATTCAGAGAGATAAAGATGGTCATTACATCCTTGTAAAGGGAACAATCCAAGAGGAAGAGATAACGATCATAAATATATATGCGTCAAATACCAATGCCCCCAGCTATACAAAACAAGTACTAAAGGACATGAAAAATCAAATAAGCACTAATACAATTATATTGGGAGATCTCAATACTCCACTGTCACAAAAAGATAGATCAACTGGACAGAAAATCAATAATGAAATAGTAGAACTGAACCAAACTTTTGAACAAATGGACTTAGTAGATGTCTACAGAGTGTTCCATCCCACAACATCAGAATACACATTTTTCTCAGCTGCACATGGGACGTTCTCCAAAATAGACCACATACTAGCTCATAAAACCTGCTTAAGTAAATGCAAAGGAATTGAAATTATCCCATGTATATTATCAGACCATAGTGCAATGAAATTGGAAATCAATGGCAAAAGATCCCACAAAAACTCCCTAAACACATGGAAATTAAACAGCATCCTCCTGAACAACCAATGGGTCACAGATGAAATTAAAGAAGAAATTAGTCACTTTCTACAACTGAATGATAATGACAGTACAACATACCGGAACTTATGGGATACAATGAAAGCAGTCCTAAGAGGGAAATTTATAGCATTAAACACTTATATCAGGAAAATAGAGCAAGCGCAAATAAACAACTTAAGGGTGAACCTCGAGCTTCTAGAAAAAGAAGAGCAGGTTAAGCCAAAAGCCCGTACAAGGGAGGAAATTATAAAGATCAGAGCAGAAATTAACGTATTGGAGAATAAAAAAACAATACAAAGAATCAATGAAGCAAAAAGTTGGTTCTTTGAAAGAATAAATAAGATTGACAAACCCTTATCCAACCTTATTAAAAAAAGAAAAGAAAAGACTCAAATCCATGCAATTGAAAATGAAAAGGGTGATATCACGACGGACCCTGCAGAAATCCAGAAGATCATCTATACCTATTTTGAAAATTTATATTCTACTAAGATGGAAAATGCAGAAGAAATGGACAGATTCCTAGATTCGTATGAATTACCAAAGCTGAATCAAGAAGATTTAAAAATCCTAAATAAACCAATATCAGCCAGTGAAATTGAAGATGTAATTAAAAACCTGCCAACAAAGAAAAGCCCAGGCCCTGATGGATTCACTGCCGAATTCTACAAGAAATTTAGAGAAGACCTAACGCCCCTACTTCTCAAACTTTTCAATGAAATTGAAAGGGAAGCAATACTCCCAAATTCATTCCTGGAAGCAAGCATTACCCTGATACCAAAACCAGAGAAGGACCCAACTAAGAAAGAGAACTACAGGCCAATCTCCCTAATGAACATAGATGCAAAAATCCTTAATAAGATACTGGCAAACAGAATCCAACAAATCATCAAGAAGATTATACACCATGACCAAGTTGGATTCATCCCAGGGATGCAGGGATGGTTCAACATACGTAAATCAATAAATGTAATACAGCATATTAACAGAACCAAAGACAAAAATCACATGATCATCTCAATAGATGCAGAAAAAGCTTTTGACAAAGTCCAGCACCTTTTCATGATAAAAACCCTACAGAAAATTGGAATAGAGGGTCTTTATCTCAATCTGGTAAAAGCTATCTATGACAAACCAACAGCCAATATCATACTAAATGGCCAAAAACTGAAAGCCTTCCCTCTAAAATCAGGAACAAGACAAGGATGTCCACTGTCCCCACTCTTATTCAACATAGTTCTGGAAACTTTAGCCAGAGCAATTAGACAAGAGAAAGAAATAAAAGGAATAATGATTGGAAAGGAAGAAGTTAAATTATCATTATTTGCAGATGACATGATACTCTACACAGAAGACCCCAAAAACTCCACTAAAAAACTGCTAGATTTGATAAGCAAATTCAGTAGTGTAGCTGGATACAAAGTCAATACTCAAAAGTCAATAGCCTTCCTGTACACAAATAACAAACTTACTGAAAGAGAAATTAGGGAAACAATACCTTTCACAATAACATCCAAAAAAATGAAATACCTAGGAATCAACCTCACGAAGGATGTAAAAGACCTCTATACTGAAAACTACAGTACTCTGAAAAAGGAGATTGAAGAGGATATCAGAAAATGGAAAGATATCCCTTGCTCCTGGATAGGAAGAACCAATATAGTGAAAATGGCCATACTTCCAAAATTGTTATACAGATTTAATGCAATTCCAATCAAAATTCCAACAGCATATCTCACAGAATTAGAGAAAACAATCCTAAAATTCATTTGGAATCAGAAGAGACCTAGAATAGCAAAGGCAATTCTGGGCAACAAAGGCAAGGCAGGGGGCATCACAATCCCCGACTTGAAATTATACTATAAAGCTACTGTGATAAAAACAGTGTGGTACTGGCAAAAAAACAGACCTGAAGATCAATGGAACAGATTAGAAGATGCTGAAACAACCCCAGACATACTAAGCCACCTTATCTTTGACAAAGGTGCCAAACACATTCGCTGGAAAAAAGATAGCCTCTTTAATAAATGGTGCTGGAAAAACTGGCTCTACACATGCCGAAGATTAAAACTAGACCCATATCTTTCACCATGCACTAAACTAAATTCAAAATGGATCAGAGATCTAAATATTAAAACAGAAACATTAAATCTGCTGGAAGGTAGGATAGGTAAAACCCTTGGAGACATTGGTGTAGGCAAAGACTTTATGAATAAAAACTCAACCGCACGGGAACTATCCCAAAGAATCAATAACTGGGATCTCATCTTATTAAAAAGCTTTTGCACAGCAAGAGAAACCACCAACAGAGTGAAGAGACAACCCACAATGTGGGAAAAAATGTTTGCCAGCTGTTCCTCAGACAAAGGATTACTATCGAGAACATATAAAGAACTCAAAAAAATTAGACCTCCCAAATTTAAAGACCCACTCCAAAAATGGGCATCTGAGATGAATACACATTTCTCAGATGAAGAAATACTAATGGCAAATAAATATACAAAAAAATGTGCAACATCACTAGTCATTCGAGAGATGCAAATTAAAACAACACTGAGATACCATCTCACCCCAGAAAGAATGGCTACTATAAAGAAATCAACTAATAACAAATGCTGGAGGGGCTGTGGGGAAAAAGGAACCCTTCTCCACTGTTGGTGGGAGTGTCGACTGGTACAGCCACTGTGGAAGTCAGTGTGGAGATTCCTCAAAAAGCTAGGGTTGGAGGTCCCATTTGACCCAGCTATTCCCCTTCTGGGCATCTTCCCAGAAGAATTAAAAACATCATACCACAGCGATATATGTGCACCCATGTTTATAGCAGCACAATTTGTAATAGCCAGATCTTGGAAACAACCCAAATGCCCATCAACTGAGGAATGGATAAGAAAGATGTGGTATTTTTATACAATGGAGTACTATTCAGCCATAAAGAAGGATAAACTGGAGACTTTTATAGGTAAATGGATGCAACTCGAGAAAATACTCATAAGTGAAATAAACCAGAAGCACATGTGTAAGCATCGTATTGTCTCTCTAGTATGAGAAACTGAAAGAGTAAATAAGATCCAAAATGTACAATAGACATGGTGAATCAAAAAGAAACTGGTCAAAAGGAAAGAGAGACTGGAATAAGGAAAAGAAAGAAGGGAAAGGATAAAAAATTGTATATATATATATAAGATGGTTAAGATAGATACACTACGATTTTCACTTAGTTCATTGAAGAGTAAGGTTTGTGCCAATAATGTTTGCATAATTGAATGCTAATGTCTGGTGTCCTGAATAACTAACTTAAAGATAGTAATACGCAATGTATTAACCATTGTTACCCTCCTATTATGTTGTTTTGAAAATTTGTTCTTCTTTTGATTTGTTTTGTTTTTTCTTCTCTTTAAAATAAAATTAAAAAAAAAAAAAAAGATAGGAAAAACTAAAATAACTAAAATCAAAAACTGTGCAGCCGAATTTACAGTAAACGTCTCACAGCGCAGCATTATTATGTGTTTTTTCAAAAGATGTAGTATTTGCTAAATTGTCCACATTGGGAAATACAATTATCCCAATTACTGAGCAAGGGTTTTACATTTGGTTTTTGTCTGCTTGTTTTTGTATTTTGTTTTTTTGAGACAGGGTCTTGCTATGCAGTTGGGGCTGGCCTTGAACTCATTATGTAGCTGAGGCTGGCCTTGAACTCATGGCGATCCTCCTGCCTCAGCCTCTTGAGTGCTGAGATTACAGGCATGTGCCACCATGCCCAGCTATGGGTTTTATGTTTGATGATAAATAAAGTGGTAAAATTTTAGGGTTAGTTGTTTCAAGAAAAATTGCAGAAAAGATTCTTTATTATATATTAATAAGCATATCTCTATTGGAAGGTACCTTGTTGTTTATAACCGACCTACCACATAGGAACAGGTTAAACTGAGAAGATGATTTGATTTGGAATTTTCACAAATTTCTGGGCTTATAATAATAAAGAAAAATTTTTATTGTGGTCCTAACCTGTTTCTGTACCTGTAGATACCGAATGGTTGAAACATTGGTATGTAAGTCCTGAAATAAAGAATAGTAAATATTTAACTGAATTTGCAAGTGGCCTTCCCTAGAGTCCTATAAGTAATCGTCAGGGAAGGAGTTTTGTTTATTTTCCATGTATTTGTATATATGACCATGAGTCAGTGGTAAATAATAAGAAGAATAAGCCATGGTGAAATGTTTAGTTGTGCCAAAATCACAGGTTTTTTGGTCTAGTACTCTTCCTTTGACCCAAAGAACATTGCATTTTTTACTGTTGATATCAAAAGAAATAAAATCATTCTTCTGTGTGCCTGCCTAGCAGGTTTTATGATGGTGCCAGGCTACATAACCATAGCAAAGCTACAGTTTCATGTAATTTCAGCAGCCTTTCTGTTTGTACTTTTAGGAACACAGCAGTAACTTTATATGTTAGGCAATTTTTATTAGATCTAGTCACAGTTCCACATCTTTTAATAAAAATGATACCGACCTAACATTTATTAGATGTTTCCTATGTGCCAGATGTCTCCTCCTAAGCCCTTTCACAGGACATAATTCAAATTTCACAATAACATTATGAAATGGGAACTATCATTACCCCCTTTTCCAAATAGGAAACTGAGGCTTGGAAAGATTGAGCATGCAATAGCCGTAAGAGAAGAGCTGGAATCCGTATTAAGTCTTAAGCTGAACACAGCGGCACACACCTGTAATGCTAACTACTTCAGAGGCCAAGGCAAGGAGATTACAAGTCCTAGGCCAGCCTAGGCAACTTAGTAAGACCCTGTGTCAAAAATAAAATAGAAATGGGCGGGGATGTGCTCAGTGGTAGAGTGTTTGCCTAGTACATGCAATGCCCTAGGCTTAATCCCCAGTATAGAAAAAGGAAGGAAGGAAGGAAGGAAGGAAGGAAGGAAGGAAGGAAGGAAGGAAAAAAGGAAGGAAGGTAGGAAGAAAGAAAGAAAGAAAGAAAGAAAGAAAGAAAGAAAGAAAGAAAGAAAGAAAGAAAGAAAGAAAAGGAAAGAAAGAAAGAAAGAGGGAAGGAGGGAAAGACTCAGCCCATGCTTTTTCAACTTTGTTATATTCCAACTCTTCCCACCTTTAACCTCCTTTCATCATGGAGCAACAGAATTGGGCTAAAAGAGGTAGACCTCCTAAAGTAAGTGGGGTAATTAAAATCTAGTATGAAACTTAGATGTGGCACCAAAAACGTTAGTGACAAAAGCAATTTTAAATAAATTAGATTTCATTAACATTAAATACAAGACCCCAGTAAGAAAGTGAATGACACCACTCCAGGATTTGCTAAAAAAAAAAGGTTTTTTTCAATTTTTCTGGTAGAAGTAGCCCAATTCAGTATAATGGCACATGAAAAACAAGATTGCAAGTTTTGGAGGCGATCAATGCACAAAATGGAAAAAAAAATTGCAAATCATATATCGGGTAAAGGTCCAGTATCCAGCATATATGAAGAATTCTTACAGCTCAATAATAAGAATAATAACATCTAGGGCCAGTGAGATGGCTCAGCAGCATAAGCACCTGCCTGGCAAGCATGAGGTCCTGAGTTTGAGTCCTGATACCTACATTAAAAAAAATAAAAATAAAAAAATAACATCTAAAAATGAACAAAAGACTTGAAGGGCTTTTTTTTTTTTTTACCAAAGAAGATACGTAAATGAGCAGTAAGATGCATTATTACACTAAACATGATTAATTATTAAAAAAATAAAAATTAAAAGCACAATGAGGCATCACTTCACATCCGCTAGAATAGCTATACATGAAATGACAAAAAATAGTGTTTATGAGCATGTAGAGAAACTGGAGCCTTCATACATTGTTGGTGGGAATGTAAAATGGTACGAGAACTTTGGAAAGACAGATAGGCAGTTCCTCAAAAAAAAAAAAAAAATCAAATGGAGTTACCATATTGTTCAGCAGTTTCACTCCTAAGTGCAAACATACGTCCATACAAAAACATGTCCTGGTTATTTGTCAATTATACCTCAATTAAGCTCTGAGAAACCTTGTCAAGTAACAACACTTGTACACAGATATATTCAGCATTATTATTTATAATGGCCAAAAAGTGGAAACAATTCATCTACTAATGAATGAATAAATAAAATGCAGAAAATCCATAGAATGGAATATTATTTGGCCATAAGAAAGAATGAAGTACGGTTACATGCTACAACAGATGAAAGAAGCTAGTCACAAAGCACCGTGTGATTTCATTTATATAAAATAAGCAGAATAGGCAAATCTATAGACAGGAAGTACATCAGTAGTGCTGAGGGGCTGGACAGACTGAATGGAGATTGAATACAGGATTTTGGCTTGTTTTATTTTGTGTTAGGGAGGGAGGTGATGAAAATGTTCTGGAATTAGATAGTAATAACTGCACAATTCTAGTTAATAGTAAGAAAATCACTAAATTATACAATTTTTAAAGGTGAATTTTGTGGTATATGAATTAATCTCAATAAAGCTATTTTTTAAAAAGTTAATGAGAGATTCTTAAAAGGTACTCCTTTTTTGAAAGTTCATACTCTGTAAATACAAAATATATACTTCTTCCATACCTAATAAGTTGGCGTTATGATTTTCAAAAGAGTTGATTGACACTTTTTTCTTAAAACTAGACATTATAATAAATATTCGTATTTGACATTTCACTTTCTGAAGTCAGTTCTCTTTTATCTTCTCACTGAAATCGTGTAGGGTTAGGGTGGGAATGCAAGAGGATGAGAACTGTGAGAAAGGGGATTGTGTCAGGTGTCTCCAAGACCTCCCCAGACTCACATGCACTAGACGGACATAAGGAACTCAATGTACAGTTTTTCTCCTGGCTATGACTTATTGCGGTGACAGAATATACACTGTCATGTATATGGCTCATAGCGGGGAATCACACAGGTAGAGTGTGGGAGAATCCGTGCACGGACCTCCTGATGCTTTCTCCTTCCCATGAAGGGTAGCAGAGAGCACACTGTTGCCCCAGCCCAGGAGTGCAGCAACATGTATGCAATGCCTCTGTCCAGGAAAGCCCATTAGCAATCAGGACTCAGTATTTTTATTAGAGGTTGGTTATGTAGGTGTCTGGTGCCTAACACATACACAAAATTCAAACTCCCCCAAGGAAGCAGTTCAGCATAAATCATGTTATTTGCATAGTTCTAGACGAGACGAGCCAACCTTCTCAACAATTCTCCAAAAATCCAAGTTCCCATGTTTCAGCTAAGGACCAACCTTACTAACAGACCTTTCCAAGAACAGCGACCTCTGGCCTGTCATGTTAACTCTTTTCAGCCCAGAGGTTAAAAAACAAAGATGTCAACCACCATCCATCACCCAGGTGTGTTGGCACACATCTATAATCCTAGCACTCACGAGGCTGAGGCAAAAGGATCACTACAAGTATGAGGCCCGCCTGAACTATACAGCAAGATCCCGTCTCAAAACAAAGCAAATAAACAGCAACAACAATCCACCATCCATTGAAAACAGATCCTTAACAGAAAGAAACAGGGACCAAAGACTCTTTGGAATAGGCATAGCAGGACCCCAAGGCCAAGAGTACACTACCGGACTTGGTTCCAAAGTCAGAAGTCTACTGAGAGCCACATAGATAGACAGATAGGCAAGAGAGACTCCAAGGAATAGTGGAGGCCACTTAGCCCCTGATCACTCTAAGTGGTGGGGGCGATCTTGAAGCAAGTCTGTCACAATCAAGAAGGGCTTCTGTTCTTTAGCCTCACAAGTGAGAATAAATGTGTGGTGCTTCCTGAAGTCAGGATGTCATTTAAAGCAGACATGAGGCCAGTGAGATGGCTCAGCGGCATAAGTGCCTGCCCAGCAAACATGAGGGCCTGAGTTCAACTCCCGGAACCCACATATGAAAAAAGGGCTGGTGATATCACTCAGTGGCATGGGCGCCTGCTGGTGCGCAAGGTCCTGCGGTCGACCCCCCGGTACCCACAAAAAATAAATAAATAAATAAATAATAAATAAAGCAGATATGAAAGGAAGGACAAGTGAATTACAGTGCCTCTTACCTTTGCACCAGACATTAAAGAAGGAGTCTTCACAAATATGCAGATACTGAAATGAATGAAGAGCAGAATTCATGACACAGTCCTGAAATCCTGTGTAGCCTGGCCATTGTGACTGGCCCAGCTCAGAATTCCTTCTGTCTCATGGAGGAGTGGAAGAACCTGTTTGTCACCCTACCTCTTTTTGGAACAGGTAACTACAGCAAATCAACTAGAATATATTTGAAACATAAAGTAGAAGGTTTCCTTTTTTCCCAAAATAATTACACTTCTTTTACATAAGAACTGTTTAACTTTTGACCAGCTAATTACAAAATGTTTAATTATAGTGCAGGACTCAAAATCCATGCAAGAAAATAGCTAAGAACCCAGATACTCTAGCTTTTTGGCCTTTTCCCTGTTTCTTTCCTTCCTCCTTTTCCCTTCCCTATGGTAACCTATCAGCTTTCTCCATCTCCCTTTCCCCCTTTCCATTAAGACACCTCCCCAAAACAATTATAAACTGACTGGAATTTCAAAAGATTCAAGTAACTGAAAAAATCGGTTTCATTTACAATTTTATTTCTCTAGTTTCCCAAATGTAAGATATTACCTGACTATTAGATGATTTCTAATTTAAAAATTCCTACATGTTTGAATGTACATGTACTTGCAACTTCCAAATTAACAGCTGGATTTTAAAACTAACTTTAGAAACTATCGGAGGTGATGAAAGTCAATAAATTCTTTTTGCTGTGAAAATATATATAGTAAATTCTAATTTAGCAGCAGGATGGAAACATTACATAGTCTGAAAATCTGCAAGGTTCTGCCTTAACTGTCGGGTTTCCTCACCTGGGGAAGGGTTACTTCCCCCAAATTAGAGTTGGGAGTCCAGATGGTTGACTCCACTGCTACGGAAGAAACATTTCAGGGAGAGACCCTACAGCTAGCCCTTTAAGCTTAATCTTTATGAAGAGTCCAATTATCTTGAATTTCCAACTAGGTCAATTTGGAAATAAGGCACAATAGCTGAATTATTAACAAGCCAAGCCAACCTCTGGATTAATAATCTCCCACTCCAGCTGCCTTCCATCAAGCAGGTATTTAAGACAAAAATAGAAGCTCTTTCTGGAAAGCTGAAAAAAATATTTCCTCAAAAAAATGAAAAGGTTAATCTGATAGCAGCGAGCAAAAATAGTCTCTAGAATGCACAACGTAATAATCCCACTCTGCTAAGGCCTTCCCTGAACCAATCTGGGTACCACATAAGAGTGACAGCTTTGTGCATGCTCAGAAGGGCGCATCTAAGAACATGAGGTGATATCCATATCTATGTCCATTGTTAAAGGACTAGGGATACGAATCTGCAGAAGCAAACCTCAGAGGTCAGCTGGAGAGAGCAGGGCACAACAGTCAACTCAGATATTTAAAGGCTTGTCATATGGTAGAGCAAACCTATACAGGCTAAAGGGCTAAATCTAGGACAAGCAGACAGGCAGAGTTGATAGTCCAATCATCATGAAGGAGAATGCTGAACAATCAGAATTGCCCATGAATAGACTAGGTTGCCTTGAGCAGGGATGAGTTCCCTGTGGCAAGAGGTGTTCAAGTCTTTGACGGATTTGTGCAACATTCTGTATTCCTTAATCAGATGCTTATTCTGGAATCTGTACACAGGTGAATAAATCATCTTGGTTCCATTTCCCATCCGACTGGTGCAATGATTTTAGAACTATAGAGGAGACATGAATATACTTATGATAGGGCCTATGAAGTGTTCCCTGACCCTAAGAAACTGTAATTTCATAAAATAAAAGCCATGGGCTTTTCTACACTTGGAGTAACCCACACATTTTTGCTTTTGTTTTGTTTTTGTTTTTGTTTTCCCTTACCAAGAGTGAGCCGGCCAATTTAACAACACTTAACTATGAAACAGCCTAAAGCTATCTTACTTACAGAATATCTGGGATGCTATCCTTACCGGACAGTGTCCAAGGAGGTTCCCAAAGTGAGAATAAATTTCCAATTTCACTGACTCCCATCACAGAAAAAGAATTTTTGGGAAGCATTATTAAGAGGCATAAAGAGGTTTATTGAGCAGAAATTTAAAAATTCACACTCAAAGAAATAGTTTGGGCCCTCAAGAGAGAGGCCCATTATTTCCCGGAATTGGGAATATTTATGCTTCTCTTGAGCAGTGGAAAATACAGGAAAAGGTGGCTTACCCCTCAAAAGGGTACTGGCTCATTTTACAGATATGAGCCCAGGTGTTGTGTTTTGTTTTGTTTTGTTTTGTTTTGTTTTGTTTTGTTTTTTCCTAAGATGGATAGTTTAAGCATTCTTTGAAGTCTCTCAACCCATTTCTTTATCTTAGGGTTAGATTCCTGCGCCTTGCTTTTTTTAACCAGTTCATGGATTTACTGTGTTCTTGAGGAATTCTGGGTACCATGGGTCTGGAGGAAAAGAGCCTGAATTAACCAAGGAAATGCCAGTATGAATAGCCTTGGGTAACTTCAGTCCCATAAGTTGTAGTCTTTTTTAAAGTATAATTTTTAGTTATGATTTTCCTTGTCTCTTTTCTACCTATCTTTATTTCTTCTATCCTACCTTACTATTAGGATCAAGTCATCAAAATTATAACTACAAGTCACCAAAGTACAATAATGAATAAGACTCAAATTCATTTTTAAAAAAGTGAGCTAGATAAAATGAATCATCCTTTTGTCTTCGGTCACAGATTTTATAACTCAGATATATATATTTTATGATTAGAAGATAGTTTTCCTTCAAAAAAGTTGAATAACAATACCTTATAAGTAGGAAATAAGGCTGAATAAGAACCACACTAAGAAGGGTTTTAACATATGGTTAACCTTTAGTCTCAGAATTTAGTATTTAATGCTTAAAACTGGTTAAGTACAATCTATTCTTGCCTATTAATTATAATCAGTGAAGTTCATTTTCTAATGACTTTCCTAATCAGCACATTTCAAGTAGGATCGCTTTACCTTAATCTGAATTTAACAACCATAATCTCAAACTGAACTCACAAGATGATTTGGAACCATGGCCTCTTGGAGCTGACGGCCTCTGAGAATTTGCCTGCCTTGACAGGAAGCTGGGGAGGGAGGCAGTGGGGAAATTCCACAGGCAGGTGGCACCGAGTCTCCCAGCATGGCTCCAGGCAACACAATTCACAAGCACGCCTTCATGGAAAATTAACTTGCACGCACAAACACTCATTTGTTTCTCCCTTTTTTAAGCTTTTTTTAATCACTAGGACTAATAAAATCTATTACCAAACCAAGTAGAATAGAAATCAGCCCATACTTTATGTTAATCCTCTAATAAGAAATAACAAAGAAATAATGAATGCCTAAATGGAATCATGGGTGTGTACAACTACCCCGATAGTTTTAGGTTTCTAAAAGCAACAAACAACTTAGGGGGAAAATACAAGCCTGATAATCCATAGTCAGGATCCTCAAGAGTAGCAGATTAATGTCTGAAAAGCTTGAATTCTGATATTTAATAAATTATTAAGTGGGGATATTTGAAAAAATGTGGAAAATTTGGAAAGTCATTAACTGGCAAAACTAAGTCCAATAGGCCTTACTCAGTGTGTAGCGTTGTTAAAGACTGATCGGTGTGCTGAGGGAAGGGGAGAAAGAAGAGCCCATTACAAAAAGATGTGAGGTAGCATCTCCATGTCAATGGGAGACCAACCTGTACACACATGTAACCATAAATCAGGAGAGAAGTATTATGCAACATAATGACGAGTTTATGGCTAAAACTTTCTGTGTGCTACATCCCATTCTAAAGGTTTTCCATGGTTTAACTCATTCAATTGTCACAGCCACTATTACTTTTTCCCATTTTACACTGAAGAAACAAAGTGAAGCTCGGAGAGTTTTAATAACTTATCCAAAGTCATACAACTCATATGTGATAGGTTAGGGATTTAAATCCAGGTTCCCGAAGCTATTTACTCTTGACCATCTATAATGCAGAATTGACAGGTTTTACTTCTGACAATGATACAGAGGTAGGATGATATGGGGAGGTAGGAAAAGAAATAGAGGAAGCTTGTAGGAGAATCTGGTCATTGAGTTGCATGTTGTCCAGATGGACACAGCCTAACTCCCTCCTGACACAGTCATAACATAGTCAAGGACCACCACAGGGCTGGGAAACAGCAAAATCCTCGGTCCTTACCTACTACCCATTAAAAGCACAATTTGTGTTTTCTTCTGGGACAGTCAGAGACTTAAAAGCCATTTCACTGTAAACCTTGGCTCTTCACTAGAGCTTACAGAAGCCCAATAGTTAGCTAAAAGCAAAATGACCATTGTGTATCCTTTACTACCTTAAAACTTTGAGTCAAATCGCTTCTCAGCCTTCTATATGGGCATATTAATCATTTAGGTAGCATCTGTCTAAATCTTGCCAAATGAGGCTGATTAGCCCTGAATTTACATAGTCTCGCCCCCTTCAAGATTGAGGACGCCACAGTGGAGGACTTGCTGGGACATTCAAGTATGCTTGGAAGTCTCTAGCCATTGCCCTGAAACTGTGATTACTTGGATTCCAGGGAAGGAAGACTACCACAGACAGATAATCCCTAAGACCACCCCTCAACTGTAAAGATTACAGAGCTATGACACCAGGTCTGAGATACTGATCAACAAGCCTCAGTCCACCAGTTCGTCCTTGAAAGCTGGCTTCCCACCTTTCAAGGTGGGTCAGTCTGAACCCCTGTATCAGACTGTGTCCCCTCTAGCTACATAAGCTGGAGACCTTTCCTATCTTTTAACTTTTTTTTTTTTTAATGTGGGTACTGGGAGTCGAACTCAGGACCTCGCACTTGCTAGGCAGGCGCTTATGCTGCTGAGCTATCTCACCGGCCCCTAACTTTTAACTTTTTAATGAATACTTTTTTTCCTGTAAATTCGTGCCTTAGTTTTAATTTCCATTTCTACTAAAGCAAAAACTTGAGCTAGCCAGCCACACCTAGACCCTGTTTTCTTATAATAAGTGGGATTTCTTCAAATAAATGGGATTGAGGAGATTACCTCAAAAACCCCTGAAGCTCTTTTAATCACTTTGGAATTTGCTTCTTAGGACATCACTAGAGGGAGTACACTGTGGAAAAAGAGCAAGCTTTGAAAAACAACACAACCAAATTACTCATTGTGTGACACAGAGAGAGTTGTTTACCTTTTCTGAACTTTGGTTTGTTTCTTTATTGGTGCACTGAGACACTCCTCATAAGGTCATTGTGAGGATTAAATCTATACTAGGTTCAGTATCTGGCATGATGAACACGCTTGGTTAATTTTATTATACCCACCCTTTCTCTCTTCTTCTCCTTTTCCATCTCCTTCTCCTTCTCTGTGTTCTTTTTTGCTATGCTGGGGATCAAACCCAGGACTTCACCTCACACATGCCAGGCAAGCACTATACCACTGTGCTATACACCTAGTTCCTTCTTCTTTAATTGCATATCATCTCAGTTCTTGAACTTAGCTACGTTTACTGAACAAAGATCATTTTATGGTTGGCCACGCATTATTAAAATACCCTCTGGAGGCAGATAGAAAGTAAAACACAGGATTTTCGAGGGAACAAAATTCATCTTTTTAATCTGGAAGGTTCTAATTTGCTATGCAGCTATTTTATATTAAAATGTTATATGCTTCTCTAGGTTCTTCTGATTACACAATTGAACTAACTTCTTAAACAGCTACATGAGGGCCGGTGAGATGGCTCAGCAGCGTAAGCGCCTGCCTTGCAAGTGCGAGGGCCCGAGTTCGACTCCCGGAACCCACATACGAAAAAGGGGCCGGTGATATCGCTCAGCGGCACGGGTGCCTGTTGGCGCGCGAGGTCCTGAGGTCGACCCCCCGATACCCACAAAAAAAAAAAAAAAAACACAGCTACATGATAAAACTACGAACAAAGAAATGAAGATATACACAATTAATAAATTATGACTGATATGGCCTAGGAAGTTTTCAACAGGTATTTCATAGGTTATAGAAAACAACAACAAAAATGCAGATAAGAGTTTAACATCTTACATTACTAATACTGAAATAAATATGCAAATGAAAACGTCATACAAAAGCTCTTTTGTTAAAATTTAAAGTTTTATTATCAAACATTAAGTAAAGCAGAGATAATGAAACACTTATTCATAGAAAAGAACAGAGATAAAAATCATATTGGTATCCAAGAGAATAAAAAGATAAAAACTGTGTCTATATGTATGTTTTTTTCCTTTTATTCCTTTACTAATTCAGAATACACACACACACACACACACACACACACCCCAGATCTGGCTAAAGACATTTAAGGCTTTTCTTTCACTTTGGTTATTTAAATTGAGATTTAACTTATGTATATTAAAATATACAAATCTTAAGTGTATCCTCAGTGAATTTTACAAATACATATACCCAAGTAATTAATCACCACTCATATGAACGTATAAGCCTTTCCAGATCTTCTAAAAGTCCCCTAGCCCCTTTTCAGTCTGCGAGGCAACCACTATCCATTCTTTGAAATGGAGCAGATAGCAAATATAAAAAATGATAAATAAAGTAAAAGAATTCTGAACCTCATTTTGTTGTGCTTTCCAGAATATGCCATAGCTTTTTCATGAAAGAGCTTTCTTATTAGAAGTTTAGTAACCATTAGATACCCAAGCTCTAAAGAATTAGTTAACTCAGTGATTAAACTGAAAACCACAGCTGAAGCTTAGGAGAAGCAGTCTTCAAATTCTTACTGTAAAGGCTGGGTGCCTTCAAGGCTTCGTGGCAGAGGGCTTGGTAGAATAAAACCACTCACTTCAGGGCTGCTGGGAAGAGGGGTACAGGGGAAAAGCCCAATAGGAAGGGGCCCAAACCAGATAAAGACCCCAAGAATGCATCCCCACGATCCACTTACTGCAAGTAGGCCCCACCTCCTAACAGCCCATTCAGCTATGAACTCGTCCATGGGTTCACCCATTCATGAGGGCAGTGCCCTCACAGTCCAATCACCTCTCTAGGAGTCTTCTAATCTATCAAGTTCATAATCAGGACTAACTGGCACACTATTGTGAATTTGTACATTTTCTTAAAATCTGGGGCCAAAGGATTCTATAATACCAAGCATTTCCAATGTCTGATTCTACTCTGGTATGTGCCTTAATAGAGAGTTCATTCTGTATTTGTTGATATGGAATAAACACGAATTTTTAATTTGATTTTCTGATTACTTAAAATTAAATTTAACATCTGATTTTAATTAGTCTATGATTTTAACATACATTCTGTTTTCATCTGGTGCATTTTTAAAAATAGAAACTAGGGCTGGTGAGATAGCTCAGCGGCATAAGCGCCTGCCTGGCAAGAGCAAGGGCCTGAGTTCGACTCCCGGAACCCACATACGAAAAAAGGGCCGGTGATATCGTTCAGCGGCACGGGCGCCTGCTGGCACACGAGGTCCTGAGGTTGACCCCCCGGTACCCACAAAAAAAAAAAAATAGAAACTAGTGTGAAGTACAGAGCCCTACAGGAGAAGTGTAAATGCAAAGTACAAAGCCCTGTAGGAGAGCATTTCCTCAGGTGAATATATTTCAACAATTACTCTCTCATGAACATTCTTAAAAATTTTGCAATGAGTTCATATGACATTTCTGTGTAAAAAAATTTCCCCCTTTATTTCTACACCTCATCTGTGTACAAGCAGAAGGCAGTGATACTGCTGTAACTATGAGGCCTAGGGCCCTTTCCTAGGGGCCAGCGGTTCTGTAACTTCCACTCTGTATTCCATTTATGGATTCACATACCAGCACAAAGCACAGAGTTTGGACAAGAGCCCAGTTCTCCTGACTCCCAGCCGAGTGCCTTTGCTAAAAGTTGTGTAGATGTCAGAGGTGGGGTGGCTTATGTGTGACCCAAAACAGAGCATGAAGGATCACATGTCCATCCCCGTCCGCTTACCATCATTCGACACCATGACGTTATTTGCCACCAAGTGTCTGGTTGTAAAATGAAAACATGATAGTTTTGATTAAGGTTCTGTGTATGCATTTTGGTACATATCTGCTTACTGAAATGTCTCTCCTACAGTACTACAAACTCCCTTATAGCAAGCATGGTGTTTATTTGTTTTTGTATCTCCATCACTTAAAATATGGCCTTGCCAACAAAAAGCAACCAAAAAACCTATGAAGGGAGGGAGGGAGGAAAGAGGGGTATGATGAAGGGTCTGTTCGCAATATTCAACCCATAAGTAAATCTGGGGCTACTTGAAAGAAAGAGAAAATTTTATTTGCTGGAGAAGTCTTCTGTTGTGCCCTTATCTCTCATTCCTTCTTGGCTAATTTATTTTGGGGGACCAATTTTTTAATGAATAGTGCTACATAGAAAAAATAGAAGATTAGAAAATGCTACTAAGAATTGTTTAAAAATGAAATAAAAGTATAAAAAGGGATGAAGACAGAATAAGCTATACAAAGTATGCAATATAATTGATAGAAAAAGAAATACATACCATGCAGAAACTACTTAAATTACTTGACTGCTTGAGAATTGCAATGCACAAACTACATTGTCAAAACGTTTTACCGGGAGAGGAGCAGAATGCCAAATCATGGCAGGCAGAAAGAGAAAGGCCGGTCCTCAGACTGATGGTGTGATCCTTATTTCCCAAAAGAAGCAAGGGAAGAGGCTGCATGAATGTTTCTCTAAGGAAAAAATGAAAGATTCTATAACTCCAAGCCGTTGCCTGTGGATTATAAACAGTGATTCTTGGACAGGCTCCAGAGCTGGGCCGTCTGGGAGTCACGGGACGTCTCTATCTGTTTGGGGCACTCAACTAGCAGACAAGTGACAAGTAGCATGAGCATGAAGTTTTCCTTTTATAGTTATGAGGGGGAAGTTTCTATTATATTTCTCTTTCACTTATTCCCCGCCTCCCCCATAAAGTAGGGGGGGAAAGACCAGTATTATTCATAAGAGAATCTCTCAGGTCAATTAAGAGTTCCACAGGAGCATGGTTGAGAATCAGTGATTAGAAACAACCAACCAATGATTCATTCGCTCAACAAATATTCACAGGTAGTGAGCATGACAGGCCGGGTCCTTGTTTTGGGGAAAACTCCATTCTTGAGGGAGAAAATAGATATAAACACATGGACAGGAAAGTTATCATCTGTATGAGACAACAGTCTTCTACCAGCCTTCTCCTCTCTCTTTATACTGCAGGCACAGGAGGGCAGTGGGCTTCGTGCTGTTCCTACAATAGGCTGAGCCCATTCTGCCCCAAGGTCTTCACCTAGCTCTTCTTTCTGGCTGGCAGCTCAGCACCCAGCCCTTCACGGGGCTTCCTCCTGCTCCTCCGAGAGTGAGCTGACATGCCACCTCTGAGAGAATTCCCTGATCATCCTGTGTAAAACAGACCCCCTCTCTTTTCTGTTTTATTTTCTTTGTCTCATATCCATTGAATCTTGCTATTTATGTACAGTAGTCCCAGGACTGTTACCGAGACCCCTGTCCCACACCAAAATCCCAGGATGCTCAAGTCCTTTATATAAAATGGGGCAGTGTCTGCATAGAACCCACGCACATCCTCTTGTATGCTTCAAATCAACATTAGACTACTGTAAAACCTAATACTACGTAAATACTGTGCAAGCAGTTGCCATACTGTATTGTTTAAGGGATAATGAGAAAAATAGCTGTACATACTCAGTACGGATGCAACCATAATAGGTCCAACTACATATTTGGTGTGCACTTGACTGAACCTGAGGATGTAGAACCTGTGGATAAGGAGAGCTGATTGCACTTTTCAAATTTTTGGTTTCTCTCACTATACTGTGGGAACCATAACAAGATGGATTTTATCTGCTTTGTCCACTCCTCTATCTCATGCCTTTAGAACAGTGCTGTTAGAAGTGTCCATTTACCCACATGCCCAGTGACAAAGTCTGTGATCAGAGGGCACAATCGATGGTCTGCACGGTGCAGCTAGTCTTTAAAGACGGCCCACAGGGCACTGCACCCCCTGATATTTACATCTCATGTAGTTCTCTCAGCTTGAATCTGGGCTGGCCTTGTGAGGAATAAAATGCAGCACAGGCGAACCTACACATCCTCTAGTGCTATCTCATAGAAGAAACTCCTAGATTCCACCTTGGCACTGTGGGACATACGGTCTGAAGGAAGCCTCCCAACAAATAAAAATACCCAATGGGATAAGGACCACAGTACTGGAAGGAAGCCAAAGTTACCCCTGTGCAGTGCCGCACGGAGAGGCTCAGCCTCAGTTCTGCCAGGCATCTCAGCTAACGCACCAGACCTAGCAGTGAAAATGCCACCTTGCACATCCAGCTCAGGTGAGTTTTGGAATATGCCAACCCTGAGCCCTATCTGATGGCAACTGCTTAAGAGACTGCAAGTGACAACCAACCGAGCCCAGTCAATTCACAGAACCATGAAAAATAATAGACAATTGTTTTAAACCACCAAGTTTTAGTTGGTTAATTATGCAGAACAGAAAACTGCAAAAAGGAGCCCCCATCCCCAATTACTTTTTTTTTTTTTTTTTTTTTTGTGGGTACTGGGGGGACGACCTCAGGACCTCGCGCACCAACAGGCACCCGTGCCGCTGAGCGATATCACCGGCCCCTTTTTCGTATGTGGGTTCCGGGAGTCGAACTCGGGCCTTCGCGCTTGCAAGGCAGGCGCTTAAGCCGCTGAGCCGTCTCACCGGCCCCCCAATTACTTTAGAGTCAAACATTTCTTTCACCCACAAACATTATATTCACACCTGGAGACTCCTTCTCAGGCTTTTCCCCCAACATACTCTCCTATAAAACATTTGTCTCTGCCATTAACAAAATGTGTTTCACACTCTTCATTCTCCTACAACCCGATAACGTTGCCCTGAAAGTCAGGAAAACTGGGTCTCCTTCCTTTTGGGAGCGCTGTGATTCTGACAAAGTCACTACACTCACTGATGCTTGACTTCTCCTCCAAAACACTATGAGGATTTTGTTATTAAGTTCTGTTTAGCGTGTGGTAGTCACACTTTCCCCTCCCCTTAAGAAATTAAGACAGCACAAACATACAAAAAAAATTCACCAGGTGTGGTGGTGCATACCTGTAATCCCAGCACTCAGGATGAGGCAGGAAGGTTGCTGTGAGTTCAAGGCCAGCCTGGGCTACATAGTGAAATCCTGTCTCAAAAATAAAAACAAACCAAAAGAAAAAAATCCAAGTGGAAGATCCCCACAAAAGCAAGAAAGACCAGCGGTGGAAAAGGCAGCACTGGAGTCAGAAGATCTAAGTCCAAGTGCTGGGTCCCCCCTTTGTGGACTCCCCCACAACTCATGTGGAAACCACTGTACTGAATGATCCCAGAGGCCTTCTCCCTTCACAGGTTGTGATCTGTAACACGGACCATCCAGAAAATAGATACGTATTTCAAAACTTTGGGGTAGATTTTAATGTAGCATCCTTTATTTTAAAGAGTACTGAACTGGAAGGGTCTTTGCATTGCTCCTGCTTTCTCACTGACCCAGATTTACGCTAGTGTTTCCCAACTATCCTCGAACCCTGACCAGTGAACGCTTACCATCTTGGCTGCTCCTCAGCACACAGCACTACGCCTGAGGAGAAACAGAGTATTTCAGATGTCCAAATATGTACTATCACTTGGTTTGGGGAACACTGTTTAAAATCACTCTGTTGACTTTTTTAAAGTCTCATTTTCAAAAGTGTCCATTTTAGGAGATTCCAGAGCCTTCTACAGATTCCCATTCTGATATTTAACGGTTATATTCATTACATCATTCATATTTGACTTAAATCATTCATTAGTGGTACCTTTTCAAGTAGTTTCTCAACTTTCATTCTTATAAATTTTTTCTTTAAAAGCCCTAGAATTAAGCTTTTCAGTGTCATTTTATAGATTTACTTTTTTCTTTTTTTTTTTTTTTGAGACAGAGTCTCGCTGTGTAATTCAGGCTGGCCTTGAACTCACTATGGACCCTATGCTGGCCTCAAACCTGCAGTGATCCTCCTGTCTCTGCCTCCCCAGTGCTGGGATTACAGGCATGCACCATCACATCCGGCTATAACTCTCTTCTGAACTCTCTTTTTTATCTATTTTCTCCTTTGGATAATTGACCTTAATTAACAACAGGAATAATCTGATAAATGTTCCTGGCATACTTTGATTATAAAATATCATTCACGGTTAATTACAGACCTTCCTGGCTTCATCTTGATAAATTCATTAATGTCTTCCAAAACATGTCATCAGACAATAACATAAAATTACAGGCAGGTAAACATATCCTTGCATACTTATATTGAGTAATAAATACCTAACCTGCCTCATGTTATAAATTAAGTAACTATTTGACTATACATTATAACCAAGTTTCCACTCAAATTTCCAAACTCATTATTTGAATTCTGTCCCTGAGACTACGGATAGATGCACAGTGTATCTGACCAGTGTTTTTTAAAAATACCAACATTTGGTCAATATTTTAAGCTGTTTGAGTAGAAGTCCTCACCTTCATAAAAGTAATGGGCTAAGCATCTTCTACCAAAGCTGTTCCAATACTGGCAAAGTACAAGCAAGAATTCTCCTTTGATATTAGAAATAAGAACTTAGACTCCCAGATGCTTCGAGGGAGAAAGTAATGTTTCTGTTTTTGGTACAAACTCAAGAGCCTCCTAAAATATGTTTTAGACATCATCTGTCTCTATTTTGTTACACCAGATTGAGGTTTCCCCTTTGTTTGACTGCTGCCGCCTTTCAAATATAGCACTCTATCTATTTTATTGTATAATAGCCCCAAGAGTAAATAAATTAGGCAGCTATCTGACAATGCCTTTCAAACTTAAACAAATATCATTAATGTAGTTTAGTTGCTACTTTTGCTGTTTTTCCTGCCACTGCAACCTATTCCCATCCCCATAACTTCCCTGCTTTTTCTCACTTCAGCCCACATGGGAAATCCTCATCCCATACACTAACGAATGAATTTCATGGTATCTGAAACTCTTTAAATGGGCTGTAAGCCTCTGTGCACCGGGGCCACTCTAAATACTTGCCCTTATTCATGTGCTAAAGAGGCCTGGCCAAGGTTTTTCAAAAGGTTACATGTAGAATACCATGTAATCCAGGAAGTCTTTCCTAAATATATATCCAGAAGAAATGAAAACAGGGCCTGGAACAGATATTCGTACACAACGCTCATAGCAGCATCATTCACAATAGAAGAAAGGTGGAATGACCCACATGTTCATCAACTGATGAATGAATAAACTAAATGTGGTATACAGTATATACACATAAGAGTGAAATATTATTC
Organism: Erethizon dorsatum; assembly: GCA_028451465.1. Lineage (NCBI taxonomy): Eukaryota > Metazoa > Chordata > Mammalia > Rodentia > Erethizontidae > Erethizon > Erethizon dorsatum. The sequence goes on along the minus strand of CM051838.1, from coordinate 80,938,907 downwards.
AGCCAAACAATGAAATGAAATTTTGATATATGCTACAACATGGATGAACATTGAAAAGAGTATACTGAGATCAGCCAGACACAGAAGGAATTAGTGTATGATTCCACTTATGCAAGGCACCTAGGATAGACAAATTCATTGAGACAGAAAGTAGAACTGAGGTGACTACGGGCCAGGAAGGAGTAGGAAGTTATCGCTTAACCAACTTAACAGAAGTCACTGTTTAATGATAATTTATGTTAGGGATAAAAAATTGGAGTGATGATGATTATACACTATTGCAAATGTATTCAATGCCACTGAATGGCATACTTACCAAAGGTTAAAATGATAACTATTTTGTATATTTTAACACAACAGAAAAATTACTTTGCTAGTAATGGTATAATCCCAGCACCCAAACGGCTAAGGCAGGAGGATTATGAGTTTGAAGCCAGCCTGGGCTACAGAGCAAGTTCAAGGCTGTCCTGGACTACATAGCAAGACACTGTCGCTCTCTCTCTCACGCACACGCACACACACACACACACACACACACACACACACCTTTGAAGGAAAAGAGTCAGGTCTGAGCTTGGTGGTGCTTGAAAGGCACCTGAGATTTAAGGATAGATCACTACCCAAAGTTTGGGAGATTGAGAACCTCTTCTATATTCCAATATTCCAAGTCCTCCTCCATCCCCTGTGTGTGCGTGTGTGTGTGTGTGTGTGTGTGTGTGTAGGCGCGTATGCTGGGGGGGCTGGAGAAGGTAAGCGGAAGTGAAGGTATCAGTAGTATCCCCTGGAAGACATAGCTGTGGATGGCAAAGAGGCAGCCACTTCCAAGCTTCTAAGTTACACAAAGCACTCCGCACCCAGCTCAGTCCCTGAGTGAGGGGCCCGACTGTCAGAAAGAAGAAAATCCGGCTAGGCCAACTCCTAAGGAACTGATATCAACCCTGTGCTTTCACTTTTTTTCAAGTGTCTCAAGAATCAACTTGGGGGCCGGTGAGATGGCTCAGCGGCGTAAGCGCCTGCCTTGCAAGCGCGAGGGCCCGAGTTCGACTCCCGGATCCCACATACGAAAAAGGGGCCGGTGATATCGCTCAGCGGCCTGGGCGCCTGCTGGCGCGCGAGGTCCTGAGGTCGAACCCCTGGTACCCACAAAAAAAAAAAAAAAAAAAAGAATCAACTTGGGAGCATTAGACTACAAAGAGATGCTTCTATTCTCGCAGCCTAACGATATAACCTAGTGATGGAAAGTATGTAACATAAATTCGGTAAAGGACTTGCAACTCCAAAATATTTGAGATTATTTGGAAGGGGAGGTGTTTTACATACACACACACACACACACACACAGTGTCACGTCACATACGTATGTATATACTACGGTTGCATGTTCTTTGTAATATTCCTAAAATTAATTTTAAAATGAAGAACTTGCATCTCCAGAACAGTTAGGTAATTTCATCCCGTGCCTGCCACATTCGACTATCGCCACTTGCGATTGTTTTAAAGTTAGGCTTCCAAAAAATAAATAAATAAAAATAAAGTTAGGTTTCCAACAAGGCTTTATATTAGTTTTCCCTATTCTTAGGAATACTCTAGAGTCAATTGGAAAGTCACCAACAGAAATGTTGTTTGCCATAATAAATCATGACGATCGATGCTTGGAATGATGCTTGGAATACTATGGCTTCCAAAAATGTGTTGAAAGAGTGAATCCTTCATATGCAAATCGTGATAGAACTAGGCAGTCAAAGCCTCACCAAAAGGTAGGAGAGGCATTCACTGTCCTGCTGGGTGCAGGAGGGATTTTTGGCGACGGCTTCTTTCCCTCCCCAGCCCGCCCACCCACCTTACTTACACCTGGGGTCCTCGCCCCTGGCTCCCCGCCCCCGTGCTCCCGCCCCCGTGCTCCCGGCCCCCGTGCTCCCCGGCCCCGTGCTCCCCGGCCCCGTGCTCCGGCCCCCGTGCTCCGGCCCCCGTGCTCCCGCCCCCGTGCTCCCCGCCCCCGTGCTCCCGCCCCCGTGCTCCCCGGCCCCTCGCCGAGCCCACGGAGCCGGTCGGAGCCCCGCTGTGGAGCGCAGAGGCCGCGCCCGCCGACGCCGTCCCGTCTGGCGACTGGGGCTCCGCGCGACCTCCGCGGCCTCCCCGCGCCCGCTGCCCCCTTCCGGGTCCCCTCTGTCACCGCCGCGCAGGAAAGAGAAATAGCAGCGACCGAGCCCCGCGTGACGCCCGGGCGCACGTGCCCCGCGGCCGCCCGCGTCTCCGGCAGGACGAGCTCCGCGGGTCCCGTCCGCGCCCCCGGCGGGGAGGAGCCGCGCCGCGCCCGCCCTCGCGTCTCCCCGCCCGCGCGGCTCCGACGTGTCCGGGTCCGGGTCCGGCTCGCGGCGGCGGCGGAGGGCTGAGGAGCGGGCCGGGCCGGGGCTGAGGGCGCCTTCCGGACGCGGCCCCATGACCGAGCTGCCGCAGGACGGGGACGACGCGAGGCCGGCGAAGGCGCCGGGGAAGAGGGAGAGCAGAGCCGGCGCGGCCGCGTAAGTGCGCTGCGCGGGCGGGCGGCTCCGGGCCGCTGCTCCCGCCGAGGGCGCGGGCCCTGCTGGCTGCGGCGCGGCCCGGCCCGGCTCGACTCGGGCGTGGGAGCGCCCCGTCCTGTCCACGGCTTCCCCCGGTGAGGAGGAGCAGTGGAAAACGGTGTTAATGGAGAGAGGGTGACTGTGCCCTCGAACACCCCTCCCGGCCTGCGGCTGGCCGTTCACCGGACTTATGAACCACGCGTGTTCCGAGAGAGAGCGGGGCGCAGTGGGGCTGGGGGCGCAGTGGGTGTGCAGGGGGACGAAATGCTTCACTGTCGGGTCGTGACCATCCGCTTACAGCTCTTACGTGTATAATATGATCCGCACATGATTAGACCCGCAAACGCTTCTGGTTTAAAAAAAAAACAAATATTTTTATCACAAAAATCACCTTGCTGGCGTGAAACTCCTTTTTCATTTTCTATAGTACATATTTTGAACTTTTTAAATCCAGATATATGATTATTGAATTATTGTTATTCCCAAACATGATTCTTTTAAATAGGAAAGGAGGGCCGGGCATATAGCTCAGTGGCACAGCCTCTGCCTGGCAAGTGCAAGGTCCTGAGTTCGATTCCCGGTACCAAAATCAAACAAACAAAAAGGAAAGGAAGCTTCCAGTATTTGGTTGTTACTATCACCATTAATATATCACCACAACATTAAGTGATAGTATGATAAATATCTAAATAAAATAGTAAGAAAATATCTATGCCCAGTTTTATTATATGACGTCAAGTTGTTGGGGAACCTAAAATGTTACGTCGGTGCTAGTGTGGAAAGATGCTAAGTTCTTTTAGTAGCAAAGACTCGATCTCCATGCATCATCATTTTGACATTTTTTTAAAAACCGCAGCCTTGTTCCACATAAGGTCTGTGTATAAAAGCAGATTCTGGGTGTGTGTCAGTTGAAGTTTGTGCTGAAGTTTTGGAGGAAGAGCTTTATTAGCTGCTTTGACTTGTGCTTTCAAGACTTTGGCCATATTGTCGCCCTGGGTCTCGGCCTTCCTTAGCTGCTTTTTCCTTTGCCCTCCCAGAAATACCAACTTAAGCTGACATACTCTTTAGGACAGAGAAAAAAATTGCTATAAGTAAAGCCCCCTTCCGAAATATTTTGGTTTTCTTATCCAGAAATAAAATCCCAACTTTATAATAATAATAATAATTCAAATCTAAGAGAAAATGAACTATCGAATAGCATCTATTTCCTGTTTTAGATAAGAGCTCTACCACTGCAGAGCTGCATCATTCCTATAGATACTTATTTCTCTGAGGAGGCAATGTGGGTAGTCTTTCACCACGTCGTAGATATTGGAATGACAGGAGCCTGCAATGGAGAAGCAAGGCTAGAACCCAGGTCTTAGAATTCCTAGTCCAGGAGCTAAGCAAGCTAAGCTCCACTTACACAAAATAGAATGATTCGAATCTACCCAGTATTTACTAAGCTTTGAAATCTTCGTGTTCTCATGTTCGGGATACACAGTTAAGGAGATAGTTGTGATTGATTAAAAAGTCTACTGTAGCACTTACATATAAGTCTTCTTCATTCAGAACTCAGATTCTGGGAAAATAATTTTGTAGAAAATAAACCTAACCACCTTTAATCTATAGGGCCCCCCACACAGCCCTTCAGTTGGAAACACCATTTCACAAACTCATCTCAGGTACACAAAGACGGCGGTGCCTACTTGTTCAATAGTGGTGGGCAATACAAGGGTGAATGTGATTTAGGATCTGCCCTTCTGGAACTCCAAGAGAGGGGTGGGGATAGGAGGCACAAATGTATAGAGCTGTATTTCCAGGGACATTGGTGACCGTTGATTGCCACATTAAACAAAGACAAGATACTGTAAGAAGTTTAGCCTATATGTGAATCTTCCCACAGTCAAGATATTTACCTATTTGTCAGTCTTTCGTTAACTCCTGTAGGTTTTTTGAGGTTCTTTTTTGGTTTTTCCCTACCAACTGGTATTTTCTAAGTCTACTAAAGTCATTTCTGATTCAATCTAAAGATCGCAGACTGAGTTCTGAGTTCTGGTGTCGTAGTAAGAGTCATTTTAAGAGACAGTATTATCACAGTGATGGAGTAGTATGGTGATTCCACATTTGAATCATTTTAGGTTGCCAAATATTTGTGCTTAGACACTCAGCCTAACTTCTGTTTTGAACATCATAACTTGGATTATTTATCACTACACTGATCATCTTGGTAAAGGCCAGTGTCCCACCGTACATTTCTTCTGAGAGTATTAGAATGGCTCAGTCCTCCCATTTCCCTGCATCTCTAACTATATCCCCTTAGGCCTTAACCTAGAAGCTAGCCTCCTAGGTAACGATGGCTGGCTGGCGTGTACTGAGGAAGTGCTTATCATTGCCTACATGTGCACAGAATGAGATAGGGACTAACCTTATCTCCATTTTCCAGATAAAAGCATTGAAGTTCTGAGAATTTAGGCCCCTAAGCAGACTCGTGTGATTAATAAGACAGCAGCTCAAATGCAGATCTTCTAAAGCCAACTTTAACCACTGCATGATAATTTATCTCTATTCCTCTGCTCCAGAATCTGGTGGCTCCCAGGACCTTCTCTAAAACACGGGCTCCTTGGCCAAGATTTTAAGATCCTTAGTGATCTGGACATACATAGCCCAAGACAACCTTGTTTCCAATACTCTTCAGTGTGCACACTTTTTCGTTGTTGTTAGGCTCTGGGGCTTGAACCCGTGCCTCATGCGTGCTAAACAAGCACTGTAATGCTGAGCTAGATCTGCAGTCCTTTTTCAAAGTTTGTTTTAAGACAGAATCTAGGTACGTTGCCCTGGCTGGACTCAAACTGGCACTTCTGCTGCCTCAGCCTCTCAAGTAGCTGGGATTATAGGTGTGCACGACCACGCCTGGCTGTATGCACGTATTTTATAGCCAAACAATCATACTAGCTGCACTGTACTTAAAGAAGTAATATGCAGCACTACCAGTGGAAAATGCTGTGCATATATATTACTCAGCCTTAAGAAAGAAGGAAATCCTATTATGACTGGAGTCCCCAAGCCCCGAGCCACCAACTGGTAACAGTGCACAGACGCCAAAGCAGGGCCTGTCACCATGCAGCGCCTGTCAGGAAAGGGGGCGGGGGGGGGAGGCCTCATGGCCAGCTGGGGAAACTTGTCTGTTTATAGCCTTTTTCCATGCTTGCTTTCCTTAGGCCTAAGCTCTGCGTCGTGTCAGATCAGAGGCGACATTAGATTCTTGGAGGAGCAAGAACGCTACCGTGAGCTATGCCTGCAAGGGCTCTCGATTGCGCCCTCCTTCTGAGAACCTAATTCCAAAACCACCCCACCCTCATCATTTCCCCCCTCCCCACCCTATCCAGTCCCCCAGCCTTTTTGGCACCAGGGACTGGTTTCAAAAACAATTCTTCTACCAACTGGATAGGGTGCATATACCTGCAGGACACTATGCTAAGTGAAATAAACCAGGCCCAGAAAGACAAATACCACATGATCTCACTTACACGTGGAATCCAAAAAAGTTGATCTCGCAGAAATAGAGTGGAAGGATGGGGAGGGAGGGAATTGGGAATTGTCGATCAAAGGCACGTTTCAGATAGATGAGAGGCATAAGTTTGAGATCTATTGCATAGCAGGATGAATATTCTTATAGTCAGTAATAAGGTATATTTCAAAAGAGTAATTTTCAGTTGTCTTATAAATGATAAGTAAGTGAGGTACTTAATGTTAATTAACTTGATTTATCCTTTCAGTGTCATACACATATATCAGAACATCCACCATACCCTATAAATGTGTGTAATTACGATTCTTCTTTTTTTTTTTTTAATGTGGGTACCAGGAGTCGAACTCAGGACCTCATGCTTGCCAGGCAGGCGCTTATGCTGCTGAGCTAACTCACTAGCCCCCGATTATTCTTTTAAAATGTTAATTTAAAATATAAAATGAAACATATATTTCTTACAAAACTCAAAAAAAATAAAATAAGATGCAAGAGGTAGAACAAATAAGCAGTGTGCCAAATGGAGGACTGGGTGAACCCTCATCAGTCTTCCTTCTCACCTCTGAACCTTTTCTCAAGCGGTTCCCTCTTTCCTTTCTCTTACACTTCTAGAAATAAATTCAACTTTTCCTCCTTTTAAAGCCTTCCCTTATCTTCGGCCACAAACGTCTCTTCTTCATCAGTGCTCATGTGTACTGGTGTGGTTAGTCTGTGGAATTTAGCTGCTGCGATTGTGGTAATTAACAATTACTGCTTATTGAAGCTTTAGTTCGGAGAAAGTACTGTTATAAGTTGTTCACATACATCAATATCCATGCTAGCAACTGGATTTTATTGGGCATCTGTGCTCTGAAAAGTTTGCACACTCTTACCAAATTTCTCAGAGGGCCCGATAGTCACTTTCAATAACCATCTGTTGGTGAGCTAAAGAGGCTGAGGCTCCAGCCCCTTAATTTAAATATATAGTATGCTTGTAGCTGATAGAGCAGACAGATTCAGCTCAATAGGTCGGGATGAAGGGGAATCTACATTTGCCATTTTCTTAATCAAATTTTCTGTCAGTTTGAGGTACATTCACTTTCCTAAGAGCTGTGGCTCACTTATTCACCTTTGTGCTAGATAGTGAGGCTGCTAACTCACTCCTCACCAAATGGCATATTGATAAAAAATACAATGTGTTCCTTTTCTGAATAAGCAATTTAGATGTATATTTCTGTTTCATGTCCTAGTTTGCTCCACTTTTATTACCTTTTTCATTCAGAATTTTATGTGCTATTACATAGACAGTTCTAGTGTGACCTGTTTGTGACATAATTTATTAAAAAAACTTTTATTTTGTAAAATCTATATAGATCTGATTTAGTAATGGATTTCAATAAATACCTGAGACTAATGCTGATGTATTTCTCAGCAAAAGTTATCATGATGTATATTCCAAATAATGAATTACAGTGCATGTAATTTACATTTCTAATGCAACTGGAATTTTTAACATTTAAATTTTAATAATTTGGGGCATAAGAGTTCTAGAAATGTATTCAGATATAAGAAGGAAAGGATGGTATGCACAACATAAACATTTCCTTAAAAGGACTGTCTGGTATTATCAATAGTAACTCTCTGGTATTATCAACAATTATTTTAGGTATACACTTTTGCTTTAAATAGTGAATTCAAGTAAAAATAAATTGCCTGCTGTGAAAGGAAGTATTACACTGTCTTTGTGCAGGGCATGTTAGGAATAATTGACAATTATAATAATGAGTTAGGAATTGGAAGCAAGAAAAGCAAACCAATAATAAGTATAATTTGATTTCTCTAGTGCTTGCTTAACTCTGAACTTTGAAAGTTCCCATTTATGGGCCGGTGAGATGGCTCAGCGGCATAAGCGCCTGCCTGGCAAGCGCGAGGGCCCAAGTTCAACTCCCGGAACCCACATACGAAAAAAGGGCCGGTGATATCACTCAGCGGCACAGGTACCTGCTGGCGCGCGAGGTCCTGAGGTCGACCCCTGGTACCCACAAAAAAAAAAAAAAAAGTTCCCATTTAGCAAAAGAATCCATTATATATTATCTTTACATCCACACACTGCGTGTGTGTGTGTGTGTGTGTGTGTGTGTATCTTAGTCTTAATTTCCAAATCACCAAATCCGACAGACCTAGTTCATTTTCTAGTATAAACTTTGAGGTAGGAAGAGAAAACTATATACAGCATATAAGAAAATATAACAATTACATTAAAGTACATTAAATCAATAGAGATGTTTGAAAAGAGAGACATAAAGAAAGAGTGTGTTCTATTTTGGAAGTTTTTGTTTTGCAGTACTCAGAAGTGAACCTGGGTGCACTGTACCACTGAGTTACAGCCTCAGCCCTTTCTATATGTTATTTTATTTTATTTTATTTTATTTTATTTTATTTTATTTTGCTGGGTTGCCCAGACTGGCCTCAAACTTACAATCCTCCTTCCTCAGCCTCCTAAGTAGCTGGAATTATGGATACTCACCACCCAACCCGGCTGCTTTGAAAGTTTGTTTGAAAGAAATATAATCAACCAAATAGGCTCTATACCTGAATTAATTGCTGAAAATTGCTGAGTTATCAAGGCAGTTCATAAAGTTGTTAATCCAAGGCGGGCTCTAGGAAACTAGGATGTAAATTCTGCCTTTTCTGCCTACCAGAGTTGTGACCCTGGCAAATTACTGAGCACATCTAAGTCTGTTTCATTATGTGTTGTACATGGGCTCAGTTTGAAGTTTACATGGGAAATGTAAGAAATGCATTTACTTAATGCCTCATGTATTGTCAGTTTTCCTTAAACTGTAGCTGTGTTAGTTGTCAGTGGTAAGAGTCTGGGAGACGCTATGCAGTGCAGGTGAGAGGATAACATAAAATGTAATCAAACTAAATTGTCAAAATTGTCAAAATTGTCAAAATTCAGAAGTCAGCCTGGAACCAGACATGGTGGTACACACCTATATTCCAGCACTCTGGGAGGCTGAGGCAGGAGGACTGCAGGTTCAAGGCTGGCCTGGGTAATTTAGCAACTAGAGAAGCCTTGTTTTAAAATCAGAATGTTTTAAAAAGGGGGCTGGGAATGTAGCTCAGTACACAAGCTTTGAGTTCAATCCCCAGTACCGCCCAAAAAAAGACTAAGAATCTTACGAAAGTATACAATAACATCCTATTACACGACCTTGAGTTTCGTGACAGCATCCAAACATTTCCACAAATCAGACGCGGCATCTTGTCCTCTACTTGATGCAGAAGGATCTCGTGCATAACTTTTGTGACCTCCCAGCTTATTTAAATATTCCTGACTGGCTATAATCACATCCGTCATCCAGTACTTTTTTCATATCCTGCTTCCTGGCACTGGGCTTTCCTCTCATAGATCTTCCACTTTAAACTGGGGAGCTTTTCCCATTTGCTAAACTCCAGCAGAACTGTGCTTCAGTGCCTAATCCTTTACATGCTCAGCTTCGGGTACTTCACACATTTTCAAGGGGAATAAAGTAAAGGTCTTGGGGAGAGACTCCTCCTCACCCACGTTAATCAGTCCTTTTTCCTCGAAGAGAAGAAATTGCTTTTACCCCAGCATAGGGTGATTGTTTACCCTTAGCGGAAGCCAACCAACTTAAATCACACTACTGAGGTAGGCTGGTTCACAGGCTGTCACTGGTCACCCACGCGTGTCAGTGCTTCCTGCATGTGTGTGGGCACAGTGTTCCTGGGTGCATATCATTTTAACAGCTTTATTTTTAACAGCTATATTTTACATAGCATAAATTTTCACATTTCTAGTGTACAATTTAATAACTCTTAGTAACTTTACCAAGTGTTGTGCCATCACCATAATCCAACTGCAGATCGTTTTCATCCTTCCCATGAGTTCGCTCAGATACTTTCGTACCTAATCCTCACTCCTACCCACAGCCTCAGCTCCAGGTAGTTGAAGATACTCTAAATTCAGAATGTATTTAATATTCCTGGCCTACGGAATGTCAGAGCTTATCAGTGTGATACCCCATAGAGTATTAGTCATGACTACTCGACTGACTGGCATCTGTGGCTCTCTTGTGCTGTCTAGCATTAGGAGACATTATCATACCACGGAGCACTAATCTTGGAAAAGACCAAAATTCAAAAATCAGAGTATGGTTGGTTTCTGCTCAATATACTGCTTTTGCGCTACCATAAAGTAGAAAAATCATAGGTTGAACCGTCATGAATCAGGGACCATTTGTAAAGGGAATCATGCAATACGTGGGATTGTCTCTGCCTTCTCACACTTCATATCACATTTTGAAGTTCATCCATGAAGTAGCGTGTGCTGATAGTTCATTCCTGCTTATTGACAAACAGCGTTCAACTGTATAAATACACCACATTTTATTTATTTATCTGTTCAACATTTAGGTTGTTTTCATTTTTTGGCTATTAGAAGTAATGCTATGAATGTTTACATGCAAGTTCTTGCCCATTTGCTTTCATTTCTCTTGAGTATATGGCTAAAGTGGAATTGCTGGGTCAGATGATAATTCTGTTTTGTGTTTAAATTTTTAAGAAACTACTAAACTTCTTTCAAAGGTAATTGCAACATTTTACAACCAGCAAGACATATATGTGTGTTATAGATTCAAGAGAAAGGCTTTCAGGTAGCAGCAGAAAAAAGATTATAAAACACCTTAAGAGCAGGTCAGTGTTGTGTACTGTATTGCATAATAAATGTCTGTTGAATTTTACATTTATACTTAAGATTTTCAAAACTCCCCAAATCACAATGTCAAAGGTAACTCAAGCTGTGATATTTAGGTACTTTTTTCTACAACCACTTAACATTTTACATATAATATTTATTACTGTAAGTTTTTTTTTTGTGTGTGTGGGTACCAGGGGTCAACCTCAGTACCTCGCGCACCAGCAGGCGCCTGTGCCGCTGAGCGATATCACTGGCCCTTTTTTCATATGTGGGTTCCAGGAGTCGAACTCGGACCCTCGCATTTGCCAGGCAGGTGCATACACCACTGAGCCATCTCACCAGCCCTACTGTAAGTTTTTAAATGACAGAATTAAACTATAAATTCCCTATGTTAACATTTTAAAGCCATACATGTATAAGATTTGAAAATTAAAATAATATAGATCCATACAAAGTGAAAAGTAAAGGCCTTTCTCCTGTTTCCCACCTTAATATTTTCTTATCTCAGAGGTAACTACTTCCCAAGGTTTCATTGTCCTTCTTATGCTATTATCATTGAAGGCCCAAATCAAGTGTTTTGTGGATTTACTTTTCCCTATAATATCCACTTTTCAGTTGTATATTCAGTCATGCACTGCTTAGTGATGGGAGTACATTCTGAGAAAAGGGTCATTGATTTTGTCATGCTGTGGACAAAGAATGTACTTACACAAACCTAGGTGGTATAGATTACTACATACCTAGGCTCTTGTGTGTCTGTCTGTGTGTGTAGATACACACACACATATATAATGACATGGCCTATTGCTTCTGGGTCATGATGAACAAAGTAGCAAGAGAATCAAGCACAAGGGAAAATGACGCAGTCAGGAGACTTGGCACATGAGATGCATGAGGCCGCTGCTGGTGTCATGGTTTTACAGGAAACTTTCTCTATAAGCAGGTGTCATTCAAAAATAACAAAGAGTATATAGTGTAGTAATATGTATACCTGTTAGTTTGTTATCAAGTATTATGTACTATACAAGATTGTATGTGCTGTGTTTTTGTATAACTGGCAGTACAGTAAGCTTGTTTACATCAGCATCATGTGAGGGATGCACCATGCTGTCACGTTACAATGGCTGCGAAGTCACCATGCGCCTCCGTTTAGTTTCATGGGACCCTTGTCACATAAGCAGTCTGTCATTGACCGAAGCATGGTTATCAGCACGACTATTTCATAGTTTGGGTTTGACGCAGTGATGCATCAGGAGAGCGTCCTGATGACTAAGTTTGACCACAGGTGAGCTCAATAAATGGCAGGTGTAATCCTTATATTCCAGTTTTTCCAACTCTCTAAAGACAATACCAAAGTAGACTCCTAGTTTAAGTCGTGAGATTGATTCTTAATGGATCGATATTATCAATTCATTTTCTAGTCTCTTCAGTCCCTTTTTCTAGTCTTGATGCTCCCTCTAATCGGATGAGATGGCAGACCCCAGGCCCTCTGAACAAATAAATAGGGGCCATGATGGTAATGAAACCTATTAAAAAGAGGGGGAAGAGGTGGAGGAATGGGAATGTTAAGATAGAGAAATGAGAAGGGAGATAAGGAGAGAGCAAAGTTGGAAAAAGAGTTGGAAATAATACTGAGTTGTATTAAAAAATGAAAGAAAACAATGCTAATTTACCAGAAACCTACAAGATCTTCCTCTTCTGTCCTGGAAGACTCCTCTTGTCTTTCTAGATTGTTCTTTTTCTTGTCAATGAAGTTGGGCAATAAGAGGGGTGGTGATGTGCCTGTTCCTCCCTAATGGATTTATTGATCTGTTATTGATCTATATGTAGATATTGGTGGTTTCTTGAAGTACTCACGTATCAGGTATATGATTGCATCCATGCTTGTTATCCTCTAGATTTTTCAAATTGTGTCTTGTATCTTGTGCAGTGATTTAGAAAGTGGGAGGAACCTCAGAAACATGACAATTTTTACCTCATTTACTGTTAGGGTTATTATATGCAAACGTTATTTCACAACCCTATAGACTATTTTGAACTTTCTAGTAGATAGAGCTGTAAAAACTGTATTATGAATTGAGTTGCTATATGCCAATAGCAATGAAAATCCTCTCATCATAAAACCTTTATTTTCACTGTATTGTTCCTATAATTCATTGGAAAATAGCACCTCCCTTGATCTACTTAATCTTTAACTATGCTGGATGCTTTACGTAGTGTGTAATGTGGTCCTCCAAGATGCTATATGAACTGTCACGAATATGTTTCTTTTATTTTTTTGAAGAACATATTGCTTTTCCTCCCGTCCTCCCTTCCTGCTTTCATAACAAAGTTCCATACTGTATAAAGTTGGACTAGTTTGAAATGAAGTTGGTAGATTTCTCACACTCGTAAGAATCTTTTTGGAAAATTTACAAAGAAATCACACCTTTTCTCAAGTTCTAAAATCACCCGATATCAGACCTGTAATCACAATCTGTGAGATATGAGAATAACAAATGACAAATGAAGTAAGCAAAAGGCTGTATTTGACAGCTGGTAATGATCAAAGAGATTTGTTCCTGTGTTCATTCAACATTTATTCAAAAGTTTTGTGCATTGGGAACCAGGCAGAGTATAATGGAGATCACAGGATGAAAAAGGTAAAGCTTTTGCTTGTGAGGAAAATGGAATAGAAGAAAGGAATATTTCTTCTGGGATTTGATCTTCTTTCAAACAAGATACAGGTAGCTTTAGAAAATATTATCAAAGTTTAAATGAGGCGAGGTGATATCCCCGCTATGTGTTAGACACTGTGCCCGATGATTTTACATGCATGCGTATAATGAAGCAGGTACTACTTCCGTCCGTTTTATGTACCTCAGAGACACAGTGATTTGACCAGGGTTAAAGTGTTGATGCCAGAATTCAAAGGTAGGCAGTCCGGTGTGAACCAGCCTCCCGGAATCATTAACCGTACGAACTCACTAGCTTAGCAAAGGCAAAGATGCAGAAGACAAAGTACATCCTGCTAAAAGTCTGTGCATCCCTGAGTAGATCTCTTACTATTTATAGGTCTATTTTCTTGGCTATAAAACTAAGACTCACATCTATTGTATAATTCCAACATGGGAAAGATTTCTAATACTACTTTTTGGTAATGGGAAAGAAGCCCAAAAGATGGAGAAAGTAGAGAGAGATGGCGGGGGGAGGGGATGTAAAAAGAATTAAGATGTGTTATGTACATGTACCAGCTCCCCATAACAAGTGTAATAATCATTATGTTCTGCAAACATACACTAATAAAAAATTTTTTAAATGTATCTCCAGGAAAAAAAAAGATTTTGAATGTCCTGTAGAAGACAAGATTGGCTGTCAATTGAACATTGGTACTGTTCTCTGTGTTTTCAAACACATGTGCCTTTTTGGGTACTCTTGTGTTTATCTGTGCTCAAACCTTATAGTAAAGAAGTGAGTTTTTTCATTTGCAGCTTTACATTTTGATTTGCACAGTGATCATTTGTAAATTCCAACTTTTACAAACCATAGTTGGACTCTACACAAGTACAGCGTGTTTCTGTGAAGTAATATGACTGTTTACAAACCATGCGAACGTTATCTGTTCAAAAGCGGTCACCAAAGGAACCCAGAACTTTCCCAGCAGTGCTGCAATTGCACAAAACCTTTTTGATATTCTTGCAGAGTTACTTTCAAAGCCTGGAGCCGGCTTGTTGAATAGTCATAAGGTTGGCAAATTCTCTTCTTTTGAGAGTGAATTCAGGTTCAAGCCTGAATTTGCTTGAAGCCAAATTTGGTGAATAAAGGACAAGAATAGTTTAAATACCTTTAAGGTACTTTGTGAATAAGACCATTTTGATCAAAAACAAGATGTGACTATAAGATAATAAGATAGCTTCTGGCAATACTTTCAAGCCAGTAGAAATCTAGATTTATTACTTTGTAACCCCTTATGAAAACAGTAAACTTTTATAGTTACTATTCTATTCTAAAATCATTTTTCAGTGTTTAAAATATACCCAGGTAGGCATTGGCATAACATAAGCACTTAAACATACTTTGAGGATGCAACTGTAACATAAATCTTTTTCTTAAAAAGTCTACCTGTGTCTTATGGAAAACATAATTTTTGAAAAAAATTCTGTGAGTTTATGCAGCGTGACAGTTTTATACAGCTGTTGCAGTTTGTAAAATCTTAGACTTCATTATAAATAATGGGAACTAAATTTTTTAGTTTCCCTCTTCATGTAATAGTTTTATACATGGGCCTTTTTCTACTGTAAGTAAAGTACTGCTTCTGAATTTCCTACATGATAATTATAGCATTGAGCTTTCATTTTTGTCTAAATTTCACTTAACAGTTAACATCTGTTAGATGATGGATCTACTGCCTGGTAAGTCCCTGAGCATATTTAAAGACAAGACTGCTGATAAGAATGGACTCAATAAGACAGTCATCACAAAACTGTTTTATCTGAGATCTGATTTTTAATACTGTGATGTTTAATACTGTGTTAAACTTACCCTCCTCTGGGTGTAATTCAACAAGCATTTACCCAGCATTTACTCTGTGTTGGGAATACAAGGCTAAGTGAGGTGTGTGATGCCCTTTAAGAGCTCCCAGTCTGGGGTGGAGGAGTCAGACACACACATAACTAATACCATATGATAAGGATCCCAAGGTTGTTATCAAACACTGTGGGAACAGAGATGTAAGCAATTTTTGCTCTGAGTGAGCTAAGAGGTAATGTTTGAAGTAAGATCGTTGGATAAAGAAGTTGGCTTCAACTGGGGGAAAAGACTTATTCCAGGCAGAGGGAAGAAGAATGAAAATACACTTCAGGATCAAAAGTATGTTTTTGAGGGGTGTCCATTCCTAGACTGGGGGATCTGGGAGGATGGGCAGGTACAGTGTAAAGGGAAGGACTCAGAGCGCCCCTTATCATTCCTTTCCTTGTTTCTCTGCCCGCTCCACTTCTGGCTTTGGCATTTCCGACTCTTTGATGCCTTAGGGAAATCATTCTCCTCTGTGGTCTTCAGCTTCCTCCTCTGTAAAAAGAGAGGACTGAGTGACCGGATTTGTTAGATTCCTTCCAACCTGAAGAATGTGAGTCTGAAGAAAATGTCCTACTTCTCAATGTGATTCTGTGGCCTTTGTGTAAAGGGCTCTATTAGCATGAACTGAGAAAAGCTTTTTTAGTAGGAATAGAATACTTGCTTTCTCCTATGATTTGGCCTCTTTATTTTTTTCTTTTATTTCTTCCCCTCAGTAAACTTATACCTGTTTAAGGCAGGATTGCTGCTGGAACAGACCTGAACTGTCTTCTTACACATTTGTAGATCTGTATCAGCATTCACATTGCATTCAGACAACCTTACTCTGCCACAGCGCTTTCTGGACTGGTCATAGTAGAAATGGCTAGCCAAGTAATTTAATTTAAACCTGCAACACAAATGGGGACCCAATTTATTATCAGTAGAGCTGCGAGCTCTTCTGGTATACTTCAGACCTGAAAATAATCATTTGTCACATTTGAATACAGAATACAAGATTAAAAGGCCCTTTTCCTCAGAAATGAAATTGGGGAAATACTAAGTCATACAGCTGCTCATTCTAACTTAATAATTATGTTAGCTTTCTAAATGTACTTTATATTCTTTAAAGCATCAATAATTAACTTCCATGCATATTTTTAAGGACCTAGTATTGTTAGACACTATGCTGTGTTATAGGATGTATTACCTTAAAATGTATTAGATATAGACTCTGCCCTTCAGAACATTAAGGTAGAGTTCACTGTAACTTTTTAAACTACATTTATTTTTTTACATCTTTTTTTTTTTTATATGCGTGTACTGGGAGTCGAACTCAGGACCTTGTGCTTGCCAGGCAGGCACTTATGCCACTGAGCTATATCACCGGCCCCCATATTTTTTAACTGATAACTAAAAACATAAAAATTATACATATTTCCGTGTGAGTACCATGTGGTATTTCTATACATGTTTAAATCAGGTTAAACCTATCTGTCTTTTCATTTATTATTTCTTTAGGGAGGAAACATTCAAAATCCTTTCTTCTGGCTTTTTGAAATATACAGTACATTGTTACACCTATATTGGGCCTAGTGTGCACCAGCACACCAGAGTTCATTATTATTCCTCTCCAACTGTAACTCAGTATCCATCGATTACCCTTTACTCCTCCTTCCTTCTCCCCTACTCGGCCCAGCCTTTGGCAACCAACGTTCTGCAGTCTCTTTCTGTGAGGTCAACTGAATCTGAGACCATCTGAAGGAGGCCCTGTAGTATTTGTCTTTCTGTGCCTGGCATATTTTATTTAACATAATGATCTCTTGTTCCATCCACACTGTCACAAATAACAGGATTTCATTTGTGACTGAGTAGTGCTCCATGGTATACAGCTACCACATTTTCTTTACCCATTCATCACTGATGGACACTCAGGTTGTTTTGATTTCTTGGCTGTTACATCAGAGTCCAGACATCTCTTTGACGTACCGATTTGAATATTTACCCAGTAGTAGAATTGCTGGATCACATTTTAGTGCTATTTTTAATTTTCTTGGGAACCTCTATACTGTTTTCCATGTTTGTTATTCTAATTTATAGTCTCAGCAACAGTATGCAAGGATTCCCTTTTTTCCATATCCATGAAACAATCCAGGTGAGATTATTTTGGAAGGGGATGTGGCAAATAGGTTTGAGAAATAATAGATTTGAAGAGATAAAATCGGAAGAACCAGGTGGCAAGTTGGATTGATAGAGGGAAGAATCTAGGATGACTCTTATTTTCTCTCCCCAGGATGGCTTGCGAATTGCGATCCCATTACACTAACCCATGGAGCATAGTAGGGAAAGAAGATTTGGGTTATTAAAAAGAATTCTCATATCAAAGTTGAGAATAGAGTAGAGGGAAGATGGATGTGGGAATTGTTACCTTGGCATAGTTGATGACTTTCCTGTACAATATTGCAGTTCCCCTTATCCCCAGTTTCTGAAATATTAAATGGAAAAATGCCATAAATTAAAAAATCTAAAAAGTTTTAAATTTCATCCATTTCATTTATGATGAACTTTCACACCATCACACTATCCACTCTGTCCCAGAGTGTGAACCATCCCTTTTTCCAGCGTGTCCAGGCTATGCACACTATCTTTCCATTAGTCGCTTAGTAGCCTGGCTCTCAGCTACTGACTGTCATTGTATCATAGTAGTAGTGTTCAAGTAACCTTTACTTTACTTGATAACAGCCCCAAGAATAGTGATACTGGCAATTTTATTGAAGTATATTGTTACGGTTGGTGATTAGTTATTGCTGTTAATCTCTTATCGTGCCTAATTTATAAATTAAACTTATCATAGCTATATATGTACAGGAAAAAAAGTATATATAGGGGTATATATATATATATATATATATATATAAAAAGGTATATATATCTGTAATTTTAGGCATCTGTTGGTAGTCTCAGAACATAACCATCATGGATAGAGGGAGATTACTGTACCTTTGCTGATCCTTTCTGTAAAACTGGCTTTCTCTAACCTTTCTTGGAGACTCCCATCAGTGACTTGCATTCATAGTGTTACATTCATCACATAAAATAATGAGTTGCAAGAGATGTTGACACCTTCCAACAACGCACCACTACTGCCCCCACCACTGATCCTGCCCTACCTTTTCCAATGATTGTTTCAAAGAACAGGTGGAACACTTGGAATAAGACGTCCAGATGGGGCCATGCATGGGTGGTGGTGGTGGGATTTGGGGACACTACAGATGGGGGCCCTTTCCGTTATCTCGTGCTGCTGACCAAACCGCACTGCACATGTCTGCCTTAAACGCAAGCTGCTGCTCTGGCTTAGAAGACATTCTCTTGAGGACCTCTCTGAGGTAACCTGTCTGCTTGGTATCTGAAGCCATTCAAAGACAGTTTGAAACTGTTTAATCAGAACTGTTTTTCATGAACAGAATTCTGTAGGTTTTTAAGAATTGGCAAGAATCTCTGCAAGGATAAGAGAACAGGTGTTACATGCGGCCTGTATTTATGACTGAAAACTTCTGAGTGGAATAGTTTTGAAACAGCCAATCTCTTCACCTAGAACTCCATATTTTGTTTCAAACCCACGTATGATTCATTTTTGAGATGGGTGCATAAATGCATTCAGGACGTCTGACCTAAGGCTGCAGATTCTCAGACGAATAGGTATGTGTGAAAGCCAGGTCTCCAGTACCAGCACAGCCCGAGGCCTTGTTGGAGTGTTACGGCACTTCTGTCTGTTGCTGCTTGGGTTTTTCCCGCCACTGTTGCTTAGGTGTAGGGCAAGAGTATAGGAGCTGGGCAGCTGCAGATGGCGCACAGAGAAGATACGGCGGTGGCTTCATTTTCCAGCCTCGAATTGTGGCCCCCTCATCCACTCCAATACATTCTGTTCACAGTTATACCTCACTTTATGTTGATCCACCTAATTGGGACTCTTTCTTCCTTCTCCTAGAAAGCCTAATCTGGCCCAGATGTGAGATTAGGGATTGTCACGTCTGTTTCTTCCTCTCTCTAGAACACAAGAGCAGGTGGGCCGTCAAGAGAAAAAGGGCTCTGGTCTCTGAAAATATCCATAGGGTGCTTCCTGTTGTTCCTGTGGCAGCAGCCACGTGGATGCATGCAGAGAATGTGACCTCCCCGAGTCCCATACCAGGTACCCAGATACCCAGTCATGTGCGTGGAGATGCTTTGGAGATGCTTTCCTCCATTCCCGTCCTGGATGGGCCACACAGTGCGTACACCTTCTCTAAAGAACAGGTGGATTTCTTTCTTTTTTTTCCTGTGCCCAGGTCCCTGCCCTGCACCCCCTATAATTCATTTTTAAAATGAACATGAACATGTTAAAAATGAATTATAACCTCTAATCTTTTTTAGGTTTGATAGTTTTTTTTTTTTTTTTTAATATACGTGGGTACCGGGAGTCGAACTCAGGACCTCGTGCTTGCTAGGCAGGTGCTTATGCCGCTGAGCCATCTCACCGGCCCGATAGTGGGATTTTTAAAAGAAACTTTGTTGTCTAGAGCCACCTAGTACAGTAGTTACAGATGAAAGGATGGTGCTGTGGAGAGTTTGCTTCAAGTTAGGAAGGGGGAGGAGTGGACGGGGATGGAAACGAAGGATTTGTTTCAGGGTTTATAATACTCTATCTAACTTAAGTGGTTACCCTTAATTATCTAGTTATGCCATAAACTATAAAGTAGTAATCTCAAAAAGCAGCCGGTCTGAGCTTTACAGTGAGATCATGCCTGACTGTCAGACATTGCCACTAATCTTCTTACCAATGCCCAGCTCCATTGATCAGAAAGAAAACTGTACAGTCCCCAGAACTCTTTTACTCCCCAAATTTTAAAAATAGAGTGATAAAGCTCTGTGCTTTCTGAATTCCAGAAAGCTGTGTATGACTGAGGGCAGTGCTGTGCAGTGCAGGTCTGTGACGCAGGTCTGTGACCCAGGCTGTGGGAGGAAGGGCCAAGGGTGGAGGCACAAAAGCCCAGGCTCTTATTAAGACGGAAGTGTGATAAACACCCTCACAAAGGTGCCACTCCCAGAAACTACACGGGCCACTCTCGGGAAGCCGCAGTAGAGCATCTCCTCCTTGACCTTCTCCATTTCCCATAAGGAGTTAGATGAAGATAAACAGTCCTCTTTCCTTCCAGTTTCTTGCACTCTGTAGTATTACACATTGCCCTTTAAACCCTAACAAAGCGAAGCAACAGGACCCTGTGGCATCCTGGCAGGAACGCGGCACTCACTTGGCCTCAGCGACTGGGCAGACTCTGTTACCTTTCACCCACCTCCATGGGAAGGAACTTACAGTAAAGCTTCATCAGGGGAATGTTCCTTACCACTACCTTCCTGGGATTCGTCTGATCTTTATGTGGAGGCACTGGAATGGCAGGCTATTTCCTCACCAAACCGCCCTCTCTTGTTTAGTCTAAGTTACCAGAACTGAAGCCAACCCCCAACAGAAAACTTCCCTGGCCTTTCCCATGTCACCCAAGCCCAGGAATTCCCAGTGAAACCTATCTCTTCCTGTTGCTATTTGTTACTGTGTGATGTAGTCAAAAAGGGCTCTGGGCTAAAGCCTGGTCCTTAGGGCCGGTTTGAGGAATGTGACGTACACAGAGTAAATGAGTTGAGCACCTTGGTAGGATAAAGAGATGTGGTAAGGCCAGGACCTACCCTTCGGGGGCTTATGGTCTAAGCAGGGGAAAGACAAGTGTTAAAGTGATAAAGTCACCATGATCTTTGTATCTTACCAAGGTCCTAGGAGGAACACAAAAAAGGGAGAAGTCAGTGCTTGGCTCAGGACCCAAAGGAGGATGGAGTGGGCTTCATTTAGGAGGTGACCCCAGCCAGAGTTCAATCTTGGAAGTTGTGCTGTGCTCACAGGAGACCACAAGAGAGTACCTGAGAGCCCAAGCATAGGGTGCTTTGCCGAAGCATGGCAAGAGGTAAAGAGCCAGAAGGGGTAGGGGGGCTATATCCATCTTTGGTTTTATCTGCAAGCAGTGGAGAACATAAGCTTTATAAAGGGGGCAGAGGAATGACGTGATCATATTTGACCTTTTCAGAGATCACAGGGCAAAATGATCTTGCATATGGATGAAATGAAGCGTCATGGAACGCAAGTAAGGTAAGGGATAATGGTCCAGGCAAGAGACGTTAGGGACCCTGGCTAACCCAGCCAATCTGGAGAAATAGAGGAGGGGAGTTACCTAGAAAACATTAAGATGGTAAAAGCCACAGGGATTGGAGTCTGATCGGCCTTGGTGAGAGAACGATAGTCCACGTGAGAGAGTAACAGGGGCTGCAGTCGCGTGCTTCTCTCTCATCCTTGCTGCGTGATCGGCCGTGGACAGCACCTGCCTTCCGTCCGGACCTCGAACCGTTAGCACGAGGTGGTAACATGGTGTCATGGGTGCGAATGCTCTGAGAACAGCAAAGCACAGTGCAAGTACAAAGTCGTCATCCTGGAAAACCCAGGAGGAAGGAGTGGCAAGGAAAAAGGAAGGGACAGAGATGTGGTTTTCAAACGTGTTTTTAGTATAGATAGAGAAAATATGTATATGTGGTGGGAAAAATTAAGGACAGGAAATGAAGGTATTAGATGTAAGGCTAATTAAAATTTGTTTATACTCAGTGCTTATTTCCTTGACGTAGGTAGTAATTGCCATTTATAAATTACATTAAATCCAGTTATTTTATCCTGTACAAGTTAGTTATATTTAAAATATTGGGATAAACATCTCTTTTCAATAGCAGCAAGGAGTTACTACAAATCCTGCAATTATTCCATATCTTGATACATATAACAATTATAATACATATTATATTTACATTGTTATATTAATAATATGGAATAATTCAATACATTGATACTTTTATGTGTAAAACACAGGGCTAAATTCTGGGAAAATGAAAGATAATTAAAAGACATTTATTTCTTTAGGTAGGATACATTTGCATTTTTAAAACCTCAGAAGTGAAAAACATAAAAACGATACTCTCTTTTACTTTTTGTCATTGGGTAGCATGAACTGCTCTTTCCTAAAGTAAATATAACTGGTTCATGAGTGTTTTGGCTAAAGCAAAGCCTTTTATGGAAAATTTTTTCTCTAATGTATAGATACACTATTTTTAAGAAATGACAGTTCCTTTTCTAGAAGTTGAGTGCCACTGATTTTTTTTATTCATTTTATCTTATTTGTCATTTTTTTAATACCAGGTCTTGCTATTGCTGCTATTGCTAGGGTGGTGTGAACTTCTGGGCTCAAGTAATTCTCCTGCCTCAGCCTCCTGAACTGATGAGACCACAGGCACACCCTACCCCAACTGGCTAATTTTTTTATCAGAAAAGTAGTCCTTAGTTTTTATAACATACAGCATTCAAACAGTGCGCATTCTCACGTGTGCGGATGACGTCCTCGTGTGCCAGGTTGTGTTGATGGGCATGTGATATGCCAGGAGATCCAGGCCTGACTTCCGGGCAGCTCCTGTGTGGCACAGCCCTGCGGACGTCCCGCTCTGTCTTCAGACACCCACCGGCGGAACTGTCAGAGCAAAACCCAGAAGGTAAAGGAAGAAGCAATGCCCAGTTTGAATGAGGGAGAAACAAAGCAGACAGGTTTCCTGAGCCCTCACGCTGTCCTAGCCTCTTAACTCTGCGGCAGTGCCTACGTCCCCTGCACATTCAGCTCACGCTGACTTTTGATCTATTTTGTGCCTCCTACGCGGAACAGAAAGACACAGTTACAGAAATGAAGGGTAAAGCGGGAAGTGAAGGCTCTTGCCATCACACATGCCAGCCAGGGTGTCAGGAGGCAGCTCTTCTCTCCAAGGCCTCAGCCCCAAACGCTTCTCCCACCGCTGAGCGCTAGAGCAGCACAGCTCAGCTCCATGGGGACTGAGTAGCTTATTAACAACAGAAACATTTCTAATACTTCTAGAAACTGGAAGTCCAAGATCCAGGTGCCAGCG
The DNA here is from genome assembly GCA_028451465.1 of Erethizon dorsatum. Taxonomy (NCBI): domain Eukaryota; kingdom Metazoa; phylum Chordata; class Mammalia; order Rodentia; family Erethizontidae; genus Erethizon; species Erethizon dorsatum. The sequence goes on along the minus strand of CM051838.1, from coordinate 80,915,590 downwards.
AATTCCACGTCAGACCAGGATCTGCTTCCTGGTTTGTGGATACCTGTCTTGTACCCATGTCCTCCCCTCTGGCCCGGGTTATGAGCACCTCCGACTGACTCCATTCCTGAGGGTCCCACTCTTGTACTGATCACCTCCCCAGACATGGACCTGGCAGTGCCTTTCCGGTAGGTGTTCATATTTCACCGGAAGAAGCTTGTGGACACACGAACATTCAGACCGTGGCATTACTGACATCATTCTCCTGCAGTACCCGCCTACCAGAAGATGCACAGTAATTTTCTCAGCAGCGTCATTTTCATGAAGTGCCTCATCTCGCGCACTGTGGCAGAAAGTGTCCCTCTTCTGAGGTCAGAGCTGTGTGCACAGTGAGCTCAGCACTTCAGCCCTCCAAGCCTCTCTGTTCCACTCTCCTCAGTCCTCGGGAACAAACGCGTGCCCTCTTTGGCATTCCTGCTATACGGGATGCGTGTTCTTTGCTTCCTCCTTTGTGTACTGTGACTTTTTATAACTCCTGCTTGAGGTCCTCACTATCCTTGTTCTTCTCGTCCTTTAAAACAGTTCCGCTCTTCCTGTAAGCGGCTTGAGGTGACCTGTGAAAATGGTTCGCTACTCTCTTGACCCAGAAAACCCCACAAAATCATGCAAATCAAGAGGCTCAAATCTTCGTGTTCATTTTAAGAACACCCGTGAAACTGCCCAGGCCATCAAGGGTATGCATATCCGAAAGGCCAGTAAGTATCTGAAGGATGTCACATTAAAGAAGCAGTGTGTGCCATTCCGGCATTACAATGGTGGAGTTGGTAGGTGTGCCCAGGCCGAACAGTGGGGCTGGACACAGGGTCGGTGGCCCAAAAAGAGTGCTGAATTTTGCTGCACATGCTTAAAAATGCAGAGAGTAATGCTGAACTTAAGGGCTTAGATGTAGATTCTCTGGTCATTGAACATATCCAGGTGAACAAAGCACCCAAGATGCGCCGCCGTACTTACAGAGCTCATGGCAGGATTAACCCATACATGAGCTCCCCCTGCCACATTGAGATGATCCTTACTGAAAAGGAACAGATTGTTCCTAAACCAGAGGAGGAAGTTGCACAGAAGAAAAAGATACCCCAGAAGAAACTGAAGAAACAAAAACTTATGGCACGGGAATAAATTAAGCATAAAATAAATGCAAATAAAAGTAAAAAAAAAAAAGAACAGTTCCAAATTCATCTCCTCGGTGATGGCCCCCACTTAATTCAAAAAGTCCCCATGAGATGTGTTAGCATTATTCTGGTTTCAACAGAGTTGACGTAACAGTGAGTTTGCTTTTTATGCATGTGTTTAATCTCTTCATTTCAATTATAAATGTATTGCAAATGATACATTAACCCATCCTGACGTGCTGCTGCTTCCCTGCCACGTGCAGGACATGGCCCCAAACTCTTTGTGTTAACAAAGCAACGATGTGTGTGGCTGTTTATCATGGTGCAGGATCTTTTTTAATGTGGACCACATTCTGCTCTAACGTTTTTAGGTGTAGCTCTACTCAAACCCAGGTGAAAGAGCTTCGTTATCCTTAAATTCTAGGGTTTTCTTGCTTTTATAAATTTGACCTGTTACAAGTCTGATTTATTAACGACCTCAGCTCTTTGTCAATTGTATAATTCACAGTTGTGTTTAATTCCAAATGGCTGTTTTGAATTATGACGTGGCATATTAGTTTTCTATATTGGTTTTGTCCCCTAAAAAATATTTCCAGTGACCACATAGCTCTCCATAAGCCAGATTTTAATATATCACTACAGTATTACTGAAGTACCTAACCTTTCCAATCTTATTTGATATTTATGATATTGTACAATTTTTTATTTATTTGGTACTAAGGATTGAATCCAGGGTCTTTGCACTGGGCTGCATTCCCAGCCTTGTGTGTGTGTGTGTGTGTGTGTGTGTGTTTTGTTGTGTTTTGTTTCATTTTGTTTTGTTTTTTGAGACAAGGTCTCACCAAGTGTCTAAGTTGCTTAGGCTGGGCTCAAACTTGCAGTCCTCCTGTCTCAGCCTCCCAGAATGCTGGGATTATAGGCATGTACCTTCCCACTCCCTGCTGATATTTATGCTATTTTAAATGTTTATACTAATTACTGAAAGTATGTCAATATTGTACTTTATCTAATTTTTTTTTCAACTTTATGACCTGCTCTTTTCCATGTCTGCCTTTCTCTGTTTGGGTCAGGTTTTCATTCTGTTGAAACACCAGTTCTTCCCTAAACACATCTGTCAGGCCAAAAACCTCAAACAAACTTGTGCCTTCTCATATATCTTAGATGTCTGCAAAGTGTCTTATTCTGATATGCAGCTGGTAGAACAGCTTCAAAAAAGAATGGAGATAGAAACGCAAAAAATATTTAAAGGCTTGGCCCCAAGAAAGTAATATTCTGGTTTGATAACTGAGATATAGTTAGTGTATATTTTTGGAAATTTTGTTAGTACTGAGCAATACAAAGTAGTATTTACATGCTGAGGGTGTGAATAACAAAAGAGAACTCACTATCAACAGCATCAATCTGCCATGACTAAAAATTGGAAAAGTCAGTTGGATGCCTCCTTGATATATTTTCTTGTTATTCTCTATTGTTTTCCAACTGCGCTTGGCCTCAAAATGCCACTGCTGAGAAGTTACATAGTTTGATTATGGTTTTGCCTGCCATTGTTGTTTCTTCCAATAGTGAAGGAAACCTTTTCAAGTTTCCATATGGTTTCAGATTATTGCTTACCTAACAGTCAGTGTGAAAAACCAGTTTGCACACAGTGCTAATTCAGTAGTGGGGAAAAGTACGAAGACTGAGCTTTTCCTATCCTCATTCCCGAGCCTCACCAAGGCCCTCTTCGATAGGAGTTGCAAACACACTTAGGGAGGGGGTCACCAGGTACATTTTGAGATAAATTTTTTTTTTTTTTTTTTGTGGGTACCGGGGGGTCGACCTCAGGACCTCGTGCGCCAGCAGGCGCCCGTGCCGCTGAGCGATATCACCGGCCCCTTTTTCGTATGTGGGTTCCGGGAGTCGAACTCGGGCCCTCGCGCTTGCCGGGCAGGCGCTTAAGCCACTGAGCCATCTCACCGGCCCATTGAGATAAAATTTAAGCCCAAGCTCTTTTTTAAAAATGCAGATTGGTGTCCTATATTGCAAATGTACTCAGTTGTACAGTTATTAGTTGCACAATTTCTTATATCCAGACATTAGAAATAAAGAGATGAAGGCCAGTGTCAAAGGGAGGGAATAACAGAACCTGTCCAGTGGCTGGAATGATGCCGGCCAAGGAGGGGAGGATATTGCAGGCTAGAGGAACCACAGCCAGTGCTCAGAGTGAAGACGGGTCACACTGAGGCCGTGGTGAGAAGACCAGCAGGGCCAGCGTGGAGGATTGTTTTTGAAACCTAGAGGGAGACTGGGCAGCTCCGGAGGGTCTTGGCTCACATCCAGATGCCTCCATCTGATGCTCAGTGGAAAGCCCTTGTCAGCCCCAGAGCAGTGGCGTGTCATAGTGGAGGCACAGTCTCAGAGGATGAATCAGGCATTGATGTCCTGGAAGACTTGGAGAGGGAGACCCTGAGGTCACTGCTCAGAGTTCCAGAGGTGGAAGGGACGCTTTGGCAGCTGCAGCTGTTCTCTTCTGTTGACTTCATCTTAAAGTGCTGACGCAGCTTATGGGGCTGTGTGTGTGTGTGTGTGTGTTTGTGTGTGCGTGCATGTGCGCGCGCATTTGTGTAATGTGTTCATTTTTAATACAAGCCAGGGGCCGGTGAGATGGCTCAATGGCTTAAGCGCCTGCCCGGCAAGCGCGAGGGCCCAAGTTCGACTCCCGGAACCCACATACGAAAAAGGGGCCGGTGATATCGCTCAGCGGCACGGGCGCCTCCTGGCGTGCGAGGTTCTGAGGTCGACCCCCCGGTACCCACAAAAAAAAAAAAAATACAAGCCAGTTTTCTGCCCACTTCAGAATCAGAATCTTAACAAACACTTTGTGGAGTTATGTGAGTTGCCTTAGGCTTAGTTATGTGAGAGAAAAGCAATGATTTTGAAAAACAGAATTGAGAGCATATTAAAGGCGGGAATGGGGCAGTGACTTCCCCTTTCTAGTGGAAACAGGGAGCTCTGTGAGACCAGGTTACAGAGGTATGTTGGACTCAGATGGTGGCCCTGGCATTGCCCTGCAATTTGGTGTTACTTTTTCCCTGGAGCTGAGTGTGGGCAGGTAGAGCAAGTGAAGGTTAAAGAGACCAGGAGGGTGCACAGAGCAGGTTCTGTCATGTCTTACAGGCTATGACAAGATTTGGACTCTGGGACAATTGGGAGAAAAGTAGCATTTCCTTTTCCATAATACTGTGGTTCTTTTTTAATGGGTGCTGTCTTCTGTCTCTGAAGATATTAGTTAGAAGGCTCTGGAATTGTTTTGTTTTGTTTCAGCGCGGATATGGAACCCAGGACAAGGCAAGCACTCTACCACACTGAGCTACACCCCCAGCCTTGCATTTTCTTTTTCTTTTTTTCTTGTCCATTTGGAGTTTTCTTCTGTTCTCTGAAGTTATCTTCCTTGGAATTTACTCTCTTGTTGGTTTATCTTGACCTTCTCTTTTAGCCTTCAGGTTTTCTTGCACAGATTGGGCAATCCTTGATTGCCATTACATATTTAAGTAGAGGGACTAGGAAAATAAGAGGAAGAAAGGATAGATAGAGTGTCTGTCTCCACCTGTGTTGCTCATGAATACAGAATTAACTCTGTGCCTGATGACAACCTTATCAATAACGGAAGGATGAAGACACACTCAGGGCTCCATCCCCCACACTGGGAATCTTTGTTCTCTGCTTCAGGCTTTAAGGTTTTCTGGTGATGACCTTTCTGATATTTTTCCCTTCTGGGCTAACCTTTTGACTGCCAGCCACTTGGGTCTGATCAGAAGGAGGCCTTCAAAGATATCTCACAGGCAAACTTTTAATTAAACCTAATGTTGTCAGTGCCTTGTCTGCCTCTCCTACTAGCGCCTCCCTGAACTTTGACCAACGGATCTCTGTTCTCTTAGGTCCCACTGATGCCCATTTTAGCCTCCTTGTTGCAAGAGGAAATATTGTGTGTATATCACTTTCTGCTCCCCATTTTCCAGGAATTTTGGGAGATCACTCTTCTATTGAAGGTTTTCTTCCATTATTATAATAGAATTATCACTTCTTTTAGAACTACTTATTTTGAAGACCTTAGAAAGAGAGGCAAACATTTCTGCTCACATTTTCTATCTTAAACTAGAAGCCTGTCAGATTTCATTGAAGGTTTTGCTGGAGTAAAAAATGCTGTTTGGCATTCCTTTTATCTCATTTTCCTTTTATCTTTCTAAGTCTGTCATGAGTGATCTGTGCCATTAACCTTGACTGGTATGTCAGTAGATTCACAAGGGACATCAGTTTCCTGGGCTTTACTTCACATACTTTTGGTTTCACTTTGATCATAACCATAGCAATCTCAAGTTCCTTGTTCCATTCCAGTCTTAATCACTAACACCTAACACAACTATCTTAACACTCAAATCACACATTCCAGCACCAAATGATAATACTTAAGCTACCAAACAAAACTGGTAAAGAATCTGTAGGAGGTAAAAGCCAATCAAAGAGCCAGTACAAATGTGGAGTCACTGCAGATGGTCAGGTACTGGGTTAACAAGTTGGATAGCAAAGGGTATGGCCAGGGACATCAAGGTGGATAGCATCAGTGCCAGGGGAAATTGCACTGACCTGAGTCTGGGGATAGTTGGGAGTCCCTCACCTGGCAACCTGGGCAGAGGCCTTGAAGAATACAGCAGGGTGGTCCACGACAAAGCGACAGGCCAGTGTGCCGTGTTGCAGTGTGAGATACCTGCCTTCTCTGTGTCTTGGATGAGGTGGCTGCATCATTCCGGTGTGTTCAGTAAGCTCAGAAGTGGTCATTGTTTATTAGCACAAATGAGTCCCTTCTCAGTTTGTTACTGTGGTTGTGCTGGGCAGATGGTAGTTGTTTGCTTTATACAGACAAGATGCCAAAGCTTTCTACCTTAGCACTTGTACCCCAAAATGCAGCAGCTCAGGAGAAGCTGCTGCTCTATACAAAGTCAATCAAGAAAAAATATCTGTCATTAATGATTTATTTTAATGTCATACTGATCCCTGATATCCACTTAACTTTTCTAAATGTTTAAGATTATTTATTTAAAAAGTCAGTTCTAAGCCAGGCATGATGGTACGTGCCTAAAGTCCCCTATACTCAAAAGATTGAGGCAAGAAGATTCCTTGAGGCCACATGTTCAAGGCCAGCATGTGCAAAATAGCAAGGTCTAGAATCTTTTTTAGAGTCAATTTCAAGATGTTGCCAAAAATCTGTGACGCAGTTATAAATAAGAATTGTTTTTCCTAAATGTTTCTATCATGAGCCCATTAGAAAAATTGGCAAAACGTTCATATAAATAGTTGGGGTTTTTTCTTCCTGGTCTTTATTTGTTCGTTTTTGATGAGTGGGGATTGAACCCAGTGCTTCGTACGTGCTGGGCAAATGCTCTACCATTGATCTATATTCCCAGACTTTTTCACAGCTGGGATCACCATTCCCAGCCAAAACAGAAAATGTCAAAAAAAATAGATAAATAAACTCTTACTATATGAAAATATACTTAGCTGGGCATGGTGGCACATGTCTGTAATCCCAGTACTTGAGAGGCTGAGACAAGAGTATCCCCAAGAGTTCAGGGCCAACCTGGGCTACATAGTGAGTTCAAGGCCAGCCTGAACTACATAGTGAGACCCTATTCTGAAGAAAATACATTCAACCTTGCACATAAGGAAAAAAATGCAAATTAAAATTGTAATGGGATTTTTTGTAGTTATTTTTTGCTTTTTTTTTTTTTTTTTTAACCTGGTATATTTGCAAAGATCAAAAAGTTTAGCTCAGTGCAGTGGCTTGTGCTGTACTTGTAATCCCAGATACTTGAAAGGCTCAGGCAGAAGAATTGCAGGTTTGAAATTAGCCTGAAAAATTTAGTGAAACTTAGTCTCAAATATAAAATAAAAAGGACTGGAGATAAACCTCAGTCGTAGAGCATGTACCTAACATGCCTGAGGCAATGGGTTCAATCTCCAGTACCGCCGGAAAAATGAGAGGAAAGTTCAACATCAGTCATCATTGTTAAAATTTTTTTTGTTATTCTGTGTGCCAGGTACACTGCTGGTACTTTTAAATTAAGTTTGACACCATTAGTAGGAATGTATAAGCACTGCAGTGTGTTGAAGGTCTGAATCACGGAAGCTCTATGAGGGCAGTTTGGCAGTAACTATAAAATGTTTTAAATCACATGCCTTTTGATACAGCAGTTGCACTTTCAAGAAATTATCCTATGAATATATTCCCATACATAATAAACATATAAAGACATTTGTTACAATGTACTTCATATTTGCAGATGACTAAAATTCACCTAAATGCCATTAATGAGAAACTAATTAAATTATAGTTCATTCATTACAGTGAAATTCTATGAAGTCACTAAAAAAGAATGAAGAAGATCTTGGATACTAGTAAAGAAAAAGCACCAAGATGCAGTAAGTTAAAAAATAAAAGTAGCAAGATATAGGATAGTGTACTATCAGTTACCCTTTAAACATACACGCGCTCATATGTGCACTCTCCTGGGAAGGACACGTGAGTTATTGGAAGCAGTCGGTACATCTGAAGAGAAACTGGGCACCATGAAACAGAGGTAGAAGGAAATTTGTCTCTTTATTTGTAACTTTTAAGTTTTGTATTAATACTTAGAGTACCTATTCAGAAATAAGTAGGTAGGTAGAAAGATTTAAAATGTGTAAAAAAAAGATATGATGTAACAAAATTGTAAGTGGAAGGCTGTTACTGAATTATAAAAATCTACCTTGCAAGGTTCTGAGTTTACCAAATTGGACAAGTTAAAGCATCTCCAGCCGTCCTAGTCTCTGCTGCCAGACTCTGTACTTTATACCCCATTCTACTTCCTTTTGCTCACTGACGTCGGTCCGAACTTGTACTTTACTGCTGCCCAGTAGTTCTGAGCACCTTCCTCTGTCCTGTAGGCTGTCTCTTCACTTCCCAAATAGTTCAGCCTTTCCCTGCCAGACATGGAGCCATCAGGCAAGCAGCACACCAGGAATGAGGGTCTGCTCAGTCCAGGTAGCAGCTGAGTTTTCTGTGCCGGGTTTCAGCCACACTGTCCTTCCTGACCAGTCCTTGACTGCAGCAATCCCAACTCCAGGAATTTGTCCTATGGAGAGTTGCTGTCGGTCAAGACTGTAATGTCTTTGTTTTGTGTTGTTTTTCTTGTTCCAGTACTGAGACTGAACCCACCAGGACTGCCTCACACTGAGCTGCATCCCCAGCCCTTCTTTTTTTTTTTTTTCTTGGAGACAATCCTGCGTCAGCTTCCCAGAATACTGGAATTACAGGCATGCACCATCATGCCTTGGATTAAGACTGAGGCTTTAAAAATAATGATCAGGGCCGGTGAGATGGCTCAGCGGCATAAGCGCCTGCCTTGCAAGCGCAAGGGCCCGAGTTCGACTCCCGGATCCCACATACAAAAAAGGGGCCGGTGATATCGCTCAGCGGCACGGGTGCTTGTTGGCACGCGAGGTCCTGAGGTCGAGCCCCCGGTACCCACAAAAAAAAATAAATAAATAAATAATGATCAGAGATTTGTTTTTTAAATGATGGTGAATGTAAAATTACCCCCACCCATGCTAGCATAGGGAAGTTTAGTGACATTAATTTCTATCCTTTGCTTAGACTAATTTAACATGAAGATAGACTCAAACACAAGGCGTTGTCATTGTGACTGAAAAGGATGCACCTCCCTGGACTAAACCACAGGAAGGCACTTGTTCTCATTCACCTGAGATGCAGCTTCATGAGAGCTTCTGCATGCTGGCTCCTTAACCTGGACTTGCGCAGGAAGATCGCTGAGTGCAGTGCATTCTTAGCAGTGTCGCTGGACAGGGTCCCGGATGGTCCCCATAGTAGAGACAGGGAGCCCTGTTCACCCCACCCACAGGGTAGGTCTCAGGTTCTCTGACTTCCATCGTAGAAAAAGAATTTCCAGGATGCGTCAGTAGGAGGCACATAAAGGAATGTATTGGGCAGAATTGTACAAGTGCACACTCAAAGAAATAGAATGTGAGCCCTTAAAAAGGGAGAGAAGGATACTTACCACCTTGAGCTGGGTATATGTATGGGGGGTTGAAGGTAAAAATCTGTAGAACTTGTGAATCTGGACAGAGGGGATTCAATGTACAGATGGACAGCTCTTTCCGCAGGGGAAGGGTAATGGCCCATTCATGGGGGACATCCATCAGTAGTTACCACGGGTGACGGAGCTGTAACCCATCCAAAAGGGACAAGCCCATTTTACAGGTGAAAAAGGATGGTCACTTCACCTGGTTGTGTTTTTAAGGACCTTAAGAATTTTTGACCATCTTTGCTCCTGAACTTGCAGTTTGTATCAAAAGTGCAATTTAAAAATTGATTTTTCTTGTCTTTATCTTATTTTTCCTGTCAGCAGGAGGGGCAAGGGGCCTAGGAGACAGCAGTGTGGAGTTTACTATCTCCAGGAAATGATTGTTGACTGTAGGTGAGAATACTAATTCTTATTTTTATTTATTTTTTTTTTTGTGGGTACCGGGAGTCGACCTCAGGACCTCGCGTGCCAGCAGGCGCCCGTGCCGCTGAGCAATATCACCGGCCCTTTTTTCGTATGTGGGTTCCGGGAGTCGAACTCAGGCCCTCGCGCTTGCCAGGCAGGCATTTACGCCGCTGAGCCATCTCACCGGCCCGAGAATACTAATTCTTACAAACTGTGAAATCCAAATTTAAGTCATCAGACTGATGAGGTTTTAGAAGTGACAGATATTGGGCTGTTAATAAGGTTGGTACAACCTGGTTTTTATTTATGTGCTGTGTAACAGTTAGCAGCAGTGTTTTATTGAAGCCAGCACGTTCTTGCTGGTAATGTAAGTGTTACCTAGTAAGTGCAGTCAGGCCTGCTTGGTCTGACTGTCTCACTGCTCTGAACTTCCCGCAGACAAGCTTTCAAGGCTTAAAACTGATGTGTAAACTGGGCGGAAATAACCTGTCAAGACCAAATGAAGCCCTACCCTGTGTTTCCAGCATCTGCTGCTGTTTCCTGGGTACTGATCTCTCTGCCTGACAAAGCCCTGAGTGTCCTGCCCAGCAGGGACTGACCCAGTAAACATAGTTGAAAGAGGAGGTTGGGTTTTTCATTTGTTTGCTGCCCAGTTGACTCTTTTAGTCAGTGTCCTTGAAAAGGCTTTGTCTTCTTGTTTATTTTTAAAAAAAACCTGATTTGCATGTTTTCATGACTTGAGTGCAGCCTGTTGAGCTTCATTGACTCAAAAGTTACTCAGGCCCTGGGGAAGTATTCCACTTCCTGACCCTGTGCAGTTTCTTCACGTTGCTGAGAAGACCTCCAAGTAAGGGCCCAGGCAGGAACAATCTCAACTATTAGGAATTAACTTTCCCAAGCCTATAGCACTTTTAAATAAACAAAAACCTAAAGTAGAATTGACCCATGGATGGAATTCACTTCCTTTTTGAAACAATACATAATTAATCTCACATCAGTTAACATATAAATGACCACCTTGAGCAAAATGCTAAGCCTAGTGTAATCGAAAAAAACCGAAGTTTCCTGCCTTTAAGGAACTTAGTGCACTAGTTGGTAACTAAGACATTTGGGAGAAAAGTCGGAAGCTCAGAGGCATTGGTAGATCAGGAGCCTGCTAAGTTCTAAAATCAGCAGCAGCAAGGAGGGGACAGGAGGGGACCAAAGGCTGTGAGGAGGACGTGCCCCTGGTAGGACCATCAAGGAAGAACCATGCTGAAGACAAGAACAAATTTAAGAAAGAATGGGGTGGGAAATATCTGGAAAGAGGCAATTTTAACTTAAGCACAATTGTGTGTTTTGCAACAAAAAACAGTGGGTAGGGTGCATAGAGGCATACACTATAATCTTTTCAGCACTAAGCTGGAGTCCCTGAAACAACCACCCACCACTTTGTCCTGTGCTGTGTACAAAAGTCCCTGACCAGGAAGAGCCAAGGTCGAAGTGTGGCTCAACTCTAGCCCACACTCGGCTTCCTTTGCACCTTGATGCTGGTCTGTTTGTGCCCAGAGCAAGGGACACCTTGCTTCTGCCAGGCTGTGTATCAGGACTACTTCCAAACAGAGGGACTCCTTTTCTGAGTGGCTCCTAGCCAGAGCGGCTCTTTCTACACAGGACAGCTATGGCTCTGCCTCTACATCTAATCTGAACCTGCATAAGATTTGGTAAATGTTTAAATAAAAACTGAGATGAATTATTGAAGTTTCACACACAGTTATTCTCCCTACTTAAAGGGGGTTTCTCAAAGTGGATTTATGCCCAGCCTTTTTGCAAACTAGGAGTGATGTATTTGTCCTCAAGGGTAGAGAGAAAAGACAAAAATATAGTCTAAGGCTACTTAACTGTTCTAAAACACTTTGAGAACACTTTTAATTGTTCTAAAACAATTAATTGATGCTAAGATTAAGTAAAGTTCAATAATTTTTTAAAACCAAAACAGTGTTCTTATAATAATATCTCAAGGGGCCGGTGAGATGGCTCAGCGGCATAAGCGCCTGCCCGGCAAGCGCGAGGGCCCGAGTTCAACTCCCGAAACCCACATACGAAAAAGGGGCCGGTGATATTGCTCAGCGGCACAGGCGCCTGTTGGCGCGCGAGGTCCTGAGGTCGACCCCCCGGTACCCACAAAAAAAAAAATCTCAAGGCCTCCATGTACCTTATGTCACATAATGCAGTGCAGTAATGGACTAAGCCCTTCTAATATGCTTAACCCTAACTGAGGTAGGGCAGGTCTCTGTCCTCCAGTATCTGCCTACCTAGGAGAAGACAAACGCTAACTACAAAATGAGAGCACCAGGCCTGCTTAGGGATTAGTATTCACTGGTCATCTTTGTCAAATGTGCCTGGTCTTGATTTTGACACTAGGATAGGACTGGTAGTATGGTCTGCAGTATTCATATGCTGTGAAAAGTGGTAAGTAAGCAACCATAAAACCAAAACCAACCAGTAACATTTAGAGCCTGTGTGGTCGTATGCAGGTGAAAAGACCACATAGGTCATAAATTAGGATTAAAATTAGCAAATCTGTGGTAACAGTACCATCTTATTTTGTCATACTTTATGCTTAGCTACCAATGAATTCTCACATCCTCAGAAATATGTCTTGTGTTCTTTGCTGCACACACCGACATCCAAAAAGATCTGATCATGGATTGTACCTTGTCTTCTCCCTTCAACATTCCTTTTCTTTTGCTTTCCACACTGAAAACTGTCCCTGGATGGTCTTCAAACTACTTACTGATCTCAGTAAGGAGCTTGCTTCTGCATCTACCATAGTGCATTTATTAGTGGTTCAATGCCTAAACTCTCTTGATTTATCTTCCCCTTAACTCCTTGCCATGCTGTCTTTTACCCAGGTCAGACCTAGTTTTTCCAAAGTCTGTTGATCATGAGTATATACCATCACTATCCCAGACCCTGGTGTGGTGTAGTGTAAAGATGCTTAAGATTCCTACCCCATCCTGGAACTGTCACAATGAAGAGCTAATAAATGGTTGAATAAGTGGTTGAGAAGATGGATAGGGAGAGGGAGGGAGAGGGAGAGTTTATATACAGAAACACCTTACTAACGGACAGAACCAAGTTGGAAGCCCAGCCAAAATAGATGCTAGGGTTGAAGGGGGGAGGGTAGGGGAATGGGGGAAAAGGAAAAAAGAAAAAGAAAAAAACACGTTATATCACATACAGGTACAAAATCTCTGTGATAAATGTGATCATTATGTATATCTAAAATGTGCCAATAAAATCTGATTAAAAAAAAATAGATGTAGCTCTGTAAACTTGCGCAAGATGCTCAGTGAGAGCCTTAGGTTTTTCATCCGTAAAATGAAAGTAATGATCCCTACCTAGAGACTGTAAATCGCTTAGGAAACCGCATGGTTAAAACAACAACCCAAAGTGGGACCTTGGTCGGCTACAACAAAAGGTGATAAGTGACCTAGAGAAGTGCAAACAAAAGGAGGAGTTTCCCAGCACCTGTGGCCGGTCTGCCACTGGGGTGTGTGTGTGTGTGTGTGCGCGTGTGGGTGTGTGCTTGCTCAGCGCATGTGCACAGAGGCCCACCCAGCCTTCAGGTGATCTTGTGTCTCCGGGTGATCTGGCATACACCTAAACCAGGCAGAGCGGAGCCACACGGGGCCACAGGCACCAGCTGGGAGCTGAGCAAGTCCCTGCTCGGTCAGACGTTACAGAGAAGCAGGTGTGATCAGCAGCTACTGCCCTTGAGGCTCCATCCAGTGGAGCGGAGTTAGAATGGAGATTGGGAAGGGTCGCAGCTGTCAAAGTCGATGAACCTGTCAGTGGGGCCCGAAGATCATTCCTCCCTTGGAAAGGCGAGGTTGTATCACTTCACCGTTTTTCCTCCCGCCTCCCTCTGGATGTCTAAGGTGAAGCGCTTTACTCTGTTCTCTAGCTCCGAGGCTGAGAATGGTGTGGACGAGAAAAAGAAGGTCTGCAGGTCACCAGCAGCCCAATCCCCTACCCCGTCCACGGAGGCTGAGTCCCCGGACCAGAAGAGAAGCATTTGCCTGCGGTGAGTCTTTGCTTGTCTCTTTGTTACGCGGTTATGGGAAGTGCTAGCATTTCTAGTTTTACAGTTGTTGTTAAGGGTGAGACTCAGCCCTACAACTGAGGCACCAGGGCTTGCCTTCCTCTCCCTGGCAGCTGCTCTTTCTCCTCCTGCCCCAGGCTTCTGCAGAATGGCGCCCCTTTCTGAAAGCGCTGATTCTACTGAGATGAGGGCCACTCTCGGGTGTAGATTAGGAAGCCTTGGCAAGGCTGGACAGCTTGAAGAGTGCTCAGCCCCTGGATGTGCCCACCTGGCCTGCTTTCCCGGGGGCCGCAGAGAACAGCGGATGAGAACCCATCCCAGGAATCGGGGAGGGCGTTGCATCCTGTGACTAGGAAGCCTGGTTTGGTTGTGGACCAGCAGAGAAGTAATTTGAGATGTGCAACTATAGTCCCATCACTCTTAGAAGCACCAGCTACCAAGCAAGGTCTTAAAGTTGCTTTTTAGCCCTTAAAAGAGAGGAACAAAACTAATGGTGAGTGATGGGTAAAGGGGGGGGGTGATTTATTTTGGTTTTTTACAGTATTGAAGCTTGAGCCTAAGGCTTTGGACATGGTAGGCAGTGCTGTACCCCTGAGCTACATCCCCTACCCTAAGTGTGGCTTTTTATCTGTACTGAAGAGTGGTTGCTCTCCTTGCCTATTATTAGAACTTAGAACTGCTACTTTCTCCCTCCTTTGGCCTCTGCTGAGAGACAGCTAACGAATTCATGCTTTTCACTTTTTTCCTGGCTCCCCAGCCCATATTTTCTCTCCAAGTCTGTATTTCATTCAGGACCAAATGTTAGTCTTAGCTCTTCCCCCAAATTTCCCTCCTTAGACTCCAATTCCCAATTATCCATCAGTCTTTTTGGATGCCTGTTGTGGCATCTTGCTTTTTGCCATTTTTTCTATAGTAGTTTTTCATTAGAGAATCCTGCCTCATTCACCAAATGAGTTTCTCCAGAGGGCACAAAATGAGTTCTTTCGTGTATCTTTCACCACCGTTGACTGTCTATAGCAGTCACCTTGCAAACAAGGTTTTACCCCATGTTCCCCATGTTTCTTAAGAGAACTGCACACACATCAGCAGTACATGCGTACCACTGTGTGGGCATGTACCTTGTGCCATCAGAGAGGCCCCTGCACTGGATTAATGCTCCGTTCACACTGTCTAGGAATTCTTCGTAATTTAGTGTAAGGGACCCCATGCTTTCATTTTGCACTGGGCTCCAGTCTTGCTCATAGGCACTTGTAGGAAGTGAGAGACCCAAAGAAGTCACCACCGTGTAAGGAGGTCAGGAACCGCGTGTCTGAGATTGTCAAACAGAGCTGCCCTACTTGCTGCATTTGCCCGCAATCCATAGCTCTTCAAAAGAGCTGACCATTTCGTTGGCAGTTCCATTAACAATTGAATCAGTAGAGGCGATACATTCAAATTAGTATTAGTATGAATAAAATGGAATTTGGCATTTGTAAAAATAATTTTATTCTCAAGTAGAACATAAATGTTTACTCATAGTTTCCAAAACAGTAATCTGTAGAATTCCTAGGGAATTTTTATCTGTGAATAGGTTTAAGGCCTATAGCTGAAATCAAATCCATTTGCCCTAAATTGCTGAAAAGACTTTACCTATGACTTGGTATTGTGTCATGGAATGTTGGAAGGAACCTAGGACATGATGTGGTCCATCACAGCAGAGAAAACCAATGCCTAATATCTTTCTAAGGGTTGGTCATTTATGCCCCTCCACCGCACCTGAATGACATCAGATTCTTCCTAAATCTCTTGAACTAAATCCAGAGCCTTGTTTTAAGGGATAATAATATAGAATCATAGATTTTATGGGTACCATTTCCCTAATGCAGGTACACAGTTATGAAACTTGTTCACATATGTATTACTTCTGGAAATCACACATACATTCCACTTTGAAATGACTGGTTTGGGCTGTAGGGTTGAAGAGATGTGCAAATTCACAAACCTGCTTCAGTGGAGAGCCAGACCATAATCGCCTTAGAGGAAATTCTGGAGCTCTGACCTCTGCCCTTAAAGGATAAGGAAGACTTGAACTTAAAGGTGCTCCTTCCTTCCTTCCTTCTTTTCTTTTCTTTCTTTTTTTCTTCTATCCTTCCTTCCTTTCTTTTTTCCTTCTTCTGATTTCACTTTTATTGTTTTCCCAACCTTGTCTCTCTTTTCCTCATACCCAATTCCTTGCTCATCCTGTTAGGCCCTGTGTATTAAACCCACACTGTTCTGTTGGTCTCCTCTTCTCTTGCCTCTTAGACTTACTGTCTCCATTCCTTCTCCTTACTCCAATGATAGGTATTGCTAAATCATGCATTGCCTGTTTAGAAGGTGTTTGATGCCTGTGCACACAGGCTTCCCAAGAATAAAGACTGCCCGGTGTCCCCAAAGCATTTAACACAGCGCCTCACTCAATTCAATTAATACTTGTTAAATACTAGTGGGTTCTGAAACAAAAATATTCTTTGATTGGACTACAGTTATAATTTAGAAATTTGCCTCAACCAGACCTCTTTATAAAGATTTAAATACTTTTTAAATAACACTTTTAAATAATATAATTATTTTCCCATCTCAGTTGCCACTCTGCAGTTCATTAGTTTTCAGATGTCATTCCAGCCCCTACCATATGTGCTGTGTAAATGCTCTTAGAGTATCATTAATGATTATCTAGAAGAGAAAAACAAATATCAGATTTTCTCGTGACTTGATATAATAATTGAGTTTTATTACAATAATGATTAGCATAAGCAATTCATCTTACAGTCTCCCTGGATTTTATTTCCCTAGATCAAAATCCAGTTTCGATGGTACCTCTTTAGCAGGTGACAAGAACTGTAAAACAGAAAGCAAAAATGACCCTAAGACCAACAGGAAAAAGTCTTCGTCTTCCAGCCAGGTAACAGGAATGGAATGTGTGTTGTCTCAGAGAGTAACAAGTATTGGAGCACTGGAAAGAAAAAACCGAAGCACGCAGCTTCCTGCTGGTCAGGGCTGACATAGGCGTTAAGTTTATAGAATTTAGAAGGTGAGACAGGCAGCAGTTTCTCTGGCCAGTGTTTCGTCGATATTAGTATCCATGGCTGACCTCTCAGCACCTGTTGCTGGGCAGTTAATGCCATGCCATGGCCTCTGATTGTGATGAATATTCAGAAAGCAGAGCCTGCTGCAGTCGTGGACTTGTCTAATTAGCAGGAAGGGAGGTAGATGTCCTTGTATTAAAATGACAGAGTCTGATAAGAAACCAGCTTGAGAAGGAAGACCTTTGAGCAGAGTCACAATCCTTCAGAAGTAGTTTTATTTCGGCAAAGCCCAGTTTTGTCATAGAGTACAATGTATTTACTGGGGCTGGGAGCATGGAGATTTTGGTTTTAGTTGTGAGAATTGAACTCAAAGCCTCTTGCATGCTAAGGACATATTCTACCTCTGAGGTACACCTCTACATAACCCGAGGTTTTCCACTATTGTCATTACTTTTTTTTTTTTTTTTTTTTTTTTTGGGTACTGGGGGTGGACCTCAGGACCTCGCGCGCCAGCAGGCGCCCATGCTGCTGAGCGGTATCACCGGCCCTTTCTTCATATGTGGGTTCCAGGAGTCGAACTCAGGCCCTCGCGCTTGCCAGGCAGGCACTTACGCCACTGAGCCATCTCACCGGCCCTGTCGTTACTTTTTGACACATTACCCCTTCATACTTGAATACCTATCGACCAAGAACTAAAATAAGTAAATATGTAAAAACTGGTGGAACACCCATGAAATTTAACTAAATATCAAATTATTTGAAGTTCCAAAGTTATGCTAGTAAAAAATTTCCTTTGTGAAAGTTTTTGTTGTTTCCTTCTCCAAGAATCAATCGAGTCAGGCATTTATTTGTTGTATCAATTTTAATTTAGGTCAATCCACTACCTTTTTGGGGGGGGCTTTTATTACAGCGAGATTTTTGAAGAGTCCATAGCATAGGATAGTTTAAATCAGGTGTGTAACCAGTGCCCATAGCCATTAAAAATCTCAGCGAAGACCCACTGAAAACATAGCTTCCTTCAAGGTCCCTTTCTGGGTACCAGATCTACTCCTAGGAGCAGCATGAGGTAAAATACCTTAACAAGGTGTTTATGAAACAGATTTGTAGGGACTATCTATCATTTTGATGACCAAATCTGCAACTTTTTTTTTTTAATAGCAGTTATGGGACCAGTTTTGCCATAGAGACCATTCCTGTTTGGATAATAAGCCATCAAGGGCCTATGCACGTGTCTGTCTGTTTCTCCTTTCAGACTTCTCCTTTGAAAGCATCCTAGGAGGCCGAGGAATCCTGCAGAGGAAGGACCTAGCTCTGCCCCTTAGTAGCTGTGTGATAGGGGCCGTGTGACTCAGTATTCCCAACACAGTGTCCCACCCCTAGAATGGGACACCAGGTTCTCAGTAGGATGATGTTGTGAAAGCATTTTGCAAACTAAATTGCTGGCTACCCATTATTGTCGCAGAGACAAATGCCTTGAAAATGAAGCAGTTTGTAACATTTAGGCCTTCTGCTACCCTGGGAGTTAAGTCTCTTGTATCAGATCTTCCTCATCTCTTTCTGTCATCTTGTCACTGCTTAAGCAAATGCCTTCACAGCATCACAGTAGTGACCACACATCATCCCAGGCAGTGGGTTCTTTAGATGTGTTGTCTCGCAGAAGCCTGTGGCATCCCTCCTGGCAGGTTATATTTTTGCCCACTGGCAAATTGAGGCGCAGACACGTTACGTTGTCAGGCCCTTGACACACACCAAGGAAGATGTAGAGCCAGGAGAACTAATTCAGGTGTATTTGAGTATGAAGCCTTGAACCCCGTGCTCTTCTGCGAGTACACACTTGTATCTGTAGTGCCCTGTGATCCAGTGCCTTCGCCAGTTAGAATCGTCAGCATTTTCTCTCATTTCTTATCAGGAATATCCTTGTCCTGCTCTGTTATTTCAGCTGACCACCAGCGACACCCTGTACACACCCAGCAAGGCATTAAGTGTATATGAAAATGAAATCTCTGTACCCAAAGAAATCTCTGTACCCCAAGAAATCTCTGTACCCCTTTGTTCTCCTGTGTCTCAGTGAAGGATTGTGTTGGGGACTTAGAAGATCAGAGAGAATGAATTCGTAAAGATAGTGTGAAGGGAGGGAAGATGTGTTATTTAATTTAAATTGGAGTTACAATTTGTGATGTTCCTCAGAAAGGTATAACGATGTCTGTGTTCTGTCCTCCTTGTAGTTTAAAGCAAACATGCACTTTCACAAGTTGTTTCTTGATGTCCCAACTGAGGAACCACTGAGGCAAAGTAAGTTCTGACCTGTTTGACTTTCTAAGTTGTGTTTGAAAGTTACTCGTCAGTTTGGGGGGAGGGAGGGCATGTTCTGGGGACCCAGTTCCCAAGGGGAGTGAGTTTCTGAGGGGAATAGATCATGTGGTAATAATGGGGGCTGCAGTCATCCTTCACCAAGCACTTCGAGAGACAAGAGTGTAACTGAGAAACTGAATCTCCTCACATGATGTGGACTCATCTGGGCATGGTCCAGAATGATCTCTTTGCCTTTTGTATTTATGGCTGAAATGCATAAGGTTGAATCATCCCGAGGGTTAGAATAACAAGCGTGGGGCAAGGAAGGCCTGATAGAAAAAGGCTAAAGGGAAACCCAGGTCTAAGTGGAGAGCTGTGTTCAACGCCTGTGCTACGCAGGACATGGTGTTCACACCTAAACTCTCCCCACAGGCCGGGGCAGCGTGTGCCTCGTGGTGGGGCCTGAGCTCACTTCCTGCCTCTCTCAGGGCACAGAGGTCAGGGCAGTGCTGGATTCCTGCTGTGGCCTGAGTTCACTTCCTGCCTCTCTCAGGGCACAGAGGTCAGGACAGTGCTGGATTCCTGCTGTGGCCTGAGTTCACTTCCTGCCTCTCTCAGGGCACAGAGGTCAGGGCAGTGCTGGATTCCTGCTGTGGTCTAGGCGGGGGGTGTAGTTGTGTGCGCTTTCCTCGTGAGACAGTGTGGTTCCTTAGTGAGTCCCGAGTGAGGCTCCCAGGAAGGAGGGACCGGAAGTGCTGACGCTCACACGTGAGTAACATGGCTTCCTAAACAGAGGAGTTTTTTGAAGTATCTTTCTTGGTTTCCAGTGTATAATGGTTGACTTGCCTTCCAGTCTTGATTCTGTATGACTTTAAATTGAAAAACTATAGGGACAGCGGTTTTAGCCCACTAAAGTAATTGAAAAGGGGGTGTTAGAGTTTGGGAGCGCGAGTGTATCATCCCTGTCCCAGTCACCAAAACATAAACACAATTTTTATTTTAAATAAATGTTATTCTAGTGGAATTCTGAGTGATGTCATTACATCTCCCTGCATTCTCCCAGGCTTTACCTGTGCTCTACAGAAAGAAATACTGTACCAAGGAAAGCTCTTTGTATCAGAAAACTGGATTTGTTTTCATTCCAAGGTCTTTGGGAAAGACACTAAGGTGGGTATGATGTTTACAGAGGAAAGCTAGTCCTGTACTTTTTGTATATTGCAGTATAAATTATTTTAAATTTAGCTTATTCGTATCATGATTATGCCTTTATATACCAAGTTTCTTTTGTGATAGCACCAAATACTACGGATTCTAAATGCCTCCAGATAACACTGACTTCCCTTTCTCCCTAATTACTACTTTCACTCATTTCCTTAAACCAGTACACATTCTGCCTCCCCATCCCATGCCCTGAATCCCTTTTACCCAAATGTCACCAGAGACACTCCAGAGTTGCTCATGGGGGGAGAGCGCCATACCTTGTATTGAAGGCATTCATTAAAACCAAAAGTTTTTAAAAGAAATATCAAATTTTTGCAACATGTTCATATCTGTTATCAGAGAGATGTAAGACAACTGACCTATGAATAAACTGCTTACCCTCATTAGCACAAATGAGCAGGAATTGGAGCGCTTAATGTCTCCTCGGAGAGCCACACAGGCGCAACCCCAAGTGTGCACTGACCCGGCTTTGTATGGGACAGATGCATCTCTTCATTGTTCTCAGACACAGATTCGGGGGCAAAGGGTGCAGGACAGCCTGTGTGTCAATGAGAATCGCCTGAGGCAGCAGCAGTTTGCCCAAGGCACTGACTTCTAAAATTGTGGTGTAGGAAGGGAAAAGATAGTCCCATCCTGCTTACAGTCTTGCCTTTGAGTTTATTGGGACATCAGAGTAAGTCAGAGAGATGCCTTTTCAGGTTTGTATGACTTCAGTGAGTTTTCAGTCATTCGACTCATAATTATGAATTGGCTTTTATACTCATAAAAGCTGATTAGAAAGTCTTTGTTTTGAGCAGATATACTTCATTTAAATATTCTCCCTAAAGGCATTAGCAATCATATAAAAGACCACTCAACAAATACAATGGAAATTCTTCATTTTGTTGGTATTAAGACTATAAAGTAGCATACTATTCTTTGACTTAGGTTGTTATTCTTGTATTGTTTATTGTATATAGTTGTTATAAACATTTTGATTCAAGGTGTTATTTAAATCAGTATAATGTAAAGCAATATTAAGTAGTATTCCACCATACCTCTGTATTTCTGGATTATAAGAACTTTTTCATAGAGGAGGGAGGGGGGTTCAGTAGTGTTGATTAATGTGAAAAGATAGTTCTCAGAGAGTCAGAGTCAGCTTCTCTGAGAAGACCAACACCAGTGGGGTTGAAGACGTTTTGTGAACAAAGAAATACTCATTTTTAAGAGATGGAAAAAAAAAAAAAAAAAGAGATGGAGGAATTCATAAAAGCAGTGAGTGCAGTTTCAAACTAATATGAGTCTAGTTTTTTTTAAATACTACTTCTACCTAAAAGGGAACTGACAAAAAGGAGCCAAAAGGAGCGACCTTAGTTTTTTTAAAGATATGGACACACTGGGATTGCTTTTGCATATGCTGTGTCTTATCTATAGAAGCAGGAGATGGAAAATTAGAAGGGCATGGGAATAAGACCCATGTCAGTGACTTGTGTGTTTCTTTCCCTCTAAAGATGGTATCAAAAGAAACCTGGGCTTCAGAGATGGGGCAGAGTCTCCTCCCTGTCAACAGACCTCCATCCAACACGATCATTGTAAAGGGAAGGCACCCAAACAGTGTGTTTGCTCTAGAAGGAAGAACTTTCTAAGCACTCTGGTCTGAAGAAATATTAATAAGGTGTAGCCTCACTTAAATCAGGGCCCTTTAATCAGCCTATTCAGATGCTGGCAAAATTAACGTGTGTGTCCCATCCCATCTAGTCTCACTGAAGAGTCATTTCATTTTCATTTCACAAATATCTGGTTGTAACTTTTGAACTCATGAAGCAGCTGATTGCACACTAAGGTTCTTCCATGCCCTGGCAAAACCTAAGTTTATAGCACCTTGTCACTGTGTGTTTATGTTGCTACTTAGAAACAAAATTAGACCCATCAGTTACCTGAGTATATATTAAATTCTCTTTTTTTCCAAAGTTATCCTGACTTAAAAATTTAGGATTATCTCCTGCCATAGAAAATTTTTGTTGAGTAGAGTTCTTTGGCAAAGTAACTTTTAGAAAATGTCTAGTTTCATTTAGTCCCTCATTCTTCCATAGTCTTCTGCCTGAAACTTAGCAGGGCAGTAAATTACTCCACCTGAGGAGCCTATGTGTAAGTGCAGATATTCAAAATTAGAAGCTCGTTCCCTTTCCGTCAAGCTGGCATTACCACTTCTTCTCACTTGTTGAACTCTTTAGGAATACTGTATGTAAAGCATTTTTATGAACTAGACATTCAAGTGTGTGTACCCATGGAAGGAGACAGGTCTTTTCTTTTTCCATGTCTGAGTGTGACTTTATTTTCAGGGATCAAAGTATATGAGTTTTCTTTCAAACCTATCCTAGTTGAAAGAATATAACAAATATTAGGAATGTCTGCTATTCTTTGTGCCATCTGATATATTTTTAACTTTTTATATGTATGACTGTTAGCAAGTCACGTATCTAAATTCTAAATAAATTTCATTATCTCTTAAAGTAGCAATTTTATAGGATCATCTCAAATAACATTATTATCTAATAAATATTAATAATGATAGCTTCTATAGTTATTACTTTTTTTTTTTTTGTGGGTACCGGGGGGTCGACCTCAGGACCTCGCGCGCCAGCAGGCGCCCGTGCGGCTGAGCGATATCACTGGTCCCTTTTTTCGTATGTGGGATCCGGGAGTCGAACTTGGGCCCTCGCGCTTGCCGGCCAGGCACTTAAGCCGCTGAGCTATCTCACCAGCCCGTTACTGTTTTTATTAGAAGCAGAATAAACTTAGAGGTTTTTTTCCAACCCACCTTGATTTCATGAGTCAAAGGAGGAAACTGATGAAATTCTTATTTGGTACTGGACGTTTTTTATGTATTAGTCAAGACTGTCTCTTACATATCAGTCAGGAAAGAGAGGCCCAGAATGGGTAACTCGCATTAGCGTAGGCCACGCGGATAGTAACAGAGCCGACTCCACATCTAAGACTTCTGCCCACTGAGCGCTCTCCTGCACCAGTGCTTCCTAGCATTCCTGCACGCACCTGCACCCAACCCAGAGGAGAGAGGTTTGTGGAGACCACAGGCTTGAAACTTCTGCAGAGTTTGGGCTCTAATAAATGACAGTGAATGTAAATTCTCCACTCTGTTCACGTGTCTAAAGAGAGTGGCTCCCACCAAGACCCTCACTAGAAGTGATGATCCCGGTTACCATCTGGCGTTTTGACCGCCGGTTTAAAGAGCTCAGGGACACCATTTATGCCACTCGTCGAGATTCACTTTTCTTCATGAAGGCTTGAAAGCTTGTTGCTGGTGTCAATTGCTTTATATATTATTTTCTTTTTTTCCTGTTACATGTAGCTTTGAAGCACTGCTCTGTGAAGTCTAAACCAGTGTTAACTTCCTGATTGTGTTTCAGATCTCTATTCCGGCTTTTTCGGTAACCCTAATAAAGAAAACCAAAACTGCTCTTTTGGTGCCAAATGCACTGATTATAGCGACAGTCACTGACAGGGTGAGTACACTGCAGGCCAGGGCACCTTTGCTTTGTTCTCACGCCCCGGGCTCTGTTGCCTTTCGAGTTTCTTGCCAAAGACTAAGACCCTGAACTGTAAATACCATCTTCTCCCATGGTGAGGCAGAGATGTTAGAAGACTAGCTTTTAAAATTACAGCCTAGAGACATGCACGTAACACGGTTTCCCTTACAAGATGATTTATTCTAATATAATTGTTGCCAGTTTTGAATTTCCTGCTGATTTAATTATACTTGCCTGGCCAAGGTCAAAAAAATAAAATTCTTTCCTAACTTCCTTTCCCTGACATCTGTTCGTTCAGGTTACATGGATATATTCAGTTATTTTAATATCACTTTTTTGAAAAGTGCCAGATGTGTTAGCACACACCTGTAATCCCAGCACTTGGGAGGCTGAGTCAGGAAAATTACAAGTTCAAGTCCAGCCTGGACTACATAGTGAGACACCCCCGTCCCCGAAAAAAAGATTAAAAAACAAGAACAGTAACAGCCTTGCTGACAGGGTGAAGCAGGATGATTCTGAGGACTCCTGAGGTGGAGGTGGCCGGCCTCCTCCTAACCGCAGCAGGTACCTCCCCAGAGCGTGCATGAAGCTCACATCTGCTCTGCAATTACAGCTTCAGGACCACTTCTGAGACCCACTTTGCTGCCAGATACCTGAACAACCTCTCCTCTATCCAGAAGTTGTAGAGCTATTGTTGACTATTGGGCTGTCCCAGATGTGTACAAACAGAGATATTTCCACTGAAAGTGGCGTTTATGGACGGGGTGTGTGGCTTAGTGATTGAGTACTTGCCTAGTGGGCCTGAAGCCCTGGGCCCTGGGCCCTGGGCCCAGTGCCCAGTCTCTAGCACTGCAAAAAACAGAAGGAAGGAGGGGTGTGGAGATGGGGGGAGTGAGGGAAGAAGGGAGGGAGGTCGGGAGAGAGAGGGAAAAAGGAAGAAAGAAAATCATTAATCTCAGAAGAAAGGGCGCAGAGTAGCTTGGTTGCTCATTTTTTGGTTGAAATCATTATTTAATCTTTTACCTACTATTTTTATGAAGACATAGAAACTATGTTCCATTTCTAACCATACTGGATAGCTTATAGAGAGAAGAGAGGGGATAGAAAGATAAAAGAGACTGTTGTGATAAGCTAAAAAAGTTAATACATGTATTTTGAGGTTCTTTTTTTAATATGAATAGCTAACAAGCATCAAGCACTTCTGCCAGGCACACATCAAGTACTCTCTTTTATATTTTCTCATTAAGTCCATACCACCACCCTATAATGAAAAAGTTCTTAAGCAGTGTCCCCAGAGTCACCCACTTAGTAAGTGTTAGAGCCAGAATTTCCAACTGGATCTAATGCCAGAACCAGCAGTGTTTGCCACTTTGGAATCTAGCAGTATTTATCTGGAAATTGTATAGCATTCTATCGGTGAACAAGAGGGAGCCAGCCTCTCAAACTTATGGAAAGGGGGTCTGAAAAGATTTCATGGCTCACATACATGGAGAAAGAGTGAATTTTTATATTTTCTGAATGTACTATTTATGGTAAAAAAATTCCTGATGTCATTTGTCTCCAACTTATTTGTCTGGCTTTTATTTTACCCTTTTCCCATAAGCATCCACTAGAAAATCTCCGTATTTGTACAAGGAGAGTCAGAAAGTAGCATGAAAAAGAACTAGACTGTTTGAGCCACTGGGAAGATGTAGTGCAAATCTAGGTCAAAAGAGAGAAAGCAGACCCGTGGGGATTGTTAAATACCTTTTAAAACAACAAAACTGGCTAAGGGAAAGACTTTATTTAAAGAGGATCTAGCAATATCACTAGTGTTTTCTTCATGTTTAAAACGAAAGTTTCTATCTTTTCAGGCAGCTATTTTAGACTTTTGAAACCTTCATGTTGCCCTGCATTTCCTTATTACTCTTAAATTGAGTTTGGGTCATATTGCTGTTGTAGGGAATGTACTGCTTTATTCCTGCAGTGAAATAAAAGTGGGACGGTTGGGTGAGAGGAGTGAGAATGGAGACCAGAGAGCGGTCTCTGTCAGTGGAAAGTGAAAAAACTAGATACAGATTTTTTTTAACTCGAAACTCTCACTTCTCGTCAGGTAGTATCTGTCATAATTTTTTTTTTCTTTTTCAGTACATATTTGTCTCTTTACTCTCCAGAGATTCAACTTACAAACTACTCAGATCTGTATGTGGACACTTAGAAGTGAGTGTGACATCCCAATCTTCAGTTCCTGCCTTTCTTTTGTATTTTTTATGGTTTTTTATGGTAGTTGATCTGGCTTTTTATGTTTTTCAATCGTTTCAGAATACAAGTGTTGGTAATAGTCCCAACCCGTCTTCTACTGAAAATTGTTTCAGGGCAGATCGCCCCTCATCTCTGCCCCTGGTAAGTTGCCCGTGTAACTCTCTGATCTAAATGCAGACGGGAATGGCCACGTTCCCTACTGCACTCTGCTCACACCATGACAGCGTGTGGGCGGATTTGGACCGGGGCGGGGGAGGGGGGATAACTGTCTCCCCAGAGGAGTGAACCATAGGAGGCCATAAGCTGTTTTCTAGTAATTGAAAGGTGTTCTACAAATGAAAAGAAACGTGATAATACTCTGATACGGTCAGTTACTAGTCACTGGAGGTACTCATGAGGTCTCACTTTATTTGCTCGTCTTTTATAAAGTATCATGGATCAAGCCCCGGGCTTCGTGCATGCTTGACAAGTGCTCTAGCACTGAGCTACATCCCCGGCCATCCATGCTGTTTTAAAAGTATTCACAGATCTCTTCGAGGAAGGGCACAAGTCACCCATAGATGTCTTCTGTGTTCAAGGTGCTCTACTAGTATGTGCTACAGGAGACCAGGAAAGATCAAAACTGATTCTCACCTTCCAAGATTTTACAGCTTGGAAAAGCAAATGAGACAAACTCAAAAATAACTAAAAAAAAGGAAAGAAAAAGAAAGAGCCAGACAAGGTGGTATACACCTATAATCTCAGCACTTCAAAAGCTGAGGCAGCAGGATCTTGAATTCGAGGCCAGCCTGGACTACATAGTGAGACCCCGTCACAACAAACCGAGAAAAGAAAGAAAGCTGTAAGGCCCGAGCGACAGGTAGAGATTGTTTAAACCCTTCAGGCTCTGTTGACCGAAAGGTAAATCTCCAGTGGGAGATTGCACAAGATCTGTGACTATAACAGAGCATAGTGTTTTCCCAAGAGAGTTCTAACCATAGCACTGATTATTCCTGAATCAGTTACATTAAGTGATTATTACAAAATTGATTATTGTTAAATGTGTCCCAGCATTTTCTACAGATCTTCATTTCAAAAAGTAGTGGAATTGAAAACATGTTCACACCTCTTGTACAAGAATGTTCATAGCAGTATTATTCATAGTAGCCAAAAAGTGTGTGTGTGTGTGTGTGTATGAGGTTCCTAACGTACTTCAGCTGATTAATGCATTTATTAGAATGTGACGTTTACATGTAATCGGATATTATTCAGCTGTAAGAAGGAAATGAAGTGCTGATACGTGCTACCGCATGAATGGACCTAAAACATGCTAAATGAAAGAAGCCAGACCCAAAGGGCCCTATATTGCATGACTTGTATTCTCAGCTGCTCCTGGGCTTATGGATTGGGTTTCCCTCTCAATAAACCATCATAAATTGAAAATGTCATAAGTTAAAAATGTATTTAAGGTACTTTACGTACTGAACCTCATAGTTTAACAACGCAGTACATCCTAGAGCACTAATTGTTCCCCGTCACGACCACACAGCTACCTGGGAGCCCCTGCTCTCAGCCACCACCCAGTGTCACAAGATGTCCTACAAGGGCATATTGCTAGCTCAGGAAAAGATCAAAATTCAAAATTTGCTATATGGGGCCGGTGAGATGGCTCAGCGGCGTAAGCGCCTGCCTGGCAAGTGCGAGGGCCCGAGTTTGACTCCCGGAACTCACATACGAAAAAAGGGGCCAGTGATATCGCTCAGCGGCACAGGTGTCTGCTGGCGCGCGAGGTCCTGAGGTCGACCCCCCAGTACCCACAAAAAAAAAAAAAATTGCTATATGGTTTCTACTATGTATTGCTTTCACACTATTACAGAGTTAAAAAATTATAAGTCAGACCCAACTGTCTACAAAACATTCCAAATAGGCAAACTCATACCCACAGAAAGCAGAGTAGTTGATAATAGGGAATGGGGTAAGGGAAAATAGGGAGTGACTGCTGTTGGGTACAGGGTTCTTTTGGAAATGATGGAAATGTTCTGGAATAAGATATTAGTGATGGGTGGACAACATTGTGAATATTCTAAAAACCACTAAATTGTCATGGATTTTATCTCAAGCTTTAAAGAATCTATCTTGTAAAATGTATTGGGAAGCAGTACATGATGTAATGAAACATATGATTTGGCATCCAGCAAACCTGGTTTCCAACCTGGGCTGCAGCCAGCTGAGTTGTGTCATCAGGCAAGCTCTTCCATCGCTCTTGGTTTCTTCAGCCACTGAGATGCCAGTGTCAGTTGTGGCTGTGGAGACTGAATACAGTCACGCGTGGAAGATCTGTGTACTGCTGATGCTCGGCAGGTGTCCAGTGAGTCAGGATGAAGTTGAAGAGATTCACGTTTTTCAATTTTGCATCCCCTATAAATTTTTTTTTTTTTTTTTTGTGGGTACCGGGGGGTCGACCTCAGGACCTCGCACACCAGCAGGTGCCCGTGCCGCTGAGCGATATCACCGGCCCCTTTTCTCGTATGTGGGATCTGGGAGTCGAACTCGGGCCCTCACACTTGCTAGGCAGGCGCTTATGCCGCTGAGCCATCTCACTGGCCCTCCCCTATAAATTCTTACATGAAATTGAAATGAATTTAGAGATGAGCAGAAGACAGGAAGTTCAAGGTGAAAGTTTGGTTATTTGCTTATAAGATGAATCTCTTTCATTTGGCAGCTAAGTTGTTAAAAGCTCAGCCTAATTATCCTTCCCTCAGGACATTTTAATGAGGTCACTTGTCTCTTTAGTTCTTAAGTACTTTGGAAGAGCCAGTAGAATACAAAGTAAAACATCTTTTTTCTCTTATCATCTTTATGTAATTTAAATGCAGTATCACTGACTATTCTGATCTAGTTGTAGGAAGAAAGAGAGGTGAAGCTTTGTTTTAATGGTCTGATCTACAAAACCATTTTCCTTTCCTGTTTCCAACACTTTTTTAAACTATAATTTAGGGATGCTTTCTCTTTGTCCACATATTCAAACTCATTTAGAGCTCCCTGCTTGTTTCTCTTTCGTATGTGTGCGCCACTTGGCTTCTCATGACAGAGTGCTAATGAGTCCACTGCAGGGTTACCTGGATGCTTTTCAGTCATCAGCATTCCAGTTTGCTTTTTTTTTCCTCCTGAACATTTGTTGTTTGAAAAAGTTGGCGACTGTTTGCGGACAGAATTCTAACTACCCAAGAGAACTCAGTTTCAGCAACCAGATATGTGGATCTGTTGGGAAAATCCCTGCAGTGTGGAGTAATCCATTTTTTCTGTATTTTATGGGTCAAGTCTAAGTTAGAGGACCAGGGGTTACAAAGGCCTGTCCAGTAAGGAAGAATTGGCCTCTCTTTTCTGCATTGTCTCCCTTCAGGATTTCAATGACGAGTTTTCAGATCTGGATGGAGTCGTTGGACAGAGAAGGCAAGATATGGAAGGATACAGCAGCTCTGGCTCCCAGACGCCAGAATCTGAGAACTCCCGAGGTCTGGGAAGCGTTCGTGCCTTGACTACAGTTTAATTCCCACACAACACCCCCACCCCACCCCCTTACAAACAAAAACCAACCTTGTGTTCCTAGTTAGGAGTTGAAGTAAATCTGGAAAACGAAAGCTCAAAGGAAAGGAATTGCCTATGTGGTAAAAATTCATTTGCTTGTAGACATTTAACAAATGTCTCTTCAACAGATGTAGCATTAGGGTGGTTGAGGAAGATCAACATGTAGTGTTTTCTTCCCTCTTATTTCAGTAACAGTATTAGTTACTATAGCTGAGCCAGGCATGGTGATACATGCCTGTAATCCCAGCACTTGGGAGGCTGAGGCAGGAGGATTGCTGCGAGTTCGAGACTAGCCTGTGCTACAAAGTGAGTTCAAGGCCAGCCTGAACTACATAGCAAGACCCTGTTCAAAAAGGAAAAAAAAAAAAAAAATACCATAGCTGAATACTTACGTGTTGGTGGGGTATCCTTATATCATTACTTATTTGCTTGAGATTGGATTTCAATCCAATCCACCTTGACCAATTTATGAGAAGATCCACTGATTTACTTGGTCATTATGTAGATTAAAGGATTGATTTGTGTTGTGGTTGGTCCTAATGTTTTTCCATGCATTGGAGAAAAAACTGACCCAGCCCCTTTGGCTTGTAGATTTCCACGTGACAGAATCCCAGACCGTTCTGAATGTCTCCAAGGCAGAGGTGAAACCTGCTCGGGCTGAGGCCCCTGTGAGCAGAGTGTCTGAAGGGAAAGCTAGGAGTCTCCCTGCACACGGTAAGAACAGGATTTTTTTTTGAAGAGGAAGGAATTTCTGTTCGTAACTTTTAAGATATCCCAGTGTTTCACTTAAGATTGCCTTTCATCTTTTCTTCCCTTCCTTCCTGTTGTAGGTCTTTGCATATTAGCTCTCACATATTCATTAAACAAGTAGTATCCAGTCTGGTGCTTTACTATGGGAGACAGGCAGGAGAATTAAGCTTCATGGAGATCACCTCATTATTCTGAATGCTTTGAGATTATGATCTAAAAATTGGTGACAAAACTCAAATTACTGAATTATTTCTTCATTTACTAATTATTCTAGTGACTAGTTACAAGTTAGACTAGCGTAAGAGCAGAGATGGTGATAATGTCACTCTCCATTGACTCCAACACAGTACTTGATGTAGCAAAGACTTGGCAGGAGGTACGTATTGAATAAACTGTGTTGGGAAGAATTGAAACTACTGGTTAAGATGACAACTGCATAGCTTCGGTTAATATGTCCTCTGATTTCTTTTACCTGAGAATGGTTGCCTATCTGAGGTACTCTTCCCTATTGGGATATTGCAACATGAAGAAAGTGTGCTGTGGTGTTAAACTCTTGCTTTTCCCAGCAGGTCAGTCAGAAGCAATTGGAATCTTGCATAAAGTCAAGTCTCAGAAATGTCCGACTCTCCCCCATATCCTTATATTCTATGCAGTTGTGTAAGTAAATATATTTACTGTACATGACATGAATGATTCAGTTGTCTAAAGGGATACTTTTCACATTGCCACGAGCCATTGTAAATCTCAAATGTTTCTAATGTGACTCAAATATACTCTGACAATTTGTTTCCTACTTTGATTTTTTTCTTTAGATACAGGTCATTTTTTATAATAATTATACCACATCCCTCAGAGGACTAAGTTCTGAGTGGATGTTATTAGTTGGAAAATTGTTCTGTAAATTATGGTTATTTTTGTCTTGAGACAGGGTCTTGCTAAGTAGTTCAGGCTGGCCTTGAATTCACTATATAGCCCTGGCTGGCCTCGAACTCACAGCGATCCTCCTGCCTCAGCCTCCTGAGTGCTGGGATTACAGGAGTATGCCACCACACCTGGCTGTTCTGTAAATTATGAAGCATCTTTTCTTGTTATACATTTTCCATCTCTTTGTTGTCCTGAGCAGAGAAGCCAAGATGTCTTCAAAATGTCACCCCCCCCCCCTGAAAACTGGGCACTGGCTGTTTGTTTTTTTTTTTAACCTTCCCATCACCTTCCTTCCATAGAGCAGGATATACCTGGTCTGGTTTCCAGAAAAAGCAAGGAATTTGTGAGTCACCAGAGGATGAGGCTGGGCCCTGTCTGCCCAAGTGCTCTATCAATGGGCCAGACCAGCAGGAAGAGCCTGGCCTAGAATCCAGCCTGGGTCTGGCCTAGAACCGTCCTATTATAATGGCTGTTATTTGTGAATTGAGGGACTTAGGCTACAGGATGTCAAGTCTTTTGTCTGGAAAGTTTTATGATAAGCATCCACCTGTTTTTCTTTTTCTCTTTCTTTTTGGAACTGGGAATCGAACTCAGGACCTTGCACTTGGCAGGTAGGTGCTGTGCCGCTGAGCTATATCCCCGGCCCATCACATCAGCCTGTTTTTCAAAAAGATCTTTTAAAATTCTCTCTTGCCAAGTTACTTTGGAAAATGCTTCAAACATATGAATGACATTGGCTCTGAGTTCACTGTGTTTTGAACATCAGATCCTGGCCGTGAACCTGTTGAAAGTGTCTCTCTGTCCCTTTCCAGTGTCTGTGCGCTCATCATTTCCACCTTCTACATGAGGTACAGAATCAACACTCTGGAGGAGCGGCTGGCCTCGCTCACGTCCGTCGTGGAGACCCACAGTGCTGAGTAAGAGAGTTCCCTACCATGCTGTCGTCCACTGCTCAGCTCAGCTTAATAATTGACCTAAGCTTAGCAGATGTTGAGAATACAATAGCTTGGTGTGAAACTTCCGGTTAGGTGTATATGAGGAAAGTAAAGAGGTTCCTAGAAATGAATGACCCAACCCTGTGGCTACAGTGTCACTGGAAATAAGGCAAGAAATACCTAATCGTACGTTACCTTGCTCTGCCATCCTAAGGTGCAGTTGTGACCTTGGCTGATTTTATTGAACTATATAAATTTATCTTTATAAAAATGGCAGTGAATCAGTTGATTCATCGAAAAGAAGCAATTCAATTAATTCAGCACAATTCATCATATATAATTCTTTATACTATTTACAGAACTTTTGACCACTATAAACTCATGTGACATTGACTATGTCTGTGAAGATTTTTATCAGTCACTCTTTTAACATGCCTGACCTCATTAAATCTATTCAGACACGATACCCTCTCCTTTAAACCCATTTACATGAGGATTTTTGACACACTGCCTAAAAAGTAAAATAAAATCATTATCTCATCTTGGCATACTTTTAGCTCCTTTTAAAACCTATATAGAATACCTACCTTATGCTAGAGCCTCTATCAGAATGGATACATACACGTACTAGTAGCAACACTTTTCCCTCATTATAGTTTTATCATGCCCTTATAACAGAGCTATTATTCCCATTTACAAATGAAGAAACAGACTCAGAAATAATTAAACTGGGCATGGTGACACATGCCTGTAATCCCAGCACTCAGAAGGCTGAAGCAGGAGGATCACCTCAAGTTTAAGCCCAGCCTGTCTGAACTACATAGCTAGACCATGTCTCAAAAAAAACAATTAGCTTAATGTCTCACAATTTGTAGTAAAACCAATATTCAAATTCGGTCTATATAACTGTAAAGACCGTGAGTTTCCCAGTCTGTCAGCGCTCTCAGAACTTGGTTTGCATCAGAATCAGCTGGAGGCTGTGCTAAGCGGACTGCAGGAGCCGTCCCAGAATTTCTGCTGTAACAGATGGGGCGGGGCATCCCGGGGGATGCTGATGTGCTGGTCAGGGGTCTGCACTCTGAGAACTACTGTTTTATACCACTCGGGCCTTTTTTACTTTCTGCCTAAATTACCTAAAGGCTCATTCTGTAGCTTACATGAATGCTGACATACAGGTTAATTTTGAACCATAAGTGTACGTTTGAAACAAGTAAAATCCAAAAACCTAATGAATAGTTTGGAACAGATTTATACCCTGCCCTCAGCGTCCCGTCTTTTTCAAATGTTGCTGCAGTCATAGTGAAGAGGCGAGTGCGGATTCCTGCAGATTGTTAGTTCTCTGTCACATGAGGAGGTGGTTCCTTTGTAGAAACATAACCTCTCACCGTGTTCCGGCGTAATTAACTTGGTGGTGGTGAGAGGGAAATTCCAGTAACAAATGGAGTATTTATTCTACTCTGGAAGCAGTCAACCCAGGAGTAAGTACAGTATGAAAAAGAACACTTTACAGGAGAAGTCACAAGGGTCACCCATGTCGTGAGGTCAGGGAACACTGTGAAGGGAAGGTCTGTGGATGAGGCGCTGCTCCAGGACCTGAGTGTCCCAGGTCCTTTGTCCAGAGTGCAGCAGCCAAATCCACACCTGGAGTCCGATTCTTCATTTGCTAGAACCGTCCCTCGGAGCCCGGACACGCTGCCGGCCTCCGTAACGCACTGACAGATTGCGAGCTCTTCCGGGGTGCCACTCCTCAGTCTCCCGGTGATGAGTTAGTTCGCTGGGTCTCAGACCCCTCATCTAGAAAACAAGGGTTTAGACTGTGTTTCCATGAATTAAGGATAAAAAAACACACTGTTTTATTTCAATAGTAGCAAATAGACATCTTTCTTAAAATTTAGATAATCATTAATAATTGACTGATGTGTCTCTCTCAGAAATGGACCCTATAAAAAAAATAGCCCAGACACTGCCATCAGAAACTTGAACAGCTAAAATGAAATCACAACCAGGAAATGCAGAGACGATGCAGACCATGGCTCTTAACCTTGTGAAAATGCTGTCGACTGTCTCTCCAGAAGTGCATTTACCGTACTCTAGATTCTCCAGCACTGGCTTGCACAGGACCCTAAAGTAGAAGACCGTGCCATAAAAATCAAATGGCAGATCCCGACTACACCTATTAGTTTAGGAGGCAAGGGAATTGTATGGTGAGTCTCAGGGAAGGAACAAGTCTCACGCTTCAGTGGAAATTTAATTAAATAGATAAAGGTGTTCCTGACTTTCTGAAAGTTCTAACATAAAAGGGCCCTTTCTCCCTTTAAAAAAAAATCTGCATATGACTGAAAAGAGAATAATTCTTCCAAATATATTTTATGCTGGCAATAGAGAGAATGATAGGAGTTGATAAAAGGAGTCTAAGAAACCACATGCTTGAGAGTAATTGTCTGATTTTTGTTTGGAAGCCAAGTCACAACTTGTCCACTTGAACAAAAATGGCTTAAGAGTTTTCCAGCTCAGTTTTTCAGAATGAACCCCCCACACCTCTAGGCTGGAGTCATAGATTACTACAGGGCCTTTCTGTTGTTAACAAGTGCAGCTCATGCTTCTATTATAGACAACCTAGTTCTCTGTTCCGATTTAAAATGTGCTTATTCCACTTCTTGTATTGCTGTCCTACCCATAGGAATTTTCTTTTTGCTCTTACAGACAGACAGCACCGTCTGGCCTGAGATCACAAGTACAATTAAATGTGGAGGTCCTCTGCCAAGAGCTCACAGCTAACATAGTAAAATTAGAAAAGGTAACTTGCTCCATTCCCGTGGGGAGGGCAGTCGCGCTACTTCCTGCGGATTGCTGCAGGCCAGTGGTGACGCACTCAGAACACCTTCTGTCTGCAGCGAACAACGTGAATGACCAGATGACCAAACCTGGCCAGGTGGGGAGGAGGCATGCGTACTAAATGTGAAAAAAATATTTTATTTCCATAAAGAAATGAGTTTAAATCCCGTTTTCCTTTATAATTCATGGTCCTGGTGGTCTGTCTATTGTGTTTCCTCCTGGACGAGACATGTTTCTGTGCACCACGGAGACAAGTGATAAGCACTTCTGACACCGGGGCTCCGTGGAGGGACAATTAGAGAGTAAACTGGGCCAGTTCTTAGCATATGTAAACCCCTGCGTTCAGTCCGTTACAAGTGGGAGATGGGTGTCATTGTTCCCATCTGATAGGGACAGAACAGAGTCTCAGATTACCTCGTGAAGGTGACACACCTAGAAAGTCAGCTGAACTGGGGACCTGGAAATTGAGCCAGGTCTGACTGACTGCAGAGTCATGCCTGAAAGCCCTCTGCTTGGATGTCGGAGCATGGGCCAAGACTACAGGGTGTGCTTAGCACACAGAGGCTCTGGGTTCAGTCTGCAGCACAAAAAGACAGACAGACAGGCAGAGAGACCAGCTCCTGTTTTACTTCTCAGAATTCAGCCTTCGACCTTGTGGATAAGACCCTAATATAACTCTACCTCTAAAAGTGTCCTCCTAGGGCAAATCTGTTCTTAGCTTGTGGTGTTCCTAGAAGGTGATAGGATGAACAAGGGGAAAAAGACATGTAAGAAATATCCCAGAATAAGACCTAAGTAACAGGTCTTATTTTCTCCTCCTTTCAAAATTTCTCTCTTTCCATCTGATAACTACTTGGTTTTTACCCTAATCCTGAAGGAAAGGTGTGGACAATCAAGTATTTGATCAAAACTACTATCACAGGTGACCAGCATTTGGTAGCTTTACATAATAGTACTGTTATGAGAAGAAATAGGAAATACAAATGAACAAAATTACCTCTGTTGTCCTACACTAAATGTTATCTAGTTTTTAACAGCTAAGTCTTGACAGCAAAGGAGTTTCCAAACTACTCTTCTAAACCAGGTCAGGAGATGTAATTCATACTGACCTGTGGGCGAACGTGGAAACCTCTCCAAAATCCAAAATCAATCTAAAGAAGTTCTGAGTTAGCTACTTTAAAAAAAATTTTTTTTTCTTTCTAAAACATTAGACTTTGAGAATTGAAGGTTTTTTTTAAAGAAATGCTTGCTAATGTTGCCTTTCATTCTGTCCTGAAGAACAGGGTGGCATAGTTTTCAGTCTGCTCACTGTGATGTGCAAATGATGCTCCTCAGATTGGAAACACACAGAATCCTGCTGCCTTCTGTGTTCCCACTGTCCTGCCAGGCCTGGCCAGGGGACCGCATTTCGTAATACGGGAAAAGGACTGATTCACAGCAGGCCCCCGGCCAACCAGCTCACGCGGGGCTTCAGACTAAGCCCAGCTGGGCAGCTCAGGGGGCCTTCAGTGATACCAGTGCAGATAACCTTTGTCCCAAAGCAGAATCGATAAAAAGTGATGCGAGGTCAAAATGTACAGGTTGATACACATAAGTCTGAAAAGAATCTTAAGTATTAGAAAGAATTACCAGGCCACACCCCAGCTCTTTGAAGTCTGCCCCTTCCTCAGAGTCTGTGAACAGTTACACAACAGCTTGGGCGTGAAATAGCAACTACACGCTGGGGGAAGTCGGAGGCACTGCTGGCTCTTTTTACGTGATAGCAGCAGTTCTGTTTTCCTTCGGGGCCTGGTCATGATCTGTTCCTGGGTATAACTTCCCTGTTTCTGTCTGTAGTACCACTGCCCTGGCAGTGATCCTCACTGAAAGTCTACGAATGATTTCTGCCTCCTTCCCCTTTTCACTAACTGACTGACTAATTTGCTGCCAAAATTCTGTCATGTCTACCCTCAAATGTCTTCTGAAATTCTTTTACCATTGACACTATCCTGGTCCATTCAGGGCCCTGATTACCAGTCTGTAATATGAAATTCAATCTCAGTATGGATTTTCTTTGTATTTTTCTAATTGCTACTGAAATTTAAGTCCACTGAAATGAAAATTAAAGCCCTTTGGGTTTTCTTCTGTAAATTTACCTTCTTTGTTTTACTTAGGGGTTTTTTGATCTTTTAAGTATGTTTCACATATTTTTTGAGTGTCAGTCTCTTGTTTCTTTTCCTTTTCTACCTTCCCAGTCCTGTTTTTCCTCTTCCTGAGGTATAGGCAAGGAAGTTTTGAAGCAGCAATGTGGGGAAAGGAGGCAGTGCTTATTGTGAATAAAGAAGTAAGTAATTATTTTCTAAGCACTGGAAGTGATATTAATGATGGGGTGGTATAGAAGAAACAGCATACATTCTGGAGTCATACTTATTCCTAGTCTGCCACTTCCACCTGTGTAACTCATCATGCTAGGTAGCCTCTCTGGCCCTCTCTGGCCTTCATGTGTAGGACCTGCCTTTGGGTGGTGTTGTGTGGTTAAGGTGAGAGTTCCTGGCACATACATATTAGAGCCCTTTCTCTTTGCTTACCATGAGCATGCCTATAGGACATCTTTCTACAAAAGATGCCTTGGCCATTTTCCATTGCTACAGTTGAACTACAGACTGAGTAATTTATTAAGAGTGAAGGTTTCTTTAGCTATGGTTCTAGAGGCTGGAAGGTCCAAGGTTGAGGGGCCATGTCTAGAGAAGGCCTTTCGGCTGATGACTGCAGAGTTCTGAGGCACTGTGAGGCATCACGTGGTGAGACAGAGCACGCTTGCTGACGTGGGTATCTCTCCTCTTATAGAGGCACAAGTGGGATCATGGGTAAAGGCCTCACCTCAAAATGCCATTCAAGGACCGGTGAGATGGCTCAGCGGCTTAAGCGCCTGCCCGGCAAGCGCGAGGGCCCGAGTTCGACTCCCGGAACCCACATACAAAAAAGGGGCCGGTGATATCGCTCAGCGGCACGGGCTCCTGCTGGCGTGCGAGGTCCTGAGGTCAACCCCCTGGTACCCACAAAAAAAAAAAAAAAAAAAAAAAAAAATGCCATTCATGTATGATAAGATTAAGTTTCAACACGAATTGGTCATAGTAGAATATATTCTTCTAATTCATGGGGTCTCTGCTCCTATCATAATACTGATTGTTAGGGTTTCCTTGTTCTCAATTCTTTACAGCTCATCTGTTCAGCAGACATACACTGAGAGGGTTATACTGCACCATTTTTCTAACTAAAACCATCGAGTGGGTCCTGTAAAAGCCCAGTTTCCTGTTGTTGCTGAATGCATCTGGGTCACACCCGGTGCTGCCATTGCTGTTCTTTCTCTTCCATCTCATTTCTCTGTCTTTACCAACATTTTCATCTTTGTCCCACTCCTTTTTTTATCTGTCTTTTTTTCATTTCAAAGTAGCTTGTCAGAGTTCTAGTCCTTGAAAAAGTGTGTGTTTGCCTGATTTAAGCTTAACCTTTGTATAGCTTTTTAGTCAAGATAGGTTAGTCTCGAGCATATACAGGTCACTGAAAATATGCCTTAAAATACACCATTCTATTTACTAACAGAAACTTCTCTTTTATTATTTCAAGATACAGAACAACTTACAAAAGCTCCTAGAGAATGGTGACTGATGACCAGGTTGCTGGGGCCAACTAATACCTCATGTTTCTCGGAAGAAGGTGCTCCCGAGGCCTTCCTGGTAGGCGCTCCATGCCGGTCAGAGGTGCAAGTGGATGAGGACCCGGACGGTGGCACTTGGAGGTCTCCAGCTCAGGAACAGGGGAAGGGGAATCATTTTGCTCTGTGTGCAATGAAAGTTGACCTTGTCTCTCTGCGGAAGTTTTTGCTGCCACTACCTGAAGAAGACAGACCCATCTCTGGAGGTCTCCGAGCAGGCCTGGCGAACACTCTGGAATGATCATGGTTCGGCGGTTTCTGCGATTGATTGTGTCAGTACACTCCACTCCAGGCCTGCTTAGTCCTTCCCACCCTTTTTCACTTATATCTTTCTGCGAATCATTGACACCAAGGGGTGCGTCAGGTACCAGTGACCTCCACGTGGTCCTTTAAAGAATTAGCAGTGAGTCTCTAAAAAGGCAGTAAATGTTTCTGAATGGACAGACTTGCTACAGACAAATAACATTCTGTTCTTCCTTTTGGCTGTTATCTTCTGTTTAATTCATATACTTATGTATCTTAAATTCTCTGTTCAGTTTTAGTAAGAATGTCAAGCTAAGTGGATTAAACTATCCCGTTTCTTTTGTTTTATTCCAGCGACTAATATGTAATTGGAGTGATTCTCACCCACAGTCAAGAATCTGTGAGGGAGAAGACTGAAATACTAAATTAAACTTACTTTGAAACCAAAACTAATCTTTAAACCAAATATTGTGATAGTGATTTAATAAAGGATGAAGAACACTGAATTGTTAAGATTGTAGGTAGACTATTTTAGCCGTTTTGAAAATGGATATCTGTATTGGATGCTGAAAGTCATTTCAGCATGACAGGTGTGTGTCTTTCTCCTTTGCTGACTTAAATAAATAACTGGTGGTTTGCTAACTTTATTTACCATGTGGTTTGGGTAGGTTTTATTAATAATTATTTAGGGTACCAAAAGATCTGTAAGTATAAAATATATTCTATCTGTAATGTATTTTATAATCATTTCTATGAAATGTGTTTTGTTTAATCAGATAAGCTAATACACGAATTGGTTACATCATTTATATTTGTTAACCTACTGGACCACAGCTGCGTCTGGTGCACCACCAGCTTTTAATAAATACTCAATGGTTAAAGCACCCTGCTAACACTGTGTTTTGTCAGGTTGTAAATCTTTTAACTAAGACTTATTGTGCTTTTTAATGCCTTCCCCACCGTCCCTCCACTACCTCCAAATTCCTACTTCTTTCTTCCCAAATATTTATTTCAAAACTCAAAAATTATTTAAGTTCTTGGGTCACAGTGGTATCAGAGAAAGAGAATTAACTTTGCAATCAGAAAACCTATGCTTGATTTCTAGGTTCAATTCCACATTTAATGCGTTGTGAGACCCAGGCAAGTTCTTTGGCCAGTTACTGCCCATTTTACTGATGAAGCCAATGATGAAAGTATCAACAAAAATATCCTTGTGAGGATTAAATATGACAATGCAACTAAAACACATAATTTGTTGGACATAACAGGTACCATAGTCATTATTTTAAGAAATACTTGAGTGCTTTATATTCAGAGAATGAGAGTGGGTCAGCCACCTATGCAGAATAATTTAGTGATTCTGTGAAAAGCCTTAAAAAGTTCAAATTTCACAATTGATGATCTGCCAGCTAGGAATTTGGAATTCTGAAGGGCTTGAGTGGCTCTGCCCCACAGCACTCCCAGTGGTTGTAGTGCCCATGGCTTCTCTCTCGGGCTGGCTCTGCTCCCTCCTTGCAGTTTTCCTCAGATGATCCACTTTCCTGCTTCTCCAAACTTCTGGGGTCTCCACTACACCTTTGGCTTCGCATTCACAGCTTCATACACTGCCCTCTTAGGGGCGCACTGCCTGGTCTCCCAGGCCTTCTGAATTCTGGGTGGAAGTCTTCCTGACCCCACAATTCTTCCATTCTTCATAAACCTAAAACTAGC
This sequence comes from Erethizon dorsatum, assembly GCA_028451465.1. Lineage (NCBI taxonomy): Eukaryota > Metazoa > Chordata > Mammalia > Rodentia > Erethizontidae > Erethizon > Erethizon dorsatum. The sequence continues at coordinate 80,874,847 of CM051838.1, read as the reverse complement.
ACCACGTGGATGATGCCAGGGTCTGCTGCCAACTGGAGCAGTGGCCAAGCTTCCCTCTCTCTTGGCTGTAGGGGCTGAGTGCCTGGATCACTGAGCACTCTGAATCCAGTTCTGAGGAACAAATTCTGTAGGCTGCTGCCATTCTGGAGCATGGTTCTCTGGGCCTTTCTTCTCAAAGCAGTCTTTAACTTTTGCAGTTTTGATGCTGCAAAGGATGGAGTCCTGCTGCTGCTTGTGATGCCCTCAGGCCATCTTTTCAATTTTCCTGTTTCTTCTCAGCAATCAAGATCTCCTCTGTTCTGTCTTTGCAGTCTACAGCTTTATTGGAGCTTCATTTCTGGCCAAACTCAACATTTTAAATCATTCTACTGGCCTCTGCTCTTGATTCTCAACATAAATCTGGCTAAAAGCCCCCAACAGTAGCCATGCCACTGCTTCAACGTTTGACTGCCTTCAGATTTCTTCTTCCATATTAATTAGTCTGCCACCCTTAATCTCAGGCATAGGACATTTTTGGAGGTGGCTGAATCTAGAGTGTGTGATTGACTGGTTGTGCAATGCTGGGATTAAGAATGGGTCATTGCTGGATGAGTCCACTGATTGCATTGGCACTGTCCTAATGCTGGTTGGTAGACTGGATACAATATAAGGAACGGAAAGAGGCATCCAGACACAATCCATAACAGAACCAGATCTCACAGTTGCCACCACAATGGCACAGCTGATAGTTTTCACCTGGAACTTCACTTCCAGCAAGCATTGCAGCGGTCTTGTCCTAAGCAAGAGAACCCTAGGTTAGTTACTCTTTTTGCATTGGGAATGCTATTGCTTGTTCTGTTTTTCATTACCAGCTGCCAGGTCAAAATCTAATGTGGGTGGATCTAAACAGTGGAGCCCAGGTCATTGGCTTGCATACTACAAAGCTTGGGAAAGCAAGCATCTGGGATATGTAGCCTCTACCACCTAGATACAAATGTAGTGCATTCTCCTAACATAGGAAAAAAATTAAATGTCGCTTAAAAGCTTGGATATTACTACCTTAAGTGAGAAAGAAAAAAACTACAAAGAGATGATCAGTTGTAATGCTGTTTACATGCATTCCAATACTTTAATGTCTGATTAAACATACTATTTTAATTACTATCAATTCCAAACAGTCCACAAACTGAAAGTGCTTTTATTATTGACCTCTCAAGCTTTGTGAATATTTAAAGTACCTTCCTACATATTCTCTACCTTGCTCTTAAGACATCTCCCAGAAATTCATTTATGCAATTTTTAAAAATACTTTCACTTTTTTTTTTTTTCCACAGTACTGGGGATTGAACACAGGCCTTCACACTGAGATGTCCAGGCCTTTTGTGTGTGTGTGACAGGTTCTATCTTCCTGCATCAGCCTTCTAGTAGCTGGGATTATAGGCATGCACCACCACGCCAAGCCATATACATTTTAAGAGTGCATTTTTCCTTCCTTCTACAACTCGTTTCATAAATTCGTGGAGTTAGACCAAAAATTTTCTGAGTTAAATTTTCTGAGTTCTGTCCTATCAGGTCATAGTGTCTAACAGAAAAGGGAAATAGAACACTAAGGCAGCATGGAGGTGGCAAAGGTAGGCTCAGGGGAACAAGAAGGAAGTGGTGTTAAGGCGTAGGAGCCCCAAGCGAAGGCCTCATGGAGCTGAAACTCAAATCTGGGAAGGAGGGGAAGAGCGGGGAGGTGCTGGTGTCTCCAAGCGGGCAGAAGGGCGGCTCTGTTGGTGTGGCGTCTGCAGACTGGGTTCAGCTTCTAACGTAAGCTCCCGCTGTCCGAGTGAAGTGAGAGTAGCTGAAGCTCTGTGGAACAGGAAGTTTTAGGGCAGCAAACAAAAAGGAGCAATCCCTTCTTCACCGATAACCAGGGATGGCGAACCTTCTAGAGACGAGTGCCCAAACTGCAACCCAAAACCCACTTACTCATCACAAAATGCCAACACTGTAATTAAACCTGAATACCGAGGTTTTCGTTTAGAAAAAAACACTCATACATTAACATCTGTTGTCTTAAGAGAAATAACTAATGTCATTGCTGAGACAAAATACCTGACACCCAAAACTACAGGAAGAAAGGTTTAATTGGCTCACAGCTTGTAGAGGTTTCAGTGCGTAGTTGGCTGGCTCCGAGGCAAGGTGGCCTGGCGGAGGGGCATCGCAGAGAAGAAGCAGCTCATGGCAGGCAGAAGGCAGCAAGCAGCAAGCTACAAGCAGCGACCCTCTTCCTGTCCCTTATATCCAGGCTTCCTACCCTAATGGTGGGAAGCACTCACACCCAGGGTGGGGCAGTCTTAGTCCTCATATAGCACCATGAATCTATTCCAGCATCATATCCTTGATCCCATCATCACACACCCTAGGTCCAGCCACCTCTGAAAAGCCCCACTATGACCACATGAGGCTATGGGGGGACATCTAGATACAAGCCATAACAACAAATAACATGCATGCCATAGTTTCACCACCACTGGACAATCTCCCTCACGAACAATCTCTCTCTCTCTCCCTCTCTCCCTCCCTCGGTCTCTTTCTCTCTCTCTTGCTCTCATCCACCTACGTTGCTTACTTAGCAATCCTATACATCATTTGACACATACTTGAACTCACAATAAGAAACACAATTCTATGTTTCAGTCTAAGAAGATACAACTATCTTTCATACAAAAAAGATTTTCTATTTCCTCAAAATGATGAAATGTCAAGTATCAACATTCATTTTATCTATCACTGGAAGGCAATAACAATGTTCACTTCTCAGCTACATTAACTTTCCTCAAAGTTGGTACTGTGCCATTGAATATTCTATTTTGGTTCCCTAATGACAAAATTATGAAGTTAGTCTTCAAGAAAACTTGTATAAAATATTAAAGGGAAGGAAAAGAGAAAAGAAGAAAATATGTATTTATGATATCCACACCATGCACCCACACACTTGTGCATATGAACAGCCACATAAAGCAAGGAAGAAAACTTGCATAGCACTATGGTCCTCATATTTTTAAAGAGTCATAAAGCTATAAGTTCCTTCTTCTATCTTCATTCCTCCACCACTCATTTCTTCTTTTCATTGCCCTCAGATAGAACCTCAGCTGGTCACAATTCCTTACTTAATGGCTGTCTCCCAAATCTTTATTCCTGAAGGGCCTGAATTTTCAGCAACCTTGTCCTTGCCCCTTCCTTCTTTTTTCCCCCTCCTTCCTTCCTTCCATTCTTTTTCCCCCTCCTCCTCCTCCCCTTATTCTTCTATAGTTGTTTGTTGGTTTTGGTTGCCTATGGTTTCACTGGCATTAGTACACCAAAATGGATATTGGGCAGTCTTAGATTCCAATTCAGTGGAAACCTTCCTTCCTTAGGACTCAAAACCTACAAACAAGCAGAGCTCAAAATTGCAGGGATGAAAAGCAAAATTATGCAGGTGGATTATTAGTGTAGCAGAGAGAGAAGCCACTGCTACCTCCAGCCTCCTTCCTGGGTCCATGGTGTCTGACTGCACACAAATACTGGTTTCTACCTTGCAGCATTTCCTATATCCTGTAAGACAGAGACTTATGCTCTCAGGCTGTGTCCACTGACAGCCTAACAATCTTCAGGAGACCATGCCACTGTCCTTGTAGGCCAGCTGCTCCATTTTGCATGAGCAGAAGTGCCCTGCTATACTTCTTTTACTCTGAAATGAGTTTCTTGATCAGAAGCAATATGACATGGAGTGTGAGGTCACCATGGTGATGAATAAAGCAGAAATGTTATGGGCACAAAGGGAGATATTGAGCATACATGTCTACTCCAAAGACGATAAATCCCTTTCCCCCCTATGCCGGGAGAGGTCCAGGTAGCTGATGGGTGTGCGAGGCAATGGTGCCTTATCTGGGGTTCAGTGACTGTGTCTGCTTTTGCCGGGTTAGGCCCTCAGTGGCCCAGCCACGCTGAAGGGAAGTCTGTGTGGTTTCATCCAGAACAAAACTGCATAATAACCTACAGGTATGATCAAAACATATGTGAGTGTTTACATTTTAAAAGTTCATCACAGTAAAAGACACGTTGCTGTTAACACCCCTAAAACTTCTCTCCCTCACTTCGAACACACTTATCCCCCCGTTCTTGCCACTTTCCGAAGCAGTTCTGGAAGTCCTCTTTCCTGAATATCTTTAGTTGCTCTGTTGTGGCTAAAGGATTTGATGTTCTGAATCTACTCAAAATGTTTACTTTTCATGGTCATTTTGACTTAAGGGAAGAGCCAGAAGTTGTATGATTCCAGACCTGGTAAATAAGGTAGATTACAATATACTGTAATGTTTTCGTTTGACAGAAATTGTCATAAATGCTTTGAAACAATTCAGGATATCAAGGCAATCAGGACAGTGCAACTAAAGACATATAAAAGAGGACTTCCAGAGCTGCTTCAGAAGGTGACAAAAACAGTGGGATAAATGTGTTCAAATTAAGGGGAAGTATTTTGAGGAGGGTTAATGGCAGTGAGTCTTTTACTAACAATTTTTTTTTAAAGAGAAGAAAAAATAAAACAAAAAAGAACAAAATTTCAAAACAACATAATAGGAGGGTAACAATGGTTAACACATTATGTATTGTTATCTTTAAATTAGTTACTCAGGGTATATCAGCATTCAGTTGTCCAAAAATTACTGGCATAAACCTTTCTCTTCAATGAACTAAGCAAAATTAGTAGTGTATCTATCTTAACCATCTTATATATAAATACAAACTTTTTCTTTTCCCCCAGACTCTCTTTCCTTTTGACCAGTTTCTTTCTGATTCATCATATGTATTGTACATTTTGGATCTTATTTACTCTTTCAGTTTCTCACACTAGGGAGACAATACAATGTTTGCACATGTGCGTCCGGTTAATTTCACTTATGAGTATTTTCTCGAGTTGCATCCATTTACCTATAAAAGTCTCCAGTTTATCCTTCTTTATGGCTAATTACTAACAATTTTTTAAAATTTAAACATTCACTGTGTATTTTGTCATACCTTATATACATATTCTCTACTCAAAGATTAACATTTGAATGGTTTATTTTAGATTGAACACAAAGCAAAGATTCTATCCATTATAGCCAAATTTCTCCCTCCATCCCACCCCCCACCCCCCCAAATTTTGCCGGGCACTGCAGTGCAGTCACAGCTATTTGGGAGGCTGAAGCAGGAGGGTCAAATTTCAAGCCCAGCAAGACCTTGTCTCACAGTAAAAATAGGGGATGTAGTTTAGTGTGAAGCCCTTGAGTTCAGGCCCCAGTACTGAGGAAGAGAGAGATTGCCCTTGTTTCAAAGCTGTTATTTAGTGAAAGGGCAGTTAGAGAGTCAGTCTGGAGGGTGTTGGGGGTTGTGGGATGCATGAAAATATTTCCTAGATTGCTCAGTGGTAAATGGTTATGCCGACGACTTCCAGAGAATGCGTGATCTGCATTTCCTACACTGCGTGTTCCTTCGTTTTTACTCTGTGGCAGATTTCCATTCAAGGGTTAAACTCACACATCAGAAATTGTCATTCCTTGCTAAACTCAGAAACAAGATAACGCTGGGCTCATCTGGGTGACACTGGGGGACGTTGTGGGCTGTGGGCTCTACACACAAGCATATTGCGACCCAGTCATTCTGGAGAGGTAGTTTACTGACAGAAAAAAATTGAAGGCAGAGTACTGTTTGCACCATCAAAGCTGAGAGGCTGCTGAACTGAATAAAATGCTGTGTAAATCTCGAAGTCACCCTGGAGAAAAGAAAATTAAATAACAGGGAGGAAGAGGGATTAACTCAGCAATGAAGCGCAAGGTGGTCCCTACCTGCTCCTCCGTGTCCATCAGGGACCAAGTGTGTGAAGCCCAGTAAACCGGTCTCCATCCAGGCTTAAATGGCTCCCCATGCCCAGAATCCTATCGGCAATTTTGATAAAAGAAGTAAGCTGTGGGTCAGCATACACATCCTTTTGTTGACATCGTTTTTTAACTCCTGGGAAACCTTAAGAGGTACTATCAATTGTATTTTATACCTTTTTATATGCTCTGCAGGCAGTATAGGATATTGATGCTTTCCTCTAACACTATTTTCTCTCACACTGCAACATGAAATTAAGCTAAAGACAGGTCTATTTTGCCAGTTTGTCAAAGTATCGATCCTATTGCCCAAATGGTCTGGAGTTTTTTGGGGGAATTTTTTGTTTGTTTGTTTTGTTTTTTCAGTACTGGAGATTAAACCCAGGGTCACATACGTGGAAGGCAAACACTCAGCCACTGAGCTACATGTCCAGCCCTTTTTAAATTTTGGACAGGGTCTCACTAAGTGAGCCAGGCTGGCCTCAGACTTATGACTTTCCTGCTTCAGTTTCACAAGTAGTTGGGATTACAGGTGTGTGCCACCATATCTGGCTCCAAATGGATATTTGCATGAAGTTTGATAAGAAAATGACACAATATGTAGTCTTCGAGGGTCTTAGTTCCCCTCCAGGCTACTGAGCTCCCTTGTACTTCCGATTTAGTAGTAATTATTAATTTTATTTATTTATTTATTTTTATGTGGGTACTGAGAGTCGACCTCAGGACCCCGCACTTGCCAGCAAGCGCTTGTGCCGCTGAGCAGTATCACCAGCCCTAATTGTTAATTTTAAAGAAGGAACTATATAAAAGCGCATTTCAGAAAGTGAGATGAACTTAGCCGTCGTTTGGAAGAAGGATCAACCCTTCTTGAGCAACTGGTTCCTTTTTCCTCCTGAGGGTGAAGCATCAGACTGGGTGGGAATCTGCGGTAATTAACTGATTGTTTCGACTTGAGTAAGAAACACCCAACTGATTGGACCAGCAAACTGCAGTTCTGGGGGTGACTGAATGGATTTGCTGGAGACACGAGACCCACCTGAGTGTGAGGGGCACCACGCATCAGGCTTGCTGCATGAATTGAATAAAAAAAGGAAAGAAGAAGGAGGGCTTGCTTCTGAGAGCGCCAGTCTTCACCTCCTCCTTAGCTGCCATCTCCTGGCTTCCAGAACGGACCCTTCAGGCTTCCAGTGCACACTCCTTGGCCTCCTGATGCGGACTTGCGCCGAAGACTACAGTGAGCTCCAGGCCTCAGGTCTGACCCGACCCTTCAACCCCAGCGCACAGGCGGCGCTTTCGCCCTCTTCCACACCTGACTGCGCTGCAAGCCTGCCTTGTAAATCCCTATGCATTTGTATATCTTTAAATCGGTTTCGCCCGTGAGCACTGACTGATGCAGGATCCAGACTGCATCAACGTCGTCTCCAGAAGCGTCATGGAAATAACTGCCGCGCCCTGATTTAGCCGGGGGAAAGCGCAGAGGTCAATCAGAACTAGAATCGTCCATTTTTACAAGGAAACTAAATACAGGTTAAAACTTCTCTAAATTTTGTCTTAGGAAAAGGTGATAAATTGAAATAAGGACAACTCTCAAACGCTTTAATAATGGCCTAAAACTCTAATATGAGGAGGGCACTCAGGAAGCTGGGGCTGCATTTTCTCCGAGCAGAGCAACCAGGACTGTGTGACGAGGTAGTGAGAAAGGCTGTCAGCTTTCTAGCCCATTCTTCTCCAGGTAAATATCCCCACGTGACCACAGCTGCCACTGAGGTGGATGCCCAGAACCAGGCATGTGATCCTCCTGGCAAAATAGAAGGTTTCTATTTCTAAATCAATATTTGTATAACCTTTTGTTCCAGTACTTGCAGGAGTCTTACCTATGGAAGACTTCCTGATATTTGGCTGTCTTAATAAATCAGCCCATGACATTTATAAAGGACAAAACATGCCACTCCCACCCTCTGCGTCCAATTTCACAAACAGTGCCTGAGACTATGAGGTGGATACTTGCCTGGAGGCCAAGAGCCAGGGTAGATCAGTGGGGTGACTCTGGCCTCTCTGACTCTTTTCAAACCTGGAAGCTCACAGAGACATGTTAGCCCAGGCCTGCAAGTCCAGCACTTTGGGAGGCTGAGGCAGGAAAATCACAAGTTCAAGTCCAGCCTGGGAAATTTAGTGACTTTGCAAGAACTTGTCTCAAAATAATAAAGAAATGAAAGAAAAAGAAAGAAAGAAGAAAGAAAGAAAGAAAGAAAGAAAGAAAGAAAGAAAGAAAGAAAGAAAGAAAGAAAGAAAGAAAGAAAGACCCAGCCAGCCAGGTATGTAGCTCAGAGTAAAGGCCCTGGATTCAATCACCAGTACTGAAAAAAAATAACAAAATCTAGAAGTGCTCCATGTAGCATTTGTACTCATATACCCCTATACTACTTAGATCCTGGTTTAGAGGGGGAAAGAAACATGAACTTAGTTTTTCCTCTCATCAATTTGGACTTCATTAAATATTGAGAATCCTGTATTAGTTAGCAATCCTATTGCTGGGCAAAATACCTGACACCCAAAACTTAGAGAAGGAGGGCTTTATTTGACTCACAATTTTAGAGGATTCAATCTGTGCTTGGCTGGTTCCAAGGCAGGAACATCGTGCCAGAAGGGAATTGAGGAACAAAGCTGCTAGTTTGTGTTGGCCAAGCAGAGCTGAAGAGGAAGGGGTGAGGGTCCAGATACAGACTCCAAGGCCAGGCACCCGAGACACACCCGGACACACCCAGAGGTGTGCTTTACTAATCCCCCAGGTGGGTCACAAGTCAATTGAGTCGACAATCCACTACAACCATCACAGATTCCATAACCGATATTTTATTCAGTATTGAATAACATTTTTTTGGTACTCAGCACCAATTATAAACTCAGCACCAAACAATAACTAGATAATGTAATTTCCTGATGAGATCCCAGCTTAATCACTCAGGACACCAACCCTCTCCAAGTTTGAAATACTTGACGCTTTAGCTGCTCTTTTTCTAGGTATTTAAGTTACACTTCCCTTTCAAGCTGTCACAGGTGCACCACACTCCTGACTTAGTCTAGCCCCAGAGAACCACAGGCCTGCCACGACAAATGTGCTACCATCTGCCCCTCACTCTGAATCTGACAAATCCCGGACTATGGATTCAGTTCAAAGGAGAAATTCCTTGATTGGGCCCTTCCAGAAAGGCCCCTGTTTCTCCCCAGCTCTCTCGGAGGATTTAACCTTCCCAACAAAACATTGTGGTCTAAGGGATGCTCTCCACAGCAGCCTAGGGAGGTGGGTATTTTGAAAGAGATTCTTAGGCCTCCATCAGGTTTCCTGGATTAAAAACTCTGGTGGTGGCTTTAGGAACCTAGTGCCACTTACTTGAGAATGTACATGAGGAGAAGGGAAAATGGTTACATCTAAATTGGCTCGCTGGCCTCTGATTGTAAACTGTGAGACTCTTAAAGAGTAAAAAAGAACCTTTCTGTAAGCAAAATCCAAATCCAAGGAACGCAGTATAATAACCAAAGGTCTCTCCCAGGAGGTGAATTGGTGGGTTTTTGGTACTGACCTTCCTGGAACTGATTTACAGAGCTCAAAGATCTTTTCCAGTAATGTCCTGTTCCTAGCCGTGTTTCTAAATATTCCAGTCTGCTGGAAGTCTGCCTGTAGAAAAGTACCATGTACTCATTTACTCACTCTAAAAATTAAGCATATTCCATGCATCTTGATCACGGTGTCTTTTTCCCCAAGAAACCTTGAAAAGCAAAGAGCCACACAGTAGACATGCAGTGAATTTTGTGAGATTCAAACAGAAAAAAAAAAAAAAAAAAAAAATAGTAAGAAGCAACCAACATTATACTGTGCTCACGTTTTGAATTCCTTTAGGGAATCCCAGATTTCTTTTCAGCCTTGAGGATACGAGCCAGGACTGTGTTTATGGTTGTACAATATGCCAGTTATACCTGTTCCAAGTTTATTAATGACAAGAACAGCTCTCAACCATCATCACCACACAGCATGACTAAAAATGCCCATTGAGTAATGTCAGAACACATTTCAAGCTAGAAATTTCCTTTGATGTAAACGTGGTAGTGCATGTCTAATGCAGATTGCAAATTGAGAGCATCTCTAGAGATAAGGATATGTTTATGTTCCAAAACCAGAAGCAGGGATCCTTGAAATCTCCACATTGTTGTATCTGAAAATGGAAGGCCCTCGGGTGACCTAAATCAATTCTCACGCGCTGAATGATGAATTAGGTCAATTTGTTCTACTTTGTATTCCTTGCTGTTCTGCACTGGTAATAAAATTTAAATAGACTGCATTCACATCAAAGAAAATAAATTTCTTGATAGAATTTAAACATCAAACATCCTCAGATGTATTTTCTTCTGGATCAGAAATGAGACTGCATTGAAATAAAAAGTCAGCATCACAGTTAGGAGATGGATCTCGAAGATATGTGACTCACGAACTTTTTTGAATGTACTCCATTTGGGGAAACAAAGTACCCCAGAGCTTGCCTGCCTCATCCATTCCAACTTTCCCTTGAAAAAATAGGTTGATAATAAAGATGGAGAGAAGAGAAACAAATCTCTCAAAAAGTTAGGAACACAGCAATTACGCAAGAACAAAACAACTGCTGCGTGTGGTACCACAAACCCGTAATTTCAACACTCTGCAAGGCTGAAGCAAGATCACAAGTTTGAGCCTAGCCTGGGCAATTTAGTGAGACCCTATCTCAAAATACAAAAGAACAACAAACAGACCACTAAAACTACCAAAGAAAACTGTGATAGTAACTTTACAAATACATAATTTAATACAAAAATATCAATACTTCAAGATCAAGGTCAAATTCAGTTATAACTGATTTTTAGTTAATGAAATAATTTACCATCCATACCATGTCAATTATGAAAGTGAAAGAAGGTATGTCTGTTAATAATTTTGCCACAACAGAGGACATAAACCAGAACTATCCCAGGAAATCTGGGACTTATGGTCAGCCAAAGGATAATCAACAAGATGTCCTTCAAGAGAAGCATGAGAATTTCAGTCATCTAGATGTATACGCACTCGATAGGACTCTGCAAACCTTCTGGTCCTCAGATTCTCTAACTGCACGGTATCTGAGAGTGAGGCACTCATGCTAGTTGTGCCCATCCTGCACCTCAGCGACTGAAGCCAACCTGACTTCAATCAGGGGAGACCCGTATCTGAGACTGCTTCACCCCCATGTCATTCGGTTCCAAATATTTCCCAATTTCTTTTATGAGTTCTTTTTAATTTCAAGATTTCCTTAGCACTGCTATTTGGTAAAATATTTAACCTGTTCTTCTTTTACTGATCATTCATTGATCTTTCTTTTCTTTTCACTTTCAACAAATGAAAGTATATATATAGTAGAAGGGCTCAGTAAAGCTAATTAACATATGCATTACTTCACACACTTTTTTTTGGTGAGAACACTTAAAATCTACTCTCATAGCAACTTTCAGGTATACAGTACATTGGTATAAGCACTACGTTGTATCATGAATCTCTTGAACTTATTCTTCCTATCTAAGATGCATTCTGGTCTGGGGTTGCAGCTCAGTGGTAAAGTGCTTGCCTAGCACTTACGAGGCCCTGATCCCAGCACAAAGAACAGCAGGACATGAAAATCAACACAGAAACCTCAATAGTGTTTCTATACACTAACAATGAATCCACCAAGAAAGAAATTAGGAAAACAACACCATTCACAGTAGCTTCAAGAAAAATTAAATACTTGGAAATTAACATAACAAAAGAAATAACAAAAATCTCTATAATGAAAACTATAGTACTAGGAGAAAGGAGATTGATGAGGACATGAGAAAAAGGAAAGATACCCTCTGTTCCTGGATAAGCAAAACCAGTATTGTCAAAATGGCCATACTTCCAAAACTGATAGCTAGATTTAATGCAATACCAACAACATTCCTCACAGAACTAAAGAAAACAATCCTAAAATTCACGTGGAACCAGAAGAGACCCAGAATAGCAAAAGCAGCCCTGGGCAACAAGAGCAAAGCAGGAGGCATCACAATCCTAGATTTCAAATGATATTACAAAGCTACAGTGATTAAAAACAGAATGGTACTGGCACAAAAGCAGACATACAGATCAATGGAACAGAATTCAGGATGCAGAAACAATACCAGGCACACTCAGCCACCTGACCTTTAATAACAGGGCCAAAAATGTATGCTGTAGGGTAGGCTCTATAGAGATAGGCTAAAGATAGGCTCGACAACAAATGGTGCTGGGGAATCTGGCTATCCACATGCCGAAGATTGAAACTAGACCCATATCTCTCTCCATGCACTAACCTGAAATTGAAATGGATCAGAGATCTAAATATTAAAATAGAAACATTTAATCTGCTGGAAGTTTAAAGAAAATAGGTAAAACTCTTGAAGATATAAGCCTAGGCAAGGACTTTCTGAAGAGAAACCCAATGGCACAAGAAATAACATTAAGAATCAAGAAATTGGATCATACTAAATTGAAAAGCTTCTGAACAGCAAAAGAAACAACCAACAGAGTGAAGAGGCAACTTACAGAATGGGAAAAGCTTTTTTGCCTGCTACTTTTCACATAGAGGACTAATATCTTGAATATATGAAGAATTTAAAAGCAATTAGATTCCAAACATAAAAAACCCAATCAAAATATGAGCAACTGAAATGAATAGACACTTCTCAGAAGAAGAAGCACAAGTGGCCAATAAATACATGAAAAAATATTCAGCACTTCTGGCCACTAGAGAAATGCAAATTAAAACAACACTGAGATTCCATCTTACTCAGAAAAAATCGCTATCCTCAGGAAATCAGTAACAAATGCTGCCAAAGCTGCAGGAGAAAAGGAAGCCTTCTGCATTGTTGGTGGGAATGCAAACTAGCACAACCACTATGGAAATCAGTATGGAGAGTCCTTAAAAAGCTAAAACTAGAAATTCCATTGACCTAGCCATTCCCCTTCTAAGTATCTCCCTAAAAGAGTTGAAGACATCATATTACAGTGATATGTGCATACCCAAGTTTAGAGGCATAACTCATAAAGCTAAATCTTGGAAGTAGCCTGTATGTCCATCAGTAGATGAACACATAAAGAAAATATAATATTTATACACAATGGAGTACCACTCTGCTAAAAAGAAGGATAAATTTGAGCCATCTGTAGGAAAATGGATGCATCTTGAGAACACAATGTTAAGTGAAATAAGCCAGACACACAAGCTGAAATATAAAATGGTTTCTCTTGTATGAGAAACCCAAAGTAAAATTAATTTAAAGCACAAAATAAAAGTTAGATAATAGGAAACCAAGAAATAGATCTTTTTCAAATGGGAAGAGGACCAAGAGATAAAAGGGGGTTAAAAAGATTAAAATGTGTTATGTACATGTACCAATTCTCCAAGATGAAAGAAATCAGTATATACTACAAACATGGATTAATAAAAATTGTTTAAAATAAATAAAACTTTAACCATGGAGAGAGAGAGCAAGAAGGAGGGAGGTTGGGAGGGAGGGAAGGAGGAAAGAAAGAAAAGAAAGAAAGAAAGAAAGAAAGAAAGAAAGAAAGAAAGAAAGAAAGAAAGAAAGAAAGAAAGAAAGAAAGAAAGAAAGAAAGAAAGAAAGAAAAAGAAAGAAAGAAAGAAAGAAAGAAAGAAAGAAAGAGAGAGAAAGAAAAAGAAAGAAAGATTCATATTGTCACAAATAACAGGATTTTTCTCTTTCACAAAGCTGAATAGTATTCTGTTGTATATATACACCAAATTTTCTTTGCCCACACTTAGGTTGATTCTATATCTTGGCTATTGGGAATAGATCTGTAGTAAGTGCGGGAGTGCAGCTGTCTCCTCAAGATGATTTCATTTTCTCTGGATATACATGCAAAAGTGGGATTTAGGATTGCTGGATCATGATTGTTCCACTTCTAATTTTTTTAAGGAATTTCCACACTGTTCTCCATGAAAACTTCTGTTTTATTGATAATTATGATCAGAGAGCACATTCTAAAGGATACGCCTTCCTTTGAAACATTGAAGCATCCTACAGAGCATCCTGAATGATTTTTTTTATGTTTAGTTTTTGCTGAAAAAGTGTATTTACTGTCACCTTTTTTCACTTCCTCAGGGTGCCTGTGTTGCCACTTCCGCTTCTGTAGTTCCTGAATGTTTGAATTTCCTGTAGACTGGGGGCATCCTGGGAGAGTCCTTGTCGTGCGCTCTCCAGCCTGTCACTGTCGAGCTGCTGTCCTCCTCTTCCCCCCCACACCTCTCAGTGTCTGTTCACAACCAACGTCTTTGGTTACCCAGGAGACGTTTCCTGAGCTTGCACGCAGGCAGCCCCTACAGCCGGCCAGCTTCCCCACCTGCACGGCCACCTTCTGTCCCCAGAATGTTCCTCCAGGCATTGTCTCCATGGCAGTGCAGCCCTCCCTACGAGGGCCTCGCTTACCAGCTGGGAATGGAGGTGATGGTATATATTGCATCAAACACAAAGGATCCTAAATACCAAACTTATTAGGTAACTTGAGGGCAGTTCTCAGTGAACTTGAGACCTAAAGAGGGTCAGGAAATGCTACCCCCAAACATGTCACTTTGGCATAATAATTATTTGGACCCGAAAGCCTTCGAATCTCTGAAATTCCTTGTCTGCCTCAAAGCAGAGCTCCCAAAAGAATTCATGGCATAAAGCGCCTCCACAGAAGCAACTCTGGTACTACCTGAACCGGAAGCTGGCACCACACCCGTTGACACTGCCAGGAGACGACCACATCTCCCATCCACTGTGTTAAGGCTCCATTTCTCTTCCTAAGAACTCATTTGATTTTCCCTAAGTCCCCTTTTCCTCACTCCCTCCCTCTTTCCTACTAAGTTAGGAACTTAAGCCCCAAGTCTAATTGTTGTTGGGGGGATTTTCACTTCTTTTCTATGAAGCCCTCAGTGCATGTAAAATCATTAGCATCTGTGAAATCTGTACACCCCTTCTCCTGTTACTCTGTCTTTTGTCAGCTGATTCACAGTCAACCATGAAGCTAAGAGGATAGAAGATCCATTTTCCTCCCTAAAATACCAAGTCACGTCCATTCACCCATTAGAACAAAATAGAGAACTTTGCATTTTTAGGTCAGATAGGGCCTAGCCAAAGGACCTGACGTTGTTGACATCCCCAGGAGTACAGGGAGGAGAGACACGCCAGGGCAAACACCCTTCCCCGCCCCAGACTGTGTGAGCTGGAAGGCAGAGTTATCGAGGCCCGGGAGCGTGGATCCTGGAATCCAAACCTCCAGGTTCAAATGCTTCTTTTGCGATGTACAGAGAGAGGTTTGGTGAAATTTTCCGTCTTTTAATGAAGCTGTCAGCACATCTCCGACCATAGGGCTGAGGACTCACAATTCCCCAGGTTTGTAGGAAAATTTAATGAGATAATGAGCATAGTGACACAGGGTCACCACATGCTCTGGGCCGCCGCTGCCACACCCCGGGAAGGGAGCCCAGCCGAAACTCCTAGGGACGCACACCTGTTCCCTCCCCATGCGGATTTCTGACTTGGTTGAGAATCATTTGTGCCAGAGTCGAGCGCCTCATAAGGGATTGGAATTAACAACAAACCTCAGTTTCTTCGTATGAGGACAAAGTATGTGAACATTGTCTTCCTCATGTGAAAAGTAACAGGAACTTGTTACAAGATTTTTCATACGATCCTGTCTTTGAGTCACAAAAAAATCTGGTGAAAAAAGTTCAGGCAGATATTAGCATTAATATGTTACAGCTGAGGAAACTAAGTTCAAAAGCTAAGTGACTTTCCCAGGGCCTCAACTGCGGGAAGAGGCACATGAGTCCGCGCATTTCAACTTGAAATCTTAGCAGCTTCCTACCATACTATGTGCCTCACTGTGTCCCAAATACCGTACGGAGTGTAATGCTTTGAAGAATCTTACAGTTAGTCAGAGTAAAAAAAACGATTCCAAAATACCCCCCAAATTCAAATTATTGTAGATTATATATCACTTTTCATTAACCATCAAACATCACAAGCAAGCTATTACACTATTACATTGACATAATTAGCACAATTCTTGAAATACCTACCTTGGTTTTTTTTGTTTTGTTTTGTGTTTTGTTTTTGGTTAAATACAGCAATGGCTCAAAATTTACATTTTGACTCAGGTTATACAAAGCCTTCTCAAGAGACTTAGAAGTAAAATTGGGTTTTTTGTCTTTTTTTGGGATAACTTGCTTTTGCTTAAGTCCTCTCAAAATCCATTTTAGCTGTACCATCCTTACTTTATTGAAACCTGAAAATTAATTGTAAGACAATATTTACAGTTTTGCATCAGCAGGAAGAAGTTTATGCAAGTGAAAGGCTGCTATTAAGGGGGAACAATTTCACTACAAAGTTAACTTTAAGAATTAGCTAGGCTGGGTGTGGTGTCCCACACCTGTAATCCCAGTACTCAAGAGGCTGAGACAGGAGGATCGCTGCATGTTTGAGGCCAGTCTGAACTACGTAGTGAGACCCTGTCTCAAAAAGACAAAGAAAACAAACAAACAAAAAAAAAGAATTAACTGACATCCGCACATTATTTTGAAATTACTATTTTCTGGACTTTAAGAAAATGTAAATCAATTAATGTATTATTGCTATTGGATTTCTCATGACTTTGCAATTAATACCTAAGATTTAAACTTCCAGATTCTATTCCAAGTATCTTAGGCCTTTTGTTTTGTGCTTAAACATTCTTTAATTCTTCCAAAGAACAATGAAATTCCTCATTTGTTCCATCAGTTTCCACTCATATAATGCACTCACATTACTCAGTTATCCAGACTTTAATCCTCCAGAATTTTCAAGTAACCAGACTCCTGCAGAACCTAATAATAGTTCACAGGAAAAGAAGCAGCTTGTGGGCTGGGGATGCAGCTCAGCAGCACAGCACCTGCCTGGCAAGTGCAAGGTCCTGAGTTCAATTCCTGGTACCAAAAAAAAAAAAAAAAATGGAACTTGTAAGGCATGAATAAACTGAACAACCAAAGGAGAAAAGGCTAGAAATAATTTTTTTTTTTTTTAGAAATAACTTTTAGATGGGGCCGATGATATAGCTCAGCGGTATAAGCACCTGCCTGGCAAGTGCGAGGTCCTGAGTTCGACTCCCGGTACCCGCATATTAAAAAGAAAAGTTAAAAAAAAAAAAAAGAACTTTTAGAGGCTTGCCAGGAGGAAATGTTCATTCTGGCTCTCTGATGGCCATGTTGGTCTCTCTGTAAGAAGGCCAGAAAGCACAGGGGAAATGGAAGATCATAAGTGAAAAAGAGCAGGGTAGATTAGAAAGAGCTGCTGCAGTAGAGAGGCAAAAGCAGTGACGGCCAGTAGCCAGCTGTGTTCGGTCCGACCGCAGGTGAGGGAGCACAGCCACTCCAGGGTGGGTCTCACAACGCTTCCGCCCCTGCAGGCATCAATGCCAGGCCTCCCTTGGTCAGGGACAGGTTTGTGCCCTGCACCTGGCATGTGGCCTGGACACCAACACGTCCCACTTCCACCCTGGGGAGTGAAGGGAGTCAGAATACGCCATCCCCAAATAAGTCACTTTTGGCAAAGAGCTATTTTGAGATGGGGCAGCTGAAGAACAGCAGCCTGCAGAAACAACTCTCCCACCCGCCTCAGGCAGGGCGTAAACTTCCCATTTCGAAGGTGGCCCTTTCTGCTCTCCCATGCCAGGAAGAAATGATAGTTCTCATCGTCGGACATGTGCTGGCTTGGAGCTGCACAGTCAAACCTTAATAAAACAGCACTTAGCTCCTACTAGTTTCTATACCTATTTACCCTCCTACAGTCTACTGTTTCTAGAAGCTCAAAACCCTTTTTCTTTGTCATGTCGCTTCTGTCATGTCCTTTGATAAAACGGTACCTAACTTTCAAATCTGAGCTCCTCTTTAAGGTTTTCATTTCAGTTCTGTGAGATCTCTATATATATATTAAATTGATCTTTTTCTCTTGTTAACTTAACTTTTGTCTGTTCGATTTCCAAATGCTGAACCTAAAAGTTTGGAGGAAAGAGGGGTTTTTTTATCCCCTATAGGAGAAATGTTGATCCAAGGAAAGCCCATGCAATGCAGATCATATCCTCCATCTTTGATGATAACTAATATTTATTAAGTACTTATCAAGGCTATAAAGTACCAAAGAGCTTTATTTAGGGCCCTAGGAATTGTAATTCAAAAGACTTAGATTCAGGGGAAAAAAAAAAAGTAGTCTAAAGAAAGAACAAAGTGCCAAGGGTGGTGGCACACACCTATAATCCCAGCCCTAGGGAGGCTGAGCCAGGAGGATCGCCATGAGTTCAAGGCCAGTGTAGGCTACATAGTGAGTTCAAGGCCAGCCTGAACTACAGAGTGAGACCCTGGCTCAAAAAAAAAAAAAAAAAAAAAAAAAGGGGGGGAGGGTTTAAGAAGGCAAAATCCACAATGATTGGTGCAGGCAGCTTTAAAAGCAACGAGTCCGTAGCTGATTGGTCAATTTGCAGGTATGACTGCGGGCTGCTCTGAGCCGCTTGAGGCCAGTCAGAGGATCTCAAAGCTCCAGTTTGAAGTACTCTCTCTGGCCCACATGGTCCTGTCTTCAGTCAAAGTTTCCATTCTTCACACTTACTACGTGGTGCCAAATCTAGCTCTGATTTCTTCATATCTTTTATTTACTTAATTCTAACCACAAGGTGAGTACAGTTATTAGCACTTTGTGTTCAGCCAAGTCCTCCGGGAAGCAAATGCCCAGAATGGATTAAAGGCGTCTGCATCTTTTGCCAGGTAAAATAGAACTGAGTATATGGGCGGCATAAGCATACTTATGGTGAAAAGCTATTCTTCGTTTATCTGAAATTCAAGTCGAGCCAGACAGTCCACTGCCTGTATGTTGCTAAATCTGACAGCACTGTCTGAGTGCAAATGCCTGAAAGAGTACTGGCTGGGAGCGCCCTCA
Source organism: Erethizon dorsatum (assembly GCA_028451465.1). Classification (NCBI taxonomy): domain Eukaryota; kingdom Metazoa; phylum Chordata; class Mammalia; order Rodentia; family Erethizontidae; genus Erethizon; species Erethizon dorsatum. The sequence goes on along the minus strand of CM051838.1, from coordinate 80,855,960 downwards.
GAGCAGGGGCAAGTGTGGCCCAGGGAGGAGTCGGGCAGAGAGGGCTGCGTGGACCCGTGCTGGAGTCCTAGTCAGGCAAGCCAGCAAGGAGGCCGCAGGCAAAGGGCAGGCAGAGGCGCTCTTCATGGCCCAGGATGGGCTTTGCTCGTGTGGACCTGACACACTCAGTCTGCCCAATGTGGCCAAAGTTCAGAGCACAGGGCCCTTGGTCAACTATGCTACCTGTAATTGGAGGTTTGCAAAGCGCATCCTGATGGTCACGACCCATCCGGATAGATAGGTAGTGAAAATGAGTCACAGCGGAGGTGAGTAACTTGTCAAAAGTCAGTGCTGGGTTACAGAGAAGCCGGGACTTGGTGCTCTGGTTCTAGAAAAAATGCTCCTGACAAGTCCCATAGGTGGCCTCCTACCTAAGCCCACCCCTTCCATGCCTTAAGAAACTGAAGTTCCTAACAGTATCCTTAGCCAAAGGATTACATTGCCACATTTGCTGTACAGTGTTTAAGAAAAAGAAACAGGTAATAGTTTAGATAGAAATCCATCAAAACACAGTTATAGACAGGCGAGGTAGCGCACGCCTATAATCCCACCACTCGGGAGGCTGAGGCAGGAGGATCTCCAGGAGTTTGAGACCAGCCTGGGCTACATAGTGAGTTTGAGGACAGCCTAAATTACAAAGCGAGACCCTGTCTCAAAACATAAAAACAAAAACAGAAAACAGTTATAAGCCATCAAAATAAGGCCAATTCCCAAACCTAGGTAAATCCACAGCAATCTGGAAAAATTACATATCCAGAATGACTCCTATGTCACACATAACATGGGAGAACTGAGATTGTTACTACTTCTTTCTAATAGCACAGCATTAGTAATCTCTAGTATTTCATTGGACCCCTTGAATTCTACAATGCCTGGCATGTATTTCTACTACGTGGGATGGAAGCAGTCAAAATCAAGATGAGGAAACAGATAAATAATCCTGAATCAGTGGCTCAAGTATTTCCTATCAGGCCGAGAAGCATGTCCCAACACCATGAGTTTACTTCCTAAAAATAACATTCCCAGGAAAACCTCAAATGTTCAGAGAGGGACTACAGAAACCCCTGGGAACAGAAATCCCACCCAAGTCTTCCCAGGGCCTTCCGATGGGCCTTGCTTCCTGGCCCCAGTCTTGAGATCAGTCCAGGCGCCTTAGCCTCCTAGCACCATGGCCCTAATCTGATTCTTACGAGACCAAGTCTTATACAACCAGTACTCATTACCCTGGAACCAAAGATACCAGACCAAAATCATTTCTCATTTGAGCTGTGCATACAGAAAATTTCCAGGGGATCAAACTTCTAATTTCTTAATAATCACCTAGGCGTAAGTTCATTTAATTAAGATTTCTAAGGCTGGGAAATACTCCCCGGATTTTCTAAAGACAATTTTACTCTTGTGCTATTGGGCATTGCTTCTAAATTAATCCATTTAAATTGAGTCTCCCAAGCTTTCAGAAGCCAGTCAGTGGAGAAATCTAAGTCCTGACTTCCACCATCCATTCAAGCGCTGCACTTGAACTCGCCCATTTGGGTTCCTCCAGCAAGTTGCTGAGGTCCTGACTCGGAGAGAGAGTGCTCCCGTCTGCTTCCCGAGCCTCAGCTGCACTTACAGAAAGTACTTTTCATGTGTGTCTCTCCTCCCTCCTGGGACAGATGACCATGATTTAAAGAAAATACTGCAAGCAATTATTATTTCTTATAATTCAGGAAAACAACTGTGCCAAGTATTGCAGTCTAAACTGTCTAAATCTCAGACTGGCCCAATTTTACAGAGGACAGAATGGCCGCCCCCCCACACACACACACACTTCCCTCCACTGTGGATGTCCTAGGCTCCCGGGGCTGCAGCTGGAGCCAGCTGTCGAATCCCAGATTTTTAGTTTTACCGCAAAGCGGATGAGTGGGTGAATGGGGAATTCCGGCCAGGCGGTATTAAGGTTGGGTACGTGAGAATGTGGAAGCATCTTTTCTCACTCCCAACCAAGCAAAGCCCTCAGCACACAAACCTGGAAAGAATTTATCCTCCCTGAGGCATCTGTAAAGTCTGGGAAATCACCTATCATGTATTAAACGGTCTCTGGCTTCTTTTGCTTGTTTGCTTTTTCCTGAGAAGGCATGTCAGGAAGTCTCATCCAAAATATGCCAAGTCATTTTCACTGTGCTTTTCTCTCAAAACATCAGGTTTTTTCACTTGCATAAGCAGATAATGTGATTTTTGAGGTGTTACGATTTAATTATTGATACTAGCACTGTGTACAAATTAGGAAGTATCTTCTGCCAGCGGTTCAGAGAGAACAGCAGTACAGGCAGCAAGAAAAAAAATCTTGCAGCAAAATGCCCACATGTGGAGTTCTACTCAGTCGCAAGGGAACTGCTCTCGAAGATGCACGTACAGGGAAATGACTGGTTTTTTTTTTGTTTATTCCTAATTGGCATTCATTGGGAGGGATAGAAAGTCCACTTTTCTCTTACAACAGCAGTGAGAGACTAGCTAACCAGAAATAGGCCGAGTTGCTTGGGTCCCGGGTATGCTGACTAGAGCTATCAAAAGACTACGTACCCATGCTATTGTTATTGCTGATTGTACCACATTACCCAAAGTGACGTAATTGTTCTAACTAGTTGTTCTTCCTGTTGTACCAAGACTAAGATCACACAAGGGTCATAAAAAATACTGTAGGCCAGTGCCAAAGAACAACAGCAACAGGCAGCAACTTCTCATCCGCAATAAATTGAAGAGGTAGGATCTTGCAACAGACTTAAAACCTGAAAGCCAGCTACACCTGGAACATGTGGACTACTTCTCACATCTCTGAGAAGTAGTCATTTCTTAATGGTTCTAAATACTAGCAATAAAGCTACTTGCCATAGACAATTTACAAGCATCAATCCAGGAATTAAACTAAAAAAAAACAAACAAACAAACAAACAAAAAAAGACAAATGAACAACAAAAAAAAGAGAAGACACATAAGCAAGATGCAACCCCAGATGTCCAGCTCACCAAAGGCAAACCATGGGGGCAATGAGGTGGAATGATCTGAAAGCCACCCACCTGGACTCTCTGAAGTAGTAACAGTGGAAGAAACAAAGCAGATGAATAAAGTTATAGAAAAAATCAAATAAATAATTTCTCAGATAACTACAGAGATGGTGACCATAATGAAAGACATGCTTAGTGATTCTAGAACAGACACAGATATATTCTAATACAGATAAAAAAAAGAATATAGAGTTGGTGGTATAGTATATCACCACCTTGATGAGCTAATGTGGTATTAGTATTTCCAAATCAAGGGGTAGGAGGGAAAAGGGGAGGCTCCCCGTGTTTATCAGGGGTTAGATGTAAAGTAAATTAGCAAAGAAAATAACCCCAGCTGCAGATGTCATGAGATTCTGAACACTTCTAATTGGTATGGTTTTCTACAGTCATCTCAATGAGATATAGATTTCTAATCCCAGTGTGTCTCTGGCCTACAAAAATGCAAAGGTTAAACCTACACACCCGTTATAATTAGGTTTTGTTGCAAGTAACAAGATACAAAATTATAACAACACAAAAAGATAGAAGCTTATCCACTTGTGTCGGAAGAAACAGTCTACTTTTTCACATGGCCACATCTCGAGCAAGGAGCCAAGAAAACACTGATTTTATCACAGCCAGCTGTGTGCATACCATGGGGGGAGAGAATGGGTGCTAGGGCAGGAAATGAGCTGTCCCTACCACAAACCAAACATCTAAATAGAAGCCAAGCCAATGTGGTGGCGCGTGTCGGTACTCCCGGTGACCTGGGAGACTGAAGCAGAAGGATCACAAGTGTGAGCTCAACCTAGGCAACTCAGTGACTTAGACGCTATTTTATTTTTTTTTTTTTTTTTTTTTTTTTTTTTTGTGGGTACCGGGGGGTCGACCTCAGGAGCTCGCGCACCAGCGGGCGCCCGTGCCACTGAGTGATATCACCAGCCCCTTTTTTATATGTGGGTTCCGGGAGTCGAACTTGGGCCCTTGCGCTTGCCGGGCAGGCGCTTATGCCGCTGAGCCATCTCACCGGCCCCCTAGACCCTATTTTAAAAGGTAAATTAGGACCGGTGAGATAGCTCAGCGGCACAAACACCTGCTGGCAAGTGCGAGGTCCTGAGTTCGACTCCTGGTACCCACATAAAAAAAAAAAAAGGTAAAATAAAGGGCTGGGGGTATAGCTCAGTGTGAAGCCCCTGGCTCAATCCTAACATTACACACACACACACACACAGGCACACATACACAAATGCTGAACCCTCCATGAACCTTCCACTTATATCTTTATTTCCTTATTCAACAAATGTAACTGATTCTATCAGCAGCTAGCTTGGGTCCTTTTTCAGTGATAATGGAAATTAAAACTGACGTGACAGCATGAATGCACAGGAAAAGGCTTTACTTGGAAAGTAAAAGTGAGGATGGGACTTCTGCTCAAGGACACAAGCTACAGGGGACCTGCTCGGACAGGGATTAGGCTGGTCTGTTAGCAAAGGAAATAGGCCAGTTTTTGTGGAATTGCTGAGGTGCGCTAGGCTCTGGTTGATCATTATCTCGGTTCTGCTTTTCAAGTACAGAGAAATCTTTACAACGTGAAGGGCAGTTCAGTGCCTATGAGATGATTGTTCCTGCTTAGGCAGCAGTCTTGGGTTTTGGAGGCTTTGTTGGAATCCGAGGTGACCATAGGTATAGCACAGTGATGGTGAACCTTATAGAGCTTTTAATGATGATGAACAGCCTGTGTGGCACGCCTGCCATAGGTTCGCCACCACCGGTAGGACAATGACTAGAGACTTTCAGGCACCCATTCCAGGACATCTAAAGCAGGAAGGTGTAAATGCTGATGGCTGAACATCTCTGCAAATCTCTTGTCTTGGTGTCCTCAGTTTTGAAGGTGGTTGAGACAGGTCAGGTAAATTCAGCACAAATAAACTTGGTATTACCAACTTTTGGACAGTCCTCTAATAATTTTGGGAGGACATTTTGTATCTAAACCATAACACCTGCTATATTATTCAGCTTTCCCATCACAGGTCACAGGGACAAAATACCTGACATCCACAATTTAAGAAGTTTACTTTGGCTCATGGTTTCAGAGAGCTCAGTCCGTGGTCACTGACTCCAAGGCAGAAACAGCACAATGGAAGGATATGATGGAGGAAAGCTGCGCAATCCATGGCAGCCAGGAAGCACAGAGAGAGAGAGAAAGCTAGAGAGCCAGGTGTGATTCCAGGTGTGATCAAAATATACCTTGAACATGTAGTCTGGCTTTTTAAAAAGATGTATTACAATAAAAGATACATTTTCCATTAATCCCCTCCAAATAGTCCCTCTTGTTTCAAACACACTTATCCCATCATTATTGTCACTTTGTACACCAGTTTTGGAAGTCCTCTTTCCTGACTGTCTTCACAAGGTATGATCAAAAGTATGGTAAATGCTGGTGCTGAAGATATTCAGTGGAAAGGTAAATTCATATAAACATTACAGTGTGTCCTCCACGATATTCACCAGATATGGCACCGTACAGCTTCTGGCTCTCCCCCAAAGCTAAGACAACCATGGAAGGTAAATGTTTTGAATTGATTCAGGATATCAAGGCAGCCACAACAGAGCAACAGAAGACACTCAGGAAAAAGGACCTCCAGAACTGCTTCAAAAAGTGGCAAGAATGATGTGATACATATGTTCAAAGCAAGAGGGAGTGTTTAAGGGGACGAAAGGCAATACGTCTTTTACTGTAATCATTTTTTTTAAATTTAAAGATTCCCCATATTTTTTCAATCACAAGGATGCGCCCCGAGGCTCCCCTCAGTGAGGCACCTGCTCTGCCTGGGCCACGCCTCCTACCAGCATTGCGTTCAGCCCTGGACTCATCCGTGGACCGACACATTGACGAATGCAGCAGCCCCACGGTCCAGTCACCCTCTGAAAGCCCTAAGTGTGAACACACATTTGGGAGGACATTTTAGATCTAAACTATAATACCTGCCTCTAGGCAGAGATCTTAAAGCCAATGTTTAAAGATAATAAAGGAGACAGATACAAAATGGAGGTAGAGGTGCCAAGCTTTGTCCTCTTTTAATTACCTATTGAGCATCTGTAGGCTCAAATGAAAAAGCCACTGGTTTTGTTTTTGTTTTGTTTGTTTGTTCATTCGTTTAGCAAAAGCAGATTTTAAGACCGTGACTGCATCAAAAGAAAACATAAATCGTGATTTTTAATGCATAACAGATTACAGGCCTAGGAGTTTGTTTGTCCTTTGTTCCTCTGATGACCCCCAACAGTTTATTTTTTTCTCGTCTGCTTTAGTCTTGGAATCACTATGGTGACAGCACCCTAGCTCTAATGACACGCCTGATTTTTAAGGTCAGTAAAATTGTTGGGAAGAGTGAGGGGGTAGGGAAGAACACAGGCCATACCTTTAATGAGTAATGGGCCCGGGAGTGTATCTGCACTCTCCCCACAGTGGTCTCTTACTGTCCACACTATTTGCCAGGCATCGCATGAGATGCAGGAGAGAAAGTTTGAACAGACTAGACGAGATCTTGCTCTCACGGAGCTTTTATTCAGTGAGTGAAATCATAAAAACACACAGTTGTATCATAACTATCAGGTCAAAAAGACAGAGACATGTCAAGCACAGTGGCACACACCTGCAATCCCAGCTACTCAGGAGGCTGGGGCAGGACAATCGCAAGTTCAAGGCCAGCCTGGGGAACCTGGCAAGAGCCTGTCTCAAAAGAAAAAATTAAACAGGGCCTGGGGAGGTAGTTCAGTGGCAGAGCACTATCTAGAGTACACAAGGCTCTGGGTTCCCCAGCACAGAAGAAAAAGGGGACAGAGAAATTAATCTGAATTTCAGGTGTAGATGTCATAAAACTGTAAACTGTAACCTTGCTTGCTGTTGTTACATGACATACACAAGAAAAAAAGAAATAATAAAAGCCAAAGTAGACCTGCTATCTGCAATAATAACCCTGAAGTGAATTTGCTTAGTGATTATTGAACTATAAGCCAGAGTCCAGCTAGCACAAGGCTCCTTCATACGGTAAACAAAGGTTAGCTGGGGCACTTTGCTAGCAGGAGTGAGCCTATCCAGTTAAAAAGCTCCTTTTGTTTTTGAAAGCTACTGAAAACCCAAGCCCTTCAAGTCATTTAAGCAACAGCTGAGGGAACAATTATGCTTTCACAGACTTTAAAGAAAGCATTTTATAGAGAAGAATCCTGTTAGGGGACACGGAGGGTGGCATATTGCCTGGTTTATTTGTACAGATGCAAGACTGAGCAGATGTAGTAACTCCAGCCATTTGTCAGAGAGGCTCAGAGGCTGTAAAATTCAAGGGTAGGACGCACTTCCCACGTGGGTCAGAAGTGCTGGGTAACCACAGCGCCCTCCTGGGACGCCTAACCCAGCTGCAGCCTGCATAGTTCTGTACTTTCTGTGAACAGGAATAGAATTAAATCCCTCAAGGAGGAAGGGAGGCAAGGCGGTCATGAACAAGTCACTGTTAAATGTTGTGGAGGTCAAAATACACAAACAGAAAATGAGCTAGGAGGCGCCAAGTTTACCTGCATTCACAGGAAATATTAAACTGATCCGTGATTTACCCGAAGCCCAAGTAGATGACAGAAGGCAGGGGTAAGAAATGACCTTTTCCTGGTCTGATTCTTTACACAGAGCCAACACACACTCACTGAGTTATTGCTGTGGCATCTGTGGATCAGGAGTTGTAGAGCAATTCTTCATACTTTTTCTTTAGACGTTCTTTTCCATTCCAAGAATTTGAAACTAGTTGCTCACTGTTTTAGGCTGAATTTAATTGCAATAATAATGTTATCACTTTTTAAGTAGGAACAGATCATTCGAGAAGAAAAGAAAACTCAAGAGACTAAGGCAGGGGATTGAGAGTCTGCAGCCTGAGAGGGACCCTGTCTCAAAAACAAAACAAACAACCAAGGGATGGTTAAAGAATATGTGGTTTTTTTATACAGTGGAGTACTACTCTGCCATAAAGAAGGGTAAGCTCAAGACATTTCTATGTAAATGGATGCACCTTGAGACCATACTCTTAAGTGAAATAAATCAGACGCACACATGTAAATACCACATTGTTTCTCTGGTGTGAGAAACTGAAAGTGTAAATAAGGACCAAAATGTATATTAGGCATTGTGAAATAGGAAGAAAATATTCAAATGGGGAGGAGAACAACGGAGGGGGGACAAGGAAAGGAAAGAAGGGAAAAGTAAAAAAAAAAAGGTGAGAAAAGAAGGAAAACATGGAAACAAAGCTTTTGTAAATGGAGAGGGGAGGAGGGGTTGAAGGGAGGGTAGGGGAATGGGAAATAAAAGAATCGAGTTGTATCATGTACAGGTACAAATTCTCTGTGATGATTGTGATCATTATGTATATCTAAAATGTACCAATAAAATCTGATTGAAGGCTGGGGATATAGCTCAGCAGCACAAGCGCCTGCCTGGCAAGCGCAAGGTCCTGAGTTCAATTCCCAGTACCATTAAAAAAAAAAAAAAAAGAAAAGAAAAATCTTCAATGAACCATGTTGATTCCTCTTAAAACACTTTGTTATAGGTTTAAATTAAAGTTGTCCATAATGAGGGATACAATACAAAACGAGTATCTGCTTCTCCAAGTTTGCAATATCAAATGAAAGCAAAAGCATCCCTGAGATCCTGTCCCCTCAGAAAAGACCTCTGGCCCTCAAAAGTGCACAGGGCACTGACTGTGTGAGCTTTTCTCAGGTCCTGCGAAGAGTGCAGCAAAGCCCACCTTCCCGGCTCACAGCTCAGCGTCCACCTGTGGGCAGCAAATATGGGAGCAAATATCCCCTCAGCCGCTCGGGGTTTTCACAAGGACATCAAACAATCTGAATATTCAGCCAATAATTTGAGTTCTGGGCAGAGACGTTCGAACTCAGTCAGCAGGAAAAAAATCAGACTGTACACTACACTCCAGCATCAAGCCAATCCCAGCCCGGGCTCAGGGGTCCGTAGGGCGGCAGAGTCTGCCACCCCAAAATGTGCCACTTTGGCATGAGGATTATTTTGAGCTGACGGCAGTTGACAAGGAAAAAATACAACAAAAACTCTCTGCCCTCCCTGTCTGTCCTCTCTGTCTTTAGGCAGGACATAAATTTGCAAAGATTTTTTTCTCCTCCCCTTTCTACGAATAAAAACAAAAATTAATCACTGTGGACAGCTTTAGGCCCTCACTGGAATGGCGACCGCGCCAGCAGAAGCTGTACCTCACACGTGACTGACTAGCTTTCCTCCACCGTTCTTTCCCACAGTTTCCTGCCCTAGAGACTCAAGGGCCTGTCTTGTCACTTGTGTGAAAATCTATGGTCCCTTTGCTACCATGCGACACTGCATCAGCCCACATTCCAGCACAACCTCAGAGTTACTCACCTCTGAGCGGTCCCACGTGTCACTGTGATACTCATGCTAAGAAAATTCTGTTTGCTTTACTTTTGTTAATCTGTCCACTGTCAGTCGAATTTATACGGCCCAGGCCAGAGATCCTGCGAGAGTAGCAGGAAAAACCATCTTTCTTCCTCTGAATGTCCTCTCAAGAATCCTGGGCTCGGACCTCCTGAAAGGGGCCCTGCCGCGGTCGAGGCAGCTCTAGAGCCCCAGGGCAGTGTCAGCGCCCCATAACCTCCAACACAGCCCATCTTCTTTCTCCCTGCCGCGGATCCCAGCCGCCTCCTGGATCTGCCGAATAGAGGCCTCACCCAGATGGTGACCCCGAGACACTGCGTGCTGAAGACATGACCCTTGAACCGGTGGTAACCCCATCAGTGCAGATTTCGGGGCCTGTCTGAATTAAAGGGACGCCCCAGGGATTGTCCAGGCTAAGACTGGCCCTACACGAAAGGCAGAGAGCTCGAGGCACTTCCACCAGGGGCACGGTGTCCCTGTTTATTACACTTCACTCACGAGGTTTCCACACTCGACGCTGCACCCGTGCTAGCTTCAGGAAGAGGAGTGTGCTAGGTGGGATTATTATCTTTCTGCGGGTGAGAATACTGGGCCTTGGAAGAGAGCTGGCTCCGCCGGGGCTGCGTGGCCCAGCACCGGGAATCGAATCCGGGTCTCCTGGCAGCGCTGGTGCTACAGTGAGAACCCCCGAGCCAGGAAATAGAAAAGGCAGCAGGGGCCCTGCAGAAGGAAGCTCGTCCAAGGTCACTAGCCTGCTTTTCTGGATTCCAGCCTCCCTATTGTCCGCATTGCCTCTTGCAGGTATCCATCCTTTCCGTTCTGCGCACGGCTGCCGAGGGGTTTCCCGACTCTTCGAGCACTACGAGCTGTGCCACATGTCCAAAATCATCTCCTGCACCTCCTACTCTTTCCTAACCGACTTCGAAACCTTCCCTTGTTGGCTTCTTTCGGGAGGGGAATACTCATATTTTTTACTAAGGGATAAATTATGGATAGGTGGGAAATGACAGCAGAATCCAAATGAATTCTTGATTGGCAGACAATCAGCACACAGAAAATGTTCCAGCCAGTGGGCGGAGAATGTTTAGAATAAATACCACGGTGGAGGCTGCTGGTTTCCTCTCCCCCACTATCCATTCTGTCCTCTCTCAACATAGCACAACACCAAATTCTTCTTTCAGTTCTTATTTTTTATTAGTACATATTTGCAGTGCATAATGACTACCTTCCTTGTGGGGAGTTGGCACAAGCACATTACACTCTTTTTTCATCCTCTTTGCCCCCCCTTCTCACTCCATCTTTTTTTTTTTTTTTAATGTGGGTACCAGGAGTCAACCTCAGGACCTCGTGCTTGCCAGCAACTGCTTGTGCTGCTAAGTGATATCACCGGCCCTTTTTTTTCTTTTACGTGGGTACCAGGAGTCAAACTCAGGACCTCGCGCTTGCCCGGCAGGCACTTATGCCACTGACCTATCTCACCGGCTCCTCACTCCATCTCTTGATCCCCTTCCCTTTTGAAAAAGATCCATCTCCCTACTTGCTATTATCTATATTTTTCTCTTTAGTTATATTTTGGGTTTCTCATATAAGAGAAATCATGTAATTATCTAAGCTTGTGTGTCTGATTTATTTCACTTAACATTATGGTCTCAAGGTGCTTTCATCTTCCTACGAATGATGCAAGTTTATCTTCTTTATGGCAGAGTGGTACTCCATTGGGTAAAAACACCATATTTTCTTTAACCATTCATCTATTGATGGACATATAGGCTACTTCAAAGATTTAGCTATTGTGAATTGTGCTGCTGTAAACATGGGTCTGCGTGTATCACTGTAATATGATGTCTTTAACTCTTTCAGGAAGATACCTAGAAAGGGAATAGCTGGGTGAAATGGAATTTCTAGTCCTGGTTTTTTGAGGAGTCTCCATACTGATTTCCAATAGTGGTTGTGCTAGTTTACACTCCACCAACAATGTCAAAGGCTTCCCTTTTCCCTGCAGCCTCGCCAGCAATTGTTATTCTTTGATTTCTTAATGATAGCCATTTTTCTGGAGTAAGATGGAATCTCATATTGTTTTAATTTGCATTTCTCTATGGCCAGAGATGTTGGACATTTTTTCATGTATTGGCCATTTGTACTTCTTCTGAGAAGTGTCCGTTTCTTTCATTTACCTATTTTTTGACTGGGTCTTTTATGGGGGGGGGTGTCTAATTTTTTTTAAGCGCTCTATATATCCCAGATATGAGTTCTCTGTCTGAGGAATAGATGGCAAAATTTTTTCCAATTCTGTAGGTTGTCTCTTCACTGTTGGTTCTTTCCTTTGCTTCGTGGAAGATTTTAATGTGACATGAGCCCCACTGTTTATTCTTGGTACTATTTTCTATGCCACTGGGGTTCCATTCAGACAGTCCTTGTCTATACCATGCCTTCAAGAGTTTTACCTATTTCATCTTCCAGCAGATTAAGTACAACACGGCATCCTTGACTGAATACGTGGTTTCCAAAAATAAATACTTATTTCTCAACCACTCATTAGGCTTTTTACGCTGTGTGACTAAGTTCTGCCAGCGAGAGGTGAGTGGAGGTGACATGTGCCACTTCCGGTCATGCCCGGAGGGGGAAGGGCTTTGCCCTCCCAACTACCGGCTGAAACCAGGGCATAGCAGTGAGTAATCCCTGACTGCACGGAATAACAATGCAGCAGAAGCCAAAGGCTTCTATGAAATGAGAAACCATGTCTACCTTATATTATTTAGTGTCTCTGTTACAGCGGGTGAAATATGTCCTAAATAATACTAAGGCCCTGGATAGAAGTTTAGCCTGTTCCATCCTTCTAAGTAAAAGCACTGTCCTTCGCCAGGAAGGGGTAACTGGAGACTTGCCTAGTTCATCGGTGCCTAAGAGTAAAGCCCTTGCATCCTTGAGCCAGAAGAGACCCTGATGTCGCTTAGCCTGGATGAAGTATTGCCGCTGGGGAGGACGGTGTGACCTGCGGCCCTCTAGCGGCCGGTTAGAGGGCGCAGCCTCCACCCGAAGAAACTTAAACGTGACTTTTGCAAACTGAGTCCCAGAGCACTTAGTTGATTTGGGCCCATGGGGCACCAGTCGTTGACTCCATATCTGCTCCTGCTCTTTACTTCACAGTTGAGAAAGCTGCACAGGGAACTCAGATTACTTCTCCAAGATCACTCAGCCCCTTGGAGACACTTGGAACACGGTGGCCCATCTCTGGGGCCCGCGCCCGCGCCCTCCATTGTACTCTGCCCGCTGAAGCTTCAAGCATTGTGCTCCTTGCACTGAGGCAAATAGGCAGAAAGAAAATCAAGCGTGAGTTTCATCCTGACACAAAAATCTGCACTTACGGAAAGAGCTTTTTTTTTTAATGAACCTAAGATGTGAGTCACATCCCCAGCTCTTTTTCATTTTTTATTTTGAGACAAGCTCTCGCTACATCACTAAGTTGCCCAGGATGGGCTCAAACTGGCAATCCTCCTGCCTCAGCCTCCCAGAATGCTGGGATTGCTGGGGTGTGCCACCATGCCTGGCTCGGATCATCCTTTCTTTCTCTAACTCTTCTCTTTCTGCACAGTTCAGTCCGGCACACATTGGACAGTTGAGAAGATGCCCTGTATATTTCCTGATTTTGATGGTGGATCATGGTTACACAGGAAAACATCATTGTGGGAAATACACGCTCGAGTATTTGGGAGGGAGGGGGCATCATACTGACAATAGCCTCAAATAGTTTAGGGGGAAAGTTCTGTGTATTTTACTTGCAACTCTTCTGTAAGTTTGTGATGTCAAAGTGAAAATTACTACTGCAAAAGAAAAAGAGAAGAATTATTAAGACAGACAGGGAAGGAGCACTTCTAAGAGCTCTGCAACTTCAGGTACACCGTTCGCATTCATGAGGACCGTGGCCTGACTTGGATTCAAATCTCGGCCCCATCCCTTAGCTATGCAAGGGGAAAGTAGCTTAACTTCTCTGTACCTCAGTTTCCTCTTCAGTTAGAAGAGGCTCAGTATAGCATCTGCTTCCTAGGGTTGTTATGAAAATTACCTGGGTCTATATTTGCTAAGTGCTTCAGAAAGTGCCTGTAACACAGGATCGGGTAAATGTAAATAAGACAAACAGAATGTCCAATGGAGTTATTCAAAATGGAACCTCACACAACGCTCACTGTGGGGAAGGGGGAGCGGAAGGAAAATAAAAGACCTGAACTAAATTTATTAAGTTTTAAAAACAAACTTGCAGGAGGCCAGTGAGATAGCTTAGCGGAATAAGCGCCTGCCTGGCAAGCGTGAGGTCCTGAGGTCGACCCCTGGTACCCACAAAAAAAAAAAAAAAAAAAAAACTTGCAATCATAGGCAACTTTTTTCTCTTTGACATTTTAGGGCTTATGGTTTGCCCAAGGACAACAACCAACAGAAGCTCAGGGGATGTGTGGATAGAACAGAAGACTGGCAGGGTAGTCAGTTACCAACAGCGCTGGAAAGGAAAGCAGCTCATAAAAGTGCAGCATGTGAGGGCTGGGGACGTAGCTCAGTTGATGAAGCGCTTGCCCTCTACACACAAAGCCATGGGTTCCCTCCCAGCACCACGCACACTCAAAAGTGTGGCGCCGAGCTCAGCCTGTCTGTCTGCTGGCTGCAACACTTGCACAGCGACGTCCTGGATACCAGAGTCAGCTCAGCTCGCTTCCCTACGCAACAGGGACGTTTTCTCTGACCAACAGTGACACCTACAGGTTAACACCATAAAGGCTATTTGCTGATACCCAAATCTGCCAGATTCTAAAACCCTGGAATTGGCCGGTTGTAAGGACTTGCAACAGGAAAGCAAGCGGTGAGAAGTTGCTGGATCCATGTTTCTATTTTCTTTTTTTTTTTTTTTGTGGGTACCGGGGGGTTGACCTCAGGACCTCGTGCGCCAACAGGCACCCGTGCCACTGAGCGATATCACCGGCCCCTTTTTCGTATGTGGGATCCGGGAGTCGAACTCGGGCCCTTGCGCTTGCAAGGCAGGTGCTTACACCGCTGAGCCATCTCACCGGCCCCATGTTTCTATTTTCAACCTAACCTAGCTTAGAAAATAAATAGGCTCTGCTAGGATGTATGCATAAAGTGGGAGGGACCCCGTTTACAATAACTCAACTCATAAAACATACAGGAGTAAATTTAAAAGACAATGCCTGAAATAAGCTACAAAATTTTGCACGGAACCCTACATCTCTGAACAAAGCAAAATGCATACCACATTCTATGTTTATTCTATAAATCTCTTCCAAGTTCACATCACCATCATGAGCAAGAGATGTAACTGGTGGTAAATACCCTTTGCATTTTAAACACTGCACACCATTCCATCCCAGTATTGGTCCCTGGCATCCTAAGGGACACATCTTTCTTTCGATCACTTTTTCCAATACATGCCAGAGGAAGCTAACGTAAACCAATATTCAGCACAGAATTCCTTCTTGCCTAGGAGATACCCTTTATCTACTGTGAAGACTTCTATTTTTTCTCTATGCTGTTCTAAATTCCCAGTATGGCATGTACTTTTTCTAAAGTGGCTTCAACTTTATAAAAAAAAAAAAAAAAAAAAAAAAAAACAGTGACAAAAATCCACCCAACTCATTTTTTTAGTAAATGTGGCTAGGTTGTGAACATTTTTATTTTTTCAAAAATTAGTCTCCTGGGGCCGGTGAGATGGCTCAGCAGCTTAAGCGCCTGCCCGGCAAGCGCGAGGGCCCGAGTTCGACTCCCAGAACCCACATACAAAAAAGGGGCCGGTGATATCGCTCAGCGGCACGGGCGCCTCCTGGTGCGCGAGGTCCTGAGGTCGACCCCCTGGTACCCACAAAAAAAAAAAAAAAAAAATTAGTCTCCTGATTTAGTCAGGGCTTGGGGGTCACAGGAGATTAGCCATTGTCATATTCAACACAATACATCTGATCAAGGCAAAGCTTAACATTCTTGGTCTTCAGGGTAGCTGCAAAAATGCCTACAAGACATTAAGGAATGTCCAACTGAAACACCTTTACTCAAACTTGACTCCTTGGGCCAGTGGAAGGTCCTTACTGTAGTTGATGGTACTGGAGGGGAAAAATGAACAAAATTAAATGAATGGTAGTACATGCATAAAACAGAATACTTTCACACCATTAAAATGTATGCATCTGCTTATATTAAAAAGATATAAGTGAAGAAAACAATATAGGACACAAAATAATGTTAGTATGGATCCAGTATTATAAAAGAAAAAAGAGAACCACGAAAGCTCGGAAGGCATGTATCCATACATGTTACTCGAATTTTCTTTTGAGCAGGACACAAGAAAATGGGAACTGTAACTTTATCTCTCTCGATGATTTGTACTGAATATCCCCACTCCCATTTTAATAGAAAGAAAATATTTATAATTTAGAAAAATAGAAGCTTCCCTATTAAGTAGTCACCTGAGAGTCACCTGGTTTTCTTTTGAGAGGGATGTGTCCCCACTATACAGTTCAGAAAAGCCATAGCTAAGTGTTTGCCAGTCTAGTTCTCCAGTACACAAGAAAAGAGGGATGTGACAGATCTGGAAGAATGAGAAGCCGACACAGAGCATGCAAGCGTCCGGGATTCGATGCCCCTCAGCTAGTGTCCCTCAGATGAGCCTGAGGTTGTAAGGAGCCAATGCTGAGGAACGGCCCGGGTTCAGACTGGCAAGAAGCAGTGCACTGGCCTCGCCAGGTGCCATAGGCTCTCTGTCCAGTACTCTTTCCACATCACGGCACCACATGGAACTAACCCCACATGCTATGTTATTGCAAGAAAGAAGCCCTCATCAAAACTTTCCAGAAGCAGCCTCCCCAGCTACGCTTATGTGGGCAAATGAGCTAACCCCTCTCAAGGGTCCCGCTCACTGTTCCAAGCTGGCCTCCCCCAGCTTGTCAGCCTTGTCCTTCCACAGACTCTGAGGGTGGAAAGTACATTCAAGGAATGACAGCGACAGCTTCCTCCTCCTCCTCCTGCTGGCGGACCCCCATGTGTCCTGCTCCTGCACTGTTTCCCAGATAGAAGCCACCGCCAAGGCAGTCTCAGTCGGGGTGGTGGGCACTGGCTGAAGCTGCACAAAATGGCCAGAAAACTAACTCAGCTTGAGTACCCCTCATGTGAAATGTGTGGGATCAGAAGTGTTTCAGATTTGGGGGGGTTTGGGAACACTTGCATAGGTATCAGATGTCTTGGGAATGGAACCCACGTTCATCATGAAGTTCCTTTCTGTTTCATACACACTCTACATACATATCCTGACGGTACTTTATTTTTTTTATTTTTTTTTTTTTTGTGGGTACCAGGGGGACGACCTCAGGACCTCGCGTGCCAACAGGCACCCGTGCCACTGAGCGATATCACCGGCCCCTTTTTCGTATGTGGGTTCCGGGAGTCGAACTCGGGCCCTCGCGCTTGCAAGGCAGGCGCTTACGCCGCTGAGCCATCTCACCGGCCCTCCTGACGGTACTTTAATACAACATTTTTTGTTCACCTGCATTCTGACTGTGATCTGTCACATGGTCAGGTGTGGGATTTCATGTAAAGCATCCTATCAGAGCTCAAATAGTTTCAGATTTTGGAGCATTTTGGGTTATAGATGCTCAATCTAGAGTACAAAATGGATTCTCCGGGAGGGAACAGCTACCAAATGCTAGAAAGAATAAAATCCAGTAAAACTGCATGAAGACAAAGCAGAAAGTATCGGGGTTTAACAGCACATTTCCAACAGCTCTAAGACCAAACCCATCTCCCAGAGCCTCTTCTTACCACGTAGATCTTCTCATGTACTGTTTCCAGGCGTCACTGCCAGACTCCCTGCCGCCACCGGTGTGCTTTTCTCCTCCTACAGAAACACAAAATAATCTCACAGCTTTGCAGCACTTTTTTGTCCGTGAGCTTTTGCTTGATATCACTGGGACGAAGATACAAAGAGACCAGAACTATGCAACCAGTTACTCTGTATTTAGTTCAGTGTATTTCCTGTATGAACGAATGAAAAACAGAAACCATAAACAAATAGGAAAAAGAAGTAAAAATTAAAAAATAAGGAATTAAGAAGAAACAGAAATATATCAGGAAACAGAAGAAACCCTTAAATAAATACATACATATATAAATAAATTAAGGTATTGAGTGGAAATATCTAGACAGTTGGAAGACCATCTTATTTTTTATGCTTATCTGTTCTTTCTACTGTATACATATATACCTTACTGAAAAATTTTAAGAACTATTTTAGTATCTTAAAAAGGTTTTGGCCCAGTGAGATAGCTCAGCGGCATAAGCACCTGCCTGGCAAGCGTGAGGTCCTGAGTTCGACTCCCAGTACCCGCATATTAAAAAAAAAAAAAAAAAATGGTTTCAAGAAGATAATGATCCCTTAAACAAGAAAAGGATACTATTTGAAAGCATGCCATCAAAATACAAGAAATAAGTCTTAGGGTTGTTTTTACTAACAGCAGAAGGTGGAAAACTCAACAGAAGAAAAATTTAAGGAACTTTCCCACAAAGACAACTAAAGAGATGAAAAACAGAAAAGAACAGAAAACAAAATCAGACCATCAACTCTTTGGCAACAGTCTCATTTATGAACATGAGACTTCACTTGGTTTAAACTGTTTTTAATGGAAACAGTACGGCTACGTTCAACATCTGCCTTCCTTCCGGGAATCTGGGACGTCGGCATACGCTAGACGGAGGGTGCCTAGTGATCGGTCCTAGTAAGAGCGCTTACCCACAGTGCCACAGTCTGTCGCTGGAGGGATTAAGCGCACCTTGTGTAACTCCCCTGGGCAAGGACTCCTGCAAGTCCATGCCTCGTTTCCACTGGACCTACGCCCATGCAATGCTATGTCATAAACTCGGAAAATACAGGGAAAGGGAAAAGGGCTTAAAAAGTTTATCTAGAGGGTCAATAATGTCAATTTGTTAGCAACAGCAGTTACATTATGTTATTTAGAAAAAATGAGGTAAATTCAAAGGTAAGTTTACTTTTTTCTTCTAATGAGCATCGTCTAAAAGTAGCCGCTGGGAAAGAAAGGAATAAAGTGTGGGCAAACTGATATTTCCATTATAAGACTTTCTCAAAACTCTAAAAACTAAGTGTGAAAGCTAAAGGAAGAACAGTCCATCGGACAATGTAAGGTATGGCCCAGAAATGGAGTAGAAACCCACAGAAGGGATGGATGGACTCACACGAATCCAGACAGCCACACAGAGGAGGCAGCGGTGGGGTCCCGACTAGAAAAGGAGCCTTTGTCAAAACCTCACACTGAACCAGAACTGTAGTGTTTGGTCTAAAAACATAAAAGAACGCTACTAATTATATAAACTCATACAGGTATTACTACATGTTTTTTGCTGGCCATGGTGGCACAAACCTATAATCGCATCATTCTGGGAAGCTGAGGCAAGATGACTGCCATTGTGAGCCCAGCCTGGGCAACTTAGCAAGACCCTGTCTCAAAATATAAAATAAAGAATGGGCTGGGCATGTAGCTCAGTTCAAAGGCCCTGGATTCAATCCCCAGTACTGCAAAAAAAAACAAACAAAAACAAACAAAAAAATGTTTGCTTTGATTCTATATTAAAAAAAAAAAGATATCTCTTCTTACTATACTTTGGATTTTTTTTATTAAGTGAAACTGAATGTAAGATTGTTGGGATGAGTTTTTTTTAAAACAAAACAAACCTATTACTAAGTTCGAGCATTAATAGTTCATGGCTTATTATTAAAGAGCAGGGCCCAGCAAAGAGAAACAACTTAGTATTTCATCTAGTGAAAGACAACATATTTAAATTTATTATGCCCACTTTGCAAATAAACACCAAAAATTTTATGTGAAGTTTTCCAGCCTCGAAGCAGGAGTTCTAAATCATTTTTGGGTTTTAGATCTTCAGCCAGAAGACAGATGCCACATTTCAGGGGTTCACATATCTCGGGTTGAGGGTCCCTGTCTAACCTGCTACTTGCTGTATCTGAGCAGAAAATGCAGGACCCTGGGCAACGACGTCAGATGGAACATAAGCTCGTGTGAGCGTGTTAGATCGTGCAAGGTCGACGCGGACCGCAGCCGTGGTTCCGTTCCTACGTCACACTTCCGCAACAGCTCTATGCTTTTCCTTTCCCTCCCAACGCAAAGGAGGAGAAACGACTCTCTACATACCAAATGCTCCTCCAATTTCAGCCCCGTTGGTTGGAATGTTGACGTTGACAACACCACAGTCTGATCCTTTAGGTCTAGGAGTAAAAGCAGAGGCAAGTGAGAGTAATGTGTAGCAAATTAAAAACAAAAACGCAAATACTCAGACTCTCTGTGCTAAAAAAATGAATTCATTTTTTTTTCAAGTTCATTCACCACACAAAGCAGACTTATATAAATGTTTAAAATTGACAAAGCTATACCCAAGCCAGCGGAAGATTCTGCCCAGATCTTTGGTAAAGATGCTACTTGAAAGTCCCTGCTTCACCTCATTATTCCATGCAAAGGCCTCTTCTTCATTCTAAAAGGACAAACGTTGGAAGCTGTTAGATGCCAGAGTGTTCAAGCTAAAGTTCACTGATGTTAAACTCATTTTATGAGACATACAAATAATTTTAGTGAACAAATGAAAAGCAAGAGGCAACATTTTACTAATTCTATGTTTCTTTTACAATGTAGATCATTTTTAATAAGTAAAACTTTGAGAGGGTTTTCCTCTATTATAATTCAAGAAACAAAAGACTAGTACATTCTTCATTTAAACTACTAAACATAACAGCTAATATTTATTGAGTCTTTAACGTGTATGGCACACTGAACTATGCACTGAATATGCACTTATTTAATCCCTACTCTATTACATGAGTTTTCTACAAGCACCAATTTATAGATATGCCAACTAAGCCCACAGAAGCTAAATAATTTGCTCAAAACCCCACAGTCAAACACACTCACACATTACAGAACACAAATCATACTCTCTCAGTGATAGACAATTTAAAACAAAACAGAAGTAAGTGCAATCATATTACTGCAACAAGGTGCAATTACTGCTATTCTTTAACTGCTAATAATGGTACATTCAATCTGGATCCAATCCCTTCAGTCTCACAATGAATCCTCAGTATTTTTGCTGGTGAGACCAGGGCCTAGCTCAGGCTGGGGAGCTATCTTTACCTGTTAAAACCTTCACAGTTTGGCCCCATGGCCATTTACAACTATGTGTCCATGGATCACTTACACATCTTCTCATCTGTCCCACACACGTAGAACTTAGGCTATGGAAGCATCCGGTCCATGTGTCAGGAGAAGCCAACTCAAGGGGTCACACAGCCCAGAGTGAGGTGACACAGATGAGAACTACACACTCCGTAAACCTTAATAGTCCACTACCTAGCTCGGTCTCCTGGCAACTAGCTTAGCATACGCTATAGTTTTAAAGTGCTCATCTCATATTTTACCTGAACCTCCAAATTTCTACTATTCAAAATGACTCTCTAAACCCTTCCTAAAGGCAAATCAATTGAAATTTAACAGATCTTAACATTTTCCTAGTCTTTCCTAGAGAAACAGAATTCATTTTTACCTTGAATTTAATGACGTAGAGAATCGGAGCAAAAGTCTCTTTGTGTACAATGGGAGTGTCATGGGCAAGACCTGTCACAATCGTGGGTTCTACATAATTGCCAGGGCGATCCATAACCTTAAGGGGAGAGATGAAATAAAAAGAATGAAAGCATTTTGTTTTCTAGTACTTGGGGTCAGAGGATACCATCTTTGCCTATACTTAACGAGAAAAAAAATAAACAGCATTTATAAATCATTTCTCCAAAACAATATTCTGTATTGAATGAAAAGTATCTCTTCCTCCTACTCATTCTAAATTGGTCAGAAAAAAATGTTAAAAGGAGGCAAGTTTGAAGAAAGGCATGCCATGTGTCACAACCCAGCTACATCAAAGATGAGACACTGCTACAAGTGGTTATTTTGAAACTGATTTTGAAATAAGTAATCTCTACTCCCTGTGTTGTAGACTGAACTGTGCCCTGCCCCAAATTCCTATGCTGAAGCTGTGGTACTCGACGCGAGTGCACTGGGAACAGGACCTTCAGGGAGGCGATTAAAGTCCCTGGTAGAGCTCGTCATGGGGGGGCCCTAATCCAATAGGACTGGCTCCTTATAAGAGGAGGAGACACTACAGGTATCTTCCCCATCTCGGAAAGGTCACATGAGGGTACAAGAAAGGGCTGCTGGCCAGAAAGTGACCAGAAACCAGCCCTGCCAGCACCTTGAAATTCGAGCCTCCAGAACTGGGAGAAAATACACTGCTGTGGTTTAAGCTGCCTGAGCTGTTTTATTTTCTACAGCAATCACAGTAGACTAAGACACATTGTACAAAACAAAAACTCTTAAGATCACACACTACAGACAGTCTCATCTCTATCACATGCAACCAAGTTCCTAGTTCAGCTCCTCTTAACATCTTCTCTTCCTTTCCTTCTATGAAATATGCTAAAGCCCACGGCCAGCTGCTCTGTGGTCCATCTGCCCTCCAATGAGCCTCTGAAATCCTGCTCTCCCTCTGGGCTGCATATTTCTCAAGAGTCAACTGTGTTTACCCTCAGTTGTGTAGATGGCAACTGTATTTGTCACTGTGATGCCACGATGCATTATATAACACATTATTACACAAAGAATAAAGCTATTTCTATAAAAATGGGTCGAACACATCAGAGAAACCACAATACAAGAAAGGGGAAAAAAATCCAACATAGTGGTGCACTCCTATCATCCCAGCACTCTGGGAGATAAGGTAGAAGAATCGCAAGTTCTAGTCTGCTCGGGCAATTTAGCAATTTAGCAAGAACTTGCCTCAAAATAAAAAATGAAAAAAGGGCTAGGGATGTAGTTCAGTTCAAAGGCCCTGGGTCCAATCCCCAGTACTACCACAAAAAAAAAAAAAATGCATACACAACCCTGACAATTAGAAGTGGATGTGTCAATGGTTAAGACTAGAGAGAAAACCTGCTGTTTTGTAAGACTCCATGAATTTCAAATTAAGTGAAACAAAATTACATACTTAATACATTATAGGGGCAGTTTTCATAGACAACAGATTCTTACACTCCATGAGGAAAACACCGTGACTGTATCACACGATCGCCAGCTGGGCACACTGGCACACTCCCGTAATCGCAGGTGACCAGGAGGCTGAGACAGAACGACACCACGTTTGAGGCCAGCCTGAGTAACTTAGCAAGAGCCTGCCTCAAAATTTAGAACACAAAAGGGGGGGGTGTCATTCAGCATCCCCCGAGTTCAATCCCCAGCACACTGGGGTAGGATCACAACAGTAGTTCTGTGTGTTAAATTAAAATAACATGTTTACGGTATATATTTTTGTGATTCCCTACCTTAACTGTCTGAAGTAACCAATAAACACGGGAACCGATAGTTCTGAACACAAAGTCTTCTGCTTTGCTGTCACGAGGTCTCTTTTCTATTACAAGGCTCTAGGGACCCAACTCAAAAGCTAACATGCTTCTGAGATTCTTATGCATCCTCCCAGAAACATTCCAGGGAAAACCCTTGTAAAAGAAACTGGGAGAAGGAGGATGTGGAACAGGGACCCTTCACCAACTTGCTCAGAGCCCCGCTAGGGCCTGAGGGAAGGAAAGGAAAGAAGCAGCTGTCCCTTACCTTGCCCCCGTAGACCACAGTGCCGCCTCCTTTCTTTGCTTCCTCCACTGCTCCGAGAAAATTGCTCACGGACTGTTTGTTGTGCAGCGGCCCATACAGCACCTTAGCTGGGGAGAGAAAGGAATGCTCTTCATCGTGCCCCAAGCAGCGTCACGTCGGCAGGACACCAGCTTTCCGAGTGAACTGCTCGCCAGTCCTTCCCACAGCCACTGCGCTAAACATCGAGCATCAGTCTACTCACTACAGCGTCACCGCTGTCCGAGAACATCAGTCTGCAGCCGCTGCCCAGTCCAGGGGGAGAGACTGGCACTGCCCCGTGTGGCTGCTGGAAACTGAGAAACACAGAGGAAGAAGGAAGACCTGGGCAGGCCTGTGATGAGGGCATTTGAGCAGAGCCAGCTGTGGAAAGAGAAGGGCGAAGGGCATTTCCAGCAGAGAGAACAGCAGGAAAGAGCTGGAGGACCAGAAGCACTGAGAGAAGCCAGAGAAGGTAGCACACAGGAAGTCAGGGAGCAAGGGGACACCGATCTGGTCAGAGGCAGACAGGGAGGGAGGCAGGTGTCAGCTCGTGAAGACTTGGAAGCCTTCGAAAGCGGGAATCAAAAGAATCTGGGCTTTCATCTAAGCACAAGGAGACGTCATGGAGCGTTTTAAGTAAAACAGTGAATCATCTGATACATTTTTTAAAAAATCACTCTGGGTCCTGTGAAAGGCTGCCATGAAGGTGGGAAAGTCAGTGAGGGGACGGACGCGTGGCCTTCCTGAGAGAGGTTGGGTGGCCTGGACAAGAACAGTGCGGAGAGAAAAGCTCAGCTGTTGTTCCGTCCTCACTGCATCTCCAGTCACCACCAGCACACGCCGGGCACCCAGGATCCTAACGTCGGCTGTGTCGCCCCAAATGGGGTAGCCTGCTTCATGGGCTCTCAGGCCTCTACACTGTTCAGCCAGCTATCCCCATGGCAACAAAAGACCCCAAAACGTAGACGATCAGAAACACTTTACATCTGCTGTCAAAAGGGAGCATCTTTGAGAACAGAACCGGATACTCACACTCCAGTGGATTCCCAACATGGATCTGTGCGTAAGCCTTTTTAAGTCTGCTTACGACCTCATCGTGGATGCTTTCATGTAAAAACTGAGAGAAAGAAGAAACATTCATGGGAACAGCAGAATAAATGCATCACTTTTTAAAGAATAAATAATTTTCTTATTAGTTTTTGAAATACTGAAATCTCTGAAAACATAAGGCAAATGAAAGCATGACTTTAATTATATAATTTCTATTTAATATTAACTACACGAAGATAATCATTTCCTCCACGTAGATGTTAAAATCCTAAGCGTCAGTGAGACCACTGCTAGCATGGAGTGGGAGAACAGGTAGAGTTCCTGGTTGACCAACGTTTGCCATGAATACAACAGAGCAACAGGGGCACATAGTTGCAAAACACATCTAGGAAATATATTTTTCTAGCAGTATTTCTATAACATCTTTGTAAGAGACTTCACTAAAATGTGGAGTCTAGCTGAGGTGATGCCACAGGCCTGTAAGCCTAGCACTCTGGGAGGCTGAGGCAGGAAGAACACAAACTCAAGCTCAGCCTGCATAATTTAATGAGATCCCATCACAAATTTAAAAGGGGGGAGGGTCACTAGGGATGTAGCTCAGTGCAGAGGCCCCGGATTCAATCCCCAGTACCTGGGAAGAAAAGAAAAAAGCAAGTCATGTCTCAAACGCGGGACAATCTCCAGGGCTTACGCGGACACACTTACCAGGCGCCTTGCAGAGGTGCACCTCTGGCCAGCTGTCCCCACGGCGGCAAAGAGGGCTGACGGAACAACTAAGCCGAGGTCTGCATCCTCAAAAGCTTAGACAAAGAAAAACGCACACCCATCAGCTCGGGGAAGCAGGCAGACACGGTATTTGCTAACTGTTAGGAAACGATGACTTAGAAAGCAAGAGAATGTCCAAACTATCAGAAAGTAAGCATGCTCCACGTCCGCTTCAGGGAGAGGCGCACTTCTTTCTCCAGCAATTGCTATACGAGAACAGAGCAATGAGCTCTGTGACCATTACCCACATCACAGGGGAGCTGAGGCTCTCACTGACCCCTCCGTCTTCCATCTCTCCCGGTTCCCGTGGGCTCCCTGCTAGGCCACCGTCCCTTTAGTCAGCACTAGTTGCTCTTAGTGTCCATCCGGTGGCCCATGCCACCTCGCTGGGCCCCAGACAGTAAACGAGGACAGTGTAGCCCTCAGATTGTTGCCACCTAAAAATCCACGCTCTTTGGCAGCCTTTGAGCATTGACACGCATCAGTCAATTCCCTGCTGCATCCCATGGAAGCTTTGCCAAATACTGTTTTTCCACATCTTTGAAACTCCTTTTTTTTTTGCAGCGTTTGGAGACAGGGTCTCGCCATGTAGTTCAGGCTGGCCTTGCACTCACTATGTAGCCAGGCTGGCCTCGAGCTGTCGGTGATCCTCCTGTCTCAGCCTCCCTGGCACTGGGATTACAGGCGTGCAGTACCACCCCCAGCAAAACCGCTGCCCCACATGACCTCACCCTCTACTTCATGGGAAAATCTGGGCACTCGCAAGCTCCCCGTCCCTCTGAACATCAGCGCGGTCACTCCAAACTCCTCTCAACTTTTACCTACTCCTCTTCCTCTTCTGCCCTCAAGAAAAAAATTAACGCAATCTTCACAAGGTTAACCCTCCCATTTATATTATCTGTGATTCCTTACACCTCCCAGAAACTCAGAGCCTCAGCTCCCTCTCGGGTCTTCAGCTTCCCGTCATGGGACAGTGTCCTTACGGGGACATGACGGCTGAGAAGGTGGTTTGTGCAGAGATGGGAGTTCTTTTGCATCCCTACCACTTTTTAGTCACGTTATTTCAACTTCTTAAGCCTCAGTTTCTTGTTACAAGGAGGTACCAACGTCTGGGGGGCTTTCGCGTGGAAGTGAGGAGGCCGGGAAAACACTGCGCCCCAAAACTGGGTTGCCAGGACACAGCTGTGAGCAGCTGTCACCTGCCAGGCTGCTATCTCAGTGCCATCCTTTTAAACCTCGTAGCGTAAGCTTCCGACGAGGCTCACAGGGCCCATTCCATGGGGATGTTGTGGGGATTAAATGAAATAATGGGTACGAACGGCTGAATACCTTATTACCCAGCAGATACCCGCGGCTCACGAAGGGCTTACTAAATCTTCTCATGAAGTCTCAGGTTCATCCGGAACCAACCCTTCACTATGTATTTTTTAAATCTCTAATGTGTGTTACACATATTTAGGCATTTAAACTTAACAGCAATGTAGAAATTAGTAAATGTTGCTTTTTATCACAAAAGCTGTGCTTCTATTAAATCTTAACCTACTGATTTGCAATACATTATCCAAAAGTTAAAGCTGATAGACTATTTCCTTTTGTGCCAAACTCAGACAATTGGGAAAAACAAAACAAAACAAAACAATATAAGTAATTAAGCCGACAGATAAGTAATAAAAAACGCTGTAAGGAAGCGCTCCTTCCCAACTCAGGAGCTCCCAATATTCCACTGAAGATTAATGTTTCTGAAATCTAAAGGAATTAACAAGTCACATTAAGAATTACTTCATTATTCTAGAGAAACAGTTCTCAGAAAACAAGAGATGGAAAATCACAAAGAACTCACGCTACCCTCCAGACAATGGAAGTCTTGTACAGGATCTAGGCTGCAGGTAACATTTTCCAAACATGAATACTTTCCTTCTTAGTTTTCTCTACCTTTAACCCAAACTTGTATCCTGTCTGCTAAGTAAAATTCCTAAACATGGGAATTAGGTCCCAGGCACATATAACATATAAAGCAAGAGATCCTAAACAGGGCCGGTGAGATGGCTCAGCGGCGTAAGCGCCTGCCTTGCAAGCGCAAGGGCCCGAGTTCGACTCCCGGATCCCACATACGAAAAAGGGGCCGGTGATATCGCTCAGTGGCACGGGTGCCTGTTGGCGCACAAGGTCCTGTGGTCGACCCCCCGGTACCCACAAAAAAAAAAAAAAAAAAAAAAAAAAGATCCTAAACAATTTCTATATGTTTAAGATGGTTATTGAGGATATTCTGAACAGAAAACAAACCAACTAAAAGGGGCGGCCTTACCAATAATGGCATTGTTTCCTCCAAGTTCCAGCAAACATTTCCCTTTAAAAAAACACAAATACAAATCAATTTCTATTTCTGTACTTATTGTACATTGCTACACAGCCTCAAATTATAGCTTATCCCAATTATTTTTTAATTTATTTCTTGGCTTATAAAGTAGCATGCCTTGTATCAATGCCAAATTTCCTAATTTTGACAACTGTACCATGGTTCTATGAGAAAGCATCTACGTTCTTAGGAAGTACAAGGAAATACTTACTGGAAAAAGGACAACATCCTCGACTTACTCCACAGTTCAACAATAAGTGTACACCCTGTATATGGGCACATGTGTGTGCATGTAGCCACACACATGTGCATATATGTTGCTGGACAGAGAGAAAATAATAAAGGAAATAGAGCAAAAGGTAAGCAGTTGGTGAATCTGGTTAAGGAGTATAAAGAATCCCTTGTTAGTATTGTAACTTTTAAGTTTTAAATTAGTTTCAAAGAAAAAAAAAACTATAAAACAGGCCATCCACTGTGGAAAACAGTATGGCAATCCCCCCAAAATTAAACACAGTATTACCATATGACTAGAAATTCCATTTCAAGGTATATAAACAAAAGTAGAGAAAGTGGAGACTTGAACAGCTTTTTATACACCAATGTTCTTAGATTTACAAAAGTCAAAAGATAGAAGCATCTCATGTTTTCATCCACCTTTGTACAGATTAAGAAAATGTGATACAGACAGACGGACAGACTTATGCAGGCTTAGCAAAGAAGGGAATTCCATCACATGCTACCCAGGACATGGATGAACTGTGAAGATATTATGCAAAGTATAACAAAGCAATCATAAAAAGATAAATTACTGTAAGAGTCCACTTTCTTGTAACATCTAAAGTAGTCAAACTCAGATCAAGCAGAATAGTTGTTGCCAGGAAGCAGGGAGGAATTAGCACTTAATGGGAACAGTTTCAGTTTCGTAAGATGAAAACGTTCCAATCCGAGGTTGCAGCGCAGTGTAAAGCCGCTGGCTTAGCCTGTGCCAAGCAATGGCCTGGGTTCAACGCCCAGCACCAGAAAAACCAAAAGATGAAATCTGCTAGTGGG
The DNA here is from genome assembly GCA_028451465.1 of Erethizon dorsatum. Lineage (NCBI taxonomy): Eukaryota > Metazoa > Chordata > Mammalia > Rodentia > Erethizontidae > Erethizon > Erethizon dorsatum. The sequence continues at coordinate 80,827,478 of CM051838.1, read as the reverse complement.
AGCAGTGACTCTGAGGATGTGGAGCGTCTTTTCGTGTTTATTATTGTACACTTGAAAGGTCTATCCAAATCCATTCTCCATTTTTAAATTACATTATTTGCTTTTTATACTGTTCAGTTTTAAGAGTACTTCATATATTCTAGACCCAAGTTCCTTATCAGATATATGATTTGTAATTTTTTTGCCATTCTGTGGGCTGCTCTTTTCCCTTTTTTCCTAGTATCCTTTAGAGCACAAAAGATTTTAGTTTAATGAAGTCTAACTAATCTACCTTTTTGTTGTTGCTGCCTATGGTGTGGGCATCATATCTAAGAAACCATGGCCTAACCCATCCTACCCTGTTTTAATTTTCTAGAATATTTAGTATTGTTAAGATACCAGTTCTTCCCAAATGATCTACCAGTTCAGTGCAACCGCTAGCAAAAGTGCAGCTGCACCTGGTCCTCATGGCGCACACCTGTGATCCCAGTGCCATAGGCAGCTGAGGCAGGAGAACTGCAAGTTCAAGCCCAGCATGGGCAACTTCATGACTTAATGAGACCCTGTCTCAAAATTAAAAAATAACAAAGGGGTTGGAGTTGTTGTTCAGTGTGAAGGCCCTGGATTTCAATCCCCAGTACCACAAAAAGAAAAAAAGGAAGAAAAAATCAGTCATGAAGTAGCCATGAAACTATGATGATACAATCCTTTCAACCCTTTCCAGTTATATATATGTATATGAATGAGAGATGAGCGTAGATGAGTAATCCATATTCTAAGTACTATACTCATTGGTCTTAAATTGTAATTTTTCTTTAATATGCTAAGTAAGTATGGAAGAATATGAAAAATACTTTTTAAAAAATGTTTTAAATTTACTTTTGAGAAGGGTCTTGCTATGTAATTCAACTCACAGCCATCCTCTTGTCTAAGCCTCCCGAGTGCTGGAATTAGAGGTGTGCATCACCATGTCCAGCTTGAAAAATACTTTTTTTATTATGATTCTACTATTTTCTACCAGAAAAAAAATATATATCTTTTTCGCAATCTAAATTTGGGACTCCCCTAATAATCACCTGCCAACCACTGTACCCTTCTCTTCCACCTGGACATTCAAACACACAGGACCGATGCCTCCATAGAAAGGGTCAAGAACAAAGCCCACCTGATACAATTGACATCCCTACTTCTGAGGGAATCAAACTCCTCAGGAGCAAGCCGCCACTTACCGAATCTCTCCTGCACCATCAGGGCCACCTGCTTCCCCACCTGAGTGCTGCCTGTGAAGGACAGCAGGTTCACCCGCTCATCTTTGGCCATTGCGGTGCTGCAGGGAAAGAGACACGGTCACCCAAGCACAGAAACCCAGCAACGGCAGCACCCAGGGGTAGCAGCAAGAAGGCACCGACGGAGGCCCTGAAAGAGCCGTCAGTCAAGACTACGAGCAAGTCCACCGCAGGCAGCAAGGAAGTGCTTCATGAAAATGAAATGCAGTGGTCACAAGTAAAAGCATATGGCTAAACAGGCCAACCTGCTCTGAGTGATCTGTACACAGAAATCACCTACAGGAAGCAGCCAGCTACAGGGAAAGTCTCTCCTACGCTGAAAGCGTAACTGCACATCACGATGCCAGTGTTTCCTTGATGAGCGTTCCAGTTGTTTTTCAGCCCCATAATCTACTATATATTCCCTTTAAGAATTAAAAACCTAGGATGGCTGTAGGGAAACATCCGACAGAATTCTTCAAAGAAGCTGATTTATAAAGGATGTGCTGGAATTCCCAGTTGCTCCAAAGGAATATAGATCGGCACTACTGATCTGAACTTCTTTGTTCATAGTTCAGTGCTCCAGAGGTTCGATGTGAGCTGAGCGGGGCAGGGCTCGATGAGCCACTTACATTACCCAAGTAGGTTTCCCCAGGTTCAACCTGCAAACGTGAGTACGGATACTCGAGGTGGCCGCTGCTTAATGCATTCCTGTATACACTATGGGGATTTTCCAAGCCAACACCAGGAAGGACTGGATGCCCACAACACAAGAAGAGAGGATACAGTACTTATGTTTTAAGTGACATTTAAACAACCCTTAACCACATACTAGATTCTGGGCTTTGTGTTTTCTAATACATTCTCACCTATATTAACAAAGAGTAACTCATCGTTCCTTTTTGAGACTGCCCAGTAAGTACAACAGGATGGTAACGGTGTTGGAGAAAGACCAACGCTACAGCTATGACAGGACGGGTTGTAAGACTCGACTCCCAGGAAACCTCACCTGAAGTCTAAGCTGGTAAAAACAATCTCAACTTTCACCGTAGCTCAGAGCACTTACAACCAGTTACAGGTTAAAGAGATTGTGACATTGCGCTATGGAAAAGAACCCAGACACAAAAGGCCTTGCATTATGTGGCTCCATGCATATGAGCTATCCACATATGCATTTCTATAGAGACAAAGTATTAAGTAACTGCTAATAGCTACAGGGTTTCTTTCTGCAGTAATCAAAATGGTCTGGAGAAAAGACAGGAGCGATGGTTGCCTAACAATGAATATTACAAAACTGTTAAATTGGGGCTAGGATGTAGCTCAGTGGTACAGTGCTTGTCTAGCATGTGCGAGGCCCTGGGTTTAATCTCTAGAACCGCAAAAACAAAAAACAACAAAAAAAATTACTCATCCTGCAATAGATGCTATACACTAATAAAGAGACCAGTGAAGTCTATAATAATAACGATTCCAAAAGAACATTCTCATCTCCTTAGTTGTACTAAGTTCTGCTATTCTGGTAAAGAAGATTCTTGCTGGTCAACCTAGGGCCCTTCAACAGAAAAAAGATGCCCTTCACCTATTCACCTACCCGATATCTGCTCCACCACACGTCAAGGAACAAATTGCTCCAGGCAGCTTGTTGTCCTCTAGAACCTTAGTGACTATCCTAGAAAGGAACAGGCAAGTATTAGACAGTAATTTAGTTGAAGATTTTTTAATGAGGAATAAATTCCAACAACCTAAATCTCCTTTTTTCAACTTCCTCTCCCACCCTTCAGACATTCAGAACCAGATTTCTCCTCACATATTGAAGTTTTCAAACACTTATAGGCAGACAGAATTTTTTCTGAATCTTAAGAAGGAGAAAAACACATAGGACATAAATAGAAGACAGAAAGCATTGCTCAAGTAGTTCAAATGATCATTCAGTACTTTCTGCCAAACTAGAAAGACGTCTGGTTCAAGATGGTAGACTGGGGACTGGGGATGTTGCTCAGTGGTAAAGCACACTTAGCTTGGGAAAGACCCTGGGTTCATAGGCCTTTTTTTTTTTTTTTTTTTTTTGGTCCCCCACTACAAATCCATTAAATTGATAATTAGGAAATTTAAAAAAATGAAAAAAGAGACCTAGAAAGATGAATAAATTTACAGACAGACCCATCAGCAATCAAGACATTTGAACACAATGCAAAACAGAACTCAGAGAAGTGGTAAGAGTGACACTGGGAGGGAGGAGGTCCCCGAAACCTAGGCGCCACAGAGGAACACAGAGGGCAGGGTCTGCTCTGTGGTACCCTGAGGTGACACAAAACTACTGTCTGCTGGCTTCACATAAAGCCATTTTAATCATTTTAGTCAGGAAATATCAGTAACCTCGAGACTAAAACCTTGTAATCAAGTAAAGATTATTCTCTACCCACTTAAAACATTATAGCTAAAATAAGAGTACAGTTAAATACTACTTAACTGAGTTGTTAAAAAAAAAAAAAAAGGCTCAAGTAATTCTGGTTTTTCCAAAGTGGATTCTTCCTTCCATTTTTAGTTTCCAAAGGACCAACAGGGCAAAGGTCCTTTTTTATCAATCACTCCAACTTGCTGGTTATTTCCAATTTGTTTAACTTTCAGAAAGTCCCAAATCCCACGTTCAGTTCCACAGAAAAGACACCGTCCTCATACCTAAAAAGTTTCCCAACTGTCTTCCAAAAATATCCTTTACAGCTATCTGTTTTTCCCTCCAATCCAGGATCCAACCAAGCATCACACCGAGCAGGTGTCACACCTGAGAGCAGTCCCGAGTGCACAGTGCTTTCCATGGACTCCGGGCGCACCCTGTCTGCACCGTGTCTAAAGGCACAGATCTGCTTGTGGTGCTGAAAGATAAAGGTTAACAAAACTCTCTCCCCAAATGCATGAGATTCTAACCTTCAGTCAGCCTCTAACTCTGTTCTCCAGGTTACCCACAAAGTGTGAGGGTGTAACCATGTTCCTCAGACAACCTGGCTCATGGTAGAAATGGCCTGACTGATCAAGTGCATCTGGCCCAGGGTTAACGATCTGTGAGTTACACTATAAATGGGAACCCTGTGCTCTTTGGCCTTCCCTCAGTACAGTGACATTTATAACTACATGTCCTTTGTAGCACCTGAAAACTATGCTTATAGAATTCATACAAGAGATTTTTGGCTCCTGTGGGGCATTGGGCTTTTGAGCCAAGGTAACCCCAACACCTATACAACACGGAGCATATCTCTCTCTCCCACCTGCAGGACTAACACGAAGACACTGAATGAAGAAAAATACCTGATGATATCCTCCTGGCAAGCTATGCTCCTGTCCTATAGCCTTCTAAATCCACAGAGCCACCATACATGGCCTATGGTCACCTTATGAGTAAGAACTTTGAGGTAAATTTGAGAAGCCAGCCAGCAGGAAACACCACCCTCGGCTAATCCCAGCAAAATCTGGCATCACTGTACTTACTGTCTTTGATTACAAAAATCAAATATTGTTAATTCTCTTAAAAATATTAAGCAGAGGGCCGGTGAGATGGCTCAGCGGCTTAAGCGCCTGCCCGGCAAGCGCGAGGGCCCGAGTTCGACTCCCAGAACCCACATACGAAAAAGGGGCCGGTGATATCGCTCAGCGGCACGGGCGCCTGCTGGCGCGCGAGGTCCTGAGGTCGTTCCCCCGGTACCCACCAAAAAAAAAAAAAAAAAAAAAAAAAAATATTAAGCAGAATATATTAAACTCCCATATGAACATTTTGAACTCTTCTGCGGGGAGGGCAAAGCAAAGCTAGTATCAAAACTAATAGCTGCTTAGTAACAACTGGCAGGTCAGTTCGCTATGTCCACATTAGATGTCCTGTGGTTTTTAAAGTTATTTTTTTTAAATGCCTGAGGAATCTCATCATTTTATGTGTTCTATTCAATTTGACGAGTCCTGCTTTATAAGATATCATTTCCTCAATACCACATACTTCCTTTGAATTAAATAATAACACACACTGCCCTCTCTCTATATCCCACTTTTCAGTTCCTAAGTCACTACAGTATTTCTAAATAATAAACTAAAATTAAGAACACTCTGCCAGGTGCAGTAGCACAGTCCCAGCTACTGGGGAAGCTGAAGCAGGAGGATCACAAGCCCGAGCCTAGCCTGGGCAACAGAGCAAGACTCTGCCTCAAAATACAAATATAAAGGGCCGGTGAGATGGCTCAGTGGCGTAAGTGCCTGCCTTGCAAGCGCGAGGGCCCGAGTTCGACTCCCGGATCCCACATACGAAAAAGGGGCCGGTGATATCGCTCAGCGGCACGGGTGCCTATTGGCACGCGAGGTCCTGAGGTCGACCCCCCGGTACCCACAAAAAAAAAAAAAATACAAATATAAAAAAGGGTGACGATATACCTCAGTGCAAAGACCCAGAGCTCAATCCCTGGGGGGAGAGGGGTTCTCACATAAAGACTCTACAACAAGCACCCATCACCAATTTTTGAATCAGACTGCTAACCAGGCATCCACTGGAATATCAAGGGTGCATCATGGCCCAATGGGGAAGGCACCCCATCTACGCACCCCCTAATCTCCAGATTGACAGATTTGTAACCCTGATTTTATCTTCATCAGAGCTGTCAAGTTCTCAAATATGAATAAAATACTAGTAAGTTTTTAACCAAAAAGTGCAATACCTTTTAAACAGTGTTAGATACATCAGTGGATTAGCGTAATAATCAGTTCTTTCTGGGTCTTTTTTTTTTTTTTTTTTTGGTAGCACTGAGGATCCAACCCAGGCCCTCCCACATACGAGGTAAGCCTGCACCACTGAGCCACACCTTCAAACCTGTTTGTTTCGTTAATAGTAACAATTAAATAAGCCAGCTGGGTAGGAATCTATTCTCAAAACCATTAGCTTGCTAACTGGTTATCAAATGTAACTCCTAAACTGTCAGGATATTTCTTCTCCACTACACACATTTTTATTTTCCAAGTGATAAGAAATGTCTAGGAGAGTTCGACACTTATGTCACTACCTGGCACGTTTCCAGGGAGATAAATTAAATGATAGGGCTCCGACAGAGCTGTGTAAACTGCAAAATGACATAACGATATTATAACAACCAAAGGACAAAGAGGTGAGCCAAATTCCACGCTTAAATAAATATGACACTTCCACCTCAGACAAAACTCAGGGCCTATCAATCATTCTTCCAAGACTACGCCATACCCAGGAAATGGAAAGCCACACATACTTACTTTGTGACAGCTACACTAATGAGGGAAGTTGTTGGGGCTCCTTTCCTTGAGATGGTTAAAAAAAGAAAAGGATAAAAAAAAAGAGAAACGTAATGAGGAAAACCATAAACACGTTTTATTATTAAGCAGAAGCAAAAGTCGTTTTGATAAAAAAAGCTCTGTCCAATTACACAACAAAATCAGTCTAGTAACACACAGAAATCCATCCTTCAGGTGGTGTCCCTGCGACCTGAAGGACTATAAAACCTTCATGAATAAAAACGCACGTAGCGATGGTGAATTTACTGCTGCACTGACCCCAGGGACTGTTACATTAACCTCTGCCGGCTACGGTGCCTGAACCAAGCGGGACTCTTCAACTGTACAAATAGCCATGTGGATGAGAACGCTGGGAAGCACGGGTTCCCTTGGCAACGTGGTGCCATCATTCATCCTTCCAGCTAAGTGTGTTCTATAGATAGACTTTGTGTATATTAAACTGCGGATGACATTTAAGATCATTCCTCCTGGGCCGGTGAGATGGCTCAGCGGCATAAGCGCCTGCCTTGCAAGCGCGAGGGCCCGAGTTCGACTCCCGGAACCCACGTACAAAAAAGGGGCCGGTGGTATCGCTCAGCGGCACGGGCGCCTGCTGGCGCGCGAGGTCCTGAGGTCAACCCCCGGTACCCAGCGGAAAAAAAAAAAAAAAAAAAAAAGATCATTCCACCCGAAGGGGGACAGTCTCAGAGGACTGAGCCCTGAGCCTGTGGAAGGGAGCCTGACACAAAAGTTAGCATCAGAACTGAATAATACAGCAACCACGAATGGAAAATGGAGCTGGGAGGAAAAGAGGACTACTGTTGTATTAAAAAAAAAATAAAATAAAAAAAGTCAATTCAGCAACAGTAAAATACGCAAATATTTAAAATCAGTACTTTACCACTAGTACATGTTATTTAATTTGCTAACTGAAAGAGTAAGTATAGGAAACATTTCAATATATTTAAAATATTTTAGTAGTACACGAAAATGGCTCCTTACTCCTGGACGGGAAAGTGAGCGCATCTTACCACAGGCAGACGTTCCCACAGATCAACGCAATGGCATTGTTCCAGCCATACACCGCCGCGGGGAAATTGAATGCAGTGATGATTCCAACCAGGCCTACGGGATTCCACTGCTCAATGAGTACATGACCAGGCCCTGGAGAAGGGGGAAGACAGGGGACATGCTCAAGCATGTTAATTTAATGCACATGAACCTACTAAATGAATTTAAATGTTAGGAAACATGGGTTTCCCATCTCAGGCTTCCACAAAGTCTGAAATTTTTCATATTTGGAGCAAAAGTACATATGCCAGACCAGAGGGGATTCTAGATGCTTTGTAGTGGATCACTTTACACAGCTGTGGGAGATGTGTACTTAACGTGAAACAGAAGTGTTTCATACTACACAATGTCATAAATCATGATAGTCATTACGCTTCTGACCCTCACAGGAAGGTCCTGTGCAGACCAGGACAGCATCAATGCCATCTGGGACACAAAAAAACTCCAGAGAGGTGGTAAACGACACCCTAAAAGATATGACAGCAGAAGGCAGAACATGAGCAGAACACAGGACTTACGATTCTTAGGTCTATGTTCTCTGTTACCTCATGAAGCCCTGGGCCAACCTCTCTAAATTCAAGAGGTTCATTTATACGCTTATGTTGACTGAATGAGTTACAAAAACTTCATATTCACTACAAGAAAATTAAAAACACAGAGTCACATGTGGTGGCACACGCCTGTAATCTCAGCACCTGGGAGGCTGAGGCAGGAAGACTGCAAGTTCAAGGCCAGTCTGGGCTACGTAGTGAGTTCAAGGCATGCCTGGACTACATAATGAGACCTTGTCTCAAATAACAACAAAAAAAATAGAAATGTTTGTATTTTAAATAGAAACTTTAAAGTCAACCATAATCCCACAGGGGCTTATTTTAATCAAAGGCAGCTGTAGCGATGAAGAACAAGAGCGAAGTAATGTGAGGGTCCGCACACCCAGGTTAAAGCCACAGACCAAGTGGAAAGGCAGCAGCACCCCAGCCACCAACCTCTCTGGCCACACTCACACTGCTAGCTGGCCCGGAGCACCCCCAGCTGCCACTCATGCCAGGCCCCCAGTGGTCCAGGCCCCAGCCTCTCCTAGCCGCTCCCTGCCTCCTCCTCTCCAGCCTGCCCTCTCCATCCTACTGAGGTCACTTCCCTTGCTTCCAGCCCTCTGGTGTCTGCCCGCTCAGCACAAAGCACAAACTCCTCATGACCTGAAGTCCCTTCCTGAGGGTCCCTCTTTGCCTCCCCAGTCTCTCTCTCACCACATGGGACCCTCCAGTGGTGCTGAAAAAATGCATTTCCTAAATTGGTCACTCTCCCACTTTAAACTTTCACATAGGCTTCTTCGCTGTGTGAAGCAATCCCCAGCTCCAGCCTATGTCCACCTCTTGTCCCCTACAAGGCCTTTCCAGAGGGCGCACACAGGCAAGCACAGGGGTCACTCACCATCCTATCCCCCACTCCGTCAGAGGCGTTATTACTACTGCCTCCCGCTCTAAAACATAAGCAACTTAAAAGCTAACGAATCCTGAGGCTGGGAACGACACCTCAATGACCAAGTGTCACCTCTTAAAACCTCCTGGCATGGGCTGACATCTCATAAGCATTTGCTAAGTTAATAAAGTCAGTTACCCCAAAGCCTCCACACAGATGAATAAGCTTTTCTTAAAAATGTTAAGTCACTGAAAAAGATTATAATTGGTGATATAAATCAATAAGTTACTTGCTTACACATGTGTATTTCCCCAAATTGGCTGTTTAGTGACTTTTTTAAACTGGAAAACACTCTTGAAAGTGTTCAGTGACATAAAATTCATCTCTGATAGTGGCAATTACTCTTCTATATCCAATTAAGGACATTAACAGTACACGTAAAGAGGCTTCTAGGCAGGTATCTGACCCACACCTGTAATCCCGATACCTGGAGGCTGAGTGAGGAGGATCACAAATTCAAGGCCAGCATGGGCAAGACCATCTCAAACAGAAAAAATAAAATAAAAAGAGTTGGGGACATAGCTCAGTGGTAGAGCACTGGCCTCACACATGTGAGGCCCTGGGTTCAATCCCCAGTATTGCCCAATATCCCAAGAGAAAAAGGCCTTATTTTGAGAAATTTCTTCTCCTGATTATAAATGCAATATACTTCCCATTATGGAAATTTTAGAAAACACAGAAAACGGATGACAGTAATAACCCCAATAATTCCACGACAGAGATGTTCCATCAGTGCTGCAGAAGCCCTTAACCTCATCGGCAAAACAGCCCTGGAGCACAAGGTTGGTCCTGGCAGCATAGTTTGTAATAGAAAAATTGAAAACTGCCCTAAATATCTGCCATTTGTGAGCTAGACTGTAATTCTTTATAAGAAAATAGCCATTTGAAAAAAATGAAGGACTGGAGGTAGCTCTGCAGTAGAAAGTTGCCTACCATTCACAAGGTCTTAGGTTCCAGCCCCAGCAGTGGAAAAATAATAAAATAAATAAAATAAAATAAAATAAAAGGAGGATGCCGCTGACTGTACTAATGTGAAACAATTTCCAAGATTTATTAAGTAGGAAAATAGTATAGAACATGTTGTTTAAAAAAAAAAAAAGACGCATATTTGCCTATATGTGAATAAAAGTTCTAAAAAGACATCAAATGGGAAACATTCACATTTTTATAAGGTACTATGGAGTAGTCATGGGGTAGAAGGAAACTTTTCATCCTTTACCTTTTAATTCTTTCTAATTTTTCACTATGCATATGCCATGTCTTCAAAAAGTAAAATTTAAAAATCAATAAATACTAACCTTCCCATAAAAGTGTGGGGTTAGAAGAAATCTTCATAAACATTATTTTCAGTACACACAAATCATCTATCAAAATTAGCTGAATATCTTCCTTATGATTTGGCACTTAAGTAACTTCTAATCTTTTAGATTTGTTTTGTTTTTGAGACAGGGTCTCGCTATGTAGTTCAGGCAGGCACTGAACTCACTATGTACTCCAGGCTGACCTCCAACTTGCACTGATCCTCCTGCCTCAGCCTCCCAAGTGCTGGGATTACAAGTGTGCGCTACCATGCCTGGCTACATTTTAGATTTACTTAGATTCATAAAAATGGCTTTAAATTTAAGCCTTCTGGGTATATTTCTAAATCGTTTTCTAGATGGCTTAGAAGAGTATCTCAGTCATGGACTTCCAACCCTGGGTCTTATGTTTAAAACAAACAACACAAAAGAGGTTCTCCACTAAGCCAAGGGTGGTGGTGCACACCTGTAACCCCAGCACTGGGAAAAAAAGTTCTTGATCTAATGTTTTCACCTATCTTAATTTGCACTTCTCAGAAAGATTGAAGATATTTTCACATATTTACATCCTACTTACAATTCCTCTTTTGCAAACCATTCACAGCCCAAGTAGATTATAGAGCTCTCTTTGTCAGAGGACAAAACTCAGCTTAACTGACTCCATGGCTTACTTTCAGAAGGCAAGATTGGTCCCCCAATCATCCGCGATAAACCAACTGCATAATCACAGATATCCACGTACTCTTGAATTTCTCCCAAACTCTCCACTAAGATTTTCCCCATCTCCAAAGACACCTAAAATATATAAAAAAAAAAAACAAGAAGAATTCTCTCAACAGAAACATCAAATTGAGGAGGCAAACGTAAAAACATTACTTTGTGTCTATTTTCTGAAGGTAATAAACTAAGGAAAGCCTGTTCTTATTTTTCTGAAAAATTTTTAAACCAGAGAATTGCTGGGCATGGTGATGAATGCCTGTAATCCCAGCTACTCAGGAGGCTGAGATAGAAGAACGTCAAACTCAAGCCCAGCAAGATCCTGTCTCAAAATAAAAGGGGCTGGGAATATAACTCAGCCCTCCCTTTTTCCTGTCCATCTTGCTCATCTTTCCTCTAAAGAAAGGATTTTTTAAATTCATAAATTGCTTTTAAAATCACAATCACATAAACAGAAATGCATGACAGCCTTATTCTCCACCCAATGGATTATGCATACTACAAAAATATTTTACCAATCTTCCCAGTACTTGGATCTTCTCCCGCAAGGCATCACCAATCTGTCTTACTATTTCTCCTCGCTTTGGAGCAGGAATCTAAGAAAAGAATGAAGTTTTCATGTCTGATTCAATGTGTAAAGCCACATTTAGAACAGTGTTCGATATGCACTGCAGAGGAACAAAATACAATCACATCAAAGCAGACTCTTGATCACATTGAGGCTTCAATATGGCTAAATACTGGGCTAAAGTTAGAAGCAAGATATTCATTGAGCTAAGATCTACTGGAAACTAGAGAGTGGAAAAGGCCACACATAATTACAAACTGCCACCAGAGCTAAGGACAAAGGAAACCAAAATGGTACTGAAACACAGAAGAGCAAGATTGGAGGGTAAATGGACGAGTTACTTTACCTAAAAGTTAGGCAGGAAATATCTCTAAGGCGACATGGAGGCTGGAATCTGCAGAATGGAAGAAGTCAGCCGTAGCAATATTCTTCCCCAGGAAGAGGAAACCCCGAGAAAGGGATCAAAGAAAACAAAAGGGGCTGGATGGGGAGGCCACCACATCTAAAGCCAGTGACATCTAAGGAGTCAGAATCTGACTCTAAGTGTGATATGAAATCTTAAATTATTACGGTGTAGAATAAAATGATTTGCTTTTGTCTTTCAGCATCTCTGTCTGGTGGGTAGAGAATAAATGGAAGAGAAAGCAGGGAAGCAGGGACATCAATTAAGAACATACCATAGTAACCTGGGCAAAAGAGGACAGTGATTTCATCTTAACACCGCAATGGTAACAAAGGAGACAAAATGTGGATGTGGATGCATTTTGGAAACAGCATTGACAGGACACACTAATGAAACGGATGCAAGAAACAGGAGAGATGGAAAAAAACTAAGGATGACTCTCAGGGCTCCGGCTTGAAAAGCTACGTAGAAGTACAACTGCTAGAGGAAGACAATCGGGGAGACATACCACGGTTTTGGGGAACACTGCGTATGGACTGGGCCGTATTAGATTTTGAAAAGGGACTCACAAATGGAGACACACTTTCTCCATCTCTTTCTCATGTGACCATCGCTCTCTTTTCCTCTCTCTAGTTCTTCCTCCGCCTCCCCTCCTTCTAAAGGGAGCTAAGAGGAACCTCCCCCAGGCTGGACCCGACCACACTCCCCACCACTCCTCATCACCCCGAGGCTCAAGCTCCGCCCCACAGCACTGGGCCGTGAGCTTTTCTTTTTGCTGTCTCTTCTTCCACAGTGCATCGCCGTCTTAGCATAGCTGTTTTGAAGCGCAGCTTGGCAATCTATTAACATTGAAAACATTTCCACTTCTGGAAACGAAGCTTATCTGAAAGTGTGAAAAAGTGCAAGTACAACAATATTCACTGTGTGCTGTTTCTCGCAGAGAAAGGAGAAACTGTGTAAATGTCCATCAGCACAGATGGATTATGAAGTCATAAAATGAACCACTCTCTAAAATAAGAATGGAAGAGCACTGAAGAGCTATAATAGGAGAATGGAAAAGCACAGAATAACGGATATGTTCAGTAAACTTTTGCTTCAATTTGGAGGACTGTACACCAAGCTGCCAACAGTGATCATTTCTAGGAAAGGAATTAAAACATTTGCATCCTCTACATCTTATACATCTGTAAAATTTGCCATTTTGGGGAGATATGAACTCTTCTGGAAAAAGGAAATAAAAATTTATAATGTGAAATGAATTAGTGCAGATTCTATACATTTCCCAGTATAGAACTTGGGTTTATTACTATTTCAATTGAATTTAGCCAGCACATTTTATAAAATTTAGTTGAATTGGTTCATTTCAGCCAGGTGTGGTGGCACATGCCTGTATTCCCAGCACTCAGAAGGCTGAGGCAGGAGGATCACTGTGAGTTTAATGGCAGCCTGGACTACACAGTGAAACCCTGCCTCAAAAAAAAGAAAACAAAAAAAACAAAACAAAAAAACACCTGGTTAACTTCAATCTGAATGACCAGTATACTTGACCTTCTACCTCCCATTTTGTACATAATATTTTTTCAATAATAATTATATGCTTTATGTGCCAAAGATGCTGATCCCTGGGACGATACTGCACACACGGCAGTTACAATTCTTGCCCACTGAGGCTAACCATCCAGTGGGGTAGCAGAGACCGGAAACACAGGTTACAAACTGGGAGCAGGAGACCTTTGAGCACTCAGAGCTAAGGCCTGAGAATGACTGGTGTTTGCTTGGCCAGGAGTTAAAGAAACCAGAGGAAGCCCGGTGCAGTGATGCACACCTGTGACACCACCACTCAAGAGGCTGAGGCAGGAGGATTGCAAGTTGTAGTCCAGTCTAAGCTACATAGCAAGACACTGTCTCAAAAAAAAAAGCCAAGCTGGTGGCGCGTGCCTATAATTCCAGCACTCTGCGAGGCTGAGCCAAGAGGATCACAGGTTCAAGGCCAGCCTGGACTACATAACAACACCCTGTCCAATTAAAAAAAAAAAATGAAAGACAGGTTCTTTTCTTTGTAAATTTCTCCATCCGTACCAACAGAAAACGGACTAAGACAGAGAGAGATATAATTTAAAGTGTCCGCAACTTGGTCATTGGTAACTGACCACTGACTCTCAACTTTGACTACAGAATGGATAGAGAATCACCACCCAGGGGGCATCTATAACCAAACCACTCCAATCTAGCATCTTCATTTTCTTCAGCTTCCCACGTGAGTCTTAGGAGCAGCGAGAGTTGAGAAAGTCAGGATTGGGGTGGGGAGAAGGAATTATGGGAGAAACAGGAAACAAGGAAGGCAGCCATGTTTCCAGGGTGAGCTTGACCCATCCCGGAAGCGCCCGACACCAACAAGCCCAGGCCGCATCCTCCAGATGGGCAACGAGAGCCCTCTCGTCCTGCACGCTTCACCCATGAAGTCATTTAGAACGGCATCTAAGACAGCCATCTGAAGGGAACTAAATGCACTGAAGGAAGTTTTAGCCAAGACTTTAGGAAAGCTGGAGTGATGGAGCACAACTGTAGTCCCAGACCCTGGGAGGCTGAGGCAGGAAGATCACTTCAGCTCATGAGTTCAAGGCCAGACTGGACAACATAGCAAGATCCTGACTCAAAAAAAAAAAAAAAAAAAAAATGCTACTAATTATCTGACATTTCTTTTTACAGTTAGGTGAGATGGCCAATAACAGTTCTGGTCCTCAAGGGACTAAAGAGATTCCAGCTGTTCCTCATCAGAGATGAAGAGGAAAACAATGCTTACAGAAACAAACAGCATTCTGGGCCGGAACTGGCTCATTAGAAAAGCAGCAAGTCTGTTTTCCTGACCAGGTTCTCTGTGGTGGGTTTTAGTTAAGAGAAGAAATGACTTGGTGGAGAGAGGACTGCTCAGGATTAAACTCAGAGAGAGCTGAGCTACATCTCCAGCCCTTTCATTTTAAAGCAGAGTATCACTAAATTGTCCAGGCTGAGTTCAAACTTGCAATCTTCCTGCCTCAGCCTCCCCAGAAGCTGGGATTACAGGCATGCACCACCATACTCAGCAGAAATCTTTTTTTTTTTTTTTTCTTGCTTTGTTTTTTTGAGACAGGGTCTCACCACATTCAGGCTGGCCATGAATCCACTATGTAGCCCAGGTTGGCCTCCAATTCATGATCCTCCTGCCTCAGCCTCCTAGGGGCTAGGATTACAGAAATGAGGCACCATACCTCGCAAGAAACCACTTTTTATAAACTACCTTTTCATATATTTACACTGTTTCCATTTCCTTCAAAGAAAAAAATGTTCCCTTTGAAAAATTCCAGGCTTAACTTGAATGAACTAAAGAAACAGTGCTTTGTCCTCACATGGGAGGCCAGCAGGAAGGATGAGGGCCAGGCACAGATAGTGGCCCCTCCAAGGAGGCCTGGCATGGGAAAGCCTATAGACCAGCGGGACAGCAAGCTTCCGTCTGTTCTCATTCGAGGGACTGGCCCCCTCTCTAAGTCACTGTCCTGGTGACTGGTGCCCCAGAGGCCCAGATAGGAAAACATGTTTCTACCCTAAACTTTGAAATCAAATTTTAACAAGCAGGTTTCTCAACTGGCCCTACTTCTATCACCCAGGAAAGCAAGCTGTCCCCACTTGGCACTCTACGCTATTCAGAGACCTGAAAGCATAATCAGCAGGAGAAGGGACAGTAGATGCGGAAGCAAGAGTGCCCTGCCAAAGAGACCCTGAATGCAGAAATAGCAGCAAGGAAAGCAAAGCGTGACATCCAAGAAAGATAACCATGTCAGGGACCATCCCCCAGGGCAAGGCAAAAAGACTTCAAAGCTAGCTCACGAGAAAAAACAAGAAGCTTAATTCACACAAACTTTCTTCAAACATGTTTGTATTGACTCTAATACCCACATACAATAAATATTTCTGGTCACAAGACATGGGAAGTTGCAATACCATTCAAAACACAGTGTTCAAAAAGTGAACCCTAACGAAAATTGTATTGTTGCTAATAATGTAGTAGTATTGACCCGGGAATTGCAACAAATGGGCTACATCAATTCAAAATGTTAATGGGGGAAATTTGGAAAGAGGGGCAATGGGAACTCTGTATTTACTATTCATTTTTCTGTGAACATAAAACTGCTCTAAAAGGACAAAACTGCTCTAAAAAATAAAGTAGTAATTAGCCAGGCATAATGGCACACAACTGTAATACCAGCTACCTAGGAGGCTGAGGCAGGAGTGTCACAAGCTCAAGGCCATCCGGAGTCACATAATGAAACCCTGTCTCAAAATAAAACATATAAAGGGCTGGGGATATAGTTCAGTGACAAGTACCTCTGGATTCAATCCCAATACTGAAAAAAAAAAAAAAAAAAAAAAGAATTTTAAAATTATATGTATAGAAAACCAATCAATAATTTAAAAACCATACTGTAACTTTATATAAAGTTGGTATATAATGTAATCATAAGTCACAAAATTTTCCACACACTTTGTACATATGTATGTATAAATCATAATGATGAAGTAAACACACAAGAGACTGGAAACAAGTGTACCAAAACATAACTGTAATAATTGCTTTGTTTGGAGAAGGTTGAGATTTTACCACATTTTTTAAGAAAAAATATGCATAACTTTTATGATTGGAAATAAAAGTAACTTTGAAAGCATCAATGATACTGTTTCATTCTCTGTTCTCTACCCCGGTGGAGTGAACTTTACTGGCACATTGTTAACTTGTATTTTTCTGGTCAAGGATTTTTTTTTTTTTTTTTTCCATATAACAGAACCCTAAGCCTAACTTATATCCAGAATTAACGGAAAGGAAAGATGTTCTCTGTGCTTTGCACCAAGATGATTTTGGTAAACAGCACTGCCTCCAACTCGGGGAAAGCCTGTCCCCATTCCGTCCACTCCCCCAACCCCCTCCCCAGCACTTGACTCAGAGAAAACACAGGCTCAGCAGTCCAAACCCAGGAGCAGGCGGGTTAAAAGTGCACCGAGGTTGTCCTGTGCTGGGCTCTCCGGTGAGCACTTTAAATGATTAATTCCTTTACCCCTCACGACCAGCAGGGAGATGGGCTGGCCTCCCCTTTCTATGACACAACACTCTGAGGGTGGAAGACAGAGTGGGACTGCAAATCCAGGCTATCCCTGCTCTCCTTGACTCTCCCTCGCGCAGGAAGCAGCCCCTACCTAGCGACAGGTCAGAGTGGCTCAGCCCAGCACCAGTCGCGACTCCTGCACGTGCTCTTTTAACCCCTAGAGGAAACTCAGACCAAGGGAGCCCCTTGGCCTGAAAAAGAGACGCTGCAGGTGGCTGCTCTTGTGGCTGGCAGGTCAAGGTGATCTATGGCAGAGACACCATCTCCTGGTGTGACAGAAGGAAGAAGGGGAAAGCGGGTGTTTCAACATAGTTCCTCCCTTCTCCTACTTGTTCACTTGTAACTTCAGCACTGAATTTTCATAGCTTGAGTCTATACTACATCAGTACAGAGTTCTAATCTGTTTAAAAGTATTCATTGACTGAATGCCAGTTACAGAAAAGACATTTGCCTAGGGATCCAAGGGAGACACATCCGGCCCCAAGGAGCTAATATTTCTGCAGGAGACACTGCCCGCTTACCAGATGTTTCATTTATCTCATCACAACCACCACAGGTGACCTCTGCGCTTTGGGCCACAAAGGCCATACTTACATCTGCCCAAACTTTCCAAGCTTCTCTTGCTTTCTTGACAGTTTCTTCATAGTCCGCCACACTGGCCTAAATCAAGCATTCAGAGGAGAGAAAAAAAGTAGGAAAGGTAAGTGAGGACCTTCTTCAAGAGCACACTGACATTTTTTGGGGAAGAACTGGGAAATATCTCTGGATGTCCCTAATATTTATAGTTGAGAATGATGTCCACAGTCTTCTAAATCCTGGCCACAACCCAGTAAGACAGGAAGGGATCCAGCTGTGCTTTAAAACCTTGTTCTTCCAAAACAAGGTCTGTTTGCCTCTCCTGGGAACACCTGATCTTGCTATGTATGGGTAACACGGATTTTGGGGCTCCAACCCAGATTTAAAGAATCAGAAATTTGACTAACAAAATCGCAGATAATTCAGAAGCACTGCTTTACATGGACCCCCTCCCAGCCCTCTCTACGGTTCACCTTTTTAGGGCACACCACCCCCACCCAAAGAGTAGTCAGTCTTTCTTAGGCATGCTTAAATGTCAAAGGAAAAAGAGACACATTATTCTTCGCATTTGTACTTTGGTATTGCTCTTGGCCAGTAGGCTTCTACCTCTAAAGAAAGGTTGCAAACTCCCTGAAGGTAGTTTGAATTTTAAAAACTTACCTGTCTGACTCTTGCTATTGGCTCATTGTTAACAGGGCAATAGGTGGTGATAACCTTAAAACAAAAAGATGATCATCATTTACAGCAAGTTTAATCCCTTCCAAATTAAGAGAATAGATCAAATAGGTAGAAGAAAATTCAATTTTCAATGCTCTCCTAAATAGCAGAAACCACCTTTCTGTTAGACCCTTGCCATCTTAACATTAGGTATATAAACAAAAGCTTTAATGTAACCAGCTAATCCAGCTCTTTCTCCATTAACAGACCTTTATAGGAGTTTTCCTTACTCCTCTCCCTTACTCGGCCCACCCTCTGGTCAGAAAATGAAGCGGCCAAATCTAGGCGAGTACCGGAAAGGCCTGCACCCACGCAAACTGCAGAGGTTTCAGGTTCAGTTAGAAAGGCAAAGCCGAAGTGCCGCTAAAAGGCCTTCAGGAGAGGATATTTTGTAGAAGAATCTCATGAGCAGATGCCCCAAGAAAAACAGGATGAAACTACCAATTACACAGGAGATCGGGGAACATTTAAAATCCCCTGCATCTCCTACAGCCACAGATAATCAAAGATGTTTCCTCGCACAAGGCAGTTAAGTATCTAACACTCCTAACTGCGTTCAATATTACGTAACATTCTCCTATAAAAGCTTCCTACTGTATGCCGCTCTCTTTAAAAATATGGGCGATAATAACCTTATCTTTCCATTGCATTCTATAAAAACATTTTATTGAACAGTCATTTAATGCCAAGCACGATATTTAGCTCTGAGCAACACAGAAATCTGAAAGTCCCGCCCTCATGAAGTTCACAGGACTTCAGCAAGCACAAGCTTCCAAACTCCGAAGGGTTTCAGAAAAGAGGCAACATAAACGTACCCTGTAGATCATTACCTGCGGGGCAGGGCACATTTTAAGAACTACAGTCTTATTAAGACTAACTGCACGGCGAAATGTGGGGCTACGGATCCCAAAGGAGACTCATAAGGTTTTAAGTAAGCTCCAATATGAAATCAATTCTTCTTAGCACACAGGGCCTAACCTGAAAGCTTTTGTGGCTGTCGTTCACGACACGAGAAAGCTTTAAAACTTCCCATCCCGTGCAATCGCCTACAGCGACAGCGGGGAGTCAAGCCGGGCCGGGCCGGCCCTCGGAGTCTCCGAGACTGAAACACCCCGGCGGCCGCGATTTCCCGGCGCATGCGTACCTCTCCCCGACCGCCCCAGCTTCCATTGTACACGCCCTCGTTTTCCTCGCGGAGCCCCAGCTCTTTCAGCCAGGCATACTGAGGCTCATGGATCAGCAGAGTGGACATGAAGGCGGCAGGCCTGTTGCAAGGTCCCGAGAACTTGCTGGGGTTTGCAGCGCGCAGGCACAGCACGCGCACCACACGCCACATAACGAGCCCTGCCCGGGATGGGAGGAGCGCCCGCCGCCCGGAGGGCCTGAAATAGGAGATCCCCGCCCCCCGGCCTGGAGAGCCCATTGGACAGGCAGAGCCCCGCCCCCAGCCGGGAGAGCCCATTGGACAGACCGAGCCCCACCCCCCGGCCGGGAGAGCCCATTGGACAGGCCGAGCCCCGCCCCGGAGATCCCCGCGCGCCCGCCCTCCCGCCCTCCCGCGGTCTTTCTCTGGAATCTGGACCTGAGCCGGTCTTGGGGAGAGCTGGGGTGGCGCAGGGAGCAAGCGTGGGGACTGCTGCCCTCTCGTGAGACACAGAGCCCCCGCGCGTACAAACAGTTCTTTTCAAGAAAGTGCTGGCTCTGCAGTACAGTAGGTCACAGCAGAACTTCTCAAACTGTAACACGCATGGAGTCACTTGCTTCGTATTCAGTACGCACTCTGAATCAGAGATCTGGAAATCTGCATTTCTATCTCAAGCGAGGGTAACACCGCTAGTCCCTGGAGTAACCAACAAAAGCATTTTTGGTGGGAGAAAGGGAAAGGCTCGTGTGTTTTCGCTGCTTTTGGTAAATTACAAATTAAGTTTCTGAATAAATGAAAAATATTAAATTATTGCATATCCTTCTAAATATCCTGCCTGGGTATATTCTGACTTTTGAAGAACAAAGGTAGTTTTGATCAATTTCTCTATCTTCTACCTTCTGCAATATCTTTTCCACTCAACCCCAAACCATACCCTGGCCTAGCCCATCTCACCCCACAATATCTTGGCCTACTCTACGTAAGGGAAATACTAACATCTCCTTCAGCATTATTTCGACATGAGTTAAAAGCATACACACACTCTTAAATACATTAATAGGGGCCTCTGTGATTCCCAACTACTTTTTTTTCTGTATCAAGGATTGAACACAGGGTCTTGTGCATGCTGGGTAAGCCCTCCACCACTAAGCCACATCCCCAGCCCTTTTTATTTTTTTGTTATGAGGTAGGGTCTGGCCAAATAGCCCAGGTGGCCTCAAACTTGGGATACCCCTTGGAATGTCAGCCTCCTTACTAGCTGGTATTATAGGTAGGAACCACTGCACCCAGCTCCAACCTACTTTTTCAAAGTATTTTTCACTACTTGCTGTGTGGGTCTCCACCCTGTGGCCAAAGTCACTTTGTTTCTATACAAAGCCTATGCTTTCTTCCCACTGTCTTTGCCCTTGATATTCTCTTCACTTGTACACCCTTCCTTCCATCTTGCTTTCAGCCTTGAACTTTATCTGTCCTACCTTATAGCATGGGATTTCAACAAACACTTGATATGCGTCAAGCGCCTACCAGAACGGAAGTAAATAACGCTTCCATTCGTAAATGTTGTATTTTCCCCTAATAAGGGTCAGGACCATCTCTGATTCATCTGTGCATTGTCCCACAGTTCCCAGCATTACACCAGGCTCACAGATGAAGGAACAGACAGACCTGCGAACACATCTAGGAAGTAATAAGGATGAATACCTTGTCTAGCATGGACAATTTCTATCGACACCCAGCTATTATCCATCTACACCAGGACTAAAGTGTTAATTTTCCTAATTATTATTTTTTTCTCTGGTTTGGGAAATTGAACCCAGGGCCTTGTCACTGAGTTACACCCCCAGCTCCTTTTAAAAAAAAAAAATTTTTTTTATGTGCAGGTACCAGGAATCAAACTCAGGACCTCGCCCTTGCCAGGCAGGCACTTATGCCACTGAGCCATATCACCGGCCCTAAAATATTTTTATATTGAGACAGGGTTTCACTAAGTCCTAAGAAGCCCAAGCACAGCTTGAACTTACAGACCTCCTGCTCAGCCTCCCAGAGCAAGGAGTACAGGCATGCACCACCGTGCCCAGCTAATTCTCCTAATTTTAATCCTCAGATATTTTACCTCATTTCTGATCACTTTCTATTACTCATCAAGATTCTTTGGCCATGTGCAGTGGTGCATGTCTGTAATCCCAGCTAACGGGGGAGCCAAGGCAGGAGGATTGTAAATTCAAGGTCACCTAGACAACTTGGTCAGACCTTGTCTCAAAATTAAAAAGGGATGGGTGTATACTAGTAGATTGTCCCTGGGTTCAATTCCCAGGAACACAAAAAGAAAAAGATTCTTTGCACGTGTGTTCCTCCCCTCTCCTCCATTTGATTCAACGGAATGAAAAATCATTGACAACTGCACTTAAAGTTTAGGAGCAATATATAAAACTCTGAAAGAATGTTAGCTGCCTTGGCTTTGCTAAGTCAGAGAGAGGACATCTTTCTAGACCAGTTCTGGGAAGACAGGCTCCGGCAACTGTTCACTTTGAAACAGGATCTGCATCTCTCCTCCACCTCCTTTTTCCAAAATTCACTTGGTCCTGCCCAATAAGAGCTCAGGAAAAATCAGAACTGATGATGTTTTCCCCTTGTTTGGTGCTTGGGATTGAACTTTCGGCACTCTACATGCTAAGCTACACCACCACTTCCCCAGCCCCAGAAACAAAGAATTTTGATGGGCAGAGCAGGAAGAGATAGAATTAAATGAATCATATATAAAAGTCCTTTAGAAACTGGAAAGTCCTGAACTCAGTACAATTTAAACCAGTTCTGTGTTAAAAATGGCAGAGTTTGCAAATGGCCAGTTTGGCTTTGCTAATGACTTGTCACAGGGGTCATAGTAAAACAGTTCATTTGTATAAATTCAAGTTCTTTGTTTCCCAAAGTTAAGCATAAATTTGAGGATAAAAGGAGGAATTTAGGAGAGTGTTAATGATAAGAAAAAAGCTCTCCCTGGATACCCATCAAGAGGGGAAAGAAGTCCAACATGTTTTTTTTTTTGTCTGGCCTTATATAGATAGGCAGAGTGAGGGGGCTCCTTTCAATGGAAATGAGTTCAAAAGAGTTTAAAAAGAAAATAGTTATTTTGCATTTCTAATGTTTTCTTGAGTCAGGTTGACGTCCAGGTCCAGAGGTTAGGAAGGAGTTGTTAACTTAGCATACATACTCTGTCTGATAAGTTTCTTTCCTGGGAGGAAAGGTCCTTTTCTCTCTCTTCTTATCTTAACCTTTTATCTTTCTCTTGTGTTTACTATTGCCTCTCTAAGCTTGGTTTAGCTGCTTGATTAACCAGCTGCTTAAATTTACTCTTTTATCTGACCCTACCATTAGGTTGCTCTAACTGCCTACACATAATAACCAAACTACAAAATGACTTCTGCTTAGATACCCTCAGTGAACACCAGCTATCCTTATTTTTCAAAGATATCTGGCTAGGAGGTTCATGCAGGGATGTGACCTGAACAGGTCTGCTTGCCCCAGGGTGGCAATAAATTGGTAAAATCTCCCCCATCCAGGATATCATTTCAGTCTCAAAGCTCAGAACCTGGTTTGTCCATGATGCATTCATTGTTGTGGGTAAACTGCTATTAGCCAAGCTCTCAAAAAATATGATGCTAAAACCAGAATACTGGGTTATTATTTTATAGGATTTTCTTTTTTTGTGCTTGAGATTGAAGCCAGGGCCTTCACACTGAGTACATCCCCACCCCTTTTTCATTTTTTATTTTGAGACAAAGTCCTGCTAAGTTACTAAATTGCCCAGGCTAGATTTGAATTTATGACCCTTCGCATCAGCCTCCAAGAGTGCTGGGATTAGAGCTGTGTATCACCACATCTGGCTACAGGGAAATTTATCTTCTGAGAAGACTAGGTATTTGCGTCATCCAATTACTGCATTCTTTCATTTAAATAATAAATTGTATTTACTTAGAAGCATTCAGAATGTCAACAAAACAACTGCAACTTTTTTTGCAATTAGAGTGGTATTCAGTTAACAGAACAATTATTTCGTATAAACTGCATCAGTGAAAACTGAAGATAAAAAAACTACTGTCCCCGTATACAACGAACATGTGCTGTGCACCAAATTAAAGAACATGCTTTAAATTTCCATGCCAATTTACAACCCCTATACCATGCCAGGCAAGGTTGGTGGCTACTGAAAATACCACCAGGACAGAGTTGTCTAAAAACATGTTTGGTAGTGTAACTATACAAAAAAGACAAAAAGACACCACACCGCTTTAAAACAAATCTGACACACACAGCCTTATGTTTAAATTCCTTTCTTTAAAAGGAGTGAGTCGTGCGCAGGGGGGTGTTAAATGCTTTATAGACAAGAAAAACAGGGGCCGGTGAGATGGTTCAGTGGCGTAAGCGCCTGCCTGGCAAGCGCAAGGGCCCGAGTTCGACTCCCAGAACCCACATACGAAAAACGGGCTGGTGATATCACTCAGCGGCACGGGCGCCTGCTGGCACACGAGGTCCTGAGGTCGACCCCCGGTACCCACAAAAAAAAAAAAAAAAAAAAAGAAAGAAAGAAAAAAGAAAAACAATTGCGCTGGAACCAACTTACCCATCTTCATATTCTTCATCATCCTCTCATCTTCCTCCTCCTCATCTTTTTCATTTTCCTCGTCTTCCTCCTGTTCCTTATTTTTCTTGCTTTTTTCAGCCTTGATGACTCCCTTTTTGCTGTATTGGATTTTCCTTTAGTTCAGGAGGTGGTGATGTCTTCTTTGTATTTTTCCTTCAGGTCAGCAGCCTTCCAAGTCGGGTGGTCTCTTTCCAAACGCATTCCAGGGGCTTCTTGCCTTGAACAAAGAAATGGACAAGTCAAGCAAGAAACAGTGCCTAAAGTTTATTTGAAAAGTGAGGGAGAAACCAGTTCAGCAGAGCAAATTTGGGCAGAACAAGAGAAAAAGAAGATAAAAGCAAAAATAAAGGAAATGCTCTGGGAAACGCAGCATGAGCTATGGTGGGAAGTCACAGGAGCAGCCGCCCCAGGGCAGCTCATCTCTGTTATGTCGTTCACATCCTGTGGGAGCCTGAGAGAAGTTCCACATACGGGGTCCTGAGAATTACCTGGCATCGTCCTGGGATCTTGTAATTGACAGGTCCCACTCATTTCCCCAGCCACCCTTGCCATGCCCTATCTCCTATCTCATTTCCCCCCGACAGACATAAGTCCCATAATTCTTTATGGGGTGCTGAAAGAGTGATGGTCCCTGTCTTCTATAGCTTCTTTATGATGGAAAGGGTTGTACCTACTGGGGATTATGTGCTCTGCAACTACCTTGGGGTGCTGTGGCTCGCTGACTGGGTTGAAGAAAGAAAACCTGTCAGAGGACGATGAGAAAAGAGTTAGTGACCGTTGAGCTGCCCATTTGACAGGAGAAAGAAACTCTACTCTTAGCCCAGGGGTGAGCAGCAGGTCAGACTTCCCTGCTTCCTGTAGAGAAGAATGCATGTTAGAGAGGTATGTCGATGAATTATCAAGAGTCTGAGAGCCATGGCCTTAGCAAGGTCTTGTTTACTTATCTGTAGCAGCACTGGAGCTCTGCTTTTTGAAGAGAAACCTCAAGTCTTCCAGAGGTTCACAGGAGTAGCTTTTTTCTTTTTGGATAATCTTGTTCTTTAGACAGCTCAGGTGGGACTGGCTTTAATCTAGAAAGATAAATCTTATCTATCTTTGCCACCTTTACTGCAGTGGATGCTGAAAAGGGGCCTTTCCATTTTGGCTTGAACTGGTCTGCTCGTGTTCCCTCTCTCCAAGTTTTTACAAGCACTTGGTCTGTAGGGAGGATGCTAGGTGGTGCCCCTGGGCCACGAGCTGGCAGAACTCTGTTCCCATACATTCGGATGCCTGTTGTACTCGGCCAGATTGATGAGATATTGTAAGAGTCCCATAGCCTCTGGGTCTGCTATCACATCAGACGACAGAAATGGTCTTCCATATAACATCTCAAGTGGGCTCAAACTTAGCCCAGTTTGGGGCATGTTATGAACCCTGAGTGCAATCAGACCCAGGACCCAGATGTCTCCTGGCAAAGTTTTGCCAGAGCTCCCTTTAGGGTCTGGTTAGCTCTCTCTACCTTTTTAGAAGATTAAGGCCACCAAGTGGAATGAAGGTGATACTTTATTCCTAAAGCTTTTGCCATTCCCTGAGTTATTTGGGAGGTAAAAGAAGGTCCACTGTCACTCTGGAGACTGGGTATTCCAAATCTGGGTATAATTTCTTTAAGAAGCACCTCAACTACTCCAGTAGCCTTTTCTTACTGTGTAGGAAAGGGTTCAATCCAGTCTGTGAAGGTGTCAATTAGGTCCAACATTTATTTAAATCCTCTACGTGGCAGCATATGGGTAAAGTCTAATTGCCAGTCTTCTCCAGGGTGTGTCCCTCTCCTCTGTACAGGTTCTAATAAAGAAGGTGGTTTGGGCTTGCCCAGGTGGTAGGCACAAAGGGGGCAAGCTTTACAGACTGTTGGATGATTGTCGCTAGTCCTAGTCCTACTCCTCTGAAAACTCCAGTGACCATTTCCAACGTAGCATCTCCTCCCATATGGAAGGAATCATGAAGTGTTTTTATAGCCTTCCACTGTGTCCCTTGGGGAAGGACCAGTGTGTTTCCTAAATACCACCAGAGTCCCTTTATAATTCCTCCTTTCCTAAGGTCCATTTATGCTCATGGGAGGGGGGCAGTATAGACTTTTTAATGGTTCTTCAGACACTGGGAATAAGGGTAGAGTCTTAAGGGGCTGTAGGGCTGGCCTTTTTGCCTCCCTGTTAGCCTTGTGATTTCCCAAGGAAGACCTCAGACATGTCTCTCTGGTGTCCTTTACAGTGTATAGCTACGGCCTGTCTAGGAAGATGGACTGCCTCTAGGAGCTGTAGAATTTCCTGTCTGTGTTTTATAGGCAATCGTTTATTTGCCAGTAAGCCTCTTTCCTTCCAGATTGCTGCATGGATATGTAGCACCAGGAAGTCCTATCTGGAGTCTGAATAGGTGCTTAACCTTCTGTAACCTTCTTTTTCTAATATCAATGCCTGAGTAAGAGCTACCAGCTCTGCCTTTTGAGCAGAGGTTCCTGGAGGAAGAGGTTTAGCTTCAATGACCTGTTGTGAGCTGACAGCTGCATAACCTGCCTTTTGATGTCTTTCCTGGACAAAGCTACTTCCATCAGTGAACCATACTTCCTGAGGATCTTGGAGGGGCAAGGTCACTGATGTCCTGCCTGCTTGCGTAGGTCTGGCAGATTATTTGTTCACAAGAGTGACTAAACTATGGGCCTGGAGCCATCAAAGAAGCAGGGTTAATAGTACTGCAAGTTTTTATAGTAACCTCAGGGATGTCTAAGAGCATAGCTTGATCTTGGTAAACTGCTCTCCTGTTAATCACTAGTAATCTTTTGTCTCCAGAGCTGTCTCCAGTTCTGACCTGACGGGGAGTCAGAGCTTCTAGTCTCTATCCCAAAGTTAACTTTATAGCCTCTTCTGTTAGTATAGCTGTAGCTGCTATTGCTCTCAGGTAGGGTGGCCATCTAGGAGCCACCTCATCTAATTTCTTTGAAAAGTATGCCACTGAGTTGGGTTCTTGTCCTAGCCTTTGAGTCAAGAGCCCCAAAGTGATGCCTTCCTTTTCTGATACATAAAGCTTTGTTTTTTTAAATCAGGTAGTCCTAGTGCTGGACTCTGAGTAAGGGCATGCTTTATTTTTCTAAAGGCATTGTCAGTCACTTCTGTCCATTCTAGGGGCACAGACTTAGGGTCTTTTACTGCCTCATATAAAGGCTTTGCCATTTCTACAAACACCAGATTCTACAAAAGCCTGCCATTCCCAGGAAGGAACAAAGATATTGTTTGGTGGCAGGAAGCCCAAGATCACAGATAGCCTGGATCCAGTCCCTAGACAGCAGTTGTTTCCCAGATGTAAGAAGGTATTCCAGATATTGAACGTTTTGGAGGGATATCTGAGCCTTTTCTTTGGAGACTTTATATCCCTTCTTAGCTAGAAAGTTAAGAGTTTCTACAGTGTTATGGTTAGATAGGTACTGAGTTGGGTTGAAAACTAGAACATCATTTACAAATTGTAGGATGGTTCTTTGTTCTAGCTTTAGGTTCCCCAAGCAAAAAGGTGGGGACTACCTCTAAACCCCTGTGGGAAAACTGTCCAAGTAAATTGCTGTTTTTGCCTTAAAATGGGATTTTCCCATTCAAAGGCAAACAGAAACTGAGAGTCCGGATGAAAGGGAATGGAGAAGAATCCATCTTTTAAATCTAAAACTGAGAACCAATTCGTATTACCTGCAATTTGGGAGAGAAATGTATATGGATCTGCCACTAGAGGATGGACTGGAATGACAGCCTCATTCATGAGGCAGAGGTCTTGTACCATCCTATATTCTCCTGAGGGCTTATTACAGGGAGAATGGGAGTATTGCAAGGGGACTGAAAAGGTTTCAAAAGGCTGTATTTGAGAAATTTGTCTATGAAAAGCTGGAGGCCATTTTGTGCCTCTTCCTTGATTGGATACTGTTTTCAATTAGGAAATTGGCTGGGGTTGATTAGTCTTATAATTACTGGGATAGCTGAATGTGCCCTACCAGGTATTCCCTTATACCATGCAGCAGGATTTACCTGTTGGCTAATTTGGTCAGGGAGACCTGGTGTAGTCCCAGCAAGTAAAATCTGTTTTGGCCTTAGGTGGAATTTGAGAATTGCCTCCAGTTTTGTTAATGAAGCTCTTCCTAGCAAGGGAGTAGGACACTGTGGGACAATTAGAAACTCATGGTAAAACATTTGACCTCCAAAGTGACACGTCAGAAGAGGAATAAAGAATCTCCAACTAGGGGTCCTTTCAACCCCAACTGTGGCTATAGACTTAAGAGTTTTTCCAGAGAATTAAATCAAAACAGAATGAGCAGCACCTGTATCTATAAGCAATTGCATTGGCTCACTGATGACATCCGAGATTACCCAGGGTTCCTCGGAGGAGATGGTGATGTCTGTGGACAGGGGCATTGCAGGTCATCAGAGCAGGAAATGAGAAATCTGGCTGCCTACCCTCTCTCTCTGGGAGTGGGGGATGGGGGACGGTCAAACCTCCAGTGCCACAAGTCAGGTGCATTAGCTGCCTCACATATATATCAGGGCCCAGAGGGAGGTTTGGTGCAAACTTTTGCCCAGTGTCCAGTTCCTTTGCCCTTGAAATGGGAACTCTTTCCTTTTGTTATCCCTGGGTTTTTCCTTAGATGACCTGGGGGGTTTAAAGAATTACCAATTGAAACAGATATAATCTTAGCCTTTTTCTTTTGTCTCTTCTCTGAGTCTCAATTGTTGAACATATAAAATGCCATCTGCAGCAATTGGCCCATGGGGTCTGTGGCCCCATCTGAAGTTTCTGTACCTTATGCTGGATATCTGGGGCTGACTGACAGATGAAATGCCCATTAGTGTCTCTCCCTCCCTCAAAGGTGGATCCATGTTAGTATACTTGCAGAAGGTTTCTGCTAATCGGTTTTGAAACAAAACTGGATTTTCCTCTGTGCCCTGTAAGATCCCACTCACTTTACCATAATTAACAGACTTTTTGATGCACCTTTTCATCCCCAGATAACAGCAGCTAGCATACTAAACATCATTTCTAATCCATGCTGAGTATTATAGTCCCAGTTTGGCTATGTTGAAGGGAGAATAGCTGTTCCAGGATGGTTTCCTTCCCTTTTTAAAACACATTGTTCATCTGCATAATTTCTAGCCTCTTGTAGATTCTCTGACTTTTATCTGAGATACAACAAGTGGCCTAGATGTATTGGACATCTCGCCATGTTAAGTCAAAAGCAAGAGTCAAAGTTTGGAACCCATCTGCAAACTTACTAGAGTCTTCTGATAGTTGGCCTGATCACTCCTTGCACAGCTGGACATCTGCAACTGAAAAAGAAACCTGCACTGGAGTATTTTCTTCCACCCCTGGGACTTCTCTTAGGGGCAGGACAAGTTGTAGTAGTAAATGTAAGGCTTGAACCAGAGTAGTAAATGTAGGGCTCGAATCAGACATGACTCTTCCAGCACCCAACCCGTTGGCCAGTAGAGGCATTGTTCTCAGTGGAGACTAAAAGAGATAAGATAAGGCATGGAATCTTGCAGGTCCCCGGACATCTGGAAACACCCCAAATTTACACTGATGCCTCAAGGACTTTGCCCACTGAGGTACAAGACAGCCAAAGAACTTGGACCACCGATGTTTATTAACATCTTCATGCTTAATGTCCCTTGTCTTCTTTCAATCCCTATAAAAAAGGCCATCTGTCTTTGTTCCCTACAGATGCCCTTATTGCCCTCTGTCTGCCTGCACCCAGGTATTAAACCATACGCCCTGTTGCTTTCACAAAAGCCTGTTGAGTGATCTCTGCCTCACCTCATTGGTTTGTTCCTTACAATAAGAAGCACCACTTTGGATTCGATTTGTGGGGCATCCGTGTGGTGATGACATCCAACAGATTTCTCATCTGCTTGTCTTAGGACCTATGGAGAGAAGGAGACAGCTAGGCCTGCACTCCTTAAGGTGGCATCGCACCCATAAGGAGGAGACCTGAAGTCCACAAGGTGCCTTTTGTGAGACGTTACAAAGACAGATGTAACCTCTGGATGGATGTCTCTATCGAAAACTTAGAGTGATGCTGGCATCATTTACCACAGAAGAAAATCTTTGTCACCATATTGGGACCCATTAACTCCTTAGGGACAAGGGGGCTGGGCCACCTGTGACCTGCTTAGTCCAAACTCCCATGAGGTGATGGCAGAACTTTCCCAAGCAAAGTTCTTTAACCACCTGGTTGGACCCCCTGCTGGCCCAACTTGTATTTACTCTAAGCTTCTCAATGGCTTAGCTGGTTTTTCAAGCCCCTTGATGACTCAGTTGGAGTGAAACCATATGGGAAAAATGGCTCTTGAATTTACTCTAATGGGAAAAGTACTAAGAACTGGGATGGTGCTGTTTTTATATACTTTAGTTAGGTTTTTAAATGTTAAATGTTGTTCTATTCATCAGGCATAGGTCATTAACTTATCTACATTTAAAAAGAGAAGCACAAAGGCCAGGTGACAATGGCCTTGGGCAGGCTCTTGGACTGGAGAGCAGTGTTGCTGGTGCTCAGTTCTGGCCAAAAGCCTTGGGCGTTTTAAAACAGACAAGTTTTCTTTTCTCCCATTCACATGGCCCCCACCCTTCCCCACCAGCTGGGTAGGACGGTCACACCCCCCCAGGATGGGAGCAGACCTTTGGTGTTGCCTGCAGGCCCATATGTTCCCCACGATATTCACCCCACATTTGCCCAGGACACAGCCCTGTCCTCTGGTTGTAGCTTCAACAAAGGCTGCATGAGTTCTTAAAGGCATATTACAGAGTTTTTCTTTTTGTGTGGGAAGAAAGAAAAAGGTTTCTCTCTCTGGTTTTTCACAAGCCCATATGCTCTCCAAAATCAGAGGCTTAGCTCATAAGGCCAGTTATTAAAACAAGAAAAAAAAGAGATAGAGGAAAAAAGAGATGATGGTGGCCCATGTGAAAGTTATGCATAGTCATGCAAAAAGACGAAATGGGGCCGTCCACATGGCAAGGCAATATGGCTACTGGTCATGTGGCAAGGTAATGTGGCAGCACCCCTAACCAAAACACAAACTGAGAAAAAGCCATTTACAAACTAGAGTAAGTAGAGACCAGGCTAATTTAGCAAAATTTTTTGCAACTAGCTACTCCAGAGTGTTGTTTTGGCTGCCCATGCCAAAATATTGTCTCCTGGCTGGGTTGACAAAATGTTATCAGGCAGTTTCTTTAGAAATAGCTTGCCAGTCAAAAGCATTCCAGGTTCTTATGCCTCAAACAAAGAATTGGACAAAACAAGCCAAAAATGGTGCCAGATGTTTATTTGAAAAGTGAGGCGTGAGTGGGTATGGAAGAAACCAGCTCTGCAGAGCGAGCTTGCAGAACAAGAGAAAAAGAAGTTAAAGGCAAAAAGAAAATAGTACACACTGCTTCTGGGAAATGCAGGGTGGGCTATTGCGGGAGGTCACAAGAGCGGGCTCCCCATGATGTCTTGTCTCTTTTATGTCGTCCACATCTCATAGGAGCCTACGAGAAGTTCCACATACGGGGTCCTGACAATTATTTGATGCTGTCCTGGGACCTTGTAATTGGCAGGTCCCACCCATTTCCCCAGCCACCTTTGCCACGCCCTGTCTCCTATATCATTCCTTTTGTGGGCTGCTGGTCATCTGCAGCAGTACTATTCTACATCTCTCCCAGTTTCTGCAGCAGTATTATTCCATGTCTCTCCCAGTTTCTTTGCTGTCACCAATGGATAGGCCAGGATGCTCTCAGAATAGAACAAAAAGAAGGCTGAAAGAGGCCTTGGGTGCATTGGGATCTTCAAAATTCTTTTTTGTTTCCTCTTTAGGAGGGACACAGGTTTTCATTTCTCTTTGTGACAGGCCTTGTCTGCCTTTGCCACATCTTCAAATTTTCCTTTTTTAGCAGACATGGGCTTCCACCTCTCTGAGTACTTCTTAGAAAAGTCTGAGAAGTTGATGGAAACATTTGTTTCTTCTTGTGCTCCTCCAGACAAGTATGCACACAGAATGCATGTGATGACATTTCATCTCTCTGCTTCATAGGATCTCCTTCGCCTATGTTTTTTTGTTTTTCTTCAGTGAGGCACAGAGTTGCCCAGTTCTCATCTGGCTCTCACTTGGCCCAGTGCTATCTCTATGGAGCTCAACATACTGCAGTGGCTTTTTTCCTTCTTATTTCCAATAAACACTCTCCTAACTTCCTCCTTTTGTCTGAGATTTCATTTTTTGACTTAGTGAGACAATGAGCCCAGATTTACACAAGTTTGTACAGTTAACTGTTTCACATTTGGAGGTCCCACCAAGATCCGAGATTGATAGGATGTAAGAGATTGGGGAGTATTGTCTTTTCATCTTTTTTCTCCATTTACAATATGATTTTGTTAATCATGATTGCCTACGATCCTTCTGCTTCAGCCTCTGAGAATGCTGGGGTTGCAGCTGTGCCCCACTATACCTAGCTATGGGGAAATTTATCTTCTGAGAAAACTAGATATTCACATCATCCAATTACTACATTCTTTCTAGGAGACAAACTACTTAGCTGGTTGTTTAATGAGACCAGAATCAGAAAAATTTCCCCATGTAATATCATCAGGTTAAGACAGCCTTCTCAGTACCTGAATTAATCTATAGATTCAAAGCAATCTCAATCAAAATATTAGAATTAGCAGGCCAAACCTAAAGTTTAAATGGAATTGCAAAAGATCTAGAATAACCAAAACAATGTGTTAAAAACACATTTATCCAGGTGTGGTAGTAACACCTATAATCCAAGGACTCTGGAAAGCTGGGGCAGGAGGATCTCAAGTTTAAATCCAACCTGGGTAACTTAGCAACTGCATGAGATCTTGTCTCAAAAAAAAAAGGTAGGGCCGGTGAGATGGCTCAGCGGCATAAGTGTCTGCCTGGAAAGCACAAGGTCCTGAGTTTGACTCCCGGAACCCACATAGAGGAAAAAAAGGGCCGGTGATATCGCTCAGTGGCACAAGTGCTTGCTGGCAAGTGCAAGGTCATGAGGTCAACTCCCGGTACCCACAGGGAAAAAAAAAAAAATGTATATGGCTGGGATGTACCTCATATTCCCAGTGGAAAAGTAAAAGTGAGATAAAAGCTTGGCATCTCAGCCGTCATTTTGTATCTGTCTCCTTTGCCACCTTAAACTTTGGGTGTGATTCTTGCTCACCTCTGCATGTACACATATTAATTATTGAAGGAGTGTTCCTCTAAAGCTGGTAACCCTCCCCCTTCAAGGCAGAAGGCACCAAGATACAAGTAACTAAGCTATTTTCAATATTTGTAGAGACATCATGATGACTAGGCCAGCTTTTATAACATCCTGCTCCAGATTCTTCGAATGCCACCTAGAAGTCTCCAGTCATTGCCCTAAGCCTGAAAGACCTAACTTCATCTTGCCTTTCTGATTCCTTTTCTCTGAGTCATTCTCTCCTACAGTCAGCTTGAATTCCATGAAGAATAGGTCTGATCAGTAAACACCCCCTCCCCCATCAGGCAGCAGCAATCTCTTATCTTTGCCAGCAAGGTTCCCCACTGGACAGTCCTGAGATAATGATCAACTAGACCACAGTTTGGCCAGGACTGATGAACTATGAATTCCTCTTGCCTCTCAGCCCCCACCCCCATTCTATTCCTTCCCTACTTAAACCTGAAGCTTTCATCAGTATCCCTGAATAAATTCCTTTCCTAATTTCCACAATTCGTTTTTGTTTCATTTTGGGTGCAAGTGGCCAGACTTGGGCTTTTGGGGTTCCCTGAAGTCAGGCTCCCCTCTGGCCCAAGATTCTAGTAATAATTTTACAATTATTATAGAGGTACAGTAACCAAGAAAATGTCACACTGATGTAAAGACAGGCAAAAAGATCACCAGAACAGGAGTTGGAGGTATAGCTTTATGGTAGAGTGTGCTAAGAGTGCATGAGGCCCTGGGTTCCATCCCCAGTGAACGCACACACACACACACACACACACACACACACACACAAGAAAAACAATCAGTAGAACAGAATAGAGGACAAAATAAATGGGTTCTTGCATATATGGTTAATTTTCAATGAAGGTGTCCAGGAAATTCAATGAGGAAAGGGTAGTCTTTTCAGCAAATTGGGATACATTAATGAATACTCAAATACAGAAGAAGGAGGAGGAGGTGGAGGAGGAGGAGAATGATCTTGCCGGTGCTGGGGCACACCTGTAATCTCAGCTATTGAGGATGCTAAAGGAGGAGAATGACAGGTGTGAGCCCTGCCTGGCAATTTAGAGACTCCCCATCTCAAAAAAATAAAAAGGGCTGAGGCCAGGCTCAGTAGTACCCACCTGTAATCCCAGAAACCTGTAAGGCTGAGGCAGGAAGATCACAAGTTAGAGCCCAGCCTGGGCAATTTAGCAAGACCCTGTCTCAAAATAAAGGAATAAAAAAGGGACTGGGGATGCAGCTCAGTCTCAGACACAAACACACAGACACGCACGTGAAAAAAAAAAAGGACCAGGGATGTAGCTCAATGCAAAGGCTCTGGATTCAATCCTCGGTATTTAAAAAAAAAAAGCACGAACTCTTTGTACTGTATACAACAATTAATTTAAGAGACCACAGATCTAAAAATTTACAGAGAAAGGCATACAGAAAACAACTTTGCTGGAGACTGTGTTATGCATTACAAGATGTTTAGCTGCACACCTGTCCTCTACCCCCTAGAAATCAGCAAGTCGTGACGATTAA
Source organism: Erethizon dorsatum (assembly GCA_028451465.1). NCBI lineage: Eukaryota > Metazoa > Chordata > Mammalia > Rodentia > Erethizontidae > Erethizon > Erethizon dorsatum. The sequence goes on along the minus strand of CM051838.1, from coordinate 80,792,449 downwards.
AAAATCTCTAAGTAGTGGTTCATGGCTGTAATCACAGCACTCTGGGAGACTGAGGCAGGATCACAAGTTCAAGCCCACCCTGGGCAACTTAGGGAGCTCTTGTCTCAAAATAAAAGATAAAAAGGGCTGGGGATGTAGCTCAGTGCAAAGGTCCTGGTTAAAACCCCAGTATTGCACAAAGAAAAAAAAACTCTCCTGATATTGCTAACATCCCATCATGAAGAGAAAATAGCCCCCAGCTGAGAACCACTAGGTTACTCAAAGTATTCTTAGGCCACAAAAACATGGATCATAAAAGAGAAAATTGATAAATTGGACTTTATTGGATAAATATTAAATAAAACCTTGTACTTCTCAAATAATACTATTAAGAATATGAAAAGATAACCCACTGTTATGGCTTGTGTCTAGATGTCTCCCCAAAGCCTCGTGCAGTCATAGGTGGGACTTTTCCGAGGTGGCTGAATCTAATGTGTGATGTTGGGATTAAGGGTGTGTGATTACTAAATTAGTCCACTGATTGGACTAGCATAGCTCTGGGTATGGATAATGGGAAGGCCCACCCTGGGTGCAAGTACTACCAGCCCTAAGGGCTTGAAGCCTGGATATAATATAAGGAACAGAAAGACAGCTGCTGCTTGTCACTTTTTGGTTCCCTTGTCACTTGCTTGCTACTTTGTTGCTTTGCTGTCTTCTGCCTGCCAATAATTGATTCTCCTCTGTGAGGCCCCTCTGCCATGCCACCCTGCCTTGGAGTCAGCCACCTTTGGACTGAAACCTCTACAAACTGTGAACCGAATAAACCTTTCCTCCTTTAACATTGGGTGTTGGGTATTTTGTCTCAGCAACAAAGAAAGTAACTAAGACACCCACAATAAGAAAGTATTATATATGATACAATAATAATATATGATAAAGGATATGTTTCTAGAATACATATTGTTACGGCTTGTGTTCCCCCAAAGCTCCATGCATAGGTGGGGCTTTCGCAGAGGTGGCTGAATCTAGAGTGTGTGTGACTGATATATGGTGCAATGCTAGGATTAAGGGTGGGCACCACCCTAATCCAGGTAGCCTAGATAGAATATATAAGGGGAAGAAAATAAGCTGCTAAGGTCCCTTGCTTGCTTTGCTACCTTCTGCCCACCATGAACAGTTTCTCCTCTGCGATGCCTATCTGCCATATGCCACCTCCCTTGGAGCCAGCCAACTATGGACTGAAACCTCTACAAACTGTGAGCTAAATAAACTTTTCCTCCCTTAACTTGTGGGTGTTGGGTACTTTGTCTCAGCAACAAGAAAAGTAACTAAGACACATGTTTTGTTGTTTTTTTTTTTTTTTTGGTGGGTACCGGGGGGTCGACCTCAGGACCTCGCGCGCCAGGAGGCGCCCGTGCCGCTGAGCGATATCACCGGCCCCTTTTTCGTATGTGGGTTCCGGGAGTCGAACTCGGGCCCTCGCGCTTGCCGGGCAGGCACTTAAGCTGCTGAGCCATCTCACCGGCCCCAAGACACATGTTTTGTAACAGCAAAGCCGTGACCAAGAACCAAGAGGCACTGGTGCCGAGGTTTGGAGGCAAGAACCAGCTTTATGTATACCGGTGGTCCTGACTGGGATCATTTCCAAAGAAGTCATCCCCGAAGGCTCAGGGAGGGAGGTTCTCATGGGGTTGCAAAGTGGAAGTACAGAGGCAGGGTGGCTTGTCATTTGAGGATTCATTCTTACAATGTGCATCATAGTGACCAGCCATTTCTGAGAAACAGAAGTAACAGGAAACAGTAACAGGAACAGAAGTAAACTTGAGGTTACCTGGGCAACAGTAACTACCAGGAACTGAAGTATACTGGCCTGGGGGGGGGCACATTTTCTGTTATTAAGTATAATGCTTACAATTTAATAGGAAAAGAATTGAATCTGACTTTTGAAAAGTGAACAAAACATTTGAGCAGACTCCTCATCAAAGGAGGGATAGAAATGTCCAAGAAGCACAGTAAAGTGAAGGAGTCTAAGGCCTGCACACACCTGAACAGAAATGCCTTTAATATCAAAGCCCTTATATCTTCCAGAAAAAGCCTCCAGACCTTTCACTGATGATTCTTACAGTTCAAAACCACCTTTTCTTTTTTTAAATTTTTCTCATAGTTTATCTTAACTTGTTCTTTTAAAAACAGTTAAAAGGACTAAATTTTCAAGATTTTAAGTTTTTTGCTTATGTATATGTACCAACTCCTCACAAGGAATGTAATCATTGTGTGTGTGTGTGTGTGTGTGTGTGTGTGTGCGCGTGTGCATGTGTTTTACTGGGGATCAAACCCAGGACCTTGCACATGCTAGGCAAGTTTTCTGTCACTGAGCTACATCCCCAGCCTTTTAAATATTTTGTTCATTTTTATTTTATTTCAAGACAGAGTCTTTTAAATTACCCAGCTTGGCCTTGAACTTGGCCTTGAAGGTAATCCTCCTTCCTCAGTTTCCCAAGTTGCTAGGTTTACAGGTATGTACCACCATGCCCAGCTTTTTGCTTTTTCTTTTGCAGTGGCAGAGATTGAACCTTTGGCCTCTTGCATAGTGAGGAAACACCCCGCCACTGAGCTACACCCCAGCTCCTGCCTTGCTCTGTTAAAGAAACTCTTGCAAAACTAACCAGGGACTCAGGAGAACTCTACCAACTCCTGCTGAGGGCAGTGCCCTTGATGATTTTATTTCCCACTAGGCTCCACCTCTCAAAGTGTTCACAGCCTCTCTACACCAGCACACTGAGGACCTAGCTCCCCACACACAGACACTTTGGAGGACATTCTCAGACCACATGCAAATCGTAGCAGACTTGGACCAGAACTTATACCATAAGTTCTCTTGGTTCTCAGGTCTTCAGATTGGAACTATGTCCCTGAATCTCTTCCATCTCAAGCTTGTAAATGGCACATTGTGGGAATTTGCAATCTCCATAACTACACAATCCAAGTCGCATGATGCAACTGGATCTAGCTCTCAGGTCCCTGTTTTGGGGCAATGAAGATTCTAGCCTATAAAACATCAGCAAGTGGTGGGGAATGGCAAAATGCATGTTTATTAGAAAGAATAAAAGAACAGCTCTCCGCTGGTTGGAGTTGGTAGTCCGTAAGGTGGACACCGTGGAAGTTTAGACTTCGGTTTTATATGCTAATTCACTTAGGCCCCGATTTACAATTTAAGTCAACTATTCAGGACCTGTGCCCTATCTCCCTAAATTCCCCTGTCTCCTGGCTTCAATGTTAAACCTCTCTATATAATAAATCGCTCTCAAAGTATATCCTATCAGTGCTTTTTCTCTGGAGAACTCTAATACAAATGACTATAACTAAAAAGATCAACAAAACCAAGTGCTGAATCATCTAAACTCTCATTTATTGCCGATTAAATACAAAATGGTACCAGCATTTGGGAAAATCCTGACATTTTTCATAAAGTTATATATAAATCTCAAAAGTACTATACTAAGTAGAAGAAGCCACATAGAGAAGATTACACATGGAATAATTTCATGTATATAATATACAAGAAACGGCAAAACTATAGTGCCCAAGAATCAAGAGATCAGACAGGATGATTGATTGCCAAGGGACAGGAGAGAACTGTTTAGTGTAACTGAAGTGTTTCTGTTGTTCCTGCTGTTTTTTTTTTTTTTTTTTTTTTTTTCATGTTTTTTCCAGGAATTGAACCCAAGGCATTCTCACTGAACTACATCCCAGCCAGTTTTATTTTTTATTTTGAAATAGGGTTTCACTAAACAGGGTTTCAGGTTGGCCCTGAATTTGAGATCCTCCTGTCTCAGCCTCCTGAGCTGCTAGGATTACAGGAATACACCACTGTGCCTGGCTTCAAATTATTCTTTATCATAATTGGAGTGGTAGTTACATGCTTTTCTCATTTATGTTTAAAACTCAGTGAATTGGACAGATAAAGCTGGTAAATTATACTTCAATAAGTTTTTTTTTTTGCAGTACTGGGGATAGAACACAAGTGATTTTAAAAATAAAATAGGAATAACCAGAACAAAAAAATCTAATTATATTAAAACTATAAAACATTGCTGCAAGAAATGAAATAAAATCTAAATAAATGCAGAGCTGTGCCATGCACATAGAGACCCAACATTGCTAAGATACAAATTCTCTCCAAATTGATCTGTGGATACAGTAAGATCCCAAGAATAATCCTACTAGGTTTTTCTAAATAAAAATACTAATTCTAAAATTATCTATTTCTTGGGATTGAACCCAGAAAGAGCTGATGTACATCTCTGTGGTGACAAAATGGTTAAAACTCTGACAAACCTTCTCTTCTGACACAATAGTGCCCACCATGCACTGGGCAGTTATGGTGTTACCAGAAAGCCAGGTCCTAACATCGCCAGATCTCAACACCGCAAGGAACTCACAACACACTTGATTCTTTGTCTTTGAGGAAAGATTTCAGATAAGACACATAGGCTGTTGTATAGAGTATAAGTAGAACTTACTGCAAAATGGTAGCTTTTCAGAGAGAAAGAATATATCTTCAAGCATGAGGGTGGGCTAGCACCAGAGAGGCCTTGAGTTACATTTATATGATTAACTGGGTCTTTCAGGGAATATCCTTTCCTTTCTCCAAGGTCACTGTTCTTGTACAAATAAGATGGACTGTGCTGACCTACTTCCGAGAGGAGTAGGCCCCTAAATACTTCTTAGGTGTACCGACACCCTTTAGTTTGTTTTGAGATCTGAGGTTTTTCTAATCCTTCGCCCATAGTCTGAATTTTATATGGGTCCTAGATCTTATCAGCACACTTAGAAGATGTTACATTCTTTTGAGCTGAAGTCTGAAACCAAGTTTGTGTAGGTTTTAGCTATAGCTAATGATTAGAAAGTAAAAGAAAAAATAATCGTGTCTTCTTTGCTTTTAGGTAGCCCCCAACCACCTCCTCCACTAGTGAGGACTAGAAACATTGCAAGATAAAACTAGATGTCACACATATTCATTCCTCTTAAGGAGCCCTGACTCAGCGCTTCCTCAGAGTTAATGTGTATAGACATTCTTATGTAAAACTGAACTTCTGTGAGATAGGAGTAAATGGCCTTGTCAATTTGTAACTTTAATGCACAACTTTTAGTTACAATACAGGTGTTGTTAAAAGATCAGCAGGAACCAGGCTACCCAGAAGAAAAAATGCCTGAGATATCTAGATTTTCTGCCCAGACCTTTTCCCCCATATCTCCAAACTCTTATAAAACCCCAATCTCTCATCCGCACTTCGTGATTCCGCTCTTGGAAAGTTGCCCGCTGTTCTTTCTTGACAGTGTTTTTTGTTTTTGTTTTCTTGTTTTAAATTGTTAGTACGTTTGCAGAACATAATGTTTACATTCCTTGTATGGAGTTGGTACGTGTTCGTAACACTTTTTTTTAAAGTTTTTTGAGACAGGGTCTCAGACTGTAGTCCAGGCTGGCCTACGAACTCATGGCAATCCTCCTGCCTTAGCCTCCCAAGCGACATAACACATTTTCCTTTTTTCATCCTTTTCCCTCCTTCCTCCCCCATCTCTTGATCCTTTTCTCATTTGAGGAAGATCCCCCACCTCTTATCTTTTATTTCGCTCTTTATTTGTAGTTAAGAGAAACCATGCAATATTTGACCTTGCGTGTCCGATTTTTTTTTTTTTTTTTTTTGGTGGGCACAGGGGGTCGACCTCAAGACCTCGCGCGCCAGCAGGTGCCCCTGCCGCTGAGCGATATCACCGGCCCCTTTTTTCGTATGCGGGTACCGGGAGTCAAACTCAGGACTTCGCGCTTGCCAGGCAGGCGCTTATGCCGCTGAGCCATCTCACCGGCCCTGATTTCAACAGTGTGCTCTGACTTGAATAAACTCTTGTCTGTTCTTATTCTGATCCCGGTAAATTATTTTACCTCTCAACGTCAACGGCCCTCCACATGGCCATTTTAACACGGCAGTTTCCAGCCCTTTTATTTTTAATTTTTAGACAGGGTCTCACTAAACTGTCCAGATCAGCCTAGAACTTGCCATACTCCACCTTCAGCCTCCCCAGTAGCGGGGATCACAGATATGTGACCCGCCTGGCTTGTAATTGTATCATAAAATATATATGCAAATGTAAAGGACCTAGGTTAACAAAAGCAATCTCAAAAAAGAGGTCTTACAATACCCCAATTCAATGTTTACTGTAAGCTACAGTAATTAAGTGTAATATTGGCCCTGGGACAGACAAATAAATGGAACGGAATAGAATGCAAAAATAGACTCACACCTACATGCTCAAGCGGTATTTTTGTTTTGGTGCTGGGGACGGAACCCAGGGCTGCATGCACAAGAAACAAGGCTCTATTACAGAAATCACTCCAGGCCCCAATAAATAATATCGGTCACTTATCACGTGCATTAAGTACGCTGGCTGGACACTGGAGGAAATGACACTGAATAGACTTATTAGTGGGGATACAGAAATAAAACACACCATAAAACTACGGGTACTGAGCAGAAAAGCACCAGAGGACTGAGTATATCGGCAGGTATTTAAGGTTTTTTCCTTAGGGTGCCTGAGAAAGCCCTGGGCGATTCAGCCCTGACTCAAACTAAAACAGAGCTGGAGATATAGCTCAGTGTGAAGGCCCTGGTTTCAACGCCCAAGTACCACAAAGAATTTTTTAAAAGAGAAGTTTTCCAGGGGCGGGCGTGGGGAGAAGCCCCTTTCCTGCAGCAGGCGCACTGCGCGAGCGGCGTTCCGCCTGGAGAGCGAGGGGCCCGCGGGGCCGCACAGCAGCGCCGGGAGCTCAGGACAGGGAGGGCAGCGGCTGCAGGCCCAGACCCCAGGGCTTGGCCCGCCGCGCTGAAACGCAGCCGCGAGGAGGCCGCCCCGAGGATCGCAGCGGGCAGGAGCCTCCGGAGATGAAGGCGGCCCGGGGGCTGCGCGTAGAGCGGAGGCCCGAGGCGCAGAGCATCGAGTGAGGGGCGCCGGCCGAGGGAGCACTCCCAGACGCCCGCGGCCGGTGCACACAGTGAGGTTAGCGTAACGTTTGAAAAAAAGGTGCTGGAGGCACAGGGCATTCACTACGACCGCGTGGTGAGACTTTCGGCCCACTCAACGCCCAGCGGCCCAGAGCAACCATACCCAGCCGCGAGCCCGCCTCCCCCGCCGGAAGTGCTCTCCCGGTCCCCCGGAAGTGCTCACTTGGCCCCCGGGCAGTGCTCAGCCGGCCGCCGGAAGTACTCGCGCTAGACCGCCGGAAGTGCTCACCCTGGCCTGCCGGGAGTTTTCTCGTGATCCTTGCGCCGCGCAGTGGGAAGATGGCGTTGGAAGCCGGTGACATGGAAGACGGGCAGCTTTCTGACTCAGATTCCGACATGACGGTCGCACCCAGCGACAGGCCACCGCAAGTGCCGGTGAGCGCGAAGGGCGGGCGGGGGACCGGGCGGGCGCGGAGCCCCATCCCCGAGACGCCCGCGTGCGGCGGGGAAGGCGCGCCCAGCGTCGGGGCGGAGGCGCGGGCAGGTGAGCGCGAGGGCAGCTGGCCCCGAGGCGGAGCCGCGAGCCGTGGGGCCTCCTGGGCGCGGGCTCGCAGCGGTCCCGGCGTGTCTTCTCTCGCACTGCTGTTTGTCCTAAACCTACCGACTCCCGCATTCCGGCGCCGCGGGGTGTGGAAGGGCGAATCTTACCAAAAATGTAGAACCTGGAGACAAAGGCCTGAAACGGCCTGTGGTGCTCGTTTCCTTTTAGTGCAGATAGGGAGACTGAGGCCTAGGAAGGAAGCGCATTACTCGCTCAGGGGCCTGGTCTTTCGTATTCTCGCCGAACTTAGCTTTGTAGCGCGGTACCGTGGCGTTAGGTTTTGTTTTAGTTTCTAGTTTTCTAAGTGGGAATTTGGTGTGACCCTGTGGAAAGTAGCAACCACTTGGAGAGGGCTTTGGTGCCGAGCTGCCTCTGTTCCAGTCCTGGCGCGGCCGCGCTCTGACCTGCCTGCCTGGTTTGGTGGCCCGGTCTGCAGAATTGGCACGGTGGCTGGAAGGATTGGACGGAACAAACTGCACGCTAATGCCCGGCGAATGGTAGCTGCCGTTACCATTTCAAGACAGTATCCCATGACTTAAATCACTCCCCAGCCCCGTTTTTAGCATGTAACAGGAGCTTAACAAATACTTGGTTTTGTGTTTAGGATGAAAAACAAAAGTCAAGAGCAAAGTTACAGTTAGGAGGAATAAGTTCAGGTATTCTATTGCTCAGTAGGATGCTTGTAGTTGATAATGCATGATTCGAGGTAGTTAGAAAAGAGGGTTTTTGATTTTGTTTTTGTTTGGCACTGGGCTTGGAACCCAGGGGGCGCCGTACCACTGAGCTCCATCCGCATCCCTTTTTTTTTTTTTTTTTTTTTTTTGAGACAGGGTCTTGCTGAGTTGCTCAGGAAGAACTCAGAATTGGGATTCTTCTGCCTCAGCCTTCCTGCAATGTGCTAGGATTACAGGCATGCATTACTTCGCCAGGCTATGAGGATTTTTAGGCATTTGGCCACAAAGAAATGTTTAAGGTGATGGATGAAGGAATCAAATCATCACCTTGAGATCAAGACAGCATTCAAAAACACCCCTTCTTAGTTCTCATACTCCTCAAGTTTCAATTTCCCCGAAGTCACAAGCTGCTTGCCTATTAGTCAGCTCCCATAAGCTGCCTGCTGGAAGGACAACCATATCAGCCCAATTCCAGCTTCCCTTCTCAACTAGAAAACCCCTGAATCATAAGAGACAGGGCTATTTGGTCCTCGTACTCTCAGTCCCTATTGGGTTTTAATCCCAATAAAACCTATCCTGGGCTGTGGGGCTGGATTCTTTTTCCTAACAATGGATATGCTAGTTATCCTGATTTGATCATCACACGGTATATGCCTGTATCAAAGCATCACATTAAATCCCTTGAATCTGTACAGTTATTATGTGGCAATTAAAGCAAAGCTGACTTCTTTTGGCTATACATGTCTTTGGAAATTAATTCTGGAATATTTTGCAGTATTTCAATGTCTTTCAGGTTGTTTTATATAAATTGACCCATCACTTAGTTAATGCAGTGAAATCTGCGGTTTTAAAAGTAGTAAGTAGGAGGACCAGGGAGCAGTAAATCAGAAGCTGGGTTGGTGGTGCTCACTTCTAATTCTAGCACCCTGAAAGGCTGATGCAGGAAGATTCCAAGTTTGAGGCCAGCTGAGCAATTCAGCAGTTTAGACCCTGTCTCTAAATAAAACTAATAAAAAGGGCTGGGAATGTAGTTCAGTGTGAAGGCCCTAGGTTCAGTCTGTATCACACACAAAATGTCATATGTCAGGCTGGGGGTGTAGCTCACTGGTAGAGCACTTGCCTTGCATGCAGAAGGCCCTTGGTTCAGTCCCCAGCACTGCAAAGGAAAGAAAAAAAAAAAAAAAAAAAAAAAACCGTCACCAGGATGAGGCCGGAGGATGGCAAGTTTGAGGCTATCCTGGGTAACTTAATGAGACCCTATCTCAAAACAAAAGAAAAAAAGGGCTGACCATGGAGCTCAGTGCTCCGTGAGTTCAATCCCCTGTGCTGCAGTTTTTTAAAAAAATAAAATATTACGTAGCTCAGCAGCACAAGTGCCTGCCTGGCAAGTGCAAGGTCCTGAGTTCAATTCCCAGTACCAAATAAATAAATAAATAAAATAAAATTATCAGGGATTCCACCTTTAGGAGTTCACCTCTTATCTAAAAGTATACTCACAGAACCATATAAAGTTATTTGATGTGTCCAAATGCAAGAGTTATTTTTGGAAAGAAATAGCAATTCTGGCTGTAACTGAAAAGATTGACTTTTTTTTTTTTTTTCCTTCCAGTGCTGAGAGTTGAACCCAGGGCCTCATGTGTACTAGGCAAGTAAGAGGCCTTATAGAATTGTTTTGTTTTAGCTGTAGAGATCAAAATTTGTGAAAACTTTCATGTGAAACTTGAGAAAAGTATGGAATGGTTTCAGAGATGTCTTTAGAGATCAGTTCTGTTTCACAATGCTCCAGATGAAACTCAAACTTTTTTTTAATAGCTCATGGTAGGTGGAATGGTTACGTTTTGTGGAATTGACTATGTTTTCTTCCACTTGTAGAAAATACTTGGTGGAGACAGTGCTGTGAGGGCCTTCCAGAATACTGCAACAGTGTATGTACCAGTGTCACATTATCGGATTGTTAAAAGTGTGGATTCGAGTGACGAGAGTTTTTCTGATTCAGATGATGATAGCTCCCTTTGGAAACGCAAGCGACAGAAATGTCTTAACCCCCCTCCCAAACCTGAGCCCTTTCAGTGTGGCCAGAGCAGTCAGAAACCACCTGTTGCTGGAGGAAAGAAAGTTAACAACATATGGGGAGCTGTGCTACAGGAACAGAATCAAGATGCAGTGGCCACTGAACTGGGTATTTTGGGAATGGAGGGCAATATTGACAAAAGCAGACAATCTGAGACCTATAATTACTTGCTTGCTAAGAAACTTAAGAGGGAATCTGAAGAATATACAAAAGAATTAGACAAAGAGTTAGATGACTATATGCATGGTGACAAAAAACCAGGGTCAAAAGAAGAGGAAAATGGTCAAGGTCGTCTGAAACGGAAACGACCTGTCAGAGACAGACTCGGGGCCAGACTGGAAATGAACTATAAGGGCAGATGTGAGATCACAGAGGAAGATTCCCAAGAGAAAGTAGCCGATGAAATTTCTTTTAGGTAAGTATTTAAATTTTACCTACAAATGAGCACCTGACCAAATATATTTACAGGGGATTAAATAGGTGCCAGATACATTGATGATGTTCTTTTTAGAGTTCTTTGTTTTTGTTTTTTGTCTTCTTAAGGAATTAACACTAGGCTTATTTGGTTATATGAATACACTTGTATTTTCTTACACTGAAGAGGTTTGATAGGATAATTTTGCATACTCATGATCTTTTAAGCAACTCTGCATTTAGTGCCATACTGCTTCTTATTTTTTTTTTTTTTTTTTTTGTGGGTACCGGGGGGACGACCTCAGGACCTCACGCGCCAGCAGGCGCCCGTGCCACTGAGCGATATCACTGGCCCCTTTTTCGTATGTGGGTTCCGGGAGTCGAACTCGGGCCTTCGCGCTTGCAAGGCAGGCGCTTAAGCCGCTGAGCCGTCTCACCGGCCCACTGCTTCTTATATAAAACATCTTTTTTTAAAATTAATTTTATTGGTACACTTTTGATATACGTAATGATCACATTTATCACAGGGAATTTTACCTGTATCATTATATCTTGATTCTTCTTTTTTCTCCATTTCCCTCCCCTCCTGTCAACCCTTCTTCCAGTCCTTCTTTACTAAAACTTTGTATCCATTTTTTTTTTTTTTTCTGTTCTTTTTTTTTTTTTTTTTTTTTTTTTTCCCTTTGCCCTTCCTTCTCTTTCCCCTACTCTGTCCCTTGTTCTCCTTCCCATTTGAACATTTTCTTCCTACTTCCCAATATTGGTCATCCATTTTAGTACTTAGTAAGACTTTTGGTTTCTCACATAAGAGAAATAATGCGATATTTAATCATGCACCCGATTTATTTCACTTAAAAGTATGGTCTTTTTTTTTTTTTTTTTTTTTTTTTTTTTAATGTGGGTACTGGGAGTCGACCACAGGACCTCGTGCTTGCTGGGCAAGTGCTTGTGCCGCTGAGCGATATCACCGGCCCTTTATTCATATGCGGTTTTCGGGAGTTGAACTCAGGACCTCGCGCTTGCCGGGCAGGCACTTATGCCGCTGAGCCATCTCACCGGCCCTAAAAGTATGGTCTTAAGGTACATCCATTTACCTAAAAATGTCTCAATTTTGTCCTTTTTTATGGCACAGTAGTATTCCGTTGTATATGAAAACCACGTTTCTTTATCCATTCATCTGTTGATGGGCATCCAGGCTGTTTCCAAGATTTAGCTGTTACTAAGTGTGCTCCTATAAACATGGGTCTGCATATATTGCTGTGGTATGATGCTTTTAACTTGCAGGAAGATAGCAAGAAAGGGAATAGCTAGGTCAAATGAAACCCCTAGTTTTAGTTTTTTGAGAAATCTCCATACTGATTTCCATATTGGGTCGTACCAGTTTCCACTCCCACCAAGAGTGAAGAAGGGTTCCTTTTTCCCCAAGCCTCACCAGCATTTGGGGGGGGGCGCGGTATTGAGACATGTACTTCAGTCTTGCTATGTAGTCCAAGCTGGCCTTGAGTTCTCTATGTAACCCTGGCTCTCCTCAAACATTCAGCAAACCTCCTGCCTCAGCCTCCTGAGTGCTGGGCTTACAGACATGTGCCACCATGCCAGACTCACCAGCATTTGTTATTGGTTGATTTCTTTCTTCCTTTTGTTTCATTTCATTTGTTGTTTGTTTGTTTTTGAGACAGGGTCTCACTATGTAGTTCAGGCTGGCCTGGACACTCTATGTAGCCCAGGCTGGACTTGTACTCTGGCGATCCTCCTGCCGCAGCCTCCCGAGTGCTGGGATAACAGGTGTGTGCCACCATACCTGGAGGTTGATTTCTTGATGATAGCCACTCTTTCTGGAATAAAAACAGATCTTTTTAGCACATGTTTTTTGAATATTTTCAAGCACTTGTGACTTAAAAATAACTTCAGTGAGGTATATTTTATGTGATAATATTCACCTATTTTCAAGTGTTGATTTTTTTTTTGTGCTAAATTTATCAAGTTGTACAACCATCAGCATCACTTTTAAAACCTTTCCATCATCCAGTGAGATCTCTTGTGTCCATCTGCCCACTTGCAGTGAATCCCTCTTCTCATCCCCATACAACTACTAATCTCCGTTCTGTCTGTACAGATCTGCATTTTGTGGACAAATAAAATCCTATAGCATGTAGTCTTGTCCCTGCTTCTTTCACTTGTGAAGTGTTTTCGAGATTGATCGATGTTGTAGCAGTAATTAGTACTTGATTCCTTTTTATAGTGTGGGTATGGATATGTATATAAGGTGTGACTGAAAAATAATGGTGAATGTTTAAGTTTTTAAAAGCTATATTACAGGATATTGCCATTAATCCCCCTGAAAATAGTCCCTCTTCCTTCAAACACACTTTTTCCATTGATCTTGCCACTTGCTGAAACACTTCTGGAAGTTCTCTTTTATGTCTTTAGTTGCACTGGTGTAGCTGCCTTGAATGTGCTAAACCAGTTCAAAACATTTACCTTTCGTAGTCACTTTGACTTGAGAGAATATCCACACTGAATTGCACAGGGCCAGAGCTGGTGAATTAGGTGAATGAAGACACACCATAAAGGTTTTGCGAGAGCCTGCCTTTCCATTGGCTGGCACTTGGCATTTACCATGTTTGTTTGTTTGTTTGTTGTTTTTAGGGTTGTTGTGTTTTTTTTTTTTTGTTTTTTTTTGGTCTGTCTTGAGATGGGGTTTCACTATGCAATTCAGGCTGGCCTTGAACTCACTTTGTAGCCCAGGCTGGCCTCGAACTCGCAGCGATCCTCCTGCCTCAGCCTCCTGAATGCTGGGATTACAGGCATGGGCCACCATGCCCAGCTTCACCATGTTTTTTAATGACGTCTCATAAAGACACTCTGGAAAGAGGACTTCCAGAACTGCTTCAGAAAATGGCAAGACTGATAGGATAAGTGTGGTTGAAATAAGGGGGATTATCCTGAGGGAGATTAATGGCAATATGTCTCTTGTAATAAATTTTTTAAAATGTAAACACATGGCTGTGTGCAGTGGCGCATGCCTATAATCCCAGCACTTGGGAGACTGAGGCAGGAGGATTGCTGCAAGTTCAAGGCCAGCCTGGGCTAGATGGTGAGTTCAGGTCCAGTCTGAACTACATAGCAAGACCCTCAAAAAAACAGAAAAAGAAAAAAAGTAAACACACACCATTTATCATTCCTTACATATCCATAGTAGATGATATTTCACTTTTTGCGTATTATGAATACTGCTATTATGAACCTTTGCGTGCACATCTGTGAACATACATTTTCATCACTTTTGGGAAATAGCTAGTAGTGAAATTGCTTGATGGATGGTAAATTTAGAGATCATTTCTTTTTTCATAAGTTCAACTTTTGATTAACTTTTCTTTAACTCTGAGTCACTTGTTACAAGTTGAAAACAAGCTAGGCATAGTGGTGCACACCTATAATCCCAGCACTTGGGAGGCTGAGGCAGGAGGATCACAACTTTGAGACCAGCTTGGAATGCATAATGAGACCTTGTCTCAACAAACAAAAAACCCAAAACAACAAAAACAGGTTGAAAGCAAATGTGGTTCAACAGTAAAATGTCAGGTATTTACTTTCCAGGAAAATTTATCTCAGTATGTAGCGTTACTAGATTTTTTTAAATACTGAGGACATTTGGAATTTGAGTTCTGGAAAGAAACTTAATTTGTAAACCAGAGCCTTCACTTACAGATAAAAAACCTTGGGCTCAGTAGTTAGATGGCTTGCCCAGCATCACGAATGTAATTGTCAGACCTGCAGCTGCTGCCTTTGTTCGTAGCCCAGTGCTCTTTCCACAGTAATGCACTGCCTTGTGTTGAGAAGACACAAGATCCTGGGTCTGACTGGGAAGCTGGTAAGGGCCTGCACTGCCGCTCTTCCTCCGTTTCTGGAGAGTGGTCTCTGACTCCGTTCAAGAGTTAACTTCAGCTTCCCGGGTTTTGACTCGTAACACTGGAAGAATTGACAGCATGTGGAAGATTCCTAGGCTGTACGTACTGTAATTGTACTAAGTCCTCGGTAAATATTAGCCATTTCTGTTTTTGTTCTGAGTTAGCCTGTGATGGAATTCCATTTTAAAGCTTCCAGACATCTGTGGAATTAGGAAGCTAACTTTTAGGAATAATAGTTGAAAGCATAGCATTTGTTATTTGTTTGGACACACGATAGTTGAAAACATAGTACATGTTATTTGTTTTAACAGGAGTGGTTTGATCTTATCTTTTTTACATTTAGGCTTGCATTCACCTTGCTGAATGTGCACATTTATTTTGAAATCTACCATAATCTAGAAAGGCAAATGAAGAGGCCAAGTACGAGAGTTGAGATGGAACCTTAAGGTTAATATCTGCTTGTGTGACTGAAGATCGGGATGTTTCCATGTCAGTGATTCCGGGGTTAATTATTGAAGATTTAGAAAAGCAAACGTTATTACAGTAGGATTTTGATAATAGTTGAGCGCTACACTGAAGAATAATACAACAACAAATAAGAGGTTAATTTTGTTTCGTTTGTTTCTAATCAGGTTACAGGAACCAAAGAAAGATCTGATCGCCCGAGTAGTGAGGATAATTGGGAACAAAAAGGCAATTGAACTTCTGATGGAAACTGCTGAAGTTGAACAAAATGGTGGCCTTTTTGTAATGGTAAGGCTGCTTCACCAGTTGGTTGTTTTTGTAGTATTTATCATGTGATTTTTTTTTTTTTTTTCCCCCCTAACAAAATGAACTTGCCTCTGCTGGACCTCTTACCTGAAACGTGTGTTTCAGGTTTTTAGAAAACTATATGAACAATGAAGACTGACTCTATGAAGTTCAGTAGTGTATGCCCCCCGCCCAGTACTGAAGTGTGAGCCGAGGGCCTTCACACTGAGCTACATCTCCAGCCCTTTTTGTTTTTTTATTTTGAGACAGGGTCTTGCTAAGTTCCTCAGGCTGGCCTCAAACTTAACAGTTCTCCTGCCTCAGCCTCCTGAATAGCTGGGATGACAGGCTTGCACCACCATGCCTGACAGTACTGTCTTTTTTGCAATTAATAGTTTCCTTATTTAAAAAAACAGAAGAATTATAGCTTGTTAGTGTGCAGTCCACAACACTTACATGACTCATTAAAGTTTATTAAAAAATTTAGAACAGTCTTTGGAAGGAGCATAGAAGCTCAGATTTTGAGCATATGGGTTTTAGAGTTCAGTATACTGAGTGACATTTAATGAAACTTTTTGACTCGTTAGAGTCTCCAGTTTACTCTGCTATAAAATGAAAGTTAATCCTGTGTTGTACAGATGAGATGAGGGCAGTTCCCATGGAGTATTCAGCAGCTTGGCGTGGTTGCACACTCTGGAGGCTGAGGGAGGAGGATTGCAAGTTCAAATCCAGCCTGGGTAACTTAGTGATTGAGTGGGACCCTATCTCGAAATACGAGGGCTGAGGGTATATAGTTCAGGCCTTGGTTCCAAAAAAAAAAAAAAAAAAAGGGTGCTTAAGCTGAGTGTGGTGGCGCATACCTGTAATTTCAGCATTGGGGACGCTGAGGCAGGAGGATCACAGTTTGTTCAAGGCCAGACTGAGTTCAAGGCTAGCCTGAACCTAGCAAGAGCCTTTCTCAAAAAACAAAAAACAAAACCCAAAAAAGTACTTAGCACAGTACCTAATGCTTAGGCGCAGTGAACAGAGCTGTTAATTTTGGGTCCATTTAATTCACGTGTTATTGAGAAAAGGGTCAACTCCCCCCCAACTCTTGTTGTGATTTACAGCACAGATAGAAGGTCGATACACTGTTTAAAGGGCGGGGATAGAGCTCAGCGGCACATGCACCTGCCTGGCAAGCACAAGGTCCTGAGTTTGATTCCTGGTACCAAAAAAAAAAAAAAGAAGATAGATAACACTGTTTATCCATGTAGATTAAACTTTCATAGGCAGTAGACATGAAAAGGAGAAAAAATGGGAAGAGGCTCCTAGAGTCAGAGCAGTGACAGAAACAAAGGTTGAAGGACACTGTTGACACAGGTTTCCTGGTGACAGAAGGGGCTCTTCGGCCAGGGTAGACGGAAGACCAGTGTAGTTGTCTTACCAGTGGGTTTCCAGATCCCTGCTGACACCGCTTCTGTCACGGAGCCAGGGTAAGTGTGACCGGCCTCCTCCCAAGCACTCGTCCTGTGTGACGTGCTGGTTACCCAGTAGTTACAGTACAGAAGAGGAGGTCGGGGTTACGTGGTAGAAGTGGAGAACAGAAACAGCAGGTTAGAATTGATAGTGTTGGCTGAAGAAACTGCTTGTGAACATAAATTACCAAAGTTAACAACAAAACAAATTATAATATTAAAGCTACACTGACATCCCCATTTGTGTCACTACTAAGGTACTTTGATTTTCACTTAGTTGAACACTTAAAAATCCATTAATAGTTTAATGCTGTAGTAATAAAATTTTATATTCTTATGAGCTAATGCAAATACAATGAATGTTGATAAGATGCAAATTTAAATGCGCTTCTTTGAATTTCATTTTTTTGAGACAGGGTCTTACTGTGCAGTTCAGGCCAGCCTCGAACTCACTATGTAGCCCAGGCTGGCCTCAAACTCACAGCAATCCTCCTGCCTCAGCCTCCCGAGTGCTGGGATTACAGGTGTGTGTCACCACGCCTGGCTTTTTTTCTTTTTCCTTTTTGGTGCCGGGAATCAAACTCAGGACCTTGCACTTGCCAGGCAGGCTCTGTGCCACTGAGCTATATCCCCAGCCCCCGGCTTTTTTTCTTTAAAGACAATCTTGCTGTGTAGCTCCCATCCTCCTTTCCTCTACCTCCCGAGTGCTGGAATTACAAGCATGTACCACCATGCCAGTCTCTGAATTTTTGTATACCGCTCCTTAAATTGGCTGAAAACCTTGAAGGCACCCTTGATTCTTCCTTTTCTTCCTTTCTAACCCATCAGGAAATCTGTTGGCTGCCATTCCTCTCCCCACAGACCTGTGGTCTAACACACATTCTCTCTCACCTCGATTAGTGCATCAGCCTCTTAGTACCACAGTCTGTTCTCAATGCAGCAGCTCAAACAGAGTGCATGTCTTACCTATTCTACCCTCCAAAGGCTGTCTGTTAATAGCAAAACCCAAATTTGTAAAGATATAAGTCATGCCTAGCTGGCACCTACCCCACATTCTCTCTCCTACCTTACCTTCTGCACTCTCAAGCACTGTGCTCCTACCGCAGTGGTCACCTGCTGGCACCAGGCACCAGGAAGAGACACGAGGGGAGGGAGGAAGGAGAGTCTTCCAAAGACAGGGTTAGAGCTGGTCTTCACTTAATAGTTTGTCCATTATTAATGCAATTTTTGCATTAATTTTAATTTTTGAAAATACTATTTTCTTGATTACTTAGTTGTTTCTGGAACCGAAGCAAGTAACCTCTCACTTCACCTTAGTTCTGCCATGCCGGATACTGTTCACTTCTACCGTGGCTGTTACATCCACCTGGTCTGTTCTTTCTTTAGTATCCATCGCTTTATCTTCCTCAAGGATTGGTGCAGGCGTGGGCTACCCTGGCCTCTCTTGTTTAATAGCAAGGTCCTCCTCTCCTCTCTGCACCCTATACCTTCATCTAACCTATTTTTTTTTCGTATGGGATATACTACTTTCTAATACATCTAAAGTTATCACATTTATTATTTACAAACTGTCTTCCTGTCAACCTCAATTACACCATAAGCTCTCTGTTCTAGAAAAGTACCTGACATATCAGGTACTCAATAAATAATTGTTCAAAGAATATATCAAGAGAATGTGAATTTAGCTGGGCATGTTGGTGCACGATTGTAATCCTAGCACTTGGGAAGTAGAGGCAGAGAAGCTCATGGGTTTAAAGCCAGTCTGAGCTACACAGGGAGACCTTGTCTCAAAAAAGAAAAAGAAAAAAAAAAAATCACAATAGCTACAAAGTCTTAAAAATCTATTTCATGGAAAGGTGTGTATAATGGATTATTTAATGAAAAAACACAGATTATAGGCCACTTTGTACGTTAAAAATCCTATTTGAAAGATGGAATAAAATATGCGAAGAAAAAGTTTAAAAAATGTTCTCAAGGTTGGGCATGGTGGCACATACCTGTAATGACAGCTTCTTGGGAGGTTGAGGCAGGAGGATCCTAAGTTTGAGGCCAGACTGGGCAATTTTGTAAGATCCTGTCCCAGAATAAAAAGGTCTGGAGACATGACTTCATGGTAGAGTACTTGTCTAACATGTGCTAGGTTCAATTCCCAGTACCACAGCTTTTAAATAAAGTTCACAAGCTAAAAAGTTGTTTGCAAAACGTATATATTCACTGACTTTTAAAAAAAAAAAAAACTCAGCTGTTTGAATAATTAACATATTCACATAGTTAAAAATCAAAACTACTAGGGGCTGATGGCAAAGGAGAAGTGGGAATCATTTATTTAAAAGGGGAGTGAATGTATTTAATAATACTGTATACAGAAAACTGGTTCACACGGAGGCAGGGGATATAGCTCAGTTTTAGAGCACTTTTCTGGCGTGTTTAAAGCCCAGAGTTCCATCCCTAGCACTGCAGAAAAGGGCAGGGTTGGGGGGGGTTAAGATAGTATAATTTTTTTGTGTGTTTATTACCACAATAAAAACACAAACAATAAAACAGTATGTAGTAAAAAATAATCCCCCCAGTACTATCTTCCAGCTACTCAGTCTATTCCCACATGCTTTACACAAATGGTAATATGTTATATGCATTATTCTGTACCTTGTTTTTCGTTTCATGTGTCTTTGCAATCACACATCAGTACATAAAGAAAGTCTGTTTATTTTTTACAGTTGGCAATATGAAAGTACCATAATTTATTATTTCTTCTATGTGTTTTTACACATACACAGACTCCTCATTTGTTGATTTTCCATTTGCAAGTTTGCCTACTTGCTAAAATTTATGAATAACCTCAAAATCATTACTACTTGTGCTGTTATTCACAGACATGCAGAGTAACAAAAAAGTTCTCCAGTGTACACATTCCCAGATGAAATTGAACAAAGCAACACTCTGCCATGTTTCAATTCTCATTGTGTAAACAAGTATCCTTTTCAAAGTCTTCCTTAGTGTCATGCTTTTCACATTTTTGTACTTTATTTTTCTGGTGATTTAGCTGTTTAAAATGGCCCCCCAGTGGTCGTGCTGGAGTGCTGACTAGCATTTCTAAATGTAAGAAGACTGTGATGGGCTTTAGGGAAAATGTGTGTTAGGTAAGCTTCGCTTAGGTGTGATTGACCGCTGTTTGCTATGAGTTCATTGTTCATGAGTCTATCTATTTGTGTCTTATATTTATAGTTACACTTTGGTGGTGCTGGGCATTGAGTCCAGGGCCTTATGTCTGAGCATGAAGTCTACCACTGAGCTACAACCTTAGTCCCAACAATATATTTTAAATAAGATGTCTTTGTTTTGTTTTTAATTCATTCTTGGTTTGTTTTTTGTTTTTCGTGATGCTGGAGATTGAACTTAATGGCACTTACCACTGACCTACATCCCCAGCCCTCGCTTTAGTTTTTCCTTTGAGACAAGCTCTCCCTAAATTGTCCAGGCTGGCCTTGAACTTGAAATCCTCCTGCCTCAGTCTGCACTAGCTGGGATTACAAGTATGTGCCGCCATGCCTGACTTTTAGAGTGTCTTTAAATAGAAATTCATATATGACAAAGTTACATATTGATCTGGTTATAACCAGAGGCCGCACAAACCTAACCCTGTATTTCCCTTAAAGCGGTGTTCTGTATTTGCTAATTCAGTTTTTACAGCAACGTTTTAGAACATAACTGAGGAATAATGAGAAGAGACTGTGTGTGCATATATCCAATGATCTTTGATTCATTTGGAATAGACCATGGTGCAAAGCATGAGGTAGGGATCTTACTCAGTATTTCCCCAGATGGCCCAGTAGCTCCCAGCAACACCAACTGTTGAATAGTCCATTTTATCTTCTTTGGTTTAAGCTATTCTACTATATCATAGACTAAATTCTCATGTAAATTTGGCTTTATTTCTGGGTTTTCTATACTGGTGCACTGATCATTTATTTCATTACAACTCTTCTAATTATTGAGGCTTTATGGTGTATTTTAATATCTAACAGAAGACTGGCACACCTGTAATCCCAGCACTCAGAAGGCTGAAGTAGGAGGATGGCTGTGAGTTCCAAGCCAGCCTGGAATGCATAATGAGACCCTATCACCATAAAAAAAAAAAAAATCTAATAGAATATTACTGATTTGGCCAGATGGCAGATAAAAATCAGAAAATCTGGGTATTTCTTCCATCTTATGTGTGTCTCTCCTGAAGTAGGCCTTGATCGTTTATGGGAAGAGTCTATGTAGTTTGGTGCCGGATGTAGTAGTTACAGAATACTTGTCTAACATGCAAGAGGCCGGGGGTTTCATCCCCAGCACTGCCAAAAAAAAAAAAAGCTGGTGTATTTAGTTGTTCTGTTCCTTTTTACAGAATGGTAGTCGAAGAAGAACACCGGGTGGAGTTTTTCTGAATCTCCTGAAAAACACTCCTAGTATCAGCGAAGAACAAATTAAGGTAACGATACTGCCCTTGGTTTTTAAGACCCCTTATAATTTGACTTTCACAAAGCTTTGAGTTTCATTTTATGATTGTCCTGGTTCCTTTTTTTTTTTTCTTTTTTTTGAGAGAGAGGATCTCACTCTGTATTTCAGGCTGGCCTTGAACTCAACCATGTAGCCTTGGAAAAAATGGTGAATTATCACAAGTCTGTGACAGCGGTATAGTAGGTTTTAAGAATGTAGATTTGGAGGGATAAATGAAGTCAGACTTTATACCTCCACATGTTAGCTCTGTAATCTTCTGCCTCATTTTTTCAATCTGAAAACAAAGGTGATATACTACACCTACCTCGTAAGATGTCTGTGAGCGTGAAATTAGTTAATGCGTGTGAAACGTTCTTCTTAGCATAGTGCCTGGTGCTAAAAGTGCTCACTTGGTAAATGGCAGCTTGCCTTATTGTCCTCTGTAGTCACCTTTTTTCTTCTGCACACCTTTTCTCCCAGATGCACCCTCCTTCTCCACCCCCAGTCCTCCCTCATTTCTTTCAGCAGGTACTTCTGTCAAAACACTCATGTTCCTCGTATTCTTTCCCTACTCCTCCTCCTGCTAATTCCATGCCCTGTATATAGCTACTTAGCATACAAAGTAGGAGCAAGTGTCCTTTATCTGACCATCTGCAGCAGTGCTTTTGATTTTTTAAAATTTTATTTTTAGTAGTGCATGTTTACAGTACATAATGATTACATTGCTCACGGGGGGTTGGCATATGTACAAAACACATCTTAATTCCTATTTTCATCCCTTTTTACTCCGCTCTCTCCATCTCTTGGTCCCTTTCCCTTCTGAAATACTACTGTATGGAACACTTCATGAATTCATGTGTCATGTGTCGTTCTTGTGCGGGGACCATCCCAAACTTCTGTGTATTGTTCCAGTTTTAGTGCTGTATATGTGCTGCTGAAGCAAGCGCCATAGTGCATTTTATAAACAAGAAGGGATTTGCACTTTGTGCACTTCAGAAAATGTGATAGGGGCTGGCTTCGCTACAGCTTTTAGGAGTCCCTTTCCAGAAATAATAGTTCAGAAATGTGTCCTGCCTCTACCAACTTCTTTTTTAAAACTTTGAACCATATCTGTCTTACTGTAGACAGTGTGGCCTCTCTTTAAATCCCTGACCTACTTTCCTTTCTTTTGTACTCTCTTAACTCCACTTACCTTTTTTTTTTTGGTACCAGGAATCAAATTCAGGGCCTAGTGCTTGCCAGGCAGGCGCTGTGCCACTGAGCTGCATCCCTGGGCCCCCACTTACCTATTCATACCAAAGTTCCCATATGTTATTTTACGTTTTCCCATGTTTATTTTTTCCATATTTCTACTGTAATGGAAATATATTTTCTGCTAGACTAGGTCTCATCCATTGTGGTTTTGTCCCTCTGAGATATCTGGCAATGTCTGAAAATATTTCTGGTTGTCATAATTTGGGAGTGGGATAGATACATCCTACTTCAGCAAGTAGAGAGAGTAGATGCCCCATGTGCTTCCAGACATGTCGCAAGAGTACGAAAGATACCCACAACGAAGAATTACCTTCTACTGGAAGAATCTTATGTTTTCATGCTTTGTATCCTACTGCTGACTATATTATTTCTATGATTATGATAAAAGTTTTTGACCAAGATTCACACACTCAGGTTAATTTCAGTAAGAGCTAGAATTTTTCTTGCATTATAGTTGACATTGCTTATTCACACAGTTCAGACGTAGCTTGGTTTCTTAGCATACACAATCACATATATTTATGATGACATTTCAGAGTTAGTGAATCTTTATTCCAGAGACTTATTTTTCTTGTGTGATGAATTAACATTTTATTTAAACGCTGAATAAGTGATTTTCCTATTGTATCTTTTCCTTTAGAAAACTTTTAATTGTAATGTGTTAAGCATGGACCATAAACTTAACACGAGGATAGGTTTGATTTATAGCTTCAGTCTTTACTTACAGTAGGTACTTACTTAAATCTTGGACTCTGAGTCTTAATAGTAAGCCTGATATTTGCTTGCTTTTGTAAGAAATGGGAATAATAATTGTAAAGGGCCTGCCTAATAACAAACGTTATGGTAGTTCTCTTTTACTAAAGTTACTCTTTTTCATTA
Source organism: Erethizon dorsatum (assembly GCA_028451465.1). Classification (NCBI taxonomy): domain Eukaryota; kingdom Metazoa; phylum Chordata; class Mammalia; order Rodentia; family Erethizontidae; genus Erethizon; species Erethizon dorsatum. The sequence continues at coordinate 80,768,976 of CM051838.1, read as the reverse complement.
CAGGACATTTTCTACATTGAAAATCAAAAGGAATATGAAAATAAAAAAGCTGCCAGGAAGAGGAGAACACAAATATTGGGGAAAAAGATGAAACAAGCCATTAAAAGTCTGAATTTTCAAGAAGATGATGATACCTCTCGGGAAACTTTTGCAAGTGATACCAATGAGGCCCTGGCCTCTCTTGACGAACCACAGGAAGGACATGGAGAAACCAAGTTGGATGTGGAGGAAGCTATTGAGGTTGATCATTCTCATGATTTGGACATCTTTTAAGTACATTTTGGACGTTTTGAGGAATAAGCCTTTCTAAAGTAGCATTGTAATAAACGGTTTCTACTGACATAGCTTTGTTTTACTTTGCACTGATAAACATGAGAATCTGGAGAAGAGGAAGCTTTCTTGTTTTAAATAATACATGTGGGGAAATGAATACAGTTAACTTAAAGATGGCTCATGTCTGACACAGTACTTAAAAGTATATGGCACAATATTTAATTTCTCAGGCTGTTGCATGGCTAATATGAGTATTGGTTCATCATTTTTTTCCAGATCATTATAATATGCCATTCAAAAGTTTGTTTTCTTTTTCTGATATATCTTTGTGGTGAATTTTGCTTTGGTTTCAAAACATTCCAATGAAAGATCCTAATGGGGCACACAGATTGTCATGTTGTTACAAATGCATTTGGGTTTGTTTTTTCTGTATCATAAGAACTCTTAGGCAGTTTTAAGGATGGAGACTAAACATAGGCATACACGTACTGAGCCTACCCAGAAATAAATGTCAGAAGCTTTTCAAAGAAGTATTGGTTTATAACTTTTTGGCTTCTTACTAATTAACTGGATAATAAATAATTCAGCAATTATAAACTGTACATTTATTATAAACTAAACTTGAAGCCTTTTAGCAGTTCCTCAGAGTGCAGTCATTGAAGTTGGATCATGAAGAGAGAAATGGTTATTGGTTGCTTTTATTTATAAAGAATGTAAAAATAAAATCATTGGCAGTCCTTACTGAGCTTTGGGTGCTGCCCTAGACTAGTGATGGCGAACCATTTAGAGACCAAGTGCCCAAACTACGACCCAAAACCCACTTATTACCACAGTGCCAGCACTGCAGTTAAACCCGAATACTGAGGTTTTAGTTTTGTTTTTGTTTTTGGTACCAGGAATCAAACTCACGACCTGACACTTGCCAGGCAGGCACTGTGCCCCTGAGCTGTATCCCTGGCCCTTGAAAAGGTTTTAGTTTTAAGAAACAGGGCCGGTGAGATGGCTCAGCGGCGTAAGCGCCTGCCTTGCAAGCGCGAAGGCCCGAGTTCGACTCCCGGATCCCACATACGAAAAAGGGGCCGGTGATATCGCTCAGCGGCACGGGTGCCTGTTGGCGCGCGAGGTCCTGAGGTCGTCCCCCCGGTACCCACAAAAAAAAAAAAAAAAAAAAAAAAATAGTGCCCCAGTGCTCGGCTGCTGGGGCAGCGTGGCTCGCGTGTCGACAGTACTTTGCGCCCTCTACAGCACGCGTGCCGTGGTTTCCCCATCGCTGCCCTAGGGCCTGGTACACTGCAAAGCGTGTGCTCTACTACTGAGCTACTCCTCTGGCCCCAACTTTTTTTTCCCTTTGTGCTGGAGATTGAGCGCAGGGCCTCATACGTGCTAGGCAAGTGCCCAACTTTTCAAATCTCAAATGTTGTTTAATATGACTTCTGTAACCAAGGGAAGAAGTATATTTTAAGTAGGTAAGTGCATATCATTCCTGTATGGGGTTTAGTTGTTTTGTTTTGCTACTGAGGATTGAATCCAAGGGTCTTCACACTGAGCTGCGTCCACAGCCTGCTTTGTTTTTTGTTTTTTATTTTTTGTTTTTTTGTTTTTTGACAAGACAATCTAAGTCACTGAGTTGCCCAGCCTGGGCTCGAGCTTGGCAGTCCTCCTCCTTCAGCCTCCTGGAGAGTTGGGATTGCAGGCGTGTGCTGCCATACCTGGCACAGATTACTTAGGAGAAGTGATTTTTTTCCCCCTTGTGGTTAGGATGGGACCCAGAGGCGTCCCATCCTACACATGTGCTCTTCCACTGAGCCATCCTCACCCCTGAGGCGATTTTAAAGCTACATTGCATTAGAAAAGCTAAGTAAGTATTACTCCTTTCTCTAGTTCCCTTTTTAAAGGGCACTAATTCCTGAGGCTACTTTGTCTTCATTCAGATTGTCCCTTTTAAGCTGGGAATAGTGACCCACACCAGTAAGCCCAGCTACTCTGGAGGCTGAGGCGGGAGGATTGCAATTTCGAGGGCAGCCTGGGCAACTTAGTGAGACTCTCCCATAATAAAAAAGGTTGACTGTGTAGCTCGGCACTCGCTGGATTCAATCCCTAACACAACAAGAGGAAAAACAAAGATCACCTCTTTTGCCTACCTTCCTGGTTCTTTTTTGTCAGTTCTTTAACATTTGAAACCATACAGATTTCTGGCTTGTATCATATCCTATTGTTGTATAGAAATCAGTGCTTACATTTTTAAGGTTCTTTAAATTTTTCATGTTTAAAATCACTTTTATCAGAGCCAGGCGTGGTAGCGCATGCCTGTAATCCCAGCACTCGGGAGGTTGAGGCAGAAGGATTCCCACAAGTTTGATGCCAGCCTGGGCTACACAGTGAGTTCATGGCCTGCCTGGACTACGTAGTGAGACCGTGTCTCAAAAAAATAAATAAAAAAGATCACTTGTATCAGCTACGGTGACATACGTCTTGTAAGTAAGCCCAGTACTTGGAAAGCTGAGGCCAGGAGGATCACAAATTCGAGCCCAGCGTGAGAATTTAGTGATGTGAGACCCTATCTCAAAAAACAAAGGAGTGGGATATAACACAATATAAATTCCCTGAGATCAATCCTTGGAACCACAAAAAATAAAAATAGTTTTATAATTAAAATATTCTACAATATAACAAATGAAAGAAAATGGGTCAAATTGGTGTGGATTTAAGCAAACTTGATAATGTACATATCTAATAGGTGGTAAAACAAATGTGCAGTATATAAAAAGTATATATCATGTGCAGTATATAAAGAGGAAAATTAGTCAAAGGCAGAATGTTAATATGAAGTGCTTCTTTGTGAATATTCAAACTTTTCCTAGTGTGTGGCAAATTTCCAGTGTGCAAGCATTCTCATTTTTTAATTGCTCACAATAATTTTGTCAAGAAGGGGAATTCAAAATCATACTGAAGCCAGGTGTGGTGTCATACAACTCTAATCCCAGCACTCGGGAGGCTGAGGCAGGAGGATTGCTGCAAGTTTGAGGCCAGCCTGGGCTACAAAGTGAGTTCAAGTCCAGCCTGAACTATATAGCAAAATTCTGTCTCAAAAAGACTAAAAAAAATTTTTTTTAAAGTATTGAAAATAGGTCTGAGCTCTCTTTTAACTGCTAAGGTAACTGGAGGGTTGCTATGAAGTTAGCAATACATTGTTACATGGGAGGCAGTGCTTTCATCATTAGAACAGTGACTTGGGTTCTAGATGTGAATTCTCTCACTGCTGGCAATGATGGCTTCTGAAAAAGACACTTGTCCTACCTTCCCTAAACTGACCAACAACTGCTCCAACGAGAATCCCCATAAGCCTGCCAATAAGTGAGGACCAAAAGGGTTTGGGGGCAGGAGGTGTTTTGTTGGTTTGTTTTTCAGGCTGGGAACTGCATAGAGGAAGTAACCGCTACTTAGCTTCTACAGAAAGCTTTATGTTCCAGAGGAAAACTGTGTGTGAGAAAGCAAGTCTGGCCAAGTGTAGAGTTTTATAAATTCAGAAGGCAGGTTAGTTGCTGGCTATTTGCAGCTGGCCAGCGATTTCCTTATCAAGGGGTAGACTGATGATGCAGTGCCTCTGCCTTGAAATCAATCCCACTGACACTGTGTGCGAACTGCATGCGGTTGGAGGTAGATACCCAGCCCTGCTCCATCTTGGTGCTAGGTGGGGGCTGAAGGGGTCATTGTCAGGTGGGCCTCTGTCACAGTTCTGGATCCAAACATCATGAATGCGGGGTTGCCTCCCTTCCTTGTAATGATGCTAGAACAACTGCCCACTCAGGAGTATCCTCTCTCCTCGTCAGGTATGAAGAGATTCATTTGCCACGGTTTTCACTAAAGCAAGGGATGATCCCGACGCACTACGTCATGCCTTGGAAAGAAAGCATGAAATTTAGAAATGTGAACCTGAAGGTATTTTCTCATAAATAGCCATAATTTTAAAACCTGTACCCTTTAATACAGTGTATGAGCAGACACAAAAACAGCACTTCGGTAGAAATTTGCAAGTAAATGTTAACCGTATCCAAACAACACAAATGCAAACTTTAGATCTACCGAAGGCGTTTAGAACCTTCGCGTCATGCTGACTCCTGTGATAAGACGCCCAGCAGGAGTAGGCGCCGTGAATAGTAAAGTCCCAGTTCCGCTGTGCTTCATACGCAAGTAGAGTGCCACGGGAACAGCCGAGCTGGATTTCCAGAGGATACTTCCCGTTCAGGGCTCCTCATTAGTTCTTTCAAAACATTTTCCAAATTCAGATTGACCATTCACTTGTGATATGCTAAGTTGTTTCTTCAAAGGAGAATAAAATATATGGTAATAATCAACTGTGAGAGGAAATTCCAAGGTAGCAGTCCTAGAAAAAAATGTGTTTTTGTTAAGTGACTTGTAAATTTCAATTGTGTAAATGGTTAATAACAAATAATGTATTTTGCCAAGACAGATGGCAAAATATAAGTATTTATATAAAATATGGTTCAATTGTTCTCATACTTTTCTTTTGAGACAGGGTCTCACTATGTATTTCAGATTGGACTTGCGAACTCACTTTGTAGCTGGGCTCGAACTGGCAGCAACCCTCCTGCCTCAGAGGCCTGCCGAGTGCTGGGATTACAGGCGTGTGCCACTACGCCCAGCTCTGATTGTTCTTCTGTAAAATGCTCTTGTGAGCCTGGCATCGTGGTACCTGCTTGTAATCCTAGCACTCTGGGCAAGAGGATCACAAGTTCAAGTCCAGCCTAGCCCCCTCGGAATTTAGTGAGACCCTGTCACAAAACAAAAAATAAAAAGGGCTGGAGTTGTAGTTTACTGTGAAGGCCCTGGGTTCGATCCTCAGTACATCCAAAAAAAAAAAAAAAAAAGAACATGCACAGTGTTGTACAATACACGAAGCTGCATTTACCTTGGGATGACTCGAGTGTGTGTGTGTGTGTGTGTGTGTGTGTGTGTGTGTGTGGTTTGTATTTTATTTTGTTTTTTGAAATAGGGCCTCACCATGTAGGTTGGACTTAAACTCACTGTGTAGCCCAGTCTGGCCTTGAATTCATAGTGATAATCCTAACTCAGCCTCGGGGATGTTGTGGTTACAGGTATTTGCCACCACAACCAGCATATTGTTTTTATTCTTTCCCGTGTTTGTGTGTGTGTGTGTGCGCGTGCGCGCACGCATGTGGTGTTAGGGATCAAGCCCAGGGCCTTGCAAGTGCTCAGCAAGCGCTACCACTGAGCTATACCCCCGGCTTGGTCTTGTTCTTTACAGCTGTGATTCAGCATAATTTTCCAAAGCTATTTCACTTTTGCAATTTAAAGTGTTCCTTACAAACTGGGCATGGTGCCACATGCCTGCAATCCCAGCACTCTGGGAGGCTGAGGCAGGAGGATTGCAAGTTTGAGCGAGCCCAGCCTGGGCAACTTAGCAAGACACTGTCACAAAATTTAAAAAAAGGGCTAGGATGTGGCTTAGTGTGAAGGCCCTGGGTTCAGTCTCCAGGACTGCAAACTATATACATACATACATAAAAATTTAAAAATAAGGTGCTTCCAACAATTTAAAGAATATTATTAGTGGCTAATATAGAGAACATTCTACCTTGCAAAGTTACCATGAAAATTAAAGAATTAAATGAAGTGAATGTGCCCACACTGAGTAAATGCTAGTACATTCTAGCTTATACTCTTGTCTTTCATTTATCCTCACCAGTTTTACCCTAAGAGGTGATTTAAAAAACCCGTATTTAACAACCATACAACAACACAGTATACTAGAAATGGGCCACACCCCACCACCAGGCCAGATTATACTAGAAATGCGCTACACCCCACCACCAGGCCAGATGCTGCTCAGCGGTACTGAAGCGTCGTCAAGTTAGTGACCTCAAAGAGCTGCTGCTTGCTCATAACAGTAGCATCAGCAGTCTGCCTCAATTTAATGCCTGGAACTGGCAAAAGCTTTCTCACTCCTGGGTGGGCTGTTTCGTTTCTTCTTTTTCTTTGTGCAGTGCTGTTGATTGAACCCAGGGCCTCTCTGATGCCAGGTAAGGGCTTTGCCACTGAGCTACATCACCGATATGCACTCACTTATCTTTTGTTCGATACTCAAAGAATTCTTCAATATTCTTATTTGGTGATTGAAAAATCCAAGTAGTTGGGGGAGTGGTAAGTGACTTGTACAAGTCCACATATGCAGGGAGCTAAAGCTCAATAATCTAACTCCAAATGTATCCGTCACCTTTGTAACTGCAGTCCACCTGGTACTTCGTGGTAGTCAGTAACACTGAACACGGAACGTTGCTTTCTCTTAATGTCCATCAGATAGTTAGCAAATTTTTGTTTGTTTGTTCGTTTAGGCAAGGTCTCACTATGTAGTCCTCAAACTCCCTATGTTGCCCAGGCTGGCCTGGAACTCACAATCCTCCTCCTACCTCGCCTTCCAAGTGCTGCAATTACAGGCATGTGACACTGTGTCTGGCTGAAGCTTCCATCTTAATCTAACAAAAAAACGATGTTTGATGTGATGTGGCATTAAGCTGAGGGTTTTGTTTTGTTTTGTTTTTTCTTAGCAAGCAGAAGTATCTGGGATCTACGCGGGCCCATTAGAAGAGTCCCTGTTTCTGAATCACAGAGAAAGGCTTTGCCATGGAGAAGATCGTAAAATTGTCTTCAGGAAGAGCCCTCCAGAGATCAAAATTGCGGATATGCCTTTGCATTCACCGCTCTCCAAATACCAAAGCACTGTGATTTCTCATGGCTACAGGAGGCGACTGATCTGATAAAAGCAGAAGGCAATAAAGGTGGGCTGGGACTAGAGCTCAGCAGAACACCCGTGTGGAGTGTGTGAGAAACCTTGGGCTCCATCCCCAGCACCACAAAACAGATAAATAAATTAAAGATAAAGTGATAAAATATTTCGGTAAATGTCCAAGTCCATGGTCCATTTGCATTTCACCTATAAGTCCCATTTGTTTAAAAATCCTAAGCCAAGAGCATCATTTATGGATTACAGAAGCTTTAGAAAGGAAATAGGTTCTGAGGTCATCTGAGATGAAGTGGGAAACGAAGGAAAACTGCTTTCACTGATGCTAATTTCGCACCAAGTAGATAAAGAACAGCAGATGGAGCCAGTCCCACTGCCTGACCTCACCACACTGTCTTTCTTTCTCTCCTTACTCTATCATTCAGCCCTTCCCATGATTAGTTTCACATGAGCCCAACTGAAACAAAATTTCAGGATGTGGAGTTATTTTTGCTATTTTGCTGACTGCCCCTACCACCTTTCTTTCTGACCAGCTTTAAAAGTCTGGACCATGATAATTAACCACCATGATAATTACCAGTGTTTGGCAGACAGCGCTATCATACAACATATAATTTTAGCTGTGAGAGATGTACTTTCTGTATTGATTCTGTGTATGTAAGCATCAGTTTCCTACAGCACAGAAATGATTCACATAATTGAACAACATAAAAGCAACTGACGCAAAATGATCACTGCAGAAGAAAATATGGTGGTTCCTCAAGAAATTAAATGTAGAATTACCACATGACTCGGCAATTTCATCCCACAGATACGTACTCAAAAAAATTAAAAGCGGAGACTTGAACAGGTATTTGTATACTGATGTATAGCAGCAGTACTCACAATGGTAAAAAAGTAGGAACAACCCAAACAATAATTGCAATTGATAATTGCAGAAGGAATAAACAAAATATGGGATGTACACGTGATATATTATTCAGCCATAAAAAGGAGTGATCTTCCCATATGTGCTACAACATGGAGAAACCTTGAAGGTGTCATGCTAAATAAAATAATCCAGACCCCCATTTTTATACCATGTAAAGGATGCAGTAGAAAGCGATTCTCTACGAGCCAGGCAGAGGGCTCTGACCGGGAAGAAGCTGCTGGCATTTGCTCTCTGACTTTTCAGCCTCCACAGCTGTAGACATGAATGTCTGTTGTTTGAGCCACCTGCCCTGTGGCATTTTGTTCCAGCCTGAGCAGAACAAGGCGTGGATTCAGATTACCTTTTGGAGTCCATTTCTCTCAGCCTGAAAAACTGCTATACTTCTTTTAAGACACATCTGCTAGCAACAAATTCAATGTCGCTTATTTGGGACATCTTTATTTCACTTTTTTTTTTTCTATTTTTTTGAGACAGGGTCTCACTATGTAGTGCCGGTTGGCCTTGAACTCACTCATGTAGCCCAGGCTGGCCTCGAACTTGCAGCAATCCTCTTACTTCGGCCTACGGAGTGCTGGGATTACAGGCGTGCACCACCATGCCTGGCTTCACCATTTTGTTGAAAGAAGTTCTGATGGATATTGCATGTTCGTTTGTTTGAGCACTTTGAATATGTTATCACACTCCTTTGGCTGCTATTTTTTTCTGCAGAGTCCACACTTAATATTAACCGGTGTTCCCTTTGTGACTCATTACTTCTTGCTAATTCTTGTCTCTGACCTTTACCATTTTTGTTATGAAACTGTTTGTGGGCCTTTTTGTGTTTATCCTGTTCGGAGTTCATTGTGCTTCTGTAATAAGGACTTAGAAGCTAGACCTGAAGGTACCCAGAGGGTAACTAAAAGACAGATCTTGAGCTTCTTTACTGGCGCTTCTCAGCACTGCTGTGCTGGTTAAAGCCCCTTTCCACTCGTCTCCTTGACTGGTGGTGTGGGAAGGGTGACCGAGCCTGGTCTGTTGGGACACCCAGAGTTGGGGCTTCTGCCCTAACACCCTGGAAATCCTTTCTGGATGTGTAGACTACGCTCCTGGATAAATTTAGCAAGCTTTCAGCCATTATGTGTTCACTTCTTCTGCTCCTTTCTCTCTCTCCCCGCACTCTCCTCACAGGCGTGCTGAGGGCAGTGAGACATTTTCTGACCCCTGGAGGGCTCCTCCCAGCTCTTTCCCCGGTTCCCTTGGGGAAACTAGCCAGCCTACAGGTCAGCCGGTACCGCATCTCCGTGAGTCTCCGAGGTTCCAATTGCCTTTCAAGACCACAAGCTTCCGTGTTTCTGGTTCTTGTTTTGTCTTAGTTTTTGAGGTGGAATCGTCCTGTGTTGCCCAGGATGGGCTCAAGGGACCCTCGTGTAGTCCCTTGTTTTTCAGAGTACCCTTAAGCTTTCACTTCTCTCCACGCCACTGCAAAACAGGTCGGATCCTGCGGAAAGAGATTAGGAACGACCTACTGTATGGCCTATTTATCCTCTCAGTAAAAATCCCCCAGCCCTGGCTCTGGAGCTTGGAGTGAGGACAATGGTACACTTCTTTCCAAGTGACACCCCCACTGGGAGCTGAGGAGTCAGTGGAGGAGAGGACAGCATACCAGTCTTCTCGGCTTCCTCTCTGAGCATGGACAAACCTCCTGTGATCTGGCCAAGGGTCACTGTGGCCCTGGTATTCTCAGTAGCTCTGTGCCCAACATGGTGCTTCTGTCCCATGGAGTGGGACTGGGAGAAGAGGGACCCCCAACTTCTCGGCCACACTTGCCTAGAACTAATATTCTGCCCCTTGTGAAAGACAGCCCTCTGACCAGGGACCAAGAGAGGGAGCCCTGCATTTTTTTAGACCTTAAAAACAAAAGAGGGGGGCCAGTGAGATGGCTCAGCGGCGTAAGCGCCTGCCTGGCAAGTGCGAGGGCCCAAGTTCGACGCCTGGAACCCACATACGAAAAAGGGGCCGGTGATATCGCTCAGCGGCATGGGCGCCTGCTGGCGCGCGAGGTCCTGAGGTCGATCCCCGGTACCCACAAAAACAAAACAAAAAAAAAAACAAAAAAAACAAAAGAGGGGGCCGGTGAGATGGCTCAGCGGCATAAGCGCCTGCCTGGCAAGTGCAAGGGCCCGAGTTCGACGCCCGGAACCCACATACGAAAAAAGGGCCGGTGATATCGCTCAGCGGCATGGGCGCCTGCTGGTGCGCAAGGTCCTGAGGTCGACCCCCAGTACCCACAAAAAAAAAAAAAAGAACATGAAAAATGGATCCCACAGCTGTTAGATGGCACAAAGAGAACGAATCTAAGATTAATGAGAATTAGTGAAAAATCAAAAGAAAGCACAAATAGCATAAAAAAAAACTGTTTACAGAAATAATAGCAGAAAACTTTTCAAATATGGGGAAAGAATTTAACATACAGATAAATGATAGAAACCCAAATAGCCACGAGCAGAAAAGAACATCCCTGAGACATCATAGACAAAGTCCTAAAAGTACAACACAAAGAGAGAAGCTTAAAACCTGTTAGGGAAAAGCAACAAATCACTTATAAAGGTTAACCCATTAGATTTTTTTTTTTTTTTTGTGGGTACCGGGGGTCGACCTCAGGACCTCGCGCGCCAGCAGGTGCCCGTGCTGCTGAGCGATATCACCGGCCCTTTTTTTGTATGTGGGTTCCAGGAGTCGAACTCGGGCCCTCGCGCTTGCCGGGCAGGCGCTTAGGCCGCTGAGCCATCTCACCGGCCCAACCCATTAGATTTATAGCAGGCTCGCTGGGCATGGCAGCTCACCCCTGCAATCCCAACACTCAGGAGGCTAAGCTGGGGGATCCCTGCAAGTTTGAGGCCAGTCTGGGCTACATCGTGAGTTCAAGGCCAGTCTAAACTACACAGTGAGACCTTGCCTCAAAAAAATAAAAACAGTATTATAGCAGACTTATCAACACAAACCTTAAAGGCTGGAAGAGCTTGGAGTGCAGTGTTTCAAGTCTTAAAAGAAAACAACTTCCAAACCTAACTGATATATCCCCCAAAAACTATCTTTCAAAATTAATGGAGAAATAAAGTCCTTCCATGGCAAAGAGTACCTTAAGAAATTCATGGCCACCAGACTAACATTCTAAAATTTCTCAAGGATATTATACAAAGAGGCAATGAAGCCTACAATTCCCAAGTCTAGTGGAATGAATATACTGTGAGACTTTTGGAGCCATGGGCAGAATGTTAGGGCCTGTATCTAGATGTCCCCCAAAGCATCATGGGTCATAGCTGGAGTTTTCAGAGGTGACTGGATCTGGAGCATGTGATGCTGGGATTAAGGATGTGATGCTGGGGTTGGTTCATGGTGTGATGCTAGGATTAAAGGTGCCCTAGGGCAGGTAGCCTGGATAGAATATAAGGGACAGCAAAAGGGCTGCTGTAGGGCCAGTGAGATAGCTCAGCAGCATAAGCGCCTGCCTGGCAAGCGTGAGGTCCTGAGTTCGACTCCCAGTACCCGCATACGAATAAAGGACCGGTGATATTGCTCAGCGGCACTGGCGCCTGCTGGCGCACGAGGTCCTGAGTTCGACCCCCGGTACCCAAAAAAAAAAAAAAAAAAGGGCTGCTGTTGTCCTGCTTATCACTTACTGCTATGCTACTTCACTGCTTGCTGCCTTCTGCTTTGCTGTCCTCTGCCCACCATGAACTGTTTCTCCTCTGCAATGCCCCCTGCCATGCCACTCTGCCTTGAGCCAGACAGTTATGGACTGAAACCTCTACAAACTGTAAGCTGAATAAACCTTTCCTCCTTCAACTTTGGTAAATAATATAAAAATAAAAACAGAATATATGTGAAACTTTCTCCAAAATAGACCATATAGTGACAAGTACTGGAACCTCAGCAAAGGCATATATATAAGAAGGAAGAACAGTGAAATATAATTTATATAACTGTGATGTTATTGTTTCTATCTAGACGTCCCCCAAAGCCTCAAATGTTCATAGGTGGGGCTTTTGGGAGGTGACTGGGTCAAGGAAGGGGTGATACTGCTGACTGGATGAGTCCGTTGATGAGTTTGTAGCTAAGTTTGAAGTTGGGAGGTAAATCCTGGTCAGAGGAGGGGGGTCACTGGGGGCGTGGCCTGGAAGGGTGTAGACTTCCCTTCCCCCCTTGAGCTCTCTCTGCTTCCTTTCCCCAAGCAGTGAGCAGCTCTTCTCTGCCCTGATCCTCTGCCATGCCATCCTGCCTTGAAGCCAGCCAGCTATGGACTGAAATGTGAGCCAAAATAAACCTCTCCTCCTTAGGTTACAGGTGTCAGGTTTGTGTCTCGGTAAGAAGAAAGTGACTAAGACGTGTCATTCTATCCCCAACTCAGTCCAAGACTTGAGAAATAACTGGAGTTCCCACAGATGAATCGTTTTATACATCTAATTGGAGAAACAAAAAACAGGTGGTCCTGAGTTTCTAAAAACTAGTTAGGCTAACTGGAAGATTTCTACTTCCTGCAGTCTCTTATCTCTAAAACATACCTGAGCCGTTTAACCCACTTCTCAAGAGTAAGATGTCACAGCGCTCTGAGGGTGCTGAGAAACTTTCCATTACTAAAGGCAACCAGGCCTTTAGAAGAAACAAGGGCAAATTAGGCTGATAATGCGATAATTTCCAGCAAAGTCTTCAAGTTAGGTTTTGAGATAGTCCTTTATGTCACTCAATTAGAATTTAAAATCTCAGGGGACCACTGAGACCCAATTGATTTCACAATAAAGACCAAAAAAAGTGCTTTGGGACATCACAAAATGTCTAAGCCCTCTATGAAGAATCACCTTGCGCTTTGGGAGCTGGTCGGAGTTGGGTCTTTGTTCATTTCTAGGAATACATGGTGGGGAGGTCTTGACAAGCTGAAGTAACCATGTACAGTAGTTGGTTCTCGCCACATGAACACGCGTGGCTACGTCGTTCATATGTAGCAGCGCTAACCTACTGTGGTTTAGCTGTGGTTTGTCCCTAAGTGTTCGTGTGACGGATGGTGGCTCCTAATGTAGCAATGATAAAGGATGGCGCTTCAGTGGGAAGTCTTTAGATCATTGAAGAAGTGCCCACAGAATGGATCAATGTAAGTTCTCCTTGGGCTTCTTGTCTAACTTGGCTTTTTAGTTTTGTTTGTTTTTTGGTATTGGGAATCAAACTCAGAAGTGCTCTACTACTAAGTGATGTCCCCAGACTTTTTTTTTTTTGAGACTGGTTTTGCTATGTAGTTTAGGCTGGTCTTGAACTCACTATGCAGCCCAGGCTGGCCTCAGACTTGCAGTGATCCTCCTGCCTCAGCCTCCCAAGTGCTGGGATTATAAGTGTGTGCCACTATGCCTGGCCTCATTTTATTTTTTTTAATTTTCACTTAACTTTTTGTGGTACTGGGGATAGAATCCAGAGACACTTTACATTGAGCTACTTCCTCTGTCTTTTCCATTTTTTTTCCCCTTTTTCTTTTCCTTTTAGACAGAGTCTTGCAATGTAGTTCAGGCTGGCCTTTAACTTACTGCGTAGTCCAGACTGACCTGGAACTCGTAGCCAACCTCCTGCCTCAGCCTCCCTAGTGCTGAGGTTACAGACGTGTGCCACCATCCCCAATATTTTTATTTTTATTTTGAAGACAATGTCTCATTAAGTTGCCCAGGCTGGCCTTGAACATCTAGTGCTCCTGTCTCAACCTTCCAAGTAGCTGGGATTACAGGCATGTGCCATCACACCCGGCAGCTTCCTGTCTTTCGATGTGATGCTGCTCCTGTGTTTGCTCCCACTGTGACGCCATCTGCAATTGCACCCTCATCAGAAGCTGAAGAAATGCTGTCTACTTCTAGACCTCAACACCGTGAGTGAAATAAACTTTTTGCATGTGGTACTGGGCTCGAACCCAGGGGCATTCTACCACTGTGCCACACCCCAGCCCTCTTTAGTTTTTATTTTGACACAGGGTCTTACTAAAAAGCCCAGGCTGGTCTGCAACTTCCAATCCTCCTACCTCAGCCTGCAAAACAGCCTAGATTATAGGCTTGCACTATCACACTTGGCTCAGATACATTGTTATAGTAACAAAACCCAGACTAATACAGAGCCAGGCATGTTGGTGCATGCCTGCAATCTCAGCATTTAGAAGGCTGAGGCAGGAGGATTCCAAATTTGAGGCAAGCCTGCGCTACACAGCAAAACCTTGTCTCCAAAAAAAAAAAGACTAATACATAATCTTTCTTTGAGACCCATATCAGAGACAGCCTTATTATCCTACAATATCAATGTTATGTCCTTCTAAGTAATTTTCCCTGAGTTTCTATGACCCTCCCTCCATTTACTTTCCGGCCAGTAATTCTCTTTCAGGTGTTCCTCGATTGATTTCACTTGCTCAGTGTACACTGATTTGTACCATTGGTCTACTCCATTCAGAGTTCCCCTCCTCCATTATGATTAGTTTGAGGTTATAACTTTCTTCACAAGAGAGAACATTAACCAGGAGTGGTGCCCTCCTGTAATCCCAGCAGTCTGGGAGGCTGAAGCAGGAGGATTGCAAGTTCAAGGCCAGCCTTCGTGATCTAACAAGACCCTGACTCAAAATAAAAAATAAGAAAAGAGCCAGGGATGTAGCTCAGTGTGAAGGCCCTGGGTTTAATCCCCAGTTTGAAAACATGGAGACAGAGTAGAATTGATGACCTGTCAAGAGCTCTGCCTACAGGGCGTTTGTTAGGGAGGGGGGAGCCGCGGAATCTAAGCTGGGTGCCGTGCACCTCAGTGCATTCCCTGGGGCTCTGGGAGATGGGATCAGTAGTTAAAGAGCTCGCAAGCCTTCTCTGGATTGATCACGAAACGTGCGTTTTATCAGCAGGAAGGAAGGGACGCTCACCGCTGGCAGAAGCTGCTCATCGTGCTTAGAATGCGCTCCTCCCTCCGTTCCGCTGTCACAGCTCCAACTCCGACGCAGACGCCAGTCAGTTCCTCTGTGAAATCCGTTTTCATGCTCGATTTTCTCCTTTACCTGACTTCTGCAGCCTGACTTTGCCAAGTTCTCTGCCTGACAATTCCCCATCCTGATCAGAAGAGGTCTCTGTTGCCTCACTTAAGTTTGGTTTTTGTTTTTTGTTGTTTTTGCATGTACCAACTCCCCAGGACAAATGTAATCGTTATGTACTGTAAACATGTACCCAAAAAAAGTTTTAAATAAAGGAACACTTTTTCTTTCAAGATATTATTGTATACCTCTTAGAGACATCGTAGGAGTCAGATATAAAAATGCAGCCAGGCTTGGTGGCACACATCTGTAATCCCAGCATGAAGGAGGATGAGTCTCGCCTGGGCATTAGAGACCCTGTGTCGAAATAAAAAATAAAAAAGACTGGGGGAGAAGCTCATTGTGAAGGCCCTGGGTTCAATCTCCAGCACCAAAAAGGAGGATGGGGAGGGGGAAGAGAGGAGGAGGAGGAGGAAGGCAGCAAAAAAGAAAAACAAAAAAATTATCAAAATTTTGAAAGTAGAAAAAGAGAAAATAAGCGAGAATACATTTAAACAGGAAAACATAACCTTTTCAGGAACAAATTAAAAACCGTCAATACCATACTTTCAACTGTACAAAAACATGGAATTTGGAGTTAGCTTTACCTAGCTTCAAGTTCTGACTCTACTGTTATTTGTGCAGCTTCTGGCAAGCTCCACACACCGCCACACGCCTCTCTCTCGGTCTCTCACCTGAAAAATGAGGACATCCATAGCTAATTCGCAGCGCTGTGAATAATCTGTAGATGATAAATATAAAGTGCTTTGCATGGTCCTTGGCCATACTAAATATAATCCACTTGACTCTTGTCTTTAGGCCTGGGAGTGGGCATGTGGACTGAACTGCAAGTCAGGTTGACCGACACCATGGCTAAGTTGCAAAGCAGCTTTTTCCAAAGGGAGAAAACAGTGAATGCAAAAAATAAAAAGTCTCAAAAGATGGGAAAGGAATGTTTTTCGCCTGTAGTGTTGACTTCAAATATAACCCCTGAGAGAAAACCACAAAATTCACATCTGGTCTTTTTTTTTTAAAGCCACACTGGAATTTGTGTGACTCCAAGCCACATGTCCTCCATATTTGTCTCACCAGAGCCTCAAATGACTGGATGAGCACCTTATCCTCCCCACTCTTTTCTTCTTTTCTAAAGTTTCTGTTTTCTTCAACTTTCTTATTTCTAAAGTTATTTAACATTGGTAAATACCACCAGCACGTGGTGTCCCCATGTTCTCCATCCTCTGGGTCTCAGAAATCACTTTAGATTTCTTTTCTCTCCACCCCACTCGAAACCATTCAGCCATCCCTGGTCTTTGTAGGTAGATGGAGGTATTTTTCTATAGCTGTGTCTTTATCTTGTTCTCCCTAAGGAACTACTATCCTTCTTGCACCAGGTTTCTTACAATAACCTCTTCGTTTGTCCCCCACCCTCTCTCTCAACTTTCCCAAGAGGAAATTGGGTCAGCTCTGTCGATGTGGTATTCTGCTACAGAGCAGTCTTGCTGTGATCTCTTCCTCCTGCTCAAAACCATTCATGAAAAGTGAAAGTGAGCTGGGCGTAAGGGCGCACGCCTGTAATCCCAGCACTTGGGAGGCTGAGGCAGGAGGATCCATGTGAGTTCAAGGCCAGCCTGGACTACATAGTGAGTTCAAGGCCAACCTGAACTATATGGCAAGACCCTGTCTCAAAAAACAAAAAAACAAAAGGAAAGAAAGAAAAGTGGAAGAATTGTGGTAATGGTTGTATGATGATGTGAATGCCACTGATTGTACACAGAAAAATGATCAATTTTGTTATGTATGTTTAACACCCCCCAAAAATTGAAATATAGCATGTTATATAATATGATGTTACATAAGGATCTCCAACATCCCAGTCTCATCAATCTTCATTCATACAGCATCTGATATATTGGATGGGAATGGCTGGGCAAATGGTGTTCTTTTTTTTTTTTTTTTATGTGGGTACTGGGAGTTGAACTCAGGACCTCATGCTTGCCAGGCGGGTGCTTGCGCCACTGAGCTGTCTCACCGGCCCCACAAATGGTGTTCTTAATGCACATGATGCTTACCCGTACCACACACACACACACACACACACACACACACACACACTTACACCCATGCTCCTTCCTTTTTTTGAGATAGCTCAGGCTGGCTGCGAATTTGCTGTGTGGCGCAGGCAACATCAAACTCACATCCCCCTGCACCCAGTGCTGAGACTGCAGGTGTAGGCCACCGCACCCAGCTGGCACGCTGCTTGCTTTGCAACCTCTCCCTTCTAGGTCCTGGGACACAGCTGTGCTTTGTCCTGGATTTAGCCCTTTTGTTTTTTCACCCAATTTAATATAAACAACCATGCGCTGGCCTTCTAGCCACTCAAACCCCAATTCACCTGTATTTTGTCCGTGAAGCATTCCCTCTTATAGCTCTTGTGTGAGAAACAATCCTCCCCTTCTCTGGGCTTTGATGGCACTTTGTATCACTATTCTGCATGCACAAATCTTCCTCCTGAGGGAGGCCATCCCCTAACCCACCTGGCGTTTCCCTTTGCTTCTCCACAGTACTTACTGAGTGGCTGAAGCGAAAGTCGCAGAGAAGCCCAAAGCTTCTGCTGGGAGCCTCCTGCAGCCCTGGGCCACCCCTGACGCTTCAGGCCGATGCCTGCCCCACCCCACAGGTGTTTAGAGGGCTTCCCTACTTTGTTGTAACATTTTTATTTGCTGGGCTTTGGAAATGTTAATTTTCCTGCTTTTATCAATTCATTAGCTACTAAATACCAAGTTATAAAGTTTTATGAGGTATGATAAAAAACTTGGTGAAGGTTAATTTTAAAAAAAATCTGTAACAGCAAAAGACAATACCATTAATCTCCCCCCCCCCAAAAAAAATTCTCCTTCAATTCAGACAGACTTTTTCCGTCATTCTTGTCACTTCTGAAGCAGTTCTGGAAGTCCTCTTTCATGAGTGTTTTTAGTTATTCTGTCATGGTGCCTGGAAGTCCTGAGTCTATTCAAAACGTCTACTTTTCATGGTCATTTTGACTTTAGGGAAGAATTAGATGTCACATGGTACCAGATCCAGTGACTAAGATGGAGGAGGATTCACCATAATGCTTTTACTAGCCAGCCTTGCTGTTGCATGCCATGTGCATTCACTGTATTTTTTATCACACTTCATCAAGACATGGAAAGGGACTTCCAAAACTGCTTTAGAAAGTGGCAAGAACAACGGAGTAAATGTGTTCAAAAGGGGGCATTTTGAGAGGGATTCACGGCAATGTGTCTTTTACTGTTATAAATTTTTTAAAATGTAAGCAGTCACTGTATATTTTAATAACCCTTTACACATTCATGATGGAACCAAACTACAATAGGCTCATAGCCAATCTTTCTTACATTTCTAGAACAACCTATAGAAAGGAATATTTCGTATCTTTAATTCCACTGACTTCTGAGTGCGCTGTAGCCTTTTACTATTGGATGGTCTAAGGTCATAATTTCAAAAATTATTATAAAATAATTCCATGTTTATGCTTTATTTTTATGGTGCTGAGGATCAACCCCAGCTCCTTCACATGCTAGGTAGACCCTCGTCACTGAGCTGCACCCCCAGCACCTACTCACTGCTGTCTTCCGAATGAACCATTGCCAAGCAGTATCTCACCTTCCGGGCAGGTGCGGCTGCCCATCATGTAACTTTGTCTCCAGCACCGCAAGAAGTTAACATTATCTCAATATCTCCTTACGTGAGATGGATCTTCACTGCAAATGATTTTTCTGGCTTAGTAACGGACTCTGGACTTCTTAGCCTGAGGAGGGTGAGGAGCCATTTTTACCTTGAAGAAAAGTTTAACTCTTAAATAATAAGAAACAAAACTACAAAACTGAGAGGTTTGAATTCACCTGAGATCCGGGCCCCTGAACTAATGTAAATATTAAAAAAAAAAAAAATTCTTCTCATGAAGACCTTGAACCATCCCTATCAACCAGCATGAGTCTTTCTATGAAAAAAAAAGAATGGGTGAAGGGGAGTTGGTTTTTTCACAGACTTCCTTTTAATTTTTAATGACTGGAAGATATGGGATGTATGCTAGCAACTGAATACATATGAACAGCAATAAAACTAATTGTTGGTGTTTCTTTAATTTTTATTTTTATTCGTACATGTTTGAGTACGTAAGGATGACACTCATTGCGGGGAGTTGGCCATGAACACGTCTTCATTCTTTTTACTTCCTCTTCCCCTCCTCTGTGCCCCACCCCCATCTCTTAGTCCCTTTTCCATTTGTAAAATACATACCTCCTGTTTCCTATTATCTTTTATTTTGCTCTCTAATTTATTTATATTTTGAGCTCCTCATAGAAGAGAAACCATGTGATATTTAAGCTTGTGTGTCTAGTTTATTTCATTTAGTTGATTTTGGGGGCATTTTTCTTGTTTGGTTTGGTTTGATTTGGTTTGGTTTGGTTTGGTTTGGCTTTGGGTTTTTTAGGCAGGGTTTCACTATGTATCTGAGGCTGGTTTCGAACTCATTGTGTATCCCAGGCTGGCCTCAAACACATGGCGATCCTCCTGCCTCAGTCTCTTGATGCTGGGATCAAGGGTGTGCGCCACCACGCCTGGCTGTTTTGTTTTGTTTTGTTTTGGGTACCGGGGGTCGACCTCAGGACCTCGAGCGCCAGCAGGCGCCCGTGCCGCTGAGCGATATCACCGGCCCCTTTTTTGTATGTGGGTTCCGGGAGTCGAACTCGGGCCCTCGCGCTTGCCGGGCAGGCACTTAAGCCGCTGAGCCATCTCACCGGCCCCTGGCTGTTGTTTTTTATCAGTGCTTCCGCATTCACTCATACGCTCATGTCTTGCATAGCAAACACTTACTGAGCCTACATTAGGCACCAAGGGCTTAATTTGGGCACCAATTTTAAGTTTCCAACTTATAACAATGAGACATTTTCTTCTGCAAAACTTCTTGTACATCAAAAATCACCTGGAAATTTTATTTATTTATTTATCTATTTATTTGTTTTGTGTTACTGGGGTCTGAGCCCAGGGCCTTTGCACTGAGCTACACCTCCAGCCTTTTTGTTTTTTAATTTGAGATCAGATCTTGCTAAATCTCTAAATTGTCCGAGCTGGGTTTGAACTTGGAATCCTGTTTCGCCTTCCCAGAGTCCTGGGATTACACATGTATACCCATCTTGGGGAATTTATCGAAAGACAGATTTATGGGCCTAACCTCCAGATTCTGATTCAGTCCGTCTGGGATGGGGCTGAATAATTTGCATTTTTTTTTTTTTTTTTTTTTTGTGGGTACCGGGGGGTCGACCTCAGGACCTCGCGCACCAGCAGGCGCCCGTGCCACGCTGAGCGATATCACCGGCCCCTTTTTTTTTTTTTCGTATGTGGGTTCCGGGAGTCGAACTCGGGCCCTCGCACTTGCCGGGCAGGCGCTTAAGCCGCTGAGCCATCTCACCGGCCCCCATAATTTGCATTTTTAACCGGCTTCCAGGGAGGTTCTGCGAGGACCGCGCTCTGAGCCGCACGGCTCGGCTGAGGAAGAGCTGCTGTGCAAGACGCCCGCCACGCAGAGCCTTTCCCTGCACGCCGTGCTTGCCCAAGGGTCACAAAACCCACAGCTGCAGAGCCCACGTGCATTTAGAGAAAGCAAGTGGCAGGTGAATGGTTCAGTGGCTGCCAGCAGGGTGAGTAATGTTCCCATTTCACCGGCTCAGGCTGACCACACCAGCGTCCGTTCTGACAGAAACTAGTGCTACCCAGTGTGTCGATTATCATGATCAGCACCTCTTACTGAAAAGCTACCTTTTGAAAATACAATAACACAGAAATGGAAGAGCCATTCCCTACCCCCGAGGGCAGGGTGCTTAGTCCTCAGGGCGGGACTGAAGCTGGGTGGGCCAGAGAATGTATTCTGGGGAAAGAAGAGATGACTTTTATATAAACACCTTAAGGTTAGCAAATGTTGCTTGCGCAGGATACAAAAAGCATTCACTATAAAGAAAAATTTAAATTTTGGACTACATTAAAATTTTGGGGCCAGTGAGATGGCTCAGCGGCGTAAGCACCTGCCTGGTAAGCGCGAGGGCCCGAGTTCGACTCCTGGAACCCACATACGAAAAAAGGGCCATTGATATCGCTCAGTGGCACGGGCGCCTGCTGGTGCACGAGGTCCTGAGGTCGACCCCCCGGTACCCACAAAATAAATAAATAAATAAATAAATAAAACTTTGTCATCGTAGAATTCCATGAAGACAGTGGAAAGAAATCCATGGACTGGCAGTGGTCACAGAGGAGACGAGGTGGCAGAGCTGTGAATGCCAGCAGCCAGCTTCTCCAGGGCGAGGTGTGTGGAGCGCGAGGGAACTGACGGAGGAGAAGGAAGTAGGATTGAGTGGTACAGGGGAGCTGGGCCGCTCCACAGAGGAGAAGCCCGGGGCTGTGGACGTGGCTGGCTGCCAGCCGGGACGCACAGCGAAAGGAGCATCTTCTCTGCTCGCGGAGAGCCGCGCAGGGACCAGGGGACTCTTGTGTAGTTAGAGACAGCAGGGAGAGCGCGGGACTCTGCTTCCCGCGCAGCTTCCAGAGGCAACGGTTGGTGAGTGACCGCAACACAAGGGCCCCAGGACACGGTCGCATGGAGCAGGAGCTGGTGGGGACACCACCGAGGGGGAGGGCTGGGTGTCTGAACCTCAGTCCCAGAGCAGCCGGTTGTGGCTTCACACTGCCAGGCTCCCAGAGTGGAGGAGGGAAGGACTATCCCAAGAGACTGCTGGCAGACGGAGAGCAGACTGGGGAGTCCCACAGAGAGGCAGAAACCAGGGGTCACGGGCTCCGTTCCCGTGCTCAGATGCCAGGTCCAGCCTGAGCTGCACAGGACTGGAGGCGCACATTGGCACCTTTTTCCAGCTGCTCAAGGGAGACCCAAAACAGGGTCTCATGGTTTGTTATTTCTCAACTGACTCCGATAGGTACCACTGTGACGCATTAGCCTGCTACTGCCATAGCTGAATTGATCGCATAGAATAATCCTGACTCGGTGGACAATTTAGAGCCAGTGAATCTGTCTGCCAAGTCCACCATCACATCCAGGGAGAGGGACAGCAAGTGCTCCTAACCCAAGAACTCAGACTGGATCGGACTCTGCAAGACGCCTGCAACCTGGCAGAAAGAGGGCCCGAGACGGAGTTCACCCCAGCTTTGCAGTGGCGGGTCAGAGTGATGGGCGTGAGCACGCAGACGCTGGCGAAGAAGCTACTTGGGAATCACACGCGCGACGTCTCTTTGGAATGTCTAACCTGAGTTCCCTCCGATATCCTATTGGCTTGAGTTTTGGTTTCTTAAGTATTTAGTAATGTGGGGTTATGTTCTTCTATCGTTTCATGTGTATATTAAGTTGTTACTCTTGTATATTTGCTCACTCATTGGCTCTGATTAAATAGGTGTCTGGGTTCTCTCATTGGTCTCAGCTCTTTATCTAGTTTCTTCACCTCAAACCCCCGAGACAATATTATTAACATATATGTTTATTCTTTTTCCAAACACATAAACTCCACTTCCCAAGTTTTTAAATTTATCATACTTAGCCCCTCGCAGTCACTCCTACCTTCACTGGTGTAAGTCCTCAGTCCTCCCCATCCTAAGCCTTTGGCTTCTCCTCCATATCTTACCTACCTTATTGTTGTCCTCCTTATAAACAAGTTCTGATAACCACATAGCTTTCCTCAATCACAAAGTAAACCCCCTTTCCCCCATATCTCACCCTTGCCCCCAAAAATATCCTCTGAAAACTCTCAGTACTAAATCTTCAACTCAAAGTACTCCAATAAAATCAGAACCCTCAGCAATGTTTTCTTCTCATCTACCACTAGTCTCCCCTTTAAACCTCCTGCTTAGTTCTTAACACCACTCATCCAAACACCCCATTCTCCCCACCCCACATCACTTACCTCACTGCAGAGTAACCACAAATAACAAAGTCACGGTGCGCAGAGAGAATGGACCAAGCAGGGGAGAGTAACTGCAAGGACTGTCATATGGAAGTGTTGTAAGACTGAATCTGTGGACGCTGTTATAAGTAGAAGCAATTCTTTCAGCAAAACATAGGGACAGAGTCAAAATCACTTAAAGTAAATAGCAGAAGGAGTAAATACTAGCACTGGACATAAAAAGCTGAAAATTATTCACGGGGAGGCAACATCCTACTAAAAAGCTCCATATAAGCCACAAACTCTCCTCACTTCTTTGTTCTCCAACCTGTAATAACCCCCCAACAAAAAGAGAGGAGAAAAAAGGGAGGGCCATATATAATCTAAATATATATGCAAATAAACACAGATACAAGTAAGAGAATGGAGAACAAGGAAACAGAAGCTCTCTGAACCCCCATCCCCGCTCTCCAAGGCAGAGCAAGAGGTCACAAAGCGAGAAGAAAACAAATACCAGATAGCAGAAGCCGATGAAAAGTTCTTAGAAGGGATGAAGAAAGTAGATGAGTTCAAAGAGGAAATGAACCAAAAGTTCACAGCAATCACACTCAATATGCCCACAGTGAATTTTGGGGAAACAGGTAAAAATCCAAATGAGCTAACCAAGACAGTTCAACAACAAAATTTGAACAACAGATTCAACAAGGATATGGAATCCTGAAAAAGGTGTCTGAAAGAAATACCTGAAATAAAAAACAGTATAGAATTCATACATTGCAGAAATGACCACTGTGAAGACATAGTATCTGAGACTGAGGACAAAGTAGTGAATTACCACAAAGAGCTCAAAGAAAGAAAATAAGAGAACAAGAAAAGATTATCAAGCAGCTACTAGGTGAGAATAAGAGGACCAATCTAAGGCTAATCAGAGTTAGAGAAAATCTAGAAGATTGCACAGATGGATTCACTAACATGCTTTCAGAAATTATGGAAGAAAATTTCCAAATATAAGAAAAGGTTTTTAAAATACAAATAAACAATGCTTAGAGCACACCAAACAATTATGATGAAAGGAGAAGTTCACCAAAGCGTATCCTCGTTAAATTCACAGATATCCAGAAAAAACAAAAACAAAACCAGAATTTTAAAGGCAACCAGAGAAAAACAAACAAACAAACAAATCACATATAAAGGTAAACAATTCAAATCACAGCAGACTTCTCAGCACAAACCCTGAAGGCCAGAAGAGCTTGCAGAAATGACAAGTGAAGTATTTCAAGCCATAAGAGAAAATAACTTCCAACCCAGATTAACTTACTCAGCAAAACTATCCTCCAAAATAAATGAAAAAATAAGGTATTTCCATGAAAAAGACCAGCTCAGAAGATATATGAGTACTAAATACTCAAGAACATTCTCAAGAGAAACAATGAATTGGGCACATCTAATAACACACAGGAAACTAGTAAAGTCAATGGATAAATAGCAACAAAAAAATCAGGAAAAGAAAAACAAATGATATACCAATAGATAAAGGCAATAAGAGTAAATAACCAACACATCTCAATAATATCTCTCAATGTTAATGGCCTCAACTCTTCAGTCAAAAGACACAGACTGGCAACCTGGATCAAAAAACAGAGTTCAGCAATCTGTTGCATTCAAGAAACTGATCTAATCCAAAAAGATATTCATAGACTAAAAATGAAAGCATGGAAAACAATATTTCATGCACCAGGACCCCAAAAACAAGCAGAGGTAGCAATACTAATATCAGACATGGTAAACTTCAAGTTAAAACTGACTAGAAGAGACAAAGAAGGTCACTACATATTAGTTAAAGGAGCAATTCAACAAGAAGAGATAACATTGATAAACATATATGCACCGAATACTAGAGCACCTATCTCCATAAAACAAAAACTGCTGGAATTAAAAGATTAAATAAACAGTAACACAATCATAGTAGGAAATTTCAACACCCCACTTTTGCAAGGAGACAGATCAACTGAACAAAAAAACAATAAAAAATCTCAGAGCTGAACTACACCCTTGAACATATAGATTTAATAGATATCTACAGAGTATTCCACTTCCCTACAACAGAGTATACATTCTTTTCAGCAACACATGGCATTTTTTACAAAATAGATCACATACTAGTCCAAAAAGTCTTCTAAGTAAATATAAAAGAATTGAAATCACTCCATGTACACTATCAGACCACTGTGCAATGAAAATAAAAATCAATGACAGAAGAAACTTTGGGGCTTTTTTTTGTTTTTGTTTTTGTTTTTTGTGGGTACCAGGGGTCGAACTCAGGACCTTGTGCACCAGCAGGCACCTGTACCACTGAGCGATATCACCGGCCCATTTTTCCTTTATGTGGGTACCGGGAGTCGAACTCAGGACTTCGTGCTTGCCAAGCAGGTGCTTATGCCACTGAGCTATCTCAGCGGCCCACAGAAGAAACTTTGGAAAAGGCAAAAGCTCCTTGAAAATTAACAACACGCTCCTAAACAACCAATGGGTCATGGAAGAAATCAAAGAAAAAATTTAAAAATTTCTGGAAGTTAATGACAGTTACTGTACAACTCAATGAAACCTCTAGGAAACTATGAAAGCAGTTCTAAGAGGAAAATTCATTGCAATCAATGCTCACACTAGGAAAACAGAGCAAACCCAAATAAATAACCTTATGAGGAATTTTAAGGTACTTGAGAGACAACAAACTATCCTCACACTGAAATTAAGGAAGAAAATTATAAAAATGAGAGCAGAAATCAATGAAATTGAGACTAAAAAACTGTAAAAAAATCAACTAATCAAAGAGCTGGTTCTTCAAAAGAAATAAAATAAATACCCCATAGCAAGACTCACCAAGAGAGAGAAAAGACTCACCTCAATGCAATTAGAAATGAAACAAGTGAAATGACAACAGACACTGTCAAAATCCAGAAGACAGTAACAACTTTGAAAAATTATATTTCAACAAATTAGCAAATTTTGAAGAAATGTACAGATTCCTAGACACAAACTACCAAAACTAACCCAAGAGGTCATAAATGTGCTGAACAACCCAATAACTAGCAATAAAATTGACTCAGTAATAACAAATTTACCAACTAATAAAAATCCAGGACCTGACTGATTCACTGCTGAATTCTACAAGATTTTTAAGGATGTTATATTACCAATACTCCTCAAACTCTTCAAAGAAATTGAAAGGGATGAAGTGCTCCCAAATTCATTAATGGAATCCAGTATTATGCTGATCCCCAAGCCAGACAAAAACCCCACTAAAAAAGAGAACTAAACCAGGTGTGGTGGCACACACCTATAATCCCAGCACATGGGAGCCTGAGACAGGAGGGTTGGTTCAAGTTGAAGGCCAGTTTGGGCTACATTGTGAGTTCAAGACCAGTCTGAATTACAAAGTGAGATCCTATCTCAAAAAACCAAAGAAAAAGGAAAGAGAGACAGAGACAGAGAGACAGAGAGAGACAGAGAGAGAGAGAGAGAGAACTATAGGCCAATCTCTTTAATGAACATAGATGCAAAAATCCTCAACAAGATATTAGCAAATAAAATGCAGCAAATTATCAAAAAGATGGTACATCTCTAGGTATCTTTCATCCCAGAGATGCACGGATGGTTCAACATACATAAGTTAATAAATGTAATGCAACATTTAACCAAGAGTAAGGTCAAAATCCACATGATCATATCAATAGGATACAGAAAAGGCTTTTGACAAAATCCAACATTGCTTCATAAAAACTTTGAGGAAAACAGGTATAGAAAGACCATATCTGAATATGATAAAGGCTATTTATGACAAACCAATAGCCAGCTTTATACTAAATGGGGAAAAACTAAAAGCATTCCCCCTAAAACCAGGAACAAGGCAAGATTGTCCACTAACACCTGTTCTATTCAACATAGTACTTGAAACATTAGCCAGAGCAATTAGGCGAGAGGAAGAAATAAAAGGGATACATATAGGAAAGGAAGAATTCAAATTACCATTATTTGCAGATGACATGATACTCTACATAGAAGATGCAAAGAACTCCACTGAAAAACTCTTGAAATTAATAACCAAGTTCAACAAAGTAGCAGGATACAATATCACACAAAAATCATTAGCATTTGTGTATACCAATAAGGAAGGGGATGAGAAGGAAATTATGAAGACAATAGCATTCACAGTCACTTCAAGAAAAATGAGGGCTGGGCATAGTTGCACACACCAATAATCTCAGCACTTTGGAGGCTGAGGCAAAAAGATTGCTGAGAGTCCAAGGCCAGCATGGGCTACAAAGTGAGTTCAAGGCCAGCCTGAACTACATAGCAAGACCCTGTCTCAAAAAGACAAAAAAAAAAAAAAAAAAAAAAAAAAAAGGAAAAGAAAAATGAAATATCTAGGAATTAACCTAACCAAGGAAGTGAAAGACCTCTCAAAGAAAACTACAGTACCCTGAAGAAGTTTGAAGAAGACATCAGAAAATGGAAAGATGGCCCTTGCTCCTGGATAGGCAGAACAAATATTGTCAAAATGACCATACTTCCAAAACTGTTATACAGATTCAATGCAGTCCTCATCAAAATATCAACAACGTACTTTGCGGACCTATAGAAAACAATCCTAAAATTTTCGTATGGAGCCAGAGAGACCCAGAATACCAAAAGTAATTTTGGGCAACAAGAGGAAAGCAGCTGGCATAGCAATGTCTGACTTCAAGCTGTACTACACAGCAATAGTAATAAAAACAGCATGATACTGGAACAAAAACAGACACATGGATCAATGGAACAGAACTGAGGATACAGAAACCTCCCCATACATATTCAACAATTTGATCTTTGACAAAGTGGCCAAAAGGATGTGTTGGAGGAAAGACAGCGTGTTCAACAAGTGGTGTTGGGAAAACAGGTTATCTGTTTGCAGAAGAATGAAAATGGACCCTTGTCTTTCACCACACACTAAATTAAAATAAAAATGAGTCAAAGGTCTAAACATTAAAACAGAAACATTAGATAGAGACCTCAAGATGGCGGATGAGTAAGAAGCAGGCAGCAAAACTCTCTCTAAAAGTTACCATTGGAACACGGGAATATAGCGACCCAGAAAGCGCAGGAGGGGGGGAGATGCCTCCCCGAAACCCAGAAAAGTTCTGAAGCGCAATCTGGGACCCCCGGCACCAGTGACGGGTGACTTCCAACAAAGAAGAAGGAAAGAAGGAGCAGACCGCGCGCGTGCACCTTCTAATATCCCGGGAGTTGGAGCGCCGGCGGAGGCTCAATTCTACGGACACACGGTGGCAGCTGGCGCCCAGGGAGCCCCCACGGAGGATCCTGAGACAGCGGCGGGGCAGGGGAGCGGCGGAGAACGGCGCTGACCGGCGGTGAGTGTCTCTCAGCCACAGCTGCCCCGCGCCAGAGAGCGACCGGCCGGGCGCCATTGTGGGGGGTGTGGCGAAACTCAGAGCGGCTCGGAAACTGCTCTGGGAACTTGTGCTCCGGACAGGGCAGCACAGGGCCTCTCAATTGAGCCCACGAAAGTGTGCTGAGGTCAACAGGCGAACGAGACTGGACTCTCAGCCACACCTGTCCCGCGCCAGAGAGCAACTGGCCCGGCGCCATTTTGAGGGGCGTGGCGAAAAACCAGAGCGGCGGGAACCAGTGCAGGGAACCCGCGCTCCGGACAGCACGCTGAGCCTCTCAGGCCCAGGGATCGTGAAAGGGCGGCAAGAGCGGAGGCGAGCTAGACTGGTCTCTGCCTGAAAGTACGCGCCTCTGCTCACCACCCACCAGAGGGCGCTCCTGGCTTACTGGGACGGACCTGCACAGAACAGGACTTTGTCACAAGGTACCTGCCTACAACAGAGTCAACACCTGGAACTGATTCTTTTTATATTTTATATTTTTATTTTTATTTTTCATTTTTATTATTTTTTTTTTTTTCTCACTGATTTGTTTTTTTGTTCTGGCGAAGGGTTTTTTTGTTTTTGTTTTGTTTTGTTTTGTTTTTTGGTGGGGTTTTATTTTTGATCTGTCTGTTTTATTGTTTTTATCTTTGTTTTTGTTTCTGTATGTGTATTTGCTCTTTCCTTCATTATTCTCTCTGGTTTTTTATATGAGTGTAAACAGCGCCTCTAACTTCTTTGTGATTGTGGTTGTGATCTGTTCTTCCTTTTATCCCTTCCTTCTCTTTTTACCACCTGTCCTCTGCACTAGTGTCCCAATTTTAGTGGGATCCCTCTTGGTCCTCTAACCTTACATCTAATTCCTTCCTCTTCTCCCAATACTCTATTTCCTCCTTAACTCATCTTAAATTTAAACTCCTCAAGGAAAAATTGACATACATAGGACTTGTATACTGCATATAATTTTTCTGGTGTGTTTTAGATTTTGTTATATAACCGCAACTCTATACAGCTAAAAGTGGTAAATAACTGGTTAGCTCAGTCTGTCATTTTTTAGGCTGTGTTTGATGCTTTAGTTAACATTATAGCCAAATGTGAAATAATTGTTCTAAACATCTTTCCTTCCTGATATTTCATGATTGAGATTGACTAAGGGACACAGAAAATACAGTGGCACAGTACCAAAGAATCAAGGACTGGGCCAAACAGGTAGCAACTTCGCATACCCAACGAATTGAAGAGGTAGGATCTGGCAGAAAGCTCAAAACCTAAAAGCAAGCTCCACTTGGAAGATACTGCAGAGAAGTAGTCATCTTCTAAAGATCTTAAACACTAGCAATAAAGTAACCTACTATAGGTAATTTGCAAACATCACCCCAGGAATTAAAGAAAGAAAAAATGAGACGACACTTAAACAAGATGCAACCCCACACATCCAATTCACCAAAGGCAAACCTAGGGAGCAACGAGGTGGGACAATCCGAAAGCCACCCACCTGGCCTATCTGAAGTGGTAACAACAAAGCAACTGAATGAGGTTCTGGAAAAAATTAAAACAGAAATAATCTCACAGATAACTGCAGAGATAAAGTCTACAATGAAGACCATGCTTAAGGACACTATAGCTGATACAGACAAAAAAATAGATGAACTTAAGAAAACTATAGAAACCATGAATGCTCAGCATAGGAAAGAAATGGAATCTATAAGGCAGATTCAAGCAGATATCCAAGAGATAAAAAATTCCATTGAAAGTATTTGTAGCAGAATAAGCCAATGCGAGGACAGGATCTCAGATATAGAAGACAGGCTTGCAATTAGTGATCATGAAATGGAAAAATTCTTAAAAATAGCAAGGGACCATGAAAAATCAATTCAGCAGCTGCTAGATGACTCAAAGATAAACAACTTAAGAATAATTGGAATAAATGAAAAAGCAGGAGATAGCATCAACGACATTAAAACCTTGTTCAAAGACATAATCAGGGAGAACTTTCCTGGAAGAGAAAAGGAATTTGACACCCCTATAAGTGAAGCTTTTAGAACACCAACTAGACATGATCAAAAAAAAACTTCAGCCAGACATATTATAGTCAAGATACCAGAAATTCAGCAGAAGGGCAGAATCTTAAAAGCTGTTAGGGAGAAGAGACAAATCACCTATGAAGGAAAACCCATCAGAATCACAGCTGACTTTTCAGCACAAACCCTCAATTCAAGAAGAGCTTGGAATGATGTATTGCAAGCTCTAAAGGAAAATAATTTTCAGCCCAGATTGATGTACCCTGCAAAACTATCTTTCAAAATTGATGGAGAAATAAAATACTTTCATGACAAAGAACATCTGAGAAAATTTATGACCACCAAACCAGCACTCCAAAACGTTCTGAAGGACATTCTAGAAAGAGATAGGAACCCCAACAGAAGGAATCCACCAGGCAGGGCAAATAATTAAATAGCCGGAAAGCGGAAAAACAAAGAGTGGGAACCAACAACAGGAAAATATCATGACAAGTCAATACATATCAGTTTTAACCATCAATGTTAACGGTCTCAATTCACCAATCAAAAGGCACAGACTGGCGAAATGGATCAAGAAGCAAGATCCAACAATATGCTGTATACAAGAAACACATTTAATTCAGAAAGAAATTCATAGACTGAAAGTCAAAGGATGGAAAACAATACTCCATGCCACAGGAACCCAGAAAAAAGCAGGGGTAGCTATTCTTTTTGCAGACAAAGTGAACTTCAAGCCAAGAAGGATTCAGAGAGATAAAGACGGTCATTACATCCTTGTAAAGGGAACAATCCAAGAGGAAGAGATAACGATCATAAATATATATGCATCAAATACCAATGCACCCAGCTATATAAAACAAGTACTAAAGGACATGAAAAATCAAATAAGCACTAATACAATTATATTGGGAGATCTCAATACTCCACTGTCACAAAAAGATAGATCAACTGGACAGAAAATCAATCATGAAATAGTAGAACTGAACCAAACTTTTGAACAAATGGACTTAGTAGATGTCTACAGAGTGTTCCATCCCACAACATCAGAATACACATTTTTCTCAGCTGCACATGGGACGTTCTCCAAAATAGACCACATACTAGCTCATAAAACCTGCTTAAGTAAATGCAAAGGAATTGAAATTATCCCATGCATATTATCAGACCATAGTGCAATGAAATTGGAAATCAATGGCAAAAGATCCCACAAAAACTCCCTAAACACATGGAAATTAAACAGCATCCTCCTGAACAACCAATGGGTCACAGATGAAATTAAAGAAGAAATTAGTCACTTTCTACAACTGAATGATAATGACAGTACAACATACCGGAACTTATGGGATACAATGAAAGCAGTCCTAAGAGGGAAATTTATAGCATTAAACACTTATATCAGGAAAATAGAGCAAGCGCAAATAAACAACTTAAGGGTGAACCTCGAGCTTCTAGAAAAAGAAGAGCAGGTTAAGCCAAAAGCCCGTACAAGGGAGGAAATTATAAAGATCAGAGCAGAAATTAACGTATTGGAGAATAAAAAAACAATACAAAGAATCAATGAAGCAAAAAGTTGGTTCTTTGAAAGAATAAATAAGATTGACAAACCCTTATCCAACCTTATTAAAAAAAGAAAAGAAAAGACTCAAATCCATGCAATTGAAAATGAAAAGGGTGATATCACGACAGACCCTGCAGAAATCCAGAAGATCATCTATACCTATTTTGAAAATTTATATTCTACTAAGATGGAAAATGCAGAAGAAATGGACAGATTCCTAGATTCGTATGAATTACCAAAGCTGAATCAAGAAGATTTAAAAATCCTAAATAAACCAATATCAGCCAATGAAATTGAAGATGTAATTAAAAACCTCCCAACAAAGAAAAGCCCAGGCCCTGATGGATTCACTGCCGAATTCTACAAGAAATTTAGAGAAGACCTAACGCCCCTACTTCTCAAACTTTTCAATGAAATTGAAAGGGAAGCAATACTCCCAAATTCATTCCTGGAAGCAAGCATTACCCTGATACCAAAACCAGAGAAGGACCCAACTAAGAAAGAGAACTACAGGCCAATCTCCCTAATGAACATAGATGCAAAAATCCTTAATAAGATACTGGCAAACAGAATCCAACAAATCATCAAGAAGATTATACACCATGACCAAGTTGGATTCATCCCAGGGATGCAGGGATGGTTCAACATACGTAAATCAATAAATGTAATACAGCATATTAACAGAACCAAAGACAAAAATCACATGATCATCTCAATAGATGCAGAAAAAGCTTTTGACAAAGTCCAGCACCTTTTCATGATAAAAACCCTACAGAAAATTGGAATAGAGGGTCTTTATCTCAATCTGGTAAAAGCTATCTATGACAAACCAACAGCCAGTATTATACTAAATGGCCAAAAACTGAAAGCCTTCCCTCTAAAATCAGGAACAAGACAAGGATGTCCACTGTCCCCACTCTTATTCAACATAGTTCTGGAAACTTTAGCCAGAGCGATTAGACAAGAGAAAGAAATAAAAGGAATAATGATTGGAAAGGAAGAAGTTAAATTATCATTATTTGCAGATGACATGATACTCTACACAGAAGACCCCAAAAACTCCACTAAAAAACTGCTAGATTTAATAAGCAAATTCAGTAGTGTAGCTGGATACAAAGTCAATACTCAAAAGTCAATAGCCTTCCTGTACACAAATAACAAACTTACTGAAAGAGAAATTAGGGAAACAATACCTTTCACAATAACATCCAAAAAAATGAAATACCTAGGAATCAACCTCACGAAGGATGTAAAAGACCTCTATACTGAAAACTACAGTACTCTGAGAAAGGAGATTGAAGAGGATATCAGAAAATGGAAAGATATCCCTTGCTCCTGGATAGGAAGAACCAATATAGTGAAAATGGCCATACTTCCAAAATTGTTATACAGATTTAATGCAATTCCAATCAAAATTCCAACAGCATATCTCACAGAATTAGAGAAAACAATCCTAAAATTCATTTGGAATCAGAAGAGACCTAGAATAGCAAAGGCAATTCTGGGCAACAAAGGCAAGGCAGGGGGCATCACTATCCCCGACTTGAAATTATACTATAAAGCTACTGTGATAAAAACAGTGTGGTACTGGCAAAAAAACAGACCTGAAGATCAATGGAACAGATTAGAAGATGCTGAAATAACCCCAGACATACTAAGCCACCTTATCTTTGACAAAGGTGCCAAACACATTCGCTGGAAGAAAGATAGCCTCTTTAATAAATGGTGCTGGAAAAACTGGCTCTACACATGCCGAAGATTAAAACTAGATCCATATCTTTCACCATGCACTAAACTAAATTCAAAATGGATCAGAGATCTAAATATTAAAACAGAAACATTAAATCTGCTGGAAGGTAGGATAGGTAAAACCCTTGGAGACATTGGTGTAGGCAAAGACTTTATGAATAAAAACTCAACCGCACGGGAACTATCCCAAAGAATCAATAACTGGGATCTCATCTTATTAAAAAGCTTTTGCACAGCAAGAGAAACCACCAACAGAGTGAAGAGACAACCCACAATGTGGGAAAAAATGTTTGCCAGCTGTTCCTCAGACAAAGGATTACTATCGAGAACATATAAAGAACTCAAAAAAATCAGACCTCCCAAATTTAAAGACCCACTCCAAAAATGGGCATCTGAGATGAATACACATTTCTCAGATGAAGAAATACTAATGGCAAATAAATATACAAAAAAATGTGCAACATCACTAGTCATTCGAGAGATGCAAATTAAAACAACACTGAGATACCATCTCACCCCAGAAAGAATGGCTACTATTAAGAAATCAACTAATAACAAATGCTGGAGGGGCTGTGGGGAAAAAGGAACCCTTCTTCACTGTTGGTGGGAGTGTCGACTGGTACAGCCACTGTGGAAGTCAGTGTGGAGATTCCTCAGAAAACTAGGGTTGGAGGTCCCATTTGACCCAGCTATTCCCCTTCTGGGCATCTTCCCAGAAGAATTAAAAACATCGTACCACAGCGATATATGTGCACCCATGTTTATAGCAGCACAATTTGTAATAGCCAGATCTTGGAAACAACCCAAATGCCCATCAACTGAGGAATGGATAAGAAAGATGTGGTATTTTTATACAATGGAGTACTATTCAGCCATAAAGAAGGATAAACTGGAGACTTTTATAGGTAAATGGATGCAACTCGAGAAAATACTCATAAGTGAAATAAATCAGAAGCACATGTGTAAGCATCGTATTATCTCTCTAGTATGAGAAACTGAAAGAGTAAATAAGATCCAAAATGTACAATAGACATGGTGAATCAAAAAGAAACTGGTCAAAAGGAAAGAGAGACTGGAATAGGGAAAAGAAAGAAGGGAAAGGGAAAAAAATTGTATATATATATATATATAAGATGGTTAAGATAGATACACTACCATTTTTACTTAGTTCATTGAAGAGTAAGGTTTGTGCCAATAATGTTTGGACAATTGAATGCTAATGTCTGGTGTCCTGAATAACTAACTTAAAGATAGTAATACGTAATGTATTAACCATTGTTACCCTCCTATTATGTTTGTTTGAAAATTTGTTCTTCTTTTGATTTGTTTTGTTTTTTCTTCTCTTTAAAATAAAAAAAAAAATAAAATAAAATAAAACAGAAACATTAAATCTTCTGGAAAATAAAATAGGTAAAACACTTGAAGACATAGGTATAGGAAAGGATTTTCTAGACAGAACCTCAGTTGCACAAGAAATAGCAGCAAGAATCAAAAAATGGGATTATATCAGACTAAAAAGTTCTCATACAGCCAAAGAATCAATAAGTAGAGTGAAGAGAAAACCTACAGAATGGGAAAAATTTTTGTCAGCTACTCCTCAGACAGAGGACTACTATCCAGAATATACAAATAACTCAAAAAAATTAAACCGCAAAAAACTAAAGACCCAGTCAAGAAATGGGCAAGAGAAATGAACAGACATTTTACAGAGGAAGAAATACAAATGGTCAACAAATATATGAAAAGATGTTCAATATCTCTGGCCATTAGAGAAATGCAAGTTAAACAACACTAAGATCCCATCTTACTCCAGAAAGAGTGGCAGTCATTATAAAATCAAGCAGTAACAAATGCTGGCATGGCTGTGGTGAAAAAGGAACCCTCCTTCATTGTTGGTGTGATGCAAACTAGTACAACTATTATAGAAATTTCTCAAAGAACTGAAGTTAGAAATTTCATATGACCCAGCTATCCCCCTTCTAGGTATCTTCTCCAAAAAGCTTAAGGCATCATACTACAGTGATACATGCATAGCAATGTTTACAGCAGCACAATTTGTAATAGCTAAATCCTGGAAGCAGCCCACATACCCGTCAACAGATGACTGGATAAAGAAAATGTGGTACCATATATATAATGAAATACTACTTGGCTATAAACAGTGACAAATTTGAGACATTTGTAGGAAAACCTATGCACCTGGAAAATACATTACTGAGTGAAATAAACCAGACACACAAGCTTAAATACGGTATGGTAGCTCTCATTTGAGTGAGGCAAAATACAAACAAAGAAAATGATAAAGGATGGATAGAGAGAGACAAGGGGATGGATCTCTTGCAATAGAGAAGTGGTCCAAGGGAACAAGGGTGAGGGGTGAAGAGGGGAAGAAGAAATGAAAGGAATAAAGATGTGCCACGTACAAGAGCCTAATAACTCCACTTAATCTAAATGCTATACACCATAACATGAGCTAAGACAAATAGCAACAAGTATGAGAAAGGGGATGGGGGAACTGGATGGGGGGAAGGACATTAATTTAAAAAGTTCTAATACGGACAAGTAACCGCTCCCCAAAGTGATTGTAAACTGCATGAACTGCAAACATGTACTAATAAAAAAAAAAAAATCCATGGACTGGTAGAAGGCATGTGAAATATTTAAATCCAAAGACTTCCATTCAGGTAAATTATTTTTTTTTTGCCAGCATCAGGTTCATTTATTTTATAAAGTTCTTATCAAGTTAATTATCATAAATACAGATTAACAGCCAGACTAACAGGCCAAAAAACACATGGATTACAATAAATGTTTTTCCCTCTCTCTTATTTTTTCTATTTTCTTTTTTTTTTTTTTTTTTTTTTTTTTTTTTTTTTGTGGGTACCGGGGGGTCGACCTCAGGACCTCGCACGCCAACAGGCACCCGTGCCGCTGAGCGATATCACCGGCCCCTTTTTTGTATGTGGGATCCGGGAGTCGAACTCGGGCCCTCGCGCTTGCAAGGCAGGCGCTTACGCCGCTGAGCCATCTCACCGGCTTATTTTTTCTATTTTCTGCCTTGGATTTTGCACTTTATTTAGTCTTCACCCCAATATTTTGTCTCTCTCCTGAAGTCTTGAAGATTTCCCTGTCTGTCTGCCGTCTCTGTATTTGTCTGTCACTCTGTCTGTCTCTGATTCTCTCTGCTTCTCTCTCTCTCTCTCTGTTTCCTTTTAATATCTTTATATGTTAAAATAATTAGACTTACAAGTTGTAAAATAGCACAGATATTTCTCATGTACCCATCACCATGTTTCCCCCAATGATAATACCTTCTACAGCCGCAGTAAATTGTCAGTCCCCTTCTAGATCTGTTCTCCTGCCATAAAGAAACTGCCCCAGGTCATCCCTTGTTAGTGATGCCTTCCTCTGGCCACTACTGATTTGTTTTCCATCAATATAATTTTGTCACTTCACAAAAGTCATATAAATAGAATCATCCAGTTTGTAACATTTAGAGATTGGTGTTTTCCTCACTACCCTTGAGTGATCCAACTTGTTTGTATCAATAATTCATTCCTTTTTATGACTGAGTAATAACCCATTAAATTAATGTATTATAATTTATTTTTCCATTCACCCACTGAAGGACATTGTGCTTATGTGTCCGAAGGTCCCTAAGAACACCCCTAGGTTGTACAGTTCATTGGGAGACTCACAAGTCTCTGCATACAGACGTGCTCTTGGTTATGACCTATGAATGGATACAGAGCAAAACTAGTAAAGAGAAAGGGCACACAGGTGAAGTCCAGGGGACCGCAGATGCAAGCTTCCAAGTGTCCTCACTCAGCAGTCTTACAGAACACACTTAGTCCCCCTAGCAACGGGTTATGACAGTACACATGGAAGGTCGCCAAGGAGCATCACTTACTGCAGCCTCAGCACCCAGGGCTTTTTAGGGGGCCGATCACATGGACCCCTCTGTCTGGTGAACCCTAGAATTCCAGAAGGAATGCAGATGTTATGGAGGCACCATGTTGTCTGCTTTAACCGTGTAGACAGAGTAAGCTACTCTTATCCTCTTAAGGGGAGGAGCTTTCAGAAATCTAAATTCTCAGACCCCAGCCAGGAACCTTGCAAGCAGGCCTTTCCAAGGATAGCAGTTCGGATCTGTTATGGGAACTCTTTTCTGAACAAATTGCTCCCAGTTTTTTTCAACTACAAATAAAGCTGTGTTGAACATTCATGTACATCATATTTTCTTCTGGACTCTGTTGGTTACTTTTTTCTTGTTGCTGGGACAAAATACCCAATGCCCAAAATTAAGGAAGGAAAGGTTTATTTAGCTCACAGTTTGTGGAGGTTTCAGGCTGTAAACATTTGGCTCCAAGGCAGGGTGGCATAGTTCAAGGCAGCAGAAGACAGCAAAAGCAACAAGAGCAAAAAGGGGAAGAGCAAGCCTCTTTCCCTCCCTTGTATTGTATTCAGGCTACCCGCCCTAGGGCAGGTGTAGCATTCACACCATCTCCGTGTCCTCCTCTTGCACAGACTGAGGATGTTTACAAAGTGAGGACCCTGGCCCCTGCTGAGTGGAGCTGGAAACACTGTAACTCTGTTTCCTGAGGTGAGGTTAAACCTGTAACAATGGGCCGGTGAGATGGCTCAGCGGTTTAAGCGCCTGCCCGGCAAGCGCGAGGGCCTGAGTTCGACTCCCGGAACCCACATACGAAAAAGGGGCCGGTGATATCGCTCAGTGGCATGGGCGCCTGCTGGCGTGCGAGGTCCTGAGGTCGACCCCCTGGTACCCACAAAAAAAAAAAAAAAAAAAAAAAAACCTGTAACAAGAAGTCCAGGTTTAACAAGCTCTTTAAAAAGCCTGCCCACTGTGACTGCGTGAAGCTTTGGGGGGACATCCAGACACAATCCATAACATTCTGCCCCTGGACCCCCAAAGACTCATGCACATCCCTTTATGCAAAAGGCATTTAGTCCATCTGCAAGAGTTGCCAAAGTCCTAACAGTTTCAGCACTGTTCAAAAGTCCAGGTCCAAAGTCTCCTCTGAGATTTAAGGCAAACTCTTAGCTGTGAGCCCCTGTACAAATTAAAAGTTAAACACTTCCAACATTCAATGGCACAAGATAGACATTACCATTCCAAAAGTTACAAACAGGGGGATACAAAGGATTGGGACCAAAGCAAGTCCAAAATCCTGCAGGGCAAACATTAAGTCCTGTAGTTCCATGTGCAGCATCTGACAAAACCCGTGGCAAGTTGTGAGCTCTAAAGGGCTTGAGTGGCTCCACCCCTATGGCACTTCTGGTGGTTGTAGCTCCCACAGCTTCTCTCTTGGGCTGGCTGTGCTCCCTCCTTGCAGGTTTCCTCAGACGATCCACATTCCCGGCTTTGCCAAACTTCTGGGGTCTCCACTACACCTTTGGCTTCTCACTCACAGCGTCACACACTGCCCTCTCAGAGGCACACTTCCTGGCCTCCCAGGCCTTCTGAAATCAGGGTGGAAGCCTTCTTAAACCCACAACTCTTGCATTCTGCATGTACCTAAAACCAGCACCATGTGGATAATGCCAAGGTCCGCTGCCAGCTGGAGCAGTAGCCAGGCTTCCTTCTCTCTTGGCTGTAGGGGTCAAGTGCCTGAATTGCGGGGCACTCTGAATCCAATTCTGAGGAACAAATTCTCTATGCTGCCCCCATTCTGGAACATAGTGCTCTGTGGCTTTCTCCTCAAAGCAAAGTCTTTCATTTTTGCAGTTTTGAGGCTGCAAAGGGTGGAGTCCTGGTGCTTTTTGTGATGCCCTTGGGCCATCCTTTATATTCTCCTGTTTCTTCTCAGCAATCAAGATCTCAGCTCTATCTTTGCAGTCCACAGCTTTATGGGAGCATCCTTCCTGGCCAAACACACATTTTAAATCATTCTTCTGGGCTCTCTGCTCTTGATTCTCAACATAAATCTGGCTAAAAGCCCCCAACAATAGCCATGCCACTGCCTCAATATTCGACTGTTTTGAAATTTCTTCTGCCAGTTTAATTAGTCCACCACCCTTACTCTCAGTCTCAGGC
Organism: Erethizon dorsatum; assembly: GCA_028451465.1. NCBI lineage: Eukaryota > Metazoa > Chordata > Mammalia > Rodentia > Erethizontidae > Erethizon > Erethizon dorsatum. The sequence continues at coordinate 80,729,191 of CM051838.1, read as the reverse complement.
AAAGACTATGAACATGAACAAAATGCAGATGAACTTTCTGCCAAGCCATAACACACATCATCTGGAGTCCAACAACCAATGCAGTCCTTCTTTCCAGCACAAACCTCCCAAGCCTGGTCTTTACCAGTTTTCTGTTCTTCTGAGCTCTGACCAGGATCTCCCATACAGAACAGCCTAAGGCGTTCCAGCTCTACTTTTTCAGGCAACATCTCCGAACCTTTCTAAACTCTTCCCACGAGCCATTCCCAAAGGCTCTTGAACCACATGATCAGGTACAGTCACAGCAATAATCTCACTTCTCTGGTAACAAATTCTGTGTTCATTACTTTTCTCTCATTGCTGAGACAAAATACCCAATGCCCAAAATTAAGGAAGGAAAGGTTTATTTAGCTCACAGTTTGTGGAGGTTTCAGGCTGTAATCATCTGGCTCCAAGGCAGGGTGGCATGGCACAGGGGCAATAGTTCAAGGCAGCAGAAGACAGCAAAAGCAACAAGAGCAAAAAGGAAGAGCAAGCCTCTTTTCCTCCCTTATATTGCATGCAGGCTACCCGCCCTAGGGCAGGTATAGCACTCACACCATCTCCGTGTCCTCCTCTTGCACAGACTGAGGATGTTTACAAAGTGAGGACCCTGGCCCCCTGCTGAGTGGAGCTGGAAACACTGTAACTCTGTTTCCTGAGGTGAGGGCATGAAAACAAGAGGTCCAGGTTTAACAAGCTGTCTTTGAAAAGCCCAACCCCTGTGACCACATGAGGCTTTGGGAGGGACATCCAGACACAAACCATAACATGGACACAAGTGACTTCATACCAAAACTTATTGTGCAACTGGTTAACATTTATTAAGAATTACATGCCAAGATGCTATGATGTATATGCTCACAATACTGTTGTAATCCTAGCTCTCAAATGAACAAATGGGGCACATTGAGATTACCTTGTACAAACTTGAACAGTAAGTGCTTGACACAGTAGTCGAGCCTGTGCAGTGTGATTCTGGATTCCTTGCTTTTAGACACTAGATTCTTCTGCCTTTCTTCATGATGTAGGCATTTTCCGAGGTCTCAGCCTGTGTCAGGCACTGTTAAGTACTGTAGAACCACAATGCCCTTTGTTGCAGTAACTCTAATGAGGAAGGTTCTCCTTTAAATTTGGTTATGGATTTTTTCTTTGTTTTGTTTTTGCAATACTGAGAATTGAACCCAAAGGTTTTGCACTGAGCTATATCCACAGCCCTTTTTTATTTTTTATTGTGAGGCAGGGTCTCACTGAGTTGCCTAGTCTGGTCTCAATTTACAATCCTCCTGCCTCAGAGTGCTGAAATTACAGGCATGTGTCACCATGCTGAGCTTAGATTTGACTGTTTTTTAATTATTCTTTCTTAGGACAAGCCCTTCACAAGAATACAACCTTTATGGATTTGTTTTCATTGAATATAGTTTCCCTTTTCTGTATTCATGAATAATTTTCCTAAGGGTTGGGTTCTTGCATGTTCAGAATGATATTCTGTTCTTTCTTTGGTCAGGACGATAAACTTGTTCATCCTTTGATCTTTCTAGAGATTTGAAAGAACTCTCTGCAGGTATAGGAAAGTTCTCTGTCATTCTTTTATTGAAGACAAAGATGGTGGTAGTGCTCTAGTCTTCCAAAGCCATCACACCCGTACTTTATCCAAAGTGAGCCCTAGGAAAGCAGACCTCAACTGGTGCTGTCTTTCAAAGGAAATAGAGCCCTTCATGAGCCAAAGGAGTCCTAGCAGATTCCAGGAGGATATGAGATTCCAAAATGTCAGGCTCTGAGGAGTGGAGAACTGGAGTAGGCTTTCCCCATGTGTCAAAAGCCAAAATGGAAGCAATGAGGAAGAGAGAATCCACCATGTCCATGGGAAAGTGAGAACATACTGGGCAGAACAGAAGGTCTCCACTGCAGAATGCAAGGCAGTGATCCTAGGCAGGAAAAGGATCCAGCTTACAAGGAACTATAAATCCCTAAAAAAGAGGCTGAAATGAATCGCAATGGATTAGAGAGTGTTGTTTATGATCAGAACTGTCTTTGACAAAAATTAATCTGGCAACAGTCCAAAGGATAAACTGGAGATTAAGAGACAGGGACACTTGTTTGGAAACAAATCCAGGTAAGAAGTGCCGAGTTTAGGATCAAAGCTATGTGACTGGAGAATAATTTTACATTGGTGTGAATGAAGTACACCGTAAAAGCGTAAGTGTGTGGTAACAGGTTTGACCTGTACTGGAGTTGCTGAACTGCACGTGGTAGCAACTTTCCTAAACGAGGTCAGTAAGGCACTATTAAAAAGAGTCATTTTAACCTCCAGGAAAAGCAATAAAACACTTCTGATATTTTAGACCCCAGTTTGTCTTCACTTAACCCCTATATGCACTAAGGTAACGGTGTGAGGCGGGGGGCTTATGGGGAAATTGTAGTGTATAAAAATCCCTGAGAACAAAGACTGGGCAATTGATGCCTTAGCTAAAAGCTGGGACATCACCCGGCCAGCCAATAAATCTCCTTGAGTCAGCACTCGGCCTCGGTGAGTGAATCTTGCAATTTTGCCATAACACTTCTACTAGAAAGACAGATGGTGATGGTGGCAGGGGACCAATGTGTGGTGTAGGAAGCAGCAAGAAGTACGGGGCTTTTTTTTCTGGTAAAGTATTTTATGAAAGCCATTTAGTATGACTAATCTGTTTTCCCTTCAGAGATGGTTCATTTAAATTAAACCAATTAGAAGGGAATAGATAAAACTTCCAAGGTCAACATTGGTCTTGCTTTGTTGCCTTATAAAAATTCATGAAAGTGACAATATCTAAGATCTGATACATTTGGAATGAACTATGAGCTGACATGGGATCTTTATTTTTAATGAAATCAGGGATGACATATCTAATGTTACTAACTCAAATTTCTCTGTGTCTCAGTGCAAATCAAATTAACACCACAGCTCTCATTTCTCCAGTTATTAAAAAGAAATGACACCCAACAGAAATTATTTATTTAGAAAATAAATCACTTTATCAACATGCCTGAAAGTGCCCCGAGGAAGCAGTAATAGGAGGAAAAGCCAGTTCTGCATGAGCCCATGCTCTGTTGGACCCCCACACAGTCAGTCCCCCAGCCAGCACCCCACTCCACCACATTCCACGCACATTCACTTTCCTTCTGGCCTTCAAACATGCTAAGTCCGTCCCTGTCTCAGAATTACTGGGGAGGTCCTTCCTGCGACTTCACGTGACCGCCCCTTCTTCCCATTCCGCTTTTATACCAAATATCATCTCTTCCAGGAGGGACAGCAGATGCTCTTGGCTACTCCACCTGCCTTGACCAAGCTGTGGGCCCTGGCTGTCAGTGGCTCAGGCCTTTGTCCTTTTATGGAGGATTATTGTGGGCTGTCAGGAGCCTCCTCAACTGGAAGGGGTCCTGAGGAGAATGGCTAGAAGGCTGTGTCACCCAGGAAGGGCCACGGCTGAAGACTGAGGAAAGGCTGTGGCATCCTCAGCCCTGGGTGGAGCTGCGTGTGCAGTGCTTTCCTCAGTTCAGTGCTGGCGGGGCATCCCTCTGAGGAGGGACCTCTGCCAAAGTCGTATCGTCATCTAACTTCTTCCTCTGACTTTTTTCTACTTTTTTCACCTTCAGCCCAAAGTTTCTTCTTGACATCACCCAAGCAAGAATTTCCACCTCAGATTTTGCTAGCTGGGGACATAATCTAATACAATTGGCGATGAAAGTGGTCCCCAGAAGCGCTGGGTCACTCAGCCACTAGATGACAATGAGAACCCTGTCATCGGTGGTGGGTGAAATACTGTATCTGACTTACTGCAGTTGCTAGGATGTTCACTGTCACTTACTGGGACAAAATACATTACAAAGAGGCTGCATTAAATAGTGGACTGGCTCTGGATGTATGGGGAAATGGTGAGGGTGGGTACCCAGAGCTGTTTGTACCATATTTTTCAACTTCTTGTGAATTATAATTATTTCAAAATAAAATGTTAAAAATGAAAATAAGTAAACAGCAATAACATGAAAACAATTTTGCATCCTACCTGGAATGGTGAATATCCTCAAAGATTTATGGGATACAAAGATAATGATCCCCACGTAGTCTCATTGAACTCAAAAGCTTGATTTCTGCAAAAATCAAATTAATTATGGCAGATGATATAGACTACCAGGAAGAACCAAATAGTCTCAATGAAGCTGTTGGTCTGAACGTAACATCTTTACTAAAACAGATTAATGTAGACTTTGGTATGTGACAAGCACGTACTGGGCTGGCAATGATATTCTTTTATAGACCCATTAGAAAAGTGAATCCAAAGGTTTTCACTCACATGAGATGGATAATTGCATACATTTTTGACTTTGTCCCAAGACTGTGTTAACTCTCCTACTTTTATCTACCATGTGACCTGCAACATGTTGACATTCCATAGAATTTCAGATTCCTCTACTATGTTAATACCACGATGCTAAATAAGTCTGATGAAACAGAAATGGCAATCGCTCTGGTAGGCTGCTAAGATACATGCACTTCAGAGGTGGAAGATAAGCCCTAAAAAGATGGAGGAGTCCCACGTGTGGTGGTACGCACCTGTAATGTGAGCACTCTAGGAGGCCGAGGCAGGAAGATTGTAACTTCAAGTCTTGCCTGGGCAACTTAGCAAGACCTTGTCTCAAAATAAAAAATTGAAAAAGCACTGAGGATGCAGCTCCGTGCAAATGTTAGTTAGACAGGTAGTTAGACATTAATGGACCTAAGAGACAAAAGAGGAGGGGCCCAAAATAGCATGCATTGTCAGTTAGGTGAAGAAAGATTTCACAAATATTTCTCCTTCAGCTGATACATACAGATTCGTGAAGCCTGCCTCAGACCAGCTGACGGAGGAAGAAAAATCTTGGTCTTCCTATGTTGACAGAAAATAGGCTGCAGCTGCCTTCCAGCCCACGGGGGCTGACAGTGGTGGAGGTAACTCTCTCAGGGGCCAGAACTTCAGGTGGGCCTCTTGGTTATCTATTGTGTATGGAGAGAAAATAGTCCAACAAAAGGGTATACACAGATCAGAGGCCATGGCAAAGGGCCTGTCAGCTCAGTGAAGGGACTGGAAGGAGCAAGATTAGAAAACTCACGAGGAAGGCTAGGAAAAGAAGCGTATGAGTGGATCGGAGTGAGCTAGAAGTGCCTGTCAATGTCCTCCAGAAGCATCCGCTGCAGATGAGGCAATAACAACCAAGGGACAGGAAGAGTCACCTAGCAGATGCCTGCTACCTTCTACCGTCACTCCAAGACCCACACAGTTGGCTTATGAACAGAACAGCCGAGGTGGCAGCAATGGGAGCTATGCCCGAGCGCCTTCATCAAAGCCGATCTAACTATTGTTTCTACTGTGTATGCAGCCACCAGCTACAAAGAGCAATGATGAGCCCTCCAGCAAGAGTGGTGGGCCTATCTGCGAATCCTTTCAAGCACCACACCCACTACCTGTGGCAAAATGATTCTATCCAGCCCTTTTCATCCTAGAAACAGCAGCAATTCATCCTGGGCCTGTTTTACTTCTGCTAGGCTCAGGGCCAGCTGCGGGAGTCAGGGTTCAGTTTATTCCTCTCATCTCCTCTTTTTTTTTTTTTTTTTGGAAAGGATGATTATTTGTTTTATTGAATTTTTGTAGTTTCTTATATATTCTGCAAAAAAATCCTGCACCTTGTATGTGATTTACAAATATATTTTCTCCGAGTCTGTGGCCTTCTTGTTTCATCTCCTCTTATAAACATCCCGAAATCACATCAGCAAGAACCCCGAAGGAATAGTGACCAGAGGGGTGGCAGCAATTGAACTGTGTGGCACAAATGTTAGACGGTACCAGAACTATTGGTATCCTCTGAGAGCTCATTCACAGAGCAGCAAGCCGGTGTTGGCTGCTGCAGCTCTCACCTGCGTTTCTCTCGAGGGCCTCGCTTATGGCTGAAAGGAGGGACCTAAGGTAGATCTGACTGGGGGCTTAATGCACTTATCACCTAATGGATCAGCTGAGGCCAGTGACGGACTGAGGCAGGGATACAGCCCCAGCCCCCTCATTTCTGGGACGATTCACCAAGCATGGGTGTCAGACACAGACTGTATTTCCTAGCCTCTCTTGCAGCTAGATGGGGCCTATGAAGAGTTTTCACCAGTGTGACGTGCGAGATGAATTGTATTCTCTCGATACCAAGAGGACTAAGAAGCCTCCTAGACTTGTTATTCCCCCTTCTCTTGTGTGAAGAGGATGTGGAAACCCTGGCACACAGGCCGCCTGAGGTCCTGAGTCACCTTGTGGCAGGCCGCCACCAGTCAGGAACACCCATGCTGTTAAGTGAGTAAGAAATAAACTTTTATTGTGTTTAGCCACTGTATTTTGCGAGTTGCTTTATTACGGCAGCTGTCATTACTCCATCGTCCACCAGAGGCATCCGGTGAACTCAGTGGGATTCCTGGTGTATGAGGAAGTTGACCTGGATGCTTCCAAAGATCCCTTCAGATAACAATTCTCTGGTACACTTTCTCTGAAAAGTGACTAAACTGTTTTTGTTATTCTACTCAGAGGTTATATTGCTAAATAGTGTCCCTTAATTACTCCATAGTAAACATGGTAGAGTTCAAAGGCCACTGGGTCACAGGAATCGGATTCCAGTTCTGGTTCCTCTACCACCTAATCATAGCTTCTGGTAGCAAATAACTACTTCTCTGAGATTCGCTTTCGTCAACTGCAAAATGAAATGTAAGAAAGGACAATATGATCTCAGAGGATGTTTCTAGGGCCGGTGAGATAGCTCAGCAGCACAAGTGCCTGCCTGGCAAGTGCGAGGTCCTGAGTTTGACCCCCAGTACACACACACACACACACACACACACAAAAGTATCTTTCTAGTTTATATTTAATAATTCTCTATATTGTGCTAAAAATATCTTTTAAAAATGTACAGCAATGGTTCTTTATAGCTGGCAGGAATGGGAGCACAATTTGAGTACACTAAATATCGCACCAAATTTACACTATAATAAACTCTTTGATCACTGAGTATCTTTTATTACTGGGCTTTGAAGTTTGGAGATTAAATTTGGCTTTTAAAATTAGGTGCTTTGGGCCGGTGAGATGGCTCAGCGGCTTAAGCGCCTGCCCGGCAAGCGTGAGGGCCCGAGTTCAACTCCCGGAACCCACATACGAAAAAGGGGCCGGTGATATCGCTCAGCGGCACTGGCGCCTGCTGGCGCGCGAGGTCCTGAGGTCAACCCCCGGTACCCACAAAAAAAAAAAAAAATAAAATAAAATAAAATTAGGTGCTTAGGTGCCAGTCAAGCTGACTTAAACAGCTCTCATACTCCGTTCACTTAAAGAAGTAATTGGGGATGATTTATGTTTCAAAGGAGTGGGAAACAGAGCCAAGACAGCCCAGTGGGAAATGGCTGCATTCGGCAATGCCAAAGAACACTCCAGGGCACTTGGCTGTGACTGCCTCAGCGACATGTGGCCCAAGCTGAGAATGAATCCAACGTTAAGCTACAAGCTGATCAAAGCTGATTCCTTGATAAGTAAATAGGTATAGCTGTATTCCAATAAAATTTTATTTACAGATTTCAGTAATCATTTTTTTTAATTAAGAAGCCTAATTTAGCAGGTTGTTATGGTTTAGGTGTGGGCGTGTTTGGACGCTGATTATGGGGCACTATACCTGACGTGCTGTTACGAGGCCGAGGCTGGGTCTGGTTGGAAGAGGGAGTCACCAGGGGCGTGACCTCAAGGGTGCATCTCCCTCCCCGGCTCCCCCCTCCTGTCTGCTTCCTGGCTGCCATGGTGTGAGCAGCCGTCCTCCAGTGGACCATTCCACCCTGCTGTTTCCACCTTGGAGCCAGCCAACCATGGTCTGAATCCACTGAAAATGCAAGCCAAAATAAACCTCTCCTCCATTAAGTTGCCGGTGTTGGGTACTTTGTCCAGCAATGGGAACATGACTAAGACAAAGGCACAAAATGATTAAAGAAAAATGTCCACAAGCTACCGTAGATGAAGCTGTTATCCTGGTAGCTATAAAGTCTTCTGATATCCTGTTGCTCCAAATCATATAGATTTTTCCTTTTTACACTGAGCAGGACATTTAATTGCCCGATGTTTTTATGAAAAACCTAGGCCAATTATAGATACTGAAGGGACTGGAAAGTACCTGGAGCCTTCTTTGGCTTTTCTCTGAGAAGCCTATGCCTTACCTGTTATATAATATGTATGTTTTCACCGGGCAGACATTCCCACAGGTGAGGTTCATCCTCAGAGGTCGCAGGAGTTTCTGGATTCAGTTTAACCATTGGATCATATCTTGCTGAACAGCCATGCAAGATTTTGTCAAATTCTAGCATGAACAATAACATCTCTGAAAGTATTTAAAGGTACAGAAAGGGCAGATGATCTCTTCAGCCTCCTTTTTTTGGTGGTGGTGGTGGTGTTGTGCTGAGTATTGAAGCCAGGGCCTCACACATAGCAAGGCAAGTACTCTACCACTGAGCTACACCCACAGCCTTCTTCAGCCTCTTTACCAAGCACTTAGCTCTGTTCAGCTTACCATGAAGCTGTACTCTTGTTTCTAGTGCGAAGGGAACAGCTATTTCCTTGAGAACTAAGAGCTGCTGAGGAATGATCTATGGCGAGATCTTAAAGTCCCCTTACGGGCAAATATATCAAACCTCTGGGGGAGGTGTTCAAGGATCATAGGCCTGGTTCCCTGAGGAGCCACCAACATCTAGGACATGCTTTTAAGGAGTGACTATCGCTGGATCGCTCAGATTTGTGTGTGTGTGTGTGTGTGTGTGTGTGTGTGTGTGTGTGTGATTGAACCAGGGCCTTAGCATTGAGCTGCATCCCCAAACAGGCTCCCTTTCATTTTTGTTTTGAAACAGGATCTCACTAAGTTGCTAAATTGCCCAAGCTGGGTTTGAACCTGAGATCTCTTTCCCTGGCCTTCAGAGCGCTGGGATTAAAGGGTGCATCACCACACCTGGCTATGTCACCATAAATCTCAGCACTACCTGGCTGTCCCTTTTTACCTTCCGTAGCCAAGCACCTGCCAGCTTATGCCCATTCAGGGCACACAGAACTCTCCAGATCATTCTGTTCTGATGTCCTCACCATTTCCGTCTCTCTCACTGACACCACAGCATTACTCTCTGATGCATGCAGTCCCCGTGCATGTGGGGACTTGATGTGCCAGTAGACAAAGCGTTTTAGATCCATTTCCCGGGATGGTAATTTCTGTTCATTTCTTCTCAGGTGTCAATACTGCATATGTAATTAAGTACAGCCCTACCCTAGAATCTCCTAAATTTAAACTTGATTTTTCTAGCACTAATTTCCTAGTATCAATTTCACCTGTCTACACTAGTACAGCTACCTGGAAAACCTAACATTTCTTTATATTATGTATGTGTGTCTTTCTCTGTATTATGCCTTCTACCTGAAGGCCTATCTTTTCACTTTACTCTAGTTTTATTCATGCTTTTACAAGAATCTTTTTTTTTTTTTAATGTGGGTACCGGGAGTTGACCTCAGGACCTCGTGCTTGCCAGCAAGCGCTTGTGCCACTGAGCGATATCACTGGCCCTTTTTTTCCTTTATGTGGGTTCCGGGAGTCGAACTCAGGACCTCACGATTGCCAGGCAGGCACTTAAGCCTCTGAACCATCTCACCAGCCCAAGAATCTTAAATATCTCTTCTCACTGGAATCTTTTTCCAGTGGGTAGGGTCTGGTTTTATTTTTCTTCACAGCCTCCACTGTTTCAAGCACAGAGCCATTCCCATTCACATGGTTAGTCTTTCTTTCCCTTCCTTTCTTCATTACTTTTTCCTTTCTATTTTTTTTTTCAATATTAGGGATTAAACCCAGGCTTTATAGCACAAACACTCTACCACTGAGTTACATTCCCAGCATTTTAAAATTTTGAGACAGGATCTTTCTAAGTTGCCCAGGCTGGCCTCAAACTACAGATCCTCTTGCCTCAGCCTCCTGAGTGGCTAGGATTATAGCCACCATGCTTGACTTGATTTCTCTTTTATTAACACATTACATTCCCAACACATAGCTAGTTTTTAATACATGCTTGTACAACTGAATTAGATAAAAAAATCCCTTTGGTATAATCCAAGATCTGTTTGCTCATAGTTCAGTGACACACACTGTTCAAGGGCTAGGGATTCAGAAGTGAATGCAACGTGGCCACAGCATTCTCTCCTGGAGCTTAAACTAGAGGCAGGAATAAGGGAGGAAGATACTAAGCAAATATGTGGCATACATAGAATATCATATGAGAGTGAGCTACAGAGAAAATTAGAGTGGGAAGAGGGGTGGGGAGTACTAGATGTGGTTAGGATGGGAAATAGAATTTTAAGTAGGGTGATTCCGAAGGGTCCCATTGAGAGCTCACATGATAGCATTTGAGCAAAAGCTGAAGGGAGTGAAGGAATGAGCTTGTGGCCACTAAGGAAAGAACAGTCCAGACAGAGGCACAAGATGTGCAAAGGCCCAGGGGCAGGAGTTTGCTATGTTCAAGTACCAAGCAGAACAGCACAAGTCAAGTGGGTATGGTAAAAGATGCAGAGAGAGGCTCACAGTACAATTAATCATTGTGAGGACCTCAACTTTTACTTTAATCCAGATGCGAGACTCTGCAGGATCTTGAGTAGAAAAGGGAGATGATCCAGATTATCTTTGAAGAGGGGCTCACTGGCTGCCTGAGCATGAACTGTGGAAAGGCCAAGGTAGAAGCAAGGAAGACCATGTAAATCCTCTGCAATAACCATGGACTGTGGCCTGGACCTTGAACTCAAGATCCTTTTGCCTCAGTCATCTGAGTAAGTAGGACTATAGGTATGTGCACCATGCCCAGATTTTTATGTTACCTTCTAAAATGTAGTTTATAGATCTCCCGTGAGTGGTGGGTAGGTGATGAAGTCAAATTCTAGAGCTATTTTAAAGGTAGAGCTGGGTTGCGGGTATGGCTCAGTGGTAGAGTGTGTGCTTACCATGCCCAGGGCTATGGGTTCAATCTCCAGCACCAATAAATAAATAAATAAATAAATAAATAAATAAATAAATAAATAAAATAGTAGACCTGACAAGATCTGCTGATTGGTTGAATGTGGGATGTGAAAGAAAAAGAAGAGCCAAGGATAATTCCAAGGTTATCTTTAGCAAAAACAAGGATCAAGTTCCCAAAATGTGGTAGACTAGGAAAGGGGTAGATTTAGAGGATGGAAAGGGAAGACACATTTTTACTAGGTTATAAAAGACCACATAAGATAGCGCTAATGTTATCCAAAGTTTTAATTAAAACAGTCCTTTCTAGTGCACCTTGAATTTTATCTCAAATCTTTTTCCTCCTGTATTATTGTAACACAAAGCCCAGAAATTGTAGAAGATCAATAAACTACATTTTCGAAGTTAGCATAGAAAGCCAGGCATGGCGGGACACACCTACAGTCCCAGCTACTCAGAAGACTGGGGCAAAAGGAATTCAAGTGCGAGGCCAACCTGAGCAACATAGCAAGACCCTGTCTCTAAGTTAATAATTAATTAAAAATAGCATGGCAAAAATGGCTACATACAAATCTAAACACAGATGACAAACTATGAAAAATATTGTAATATATATTATAATACTAGGTTTCCTAATACAGAAAGAGTTCCTACAAACAGACAAGAAACAATAGCAGCCAGGCACAGTGGCACATTCCTGTCACCCCAGCTACTCAAGAGGCTGAGGAGGTAGGACTAGAAGTTCAAAGCCAGCCTGAGCATCTTAGCAAGATCTCATTTCAAAAGGAAGGAAGGAAGGAAGGAAGGAAGGAAGGAAGGAAGGAAGGAAAGAAAGAAGGAAAGAAGGAAGGAAGGGAGAAGGCAGGAAGGAAGGAAGGAGGGAGGGAGGAAGGAAGAATAGCAACAAGTCAATGGAAAAATGGACAGTGGATTTGAGCAGTTAGCACATGCACACACACGGCAAACAACTAAGACAACTTTTAAACATAAAATGAGGAATGTCAATCAACATAGCAAGTTAAAACTATAATTAGGAAATGTATTCCCTATCAAGTTGATAAAGAAGAAAATGGTTAATAATCAGGGCATTGGCTAGGGCAGTGATGGCAAACCTTTTAGAGCTTTCAAGGATACAAACAGCCCACTGTGGCATGCGTGCCATAGGTTCGCCACCACTGGGCTTGGGTATAGGGAAACAAAATTCTCATTTATCAACTTTCATAGAGAGCAGTTCGGTAACATCTATCATCATCATCATCATCATCATCATTTTTGGTGCTGGAGGTTGAAAGAGACTTACAAATGCTAAGCATGCACTCTGCTACTGACCTACATCCCCAGCCCCTCTATCATTATTTTGAACACACATACTCTTTGATCAAGCAATTCTATTTCTACCTATGTATGTTAGCAGGTTTTAGAGCACTGGAGTCTCCTTCTAGAGGTGGCTTCCAGGTTCTTTCTGTCCTGAACAAAGAATTCATTAAGATAAGAGCAAAAGGTAACAAGTTTTTACATTTTTTGAAGAAAGAAAAGAGAAAGGAAAAGAAAAAGGAAATGAAAGAAGGAAAGGAAAGGAAAGGAAAGGAAAAAATAGAAAAAAGCAAAGCAAGGAAAAGAAAAGAAAGAAAAGATGCTCTGCAAAGTGAATTCAGGCCAACTAAAGGTAAGGAAAGATATACACCCTGCAAACCAGAGGGTGGGCCACTGAAAGAGTTAACAGTGGCACGAGGCTTGATGGTAGCCTTTTGTATCTCCCAGTCCTTAGCTTGATGTCAGGTCTAGGCTGTCCTATCAAAAATCTTCTCCAGTTCTCATGAGAAGAATTGAAGATAGCACTTTCCCTTTGATTCCAACAGCAGGGCTTTGGGAACTGTTCTGTCCACATGTTCTGGCACTTTGCAATCACTAGGTCACGCCCCCTTCCCCAGACAGTTTGCCATGCCCTAATCTCCTGCCTCATGTATACTAGAGTTGTATCACATATTTCTGAAAGACACATATAAACAGAAAGTTATATATCATAGGATGGTATGTAATAACAAAAGACTAGAAATAGCTTATAATAATAACAAAGTATGGTTAAATTGTAGTGCTTCTGGGGCTGGGGATGTGGCTCAGTGGTAGAACTCTTGCCTTGCATGCACAAGGCCCTGGGTTCGATCCCCAGCTCCACACACACACACACAAAAATTGTAGTACATCCATTATAAACATCTCTTAAAAATATAAGGCAGCTTTGCAAGATGTACTATTAGAAGACAGATATATAATTAAAAGAAAAAAGCAGAATGCAGAATGGTTAGTGTAGTAAGCTATCGTTTGTGTAAGAAAATAATGAGAGATAGAGTACATGCATCAATGTTTATAACTACATGTAGGTATATGTGGCAGATTGGTACATGTGACTGATTTTGGAAAGAAATTGGGTGGCTGGAGAAAAAAGATGAGAAAACTTTTTTTCACCAAGTGTTTTAGATCAAGTTTGTGGGAAACAGATTCTGAGACAAAAAATGAGACCAGCCAGGCATGGTAGAGCATACCTGTAATACCAGCACTCAGGAGGCTGAGGCAGGAGTTGCCATAAGTTCAATGCCAGCCTGGTCTACCTACTGAGTTTGAGGCCAGCCTGAATTATAGAGTGAGCCCCTGTCTCAAAACAAACAAACAAACAAACAAAGAAATGAGGGCAGAGGATTTCCTAGGGAATGTTCATGGGGTATGGACAGAGAGGAACATTGGTGGGGGGACGCTGACCCACAGTTCAGTTGCAGCTAAGGCCTCAGTCTGTCCTCCCACCCAAGAGAGAGCTCTGGAGTTGGGATGGTCCTTCAGCATGTCTCAAAATGAGGAAGGAAAACACGACCTTTTACCTTATCCCCATAGGCAGCCATCGCCCAGGGCCACCCTCCGGGAAGGCCTTGGGCAGGCAGCTCCCAGAGCTGAGGGCGGTTCCCACCAACACTCCACGCAGTAGCAGTCTGGGCTCCTGGGCCCTGAACAAGATCTGGGCAACCTACCTTGGAATTTATTCAAAATGAACTAATAGAAGTGTCTACTTGGGGTAGCCAGGAGCCAGTACTGTACAAAGAAAGTGTAGGAAGCTGGCTCTGACAGGCCCCTTTGAAACTGTCTGAGGGCGAGTAGCGCTCTTTGCTAATAGACAGCTGTGATATTGGTCTCCGGTCTCATCAAAGTGTCTTTCCCTTCTTTAACACCCATATTCTCCCTCAAGAGAAGAGAAATAAGTTAAATAACTATCTTGAGAAATCTACCACTCTATTTTAAATGCTACATTTTATCTCCCAGTCAAATTTTAGCTAGAGATTCCTAGCGACGTCTAATTTGAATCCATTGTGATTTAAAAGTAAATTAAAAAAAAGAAAAGTAAATTTTGCATCCTTATCTTTTCCTTCTGCTTTTTTTTTCCCCCCTGTCTTAATAATAAAAGTTAATAATTCACAGATCACTTAGATTTAACAGGCCAGGCATGGTGGTGTGCGCCTGTATTTCTGGCTACTTGGAAGGCTGAGGCAGGAGGATTAGTTGAGGCCAAGAGTTTGAGGCCACCCTATGCAATACAGTAAGACTCTGTCTCAAAAAGATAAAATGAAGCCAGGCATGGTGGTGAATGCCTGTAATCTAAGCAGTCAGACAGCTGAGGCAGCCTGGGCTACATATTGAGTTCAAGGCCAGCTTGGGCTGCACAGTGAGACTGTCTCAAAAAAGACAAAATAAAAACAAAAAAGATAAATGAAATGAACTAATAAGATAGACTTAGGAGACAAAGGAAATGGTTATAACCAATTTAAGTCCTGAGGCAAAGCAAAACAAAACAAAACAAAAAAACACTGGTTGGGTATGGTGGCATAGCCTATTATAACTCCAGTTACTTTGAAGCCTGAGGCAGGAGAACCACTGCAAGTTCAAGGTCACCCTGGCTATGTAGTGAGTTCAAGGCCAGCCTGAACTACATAGCAAGACCTGGTCTCAAAAAAAAAAAAAAAAAAAAAAGATTACTACCAGTCCGGGCAACTTAGTGAGATCTTGTCTTTTGTTTATTTGTTTGTCTGTTTTGTTTTGTTTTTTGAGACAAGGTCTTGCTCTGTAATTCAGGTTGTCCTTGAACTCACTGTGTAGTCCAGGCTGGCCTCAAACTTGCAAGATCTTCCTCACAGAGCCTCCTGAGCACTAGGATTACAGGTGTGTCCCCCTTTCCAGGACATCCCTGAAGGACAATGATGAAGGGAAATCTTCACAGTGGGCAGAACTTCAGGCAGTGCACCTGGTAATACATTTGCTTGGAAGGAGAAATGGCCAGATGTGTGACTGTATTCCGATTCATGGGCTGTAGCAAATGGTCTGGTCAGATGGTCAGGAACTTGGAAGGAACATGACTGGAAAGTTGGTGACAAAGGCATTTGGGGAAGAGGTATGCAGATAGACCTCTCCATATGGGCGGGGGATGTAAAACTATTTGTATCTCATGTAAATGCTCACCAAAAAGTGACCTCAGCAGAAGAGGACTTTAAAAGTGGATAATATTATACATGGCTGAGTTAGGTGGAAATATCGTAGGCAGTCAGACAGGACGGGGCCCTCGAAGAAGTCAGTGGGGAAGATGAGATACATTGAGACAGTGGGTTCAGGTGCATATGAAGAAGATTAAAGTCACAATAGTCGGGTTTACATACTTCCCTCAGGGATAAATGGAAGCCTGAGATTATTGGTATCACCCGTTTGGGACTTCCCATTATCTCATTAGGGGAGAGCCTTCCTCCCCCACCCACTAAGACTAAGACTAAAGATTATCAACTGAGGTTAACGATGTCATCCATATGCCCTTGCCAACACTGGATTAATATTACCTAAGCAACTACACTTAGAATCTTATTGGTTGATCATAATTTTGACCTGTGTTTTACCCACTTCATGATTGTGGTCTATAAAGTTTCCTTTGGGAAGTGGGCTCATTGGCAACCCTTTTGGGACCCCTCCTGTGTCTCAGGAGATATTCCTATTCCCCATGCCTATTCCCCATTCCTTTTCTCCAATATATTTTCCTACTCTTAACCTCCATTATTTCTTAGAATTTATTCTTTGACTTCAGGAAACACAAACTCAGTGTATCCGAGCTCTAGCATTTCCCCTGTATGAATAGGATGACCCATTCTGTAGATAGCAGTCAACCTCTTTCTTCAGCCACCCCTATCATTTCTAAGTGGGCTCATGAGCAGAGTGGCCATGGTGGCAGGGATGGAGGTTATGCATGGGCTCAGCAACATGGACTTCGACTCACCAAGGCTGACCTGGCTGCAGCCACTGCTTCATGCCCAGTATGCAAGCAGCAAAGACCAACACTGAGTCCCCAGTGTGGCACCATTCCCCATGGTGATCTGCCTGCCACCTGGTGGTACATTGATTATATTGGATGGCTTCCATCACGGAAAGGGCAGTACTTTGTTTTTACTGGCATAGGCACTTGTCCCGGGTATGGACTTGCCTTCCCTGCGCATAATGTTCCTGCCAAAATTACCATCCATGTACTTACAGAATGCCTTATCCGCCATCACGATATGCCACGCAGAACTGCTTCTGACCAGAGAATACTCTTCATGGCCAAAGAAGTGAGGTAATGGGCTCATGCTCATGAAATTCACTAGCCTTACCAAGTTTCTCACCACGAAGAAAGGTGGAATGACCTTTTGAACATGCAGTTATAGTACCAGCTATGTGGCAATACCTTGCACGGCTGGGGCAAGGTTCTTCAAAAGGGTACATATGCTTCGAATCTGCATCCAATATATGAAACTGTGTCTCAGCCAGGATTCATGAGTCCAGGAATCAAGGGGTGGAAATGGGGATGATACTGTAAGGTTTGAATTGGACCTGGCTCCCATAGCCCCCAACCTGCCTGCCAGCAGGCTTGTTGTCATCAGGAAGCGCAGGGTGTCATGAAGGAGATAAGATAGGACAAGGAATTTTGCAGGTCCTGGGGACATCTGGAGACACTTGAAAATTTACACCAGACCATCAAGGACTCTGCCTACTGATGTCCAAGACTGCCAGGGAACTTTGACCACAGATGTTTATTAAAACCTTCCTGCCTAATGTCCCCTGCCTTCTTTCCATCCCTATAAAAGGGACACACTTCTCTTTGTTTGGGGCAGATGGCCTTATCGCTCTCTGCCCGCCTGCGCCCAGGCACAGTAAATTCCACACCATGTTGCCTTTACGCAAACCTGGTGGTCTCCGTGGGTCCCCCTCCCCCTGTACGTTACAGATACCACTCAGCATTAGCCCTAATGGTCTGACACAGGAGATTAGGGCGTGGAAAAGCTGGCCAGGGAAGCAGGATGACCTGTTAATTACAAGATCCTCAAACACACGGGCAAAACTGTTTCCAAAGCCCTGCATATGGGCTTCTCATGAAAATTTGAGCAGGTTTTCAATAGAAAGGCCTAGATCTGATGTTAGCCTGAGACACTGGATCCCAGCACTGCCCTCCAGGACCTGTATGTAGAAATTCTCATGGGTTTCCTTGAGCTTTTGACAGTATAAAAGGACACGGACACGAAGAAGAGTTTGCTTTCATGGCTTTCTTCATGATAGCCCACCCTGCGTTCTCCAGGGTATACTTTTGTCTTGCCTTTTTCCTCTTTTACTCAGCCCAAACTCACTCTGCAGAGCCAGTTTCTCCCTCACTCCTCACTTCTACTTTTTCAAATAAAGTTTGCCACTGCTTTTTGCTCATTTCATTCAATTCTTTGAGATGAGAAGAACCTGGAATCTAACTCCAGAATGAGAGGCAAGCAACCCCAAACCCGGTAATGGTAATGTTGGTAAGCCACTTTGAGAAGGAGCTACCCAGTAACAGATCTATTAGCAAAATCCCGTGACCTTGTGCTCTGCTGGCCTAAAAGTCTCAGTTCTAGAGGGGGGAAGGCTTGTACCAGGATGTACAACAATGATTCCATTGCACTGGAAGCTAAACTCCCTAGTCATTTCGGGCTCCTCATGCCTCTGAGTAAACAAGTTAAGAAAAAGTTAGAGTGTTGGCAGTGGTGATTGATTCAGACTGTCAAGGGGAAATTGGACCCCACAGTGGAGGAAAGGGAGAACATATTTGGAGTGAAGGAGATCCCTTAGAGTGCCCCTTACTATTACTGTGCCCTATTATTAAGATCAATGGGCAACTATAACAACTCAACCCAGATAGGGTAACAGATGGCCCAAAACCTTCAGGAATGTTATGGATCACCCTACTGTAATGCCTGGGAGTGTACACCGTGCCACACTATGCCACACTGTAATGTCCAGGGCTGGACCGCAAGCCACTGCTCTGCCTTTTCGTGCCACTGCACTGCGGGAACATGCAGCTCCCAGTGATCTTAAACGCAGTGTTGTAAAGAACTAAAGAAGCAGTTTAAAATAAAAGAAGAGAATTCATTTGAAGATGGGAAAGAAGGAAAAGAGAGGTGACAGACAGCTACTCTGGACGGGTTGAGAGAATTCAAAAGTGAATTGCTTGTGGATCTACTGTCTGCAGCTCCTTTTATTGAGATCTTTGTCCCATGAAATCTGCTGGAATCTGATTGCCTCCCTGGCTTGTCTTTCATCCTGGGATTTCTTCCAGTCTTGCGACCTTTCCCTGTCCTTTGGTGGAGGGCAAAATTACAGGTGGGGCCCTTATAAGGCTAAAGGATTAATTGAAGGGGAAGTTTGCAATTCTTGTGTTAATCACACTACCTAGGAGCATCCTGATCCTGAGTTCTTTGCCTTTCTCCTACTAATTACTTGAGTTTAGCTGCCTTTGCCCTTCCAATTGCTGGAGTCTGACTGCAGAGCTCAAAACTGCCTTACTAATTTTTAATAAAGCTCAGAGAGGCCTCATCCTATCTTTTCCCTACATACAGGAAGAGATGACACTACCAGGAAAAGAACCAAGACCTGCTGAGGTGCTTGCTGAAGACCAGGAGAATATAGGATGGGTAGTAGAAGAAGGTAGTTATAAATTCCAACTAATGACTGCATGACCAGATACACAAATAAGGATTGCAATTGTAATTGTCCTTTCCTATTTTGTCAATATGCTAGTGCATCTTTACACATATATTAAGCAGGGATCTTTATTTTCTTCCTTTGTAACTTAATGGATGTTTTACTTTGTTTTGTTTTGGTTTTCTTTTGTTGTTGTTGGTACCAGGAGTCGACCTCAGGACCTCACGCGCCAGCAGGGATCCATGCCGCTGAGCAATATCACCGGCCCCTTTTTTATATGTGTGTTCTGGGAGTCAAACTCAGGACCTTGTGCTTGCCAGGCAGGCGCTTATGCCGCTGAACTATCTTACCAGCCCCCTTGTTTTGGTTTTTAAGACGTGGTCTCACTATGTAGCCCAAGCTGATCTTGAATATACCATGTAGTCCAAGATGGCTTGGAACTCAGGGTGATTCTCCTGCCTCAGCCTCCCAATTGCTGGGATTATAGGCATGCACCACCATTCCCAACTCCTTATAACATAACGTTGATAGACTTAATATTGGTTCCTTTTTTTAGGTTTTTTTTTTGAAAGAGGATCTCGCTATGTATTGCAAACTGGCCTTGAACTCTCTTATGTAACCCAGGCTGGCCTCAAACTCACAGCAACCCTCCTGCCTCAGCCTTCCAAGTGCTGGGATTACGGCCATGCACCAACACACTTGGTTCAAATATTTGGTTCTTAATTATTGTTAAAACTATATTATAGGGGCCGGTGAGATGGCTCAGCGGCATAAGCGCCTGCCTGGCAAGTACAAGGTCCTGAGTTCAACTCCCAGTACCCACATACGAAAAAAGGGCCAGTGATATTGCTCAGTGGCATGGGCACCTGCTGCTGCATGAGGTCCTGAGTTTGACCCCCAGTACCCACAAAAAAATAAATAAAAACTATATTATAATGTTTAACTTATGAAATGTTAAGAGTATGCCTCAGCAAAAGAAAATTTTGCCCTCAGTTCTGGAGAGGGAATTAGTGCACTGTCATTTGGATGAGGATAATTGTTATTATGTTAGCATAATTATGAATTTGCTATTGGATCTGGAGACTAAGAATGGTTTTGAGGTAGGATGAAAAAGTAAAAAGTGGACAAAAAAGAGAGAAGGAAAATCATATTTTTAAAAAATAAAAACTGGCCCATCAGGGCATAAGTCCAATTTGGGGGGTTTTGTCTGTTTATTTTTCCTTTCTCTTCTCCCAAAACATAATAAGCTTGGGCAATTCCCTTTCACCTAAAAATGGGTTCAGCCATTCCTCTTTTACTTGCAAATTGTCCTCTTTTACCTGTGAATAAACCACCTTTTCCACCTGTAAATTAGGATTTCCCCTATAAATGGGCCATTATTTTACTGTGGGTGGGCCAACCTCCCCAACCAATAGACAAGATTAAGACTATAGATTATCAAATTGTACATGTTTCCATTACCCAAAACACGCAAATATTCCCCACTTTAAACTGTAGGGCATCTCATTTCTCAGTGCCTTGAGTGCATACTAAAATATTTGCCTAATAAGTCTTTTCTATGCCTAAAACTTGTTTTTCTGCCAAACCTACAAATTTATTCTACAAATGGGTGGATAGGTTCCTTATTTCTGCCTCAGGGGCCTCTCAGACCAGGCCAGTGACACTTTAAGGAAATGTGTCTGGTTGTCCTGTTGACAAGGGGTGGACTGTGACAGGTAATTGGGGTGTCAGCTTGGATAAGAAACGCCTAGCATATTAATTTAGCACACCCTTTGGTGCGGAAGATTCACTGAAAAGTGAAGACACACCCTGATTGTGGGTGGCACCAAACAACAGGCTTGGAGACTGGATGGATGAAAAAGGGAAAGAAGAAGAAAGTCTTCCTTTTTCTTCTTTAGTGGAGCTCTGGTCTTTGCCATTTCTTTTCTGTGTCTGCCTCCCAGCTTCCAGCACAGGCTCTTCGGTCTTCCAGTGCAGACCCTTCAGCTTTCCAATATGGACTCATGCTGACTCTACAATGAGCTCTTAGTGATATAGGGGAAAGAAACTCCCAACCTGCTAGATGTCCAAAATGCCAAGTTCGGGTTCTCTAAAGACAAGGAATGAATTCTAGAATTAATGGAGTTTAAGAGTAGGAAGAATTTGTTGAGAGAAAGAAAGCTTCTGTCTGAGAGGGACAGAGGGGGGACCAGAAAGTGGGCTGCCCGCCAACCCTGCTTCTCAAGGGTGTTTAATGAGCAAAGCCATTAGGTGAGGCGGGTTCAAGGTGCGACAGACCTATGATGAATCAATAAGATTACAAGTATCGTCCCTTAGGTAATATTGACCCAATGGGAAAAATCACAGGATGAGTGTGAGGTGGGACAAGACTATGGTCAACCAATAAGATTACAAGTATAGTCACTTGGGTAATATTGATTAAATGGGGATCAAACTGGGAAGCAAGTCATGTAGCAAGCACACATAGGGTGGACAAGGA
Organism: Erethizon dorsatum; assembly: GCA_028451465.1. NCBI lineage: Eukaryota > Metazoa > Chordata > Mammalia > Rodentia > Erethizontidae > Erethizon > Erethizon dorsatum. The sequence goes on along the minus strand of CM051838.1, from coordinate 80,707,641 downwards.
CTTTCCTAGAAGGGATGGGATAAAGAGGTTTAGTCCCCACCCCAAGGTGATTGATGCCTACTTAGAATATCAATCGCTGCTGTTCACCCCTAGGGGAAGTATGTGGGTGAGTACTTCCTCTTTTTCTTGAAGCCTGGCCTTCAGTGAATGCGCCTCCAGCCACAGTTGTCTTCTGCCCTGACCTTTCAAGGGCTCAGCCCTGTCTGACGGCCTACAATATTTCTAAATAACTTAGCTATCTATAATACTAGCCTTCAACTTTTGACTGGTTTGTCTGGCTTTCCTGCACACAGTTCTTTTGCATTTTTCCACCCTGACTCTGCAGGTGGCCATTGTAATACCTTGCAATGTATAGATAGAGATAGAGATAGAGATAGAGATAGAGATAGAGATAGAGATAGAGATAGTGATATAGAGATGCAGATACAGATATAGATATTGATACAGATACAGATATAGATACAGATATAGATTAGACTAATATATAGATTAGACTACAATATATATTAGACTACTATGTATATATATATTAGACTACTATGTATATATATATTAGACTATTATATATATATAGATTAGACTATTATATATATTATATATATAGATTAGACTGTTAGTCTAGTGAACCTTAACTGATACAGATTGTGGCACCAGAGAAGTGGGGTCATTGCTGTGATGTGCTACCTGACCATATGATTCAGAGGCCTTTGGCTCGCAGGAGGAGTTTCGGAAGGTTTGGAGATGCTGGCTGGAGATGCCGCCCCAGAATGCTGTAAACCAAGCTTGATGGAAAATTCTGGTTAGAGCTCAGAATGATATAGGGGAACTAAATGTAACTCCCAACATGCTAGATCTCAGATATGCTGAGTTTGTGTTCCCCAAAACCAAAGAATGAATTCTAAGGAACAACGGAGATTAAGAGTAAAAAATATTTATGAGGGGGACAAATATAGCTCCTGAGAGACAGAAGGGGGCCTGAAAAATGGGTTGCCATGGACTCCCCACTTTACAGAGGAAGTCTCATAGAGCAAAATCATGAGGTGGGTATAAAGTCATGAGGTAGTTGCAAAATCATGAGGAAAGTACAATGTGGGACAAAAGTATGATCAGCCAACAAGATTACAAGTTTAGCCACTTAGGTAATATTGATCCAATGGGGAAGCAGGTCATGCAGCAAGTGTACATGGAAAGAACAAGGATCTTTTTATGAGGAGATGAACTAGGGAGTTCTGGCCACTCTTAGGGTAACAGAATCCCCAATCCATTGTTCATCCCTCATGGAGCCATGCAGGCCCAGTCACCCCATCTCCATCTTGAGGCCTGGCCCTCAACAGATGCACCTCTAGCCACAGTTGTAATGTGTTCTTATCTAAACTGAGACCAGGTCCCAGCCCAAAGCCGGAGGGTCTTTCGCTAATGTCTAACTACTTGCCCTTCTAACTAGTTTATGTTCACAAGGGGGTGGATGTATAGCTCAGTGGTAGAGCACTTGTACAACATGTTTAAGGCCTGAGTTCAATCCCCAACACTACACATCACAAAAGAAAGTGTTTCTGTCCTTCAATAAAAAGTCACTCTCTCTGCTATGGTTTGAATGTGTCCCCTCAAAATTCAGGTGTTGCCAATTTCACAGTATGAAGAGGTGAGACCTTTAGGAGGTGGTCAGCTCACAAGGGCTCCTAGAGCGGTAAGGGCATGTCCTCTACACCCTAGGATGTAGAACTGCTGAGTTACTTGGTTAAGTTTCTAGATTTCTCAAGTTGACCCAATGTATCAACCATTACACTGAGATTCTGTCTCACTCCACAAAGAACAGCTATTATCAAGAAATCAACCAACAACAAATGCTGGCAGAGCTGTAGGCAAAAAGGAAGTCTTCTCCACTGTTGGTGGGAGTGCAGACTGGTGCAACCACTGTGGAAATCAGTTTGGAGGTTCTTCAGAAAACTAAAACTGCCAGGTGTGCTGGTGCATGCCTGTAATCCCAGCACATGGGAGGCTGAGGTGGGGGAATTGCTGAGAGTTTGAGGCCAGCCCAGGCTACATAGTGTGTTCAAGGCCAGCCGGGACTACATAGCAAGACCATGTCTCAAAATCAAACAAACAACAACAACAACAAAAAACTAAAAACTAAAAAACAAACAAAAAAACAAAAAAAACTAGATGTTCCATTTGACCCAGCTATTCCCCTTCTTGATGTCTTCCCAGAAGAATTAATAGCATTGTACCACAGCAATATATGCACACCCATGTTTCTAGTGGCACAGTTGTAATAGCTAAATCTTGGAAGAAGCTCAAATGCCCATCAATCGATGGATGAATTGATAAAGAAGATGTGATTTTTTAAAAAAAGACATTTCTAGCTAAATGGATGCACCTTGACACCACACTCTTAAGTGAAATAAATTGGACAGGTATGTTGTAATACAACATTGTTTCTCTGGTGTGAAAAACTGAAAGTGTAAATAAGGACCAAAATGTACAATAGATATTGGGAAATGGGAAGAAAATGTCCAAAGGAGGAGGGGAACAAAGAAGAGGGGAGTGGGAAAGGAAATAAGAGACAAGAAAAAAATAGAAGGAATAAATGGAAACAAAGCTTTTGTTAATAAGGAGAAGAGGGATTGAAGAGAGGGGAGGGGAATGGGAAAAAAGAAGAATGAAAATATATCACTTACAGGTACAAATTCCCTATGATGAATGTGATCATTATGTATATCTAAAATGTACCAATAAAATAAAAATAAAAGCATAGAAGGAAAACATGGAAATAAAGCTTTTGTAAATAAAGAGGGGAAGAGGGGTTGAAAGGAGGGGAGGGGAATGGGAAAAAAAGAATTAAGTTATATCATGTATAGCTACAACCTTCCTATGATGAATGTTATCATTATGTACATCTAAAATGTACCAATAAAATTTTAAAAACTAAAAAAGTAAAATTTTCTTTTGTTGCTGAGAACCCAAGGCCATGGAGCTTGGTCCCTGGCCCCGTTTGGTATTTGTTACAGCAGCGAGAGCGGGCTAAGACGTCACCTATGTGCAGCTTCACCTTTTATTTGCCTTCTGCAGTGTGGGAATTGAACACAGGAGTCACGAATACTAGGCAAGTGCTCTATCACTGAACCACACCCTCAGCCCAACCTTCATCTTTTTACAATTATCTCACAGGTTTTATTATAACAGTAAATATGCTTTGCAGATTGTTGTACTAATTTTTAAAATATTTTAAAGTAATTACTAGCTTCATAATTTCACTAGGTTGTGTTTTCTCATGTATATATCTTAAGACTATTGGTTCTAGTATCCTTTCAATCTCATCTGATAAACTGGTAAATGGTGCTGACTTTGCTAATAAGTTTAAAATAGACTAATTTACATTTTAGTTTATTCTTGTATTCATGGTTTATTTTAAAGGCATTCTAAAAATTCCAAATGCATAGTAGAGTTGGCTACCATTTTATTATTGTTTACTAATTTCGTTATAGTGTGATGAAACTGTTTGGTTGCTTGGAATTGACTCAACTTTTTTGAGATGTGTTAGTGAATGTAAATGTTCCATCTGCTTAGGAAGAAGTGAATTCTCTGTACGCAGCAGGGCATACAAGGCCACATAACCTAGTTTGTTAATGATATGGATTAAACCTACGTAATTATTGCCTGCTTAATTATTGCAAGAGCTATGTAAAAATCTCTCATAATTATAAATTTATTAATTTCTTCTTTTCATTCTGTCATGTATTTTGAGACCAAATTGCTTCAAATATTTTAAGATCAAATTGTTAGAAGTAGGTGGGTTAGGAATTTTTATAATTTCCTGATGAATCAATGCATTTATCATTAATGACTTTCTTCATCTCTAATAATGATTTTCCTATAAACTCTAATTCATCCGATGTTAGTGTAACACCATCAAATTCATTTTGTTTTTAGAATTTCTTATAGGCATTTCTGTCATTTTATTTTTGATTTTTAAGTGTGAAGTTTTAGATGTACCTCTTATAAATAGCATTGGTAGGAGGTATTACATTTTCAGTCTGAAAAATTGTTATGTTTAAAATATTTAATTTGTTGTGATTCATGATGTATTTTGACTTTTTTCTAGTTTCTGTAATTTCTGTTTACTCCTGTCTTCTATTACACTGAATTTTTTTTTTTTTTTTTTGATGCTACTGGGAATTGACACAGAGCCTCACCTGTCCATGTTAGGCAAGCTCTTCTACTACTGAGCTAGATTTCCAGATCTATATTAACTATTTTGAGGTGGCTCTTTTCCTTTTTACTGGTTTAGAAAGTATACATGCTATTTGTTTTTGTCACTGGTATTCACTAAAATTTAAATATTTGTGTATTATTTGACAAAACCAAAAATTGATCATTCTGTTCTCCTGAAAAGTTCAGGAATTTCAGAGGGTTCTAATTTTGAGCGTACCACTCTCATTTTTATATGTCAGAGTTGCCTGGAAGTTTAGCGCGTTCCTCTTGAGCCAAGAGTTATATAAGAGAAAATATTTTTATTTGTGTATTTGGCACATTTTTATTTTGTAATACTGCTAGTAAATCTACTTTTATTACACTGCAACTAGAAAATGTGTCCTGCATTATTTCTACTGTTCAAAATTGGTTCAGGTTTTTCTGTGGCCTTCAAATACGGTCAGTTTCCCAGGGCCAGTAGAAATGAGGTTGTATTTTAATAGGATAACACTTAATATGCCATGTTTCATTGATTTTAAGTCACAATTCTCTTTTTTTTTTATATTTCAAAATCTTTGATGAAGATTCATATTTCTCTTTTGACATTTTACAATTAGTTTTGACCAAATGGCAGTAGTAATGTAAGATTTTATTGCTAGTACATGGACAGATATTTTTGCTCTATAATGTTGGATTTCATTGCCATTTTAAATGTGACTGAAAACATTACAGTATATTTTGGCATTGAAATTAAGTTATCAGGTACACAGAAAGACTTGGAAACAAGGTAGAACAGTGTAAGTTAGATATTTGTAAAATAAATATTGCTAGAAAATTACCATAAGTCCATATTTTCTTGTGAAGAATAACTACAGATTTCATAGGACCTTAAGATTTTAAGGTTCTGTGATAGAGAGTATGAGTTGATAAAAAGAAAAATAATTGTAAGTAAATAAAGCTGAGTGACATTTAGCTCCTGAGATATGTACAAGAGAATACCTATTGTACATGAAACAAAGCAACTGAAGTTAGGAGAAATTGGCAAATCCCTCACAGTAGATGAAATACATTTTATAACAAGCAGAGAATAGGAAGATTTCTTTATGCATTTTCAAGGCTATAATTAAGGCATTGTGTCAATTTAATTGATAGTGCTTATTTTCTCAGTTCCACATTAAAAACAGTATATTTTAGAATAGGTGGCATCTTACAGTCAATGAAATGTGGCATATCAACAAGCTCTACCTTATTATTCTATTTATGTGTTCTATATCCTCGTCTCGCTCTTTTTTTTTTTTTTTTTCCTGTTGTTGGTGTTTTTTTGAGACAGGTTTCACTATGCAGTTCAGGCTGGCCTTGAACTCACTTTGTAGCCTAAGCTGGCCTTTAACTCACAGTGATTCTCCTGCCTCAGCCTCCCAAGTGCTGGAATTACAGGTGTGCGCCACCACTACTGCCCTCCTTTGTTTTGTTTTTGTTTTGTTTTGCTTATTCCATCTGCCTTGAACCTAAAGTTACAAAGTGAAATCTGATGATATTTGTGTTTCCACTTCTTGTATCTCCTGTCATTTCTGTTCTTTGAAAATTTCTAGTATGTATACGCCTAGCCAGAGCTGTTACATCATTAATATAAGTCATGCTATTTAATATTACTAGTCCTACTTGGTCTCATTTTGTACTTATTTGATATAAATTCCTTTTTCCTCATTCTTTTAAAAAAAATTAGCTATACAGATTAATGGGTTACATTTTGGCAGGTTTGTGCATGCACATAACATACTTTGTTCCTTTTCACATCCCTGTTACCCCCATGTGTCCCATTTGTGGGTTCTTGCTATTATTTTCTGCACTAATGCCATCCTACTCAGGAAGTCTTTGCCTGTGCTTATGGCTTCAAGTGTTTTCTCTGTGTTTCTTTTAGCGGTTTCAAAGTTTCAGGTGTTATATCCAGGTCTTTGACTGATTTTAACTTGATTTTTGTACATGGGGGAGAAATACAGATCTAGTTTCAGTCTTCTACAAATGGATATCCCTTTTCATTGCACCATTTGTGCTGGAAAAGAGGATGTCTTTTCTCCATTATTTATTTTCGGATTCTTTGTCCAGAATCAGATGGTTATAGTTGTGCGGGTTTGTTTCTGGGTCCCCTATTGGCCTATTTGTCTATTTCTGTGCCAGTACTGTGCGGCTTTTGTTACTCTGGCTTTGTAATATTTGAAATCAGGTATTGTGATGCCCCTAGCTTTACTCTTTTTACTTAGGCTTGCTTTTGCTATTCTAAGTCTTTTGTGTCTCCATATGAATTTTAGGATTGATTTTTCGAGTTCCGTGAGGTATATATGTCATTGATATTTTGGTGGGGATTGCATTGAATCGGTAAATTGCTTTTGGTAACATGGCCATTTCAGCAATATTAATTCTGCCAATCCAAGAACACGGGAGGTCTTTCCATCTTCTAGTGTCTTCCTCAATTTCTCTCTTTAGCGTTCTGAAATTTTCACTTTAGAGATTTTTCACCTCATTACTTAGATTGATTCTTAGGTATTTTATTTTATTTGATGCTACTATAAATGGAATTGTCTTCTTTATTTCTTTCTCAGCTAGTCCATTGTTGGTGTACAGTAAAGCAATTGATTTTTTCTTTATTTTGTATCCTGTTACTTGGCTGAATTCATTTATCAGCTCTAAAAGTCTTTAGGGTCTTCTAAATATAGGATCATATCATCCCAAAACAACGATACAGTAATTTGATTTCTTTCTTTTTTGTTTGTATTGCTTTTATGTTTCCTCTTGTCTAATTGCTCTAGGTAAAATTTCAAGAAATACATTGAATAAGAGTGGTGAAAGTTGACATTCTTGCTTTGCTCTTGACAAATTCCTTTGTCTTATAGTAAGATTGCAACCCTTGTTTTCTTTTTACTTCCATTTATCTGGTTTTTGTCTATCCTTTTATTTTTAACCTTTGTGAGTTACGTTGTTTTAGACTGATTGATTGATTTTGTAGTACTGGGTATTGAACCCAAGACCTTCACATTGAGCTACATCTCTTGTTCTTGTTCTCTCTCTCTCTCTCCCCCTCTCTGTCTTTCTCTTGCTCTTTCAATTTTGAAAGCAGGTCTCACTAAGTCACTAAGTTGTCAGTGCTGGGTTTGAAGTTGTAATCCTCCACCTCAGCTTTCCAGAGTGCTGGGATTACAGGCATACACCACCAGTCCTGGTTTTTTTTTTTTTTTTTTTTTTTTGTGGGTACCGGGGGGTCGACCTCAGGACCTCACGCGCCAGCAGGCACCCGTGACGCTGAGCGATATCACCGGCCCTTTTTTCGTATGTGGGTTCCAGGAGTCGAACTCGGGCCCTCACGCTTGCCGGGCAGGCGCTTAAGCCGCTGAGCCATCTCACCGGCCCCACTCCTGGGTTTTTGCTTGGTGATCCAATCTGAAAATCGTTTTTTATTTCTTTTTTTTTTGTGGGTACCGGGGGGTCGACCTCAGGACCTCGCACGCCAGCAGGCGCCCGTGTCGCTGAGCGATATCACCGGCCCCTTTTTTGTATGTGGGTTCCGGGAGTCGAACTCGGGCCCTCGCGATTGCAAGGCAGGCGCTTAAACCGCTGAGCCATCTCACCGGCCCCCTCGTTTTTTATTTCTAAGTAGAAAAGTAAGCACATTTTCATTTTTTTATATGATGGTCATATTTGGCCTTGGTTCTGTCATTTTTTCATACAGAGTCTACCAAAGAAAATGTAGACACACTTCAAGAAAAGAAAAGCTTGTATAAATATTTTAATACTAAACTTATTGAGACATCATGAGATTAATACAAGTTACCTTTGGTCTCTACAGTTACAAGAAGTGCTCAAAGTGGTGGCCACTGGCTTGCAGACATTTATGAGTATGGCAAACTGCTGCTTGGGTAACCTTGGTCAAAGTGTCCATTGAGACTGCTGCACATGTATTTCCAATTTCTTTGCTAAGGCCAGCAGTGTAGTGGGTCTTCTGCAATATACGATATCCTTTAGGGTCCCCCCTAGATAAAAGTTTGCAGGTGTTAAAACAGGAGAACGTGCACCTTATATAAGTTTTTCTCTTCCTGAAGTGTGTATAATTTTTTTGGTGGACTCTGTATTTTATTTTTATAATTTAATTCTTTCACAATATAATTTGTTCCCTTTACTTTTTTTGCTAATTCTAATACTTGGAGAAGTTTGTATTTTAATAAACTTTATAATTAAAAATGGTTTTGGGGGATTGGAGGGTGTAGCTAGGTAGTAGAACATGTGCTTAGCATGTGCAACACCCTGTATTTGATCTTCAGCACCCTCCAAAAAATGATTTCTTTAGAAAATATATTTTTGCAAAATACATAACTGATAAGGGAATTCTATCCAAAACATATAAAACTTATAATTCATTAATAAAAAGACAAACACCTCAATATAAAAATGGACAAAGAATTTGAATAGATACTCGGCCAAAGAGTAGAGACACATGAAAAGATGCTCTACATCATTGGTATTAGGGAAATGCAAGTCAAACACACAATGAGGTACCACTTTGTACTCTATGTTATGAGTTGAATGTGGCCCAAAAATGTACACCATGAAGCCCTAGCCCCCATGTGATTGTATTTGGAAATAGGATTTTTTTTCTTTCTTTCTTTCTTTTTTTTTTTTGTGGGTACCGGAGGTCAAACTCAGGACCTTGCACACTAGCAGGCGCCCGTGCCGCTGAGCAATATCACCAGCCCCTGGAGATAGGATTTTAAGGAAATGAAGTTAGATGAAGTTAAAAAAAGAAAAGTAGGACCTTGATCCAATAGGATTGTGTCAAGAGAGACCAATCCTCTAGGTAAAATTTCAAGAAATACATTGAATAAGAGTGGTGAAAGTTGACATTCTTGCTTTGCTCTTGACAAATTCCTTTGTCTTATAGTAAGATTGCAACCCTTGTTTTCTTTTTACTTCCATTTATCTGGTTTTTGTCTATCCTTTTATTTTTAACCTTTGTGAGTTACGTTGTTTTAGACTGATTGATTGATTTTGTAGTACTGGGTATTGAACCCAAGACCTTCACATTGAGAGAATTTTTCTCTCCTGCTGCACAAAGAGTTCACGTGAATAAGTAGCAATATAACAGCCACCTACAGGCTGGAGCAAGACCCTCTATCAGAAGTCAAATCATCCAGCCCCTGACCCCTTGCTCTTGGATTTCCCAGCCTCTAGAACCATGAGAGACAAATTCCTGCTGTTTAAGCCACCCAGGCTATGATACTTTGTTATGTGAGCTTGAGCGGACTAATACATTTTAGAGTAGCAATAATATAGATAACACAATTGGGGTGATGAGCCCATTCCCCAACAACTCACCTGAACCTAAGCAACACTCCAGGGCCACCCCCACTCCCACCCTTGTCCTAAGACTACACAGAGGCAGAGAGAAGAAAAGCAAAGACCCCTGAGCCTGCCTGAGAAAATACCAGAATTCCAAACCAGGATGCACGCACACCCATGACCTGCAGCAACCTTTCCTCGCCTGGAGTTCATGCATATGGACTGCATCTCATGTATCTAATTCTAACAGTGAGTTGTGGTAAAGCACAAGGTTCTTTTGTAGAGAGGGAAGTGAAATAAACTGGACCTTCCTGAGAAGAGCTTCAAGGGGAAAGTCTAAGGTTTAACTAAGAAGTACAGTTCAGAGAAAATTAAATAAAAATGTCCCTGAGAAATGACAAGTTGGGTATGAAGTAGAACAAAACTATGGTGAGCCAATAATGTTACGAGTGTAATCACTTAGTTATTATTGATTAGATGAGGATCAAATGGGGAAGCAAGTCTCATAGCAAGTGTACATGGACCCTTCCTGAAAGGCAGGTTTTGGTCCCCCTCCCAAGGTGATGGATAACTTATTTAGAATATCAATTACCGCTGTTCATCCCTAAGGGAAGTGTGTAGGGTATAGTCATTTTATCTTTGTGTTGAGGTCTGGCCTTGTATCTGTACTGACTCCTTTCAAGGTCCTAGGCCTTTCTAACTGCCTATAATATTTCCAACTAACTTAGCTATCTGTAATATGGATAGCACTGGGCCCTAAGCTGTGGCAGTCAGAAAAGCTGTATAACTTGTTCTAGAAATAGAAGACCTGTGTCTTTGGGTATGAGACCTAATAAATGATTATAAATGTATTATTTTAAAAAAAATGTCCTTGAGTCTGGAGTAGGGGAGTGGAGGTGAGGCGGAAGGAGTGCTACGTGGGAAAGGGAGAATATTCACAGCATTTTGGCTTTGCACAGTCAAATTAATGAAATAACTAAATACTTACCTCAGCATGTTTTTCTTGCAGTACTGCAGTTTGAAACTAGGGCTTTCATAGTGACATATATCCCTGGCTTTTTTACTTTTTATTTTGAGACAAGGTCTTGCTAAATTGGCCAGATTGGGCTTAAATTTTGCAATTCTCCTGCCTCAGCCTGGGCATTAGCAGCATGTGCCACTTTGCCCAGTGAATCTAAGCATTTTTACAATGTAACTTTATTCAGAAACAAAGGGAATGAGACAGGCACTTGTGCATCAAGAGCAGTGTGCATGTGCACGCTCGAGTGCGGTGCCCATGTCAATCCCTCATCTCCCATAACGGGAAGTTAATAGATGACACCTAAAAGGGGAGATTCAAAAAATGGTACAAAGTCCCCATGCCTGTAATCCTAGTTACAGGGGAGGCTGAGGAGGGAGAATCACAGAGTTCAAAGCAAAACCTTATCTCAAAAAAAAAAAAAAGAGTTGGCCTGGCAGGGTGTACAAGCCTGTAATCCCAGCATTCTGGGAGGCAGGAGGATCACAAATTGAAGCCCAACCAGACAATTCAGCAATTTAGTAGTGTTATGGCTTGTATCTAGATGTCCCCCAAACCCTTATGTGGTCATAGGTGGAGCTTTTCAGAGGGGTCTGAATCTAGAGTGTGTGATGCTGGGATTGAGGATATAATGCTGGGATTAATTCATGATGTGATGCTAGGATTAGGGGTGCCCCACCCTTGGTGTGATAGCCTGGATAGAATATAAGTGACAGAAAGAGGGCCGTGGTGGTCGCTTGCTGCTTGCTGCTTTTGCTATCTCCTGCCTTCCACTTTCCATGCCATGAACTATTTCTCCTCTGCGATGCCCCTCTCCCATGGCACCCTGCCTTGGAGCCAGCCAACTATGCACTGAAACCTCTACAAACTGTGAGCTACAGCAAGCCTTTCCACCTTTAATTTTGGGTGCTGTGTACTTTGTCTCAGCGATGAGAAAAAGTAACTAAGACAAGTAGGTTAGCAAGACCCTATGTCATAAAAAATTAAAAAAAAAATGGCTGGGGACGTAACTCAGTGAGAGGGTCCTGCATTCAATCTCCAGAACTCCCCTCACCCCAAAAAGATAGTGGTAAACATTGACAACCTTCTATTTCCCCTAATAACTGCACAGATTTTAATTACAATCTTTGTTTTTATGGGTTTGCCCTCCTCTCACTCATCTATATAATCTAGAGGAACTACTTATATAAATATTTTTGGTTATTAATTATACAGTACTCATTGCCATTCTCTCCAAAATCATTTGGTTGTTGAAAACCTCAAAGGATAAATCCTGCGTGGCCTCTACCCTTCCTGCCGCTTCCCCTCGGGACCTCCCAGCCAGCTACAGTGAGCATCCCCGGCTCTGCGGGGAGGGCTCCATCGCTGGCACACCGGAGGCTCCGGTGTCTACACGCTGGAGCCAAAGCCACTGGGCCAGGTGAAGACAGAGAAATTTAGATACAGTTTCTCCCACCTCCAGAGCAAGTGAAGAACCCACTAGAGGAGCAAAAGAGAAGGAGCAGAGCACACGGAAGAGCTAGGAGCAAAGAAGCCAGGTGCCAGCGGCCACAGAGCCATCCGTCTCCCCCTGTGTGAGGAGCTTCCCCGCTCTGCTCAGTCGCCTTGCTAACTGTCCTTGTCTGGTGACTCTCCTTCCCCTATCTGACGCCTGAGCAGTCAGCTTACACCCTGCTTATCTATCAGGAATGACAACCCTCTTTCCCAACAAAAGATTTTTGAACTTCCAACGTGACCAGTTTCGTGTGCTCAGCTGGCTGAACCTGGCTTGATAGCTCGCTCCTGAGCAAGGCTGGGCCAGGTGGAAGTGCGCTGTGCTCTCCCTCTGAGGGGACGGCAAGGGGGAGGCAGAGCAGGAGAGGATGGAGGCAGAGGACATTTGCCTCTTGCTCACATTCACACTGCCCTGCTTATCTCTGCCCCCCCAGGGCTGGCCCCCAGGTAAGGAAGCAAGGGTCAGCGCTACACAGAGGTGTCCACCTGTATGCTCATAGCGAGTGTGTGTGCGTGTGTTTACGGGTCAACTAGTACCAGTAGTTTTATTCTACTTTTCAATATTTTTTCAGGGCTGGGCATGGTGGCGCACACCTGATGCTAGCACTCAGGAGGCAAGCCAAGAGGACAGCTGAGAGTTCGAGGCCAGCCTGAGCTACACAGTGAGTTTGAGGCCAGCCTGAACTATATAGCAAGTCCCTGTCTCAAAAAACAAAATTTCAAAACTGATTTCATTCCACTACTTTATTTATTTATTTATTTATTTATTTATTTATTTATTTATTTATTGTGGGTACCAGGGGTCAAACTCAGGACTTTGTGCTCCAGGAGGCACCCGTGCCGCTGAGCGATATCACCGGCCCTTTTCTCGTCTGTGGGTACTGGGAGTCAAACTCAGGATCTTGCGCTTGCCAGGCAGGCACTTATGCCGCTGAGCTATCTCACCGGCCCTCCATTACTTTAGAAAATGAAAATTGCAAGCATGGAAACACCAAAGTTGCCTGAAAGCATTCCTCAGTGTTTTTTTTTTTTTTTTAACATTCCATGTTAGATAAGGTTATGATCAGCTTGAGTCAAAATGTGACTTATAATATTTTCAATTCCAAAAAATGATGAAGTATGAAGTAATTTGTTTCTGGCTAGTAAACTAGTTTCAGCTGAATTATTTGTGAGATTTTTAAAATAATCCAGATATGTTTTTATTTTAAACCTAGAATCTCACTTATTTATAGGAATTTTATAAATTCCCCGTCCGACGCCAGATATCACGCACTGGCAGCTGCAAGTACTGTAATCTTAGACCTGACACTTTTCTTGTGTAACTTTGATTTCGGAGGTTGTAAGCACTTACCTAAGCAAAACTTAGGCAAAAGGGAAACAATTTGGTATTTTGAAAAATTCTATAAATCTCCTTAACATCGCTAGCATCACTCTAATTTTAATCTATTTGATACCCATAAAGACTAGAAAGTGAATTATACTCATTTTAAGACCTAGGCTTTTTGATGGTAAATGTAGTTATTTCCCTGACAGTCTTCAAAATTTAGTCTTTAAGCTTAATACAGTCTACTTGGGCTGGGGGTGTAGCTCATGGGTAGAGAACATGCTTAGCATAGGGCCCACGTCCAATCACCAGGATACACAGGTACAAAAATACACTATTTTTAATAAGAATCTTCAGTATTGTCTTCAGAGTTGAAATAGGAAAGATATGGCAAATTTTAATCTAAATTTTATGTGAAAATTTAAAAATCCCCACAATCCTTGTGCCACCTTTACATTTTCATAGCAATGAATATTTCTAAATCTAGCACCCTCTCTGACGTTTTAAAAGATAGTCGGTCCTCTATGAAAAGATACAACTTGTAGCTGAAAACATTAGATCGTCTTGAATTTGGAAACATGGGTTTGGTAAGATTGGACAGACAATTCATGCTGTTGCTAGATCGTGTCCCTAAGGGCACGTCAGAGAGCAAAAGAAGAGTTTAGCAATACCTCATGTGAGAATGATTTGCGGAAATGTTGCCAGTAGTCGTATCAGTATACACCCATTTAGAAGTTTCCACCAAAAGGAGAAAGGAAGGAAGGAAGGAAGGGAAAAGGAAGAAAGAAAGGAAGAAAGGAAGAAAGGAAGGAAGGAAGGAAGAAAGAAAGAAAGAAAGAAAGAAAGAAAGAAAGAAAGAAAGAAAGAAAGAAAGAAAGAAAGAAAGAAAGAAAGAAAGAAAGAAAGAAAGAGAAAAAGCCAGCCAGTGTGAACCTGGCCTGAATTAACAGAAAGGTGTAAGTAACACTTCCTCTACCCAAAAGCATGATATTCAATGCAGGCTGTTGCATCTAATAAGAAAAAACAAACAAACAAACAAACAAAAAACTGCAAAGAGGTCAAGGAAAGAAAGGCCCTGGACACGAACTAACCTGAACACAATGAGCTTTGAAAAGAGATATCTCAGCCGGGTGTGGTGGCAAAAGCCTGTAATACCAGCACTCTCGGGAGGCTGAGGCAAAAAGATCAAAAGTTCAAGCCCAGTCTGGACAGTGTAGTGATTTAACATGACTTTGTCTCAAAAATCCCAGTATAGAAAATAAATAAATAAATAAATAAATAAATACATGTCTGTTATGCTAACTGCTTTTCGATTTCTTTTTTTTTTTTTTTTTTGGTTTGTTTTTTTGAGACAGGGTCTTGCTATATAGTCCAGGCTGGCCTTGAACTCACTATGTAGCCCAGGCTGGTCTTGAATTTGCAGCAATCCTCCTGCCTCAGCCTCCTGAGTGCTGGGATTACAGGCATGCGCCACCACGCCCAGCCTGCCTTTTGACTTTTAAAGGTTACTTTGTGGAAGATTAGGCTTAGTCTATATGACCTCAGGTTCAAGAATTTAGACCAAAGAATAGATATTTCAGGGATACAAATTTAGGCTTCATTTTCAAAATACCATGTTATTAATGTTTTCTAAGCACAGAATGAGTTGCTTAGAACATAGAGACTCCTGGTCTTCGAATCTTCTGAAACAGGCCGGGCGACTCTTGGCAAGGAGATTTAAACATTGGATGTGTCTTTCATGAGCTGATCTTTAAAGTCATCCCTAATATCCAATGGGAAGATTCCCGCATTTCAGGGCAAATGTGTAAATTCTCTTCAAAATATCACTGAGGCATTCCACATGGTAATTGGGGTGCGAGCCATGCCTCCTACTTGCTTATCTCAGATTACCACCAGCAGCGTCTATTCCGGGGCTCCCTGTGCTGCGATGTTAGGGATCCCCAAAGTGCTTCTTTATTTTAGGCGGCAGACCTGCTTGCTTATGTCTCACTGCTGCAGCCAAAGCTCAGATGCCCACCGCTGCACTCCTCACTCCCACCCTGGGGCCCTTCCTGTCTAAAGACCTTCGCTCAGGAGTGGAAGGAGCCACCATGCTGGTGTTGCTGCTCAGAGGGGGGAGGTCTGGAATCCAAGCTGACTCCCTGCTCACACCTGTTGGCATCACGTGCCATGCTCTTGTCCAAAGCAACGTGGCTGAAACTGTGTTTCTCCCTGGCCCAGATCCTCTCACACTCTGGGCAGCCCTCGAAGTGTCTCGCCAAGCAGGGGAGAACGAGGTCCATTCCAGTCTGGTCAGGCACGGGGTCTAGAGTCCCCCTTGGACAGCCTCTCGGACTTCTTGAAAAACTTCAGACAAATTAAATTTAACAAAGTTTATTTGACCAAAGAAAGGTTCACGAATCGGGCAGCGCTCGGAACCAGAAGAGGTTTAGAACTGTGCTCTAGCAGCTGAGCAGCAAACACCAAAGCAAAGAAATGGCTACGGCTAAGCATGCGCCCTATTTGGATGTGGTCTGATGGGAGGTCTTGAGTTGTACAATCAGCTGGATGGACATTTGTGATTGGCGGAGACTTGTTTTTGTTCCTATACCGTTTTACCAGTCACAACAAATGTTTCCAAATTACGTCTACCTTCTTAAAGTAAGAGCTCTAAGCTGGGTGTGGTGGCGCACGCCTGAAATTCTAGCACTAAGGAGGCAGAGGCAGGAGGATCACCACATCCTCAAGGTCAGCCTGGACTACATACTGAGTTCAAGTCCAGCCTGGACTACATAGCGAGACCCTGTCTCAAAAAAACTAAAAACTAAAAATAATGATAAAGTAAGAGCTCCGGGTTCAGAGACACCATGAGGCTAACGCCTCCTTTGAATTGACTTTCACAGATTCAATCACACAGACAGGTCCCCAGTTGCAAGCTAAGTTCTAGCCCTATGGCCTTAAGGATTATTCTCTTCATAATATACCGGGTTGCTGAGAGAGACAGAGAGACAGAGACAGAGAATGAGGAAAGTCTTGATGCGGCCCCATCAAGATTGCCAATGCAAATGTCAAGGATTCCCACATCACTTACCAAACCAGTTAGTAGAATGGCAGCCATGTTTACCCAGATAACTAGCTTTAAAAGTTTTTTCTGGATATTTCTAGTCAGCTGGGAAATTGCACTTAGTAGTGAGGAGTGGAGTTCCAGCGCAGGTCTGACTACACGCACATCCCAGCCCTATTACTGTTCAAAGCCTCTGCTTCTACTGTAGCAATTAGAACAGAACCTACCTCATGAGGCACTTGTGAAAATGAAATGCAACAATCTAAGAACAGGGCTTAGAGAATAGGGAACATTTAATAAATAAATTGTGCCTATTAACTGGATGCTTCCTGGGAAGATCTATGGTAATTCCCACCTGCAACCTGGGAATACCTAAACAGAAGGCTGTATAGTAAAACCCAGGTTAGTAATTTAGGGGTAGTCTTATATAGTACCTCATTATCTCCTTTTTCTTTATTGACATTTGCAGGATCGTCTTTTTCTATCATACTTCTCTTTACTACACTAGTCCATAAACATCCTCATACCTTAAGAAGACTTCTGAAATCACAGGGAAAATAAGACTAAGATCATCTTCAAACTCTCTTTTTTATCCAAATCTGTCCGCCTAGACCACACCCTGAATTTTAGTTACTTTTCTTGTTGCTTGGACAAAAATATCTGACATCCACAAGTTAAAGGAGGAAAGGTTTATTTTATTTAGCTCACAGTTCATAGAGGTTTCAGTCCAGAGTTGGCTGTTTCCAAGGCAGGACAGCATGGCAGAGAGGCATGGTAGAAGAGAAACAGTCCATGGCAGGGTAGGCAGTGGGCAGCAGCAAAGCAGTGAGCCTCTCTTTCCTTTTATATTCCATCCAGGCTACAACCTATTGGTTGGTGCCACCTGCACCAGAAGTAGGGCTTCTGTCTTCGTAAATCCATTCAGCCACACCCAGAGCTATGTTAGACCAATTAGTGGACTAATCCAGTACCATACACCCTTAATCACGGTATCACACACCCATGATCCAGCCACCTCCCAAAAGCCCCACCTATGAGTTCATGAGGCTTTGGGGGACATCTAGATACATGCCACAACACACTGTCCCACAGAACAAAGCCTTGGGGAGGGCTTGTAGTCCAATACCTGCTTCGAATGTGCTTTGGTTACCCTGAAATTCCATGTCCAAATTGTCTTGAGGCACTCATTTTCTTTCTTTTTTTATTAATTATAATTTTTATTAATACATGTTTGTAGTACATAATTACATTCATCATGGGGAGTTGGTACATGCATAGAACACATCTTAATTCTCTTTTCATCCCCTTCCCCTCCATTACCACCCTCCCCCCATCTCTTGATCTACTTTTCTTTTGCAAAAGATATATCTGCCTGTTTCCTATTGTCAGTCTTTTATTTTTCTCTTTAAATTATTTATTTTGGGTTTCTCATATAAAAGAAATCATATGATATTTAAGCCTTTCTGTCTGACTTATTTCACTTAATATGGTTTCAAGGTGCATCCATTTTTCTACAAATAGCTCAAGTTTATCCTTATTTATGGTAGAGTAGTGCTGAATTGTACATAAATACCACATTTCCTTTGATACTCATCTGCAGATGGACATATAGGCCACTTCCAAGATTTAGCTACCATATTATAAATTGTGCTGCTATAAACACGGGTATGCATGTATCATTGAAATGTGGAGTCTTCAACTATTTCAGGAAGATACCTAGAAGGGAAACAGCAAGGTTGAATGAAATTTCTATTTTTAATTTTTTGAGTCATCTCCATACTGATTTTCATAATGGTTGTACTAGTATTCTGTCAAACATGGAAATGTGAAATGAAATGTATTCCACCAAAACTGTAGAAGCATTACTTTTTCACTGCAGTCTTGCCAGCATTTGTTATTAATTTCTAGATTATAGCCATTCTTTTTTTTTTTTTTTTTTTTGTGGGTACTGGGGATCGACCTCAGGACCTCGCGCGCCAGCAGGCGCCCGTGCTGCTGAGCGATATCACTGGCCCTTTTTCTCATATGTGGGTTCCGGGAGTCGAACTCGGGCCCTTGCACTTGCCAGGCAGGCGCTTACGCCGCTGAGCCATCTCACCGGCCCTATAGCCATTCTTTACTGACCA
The DNA here is from genome assembly GCA_028451465.1 of Erethizon dorsatum. NCBI lineage: Eukaryota > Metazoa > Chordata > Mammalia > Rodentia > Erethizontidae > Erethizon > Erethizon dorsatum. The sequence goes on along the minus strand of CM051838.1, from coordinate 80,689,117 downwards.
TTTGTACTTCGTCTTCTGGAAAGTGTTTATTAATTTCAGTTGGCTATTTTTTAAATTGGGTCTTTCCTTTTTTCTTTTTTTTTTTTTTTTTTTTGAATTCTTTATATATTCTAGATTAGCCCCCTGTCAAATGAGAAGCTGGCAAAATAGTTTTTCCGTTCTGTAGGTTGTCTGTGTGCTCTGTTGGTTGTTTCTATTGCTATGCAGAAGCTTTTTAACTTGATATGATCCCATTTGTTGATGCTTAATATTATTTCTTGTGCAATGGGGGTTCTGTTCAGAAAGTCCTTGCCAATGCCTGTGTCTTCAGGAGTTTTACCTATTTCATCATCCAGTGGATTGTTTCTGTTTTAACACTTAGATCTTTGATCTATTTTCACTTTAGATTAATGCATGGTGAGAAGTACAGGTCTAGATTCAATCTTCTGCCTGTGGATGGCCAGTTTTCCTAGCACCATTTGATAAAGAGGCTGACTTTCCTCCAGCATGTGTTTTTGGCCTACTTGTCAGATGGCTAAATGTGCCCGGGGTGATTTCTGCATTTTCTTTTCTGTTCTGTTGATCTACATTTCAGTTTTTGTGCCAATACCATGTATTTTTTTGTTTGTTTGTTTCATTTGTTTGTTTTTGTTCCTTTTTTGTTACTACAACTGTGTAATGTAATTTGAAATGTGGGACTGTGGTGCCTCCTGCTTCGCTCTTGTTGCCCAAAATTGCTTTTGCTATTGTGGATCTCTTCTGGTTCCACGTGAATTTTAGGATTTTTTTTTTTTACTAAGTCCGTGAGAAATGCTTTTGGTATTTTTATTGGAATTGCAATAAATCTGTATATCAGTTTTGAAAATATGGGCATTTGACAACATTGGTTCTGCCTATCCAGGAGCAGGAGATATCTTTTCATTTTCTGATGTCCTCGTCAATCTCCTTTTTCAGAGTACTATTGTTTTTGTTGTAGAGGTCTTTTTTTTTTTTTTTTTTTTTTTTTTTTTTAAATATGTAGGTACCGGGAGTCAAATCAGGACCTCGAGCTTGCCAGGCAGGTGCTTATGCCGCTGAGCTGTATCACAGTCCCTGTTGTAGAGGTCTTACCCTTCCTTCATTGGGTTAATTCCTGAGAAATTTTTCTTGATGTTATTGGGAATGGAATTATTTTCCTAATTTCTTCCTTAGTGAGTTTGTTATTGGTATATAGGAATGCTGCTAATTTTTGTGTGTTGATTTTGTTTTCTGCTACATTTTTTAATTTGGTTGTTAATTGTAGGAGTCTTGGTGGAATTTTTTGAGTCTTCTATGTAGAGGATAACATCTGCAAATAATGATAATTTGACTTCATCCTTTCCTATACATATTACTTTGATTTCTTTCTCTTGCCTAAGTGCTTTGGCTAATATTTCAACTACTATATTGAACAAGAGTGGTGATAGTGGACATCTTTGTCCATTCCTGATTTTTTTTTTTTTTGCTTGTTTGTTTGAGACAAGTTCTCACTATGTAATTCAGTCTGGCCTTGAGCTCACTTTGTGAACCTCATGGCCTTGAACTCATGACGATTCTCCTGCCTCAGCCTCCCAAGTGCTGGAATTAGAGGTGTGCACCACCATGGCTAGCCTGTACCTGATTTTAGAGGAAAAGCTTTGAACTTTTTCATATTTAATATAATGTTGGCAGTATGTTTGTCATACACAGCTTTTTTTTTTGTACCAGGAATCGAACTCAGGACCTTGTGCTTGACAGGCAGGCACTTGTGCCGCTGAGCTATATCCCCAGCTAATACATGGATTTTCACACATTCAGATACTGTCCTTTTATACATATTTTCTTCAAAGTTTTTATCATGAATGGATGTTGGATTTTGTCAAAGGCTTTCCCATGTCTATTGAGATAATCATATGATTTTTGTTCTTTCTTCTGTTTATATGATGTGTTACATTTACTGATTTGCATATGTCAAACCATCCTTACATCCATGGGATGAAGCCTCCTTGGTCATGTTATATGATCTTTTTAATGATTTATTGCATTCTGTTTGCCAGTAACTTGTTGAGGATTTTTGCAACTATGTTCATTAAAGAGATTGGTCTGTAGTTGTCTTTAATAGTTGTGTACATGTCTGGTTTTGGAATCAGGGTAATATTAGCTCTCATGAATGACTTTGGAAGTCCCCTTTCCATTTCAATTTCATTAAAGAGTTTGGGAAGCATTGGTATTTTATCTTTCTTGGAGTCCTTGTAGAATTCTGCATGAATCCTGAGCTTTTATTTGTTGGTGGTTTTCATTACTGTTTTGTCTCCATTTCCTGTTATTAGATTATTCAGAGTTTGTATATCTTTGGTTCGTTTTGGTAATTCATATGTATTAGGAATCAATTCATTTCTTCTGGATTCTCCAATTTATTGGAGTGCGGTGTTTTGAAGTTCTTACTAATAATCTGGATTTTCGGGGTGTCCACTGTGATTTCATCTTTTTCATTTTTAATTACATTGATTTGGGTCTTTCCCATTTTTGGTAAGATTGGCTAAGTGTTTGTCTATTTTGTTTCTTCTTCTTTTTTTCTTTTTTCTTTTTGAGACAGGATTTCACTATTCAGTTCAGGCTGGCCTTGAACTCACAGCAATCCTCCTGCCTTGGCCTCTTGAGTGCTGGGATTATGGGAATGCACCACCATGCCCAGCCTATTTTGTTTATTTTTTCAAAGAAAAAATTCTTCAATTCATTGATTCTTTGTAATTCTTTTGCCTCAATTATGTTAATTCTCACTCTGATTTTTTTTTTGTACCAGGAATCAAACTCAGGACCTTGCACTTGCCAGGCAGGCACTTGTGCCACTGAGCTATATCCCTGGCCCCACTCTGATATTTAAAATTTCTTTCTTTGTACTAGCTTTGGATTCTAATTGTTCTTGTTTTTCTAGGACCTTGAGGTGTACATTTAGATTATTTATTTGGACTTGCTCTATTTTGTATGTGTGTGTGCGTGCGTGTGTGTGTGTGTAACTGGTGGTAAAACTTTACTATTCAAGTTTAGATGTAACAGACATCTTTACTGCTTGAAGACTGTTTGCATAAGAAATACACAAAGAACATGTTTGTGAGTAGAAATGAACATGCACTATGAAGACAAAATAAAATAAAACAAAAAATTCCATGTGTTGAGCAGAACTATTATAGCCAACATTCTAATGTTCAAATCAGGACTATGAATTCAATTCTTTTCCTTAACAACATGAAATCATTCCATATGAAAGACATTTTCTACTGCTGAATATTGCTGTAAGTTAATTGTACATTGGCATTTGGAGATGTTTCCCATCCTTGTCCCTCCCCCGAGATTATCAATGTTGTTCTCAAATAGTACACCCTAAAGGATTTGGTATTTGTTATTGTGATATTTGCCTTGTTGGTAGCCATTAATAAACTATGATTTTATCAGCCTTGTAATAGTTTTGCCTTTCCATAGGCAACACTATAGGCTGTCTAGTTATATTTACAGCTCATCTTTAACAAAAATGACCCCAACCTTTCTTGGCCTTTGTAACTAAATTTAAATAACCCCCTTGGCCACATAATACTTGACACTCCTATGGTGCTTTTCAATCAAGGATCTCAAAGTGCTTTACAAATAAGTACTACATTACCATTATTATTATTAATATTATTATTATTAATATATTTTTCTACTTTATAGTTGAGGAACCTGGGGCACAAAAAGAAAAAGTGATTTGCTGCAGTTCATATATTGAAGAAATAACCAGGGGTAAAACCAGGACTTGCTCTGTTTTTGTGATGTGGGTGATGACAGCTACAAACTTCTCTCTTAGAACTGCTTTCATTGTGTCCTGTATGTTGTGGTATAGTTTATTGGCATTATCATTTGATTCAAGGAATTTCATAAATTCTCCCTTGACCTTTTTCTGTGATCCATTGATTAGTCAATATTGTATTGTTTAATTTCCATGTGTTTGTATAATTTCTGTGGTTTCTTTCCCATTGACTTCTAGTTACATTACACTATGATCTGGTAATGTGTGAGAATATTTTGACTCCTTTGCATTTACTTAAGTATGCCTTATGGCCAGTCTGTGGTCTATTTTGGAGAAAGTTCCAAATAGAAAGCTGCTGAGAAGAATGTGTCTTGGATTGTTGTTGGATTAAGCACTCTGGAGATATCCCTTCAGCCTATTTATTTGAAGGTTGGCTTCAACTTTGATATTTCTTTCTTGATTTTTTTTTTGTCTAGTTGATCTATTTGTGATAGGAGGGTATTGAGTCCTCCCACTGTTTAAGTTGATGTTTATCAGATCTTTTATGTCCAGTAGTGTTTATGGACTTGGATGTGCTGGTGTTTGGTGCATATATGTTTACAATCATTATCTCTACCTCTTGAATTGTTCCTTTAGCCAATATTTAGTGACCTTCTCTTCCTCTTCTTCCTCTTTGGCTTGAAGTCTACTTTGTCTGAAAATAGGATAGCTATTCCTGCTTTTTTTCAGGGCTCTCATGGCATGGAATGTCATTTTCCATGTTTTGATTTTCCCTTGAATTTTTTTTTCAAATGAAATGTGTTTCTTGTATACAACATCTTGTTGGGTTTTGTTTTTTCACCCATTCTGCTAAGCTGTGTCTTTTGATTGGGGACTTGAGACCACTCACACCGAGAGGTGTTGACTTATTCCTGTCATTACATTATTTTCCTGTTGCTGAGTCCCTTTTTTTTAAACTCTCTGCTTAACTGCTCACCCTGCCTGACATATTCATTCCCTTAGACTTTTTGGCATTGTTGACTTCATTGTTTCTTTCTAGCATAACCTTGGGAATTTTTTGGAGTGCTGTTTTGGTGGCCATGAATTTCTTAAGGTGTTCTATCATGGAAAGACCTTATTTCTCCATCAATTCTGAAAGATAGATTTGTAGTATATATCAGTCTGGGTTGTATTTCTGCATTGGTTCTGAAAGACGGATTTGGAGTATCAGTCTGGGTTGGAAGTTTTTTCTTTTAGCGCTTGAAACACTGCAGTCTGAGCTCTTCTGGCCTTTAAGGTTTGTGTTGAGAAGTCTGCTGTAATCATACTGTGGCTACCTTTTTAAGTGATTTGTTGCTTTTCTCTAACAGCTTTTGAGATTCTGTCCTTGTGCTGGACTTCTGGGATTATGACTATGAAGTCTTGTGGAGATGTTGTTTTCTGATCATGGCTATTTGGTGTTCTACAGACCCCACTTGTCTGTTAAATTCTTCCCCTATATTTGGAAAGTTTTCTTCTATTACTTCTGTAGACAGTTTTTTTAAACTGCCATTTGATGGTTTTTTACATACTGATTTTAAACTAATTCCAATTTATCTTAGGTTAGTCTTCTTTGTGTCATCTAGCAGCTGTTTAATGCATTTTTCATGTTCTCTTGTTTTTTTTTAAGGTATCGCTGAGCATATGTCCACCAGCATCAACCTTATCTTCTAGTTCTGATGCTCTGTACTCACAGTGGTCACTTCTGTTACCCATACTTTCAATAGAATTTTTAATTTTCTAGATTTGTTTCATATCTTTTCAGCACTCCAGTTCTTTGCTAAACTGGTCATTCGTGTTTTGTATAATTTTGTTTAGCTCAGCTAGCTTTTTATTGGGGTGTCCTGTGAACTCACTGACCATTTTATTAAGTCTATTATTTGTTTTCTTGTATCTTTTCTGAGCTTGCTGAGCACCCTGTTGATCACTTTTTATCTCATTTTTTATCATTTTAAATAATTCAGCTGTGTGGCTTTCGATTTCCTCCCCACTGATGCCCCACGGATTGGCTTTGGGGGAGTTGGGAGCTTTTGGAGGCATTTTGTTACATTATGTTTCTTTTTTCTTCTTCTTCTTCTTCTTCTTCTTCTTCTTCTTCTTCTTCTTCTTCTTCTTCTTCTTTTTTTTTTTTTTTTTTTGTGGTGAGGTTTGTGGGTTGATTACAGTGGAAAGATTTTGTTGCTGCTTTTGAGACCACTTTATTTAGTATCTGGTTTTAATTGACCTACTCTGGGTGTGGTTAACTGTCTTTGTCCTGTGCTTAGATCCAACCACCTCTGTTAATTTGGGAGAAAAGGACTCAGTGTAATTGGCCCAGCACCCAGTTCTCCAAGAATGAACCGAAGTATTATTAAGGATACAAGGACAATCCACATATTGGCCTACAGACAAAACCAATTAGTAGCAACAATTATACCACCCTGGCAAGAGCAACAAAATTAGAATCAAGACTCAGTAAATATTGACATACCATAAGAAATACAATGTACTAATCTTAACCATGGAAAAGAGACCTACAAATTATAGTATAAACACAAAGACAAACCAAATACTGACATTTGGTAAATATTCACTAAATGCAACAACTATACTTTCGGTAACAACAGAAAAGAATTCAACAGCAATAGCATGTACTTGATAAGGACTTATAAAATAAATAAGGGAATTCATGCTAGCAAAAAAGTAGAATTATGAAATAATCTAAGGATTAATGAAACTTAGTAGCTATACTAGTAAAGGTAGATGGGGTGGGGAACAGGAGAATGAAAGAAGTGAAATTTTAAAATAAAGAAAAGAAAAATGAGGAGAGAAAAGTGAGATAAAGTATGTTATTAAGGAGTAAAAGAAAGTTAATATAATTAGGTAAAAGTAACAGAAAACAACAAACAAGTAAAATAAGAAAAACCAGAGAGCAAAGTAAAGAAAACAGAAGAAAACTAAGAAAGAAAAAAATCAAAAATTAAAAGGGTGAAAATAAGTAAAGGAAAAAAAAAAAAAAAAACCAAGCCCCAAAGAACCCCCCACCCCACAAGAAAAAAAGAGTCCAAAAAATTCCTCTGCATTTTTAAATGAGTGATTTCTTTCCTGGGTCTACAGCCTTGGAATCCAGCAGATATGGGGGAAGAATAGTGAGTCACTGCTAATAACTAATTTGTTTCCACACTTGCTTTTTTGTGCGTGCATGGTGGATCCCGCCCTGGAGCCGTTTCACGCTCAGGGCTCCCGGAGATGCATCTCCCTCCCCGGGAGCTGGGGTCCCAGGAGCAGCCTTCCAGACTGCTTCATTCCTGCTCTGCATGCTGCTCCGTTTCTCCAGCTCCTCTAATTTCTTGTCTTCCCGTCAGTTCTCTCCTAATTCCTGGAGATGCACCTCTTTCCTTCTCTTTACCAAGTTGTTGTCTTGTAGGTTGGAAAAAGGTTGGATCTTAAGACCATAATGCTAAGTGAAATAATTCGCCACAAAAGATTAAATATCACAAGGTATCTCTGAGAGACCCCAGATATAAACAATTTTTTTTTTTTTGGGTACCGGGGGTCTACCTCAGGACCTTACGCGCCAGCAGGCACCTGTGCCACTGAGCGATATCACCGGCCCTTTTCTCGTATGTGGGTTCCGGGAGTCGAACTCGGGCCCTCACGCTTGCCAGGCAGGCGCTTACGCCGCTGAGCCATGTCACCGGCCCCCAGATATAAACAATTTAAAGTGCAAAATAAACAGTCATGTTAAGAAATAGGGAAGTAGTCTCAACAGAGATGAGAAGAGGATCTGAGGAGAGAGAGTGGAGGGAGGGGAGGATGGGGAAGTAAAAATGATCAAAATTCTATATCTATTTGTGTATCTATAGATCTCAAACCCGTGAGCTGAAGGTAATCACTGTGTATCACAAACATATACTAGTTAAAAAAAAGCATATTAAAGTATGATAAAATTAAAAAAGGAGGAGAGGATGAGACAATGAAAAGAGGAAAAGGACAAGAAAAATAAAGCAGTTCCTTACTTAAAAGAGAGTGCTTGTCATCTGTTGCACCCATGTGCAAATTTTATTCCTTTTACATGCAAGTTTTTGTTCTCAGCCCTGATTATTTTCTCCAGCTGAATCCCCAAAAGTAAACTACTACGACAAGGGCACGGACATTTGTTATGCCTTGTCCAACATATCAAGTCTCCCTGTCACGGATCCTTTGGTTTGTGTTGTGGAAAATCTCCTTTACTTGATGCAGGCATTTTGCTGGCCACTCAAGCTTTACCTTGCCCACAATTATACTCACAAGGTTTTGACTTAATAAAAGTTGTTCCCTTTAACCATCTCCCTTAAAAAACAAAAGAAAGGGCCGGTGAGATAGCTCAGCAGCATAAGCGCCTGCCTGGCAAGCATGAGGTCCTGAGTTCGACTCCCAGTACCCACATACGAACAAAGGGCCGGTGATATCGCTCAGCGGCACAGGCGCCTGCTGGCACGCAAGATCCTGAGGTCGACCCCCGGTACCCACAAAAAAAAAAAAAAAAAAAAACCCTGGAGACTCTTGTGATCAATGGTCTTAGCAGCCACCCATGTCTTTTTGTTGGCATTCATAGGCATGTTTCTAGTGCCTCACCTAAAAGTGTGGTGTTGGCACACTTTTAAAATCAGCTCAAGAAGACATTCATCTACACTAGACAAAAGTCTTTGTTTCAAGCACTAGAAACAGAATCTGAGTAATATAAGGGGGAAAAAAAATTGCAAGACTGTTTGATGGTCCATGGCATCACGACAAGCCTGAAGATCCAAACTCAGCCTATAAAAAGAAGACTGAGAATTAAGAAATTATGTGTTTCCTCGAAGTGTGGGAGTTTTATATGTCCAGTAAGAAATCTCAGATTCACAAATATCATGAATTCATCTGGTCCAAGTATTCATCTGATATTTGAGTCTTTGCTGCCATATTCCTACCAGGTGAGGGCCCATCCAGGCTGTGTCTAAATGCCATTGGCGGTGTTCCCAGTTTCCTTGAGTTCTTGCAGCATCTGCTCGTTTTGTCTAGTTTAATCCCTTCGGTCACAAAACAAACATAATTTATTCTGTTTCCACTGCCTAGGATGTTTTATTTTTGTGCCTGTACAAGATACAATCACATTGATATTTTTAAAATAAAATCAAATTTTATCTCTTCTAAAACAAAAACAAAAGCCAAACTGCTGCCAAAATTATACTCCAGGAGGAGTCGGGGTGAGACCTCCCAGAGGCCCTGCAGCCCCTGAACACTGGCGCACCTGCCACTGCAGCCTGGCTTCTAACTCACATCTCCCCGTGAGTCCTGCTCCTCATTACTCGAGCAGGGTCCCCAGTTTGATCTGGTTCTTACACTGTGGCTCTCAGGTCAAGAGAATTGAGTGTCTGTCTTTCTAGTGGTGGTCTGTGTCCCATACAGATCCACACAAACTCCATGCCCCAGAGTAGGACACACATTCTAGAAAGCCAAAACCAAAAAATGGCAAAAGTCTAATCTATTCTGACTTTACTAAAAAACTGTCACCAGGAGTCAATGTTGATTACCTTTTCAGCATTTGAAATAATCCTAGATTTTTTTTGGCTTCACATCTATTATTACAGTAATTAAATTTAAAGATATCTTAATGTTGAAAAATCCCTTTCGTTCTTTTCTTTTCCTTTTTCCAGTTAATTTTTTTAATTAAGTTTATTGGCACATTTTAGGTGTACACAATGATCACATGCATCATAGGGAATTTGTACCTGTACATGATATATCTTGATTCTTTTTTTTTCCATTCCCCTCCCCTGTCTCTTCAACCCCTCTTCCACTCCTTGTTTTACAAAAACTTCATTTCCATTTTTTCCTTCTTTACTCATTTTTTTCTTTTCCCTTCACTTCCCCTCTCCCTAGTTTCCCTTCCCATTTGAACATTTTCTTCCTATTTCACAGTATCTATTATACATTTTGGTCCTTATTTGCACTTTTGGTTTCTCACACCAGAGAAACAATGTGGTATTTACACATGTGTGTCTGATTTATTTCACTTGAGTATGGCCTCAAAGTGCATCCATTTAGCTAGAAATGTCTCAAGTTCATCCTTCTTTATGGCAGAGCAGTACTCCATTGTGTTAAAAAAAAAAAAAAACACATCTTCTTTATCCATTCATCACTGATGGGCATTTGGGCTGTTTCTAAGATTTAGCTATTACAAACTGTGCCACTATACACAAAGCAACAGCCAACAGCATACCTAAATGGTTAAAACCTGAAAGCTTTCACTCTAAAATCAGTAATAAGACACTGTCACTGCTCTTATTCAAAATAGTTCTGGAAACATTAGCCAGAGCAATTAGACAAGAGAAAGAAATAAAAGGAATAAGGATAGGAAAGGAAGAAATTAAATTATCATTATTTGTAGATGACATGATACTCTACATAGAAGCCCCCCAAAAAACTTCTAGATTTAATAACCAAATTCAGTAGCATAGTTAGATAAAAAGTCAACACTTCCCTTCATTCTTGCAATAAAATTTGTCCAGTCATGTTACTGTATTCTTTTAATGCAGTATTCCATTAGGAGTTTTCAAGAATAATTTACAAGTGAGATTGGTGTGCATATTCTTTTTCAGGATTTAATACAAAAATTATTCCACTATTAAAACCAAGCGATTTCCTTCCCTCTCTATTCTCTGGAATGGCTTAAATACTTTCCAATATTGGTATACCCTGTACTATGTACCAGGAACTCATTTAAATATATTATATATATATTAATTCATTTCATCTCTGTGCCAACCACAGCAGGTAAATACAATCATTCCTATCTTTCACAAGAATAAATGGACAGAGTGGTTAAATAACTTGTCCAAAGTCATGAAGTTAACCCAAATGAGAGCTATATACATTCCTCAAAGATGAGAAAGCATTTACCTGAAAAATGTATCTGGGACTGTCCCTCATTTGAATACAAAGTTCTTAGAGAGCACCTCTCAAAATGTGGTCCTGGATCGGTGCATCTGCACTGCCTGGAAGCAGCCACTGACACGAACCTCTGGGCGGGTTCCTACAATCTATGCTTTGGCAATACAGATCATTATGATGTGTACTAAAGCTTGAGAACAACCAAGATGGAAATATAACCATAATATTAAAAAAACTAGACCCAGAAGAAAAGGTAGGTGTAAAGTCTGGGGTTGAATCTTCACAAATACCTTTCCCCTTCCTTGGCAAAGCTCCTGCTCCTGTGGGAAATCCTCCCCTCCACAGCAGTACTACTGTGTGATTTTGGTGGGGTCCACAGGGAGCCTGCTCCATAGTGGATGCGTGATATTCTAGGTGTGCCTCCTATGCAATTTACTTGGCTTTACCAGCTGCTCCAGGCAAGGCCCTGCAACCCACGTCAGGGCAAAGGCGCTCTGGGGATTTACATGTAGAGATGGGGAGAAAGTGCTTTACTTTTGCATTTTGGAGATATCAACTGGGGGATGTTGTTTGATGATTTTCATGTCTGATGGAAAAAACCCACCTGCCCAAAACAGATTCAGAACAATGAAGAAAAATAAAAACTAAATTGAAAGACCTGCTAAGCTCATCTGAGACCTTGGACCTGTCATCCTGAAACCAACCCCACCCTCAATTTACCAATTACACAAGCCAGTAAATTCTTATTTGCCCAACCTACATTGAGTTTGGCTTCTGTCACTTGCAACAAAAAGCATGCTGCTGAATACACTAGAGATAGGAAGTGTGTAGAGTGTGTTATTCTGTTTTATAATCACAATATTTTTATCTTTGGCAATACAAAAGTGCTTCATCTAAACTCACACTTTTATCATACTTCATAGCTTAAATACTGAGTAATTGAAGAAATTTGGCTTTTTTATACTATGGGTCCATATATGTCCTCCTTTTTTTTTTTTTTTAACCCAAGCAGTTACTTCCATCTGTCACCAGTGAGGAATGACACTGCTGTTCCCCTGCAGCCGGCAGCTGCCACAGAAAACATCAACTCCAAACGGCCGGCTCCTTTGGGAATTTGTTTATTTGGAGGGAAACTGAACAGAGCCAACATCGGCAGCTCTCTTTCCTCTGTTTGGCTCAACCATAAGGAAAACCCTGATACGTAGGAGGCACTAATTAATAAATGAAATAAAACCCAGGATAAACTTGAAGTTACAAAATTTTAATTGAGGATTTTATTTCAGCATCCGTGCATGAATCAGGGCGGGGGAGTATTCATTTTGGCAAATGTTAGGTACAGAGGCGAGGGTGGCTACGGTTGCAGAGTTGGATTATATAGTGTCTTTAAGCTGTAAGCAGCACACCTGTGCTGCGCAGCCTCTGCCTAGGCTTGTCAGGCAGTGGGTGAGTTATGAACATACAGGCGCTACTTACCTGTGACCCACCTTCACCCTCTCAGCTGCCCAAGTACATTACTGTCTCGTCTTGGCTCCAGGCCATGGCCGGCTTATGTGTGTTTCTGAAATGTTTATGGCCAGTGAGATTCCCGCCAGTGTGGCGCTAAGTGCATCGCTCTGCTGAGGTATCATTCCTAATGCGATATAAATTCCAGCTGGGGCACCAGCAAGATCTCCTTAACTCATTGTGGTTTTCTCAGTGTTTCTAATAGCTTTGAAAGTTGGCCTTAAAAGAAAAAAATTAGGTATCCTGGTGGATTCTTCATTTCTCCCCTAAGACAAATTAATTCAACCTCCAAATATAAGTATCTTTCAGCTACCTGAGACAAAAAAGTATATGCTTTAAACACAAACTCTTTAAAATGCATAAAATGGCAAATTTTATTTAGTCCAGATGTAGTTTGCTCATCCTTTCTGGACATTCTTGACATTCCTACAACAGAAAAAACGTCTTTGATGTTTTGAATCAATAATCTATTTGTGAGGGGTTTGGTGAACTGATACTGCCACTAAATTAACCTCTTAAATATAGTCTGCTTTCATTGTCATTCTGTTTCCTTTGCGTAATTCCTTTAAATGACCTGAGGATCTCATGCCAAATGGATTTGACCAACAAAGTAAAAGGATTCCAAATGTTTAGAAGTGTGAAACCTAGCCAATATTCTTCTAGAGTTTTCACTGGATGTCATAACTCTAACAGTCCACATGGCACACACATGATACTTACAGATAGTCCCACTTCCTCCCTCAAGCAGATGGTAGGCAGGTACTGTGGCGTGCCTGTAACCCCAGGTATGAGGAAGGCTGAGGCAAGAGGGTGACCTGAGCCTAGGAGTTCAGGGCCAACCTGGGGCAACACAGCCAACCCTTTCCCTTTAGAGAGAGGAAGAGAAAAGAGATAGAGACAGAGAGATAGACAGAGAGAGAATATCATACCTGTAGCCATACTTGTAATCCCAGCTTCTCAGCTCAGGCAAACGAATTGCAAGTTCAAGGCCAGCCTATGCAGTTTAGCAAGACCCTGTCTCAAAACAAAAAATAAGGCCAGCCGTGATGGCGCATGCCTGTAGTCCCAACACTTAGGAAGCTGAGGCAGGAGGATTGCCACAAGTTCGAGGCCAGCCTGGGCTACATAGCAAGTTCAAACACAGCCTGAACTACATAGCGAGACCCTGCCTCAAAAAAAAATAAAATAAAATAAAAAAAGAGGTGAGGAGGTAGCTCTGGTGCAAAGGCCTTGAGTTCAGTCCCCAGTACTAAGGAAGAAAATAAAATCAAATAAAAAAAATAAAAGCATACTATACAAGTATGCTGTATTTCAGGGGATTTTCTGTAAATCCCACACCAGCACAACAAAACTGACTTTGCTCTCTGATGATATATATCTTTTGTTTCTGAACAAAAATATAATTCTGTAGATCTGCCCCAGAGAGTTGGATTTTTTGGCTTTGGAGAGAATTTCACCTCCTTTTAGGTGGTTGAGAAATAATCAGTAGTATTGTTTATTATGGAAATACGCAGGTTTGAATTTGCCAAAATAAAGTGTCAGAGCAAACAGAGCTGTCACATACCGGGGCGGTTTTGGCATGCCCCCAAGACAGTTTGCCTTTGTCTTTATGCATCTACTGAGTGATCTTGTATACCTTTTGAACAGTGTAGCAGGCACTCCCATTTGGGCAAGAAAGCTTTGGGAATGTAAACTAAGAAAACAAAATGTGCCTCTTTCTACAGAGCATTTTACAGAGATATTAGCTTTTTTTTTTTTTTTTTTTTTTGAGACAGGGTCTCACTATGTAGTGCAGGCTGGCCTCGAATTCATGGTGATCCTCCTGCTTCAGCTTCCTGAGTGCTGGGATTATAGGCGTGCACCACTATACCCAGCTAGCTCATTTTTTATATTTAAGAAAGTCACGTACTGTGAGGATAACTACAAAGAGAAAGTACTATATTCAAAAATGTTATACTAGTTATCTTTACATGCAGATGTACCATACTTCACTGCTTTGATTCAGGATACTAGTAAACAGCTGAGTTCAGGAATTTTAAACATTAGAAACACTAATATTTGAAACCAAATGAACAGAAGTTTCCAATTCAGGTAGCTCTCTCAAACGCTCAGATCCTGGGCTGGGAGCACGGCTCAGTGGGAGAGCGCTTGCCTACCATGCCCAAGGCCCTAGATTTGAACACTAGCGTGACAAAAGCAAAACAAAATCCAAGTAATTGAATCTAGTTTTATTTTTGTTTTTTCAAAGCCAATTGTCTCTGTTCAGATCTTACGCTTTGGGACTTTGACCTCAAATGTCTTTTCAACTTTCTTTCTTTTTTATTTGGTACTGGGAATCGAACTCACAACCTTGTGCTCACCAGGCAGGCGCTGTGCCACTGAGCTATATCCCCAGCTACCAATCCTTCGCTGACACCGAGGACCAGCCTCTTCCCCACCCGCAAGCAGGATCCAGAGGCGGCTCCACTTCCGCTCTTGTTCAGTGTGGGAAATGAGGTTATTACCTGCCTCCAGCTGACTTCACACTTGCGGGAGCTCTGACACAACGGCTCAGATCTCACTTTTTAAAAAGGGGGAACCTACACAAACAGAAAAATAACAAACAATGGGCATGGTGGTGCACACCTGTAATCCCAGCACTCAAGAGGCTGAGACAGGAGGATTGCTGCAAGTTTGAGGCCAGCTGGGGCTACATAGTGAGTTCAACGCCAGCCTGAACTACATAGACAGACCCTGATTCAAAACAAATAAATGAATAAAGTAAAATAAATGTTAAAAAAAAAAAGTTTTTTTGTCTTTTTGAGACATGGGTTTCACTATGCAGTTCAGGCTGGCCTTGAACTCACTTTGTAGCCCAGGCTGGCCTCGAGCTCACAGTAATCCTCCTGCCTCAGCCTCCCAAGTGCTGGGATTATAGGCATGCACTATCATGCCTGGCAAAATAAATAAAATTAAAAAAATAAACAATCAAATATAGATTTCTTTAAAATATCTTTTATATTGCAAAAAGAAATAAATATCATTACAAATATCTTCTTTTAGTATGTGTGGATGAAACTAACTTTTAAAAGTTTGCAACCTCTATATTTCAAACCCTCCCCTCCAATACTAGTATTCAAACCCAGGGCCTCATACATGCTAGCATAGCAGAAAATGCCCCCCCAGTCAGTATACTTCAGTTTCTGTTGGTTGCCCAGGTAACCTCCAGTTTACTTCAGTTCCTGTTACAGTTCTTGTTACTTCTGTTTCTTAGAAAGGGCTGGTCACTGTGATGCACATTGTAGGAACAAATCCCCAACTAACAAGCCATTCTGCCTCTGTACTTTCCCTTTGCAACCTGATAAAAACCTCCTTCCCCGAGCCTTTGGGCCTGATACTCTGGGAATGATCCCTATCAGAGCCTGTCAGTGTAAATAAATCTGCTTCCAATACTGGGTGATATTTCGGTGTTTCTGTTTGCTGTTGCACTAAGAATGTGCTTTACTAGTGGGCTACATTCCTAAATTTCAATTTATTTATAAAGCATCAAGATTTTTATACAGCATCAATAGATGAAGGTTCTAAATTTCTTTTTCAAGTTTTAGTAGCCAGCTATGAAAGACAGGGCTTTTCTATCCCATGGATGTCTGTCACTTACCTCCCATTGCTTATGTCCCATCACTTATCTCCAACCTTTAACATGAGGCTAGACAATTTATGCCATCAAAGGTAGACCTGTGGGAACTGAAGGCAACCCAATGGGGAGAGAAAACAATTATTTTACCTAGCGCAAGTGTGTCCAGATGGACCAGTGAGGAGATGGGTTGTTTTCCAGTTGTTGTGTTCTCTTTCACAGGCTGAGTAGCACCCACTCACCCCTGAGAAGAGTGGGCCCAGAACAGAGGAAAAAAGGATGTCCCATATACTACATGCCCAAATATTTAAAAGTTACAAGTCAAACCAACAGGTTTTTAAATAAAATAAGTCCATCTTCCTACTTACTATAGCTTAAGTCCTGAATGTTCCTCCCAAGGCCCATAGGTTGAAGCCTGGTCCCCAGCCAGAGGCACCATCGAGACAGGAGAATCTTTAGGAGGTGAGCCTAGTGGAAAGAAGTTACATTGGGGGTGCGCCCTGAAGGACATACTGGGGTACCAACTCTTCCTTTTTTTTTTTTTTCTTTCACGTCTCTGCTGCCACAAGGTGAGCAGCTGCTTCTACATTTGTGGGCCACGATCTGCTTACCTTGCCACAGGCCCAACAGCATTAAGTCCAACTATGGACCGAAGCCTTCAAAACTGTGAGCCCAAATAAGCCTTTCCTCTTTTTAAGTTGGTTATTCAAGTACAATAAAACCTTGGATTGCAAGTAACTTGTTCTGCGAGTGTTCCACAAGATGAGCAAACGTTTCTAATAAATTTTAGCTTGATAAAGGAGCGATGTCTTGCAATACGAGCAGTACATGACAATGAATGTCACATAATCACAACCGACCCAATGGTTCCCCCTACTGACCATGGTCACCTAAAAGCAACAGGTCATAGGGAGATCTCGTCTGCAGAGAAGGAGGAGAAAAAGGTGGCAGAATCCTTCACTGCAAGTGAGAGTAGGAAGATGTGTCAAATATGGGAAACGATGCAAAATTTTGTAGAAAAGTACCACCTAAATAAGGTTATACAGGTACGAGCAGTGAATTTGTTTAACACAATACAATGTCACATTTCTGTAAAATCTTCAAAAGGAGGCAAAAGCAAGTGTCATTGGATAGTCTCTTTGTTAAAGTTGCATGAAAGAAAAAGATTCCATTCAGTCAATAGGTAGCAGTGATTCTGGTAGTGACAGTGAAAATCATCCTACACAACAACCCTCCTCTCTCTTGTCTCCCTCACAGCAGTCATGAAGGTTTTCAAAGGCAAGTGCAGGTTAATTTGTTTATTTTTCTTTGGATTTTGTACTACTTTATAGTACTGTAATTATTTTTATATGAATATTTTTGGGTTGTGTAACAAATTGTCTGAGTTTCCATCATTTCCTATGGGGAAATTCATTTTTTTTTTTTTTTTTTTTTTTTTTTTTTTGTGGGTACCGGGGGGACGACCTCAGGACCTCACGCGCCAACAGGCACCCGTGCCGCTGAGCGATATCACCGGCCCCTTTTTCGTATGTGGGTTCCGGGAGTCGAACTCGGGCCTTTGCGCTTGCAAGGCAGGCGCTTAAGCCGCTGAGCCATCTCACCGGCCCGGGGAAATTCATTTTGATATGCAAGTGCTTTGGATTATAAGCATGTTTCTGGAATGAATTATGCTTGCAAATCAAAGTTTTATTGTAGTTTGTTACAGTAACAGAAAGCTGACTAGCATACCGTCTTAACAGATGTAACCGACAAGCACTTGAAAGGCTAGATCTCTGAATCTGAATGTGGTCACGCTGGAAAGCTGGCCCCTGACCCCAATTCCTCAGCCTCTTGCTGGTACCATCTTCTTTCTCCCCCAGGTTTGCTGGTATGAAGTTGTTGCATGCAGCCGGGTGCACTCAGCCCACAGGTCTGCCTAATCTCCCCTTCCAAGAAAAAGCCAGTTTTTCCTTGGCCACATCTTGGGCCAGGGATGTGCACACCTGTTGTGCAGCTTGCTCTTAAAGGGCACAAATGTCACAGAATTGGGACCAATGGTGGTGATTTTTCTAAGTTCTGCGATGGTGGAAATGATCTGTAGCTGCACTATTCGATAAGGTAACCATCAGCCACATAGGGCTCACTAAAATCTTTAAATGTGGCTAGTGTTACTGAGCAATTAAATTTTAACTTTATTTAATTTTAATTAATTAAAATTTAAGTAGTCACTTCTAACTAGTGGCTACTGTATTACATAGCATAGGCTTAGAAGTTAGGGCATAGGTTCTAAGTGGCCACAACTCTTTGACCTGGCAGACTAATCTCTGAGGAAGGGCTGGATAGGAGGAAGTCTAGTTTGGGGGTGAATTAGTCATGTTTCCATCTCTGGGACAAAAATACCTGACACAACTTAAAGAGAGTTTATTTTGGCTCATAATTTCAGTGGGTTTAGTCCATGGTAGGCTGGCTTCAAGGCAGAAACAGCATGGCAGAGGAAAGCTGCTCACCAAATGGCAACCAAAAAGTAGAGAAGGAAAGAGAATACACCCTTCCAAGTGAAGCCCCCTGTGACCCACACCTGGGACAATGCCTGTCGTGACCCGCGGAGGCACCGACCAGCAGAGCTCCCAGGGGCAGGAACGCGTAGCCCGAGAGACAGTATGGGGATGAAGAAAAACACACACGCAGCTTGAAGGCGAGAGTGAGAGAGAGAGTTTATTGAGGAAGTGCCATGGCTTATATATCTTTGGGGGGAAGTGGGAGGGACCACTAACTGGCGCGGGATTGGCGCGGGCAGGGGTAGCGCATGCTCAGAAGCTGGGTCCTTCATGGCTCTCTACAAATGCCCTGTTTCCAAATGCGAGACATTGGGGGCATTTTAGATCTAAAGCATAACAAGCGGCCAGGCCCAGGGCTCCTCTTATCCAGATACATAAGTGGCATTGTGGCAGGGGAGAATGGCTAAAATAAATTCTGTTTACCAACTCACTAAGTAAATATTGATTTCATGCTTAGCATGAGCATATTTCCAGATGTGAAGATAAGTCATATTTGACCCCAAAAGTATTTTCTCTCATTGCTGAGACAGAGCACCCAACACTCAAAGGGGAAAAGGTTTCCTTAGCTCACAGTTTGTAGAGATTTCAGTCTATAATTGGCTGAGGTGGCACCACAGACAGGCATCACAGAGGAGAAACAACTCTTGGAGGGCAGAAGGTAGCAAAACAAAAAGGGACGACGACCGCAGCTCTTTCTATCCCTTATATCTTATCCAGACTACTTAGGGCAGGTAGCACTCACACCCTTCATCCTAGTGCCCTTCATCCTACCTAGCATTGCACCATGAATAATCCCAGCATCATACACTCTAGATCCAGCCACCTCTGAAAAAGCCCCGTCTACGACTGCGTGAGGCTTTGGGGGACATCTAAACACAAGCTATACTAACACTGACCCTCCAAAAGCTCACAACCCAGCCTAGTCGATAAACAGAGGCAAGGCATTTAATATAAGATAAACTGTGATAGTTTGCTAATTGAGAATATAATGGGGGAATAAGGGAGGAAAACCTTTCTGGCTATGGCTTTTGGGAATGGGCTGGAGGCAAGATTTGATATAGATGGTGGAATGGGAGAAGAAAGTGCCAACAAAAACCCTAACATAAAAACAGGGAGTCCAGGTGCCAGGTATGGTGGTACATGCCCGTAATCCTGCTACTTGGAGGCTAAGGCTGCAGGATTGTAAATGTGAGCCAGCCTGGGAAATGTACTGAGCTTATGTCTCAAAATAAAAAAATTAAAAAAGGGTTGGAGATGTAGATGGTGGAGTAGCCCCAGGTACACTCCCTCAGACCACAAAAAAAAAAGAAGAAAAATGACAAGGAGTCTAGATGGTGCGCCATCTATCTGTCCAGGGAAATGCGAGGAGTCTTGCGCAGAGCTTATGGACGCATGCACGAGGCTTGGGCAGGCTCACCGAGAGCTCAGCTCTGGGGTGAGAAGGGAGGTGGGTCCTATTCAGTAACCAACAGGCAGCCACGGTGTTCCCTGAGAGGAGAGCGGTCTGCCCAGGTCTGCAGTTCAGTAAGAAAACGCAAGGCGCATGGGGAAGTGGCAGAGTGACCCAGGCTCAAGGGGCTAGCAGGAGGAGCGGCCGGAAGAAGGAAGACGTGCGGAGGCCCCAGGCGACGGACAGCAGGAACAAAGGGTCTGAGAGGGTCGCCAGCGCAGGAACAAAGGGGCGGATGTGGGAGAGCCGGAACAGACACGCAGAACAGATGCACAGACCCGGGACGGCTGGAAGTGAAGGCGTTCAAGAGGGCTGAGAGTGGAGCCGCGGCTTTTAAAGTGTAGAAATGAAAAGACAATGCCTACGCTCCAATTTATCACCACTAAATTCATTCCTAGGTAATTGCAAATAAATAGTTACAGCTTAAAAATCTGGATCAATGTAGATGACTCCTCTTACTGGAAAAGTCTCTTTAAATTACCTGTAATGTAAACCATATTACAAAAGATCACATAGGCTGTAGTCCGTGAGTTCGCACACTCGCTCGCATACAAGCCCAGCCTTTGCCTCAGGTGCCATGTTTTTACATTCAATTCGAGGAATGGGTTGTGGGCACACATTGTTCTAAGGCTTTCACCTCATGGGTTAGGGAGTAATTCTGCAGCTTAAGGGAGTACAGATACACCTCTCAAATATGCACCCACCGTGACAGTCACATATGTACTTCTAGCCCTAGGGTCTACTGCATTTTCAATTAAGAAATACAGGAGGATGCAAAGGAAACAAAGTGCCTACTGTGTACAGTGATTTTAAAAACTGCCTCTGCAACCTCTCAGGAATTTGGGCATCTTCATTCACAGTTCACCATTTTGCCATCACCTCAATCTGTTACGTTCTGACCTCTGACCCCAACATCCTGCTAAAACTGTTCTTACCAAGATCACCAATGGGCTTCTAAATTCCCAAATCAGAGCTGGGCATGGTAGGGAGTGCCTGTAACTGAGGCAGGAAGATGGCAAATTTGAGCCTAGCCTGGACAATTCAGTGACTAGTGAGACCCTGTCTCAAAATTAAAAAAAAAAAAAAAAAAAAATGGGCTGGGAATGTAGCACAATGTGAAGGCCTGGGGTTCAATCCCCAATAAGAAAAAAAAAAAAATCAAATTAGATGTACTTATCACTGAACCTTATCCTGTAGAATCTGTCATTGTGGACTGTCACATTCCAAAATGCTCACTTTCCTGGTTGTCCTACGTCTCTGACCCATACATTTCAGTTTCAGTTGTCTACCGTTACTTCCGGTGTAATCCCTGCCCTTTACTTCTGCTGAATCTGCGCATCTGCGTGCTCGCACACCCTGCTGCACCCGCGCATACCCGCCACAGGCAGAGGGCTCCCACATCTCTTCTTCAGGCCCTCAACACCCAAACCCTGACCTCTCTTTCACAATGTAGACCCTGAGGCCACATCACCCTAACACCAAAGCCAGAGACGTTACAAGAAAAGAGCACCACAGAGCATTATCCCTTATGATTATAAAGGCAAAACTCCTTGACAAAATATTAGCAGACCAAACCCAGGACATAGAACAAGGATTACATGCCATGACCAAGTGGGGTTTAGCCCAGGAATGTAAAGTTAGTTCAACGTATAAAAATTAATCAATGTAATACACTATCGCTCCTATTAAACGCGTAGAGCTGGATGTCCCTCAGGCAAATGAAATATATTCAAAACTATAGGTATTAAAATTTTTCAAATGCAATATGTTATCACATAATATTTTGTTTTTGTTTTTCATATGGTTCCTGGCTCAAAACTTCCTCTCCAAGGCGGACCATAAAAACTAGAATTTCTTTTCCTCAAGGTAAGTCACAGAAATTCTAATCTGCTTTTAGGTAGTCATCAAGCAGTATAACCAAAAAATCAGGAAGTCACCATTACTACAATATTCTTATCAAATGTACAGATCTTATTCAGATCTTTCTAGTAATCAGAAAAATGTCCTTTATAGCAAAAGAAAATCCTAGATCATGTATTGTATTCCAGGGTTATGTCTCTTCAGTTGCTCTTAATCAGGAATAATTCCTTTTGTTGTTATTGTTGTTGCTTTATCTTTCATGACATTGATATTTTTGAAGCCTGGGCATGGTGGTGTACACCTGTAATCCCAGCTATGCAGGAGACTAATCAGAAAGATCACAAGTCTGAGGCAAGCCTGAGCGACTTAGACCCTGACTCAGGATAACATTTAAGAGGGTCTGGAGGCATAATTCAGGAACAGAACATCTACCTAATGTGTGCAAAGCCCCGGGCTCAAACTCCACGACAAAGAGTACAGGTCATTTATATCGTAGTTTCCTCAATCTGAGTTCACCTAGTGTTTCCTTATGATTAAATCCAAATAGCAGAAATTCCATAGAATTCTCAGTGCATTCTATCAGGAATCACATGATGTTAATTTGTTCCTATCTGGTGGTTTTACTCTGATCCCTGGATAAGAATGTGTCTTCTATCTTTCTCCACTGTAAGATCATTATTTTTCTCGTTGTCATTAATCTCGTGGGAGCTATGCATCTCCAGTGTCCAGCCCTACTTCCTGTCTGCAAGTTTGGAATAATGATAGTGCACACGGCTCCAGCCCCTGGCTTGTCTGCCCTGTTCCAGGCTGCTGTGCTTTCAACCTGGCAGTCCTCCCCCAGCTTCTCCATCCTCACCATTCACCTCTTTTCTCAGCCCCCTGGGCTAATCCTTCATTGCTGTTACCAATCTTTACATCTTTATGTAAATAGTGACATAGTACTCAGCAGACTGCACGGGTCTGTTAAATAATGGTGTGTGAGGAAACACCCAGAGGTCGAGACCGTGGGAAAGACTAGATTTTATTCCACCTACGCACAGGCAGGCTGAGATCGGTGCGACAGCAGCAGCTATCTGGAGGGGAGGCTAAGTATATATAGGGTTTAGGGTTGGGGGGGTCACAGTCTCAAAGAACCCGGATGGAATGTTTGAAATCAAAGCTGCAAGGACAATCAGCACGGGTGTGTATACGGAGCTGGTGTCAGGAAGACGGTGGGTCCAGTCCTAAATTTCTTTTTTTTTTCCTAAATTTCTTTATGGCCCTTAATTCTCGTTTGCTGAGGGCAGCCTAAATGCCTATTGTTTGCCAAGGCATTGTCAAGGCACCATGAAGTTCTCTCTCAGGTCAGGCCTGATGGTGTCTTTGGGGGCCACGACTGTGTTTTATTTCCTTTTGGGTCTTGGAATTAGTAAATTGTTGCTGCCTTTCAGCAACAATGGGTACTGCACCTTGGTGAGGAAAGACCCAGTGTAAGTGATCTCCTTGGAGTTTAGACTGATGAATAATGAAGTGTTGAAGAAACCCTATTAAAAGATAGCGGTGAAGATGTAAATGCCTCTAGCTTGTAAGTCAAACAGTTCACATCTGCAAGAAGCCTCATTAGGGCCGGTGAGATGGCTCAGCAGCTTAAGCGCCTGCCCGGCAAGCGCCAGGGCCCGAGTTCGACTCCCGGAACCCACATACGAAAAAGGGGCCGGTGATATCGCTCAGCGGCACGGGCGCCTGCTGGCGTGCGAGGTCCTGAGGTCGACCCCCCGGTACCCACAAAAAAAAAAAAAAGAAGCCTCATTAACCGGATAGTTCAATCCAGCTGTTTAAGAAAGAAAGGGAGAATGAGGGTGGGGGTATAAGAATAAAAAATCAAGATATCTACAAATTCCCCAGTATGAATGCAAGTATTACATATTATAAACATACACTAACAATTAAAAAATTACATAAACAAAAAGAAATGGGAGAGGTGTAGGTATAGCTTTTAGTAGAGCACTTGTATGAGAAAGGCCGTGGGTTCCATCTTCAGCAGCACAAGAAGTGGAGGTAGAAGCAGTAAGAATCCCCAAGGAGAAACACAGCTGAGGCTGAACTCGAACTTCATGTTCAGGGGCTCTCTCTCTGTCCTCTCTCTCTCTCTCTCTCTCTCTCTCTCTGTCTTTCTCTCTCTCTCTCCCTCTCATTTTAATGGTACTGGGGATTGAACCCAGGACCTTGCATGAAGCTACACATCCAGCCCTTTTTATTTTTTAGTTTTTGTTTTGTTCTGTTTTGTTTGAGACAAGGTTTCACTGTGTAGTTCAGGCTGCTCTTGAACTGACTTGAAGCCCAGGTTGGCCTCAAACTCAAGGTTATATTCCTGCCTCAGCTTCCTGAGTGCTCGGATATAGGCATGCACTACTACACGCCGCTTCAGGGTTTGTTTACAGTGCTAAATTCTTTTTAATCTCTGTCCAGCCCTTTACAACACAAAGCAGGCTGGACAAGCTTCATGACTTTGTTTTTGAGACAGGTTCTCCCTGTGTAGTTCAGGCTGGCCTTGAAATCACTGTGTAGCTCAAGCTGGCCTTAACCTCACAGCAATCCTCCTGCCTCATCCTACCCAGTGTTGGGATTACAGACGTGCTTTGAGAAACTGCAGCCCTGTCTTTTCTATCAAAAGATATAACCAGGAGTGCCTTTATTTTAGACACTAGTCCACCCTGGGCAGCCCCATCCCTCACACTGAAATTATGGGAAATGCCTACAATTTGGGAACATAGCTACAGACCAATGATAGTTTATCAATAGCCAAAGACTTTCCATTCCCTACACCCTTTCCCCTCCAGCTCCTCCTCCCCTTCAGCAATCCTTTGGGTCCTCCCCTCACACCGTTTAAACTCGACAGCTTCTATAGACGGTAAGCCTTTAGCTGCTTCCCATGCAAGAGGGCGCACCAGCTGCCTCGTGTCTGAGCGCCCTCAGACCCCTCTACAGGAGTGAGCTTTTGAGTTTTCTTGCTTCCTGTCTGAGTGCCTTCTTTGTGGCCCCAACAATTTGAGTTTGGGGGCTCATTTCTAACCGCGTGCCTGGCCCAGGAAGGGGGTCCGTGATTTTGGAAATATGTCCAGAGACAGTAAATTGGTTCTTTCCTTTTTTTTTTTTTTTTTTGCTTGATGTAAAATTCACATAACACAATTAAGTAGTAACCATTCTAAAGTATACTTTTTTTTTTTTTTTTTGTGGGTACCAGGGATCGACCTCAGGACCTCGCGCACCAGCAGGCGCCCATGCTGCTGAGCGATATCACCGGCCCTTTTTTCGTACGTGGGTTCCGGGAGTCGAACTCGGGCCCTCACGCTTGCCAGGCAGGCGCTTACGCCACTGAGCCATCTCACCAGCCCTCTAAAGTATACTTCAGTGACATTTTCCACTCTAGATTTTTGTTTCTATATTTGAAAAAAATTTCACATATGAAATTCCACTGGACTCCGACCCACTTAAGTTCCAGATAAAGAGTTATTTTCAGAGTAGATGGGTAAAAACTTGTGTAGAGAAAGGATATGAATCGTTCTCTGCTCTCCTCCCAGGTAGATTCCTGAGGAGGGGGAGTGCAGAGTTAATGCCTCAGGGGACACCTGCCAAACACAGGCAAAGTCACTCCTTTGTCAAGCATACTATATTTGTGGTTCTGGGGATCAAATCCAGGGGTGCTCTCCCACTGAGCTACATCCCCAACCCTTTTTTATTTTGCGCTTTGCAACATGGTCTCTCTAGGTTGCCCAGGCTGACCTCAAATTTGAGATCCTCCTGCCTTACCCTCCCAATTAGCTTGAATTACAGACATGTGCCACCACACCCGGCTGTAAGCACACTGTTTTTATTGCAAAAGTTTGTGTCATTGTTTTAATTTTCTTGTTAGGCTACTAAGAAGGAAAAAAAACTTCCTCTTAGATTTTCTGCTGCTTGCAAATTCATAGATTGGCAGGGCTGGAGATGTAGCCCAGTGGTGGAACACTTGCCTAACATATGTGGGGCTCTGGGTTTGATTCCTAACAACATGCACATACACATGCATACACACACACAAACACATAACTGTCAGCCAGGTATGGTCGTGCAAACTTATAATCTCAGCACTCTGGGAGACTGAGGCAGGAGGATCATAAATTCAAGCCCAGCCTGGGCAACTTAGTGAGACCCTGTCTCAAAAAATAAAAAAGGAACTTGGGATGTATCTCAGTGCAAAGGCTCTGGGTTCAATCCCCAATTATGAAGAAAAAGAGAAGAACGAGGAGGAGGAGGAGGAGCAGGAGGAGGAGAAAAAGGAGAAGGAGGAAGAGGAAAAGGAGGAGAAGGAGGAGGGGGAGGGGAAAGGGAAAAGGAAGGAGGAGGAGGAGGGGATAGATTTCTTTCTGAACAGGGTTTGAGGAGTTCCTCTCAAAAAGTAGACATGTACTGCAACTCACCCCATCTTAGATACTTTTCTCTCATTGCTGAGACAAAATACCTGACACCCAAAATTAAAGGAGGAAAGGTTTATTTAGCTCACAGTTTGTAGAGGCTTCAGTACATAATCGGCTGGGTCCAAGGCAGGGTGGCATGGCAGAGGGGCATCGCAGAGGAGAAACAGTTCATGGCAGGCAGAAGGCAGCAAAGCAAGCCACAAGACAAACAGGGACCCTAATCTGTCCCTTATATCTTATCCAGGCTACCTGCCCTTAGGGTGGGTAACACTCACACCCAGGGTGGGGCACCCTTGATCCTACCCAGAACTATGCCAAACCAATTAGTGGACTAATTTAGTAATCACACACCTTTGATCCCAGCATTACACACTCTACATCCAGCCACCTCTGAAAAAGCCCTACCTATGACTGCATGAGGCTTTGGGGGACATCCAGACACAAGCCATGACACCCCCTCAGAGTAGGTTCTTTTTTTTTTTTTTTTTTTTTTTTTTTTGTGGGTACCGGGGGGTCGACCTCAGGACCTCGCATGCCAGCAGGCGCCCGTGCCGCTGAGCGATATCACCGGCCCCTTTTTTGTATGTGGGTTCCGGGAGTCGAACTCGGGCCCTCGCGCTTGCTGGGCAGGCGCTTAAACCGCTGAGCCATCTCACCGGCCCCTCAGAGTAGGTTCTTGATCAATGTCACAGAAAAAGAATTTTGGGATATGTCTATGATAGGCATAGGCAGTTTTATTAGTCATGGACTGAAGGAAACTAGGGGAGGGGCTTCAATTTGAGGAGTTCAAGGGGACACCTCACTGCTGAAGAGGATCGGACAGGCCTATTACCAACATGGTGAAATTAGCCGAGGTGGGCAGTGGTCCAGCTGATCCTTACGTCAATTCTTGTTTTGCAAGGTGACTTTGAAGAAGTCCTTATGCTTGAAGAAGCAATTCGGTCTCCATGAGATTCCTTCCGCTTGGGGCAGTCTCCGTCCTGCAGAGACTCTGGGGGAATCTAAGGTACTGCAGATTTAGGGCAATGACTGGAGACATCAGGGCCCTCACTGGTAGCTGAATATCTCTGTCAGTCTCTTATATTGGTGTCTTCAGTCATGAAGGGGAACAAGGTAGGTTATGTAAATTCAGGACTAATCAACTTGGTTTTGCCTGTTTTTAGGCAGATGCTCCTCAAATTATTAATATGCTTATATGCAGAGCTGAGCAAGGATCTGTCCCGAAGTTTTAAGGTAATAAAGGAGACAGACACAAAACAAAGATCAAGCTTTGTTCTGCTTTTAGTTACCCGCTGGGTATCTGTAGGTCCAGGTGAAAAATCACCATTTTCGTACCAAAAGCAGCTTTCAAGTCTGTGTTCTTCCTTCTCAGAAGAAAGCACAAATCATGCTTCTGATGAATAACAGAGTAAGGGCTGTATTAGTTAGGCTTCTCCAGAGGAACAGAATCAGTGAAAACCATTTGTATAATTATGCCAGGGGATTTGTTAGGTAGGCTTATAGGATCAGAGGCACAAGGGTCCACAAGGGCCATCTGCACACTGGAAAGCCAGAGGATCCAGTTGCTGCTCAGCCCAAGACAATGGAAGCCACTGAATGAGAGGGAGCAAGGGTGCGATGCCAGTCCAAGGTCAGAGGCCTGGAAGTTCACTGGAGAGTCGGGGATACAAGTCTGAGTTGGAAGGCTGAAGAAACTGGAGACCAATGTGCAAAGGCGATGACAAAGACCAGAGCCTTTCCAAAATGGGGCCATTTTCATCATCTTTCCCTTTTTATTCCATCCAGGCTATGAGCCTATTGGTTGGTGCCACCCGCATCCAGGGTGGGTCCTCTTCCCTCAGTTTGCTGGCTCCCGTGTCAATCATCCACATCTCAGAACTGCGCTTCACTAATCCGTTAGGCATTTCTGAATCCCCTCAAGTTGACATAACATGATGGATGATCAAAAGGCCTAGGGGTGTGTCTGTCCTCCACCCTGTGGTGGTGGCGGTCTGTGTCCGATTGACAGGAGGAGAGACACGTTTCTTTATGGAGGTTTGCTATGGCTTGAGTGCGTCCCCTCAGGTTCGTACATTGGCGCCTTAATTCCTTAATGTGGCAGTGTTGGGAGGAGGGGACAAATGGGAGGTGTTCGAGTCATAGGAACAGATCCCAAGAATGGGTTGGTGTCTTTCCTGAGGGCATGGGTTAGGCGTCTTATGAGTTGGGGCCCCACTTTCTCTTCTGCATGCACCTTCTTTCCCCCATCACTTCTGCTCTGAACTAAAGCAACGCGAAGCTCTCACCAGAAGCTAAGGAGATGCTGGCACCAAGCTCTCAGGCTTCCCAGACTCCAGAACCACGGGCAAAAACAAACTTCTTTCCTTTATAAACACCAGCCTCATTTATTTTGATACAGCAACTGGCTCAGAGCTGGGTGTGATGATGCACACGGTAGCCCCAGCTACTTGAGAGGCTGAGGCAGGAAGATCACTTAAGCACAGGAGTTTGAGACTAGCCTGGGCAAAATAGAAAAAGTCCATCTCAAAAAAAAGGAGTAAGAAATATTACTATTTTATTTGCATAGGAGGCCTTACAGAAAAGAAGTGGAAACTTAAAGAGGTGATTAGGCCTAGAGACTTACATGCCATTTTAGCAAAGGGTAGAAATTTGTGGAGAAAAGCTAGACAAGGTATTTGGGCTCCAAAGGACTGTAAATCGAGGGAAGGTGACTAAGAAATGTGTAGTAGACAACAGTTACTTAACCAGGTATGTTCTGCAAATAGAAGTCAAAATCATGCTCTTCTGAGTAAGGATCAGGGAAACGCTTTTACGAAGGGAAATTTATGTCCTACTTTCAGGCAGAAGGGGGCTGGGGTAAGGAGTTGTTTCTTAGATGCTTTCAGTTCACATATTCTAGGATGGTGTATTTATATAAACTATTCTATATTATATAAAAAGTAATATAAACAAAATATATTAATATGAAATATAATATTTATATATGTATTTTTTGCAGTACTAGAGATTGAATCTAGAGGCACTTTACCACTAAGCTATATCCTCACCCATTTCTATTTTTTGTTTATCATTTTGAGATAGGGTCTCCCTAAAATTGCCCAGGCTGGGCTCAAACCTGTGATCATCCTGCCTCGGTCTCCCAAGTAGGTAGGATTACAGGCATGCATAGCCATGTCCAGTTTAGGGTGGTATATTCCAGGGGGGGTTTGTGGGGGGGGTTGTTTGTTTGTTTGTTTGTTTGTTTTGAGACAGGATCTCACTATGTAGCTCAGGGTAGGCTTGAACTCATTATGGAGCTCAGGCTGGCCTTGAACTCACTATGTAACCCAGGCTGGCCTTGATCTTGTGGCAATCCTCCTGCCTCAGCCTCCTGAGTGCTGAGATTATAGGCTTGAGCCACCATGCCCAGTTTAGGGTGGTATATTCCCTTTAGGGTGGTATATTCCCTTTAAAGCCTTGAGGATTTTATCTTGGGTGCAAAAAGAGCAGGGGGAGAAAAGTGTAGTGGCTTTAATGACAGTTTTGGTTTGACTCATCAGCCAACTGAAGAGTGGGGGTGGTGACTATTCAGGAGCCCTGTGTAGGCAGGAGTGGTTGGCTTTGTGGTGAGTTGGACTCTCACAGCTCTTCACGGTCAGTATGGGTCCACCTCTCGCTTAAGGCAGCCCTAAAATCCCCAACCTAGTGGGATTTCCATCTTCCCGGACTCACTTTTGGGGTTACTCATTTGGTTCCAAGCACAAGCCCTGGGGTTTTTGAGTGTTATTCTATTTTGTTTTGTTTTGTTTTTTAATATTCCTTGTTCAGTGTCAATCTGAAGATTCTTTACATTTGAAATATCCTTGTCTTTGCTGAGCATACTACTTTTCCTTTAATTTGATAAATATACATGAATATATGTTTTAAGCCCTTTCTCAGTGCATGAATTTTGTCAAACTTGTGTCAAATCTAAGGTTTAAGTCCAACATAGCTCTTATTCCCTCTGAGAACAAAAATCTAGTAGGAAAGATAAATATTATTATCTTATTAAACTTCCTAATGGCAGGTGTGAAGCCAGGTGCTTGGGAGACAAAGATGAGTTGGACCAGGTTCTGCACTCGAGCGCTCATTGGTGGGATGGTGGTGGAATTGTAAGTTTTGCTGACATAACACTCTTCACTGAACTTAACCAAGAGACTCCTAAGAGATGTTTGAAATTCTGATTTAGACTAGGGAAGTCGTGACCTTCTAAGACAGCCTCACAGAAAGGGAGACCTACAAGTTCTCTTAGGATCTTCTCCTATAAACAACTGTTTAAGTGATATCGAGAGCACTGCTGTCATTGGTTGGCAGGAAAGGGAAGAATCTAGTTAATCACAAGCTGGACACCAATCCAAATCTCCTCTGTGATCTTGCCTAGCTTGCCTTCAGTTCTAGGCCACCTCTTTTGGAAGCCATGAACGGGAGATAAGAAAAATTTCATGCTGCTCACCTCTGTCTTGGATGGAGACCTTCAGTATGCATATAGTAGGTACAATTTGCTAGGTTGAAGGGGCTTGGGAAGAAGAAGGCAAAATCATACAATTAATTTTCATGATAGAGATCCTAAAAAAACTAGAAGGGTTTAATGTGATTTCAGTTTAATTGGAAACACACCCTAGATGTTAGACAAAACCAAAATTGTTGGTTTCATCTGAACATCTGAATAATTAGAGACTTCAGACCTAACTATCCTGCGCGCCCCCGCACTGAGCAGCAAGCTCTTTCAGTATTAACTTCCTTCAGAAGTGAGTGTATTTTTGAGACATAGAATCCAGCCCAATGACTGTGGCAGAAGTGAAGAACACTACAGTACATCTTTCTGTCTGGATGTGTTGGTGACAGTTGTGCTCTGTTTCCTGCTGCTTTTTTTTTTTTTTTCCACTTCACTACCATATAATGACTTAGGACTTTTACTTCCTGAATGGGTCAGCAAGAAGCCATCTAGGGCTTAACTAAAGAAGATGCATTTGGCCGTAAGAAACTGAATGGCTTTAGTGACAGTTCACAAATAGTCTCCTATGTGGTACTGGAATCCTAAAGAGAAGTCTGACACATTTTTTACTTAAAAAAAAAAAAAGAGAAAGAGAGAGAATGAACAGACTTAACTTTCTTCCATGAAGTCCTTCAATTATTTTCTAACACACTGCATTAATTCCCCTTCAGATAATTCTAAGCAATCAACTGCGGTTGTCTGGAGTTTTTGTACTTCAGAATGGACGATGTGAGGTAGAAGATGACAGTATGTTCTGCATTTAACTGTAAGCCAGAAAGTCTGTGCTAGCATCAAAATGATATATTGAGCATGTGTGTTGCAGTATGTTAAGTATTCTCATCTGGATATGGCAATGCACGCCTCTAATCTGGCACCCTGGGAGGACGAGGCAGGAGGATCACAACTTTGAGCCCAGCCCAGTCAGTTTAGCAATTAAAATAAAAAAAGGGCTGGGGATGTAGCTAGCTCAGTGAAAAATGTCCTTGATTTAATCCTCAGTACCGGGAAAAACAAACAAACAAACAAACGGGGCGAAAGCACTTAGAACATTAGAACAACTCCATGATCCGGGGAGGAGGGGCACGGGGCGTCTCCGGAGGCCTTGGTGGTGTGACTCTGGCCTGAGACAATTCTTCCGAGTGCTGGCCCACATACTTCTCGGTCAGATGCCACTTCCTGAAAGAGAGCAGTTGCTGTCCTCCTCCCTGCGCTCAGGGTCACCTCTGGACGGAGAGCAGCCACACCGCAGAATCGCGCGGAGCAGCAGCGCTGCGGTGGGCGCGGCAGGAAGTTCTCGCCGGGCACAGCGCGATGCCCCTGCGCGCTGACTGAGGGTAACGCGGGCGCTCAGGGCGAGCTCTGCTGATTTCCCACAGCAGAGCAGCAACGCGTGACATCATGGGTTCGTTTCTAACGTTCTATTTTCAGGACTTTAAAAAAGAGTTAATGAGTTCCCAGGGTACTGACATGAATCAGAGGTGTGAACAATGTATAGGATGTCTGGCAACGTGGTATGCAGTGTAAGATATCTGAGATGTGATCAGCGTGGATTTGCTATGAACAGGTAATCAAGGACAAATTTCTTGGTCCAGGTATATAGCTCAGTGGCACAGCGCCTGCCTGGCAAGTGCAAAGTCCTAAGTTCAATTCCCAGTACCAAAAACAAACAAACAAACAAACAAACAAACAAACAAAAAAACCCACAAGG
Organism: Erethizon dorsatum; assembly: GCA_028451465.1. Lineage (NCBI taxonomy): Eukaryota > Metazoa > Chordata > Mammalia > Rodentia > Erethizontidae > Erethizon > Erethizon dorsatum. The sequence goes on along the minus strand of CM051838.1, from coordinate 80,656,825 downwards.
ACAAATTTCTTTTCCTTTTTTTGAGACAGGGTCTCGCTATGTAGTTCAGGTTGGACTTGAACTCACTTTGTAGCCCAGGCTGGCCTCGAACTCACAGCGATCCTCCCGAGTGCTGGGATTACAGGTGTGTGCCACTGCGCTCAGCTCTCAAGGACAAATTTCTTAACTGATTAGCTTTTTAAAGTGAATTTAATTTTTTAAAAATGGTCCAAAATGTATCATTAGTATTTTATGCCATAGATATTAATTGGTTTCCAGTCTTGAGTATGGACATTTATTTGATGTCACTGTCCTTCATATACCCCAAATTTGCTTTCTACAGTCTTTCTAAATTATACAGAAGGAAAACCATAATTAACAGTGCTTTTTGTTGGATATGTAAATGTAGCTGTTGCAGTTGCTCTTTAAAATTGTGACTTTGGGGCCGGTGAAATGGCTCAGCGGCATAAGCGCCTGCCTGGCAAGCACAAGGGCCCGAGTTCGACTCTCGGAACCCACATACGAAAAAAGGGCCGGTGATATCGCTCAGCGGCACGGGCGCCTGCTTGCAAGCGCGAGGTCCTGAGGTCGACCCCTGGTACCCACAAAAAAAAAAAGTATGACTTTGAAGTCTCACTTGTATGTCTCACTCTAATGTCTTAAATCTAATTCTGTGAACTAGAAGATAGGTTGGGCATGATTTATCTAATGCAAGACCCAAGTGGAAAGATTTAGAAATGCTGTTCTAAAAATCCAACTCAGGACGCTTGTAGTGACCCCAGTCTAACGCTTCATGACCCATAAGGAAACTGTTCTAGTCCAGTGGTGGCGAACCTGTGGCATGTGTGCTGCAGCAGGCATGCAGACCCCTCTCTGTTGACATACAAGCCAAGTGTATGAGTTGTTTCTTCGAAACTAAAACCTCAGTATTTAGCGGGGTGTGGTGGCACACGCCTATAATCCCACTTGGGAGGCTGAGGCAGGAGGATTGTCACTAGTCCAAGGCCTGTCTGAGTTACATAGTGAGCTCAAGGCCAGCCTGCACTACAAAGTGAGACATTGTCTCAAACAAAACAAAACAAAAAAATCAATATTCAGGTTTAATCACCGTTTTGGCACTTTGGGATAAATAGGCGGGTTTTGGGTTGCAATTTGGGCACCTGGCCTCTAAAAGGTTCGCCATCACTGTATCTAGTGCCTCTCCATCCGCAGTTTAAGGTGTTGTCTGAAGTGGGAATGCAGGCCAGATGTGCACAGTTTAGCTTCCTGCCTGGTTAATAAATTGTCTCCATTTGTAGAGAGCATAGAAGTAAACATGGCTCCCTCTTGCAGGACTTGATATGAGAGCCCTGGAGATCCTCACTCCAGACTGCAACACATACATTATGTAGCATTTCCTATGAATGAATGAAGATGTAACCTCTTGAACTAATTAGCTCCTTATCATCTGATCAACTGGATTTTTTTTTCTAGTTCTGCAGATTAAAACCAGGGCCTTGCACATGCAAGGTAAGTAACCTATCACTAAGCTGCAGCCCCAGCCCTGAGATTTTTAACATAGCTCTCTATAAAACAAAATCTTAGACATATTTTCTTTCTTTTTATTATTCAAGAATGGAATAGGTACCTATTTTACTCCCTTTGTCTACCTCAGCCCGCAGACTCTGAAAACACATTAGTCAGTTAACACCTCTGAGGGAAAACAAAATATCAAACAGGAAAAAAAAAAAAAAATCTAGCAAAGCAAAATCCATGATCTTTGGATCATCAGATTTTTCCACATCAAGTTTGTGAGTCTGCATCTCAATGGCCAAATTGAAATCCCAGAAACCTGGCGTAGCAAAGCAAACGAGAAGGACCTATGGTTTTGTTAAAATTCACAGCGTTCACCGAAGAGCCCAGGCAAGGGGCCCAGAGCTCTACACCAACACTCCCAGGCTCCCTGAGGGAGGAAGGGCAACTTCTCTGCAGGCCTTCATTCTTGCAAGGTGTTCCAGGAAAACATATAAAGAATGGGTGCCTCGCCTTTAGCAGGCTTGGGTTCCAATTCCCCTCAGGCCTGAGTGGAGAGACTGTGACTGATTTGTGTCCTCACTTGCTTCCTCTTTAAACTGGAGAGAGCAGTATCTGGTTCCAGATGTGTGGCAGGATGGTGAGCAGTGGCTGCAGCATCGAGCACAGTAACGATGCAACAGTAAGAAATGCCAAGAGGGATGGACCCTAGGGTTCTGCTTCTCGTGGACACCATCAAATCCACCTAGGGATCCCGGTGGAATGGAGATGATGGTAATTGTCACCTGAGAAGCTTAAACACCAGTTCTATCTTGTTTCACACAATCCCAAGAGTGTGTGCGTGTGTGCACGCATGTGCGCACATTGGCTTGAACTCAGAGCCTCACACATAATAGTCAACTGACATACACCCCAGCCCTTGACTCACTTTTTAATTAAGGTGGTCTTGGAAGGCAAGGAGAACTTCCTACTCTGTATTAGCACTTCTTTTTTTTTTTTTTTTTTTTGTGGGTACCGGGAGGTCGACCTCAGGACCTCGCACACCAACAGGCACCCGTGCCACTGAGCGATATCACCGGCCCCTTTTTCGTATGTGGGTTCCAGGAGTCGAACTCGGGCCCTCGCGCTTGCAAGGCAGGCGCTTACGCCGCTGAGCCAGCTCACCGGCCCTGTATTAGCACTTCTGATCTCTTCCACATGCTACCTCTGCCTGGTCAAACTGCCTTGTGAGCAGTGTGTACAGTTGTCACTTTGAAATCAATTTGTATTGAAGGTGACTCTCCAGCTGGGGGCTAGAAAAAAGAGAACTTTCTATTTTGGCTGAACCTGAAGAGATCGGTAGGATCTGATGCTGACACATAGAAAAGCCTTTCCAGATGTAAAGAGCAGCGTGACGAGTGATGTGGAAATTGGAATGTCCAGGACAGATACAGGCACCTGTCTAGCAATGAAGAAACAGTACACCATGTCCCTATGGAGCCGATGTACAGGGCTCCAAGGCAGCTCAGACACTGCAGCTGCAGCTGGATCCCAGCTGGGAGCTTTCAGGAATGCTGTTGGAGCTTTCAGGAATGCTGTTGGATGAGTGGGCCTGGAGCCAGCAGCTTTCGTTTGAACTTCACAGATTTAAAAAAAAAAAAAAAAAACCCTCAGTGACAGCCAAGTGTGGTTTTCATTTTCACTTGATCATTCTTACCTTCTCTCTCTTCTCTTCTCTCTTGATCATTCTCAGCACTACCAAGTTCTGTGTAACGGTGTTCATCTCCCCCAGATTCTTGCTATGTGCAAGGAGGTTAAGGTTCTGATGTGTTCCAAAGCGTGGCACACTTGTTTCCCATGTCCTGATACTCACGTCTAATATGTTGACAAGGGAAGTGACTAGCCATCCATTAGACAAGAGGGACTCATTCTCAGTTCCCAGAGGTAGCAATGCTTCATACCAACTGCCAGCTGTTTCAGAAAGAAAATCCTAAACACTCAGCATATTTTTGATAGCTTTGTTGAGATATAATTCATATAATACTCAACTCACCTACCTAATGTGTTTATTTCAATGGTTTTTAGAGTATAACATTATTCATTTTTAAAAGTTGTGGTAAAATATATATAACATGCTGGGCGTGGTGGCCCACACCTCTAATCCCAGCACTTGGGAGACTGAGGCAGGAGAATGTACATAAGATCAAGGCCAGCCTGAACTACATAGCAAAACCCTGTCTCAAAAAAAAAAAAAAACCAAAAGAATAAAAAATATATATAACAAAATTTGCCATCTTTATTGTGTTGGTTACTTTTCTCTCATTGCTGAGACAAAACACCCAACCTCCAAAATTAAAGAAGGAAAGGTTTATTTAGTTCAGTTTGTAGAGGTTTCAGGCCATAATCAGCTGGCTCCAAAGTAGGGTGGCATGGCACAGGGGCAACACTTCAAGGCAGTAGAAGACAACAAAAGCAACAAAAGCAAAAAAAGGTGGGGGGCTGGAAACAAGCCTCTTTTCCTCCCTTATAGTGTAAGCAGGCTACCCGCCCTGGGGCAGGGGTAGCACTCACACCATCTCGGTGCCCTCCTCTTGCACAAGCTCAGGATGTTTACAAAGTGAGGACCCTGGCCCCCTGCTGAATCACTTAAACTTCTAAACTTCTCCAGATGACACAATGAATCAACAATTACAACATCCTGGAGTGTAAACAGCCACCCTAGAGCATGTCCTTTACACCCCAGGATGTGGAACTGCTGAGTCACTTAGTTAAGCTTCTAAACGTCTCAAGTTGACACAATGTATCAACCATTACACTTGTCATTTTTAAGTGTACAATTCAGTTGCATTAATCATGTTCACAATGTTGTACAACCATCACCACTATCTATTTCCTAACTTTTTTAACAACTAAAAACATTTAGAACATATATAACTAGGTTTACACTAAGAGAGTTTTGTTTGTGAAAGTTTGACATCATCTGCTTATGACTACCCATCCTGCTGTTCTTAATGCTTGGCTGCCCATTGGCATCTGAACTGGAGCCACTTCCCTGATGAATCTGGCAGTATCTGCAAGCTCCGTTCTGCTCCGCTCATGCCCAGCCCAAAGGGTGGCCTGCTGGAGTCTCTTTGTCTTCTGGGGATCTTAGAGGCAGAGAAAATGGCACCAAGAGGATCAGATTTCAGCCTGCATTTCACACCAGTGTCGTGGGGCAAGGTTTCCCAACAATCAGTGAAAGCTACCTTTCCCTTCACATTAAGGAAAATAATGTACGCACATACCTTTTCATTAATTATCTTCAACTCGATGTCTTTATGAATATTACATAGCTTATGAGAGACACTGTGCTTCTTTGTCTGACTCCTCCCTTTAGTTCTAATCATTATTTCAGAGGCTGTGTGCCCCTTTGGGTGCACTGTGACAGGCAACAAAAGGTGATTCTGGGTTAAGTAGAAAAGGAAACTACGGAAAACATACTAGGTAGCTCACAGAAGCCTGGGAAAGTGAGAGGTCCAAAGTCAAAGGAAACTACATATTGGAGTTCCAGAGCTCATCTCCTTGGGTCACTGTTGTGCCAACACAAAGTGGACTCTACAGCTGCCATTCCAGCCAGCACTGCACGGAGCAAGGTGCTGCTGTTCCCGCTGCCTTTTGAAGCTGGGCGCTGCTACCAGAGTGGACTCACCGCTCTTCCATTGCTCTGGGTTCCTGATTTCTGAGCCAAAATCTGGAGTGGGCCAGAAACTAGCACTGTCAAAGAAATGAGTGGCTGGTTTTTAGCATCTAGAATGGGGTTGGCGGGGAGGGGGCCAACCCTGTTGCTTGCTAAGACTCGGATGGTAAGGAGTTGACCGAATGCGGAAATACAGTTCAGAGGATGAGCAAAAAAAAATGGATATAGATGTCTGCTGTAGGTCGGAAACATCTGGTGTTCTGTACAGATCTGGGTCACAGCTTTATTTTATCCAGTGTAGAAAAATATTCCAAACTAATTTTGTTGGCCTCCCTTTCCTTTTATTATTAAAATAAAAAGTACACATGAGAAATTTTTTTTAGCAACTTCTCATAGTGAGATAAAACTTCTAACATCAAAACTGCACAGCTGTTTTCCAAGTTTACATTGTTGCATTTGGAATAGGAGGAAGGAGCAAGTCTTTTCATAGTGAGATTATTGACTACAGTTTATCTCCAAGATTCTAATTAGATTTCCATTCTGAGCCAATATTTACAGTTCTGTAATTTCCAAAATATGTGTTCTATTGCCTTTTGTCTTTTAAACTTACACTGTTAAAAAAAAATTTAAGTGTATAGCTTGAATTACTACAAGGTAGAGAAAGCAGAAGAAAAGAATAGGAACAAGAAAGAAGTATAAGATTTTTAAAAAACGAAATCTCTAGGTTAACAGGATTTTTGTTAGTGAAACAAACATCAGTTTATCCAGAGCCCATTAGTTTTCAGACAAATGCGAGAATCACATTTTTTATCTGTTATTAGCTAGTCAGTATTTGTTGTTAGAAGATTCAGTGTTTATTTTTATAGAATCTTAAATTTTAGCCAGCATTGCTGATGTCCTGTTTACTTTAAATCATTTTAATGGTAATGGCATTCAAACTGTCACCGCTGTTTCATGTTCAGTGTACCCTCTCACCATTTCCTGTGACTTCATGGTGAAATACACTGTAATTACTGAATGATTTTACATCCCACCTCTGCCCCTCACACCTAAATTAAACTGTTGAGAGGGAGTCACCATAGGAATTAGGTATTTGGCTATCATTAGACAGCTGTCAATTACAAAATATGTTGGACTCCAGACCTACCAATTTTTCTGGATAGAGAAGAATAAAGTGTTTTAGGTAAGATAACAGGGATCAGTGAAAAAGAGAGCATTGCTAGAGGGAGGAGATAATGTGTAATTTCCTTTCAAACTTTAAAAATTCCTGGCTCCTTGTGTGCCTGAAGCCTGTTCTTGTGTCTTTCTAGAAGGAAAAATATCTCTGCTCTCTTCCCGGCAGAGAAGCCAGAAGAAACTGCTGTGGAGGGAAAGGGTGGGCAGCCAGATGGCGGAGGCGCTGCAGTGAGGGTGGGGTGGGGTGGGGCGCTAGGAGCCAGGGGTAAGCAGATGGCTGTACCCTTAATGCTACTCTTTCGTAGTCATGCAGAAAGCATACATTTATTTTTCTCTTCCAAAGTGAAAATTTAGATTTAAATACTGTGTCCACAAAAAAACAGACCTCCTACCTTTTGCAATAGCTACATAGATGTCTGGCTAAAGCAGATCTATGTGATGTACTTTATTTTTTAAAATAAAAATGCCACACTTAACCCCGGTGACTTTGTGACTTCCCTTTTCCCTATGACAACCGAGATCTCTTTTCTCCATCCCTCACGTTAGGATCAACCCAAGTGAAATCCTTTAAAGGAAGTATAGTAAATGAAAGAAACTAAGAAGTTAAGATTAGAGAAATGAAACCTATTTCTTCTAAATGACAAGACATTTCTGAAAACCTTAGGAAGGTCTTAAATTACAGCAGGGTAATTTTTTCCAGTGAACGCCACAGTGGTGGAACTTCTTCGAAGTAATGGTTGTCATGGTGGTCATCTGAGCTAGGTAGCTACTTTTGGTGCGGGATCAAATCCTGTCGCATGGTTCTCAGTGCAACTCAGGAGTCCCGGTGCGAGCAGGAGCAGCAGCTCCGTCCTGTGTTTCCTGAGTCCTCCACGACAGTGTCTTGTCACCTAACATCCTGTGAGCAGTTCTTTTTTGGGGTTCTGGCTTTGAACCAGGACCTTGTACATATGTGGCAAGTACACTACCACTGAGCCACATTTCTACCCCTCATTCCATAATCTTTTGATAAACACCCAAATCTCATCTGTACCCCCGAATCTGAGAAAGCTCTTTGGGGATGGGGTGTTGTATGTCCTTTTTCACACCCCAAATTGAGAATCATAGCCTCTATTAATTCTCTCTGACCAAGAAGCTGTGTAACTAAAAATATAATAAAGAATTTCATAGGTAAAAACTATTGCTCTAGATTCTTTCTTTTTTTCTGTACATTCTCATTTCATAATGTTCATATTCGAATTCCAATGTTCTTATGCTATGACAGCAGTGCTCTTCAGGTCCCCTGTTTCACTTCTTTTTTTTTTTTTGAGACAGGGTCTCACTATGCAGTTCAGGCTGGACTTGCACTCACTATATGGCCCAGTCTGGCCTCGAACTCACAGCAATCCTCCTGCCTCAGCCTCCCAAGTGCTGGGATTACAGACATGCGCCGCCACGCCCTGCCTCCCCTGTTTCACTCTTAACAACTGACTTCATTACTCAGGTACATCATTTATGTATGCCTGAATGTATGTATGCCTGCATGTATGTGTGTGTATGTATGTGATACTGGGGATTGGACACAGGGCCTTTGCACTGAACTGAATCTCCAGCCCCTTTTAAGTTTTATTTATATATTTATTTTTTTGAGACAGAGTCTCATTAAGTTGCTAAATTTCTCATGCTGGGCTCCAGTTGGCAGTCCTCTCACCTCAGCCTCCTAGAGTACTGGGATTACAGGCATGAGCCTCCAGGCTTGGCTTCAAATGCATTTTTTAAATCTAATCATGGATGTTGACAAAAATCTGATTGCTTACAATTTTTGTCTCCTAAAGAAATCACAGGTTTTATAGCAGTAGTATAAAAAATAAAAACTCCACAGAAAAATAAGTATTCAAACAATAAATAAGGTAGAATCATTATCTAGTTACAATAAATAAATAAAACTTAGCAATTTAGATCCCATTTCAAAATAAAAAATAAGGGCTGGAGATATACCTAAGTGTGAAAGCAATGCGTTCAACCCTTGGTACTGCAAATAAATAAATAAGTAAATAAATAAGAGAAGGAAAAAGAGCAAGCTTCAAAGTGCAAGGTTCAAAATAGGGTACATAAGAGACTATAATATATTTTCATTTTTTATTATGGCAAATTTAAAAAAATAATTTTATTGGTACACTTTGATATGTATAGTGATCACATTCATCATAGGGAATTTGTACATAATATATCTTGATTTTTCTTTTTTCCCATTTCCCTCCTCTCCCTTTGACCCTTCTTCCCCTCCCCATTTACAAAAGCTTTGTTTCCTTTTTTTCTTCTATTCTTTTTTTTCTTTTCCCTTCCTTCCCTTCCTCTCCCCCCTCCCTTGTTTCCCTCCCCATTTGAACATTTTCTTCCTACTTCCCAAAATCTGTCATCCATTTTGGTTCTTATTTACCCTTTCGATTTCTCACACAAAGAGAAACAATGTCATATTTAAACATATCGTGGCAAAATTTATATAGTGGAAAGCATAGATCTTAAATATACAAGTAATGTTTTGATAACTGTATATACTCATGTATTCCATGACCCTAGTTAAAAAAATATGTCTCTCTCTCTCTATATATATATACATAATTTATTTATTTTGTGGTACTGGGGATTGAATGCAGAGCTTCGTGCATACTAGGCAAACATTCTACCACTACATCTCCAGCTCTCCCAGTCAGGATATAGAACATTCCTGGCACTCCATAAAGTTCCTTAATGCCACCTTCCAATCAATTCTCACCTCCACAAGCAACCATTTATTTGTTGGTTTGTTTGCTTTTTGTTTGTTTTTTGAGACAGGGAGACAGGGTCTCACTAAATAGTTCAGGCTGGTCTTGAACTCACTGTGTAGCCCAAGCTGGCCTTGAATTCATGGCAATCCTCCTGCCTCAGGCTCCTGGGTGCTGAGATTACAGGTGTGTGCCAACACGCCTGGCCAAGCAACTATTTTTCTGCTCATTAATTATGATTATACATTAGCTTTACTTCTCTTGAACTTTATATAAATGAACAGTACAACATGAACCTTTTTCTTGCCTAGCTTGTATTGTTCAACATGATATTCGTGAGATTTGTCCATGATGTTGCGTGTATTTGTAGCTCATTCTTTTTTTTTTGCTTTTTAAATTTTTCTATTCTCCTTCTGATGGACACTTGGTTTTCTAATTTGGCTTCTCCCCCCCCTCCTCCTCTTCCTTCTCCTCCTCCTCCTCCTCTTCTTCTTCTTATTCTTCTTCTGTCTGGGCATTGAACCCAGGCCTTCCCACTGAGCTACATTCCCAGCCTTTTTTATTTTTTATTTTAAGAGATGATCTCCATAAGTCACTAAATTGCGTAGATTATGCTGGAACTTGTCATCTTCTTGCCTCAGCCTCCCAGACTGCTGGGATTACACATGTGTACCATAATGTCTGGCTTTGTACAAGTCTTTTGTTGACATATGATTTTGGTACCTTAAGGATGGAACTCTTGGGCTGATGAGATAGCTCAGCGGCATAAGCGCCTGCCTGGCAAGCGCGAGGTCCTGAGTTCAACTCCCGGAACCCACATACGAAAAAAGGGCCGGTGATATCGCTCAGCGGCATGGGCGCCTGCTGGCGCATGAGGTCCTGAGGTCAACCCCTGGTACCCACAAAAAAAAAAAAAAAAAAGAATGGAACTCTTGGACTATAGTGTGGGTACATTTTAAACTTTGTAAGGAACTGTCAATTTTCTGCAGTAGTTGTTCTATTTTATACTCCCATCAACAACATATAAACATTTCTGTTTTTTTCCCTCAGTTCGTAAATCACATAGGTTCCTGTCTACTTTTCAGTAATATCTCTTTTCAGAGATGTTAATAGAATATTTTTGGTAACACTAAAGCCCACATATGTGGGGGACTAGATTCTACATAATTTTTTTCCCACTTCCCAGCATACACAATATAGTCAATACACACAAATACAAATATTTTATACAAAATATAGTCATCTCACTTTATGTAATAATCCTTCTTCTGAAAAAGTTGATTTTTGTAGTTCATGTCACTGAAATAATCTTCCTCTGCTTCAGTATCCAAGTGCAGTGCTTTGCACACAGTCTAATCTGTTTTCTACTTTTTTTGTTTTAGTCAACAGGTAACTTGTTTTATGATGCAGTTCAAGTAATTTACTAGTTTTAATTATATGGTAATTTCTGCAATTTTCCTTTTTTTTTTTTTTTTTTTTTTGACTAGCATAAGCCAAGCCTAATGTTAAGAAAGTGGAGTAGAATGCACTTCCCTTCCCACTTTACTAATTCCTGGTTTAAAGCACTTCCTGGGCCGGTGAGATGGCTCAGCGGCATAAGCGCCTGCCTTGCAAGCGCGAGGGCCCGAGTTCGACTCCCGGATCCCACATACGAAAAAGGGGCCGGTGATATCGCTCAGCAGCACGGGTGCCTGTTGGCGCGCGAGGTCCTGAGGTCGACCCCCCGGTACCCACAAAAAAAAAAAAAAAAGCACTTCCTGTGTGGTTTGGTGTAAAACAAAAGCGCAGCATGAGGAGAATAGGGATTCCATCTGAGCTCTCCCTCGTTCTCCCAGGGGTTGCACTTACAGGGCTCCACAAGTTACTGAATCCATTAGCCAATCCCTGGAGGCTGACATTATTATGTAGAAGTCTTTTCTGCTTGCTTTTCCCTGACAGAGACCTGTCCAGCCCTTGTTATTCCTCACTATTTTGCTCCTGCCCTTTCAGTACTTGGCACTGAGGGACATAATTTATTTATGTATGTGCTTGCTCGTTCATAACTAAACTCTTGAGCTTCTTAAAGCAGGGATCATAAACCTCAGCTTTCCTTCCTTCACATAGAGTAAATAAGTGCTCAACAAATGTCTGTGGAATAAATGCATGGATTAGCAATGAGCATGCGAATATGACTTTTTAAGTATTTCAATCCTTTAAAGAATTTTCTTTTTTTCCCCATATTCAAATTACTGGAAAATTTTTGGATTTAGTTTAATTCTCTCAACTAATTTCCAAGAAGTTGTGTGTGTGATGTAGCTTTGAAGTGATTCCAAGCACTTGCCTAGTTTGCTATGTCTGATGTATATTTTGCTGTGTACAGCACTTTGTCTCTCAAATATGAGGTTTGTTCGTGTTATTCTCCCCTTTGTTAAACATTGTGAACCTAAGACAATTTTTCTTTGTATAGTGATAAACTGCATGATTCGTGAAATTATACTTTGGTCATGTTCTTTTTTTTTCCCAGTACTGGGCCTTTGCACTAAGCTACATCCCCAGCCTTTAATTTTTGTTGTTGTCGTTGTTGAAACAGATCTCAGTGACTTGAGAAGTTGCCAGGACTAAGCTCAATCTTTCGATCCTTCTGCCTCGCAGCTTCCCAGAATGCTGGGATCACAGGCGCACACCACCATACTCAGCCGATCATGTTCTTATTGCAACCAGGCTGTAACCACTTGCATGGTATTCATTTGCCCAGCATACTTCTTTCCTATTGGAGGATGAACTCCTCAGTTTTAGGGAAATTCCATGTAGTTTATTGACTCTCCCCTGCCCTTGCTTGTCAGCGGGGTGGTATTTAGCCTATGTTTGGCCAATCAGAATTCACCCCAGCTCTGGCTACAGTAACAGGTTCAGGGCAGGACACATGACCTAAAGGGGCAAATCAGTCTCCTGAGGTTTGTTATACTGTGAGCTGCTTGGAGAACTTATGTGTGGGGTATCCACAAGCCAACTACTAAAGGGAAAAAGCAGTGTGACGAGAAGAGGATAGAGACTATACTGATGACAGGATTGGGTCTATAGGCCACACTCAAAAGTCCTGCATCCGAAACCATTCCGTAGTCTCCTAGTGGCAGGGACTAGTCTGGTCATTGTTATGGCTTATATCTAGATGTCCACCCAGAGCCTTATGTACTCATAGGTGGGGTCTTTGGGAGGGGACTGGATCATAGGTGTGTGACACTGGATCATGAGCGTGAAATACTGCGTTAGTCCACTGGATTAGTTGATAGCTGGGTTAGTTATGTTGGGAGGCAAAGCCTGGTGGGAAGGTGGGTCACTGTAGGCATGGCCTGGGAGGAAGGATATATATATAATGTATCTGTATGCCTCTTCCTCCTTTGATGGCTGGCTGCTTCCTGCCTGCCATGCCCCTCTGCCATGCTGTCCTGCCTTGGAGCCAGCCGGCTACCAACCGAAATCTCCACATACTATGAGCCAAAATAAACCTTTCCTTATTGTGTCAGGTACTGTGTCTCAGCAATGAGAAAGTAACTAAGACAGATTATTGTATCAAGGTGATGAGAAAATAACGAAGGCAGTCATGCTCAAGTTCAGTACCCCTCAGCTTTCTCACTCTTCCTGCCTTGTGTGCTTAGGCTGACTCCAAGTCCAGTGATATTTTTCACATAAGGACAACAATGTGTTTCTGTCTTGATTTGTCTCCATTCTGAGTTGGCTTTCTCTAGACATGATTGTCATCATTCTCAGGTATGTTGGTCTCTGTTCTGTCTGTCCTCGATGCTTCTGCTGAGTTGTCCATGGTTCTGCCACGTCTCAGGTGACCACTATCCCCAGGTCAGTCTGGATCTTCCCTGTTGCTGTCAGTCATTCCAACCTGTTGGCCTTAGCCCCTCCATAGCTTCATACGGGACCAGGGAAGGTGCATTAGGTTTCCAAAATCTGCAGGCTAAATCGGCAGATTAGAGAGTCAGGAAATGATGTTGCAGCTCAAGTCTGAAGGCTGCTCGACATCTCTCTTGCTCTGGGGAGGACTTTTGTTCTATTTAGGCCTCTAAATTATTGGATGAGATTCGTTCACATTAAGGAGACAATTTGCTTTATGCAATGACCACTGATTTAAACGTTAATCTCATCTAAAGGCACCCTTAGAGAAACATCCAGAATGATATTTAACCTTGCCAAATTGATACATAAAATTACCCATCACAGAAAGCTAGGATTTTCCACACTCTGCTCCTCTTACCATTTTGCTATTATTTTCTTGAGGCTGTGGGCTGCCATAGTTTTCGAGAAAGCTACTCCTAGATTCTCCTCTGCTGCTCAAGACGGAAGGAACGGGGACTCTTCTGTGAGGTGCAGAACATCTTTACTGTCGAAGCCTCGACTTCCAACTTCACCTCGGCGCAGAAGCGCGACAAAGGAGAGGGTCTCACAACACGTCTGTCAACAAACTCCTCCTTTCTCCAGCCAACAGGTTTTCATTAGGGCTTGTGGAGGACACCTGGACGGCTCTCCTTGAAAGAGGAGCAGTGATCTCCATTTCAGCTAAACCCGGCCCTATTTCCAGGTACTGATATGTGCAGAGCTGGCTAGGACTTCTTATCCCTTCAGTTGGCTTTAAGCAATGCAAATCGGTCCAGCGAGGTGCTGATGTGTAGGCTTTGAAGCAAGGCGACAGGTCAGTGTTTCCCTGTCCCCGTGGCTTGCAAAACACATGGGTGAGCCTGGCGGGATGGAGCGCTGTGCTCCACACTGTCCCAGCCTTGAGAAAGAGGCTATGACTTCCCAGGGCATAGAAGATTACACACCAGAGCTGAAGCACCACTGAATTGTGTTATGCAGGTTACTCCATCTGCATATCTTTCTCTCTGCATATTGCAAAGGTGATTTCAGGCCACCCACCTAGCCCAGCTCACGGTACTCACGGACTTCCCGCCATTCACAGTCACTCATCCCGAGCCACTCCCCTCCTCAAGAATTAATAAAGCCCGGTTCGGCCCTGGGTTGAGGCCTTTGTTCCAGTAACCACCATCTTAGCTGGACTTAGGACCCCTTGGCTCCCCACAACTATAAATATGCCTTAGTGTCTTTATTCTTGCCGTGGGTTGCACTGGAAGTGGTAGATTGGAATTAACTCACTAGAATTCCAATAACTTTTCCATGGGATTACAAATATATATTTCCCAGACCACGACAAGGACTGGGAAGGGCTCGCTATAAGGGGTGGGGGGTAGGGATGGAAAGATGGTGAGATGGAAGGGACTGGTTTAGTGAGGTTATCTTTTATTTTCAAATCTGTCACACCTTATACTTAATTTTAAAAGCTGAAATTAGTGTCTTTAGCCCTGGTCTGACGAGACTGTCCTGGAAGGGATGGCACCGCAAAGTTGTGGTAAAGGGGAAGAACACACTGATATCTGGTTGAACCTCTATTCTTTTATTTTACAATTTCAGTTATACAACTGTTACATTTTCCTCTTTGCTTTTTTTTTTTTGAGGCAGGGTCTTACTATGTAGCCCAGGCTGGCCTTGAACTCATAGTGATCCTTCTGCCTCAGCCTCCCAAGTGCTGGGATTACATGCATGTGCCACCATGCCTGGCCTCCTCTTTGCTTTCTTGAACTCGGTTGCAGGATCTAGAAACACTGTCCTTACCTTTCCAGACTGCCCTAAAAGATGGAGTCCTATGGGGCATATCAGGCAACATAACAAATAAAGGCTAGTTGGGAAGATATTTTAGAAAGAATTACATTTTTATAGCTGAAGAATTAAGCTAATAAATCATTATTCACCAGGAGTGAACCATAAATCAAGATAACAAAGTGACCTAGTAAAGAATGGTCATAAAAAGGAACACTCCTAACTTTTGAGCTGGAGCCATTCTAATCATATTAGAAACAGCTGAATTATCTGTAAACCTTGTACTTTGAAACCAATCTTTATTGTTATTTCTACTACTCTAAAGGTAGAGATGTAGACTGTAGGCTGGAGGGGTGTACCTTTGTAAGATTAAGAAAAAAGTTAGAAGTCATCCATAAATGCTAATTTTAGAAATGCTTTCAATACCTTTAAAATAATTTAAAGAAATGTAGTGTTATCACTATATTTTGGCATAAAATAAGACAAGGCTAAAATACGAGACTAAATTGTTTTCCTTTTTCTTTTTTTGATTAAGCTATACACTATCAGTAAGATGGAACTACTGAGTTAAAGGGAAATAGCTCCACCAACCCTACTACTGCCAAATGTCTAGACCTTAAGCACATTTGGAAAACAATTTTGAGCAGTATATAAACTTGCAGAAGTTGCACTTGAGAACAATCCTATTAAAGATAATAAATATACTATACTTTAAAACTCCTAGTCTTTTTAAAAACAAAAATCAAAATGAGAATTTTAAGAGATTACAGATAATCAATTTAATGAAACATGATTTATTCTTACGCTTTTACAACTGAAAAGATATTTTGCGAAGCACATTAAATGAAACAACCCGACTTAGTAAAAGGCCATGGATTCAATTATTTCTTCATTCATTCATTTAGCAATACATATTGAAGAGATACTATTTAGCAATTATTCATTTTGTGCCTCAGCCCTAGCTATCCCATTTGCTTACACTGTATAAGCAAACTATTGCCCAGCTGTAATTCACCTCTCCTGGGACAAAGTGGGTTACTAGTTGCTTTCAGTCGCTGGCACCCTTCTCTTTCCTACCATCTCCATCCTAGTATGGGCCCCTTCCTCCCAGATCTCTTGGGTATATCTTTCTGTTCCAGATGCAAATTACATACAAAACATGGGGCAAATGCCAATTAAATTCTCCATATGTAGTGAGGAATTTGTGCATTATAGGAAGAATATGAGAAAAGGAAACAATGTCATGGCATATTGAGGCCATACATGACCTAACCAACAATAAAGATAAGTGCCATGACAAGAGAAGGTTTATAGGAAAAACAAGCCTCTATATCTGAAATCATGGTTATCCTAGTAAATAAAATATTTTCATAGTATTTGCTTCTTCTTACTCATTGGGGAAAACATTGGAGGTGTTGATATTTCAGGAATTATTTGAAAGAAGAGGGCTGGACAGACGTTATAAAAGAGTATGGAAGAAATCCACAGATGGCGAAGCTTTTAGAGCTTTCAATGATACAAACAGCCCGCTACAGCTTGAGTGCCACTGAAATAGGCCACCCTCCAGATACAGTTAGGTGTGGGAAAACCAAAGATACTAAGGGGAAAATACATTTAGTAAAGAAGCTGACAAATCAGGCGCGGTTGCCTAAATCTAAGGTAAAAGTTTTCCATTCTTTTTCACTGTTTTTGATTGGAGACACAGGATTACTATTAGTAAGAGATAGTACTTAGCTGTGATACATATGCCTAACACATTGCATATATTTTATTTAACACTTACCAACCTTCCCCCCAAGGTAAGAATCATTCCCATTTTCCTAAGGGGAACCCTCAAAGTTATACTGCTATCAGTAGCAAATCCTCCACCGTTTGACTCTGGTTGTGGTTTCCGATAATAGGGTAACAGGATACAATGTATCTCCTAGAAGAACCTGAGAGGCAGGGACTCTATCTAAAGAAAACTGTTACGTTGAGAGCAGCACAGGTCATGGCCCAACTCCCTTCACACGCAGTCTTAAAATTTCAAAAGTGAACAGAAAATAATTTTAAAAGAAAGTTTCCAAATTTATTTTAAAGTCTGAAGTAAAGGGGAGTAAGGAATGAATTCACCGATGGGTTGACAATATCTTCAGAGTGGAATTTCACAGCTTTGGATGTAGCACTTGCTTCCTCAATTTTTATTTCCTCAAAAGTGCTAGGGATTTTAAAGATCTGTTTGTTAAACTTTATGTGCAAAATTACTTAAATGTTTACAAATGCCTAACACGAACTTTAAAATTAAAGGTTTTTAATTCGTGTAATTCTCAAGGAGGTAAAGGAATGAGGTATTTTTAGGTAACAGGACAGGAAATAGAACCACCAATAAGGAGCAAAATGCAGCACCGAGGATGAATATATAGCCTGGTGCCCTTCACTAATTCTATGTACATGACTTGGTTAATATTTTAAAAATATCCTGGTCTCCATTTCTGCCGTTATTAAAATAACTAACCTGTGCTTTACGGATGAGTTCCTAATAGGTTATAATGTGGTCGTCTAAGTTATAACCAGATTCTGGAGTTAATTAAAACTCTAGGTTCAAATGCAGTCCTGTTGCCTGCTGGACGGCTTTAATGTAAATTCATCTACAAATGGGATGCTTTTTGTTTTGTTTTGTTTTTTGAGACAGGGTCTTGCTATGTAATGCATGCAAACTGGCCTCCAACTCATCCTCCTCCTGCCTCAGCCTCCTGATTGCTGGGATGACAGGCGTGTACCATTACACCAGGCCCAATGGGATGAATTTTTTAAATAGAAATAATCCAGTTCCCACACCTCGCTCAGAGTGCTTGCGAGGACCAACAAGCCAAGTTACAGGGTGTATAGTCCCAACAAATCTTAACCTAGAAGTAAAACTTTTTCATAGAGATTAATAAATTTTCTGCTAAATCCTTCAAGGCAAAAAGTTATTTCAGTCAGTTCAGATGTTTTGGATCTGATTTAATGAATCACGACCACAGCTTGTGCTGTGTACACGTCACGGTAATCACCATTTGCGAGCCATTTCCGATTTTGCAAAACCTTACATGGTTAAGAAACAAATGTATCAGGGCGGCACCCCAGCCCTGCGGGAAATGATTTAAACTCGGGGTTCGGCCTTTCCGGGAGAAGGGTCTCCCCGGAGGTGCGCGGACGCGCGGCTTCGGACCCCACAGAAACCCGAGGTCGGCGCCGAGCCGCCACGCGGTCGCCCTTACGCAACCGTCCGCCGCGGCCTCGGGCCTCCCCGCCAGCCTCCCGCGGGGCGCGGCGCGGTCACAGTACCCGGCCGCCAGAGCCTCCTCAAGTTTCGCCGCCGCCAGTTCCGGACGTTTACATTTGAATTTCCCAGAGCCGCAAGCGAGGGAGGCGGCGCGGGCCCGCCCCGGAAGCCTCCCGCGTTTCCCGCCACTCGCAGGCCCCGCCCCCAGGGCCCGGGGGGGTTGACGGGAGGCGGGGCGGGCGCGAGGCCCTGGGCTTCAGGACTGGCGGGCCCCGCCCCGCCCCCGGCCTCCGTCAGGCCCGGCCACGCCCAGCACAGCGCGCGGGCCGACGGTTGCCCGAGGGCCCGAGTTTAAATTTACTAGCCCGGCCCCCGAGTCGCAGGAGAGCGCTGCCCGCGGCCCATTGGCCGGCGGCGGTCACGTGACTCCGCCATGTTGGGGAGCACAGCGCCGGGCCCGCGCCGCCTCCGCCCCCGTGGCGCGCCTCCAGCCCCTCCGCCTCCCCGCCCGCCGCTCCGCTCGGCTCGGCGCAGCCTGAGAGGAAACAAAGTGCTGCGGGCGGGAGTTGGCGGCGGCTGCGCGGACCGGCTGGGCCTCCCCGTCACCCTCGCTCCGTCTTTCCCGCGCGCGCCCGCGTGTGTCTGAGTGTGCGCGTGCTTTCTCACGGCGGGCACCGTAGGCTCGATCGCTCGATCTGCAGCCCTCCCCCGGTGCCCGCCGCCGCCGCCAGGTGCTTCTCCCGCCCAGCCGGCCTCCCGCCGCCGCCATGGCGACCGCGACCCCCGTGCCGCCGCGGACCGGCAGCCGCGCCGGCCCCGCCACGCCGCTGAGCCCCACGCGGCTGTCGCGGCTGCAGGAGAAGGAGGAGCTGCGCGAGCTCAACGACCGGCTGGCCGTGTACATCGACAAGGTGCGCAGCCTGGAGACGGAGAACAGCGCGCTGCAGCTGCAGGCGACGGAGCGCGAGGAGGTGCGCGGCCGCGAGCTCACGGGGCTCAAGGCGCTCTACGAGACGGAGCTGGCCGACGCGCGCCGCGCACTCGACGACACGGCCCGCGAGCGCGCCAAGCTGCAGATCGAGCTGGGCAAGTGCAAGGCCGAGCACGACCAGCTGCTGCTCAAGTGAGTGCGGGCGCGCGGCGGCCGCGCCGGCCCGGGAGTCGGGGGGCGCCCGGAAACCTGCGGGCGGCGAGCGGGCCGGGCCGCGCCCCTCGGGACGCGCGGGGCCTCCGGGAGGGGAGAATCGCGTGTTTCCCGCGGGGCAGGGTCGCCCGCGGGCGCGAGTTGTAAATTTGGTGGGGCCACGGTACCCATCTCCGGGCCCAGGGGGGTTGTGCGGAGTGCGTGCCTGGGTAGCCGCGGAGGAGGGGCGCAGGCTGGGGACCCCGGACCCCAGGGTCCGGGCCGGCTCCGGCGACGGGCAGGCCCAGGTGCGGGAGCCGCGCTCGCGCGCGCTCGAGTGCGCGCCCCGTTTCCGGCGCCGGAGACAAAGCGTCTGGGGGGCTTGCGGAGCCGTGGCGGCGGCCGTGGAGGACGCGCTGCCCGCCTCGAGAATGAATGAGCCGCGCGCGCGGAGAAAGGGGAGGGACCAGCCCGAGCGTCCGCGTCTCCCGGGGGTGGGCCCTGCTTTGGCGCGCTCGGCTCTGGCCCTGTGACATTTTGCTATCGTCTGCGCCTGCTTTGGAGCGAGCGGGAAGGGCGGGGCCTAAGCCGCCAGCCGGCCGCCTGCCGGGCGGGGTTGGGTTTCCCCCGGTCGTTAGCTTCCCTCCGGGGAGGTGTCCAGGGACAGGTGCGGGTGCTGGGGCGCTTTTGCACACCGATTTCCCAAAGACGGATTCGTGTCTGGAAAAGC
This sequence comes from Erethizon dorsatum, assembly GCA_028451465.1. Lineage (NCBI taxonomy): Eukaryota > Metazoa > Chordata > Mammalia > Rodentia > Erethizontidae > Erethizon > Erethizon dorsatum. Next base: position 80,637,022 of record CM051838.1, on the reverse strand, counting down.
TGCTGTTCCCCGAGCGGAGTTGCCCACCATCGGCCTCTTCGTTTACCCCCTCCCCCGCTTTTGCTCTCGGTGATGTAGTCGGTGGGTCCCCGAGAGGCCGCGAGCGCCCCCACCCCGCCGCTGCGCCTGTCATCGCTGTCAGGAGGCCCAAGCAGGCGGGGAAGCGCCCGGGGAATGTCGAGCACCTCAGTGAGGGAGGACTGAGTTCTCAGTCCACGGCAGAAAGATAAATGTGCAAACCCTTTTCACTTTTCCTTGATTTTCTAATGATCAAAATGGCGAAACTGTCAGCAGTTGGCAAAGAAGTGCTGATGACACACATTAGAGGGTTGTAAATACTTGAGTCCAGAATTCATGCTCTCCCTTGTCACAGTTAGAATTTCTGGAGTTGCTCGATTCTGACTTTGCCCTTGGATGTCTTTCTGTGTGTATCGGATGAATTTTCCTGTTTTTGTCTCTATGTGACTAAGTGTGTTTCTACTTCTTTTTTTTTTTTTTTTTATACCGGGAATCGAACTCAGGACCTTGCGTTTGCCAGGCAGGCGTTTGTGCCGCTGAGCTGTATCCCCGGCCTCTACTTCTTCTTATCAGATATTTAAAAGAGGTTCATAAAAAGTGTGTGAGTGCTGGCATTGTAGCACACGCCTGTCGTCCCAGCACTGGGGAGGCTGAGGCAAGAGAATCCTTGAGAGTTAGAGGCCAGTCTAGGCTATATGGTGAGTTCAAGGCCAATGTGAACTGCATAGCGAGATCCTGTCTCCAAAAAAAAGTGTATGTGGTGAAAGTAAAGTAGTATAGGCTGCCTTACAGTGAAAAATATGTAGGATTCCCTTTTTCTTCTTGAGACAAGGTCTCACTATGTTGCCTGGACTGGTCTTGAATTCCTGGGCTCAAACTGATGCCCCTTAGCCTCCAGGGTAGCTGGAAACTGAAGTGTGTGTCACTGCGCATTTTGAGGCAATAACATTAATTTTCTTTTTTGTTCTCAGGTATTTAGTTCCGTAACTCAAAACACATATATGTGGGTTTTTTTTTTTTTTTTTTTCTTTTTCTTTTGAGACAGCATCTTGCTGCATTACCCAAGCTGCCTCAGCCTCCTGAGTGCTGGTACTGTAGGCATGTGGGTGCCATTGGCCTTAAGCTTGTGTTTCTGTTTCTTGAATGTATCATCACTTAGAATCATATTGAAATGAAAGGCTGATTCACTCACTGTTGTCTCCATCTTTTTTGTTGTCTCCATCTTGCTCCCATTTTTTTGTTTTGTCTTTTGAGATAGTGTCTCACTATGTAGTTCAGGCTGGCCTGAACTCATAATCCTCCTCCCTCAGCCTCCTAAGTGCTGGGATTACGGGTGGGTGTCACCATGCCTGGCTCTCCAAATTGTTTCGTTACTGAGTTTTTTCAAATCTTAGATGTCTTTGCTTCTAAGCTTGATGTTATTATATATACCATTAAGAAGGCAAAAATTGGGGCCAGCTATGTGCAATCCATACTGTGTGTCCAGTGCAACTTCAGAGATGTTAAACTGTGATAGAGATTGTCTGGTATGTACTGGTCTGTTAGATGTGTGAAGATACAGATATTAAAAGAATGAATGCCCGACTTTATTGGGCACTGTGGGAGAGAAATCCCCACAGAAAGCAAATAAAGAGAAAGCAAATAAAAACTGTCTTTTGTCTGATCTGAGGCACTTTTTTTTTTTTTTTTTTTTTTTTTGTGGGTACCGGGGGGACGACCTCAGGACCACGCGCGCCAACAGGCACCCGTGCCGCTGAGCGGTATCACCGGCCCCTTTTTTCGTATGTGGGATCCGGGAGTCGAAATCGGGCCTTCGCGCTTGCAAGGCAGGCGCTTAAGCCGCTGAGCCATCTCACCGGCCCTGATCTGAGGCATTTTGATATTGGTGTTTTTATAAGCTATCCACTGCATGGTTTTTTTTTTTTTTTTTTTTTTTACAAAGCAAGGCTGCCACCTGGCTGACAGTAGTTGTAACTGTTTTGGGTGGTAAAATACTATACATGCTAGTTTCAGCACCATTAAAAAGTGAGAATGCAGGTATTAGAATCAATAATGTAGTAATAATATATGTGATAACTGTGGGAATCGAAATAAAAGCACAATAAAAGAATAGTGTAATCAAGGAAGGCCTGTCTCAAGGGTTGACAATTGAAAATAATATATATATATACAATTTGTTTTCCCTTTCCCTTCTTTCTTTTCCCTAATCCAGTCTCTCTTTCCTTTTGTCCAGTTTGTTTTTGATTCACAATATCTATTGTACCTTTTGGATCTTATTTACTCTTTCAGTTTCTCATACTAGAGAGATAATACGATGCTTACACATGTGCTTCTGGTTTATTTCACTTATGAGTATTTTCTCGAGTTGCATCCATTTACCTATAAAAGTCTCCAGTTTATCCTTCTTTATGGCTGAATAGTACTCCATTGTATAAAAATACCACATCTTTCTTATCCATTCCTCAGTTGATGGGCATTTGGGTTGTTTCCAAGATCTGGCTATTACAAATTGTGCTGCTATAAACATGGGTGCACATATATCGCTGTGGTACGATGTTTTTAATTCTTCTGGGAAGATGCCCAGAAGGGGAATAGCTGGGTCAAATGGGACCTCCAACCCTAGTTTTCTGAGGAATCTCCACACTGACTTCCACAGTGGCTGTACCAGTCGACACTCCCACCAACAGTGAAGAAGGGTTCCTTTTTCCCCACAGCCCCTCCAGCATTTGTTATTAGTTGATTTCTTAATAGTAGCCATTCTTTCTGGGGTGAGATGGTATCTCAGTGTTGTTTTAATTTGCATCTCTCGAATGACTAGTGATGTTGCACATTTTTTTGTATATTTATTTGCCATTAGTATTTCTTCATCTGAGAAATGTGTATTCATCTCAGATGCCCATTTTTGGAGTGGGTCTTTAAATTTGGGAGGTCTGATTTTTTTGAGTTCTTTATATGTTCTCGATAGTAATCCTTTGTCTGAGGAACAGCTGGCAAACATTTTTTCCCACATTGTGGGTTGTCTCTTCACTCTGTTGGTGGTTTCTCTTGCTGTGCAAAAGCTTTTTAATAAGATGAGATCCCAGTTATTGATTCTTTGGGATAGTTCCCGTGCGGTTGAGTTTTTATTCATAAAGTCTTTGCCTACACCAATGTCTCCAAGGGTTTTACCTATCCTACCTTCCAGCAGATTTAATGTTTCTGTTTTAATATTTAGATCTCTGATCCATCTTGAATTTAGTTTAGTGCATGGTGAAAGATATGGGTCTAGTTTTAATCTTCGGCATGTGTAGAGCCAGTTTTTCCAGCACCATTTATTAAAGAGGCTATCTTTCTTCCAGCGAATGTGTTTGGCACCTTTGTCAAAGATAAGGTGGCTTAGTATGTCTGGGGTTGTTTCAGCGTCTTCTAATCTGTTCCATTGATCTTCAGGTCTGTTTTTTTGCCAGTACCACACTGTTTTTATCACAGTAGCTTTATAGTATAATTTCAAGTCGGGGATAGTGATGCCCCCTGCCTTGCCTTTGTTGCCCAGAATTGCCTTTGCTATTCTAGGTCTCTTCTGATTCCAAATGAATTTTAGGATTGTTTTCTCTAATTCTGTGAGATATGCTGTTGGAATTTTGATTGGAATTGCATTAAATCTGTATAACAATTTTGGAAGTATGGCCATTTTCACTATATTGGTTCTTCCTATCCAGGAGCAAGGGATATCTTTCCATTTTCTGATATCCTCTTCAATCTCCTTTTTCAGAGTACTGTAGTTTTCAGTATAGAGGTCTTTTACATCCTTCATGAGGTTGATTCCTAGGTATTTCATTTTTTTGGATGTTATTGTGAAAGGTATTGTTTCCCTAATTTCTCTTTCAGTAAGTTTGTTATTTGTGTACAGGAAGGCTATTGACTTTTGAGTATTGACTTTGTATCCAGCTACACTACTGAATTTGCTTATTAAATCTAGCAGTTTTTTAGTGGAGTTTTTGGGGTCTTCTGTGTAGAGTATCATGTCATCTGCAAATAATGATAATTTAACTTCTTCCTTTCCAATCATTATTCCTTTTATTTCTTTCTCTTGTCTAATCGCTCTGGCTAAAGTTTCCAGAACTATGTTGAATAAGAGTGGGGACAGTGGACATCCTTGTCTTGTTCCTGATTTTAGAGGGAAGGCTTTCAGTTTTTGGCCATTTAGTATAATATTGGCTGTTGGTTTGTCATAGATAGCTTTTACCAGATTGAGATAAAGACCCTCTATTCCAATTTTCTGTAGGGTTTTTATCATGAAAAGGTGCTGGACTTTGTCAAAAGCTTTTTCTGCATCTATTGAGATGATCATGTGATTTTTGTCTTTGGTTCTGTTAATATGCTGTATTACATTTATTGATTTACGTATGTTGAACCATCCCTGCATCCCTGGGATGAATCCAACTTGGTCATGGTGTATAATCTTCTTGATGATTTGTTGGATTCTGTTTGCCAGTATCTTATTAAGGATTTTTGCATCTATGTTCATTAGGGAGATTGGCCTGTAGTTCTCTTTCTTAGTTGGGTCCTTCTCTGGTTTTGGTATCAGGGTAATGCTTGCTTCCAGGAATGAATTTGGGAGTATTGCTTCCCTTTCAATTTCATTGAAAAGTTTGAGAAGTAGGGGCGTTAGGTCTTCTCTAAATTTCTTGTAGAATTCGGCAGTGAATCCATCAGGGCCTGGGCTTTTCTTTGTTGGGAGGTTTTTAATTACATCTTCAATTTCATTGGCTGATATTGGTTTATTTAGGATTTTTAAATCTTCTTGATTCAGCTTTGGTAATTCATACGAATCTAGGAATCTGTCCATTTCTTCTGCATTTTCCATCTTAGTAGAATATAAATTTTCAAAATAGGTATAGATGATCTTCTGGATTTCTGCAGGGTCTGTCGTGATATCACCCTTTTCATTTTCAATTGCATGGATTTGAGTCTTTTCTTTTTTTAATAAGGTTGGATAAGGGTTTGTCAATCTTATTTATTCTTTCAAAGAACCAACTTTTTGCTTCATTGATTCTTTGTATTGTTTTTTTATTCTCCAATACGTTAATTTCTGCTCTGATCTTTATAATTTCCTCCCTTGTACGGGCTTTTGGCTTAACCTGCTCTTCTTTTTCTAGAAGCTCGAGGTTCACCCTTAAGTTGTTTATTTGCGCTTGCTCTATTTTCCTGATATAAGTGTTTAATGCTATAAATTTCCCTCTTAGGACTGCTTTCATTGTATCCCATAAGTTCCGGTATGTTGTACTGTCATTATCATTCAGTTGTAGAAAGTGACTAATTTCTTCTTTAATTTCATCTGTGACCCATTGGTTGTTCAGGAGGATGCTGTTTAATTTCCATGTGTTTAGGGAGTTTTTGTGGGATCTTTTGCCATTGATTTCCAATTTCATTGCACTATGGTCTGATAATATGCATGGGATAATTTCAATTCCTTTGCATTTACTTAAGCAGGTTTTATGAGCTAGTATGTGGTCTATTTTGGAGAACGTCCCATGTGCAGCTGAGAAAAATGTGTATTCTGATGTTGTGGGATGGAACACTCTGTAGACATCTACTAAGTCCATTTGTTCAAAAGTTTGGTTCAGTTCTACTATTTCATTATTGATTTTCTGTCCAGTTGATCTATCTTTTTGTGACAGTGGAGTATTGAGATCTCCCAATATAATTGTATTAGTGCTTATTTGATTTTTCATGTCCTTTAGTACTTGTTTTATATAGCTGGGTGCATTGGTATTTGATGCATATATATTTATGATCGTTATCTCTTCCTCTTGGATTGTTCCCTTTACAAGGATGTAATGACCGTCTTTATCTCTCTGAATCCTTCTTGGCTTGAAGTTCACTTTGTCTGCAAAAAGAATAGCTACCCCTGCTTTTTTCTGGGTTCCTGTGGCATGGAGTATTGTTTTCCATCCTTTGACTTTCAGTCTATGAATTTCTTTCTGAATTAAATGTGTTTCTTGTATACAGCATATTGTTGGATCTTGCTTCTTGATCCATTTCGCCAGTCTGTGCCTTTTGATTGGTGAATTGAGACCGTTAACATTGATGGTTAAAACTGATATTTATTGACTTGTCATGATATTTTCCTGTTGTTGGTTCCCACTCTTTGTTTTTCCGCTTTCCGGCTATTTAATTATTTGCCCTGCCTGGTGGATTCCTTCTGTTGGGGTTCCTATCTCTTTCTAGAATGTCCTTCAGAACGTTTTGGAGTGCTGGTTTGGTGGTCATAAATTTTCTCAGATGTTCTTTGTCATGAAAGTATTTTATTTCTCCATCAATTTTGAAAGATAGTTTTGCAGGGTACATCAATCTGGGCTGAAAATTATTTTCCTTTAGAGCTTGCAATACATCATTCCAAGCTCTTCTTGAATTGAGGGTTTGTGCTGAAAAGTCAGCTGTGATTCTGATGGGTTTTCCTTCATAGGTGATTTGTCTCTTCTCCCTAACAGCTTTTAAGATTCTGCCCTTCTGTTGAATTTCTGGGATCTTGACTATAATATGTCTGGCTGAAGTTTTTTTTTGATCATGTCTAGTTGGTGTTCTAAAAGCTTCACTTATAGGGGTGTCAAATTCCTTTTCTCTTCCAGGAAAGTTCTCCCTGATTATGTCTTTGAACAAAGTTTTAATGTCGTTGATGCTATCTCCTGCTTTTTCATTTATTCCAATTATTCTTAAGTTGTTTATCTTTGAGTCATCTAGCAGCTGCTGAATTGATTTTTCATGGTCCCTTGCTATTTTTAAGAATTTTTCCATTTCATGATCACTAATTGCAAGCCTGTCTTCTATATCTGAGATCCTGTCCTCGCATTGGCTTATTCTGCTACAAATACTTTCAATGGAATTTTTTATCTCTTGGATATCTGCTTGAATCTGCCTTATAGATTCCATTTCTTTCCTATGCTGAGCATTCATGGTTTCTATAGTTTTCTTAAGTTCATCTATTTTTTTGTCTGTATCAGCTATGGTGTCCTTAAGCATGGTCTTCATTGTAGACATTATCTCTGCAGTTATCTGTGAGATTATTTCTGTTTTAATTTTTTCCAGAACCTCATTCAGTTGCTTTGTTGTTACCACTTCAGATAGGCCAGGTGGGTGGCTTTCGGATTGTCCCACCTCGTTGCTCCCTAGGTTTGCCTTTGGTGAATTGGATGTGTGGGGTTGCATCTTGTTTAAGTGTCGTCTCATTTTTTCTTTCTTTAATTCCTGGGGTGATGTTTGCAAATTACCTATAGTAGGTTACTTTATTGCTAGTGTTTAAGATCTTTAGAAGATGACTACTTCTCTGCAGTATCTTCCAAGTGGAGCTTGCTTTTAGGTTTTGAGCTTTCTGCCAGATCCTACCTCTTCAATTCGTTGGGTATGCGAAGTTGCTACCTGTTTGGCCCAGTCCTTGATTCTTTGGTACTGTGCCACTGTATTTTCTGTGTCCCTTAGTCAATCTCAATCATGAAATATCAGGAAGGAAAGATGTTTAGAACAATTATTTCACATTTGGCTATAATGTTAACTAAAGCATCAAACACAGCCTAAAAAATGACAGACTGAGCTAACCAGTTATTTACCCACTTTTAGCTGTATAGAGTTGCGGTTATATAACAAAATCTAAAACACACCAGAAAAATTATATGCAGTATACAAGTCCTATGTATGTCAATTTTTCCTTGAGGAGTTTAAATTTAAGATGAGTTAAGGAGGAAATAGAGTATTGGGAGAAGAGGAAGGAATTAGATGTAAGGTTAGAGGACCAAGAGGGATCCCACTAAAATTGGGACACTAGTGCAGAGGACAGGTGGTAAAAAGAGAAGGAAGGGATAAAAGGAAGAACAGATCACAACCACAATCACAAAGAAGTTAGAGGCGCTGTTTACACTCATATAAAAAACCTGAGAGAATAATGAAGGAAAGAGCAAATACACATACAGAAACAAAAACAAAGATAAAAACAATAAAACAGACAGATCAAAAAATAAAACCCCACCAAAAAAACAAAACAAAACAAAACAAAAAACAAAAAAACCCTTCGCCAGAACAAAAAAAAACAAATCAGTGAGAAAAAAAAATAAAAATAAAAATAAAAAATAAAAATAAAAATAAAAAATATAAAAAGAATCAGTTCCAGGTGTTGACTCTGTTGTAGGCAGGTACCTTGTGACAAAGTCCTGTTCTGTGCAGGTCCGTCCCAGTAAGCCAGGAGCGCCCTCTGGCGGGGTGGTGAGCAGAGGCGCGTACTTTCAGGCAGAGACCAGTCTAGCTCGCCTCCGCTCTCGCCGCCCTTTCACGATCCCTGGGCCTGAGAGGCTCAGCGTGCTGTCCGGAGCGCGGGTTCCCTGCACTGGTTCCCGCCGCTCTGGTTTTTCGCCACGCCCCCCACAATGGCGCCGGGCCAGTCGCTCTCTGGCGCGGGACAGGTGTGGCTGAGAGTCCAGTCTCGTTCGCCTGCTGACCTCAGCACACTTTCGTGGGCTCAATTGAGAGGCCCTGTGCTGCCCTGTCCGGAGCACAAGTTCCCAGAGCAGTTTCCGAGCCGCTCTGAGTTTCGCCACACCCCCCACAATGGCGCCCGGCCGGTCGCTCTCTGGCGCGGGGCAGCTGTGGCTGAGAGACACTCACCGCCGGTCAGCGCCGTTCTCCGCCGCTCCCCTGCCCCGCCGCTGTCTCAGGATCCTCCGTGGGGGCTCCCTGGGCGCCAGCTGCCACCGTGTGTCCGTAGAATTGAGCCTCCGCCGGCGCTCCAACTCCCGGGATATTAGAAGGTGCACGCGCGCGGTCTGTTTGGTCTTTTTGAGACAGTGTTTCATTGCGCGGTTCAGGTTGGCCTCAAATCATGTCGTAGCCCAGGCTGGCCTTGAACTCGAGGAAAGCCTCCCGAGTGCTGAGATTACAGGCGGGTGCCACCACAACTGGCAAGTCACACTTTATTTAGACTAATATATTTCTTGTACATATTCATTCCCAAAGAACTTCTCATTTTCTTTGTTGATTAAAATTAGCCCTCAACATATCTGTAAACTTTTAGAAGATACCAAATTACAGTATCTAATAGGAGTCTACTTACTTCCCTTAAGCTCTTTGCTTTTAAAATGTGTTGTACATGTTACCTTTCTTTAGGTTTCATTTTTCTGAAGATTTTTTTTTTTTTTTTTTTTTTGATAACAGTCTTGGTAGGTAGTTCAGGCTGGCCTTGAATTCACTGTGTATCCCAGGCTGCCTTGGCACTTGTGGGATCCTTCTGCCTCAGCCTCCTGAGTGCTGAGATTACAGGGATGCACCATGCCCCAGATTGTTGAGCATTCTTGAGAATTTATTCAGAGTTTATTCAGGCATGGTGGTCCATGGCTGTAATCCCAGCTCTCAGGATGCTGAGGAAGGAGGAGCACCATGAGTTCAGGGCCAGCCTGGATCACATACTGAGACCCTGTCTCAAAAAAGAAAGAAATATTTAGAAAGAATGACAGGAAATAAATTTTCTGACCCTGTGTTTCTGAAAGTAATTGTTTTGTCTTACGCTTGGTTGATAGTTGTGCTGGATATAGTATACTATATAACATTTTGTGTTAGTACTTGGTAAATGCCAGTTTTGTTCCATTGTTTTCTAGAATTCACTGTTGTCTTGTATGTTTAATGTTAATTTGTTCTTCTCTATTAGTAGTTGCTTCAACCCCCTCTCCCCCAAAAAAAAGCCTTTGGGAATTTTTTTATCCAGCTTTCTGAAATTGCATGCTTGCAGGTCTTGGTGTAGATACCTTGTTATTCATTATGTCTGTGAAAAACAGGTCCTTTCAATTTGAAGACTATTTTTTTCCTAATTTAGCTCTGGGGGGCTTATTTTATTCCATACCTTTTCTGTGCTCTATTTCCGTTTGGACTGGGGATTGAATCCAGGACCTTCATACTGAATTTACATCTCCCTGTTTTTATTTTACTTTTTATTTTGGGACAGTATCTTAAGCTACTGAGTTGCCCAGACTAGGTTTGATCTTGTGATCCTTACCATTTGCCTCCCAGCATGTGCTGGGATTCCAGGCACTACCACTGTGCCTGATTCATGCTGGGAAATTATAGTAACTCCTCCTCAGCACGATAGTTATATTTTAAAGGCAGAAATTTTATTTATGTTTTTAAGAGTAGGAAAGTTTTGTTGGGGACTAGCTCCTGCGAGACAGGATGGGTCCCCTCGCAGGTTGCCACTGAGGTCATCGTTCCCAGAATATCATACAGAGCAAAATGACGAGGTGTGTACAAAATCAAGAGGTGGGTACAAAGTGGATTAAACTGTAATCAACCAATAACATTACAAGTATAGCTGCTTAGCTAATATTGATCCAGTAGGGAATCAGGGTGCTTAGCAAGGGCTGACGACATTAATCTTGACTTATATATGACTTCTAAAACAGGAACATTTTGGGAAAAGGATGGGCCTAGGTGTTATGGTCACCCATCTGGGTGTCTGATGCATATCTGGACTTAATGGACTGAGTGGTACCAATTATACTATAATTTCAAGTTTCCATTCATTCCTTAGGGAAGTTTGCAAGTCTGGCCATTTTGACTTTAATCTTGAGGCCTTGTCTTCAGTTGTGCCTCCAGCCACAATTCTGATATCTGTATTTTTCACTGACTTCCTTGAGAGTCTAGTCCCTCTCTGACTGTATGTTAATTGCTATCTAATTGAGCTGCCTATAATGTCCTCGTCTGAAGTGGTATCCCTAACTGTGGTTAGGGGAAAATGGACAAAGTTTCAATCTAGCTGCCTTGAGCTGAGAAGGGTCGATGCATGTGAGACCAAAGATGGGGCCTTTTCCAAGGGGCCTTGGATAGAAGTCATGTTGGGGTTTAGCAGTTATGAACTCTCTTTACAAGTTTGATATAGTGGGTCCCAGTAAAAGGATTCTGGCACATTTGTCATTGGTTCCATCTGTATGATCATTTGGAGTTTGGCAGCCCCTCAGTGAGCATAAACAAATTTTTCCAAGAGATTAGAGCACAAGCACTAGAATGAAAAGTCAGCTTGGGGAAGAGAGCCACGTGCAGTCACTGCTCGTAAGGCACTGGAATAGCTATTGTAAAAAGTCGGTTCACTAGACCTCTCTATGGATGGAGGTTTTCTTTAAGTCCAATATTTCTTTTAAGATTTTTTTTCTTCACCAGATCTGAATTGTTTATCTAAAGACAACAAATTTCATTTATTTGTGCCAAGTTCGTCCAGTCTTATATGTATAGTAAGAAGATGGAGAATTTGGTGGTTTTGAAGGACAATTTTACCCAAGGAATTTAAAGATTCTCGCTGAGCTTTTATAGCTTCCACTGTAGTTTTCTAGCCTCACTGAACCTTAATGGTGGTCAGCTACAGGTGTAGATGGAAACTGTCAGCAGGGGTCAGTGATTGGAGGAACCCCTTTCTTTGTCTATCCTTTATTACTATGGTATTATTCTTACACATCCTTTAGTTATACTTTTCTGCTGGGTGTTTAAGACCAAGTTAAAGTGAGACCTGTGTTAATCAAAATTAACCTCCTGCTATTGGTCCAGGTCAGTTAAGGCTCTTCAGGCATTACTTTTGGAACCATGTATAGCCTCTCAGCTCCTCTGTCAGTGTCAGCTGCTAGCATGGGTCATGGTCTTGCTTGACCATGTAGTTTTCTGTGAAAGCATGGGGGACTTTTTTCCTCTCTGGTGACCCTCCTTTTTGGCACACTGTACATTGGTTGACTTCTGTTCTGGGGGGGGCAACAATCTCCTTGCTCGGGAGATTGGGTAACTCACCAGAGTTACAGACTCTTGTGGAAAGGTCCCCTCATGTCCTGAGTCCTTGTTGACCTTGGAGCATCAGGGCTCTTTACCAGTCATGGTTGTCTTAGAAGTTGAATCCCTGCAGAATGTTAACAGATAACAATTACAAAGTTTTACAGAGAAAAAAGATCAAGGGCAACATAACATTTTAGCATAACAATCTTGGTAACATTATTACCTCTGAAACACATTTAAATCTCCATTGAAGTATAGAGTAACTTTTTAGTCATTTACCTTTATCTAATTACAAAACACTAAATGGAATAAAGGAACTTTTACCTGATTTGTTATCTTTAACCATCCTGTTACCAGAGTGACATTTAAGTAGAATGTACTTGTTTATAGATGTACTTTACAGATTATTAGTGTCTAACCTTTAATCTTTAGAGTGAGATTGCCTGAACTGCATAGTGTTTGAACATCTCTTAAGTGTTACAACACATAAATAACATAAATAACAATCACTTAAATATAAGCCTTGAAAAAGTATCTACATCATTTGGCTGACTGTCCAACACTGGATTGGTATGCACATTTCATCACAAATAGCCAGAACACAAGTAAGGGAAAGCCAGAAGCTTGAGCCTAAAAAAGTTTATCATCATAAGCAACTTTAGCTGGAAGTTCCAGTATGGTAAGATGTTTTTCAGTTTTGTATCTTTGAAGGTTTGTACACTTGGGAAACAAATGCACCATTTAATATACCGTACCATGATGTTAACAATAATTGGTATCAGAGCTATATAGAAATCTTAATTTTTACTCTTAAGACAAATTTTAGGCTCCTTTAACAGGTTTTCTAAGGTGTAGCTATATTGACAAGAACTAAAGACATCTTTACAGCTCTGCTAAGTTTAGGAAACTGTTAATGACTCAAATAGATTTATTATCCAACATACAAATGTATTTCATTTATACAATAACAAAATGCATCTTTAATCAAAGCCAATAGATGTAGATCAAGTTTAAATGTCAGGACCAAATTTGAAGAGATGTCAAATTTCAATCATTTTATATGTTTAAGGTCTAAACATACATTGTATAAAAGAGAGCACCTATTAGTTACTTTGTATGTATTAAACTTAGGTAGTCTAAACTCTATAAACTTTAAAGATTAGACTCACAGCATAGCTTCCTTTTAGATGTATACATGCATGTGTCCAAATATATGTTATGTCATAAACTAAGATAATAGTTTATTTAACCCATCACAAACTAACTGAAAATATTCTACAAGCCAGCATTTAAATAATCTGTCTTGGTTACTTTTCTCATTACTGAGACAGAATACCCGATGCCCAAAGTTAATGGAGGAAATGTTTATTTGGCTCACAATAGAGGTTTCAGTTCAGTCAGCTGGCTCCAAGGCAAGGTGGCGTGGCAGAAGGGCATCACAGAGGAGAAATAGTCCAGAGCAAAGCAGGGAAGCAGTGAGCAAGCAACCAGCGACAAGTGGCAATAGCAGCTTCTTTCTGTCCCTTATGTTTTATCCAGGCTGCCCACCCTTAGGGCAGATAGCACTCACAACCAGGGTGCACCACACACACTATATCCAGCCACCTCTGAAAAGCCCCACCTAAGACAGCATGAGGTTTTGGGGGAATATTTAGCCACAATCCATAACAATCTTTAACTCTTAAAACAAGTTTTTAAGTAATCAAAAGTGTAACGATGAACACAGGAAACTTATTTTAGTAAAATATAGAACCTTCTTTTAAGTCTAGAGCATTTGAATATGTTAATGAAAGCTTATTGCTTTAGATGTAGAAAGCTTAACCTTTTAATTATAGCTAACATAAATATATCTTAACAGTTGCTTTAGATGACTCATGAGAATCAAATCATAACATTTAAACACTTTAAGCTAAACACAATATCTTTAACCAAGGAAAAACTCTTAAGTTATCTTAGACAACCAACAGTAGACATTGCATTTATAAAAACAATCTTTTGATATTATGTTGGTTACCTAACATCCTGGATAGAATTGTTACCAACTTTAAAGACATCTCAATTTTTACCAGTGATTTAAATTCACCTTCTCTTAAGCTATCTGAACTGCAGGCATGTGAGATAATGTCTTGAGTGTATATCTGTAATCTTATTTATTTATTTATTTAGTACCGGGAATTGAACTCAGGACCTTGCACTTGCCAGGCAGGTGCTTGTGCCACTGAGCTATATCCCTGGCCCTGTAAGCTTATTTAAATAGAACTTTTAAAGTATAATAAATACCTTAAAGTTAACACACAGAAATGTATACGTATTAACCTAAGTTACATGTAACCTTTATATATAATTTGACAACTCAAACTTTAGGGCTTTTATTCCTGTGTAAGCCTTGAGGCTGTCAATCTTTTATTTGGTAATGTTTTAAACCAGTTTGGCTGCCCTGAAAGCCTCTACAAATGGTTTTCCATGGAACTCTCAGAAAGAACCCAAAAAACAAAAATACAAAGAAATTGTTGAGCTCAAAAATATATTTTTCATACACAAAGCAGCTACAGGTGCTTTAACCAGTTATTAACACACATTAGACAGATGGACAAACATAAACAAGATGATTACATTTAAATCGGAGTGCACTGTCATGTATTTGCCCAGGTTGAACTACAATAACTCTTTTACAATTTTTAGGTTTATAACCACGAATAGACTAGTTAGAGTTTTTCTTATAAGTCATCAATTAACAGAGATCACCTGTGTAATAAGAACCAGAAGGGAAGAAAACCCTTTTTTACCTGTGAAAACAAAGGCTGGTTTTGTTTGCTTTTGTAAAAAGCTGTTTTTAGGGTAGGGCATGGGCTGACAGTTTGTTGCAATAGTCAGTTATGTGTCTTCTCTTTGTTGCTTTGGTAGCCATGATGATTTGACAGCCACAGCTGATAGGCAAAGCTGCTGTTTTGATAGCCACATGTAGCTGTTCCCTCTAAAGGAACAGACTGTTAAAAGTATTTTAACTATTTTTATTTCCAGGGGGTGCTCGTCTTACTCCTGATCAGTAGTTGACAATTTAAAGTAATTGAAGGGCGTAGTCCTTAGACCCTTAGTCTTGTCCTTAGGGTACGGAGGACAAGGGAAGGGAACCTCAGGTTTAGTAATGGTAGATGCATCAGACTGTGTGCAACCCAAGGACCAGAGGTGTCTCCTTTCCAGTGGCCCCGTCTACACCTCAAGCACAAGTCGGGATTGTCTCTCAATGCAAAGAAAGGCTGAAGATAAGGCATTCCTCTCTCTTACAGTACAACTCGAGCTGGGAAACAGTACCACTGTCAACACTTCCTATGCGTTCTATTTTGCCTTCGGGGGCTAGGTCAGCCATTGGTGGGTGCAGAAAAATATTAAACAGCTCTTCTTCAGAGTGTGAGGGTCAAATAATTTCCAGAGCTTAAGGTAATATACTCCAAAGGAGTTGACACTGAGTTTCCCATCTGCAAAACAAGGAGGAAAGAAGGCTTCCTTGCTGGGGATGTAGCTCAGCGGCACAGCGCCTGCCTAGCAAGCGGGAGGTCGTGAGTTTGATTCCTGGTACCAAAAAAAAAAAAGGCATCCTTTATAATCCCTCTTGGTTTTTATAGGCCCTCAAAGTGTCTGCTGAGCTTTCCCTGCTCCAGAGCAGATGGCTGCTATCTGGAGAGTGACCAGAAGATAAGTTGGGCCAGACTAGCCACCCTCACTGAGGCACGTACCTTCTTACTCTGAAAGCTCATTTCAACTCCAGAGTTTCCAAAAGCATAAGCTACGGTTGATTCCTGCTGTAACAGCCATATTTAAGAAGGGAAGGATTGTCAGCAAAAAAAAACAGTGATCAAGAGACCTGAACAAGTGCGTGTTTTCTCCTGCCAGTCCTGCTGGTCCCAAAAGAAAACCCCTGCCCAGGCACTGGCCAAAACCCTCATGTGTGCCTTTCTGGATGAGCATGAATTCGATTCCCTTCTAACCCAGGGATGGGGATTGTATGGTCTATAAAGGAATGCTGTGGATAAGCACTCATTTTGTAGGCGTTCAGGAGCGTCCAATTGAAAAGGAAAAAAGATTTTCAGGATTGTAAAGAGAAGCATATTACCATTTACTGACAATGATAACAACCATCCATAACAGAGGCAAACTGCCAAAACTTGTTCCCTAGCCTCAGACGTACCCAAGAGTGTAAGCTGCAAAGCAATTAGGAATTCAAAAGCCCTTCCAAACAGCTGTCTATAACAAACCATCTTGTAACCACCAAACAAGTCAAGAAAGGAATACAAGTAAATTCAGCACTAGTGTAGAAGTCTAAATGCAACATATACAAAACAGGAATATAAGGCTCTGCCTACAAAAATAAAAATGTCCCATCAAAAGCAACCTAAATATGAAGACATCACACTCTTCCCTGCCCTCAACTTTTAATTTGGCTCAAGCAACCAACAAAAGGCATAAGCAACCAGCAAACAATGGATGACAATATTTGAATCACATTCCAGAATCCAGTCAAAATAATTAGGGGTGCCATGAAACAAAAGCAAACTCTTATCTCCTTCCAATTATCTTGGTGCGACCTCTAAAATGATACAGGAGAAATATAACTCCCAACCTACTAGATGTCAGAGGTGCCAAGTTTATGTCCACTGAAATTGAACAATGAATTACAAAGGACAAAGGAGATTAAAAGTAGGAAAGGTTTATTGGGGAATAGCTCCAGGGAGACCGGGGGGGGGGGGGGCTAAGTGGGTTGCCCAGAAATCCTATTTTTACTTCCACAAAAATTTTTTTTTTTTTTTTGGTACCGGGGGGGTCGACCTCAGGACCTCGCGCGCCAACAGGCACCCGTGCCACTGAGCGATATCACCGGCCCCTTTTTCGTATGTGGGATCCGGGAGTCGAACTCGGGCCCTTGCGCTTGCAAGGCAGGTGCTTACGCCACTGAGCCATCTCACCGGCCCTACAAAATATTTTTATAGATACTCACCCCCCCTTCTTTCTCTCCTTCATTTCTCCCTCACCCCCATCTCCCTCCCTCCCTCTCGCTAGTACTAGGGATTGAACTAAAGATCCTCACATGAGCTGCATCCCCTTTTTTATTTTTTATTTTGAGACAGGGTCTTACTAATTTGCCCAGACTGGGCTGGAACTTGGGATCCTCCTACCTCAGAGTCCCAGAGGGCTGGGATTACAGGGGTTAGCCACCATGCCCGGCATAGATATTTCTCCTTTTATTCCACTTGGTTTTTTTTTTTTTTTAATATGTTAGTACTGGGAGTCGAACTCAGGACCTCGTGCTTGCCAGGCAGGTGCTTATGCCGCTGAGCTATCTCACCGGCCCTGGTTATGTTTAAAGGATATGCATTTCTCTGATGTTAATTGAGCTGCCTCTGTTTTTCTTCCCTGGTCACGTGTGCTTTCTGTTTGGTTTGGTCTTTTTCTTGCTGAGTTTGTTGTATGATCCTTGACTAGATAACGGTTGTGTATTAGTGCTACTGTTGAGCTAGCTCTTCTCTCTCTACTAAATGAGAAAACACATGGGGTGGGGAGTGCTGCTAGCCAACTTGTTACAGAGCCTGCATTTTAGCTAAGGGCCATTGATGAGAGGGTCAAGCGGAAAGCAGTTCTACCAGTGAATTTCCCCCCATTTCAGGTCTGCCTCAGTTTCCCATGTATTCCCCATGTGGATGTTGTGTGATAATGTACTTAAAATAAAACCTTACATTTATTTTTTAACTGATCAATAAAACCAAAAGTTGTGCATACAGATGAGGTACTATGTATTTGTTCAGTCCATGCATGGGGGGAGGGAGTATAGGGATTGAACCCAGTGAGTGCTGAGCTACATTTCTACCCTTCCCACATTTTTAAAACTTTGAGACAGGACTTGCTACGTTGCCCAGACTGGCCTCAAACTCATTCTCTTCCTGCTTAGTCCTCCAGACATGTATAAATTGTATCATGTTTAAAATAGGTTAAGTGTAACTGTGTCATAAAACATTTCTTTATGGTGAGACCATTCAAAATCTTGTCTTCCCAGCTTTTTGAGATAAACAGTACATAATTATTATTATAGTCATGTACTTTGCAGTAGCCCATCGAGAGCTTAGTCCTGTTAACTGTAACTTGTGCCCATTGATTGACTTTTCCCTATCCCTCTCTCCGCTATCTCCAGTGCCTGGTAACCACTGGTCCATAACTTTTTAGTATTCCACATATGAATGAGCTTGTGATGTATACTTTTGTCTACATTTCATCTTCTAGAAATTTGTGAAAGTGTCTGCTAATGATCTCTTTCCTGTTCACACTGGTGCTATGGGCTTACTCCACATTATATACTTCTGCCTTTTTATTAGGGTCTGGTGGTAAGGATAATTAGTAGCCCATTGTCTTGGAAATCAGTCATTTTTGAGCAATAAAGGAAGTATAATTTTAAAGGTGAAAAGGATGATTTGTTTTATTGTAGGTTTGAATTTATTTAGCTCTTGAATTTGTTTAAAAATAATTTTCTGGCCAGGCATGGTGGAGCATGCCTGTAATCCCAGCACTTGGGAGGCTAAGGCAGGAGGATCACTGCTAGTTCATGGCCATCCTGGGCTACATTGTGAGTTCAAGGACAGCTTGAATTACATAGCAAGACTCCCCGCCCCACACACCTTTTTTTAATGTATTTTTATATTTGGAGTCAGTATAATTAGGTATGCTTATCAATTAGGTGGAATTGTAAGGTGGACTTATATTAAAAGAATCTTACCAAGTGTGATAGCATATTCCTTTAATTCCATTACTCTGGGAGGCTGAGGCAGGAGGATGCAAGTTTGTGCCCAGCTTGGGCAGCGTAATGATTTAATGAGACTCTATTTCATTTCTTTTTTTTTTTTTTTTTTTTTTTTTTTGGGTACCGGGGGGTTGACCTCAGGACCTCGCGCGCCAACAGGCACCCGTGCCGCTGAGTGATATCACCGGCCCCCTTTTCGTATGTGGGATCCGGGAGTCGAACTCGGGCCCTCACGCTTGCAAGGCAGGCGCTTACGCCGCTGAGCCATCTCACCGGCCCATGAGACTCTATTTCAAAGTAAAAAATTTTAAAAGGGCTGGGGAATGTAGGTAAGTTGGAAAGTCCTGGGTTTAAGCCTCTCAGTACCATGCAGATATACACACATGCACAGAGGGTGTTGAAAGAATTACAGATTCCAAAATCTCCTTTTGGTTTCTTAGTGCATAACGTGGCTCGGATGGTCCTGTCGGAGAGAGTTTGTCAGAAGCTTCCACGCAGCTGACTTCCGGACCCGCAGGAACCCAACTCAAATCTAAGAGTTACTCTAGTTAAGTCCAAGCCTGAGAGTGCCTTGGAAATTTCTTTTGGGGAACAATTTCCAAGAACAGTGATGAAGGCTATCAGCCAACACTTTAAGCAAAAATAAAGAAAATGGACATAATTCAGAATTTTAGTACTTGGTGGGAAAACTGTGTAACAGAAAATTAGGTGGGCTTAATCTTTCAATAACTGACTTACGGATTCATGAATGACTTTTTCATTCAGTGATACGGGCCCGCAAACCCTTGTAGTCAGGTGTGCTTTGCGAGCAGTTCCAATTTAAGAAGGTAATAGGAGGCGCCTGCTGTATCTGGTACCCCAGTGTGGCTGGTGGTACTCCATCATGAAGCCCTTCTGCAGGGGATGATACTGACAGCAAGTGGGGAAAGACGGAAGAAGCCTCCTATCTGCTCAGGTTAGGTTTTGCCACCACATGAGTTAATGAAAATTTTAGCTTTGGACTCAGGAAGAACATATTGTGGCTTTGTGATCTTGAGTTGACTCCTTATTGAGTTCACGTGACTCGCGATATTCCAGAAGTTGTCTTTTATCCCTCCTTTGGTTGACAGATAGTATTAAAACTTGAAAAGCTGCCAAATTAACTTTCAGGTTTCTCTTTGAGCATTATGAGTTAATTAGGAAAATGATAACGGAGGTTCACTAGGATATAACCAATATAATGGATGCTGTTGGGTGTTTTGAAATGCTGAACAAGCAAATTCACTGTCTCATCATTTAAAGAAAAATTAGGGTCCTGTTTTGAGGGCTCACACTACTTTCTTTGAGTGTGAACTTTCATTCTGCCTGATAAAACCTGACTATGGCTTTCCAAAAAAAATTAAAGATGTTGCAAGAGACACAGATTAATGTCTACTAGGTGTTAGGCCTCAAAGCCAGTGTTTTCAAATTCTTTCAGGTACTGCATATAATTCTTATTAAGCAAATTTTCTTACCTTTTGAACACAAATCGTGCTTCTTTTAAATTATGAAAATACAAGGTCAAATAAAGTATTAAAGCATTATGTTTTTGTTTTTTGTTTTTTCATGGTACATATGGACCTGAAGATTTGTAGACTTTCTGTCTGTATTCCTGAGCAGTGCTGCTTTGACGAGGGGTATTTAGGTTGAGGGATCAGGCCTACTTTTTCTTTTTTCAATGTGGGTACCAGGGGGTCAAACTCAGGACCTCGCGCTTGCCAGCAGGTACTTGTGCCACTGAGCCATCTCACCGGCCCAAGGCCTACTTCTTTTTTTTTTTTTTTTTTTTTTTTTTTTTTTTTTGTGGGTACCGGGGGGACGACCTCAGGACCTCGCGCGCCAACAGGCACCCGTGCCGCTGAGCGATATCACCGGCCCCTTTTTCGTATGTGGGATCCGGGAGTCGAACTCGGGCCTTCGCGCTTGCAAGGCAGGCGCTTAAGCCGCTGAGCCGTCTCACCGGCCCCCCAAGGCCTACTTCTAATTTGGGGAAAACAGCATTTTTTTTTTTTTAAGTATATTAGAAAACATAAAGTGGGAAATTTGAATTTGTGTTTTTGTTAAAAAATGCATACATAGATGCCATTGTGCAACTGATAAGTATAAATGACCGGGGCACTGTAGAGCATAACATGAGATGGAATGATGTGTTAATCATGAGATGTTGTTACTTTTATATTTGTGACTTCGGGCAGTTACTTAAGCCTTCATTTCCTCATCTTTGTATTTGGAATGAGGACTAAGTTTTCAGAGCGTTAGGAAGAGTTAAGAAACTTACACCTTTTTCTAGCCTGTCATTTATTTGTCTCATAATAATAGAGGAATTTTTACCCGAATTAGCAGTTTGAAGAAATTATGCAGCATACTGACATACACATATGATAAAACTTTCTTTAATTGAGGAGGTTGAGGATTTACTCTTTATTTGGACTTACCGTATATTTCCCCCTTTGGCGTTCTACTTTTTTTTTTTTTTTTTTTTTTTTTTTATGGGTGAAATGAAATTTAGGAAATGCCTATAGGCTAAACAGTATATCTGTTGGGTTGTTTTAACATTCATATCCTTTGGCTCTCGGACCTAAAATAATAATAAATGCTGGTCTCCTTTTAGGTGTTTTCTTCTACTTAAGACCTTCATTCCATGTACTACATGTCCCTTTTTTGGTCTTTGGTTTTTTGAGACAGTCTCACTGTGCAATTTAGGCTGGCCTTGAATTCATGGCAGTTCTCCTGCCTCAGCCTGGTTTTTGTCTTTCATTTTTTAATATACTGATTTTGCTTTAGCTGAAGCAAGTTGATAATATACACCCTAGCTTAATTAAAAGAACTGTAAAACTTCATACTAAATATAAATTTTTAAGAAAAGAATTGGACTTGTCAGCTTCATGTTACTGTAAGGAAATACTTGAGATTACTAATAAAGGGAAAAGTTATATTTTGGTTCGCAGTTTTGGAGATTCCAGTCCATGACCTGTTGGCCACATTGTTTTGGCCCTGTTGCGAGGCCACAAGTCATGGTGGTAGAATGCAGCAAAGACGGCTCATCTTATATCCACAAAGCAGGGAGGAGGAAGAGACCAGGGATCCCCAGGCCTCTTTGAGGATACACCTGCTGTGACCTGAGGACTTCCCACCAGGCGCTCCCTTTGTAAAGGTTTTGCCACCTCTCAGTAGCAGCACCTTACAACCACGCCTTTAACACGTGGGCCTTCGGGACATGTAAGACCCAATCTGCAGAGCAGGACCAAACCCTGAGAAATGATGTTGAAGTCTAGGAAACAGGTCCTGAGAAATTAGACTGTCATGACACTTCTTTCCCATGCTTTCAAAGGATGTTTGGTAGAGCAAGATATCATATGGAGCTGTTTATTTAACTTAGGGGGCAAGACTAGGTAATCTTTTGGCATACTCAGATTCAAGGAAATAAACGAAGAATGAAAGATAAAGCGCTATAAAAATACACTGCCCAGTCTTTCTTTCCTTTGCATAGTAACTAGTTATGTTTCTTTCATTTGTCCATATGATGTTACATCTTTAATGTCCTAATTAGAGATCTTGAGACTTAACACCACGGTGGACGTCTGTTTCAGGCACACATGGTGAGAGCGATCCCCGTGTCACCTGGGTGTTAGGACTCTCACTGAAGATGCCAGTTATTTTAGGACTCAAAGAAGTTTGCTAATCAAAGCTATGACTCCCTTTTTTCAGTGCTGTTTTTTTTTTTTTTTGTGGGTACTGGGGGTCGACCTCAGGACCTTGTGCACCAGCAGGTGCCCGTGCCGCTGAGCGATATCACCGGCCCCTTTTTCATATGTGGGTTCCGGGAGTCGAACTCGGGCCCTCGCGCTTGCCGGGCAGGCGCTTATGCCACTGAGCCATCTCACCAGCCCTTCAGTGCTGTTTTGTGATAAGGAGATTGTACTTTTTTTTTTTTTAACATATGAATGTCAGGAAATTTTATTTTAATGATTCTTTTTTTTTGAATTCTACAAGAAATTTATTTATTTATTTATTTATTTTGCACTTTGTAGAGCCCTTTATTTTTTTTATGTAATTTATTTATTTATTTTTTAAAGACAAGTATTAAACTCAAGCATTAGAGAACGTACAAATACCTTTTGGAGAAAAATATTACTCAGTATAAGATTAAGCCAGGTAAAAATAGACTAGGGAATGGAATAGTCACAGTGAAATTGCATTTTCATACTAGGGAGACAATACGATGTTTACAAATGTGCATCCGGTTTATTTCGCTTGCATTTTCTCAAGTTGCATCCATTTACCTGTAAAAGTTTCCAGTTTATATTTCTTTATGGCTGAGTAGTACTCCATTGTATAGAAATACCACAAGGAGGTTGTACTTTGGCTGTCATATCTGAGGAATTTTTAGTTACTTCTGTTACACAAAAAATAGAAAATGAGACCACACAGATGAATACTATGAAGAAAATAAAAATTACCTTTGGTTATGTCTCCCAGAAATGAGAGTTCTGAAGATTAATATCCTGTTATCAAAACATGGGTTCGTGATATTGATAGGTAAACTTTGTTCATGCAACACTAATTTGTGAACACTTTTACATGTCAGTAACTGTACAATACCATCATTTTAAAGATTTGAAAATACAGTTTATTTGACCTCTTAGCTTGCTATGACCAAGGAAATAAGCTTTGCAGTGACTGATTGTAACCAGTTTCTCAAAGGCCAGAGAGGGCTGTGATTATCTGGGAACCTTCTTGCTGGCAATATCAATTTCTTGCCCCTGGTTAAACTACAGGTTAAATGTTACTTAATTGCTGAATAAAGGTATGCAGTTTTACCAATTTTGATGCCACCAGCAGTGGTAAAGTATCCTTTTACTGTTCGGAAAGGTTTAATGTCGATTTTGTAGGTTTGTTATAATCTTTATTTTTATTTTTGCAGTGTTGGGGATTGAACCTGTGGATGCTCTGTCACTGAGCTACCTCCCCAGGTTGCCCTCCCTCATTTTTTAATCTTGCTAAATTACCTAGGCTGGGTTCAAACATGAAATTCTCCTGCTCAGCCTCCCAGAGTGCTAGAATTATAAGCATCCACCACCACGCCAGGCCCTTTTTTCTTATATTTTATTTTGAGACAGGGTCTTGCTATATTGCCCTGGCTGGCCTTGAATTTGTAGTCCTACCTCAGCCTGCTGGGTAGCTGGGATTACAGGCATATGCCATGGCTCTTTCTAATTTTTGGTCATTTTTATTGTTATATTCATGTTACTAACATAAAAGTAAAAACATTCTATGCTTGGATCATAATCTTAAGTTTCCGCTAATACTTTGGTTTAGGCCTAGGTGCTAAGTGAGGCCTTCCTTAGCTAATCTGCTTAGTTGGTCTTTTATTTTTTGCTTTCATTTAGATTTATTTGTCAGGGTAGAATTTCAGTACTTTTACTGCTAGAAGGGCTCCTGGATTATGTGATTTTTGTGAATACAGACTGACCTAGACAGATTAAAAAGTTGTGCAAGATGACATCGAGGGGTGAGATGTCGCTCACTGATAGAATGCTATGATAGAATGCTAGGATGTGAGGCCTTGATTCCAGCCCTAGCATCCTCCCTCCCCCTCAGCTGCTGACATTTATTTTGTGCCAGGCACCATGTTTATGCTTGGCAGATATTATCTTTTAAGCCTTGTAATCTTGAGGCTCAGAGGTGGTTTTGTTTGGGATTACTTAGAGAAATGAATGGGAGAACTAAAATGGATTCTAGCTCTGCCTTCTAACATTGTGATAGGGTTTTTTTATGTATCAATTCATTTAATCCTTATAGCAGTGTAGTTCTGCAGGCATTCTGATTTATTGGCAGGAAAGAGCACTGTTATCTGTGCTGGAGACTTAAGTTTTACATAAGACGGTTGGTTTTCAGGTCCCTTTTGGAAATGGTACTAGTATGTGTTCACACTGTTAGTTCATTCATAGTCTCCAGGGAGGTAATTTTGGATTTGTCAGGTACAGTAATTGAAATGGTGTTTGAAGTACTGAGAGTGTCATTTGCTAATAAGGAATGGGTGAAGATGAATTACTGAAAGAGACTTCTTTTACCTCTTTTTGTCTTAAAAGATGCCTTAATAATTTACAAGAAATTAAAACCTCTATATAAATCTGTAATACTCATGACAGAAATGTTCTTTCATTCTTTATTTGGCACATATTTGTGGAACAGGTATTACATGCCAGACCTTGAACCAGTTGCTTGGAATAGAGATGGGACACTCAGTCCCCATTATCAGGTTGTTTGAGTTCCAGTTGGGGATGCTATAGTATTGTGATGCTGTAACTTACAGTGCAGTAATGAATACACTGTAATAAGGTCTGTGATAGCCAGGTCTGCTTCCGAAGGCAGACTCAGAGCCTTGTGAAATTTTGAGGCTGCTCTTGGGAAGAGGGGATGGTGATGTCCCAGCTAGGTGTTGGGAGTAAGAGTTTGCCTCATTTAGAGAGGATGTAAGGAGAGGGAATTGTGAATGTCAAATAGTTCATATAATTAGAGCCATATATATATGCAAGATCGGAGAGGATTGCATTTTAGGTAATGAGGAACCTGGAATTTCAAGCTGAAGAATGACATGATCAGTATGGCTGTGGAGGGCAAAATAGGGTACAGATAAAACATGAGTAAGGACACTTCGGGGAGTAATGAGGTAGGCCTCAAAGTGAAATAGCTAGGCAGCGGGAAAGGAGAGAAAGTGCATTTCAGAGATACTGAGCGTGGGAAAGTAAGGAGTCTAGGTGGACTCTGTTTCCATGCCTGAGCACCCTGGCGTAGACAGTGTTGCTCCTAACAGATCGATGGGGAAAAAACAGTTTTGGAGGGCTCTGCTCAAGGTTAGTGGTAGGTTAGTGGTGGTTCTTGGACTTTTAAGTGGAGCTGTCATCTGGCAATTTGGGATACTCAAAGGCACGGAAAACATCTACATACTACCAGGACTAGGTAGAAGAAGGCAAACCCACCTCTAAACCCGTAGAGAAGTAGGAAAGGAGTTTCGTCCTGGAACATGGAGGTGTTTTGGGGGTGGGAGATCGAAAGGCATAAAAAGAACCCACTGTCTTTGGCTGGGAGATGATTGTTGACTGAGGAGAGCCTTAAAAGGCATTGGAGCTAAGCCAGTGGCCACAGTTGAGGGGGAATGAGTGAGAAGAGATCGTGGGTTTAGATCATTTGGTCAAGAACATTGGCACTGAAGCAAAGGGGACCTTTTCTGAGACAGAGTCCTACTGTGTAGTCTAGGCTGGACTTGCATGTAGCCCAGGCTGCCCTTCAACTTGTGATCATCCTGCCTCAGCTTTCCAAGTGCTGGGATTATAGGTTCGCGTCATCTCGCCTGGCTGTTTCAGGAGTTTTTGTGAATTACATTTGTTGTAATTGCTGAGGAGTTCACTGATTTTCCTCAGAAATATTTAGATCACATCCGTTTTCCCTACGGAAGGGGTGCCACTTTGGACAGTATTGAAAATGACCCATGAATGTTGGAGCAAATGCATATTGAATATACTGTTTGATTCTATTATGAAGTAAGATTATTTAGTTTTTTTTTTTTTTAATGTGGGTACCAGGAGTTGAACTCAGGACCTCGTACTTGCCAGCAAGCGCCTGTGCCGCTGAGCGATATCACTGGCCCAATTAGTTTTGAAACAGGATTTTTATATATGCATATTATAACATTTACTTTAACTCAGTTTATTTTTCCTCTAAAAGCCTGAACTGTGGCTAGATAATAAAGGCCATGTAGGTTCTGAGCTCGGTATTGAAGTATTCCAAGAAACAGATTCATTTGACAGTCACTTGAATGAATGCACCGGTGTTGAATAGTGTTCAGCTACCCCCAGACAGCTGCTCAGAAGAGCCCATGGTGTAATAAACATGAACAGAGAGCACAGACAGCGTGCTGTCTGTGTAGAGTGGGTCCGTTTTGAGGGAATAGAGGCTCTGTTTTGTGGAGATTAGAAATAACAATTTTGTACAGAATGGTTTCTATTGTGTTATCTGTCTGCATATGAAAAACTAAGTGGTGTTTCCATTCCATCCCTTGGAGATTTTCTAAGTAGGAATGGTCCTGAAGT
Organism: Erethizon dorsatum; assembly: GCA_028451465.1. Lineage (NCBI taxonomy): Eukaryota > Metazoa > Chordata > Mammalia > Rodentia > Erethizontidae > Erethizon > Erethizon dorsatum. The sequence goes on along the minus strand of CM051838.1, from coordinate 80,610,340 downwards.
GAAAAGTTAGTGATGGATGCCAAGTTAAAAAGGAGCCTGACACAGGTGGAGAAAGGGCAAAGCATTGGCTAGCATTCTTTTTCTTTCATCTGCCTTTGTAATTTCATTTCCATCTAGAAGATTACAATATATGTCTTAGAAAAAATCCTCAATCATATGAAAAGTAGACACTCAAAAATTACACAGATTGAGGATTTTTTCTAATTGTTGAGTGTCTACTTTTCATGAGGAACCTGAAAATTTATAATAGCTTCTTAGGATGCTATCAACTGATTAAGCAGCCAAAGAGGATTTGGTTATAGAATATTATGAACGGAATTTGAAACTGAGTGACTTGAGAGTGGTCTGTTTTCTATTTACTTATCCTGTTGTTTTGTCTTTGACATACTAAGGCGGGAATAAAAAACCCAGGTGATTCTATTTTTGCTTTTTATTTTTATTTTTATTTTTATTTTTATTTATTTATTTTTTTTTTTTGTGGGTACCGGGGGGTCGACCTCAGGACCTCGCGCGCCAGCAGGCGCCCGTGCCGCTGAGCGATATCACCGGCCCCTTTTTCGTATGTGGGATCCGGGAGTCGAACTCGGGCCCTCGCGCTTGCCGGGCAGGCGCTTAAGCCGCTGAGCCATCTCACCGGCCCGCTTTTTATTTTTAGAAACATGAATACCTCTTGTCCAGTTTGTTTTTTTGTTTTGTTTTGTTTTTAAACTGTGTAGCTTTTATAAGTATTTTAGGTCTATCAGTATTATATCTTGAATGAATTTTTCCATAAGAACACATCTCTGGCAACTTTTATTCATTTATTAAGCACTTACTGAACACAAACTCTTGATCTCGTTCACACTTGTGTATATGTAGTATAATAAAAATCTTTGTCAAATTTTATGGATGTTTAATATCTAGAAATTACACTTTTTTTTTTTTTTTTTGTGGGTACCGGGGGGTCGACCTCAGGACCTCGCGCGCCAGTAGGCGCCCGTGCCGCTGAGCGATATCACTGGCCCCTTTTTCGTATGTGGGTTCTGGGAGTTGAACTCGGGCCCTCGCGCTTGTCGGGCAGGCGCTTAAGCCGCTGAGCCATCTCACCGGCCCTAGAAATTATACTTTTTCAGTAACTATTCTACCAAGAGACTGTCTATAATTTAGATCTTTAATGTAACTTTGCATATGAATTTTTGTATATGAAAATCAAAGAATAAAGACAAAAGTACTTGAGAAAATAATATGGGGCTGATAAAAGAAGAAAACCAAACATGTATATAGGTCCTGTGCTAAAAGTGAACACAGGTTCTTTGTCCCTAGCTAGTTTAATGAGTGTTTTAGAGAATCTTTTTTTTTGTGGTTGTGCTACTGAACAAACTAGAAATTTCATTCAGCTGAGTATTTATGTTAGGTGTGACACAAACTAAGGAAATGTTAATAGGTAGTAACTTGCCAACATCTAACTAATTGAAATGATTTTGTAATCAGCTTTTAATTAGTTCTAAATATGAGTACTAATTCTGTTTCCTGTCTTTTTTTTTTTTTTTTTTGTGGGTACCGGGGGGTCGACCTCAGGACCTCGTGCGCCAGCAGGCGCCCATGCCACTGAGCGATATCACCGGCCCCTTTTTCGTATGTGGGTTCCGGGAGTCGAACTTGGGCCTTTGCGCTTGCCGGGCAGGCACTTAAGCCGCTGAGCCATCTCACCGGCCCTCCTGTCTTTTTTTTGAGCTCATGGTTATGATATGCTTACTAATTAATTTTTAAGTAGTTATTATCTATACTTACTAGGCCTTGAATGATTTTCTGCATCTTATTATGTATGACTTTTGGAAAGATGTGTTCTATAGTTAATACCTAGTATGATATATTTCCATAAGAGCTCCATTGAGTGTTTTTAGCTTTTTGAAATGGGGTGCATTTTCTGATGTCCACTTTCTTATTGGCGGGACTCGTCTAGAGTTGTCCACCTACATAAATGTAGGACACACGGGGCCTGGGAGACTGAGTCATCCAGTCAGGATTTGTAGTGTAGAGGTTGAGCGAAGTTCAGGCATTGAGTTCCAGAGCTTAAGTACTTCAGTGTAGAAGCCAAGGTTTAAATGATGACCCTAAAACAAGTCAGTGTCAAAGTGCTGGTAGGTTGAAAAACCAAGATGGGTAAAGCAGTGGGAATATGTGATAATGCTGGTGGTAGGAAGCAGTCAGAAGTTTAAAACCATTTGCGTACAGTATGTAATTGAGGCACCAACTGCATTATAGGTTAGTCCTGCAGGCCTCAAGAGGCCGTAGGAATGTGTTCCAGAAAGTTAATGGCACAAGTTCTGTTGGGGAAAGTACAACTATAGTGTTATCACCAAAAAGCTATCTCTGTTAACTCTTGAGTCACTGGCATAGAATGTGAATAGGAATGTATATGTATGTTTTCTAGCTAATTATTTCTTTAATGGTCAGAGAGTTGATTAGACCTCATAGCTTGATTTGACCAGTGAAGTTTGAGCTTATAGAAATAAAAGCTAACTTTGTTAAGGAAATTCCTAATTAAGATAAAGTGCCAACTACATGATGTAAAACTACTTGTTTCTGTGGCTGCATTTGGAGTTTTGGTTTTTGTGTAAAATATCTAAAGGAAATGGGTATATTTTACAACTTATTTTCGGGCATGTGCATATTTTCAGCATTAGATTCACATATTGAATTTAAATGAAAACACTGAAAGGTCTATCTGGAGGTACAAATAGTTTAGTCAGACAAATCAATAACACTGAACAAATCCAGCCAGGAAATAACAATCAAAAGAAAAATGAGGGCCGGCGATATAGCTTAGCGGCATAAGCGCCTGCCTGGCAAGCGCGAGGTCCTGAGTTCGACTCCCGGTACCCACATACTAAAAAAGAAAGAAAGAAAGAAAGAAAAATGTATTCCAACACCTTAAGTAATAGCTTCTAATAGCTTTGGATTCCTAGCTGAATTGCAGTCTTTCCCAGGGTGTTGTCAGTTGCAGTGCTCTGCTTAAGTGGCAGCTGCAGCACGTTAGTATGAGTGCTTTAGGATGTCAGTTCTCCAGATTGCTGCACTTGGACCAGGTGTGCGGTAACTACACTTGGAGTTTCCACGTCATATTTAATTAATGAAAAATAATAATAAAGTTAGAAAATAAATAAAGTGTGTTCAAAATATTGCTGAGTGTGGTGGCACTGAACTGTGTTCCCAGCACTTGGGAGACTGAGGCAGGAGGATCAGTTGGGAGGCCAGCCTGGGCTACAGAGTGAGTTCAAGGGCAGCCTGAACTCCTGTACATAGTGAGACGCTGTCTCAAAAACAACAGCAAACCCAAATGTTAACTCACTGCATGCCTCCATGGTATTGGCAGGTCATCTGGTACAAAACTCATTTGTATCAGATTTGTGGCTCTTATTTGATGGAGACTTGGGTATAATCTTAACAGTTGTTAAAAATAATTCATCCAGCCTTGGAAATTGGCAGGGAGATAGGGATATTTAGGAATGAATTACAGAGATTAGGGAACTATCACAGTTACTTTTTTCTTCTTGGAAGAAGACATGGTATTTTATGTTGAGTGAAAAAAGCAGGAAGAGGTTTTTGGGGAGGTAGGTGATTGAGTTTTGTTTTGTGTGCTCGGAATCAAACCCAGGGCCTTGTGTGTCCCAAGCATGATAGGCATTATTTGTAAGCTTTCTCTATAGAAAATAAAGGACTAGTAGGTATGGGTTTTGCCCTCGAAGAGTTTCATTCTTTGATTTAGTTAAGTATATCCACAAATAGCCACACAGCACCACTTTGAGTAGCACCACATTTTGATCTGAGATTTAAACACTAAATGGCTCAGTAGAGTTATTTTTTTGTTTGTTTTGTTGTGTTTTGTTGGTACTGGCATCAAACCCAGGCCTTTGAACATGGTGGACAAGTGCTCTACCACTGAACTGTATCCTCAGCCCAGATATTTAAATACTTTTGTAATTCAAATTAATTAATTCAAATACTTTAATTAATTTAAATTAATTAATTTAAATTAATTTTAAATTTTAATTAATTTAAATACTTTGGTTAAGTATTGTGTAATGGTCTACACAACAGTAATTTTATGTTAAATCATGTGTTATGATATGTGTTCCATTATAACTTTGGTCAGTGGGATAAAATAGTGGCTCCTCAGAAAGTTTACTTTCATTCTCGAAGAGACTGAACGCTTGAACAGGCCATTTTAGCTGTAAATTGTGACTGTATCGGATTCCTTTTTTTTTTTTTTTTTAACAGTTGATTCCCTCCTCTCTTACACACAAATTTTCAGGTAAAGCCTGCCATCTTGTGGCCTTTAAAATGACAGGCTTTAGGGAGAAATTTTTGCTAAGGTGTTATATTTATAGTTGCGTTATGATACCAAAATGAGTGGTAACAAATGTTTTTAAATTATATTTTCTTAACATTTGGTTAATTTCTTCATTGTATTTTATTATTATTTTTTTTTTGTGGGTACCGGGGGTCAACCTCAGGACCTCGCGCTTGCCAGGCAGGTGCTTATGCCGCTGAGCTATCTCACTGGCCCTTCATTGTATTTTAATATTACAAAATTACTTAAAAATTTCTGTTAAAGACTCCTCTTAGCCCATCCTCAAGTGCCAGTAGTAAAAATATTCTTTTACAATAACAGTTTTAAGTGAGAACACATACTGAGAATTTTGATATTAATAAGGCTTTTCCCATGTAATGACAACAGAATTATTTGAATGAGAGATATACTGTCCTTTAAGATAATTATTAGGGGCTGGTGAGATGGCTCAGCGACATAAGCACCTGCCTGGCAAGTGCGAGGTCCTGAGTTCGACTACCGGTACCCACATATGAAAAAGGGGCTGGTGATATCGCTCAGTGGCACGAGTGCCTGCTGGTGCGTGAGGTCCTGAGTTCGACCCCCGGTACCCATAAAAAAAAAGATAATTATTAGACAAACAGCCTAAAGTAACTTTAATTTTTATAATAGCTCCATTTAATAAAAAGTAACATTTAGAGAAAAGAAAAATCTCAATGGGCACTTCATTTTTAGTAGTTAATAATATAAACTGAGAATTATTTTTCTGCAAGGTATTGGAGAGGCTCTTATTTGTAGTTTGGAAAATCTCAAATCGTCTCTTAAATAGGAAATGGACGGTGCTAGCAAGCTTCTTGGGGTCAATTTCTTAAGAGATTTCTATATAATATAGCATTAAGTTATAAAATTACTTAAAATAATTTTAGTTCTGATGTATTTAGTCTCACTGTATATTTTGACTTACATCTTCTGTACATCATGATTTATAATGTTCGTTGTATTTAAAGTAAACTTCCATTTCTTCAGACATACCTTTTATCAGTGTGCCTTTTTATAGAACCAGGGCAAGAGATGTGTTCTCATTCAGAAATCCCAAGTCGTTAATAATCATGTGACATTGAAAGAGAATGTTGTTATCTACCAAAAACTCTAGAGCTAATGCTCCCAAATTGCTTCTGTGTTTTCAGTAGGTTTGGGCAGCCCTTATTTAAGCTGCTTCTTTTCTTTCTTGGACAGGCAAGGAGAAGGCCTGAAGTCAGAGGTATAATTTGATGTCTGTGCCCTTTTTCAATTATATTACAGTTATGCTAAGAAAGAATCTGATCTTAATGGAGCCCAGATCAAGCTTCGAGAATATGAAGCAGCACTGAACTCTAAAGATGCAGCTCTGGCTACTGCACTTGGTGACAAAAAAAGTTTAGAAGGAGATTTGGAGGATCTGAAGGATCAGATTGCCCAGGTAAGGCTTCTTTGCTATATTGGGCAGGTTAATCGCTATCTGTCTTAAGCTGCGATTCACCCGATTGATTGATTTTATTTTATTTTTTGGGGGGAAATTTTTATTTAAGCCTTTTCTTGGTGGCTTGTCTGAAGAAGTCTGGGGGTAGCTAACATGCAAAGTATGATCACCTTCTCAGTCATGTTATCTGGATTATGTACTCTTTCTCTCTTGTGTCTCTTACTCTCAAAGTCTGTTTCATTATTGCACCAAAATGTGAGGTGGAAAAAGAGATTTCATAATGCTGTTCCCTTGAACATAGAAGAAATGAAAGTGGTTAGCTAAAAACCATTGATTTGTAAAACACGAGTGATAGGTCTCTTCGATTCCCCCTGTTGGCAGTTATCAATTTGATAGGTGACCTGCTAATGGTATCCTGCGCATGAGACCAATAAATGAACACAGTTCTGTGATAAAGGTTAAAATGAGGAGTCATACACGGATAAATACATAGGAACTAGAATACTTGATTTGATTTATACATATCAAATTCATTGCTAAATGACTTCTGTATAAATTTTATCATGATTCTTTTTCCTTGTAATAGTTGGAAGCCTCCTTAGCTGCTGCCAAAAAACAGTTAGCAGATGAAACTTTGCTTAAAGTGGATCTGGAGAATCGTTGTCAGAGCCTTACTGAGGACTTGGAGTTTCGTAAAAACATGTACGAAGAGGTAATTACATATAATTTTACTTTTTGTTTTTATTTATTTTATTTTTTGGTACCGGCAATTGGACTCACGACCTTGCACTTGCCAGGCAGGTACTGTGCTGCTGAACTATATCCCCGGCCTTACAATCTTACTTTTTAAAGGAAAAAGATATACACAAGAGTATAAATTATAAATATATTTTATTTATGATTCTTTCCCACTAAGAAATGTATCAGAGATGATAAGATTTGGGGTTAGGAGAGAGTTTGCAAGTCAACTGTTCAAGGTACATCTGTAAATCTAATATAGTAAACAGATAAAATTTCACTTCATCTGAATTAGAAAGACTTGGTCATAGGTAATTCCTGTCACCATGTTTAAACATTTGTGTTAGTTACCTATTGCTGCCTAACAAGATTAACTTAGAGCAGTGATGGCAAACCTTTTAGAAACTAGTACCCACACTGCAATCCAGAATTTACTTATTTATCACAAAGTGCAAACACTGCAATTAAACCTGAATACTGAACACAATTCATGCTTTAACATCTTTTGTCTTAAAGAAAGAAAAGTTACACCCATGGCATAGGTTCACCACTGCCGACCTCGAGCCACAGACCTGGTTGGTTGATTGTTTGATTTCCTGGGCCTTTGCACTGAGTTACGTCCCCTGCCCTTTTCTTAATTTTTATTTTGAAACAGTTGCTAAGTCACTAAGTTGCACAGGATGGGCTTGGACTTGCAGTTCTCCTGCCTCAGCCTCCTAGAATTCTGGGATTGCAGATGTGTGCCACTGTGCTCAGCTCAGCATTTATTTCTGTAGGTCAGGGTGCTGAAAGCTGCTTAAAGGATGGTTCTATTTCAGGGTGTCTTGAGGTTGCATTTAAGCTTTCTCCTGACCTGTAGAAACTGCTTTTGCTCTCAGTCACATGAATGTTGACAGGAGGTATCGTTTCCTTGGCGCATGCTCTCCACAGGGCTGCGCATGATATGCCAGGCAGAGAGAGGGAGAAACAGGCAAGACCAATGCGAAGCTGTACCATCTTCTCTAAGCCAACCGCAGAGGTGACACCATTGGCTTCTGTTGGTCATGTAGACCAACCCCTTAACGCAGTGTGGGGGAGCACATTATGCCAGGGTGTGAGTGCGAGGAGACAGCAAACGTCTTGAAGTCTGCTCCTTCACAGCATTTATAGGTGTACATGTGAAACTTAAAATAGCGCTTACAGTCTTTAACTGCTGTGACTAAGGGAGCGGCAGTGCCAAACTGGAGAAAGGGGAATGTATGTTCTCTAAAAATTGAAGAGGACTAGAATTAACCCAGGGAGAGGGTGTGCTCATAAGTATTTTTTTTTTTATGCTGATTTTTTAAAAAGTTATTTATTTATTTATTTATTTATTTTTTAAAAGACAACAAGCTCATAAATATTTTAATGATTTTAGAAGTTGTATAATTTTGAAAATAGTGACTAACAATGATTTGAAAAATAGGAATTCATTATTGCAGTTAAACATTTTTATTAATTGTAGGAAAATATAATATAATAGACATCTGATCATTTTTATTAATATTTACATAAAATAGGCATTGTTGGTGTCAGGAGCATTGGGCAAGAAGTCAGTTTCTTATTTAAAACAAAATATTGTCAGTGCTATTTTTCTTCCAAGGAGTGACGAGTATCAAAGTAAAATACTGTGTTTGATAACTTGCAGCAAGCACTGTTACATAATAGATAACAAATGTGATTTTATGAAAGTAGACTTTTGTTTTGTGCTTTTGGAGACAAGGTCTTGCTATGTATATTCCAGGCCGGCCTTGAACTCATTATATAGCCCGGGCTGGCCTCAAACTCCCAGCCATCCTGTGCCTCAGCCTCCTGAGTGCTGGGATTACAGATGTGCACCACCACGCCCTGCTTATTGTTTTGAGACGAGGTCTTGCTGTGTACTCCGGAGTGGCCTTAAACATCTTTTGTAGCCCAGGCTGGTGTTGAATTGTCAATCCTTCTACCTCAGCTTTCTCAGTGCTGGGATTATAGGAATGAGCCATGGCGCACGGCAAAGCAGACATTTTATAGGCAGCTGACTTATATTTTTATTTTGCTTTGTCCCTGATCTGTTATTATTGACATTGTGTGTAGACAACCAGGAGTATTTTTTGCTTTGTAAAGTCATTGTTTCTACATAAAATAATAATAGAAAAATGATATCAGTAGAAAGTAATTAATATTTTTTATAGTGGATAGCATTTCTGAAGTTTTTATTTTTTGTCTTTTTGAGAATGATTTTAAAGTACCCCTCTTAATTATCTCTTTCCCACAATGAGGACACTGTTCAATGAATATGCCAACTTCCTTATTGCGAACAGTTAAGGAGGCAAGAAGAGCAAGGGAGGTAGACAAAGCGCACCCTGATGGTGAGGGCTCAGTGTTTGTTGAACTGAAGTTTTCATTTGTGTGTTTTCATGATTTAAGAGTCATTTGCTTCATTAAACAGAACGAGCTCTGGGAAATTAATAGCAGAACCAGGGTTTGAACCATGGTCTTCTGATGTATCTGATTCTGTCAAGTGCATTTTCCTCTGCAGTGATTAAGAGAAAGATGAGGAAATGTATAAAAAAACACATGCACCACAATACGCAAAGAACTTTAGTGAGTTACCCTTCTTGTGGCTTAATTATTGCCATTAAAGATACCTGTTGCATTTTTCATAGCAAGAAGCTAAAGTGAAAATTTTATTCTTGGACTTGTGTTCTTAGCCCCAGATTCCACATTTTAGTTTTATTTGGACAGTTTCCTAAAATAGTAAAGGATCATTTCTATTTTATTCTTTAATAGTGGATTATCATATTTAGTTGAGTTAATCAAGTAATATTAATAAGGCCCTGTATCAGTTGACATTGATAGCTTAACATCAGCCAGTAAGAGAAATGTGTGAATCCCTTGCTCTGCCTATTATGGTATTTAAGAAAATCTTATAAAAAGCTGAGCATGGTGGCACACACCTGCAAGCCTAGCACTTGGGAGGCTGAGGCAGGAGGATCGCTGTGAGTTCAAGACCACCCTGAACTACACTAGTAAGACCCCATCTCAAGCCAAAAACAAAACAAAGAAAGTCTTGTAAGTGTTGAAGTTGTCTGCAAAATTTAACTTGCTGTGCATACCTTTTTCAGAGGTATCCTTAGGATTATCAATAAGCAGGGTAGACAATAGCTGTTGAGTGTTTAATGTAGTACCCTGTCTAGTTTTTTATGATGACATGGCACTTTAGTAAATCATCGAGGCCATTCCTTGCCTTCAGAGAAATAAAGTAGGTAAATTCTTGAAGAAAAAAACAAAACAAAACAAAAAAACCCCCAGAAAACACCCAGAGGTCTGGTTACTATCATTTGTGTCATTAGTTCCATCTCAGAAGTATTCTTACCTGAAAACTAAGAGGCAGTAAAGTGTATTCACGCTTCCTGGGACAGGCAAGAGTAAAGCTTCACATAGCCCTGATAGCACTCAGACTTGTACAGTGCAGCCATGGAAAGTAACTTGTTTGGATTTATGTCATTTTTCTCCCCCCAGGAGATTAATGAGACCAGAAGGAAGCATGAAACGCGCTTGGTGGAAGTGGATTCTGGGCGTCAGATTGAGTACGAGTACAAGCTGGCTCAGGCTCTCCATGAGATGAGAGAGCAGCATGATGCCCAAGTGAGGCTGTACAAGGAAGAGCTCGAACAGACTTACCACGCCAAGGCGAGTGCGCTCTTCAGAGCTTCACCCTCGCTCGACGAGTGTGAAGTGATGTGCTGTTCTGTTCTGGTTTTAGTAAATGATTCCCCTAGTCTCTGTGAGTATAGAAAATGGGTATTTTTTAAAATGCAGTTTTCTGTAAAGATGTTACTAGAAATTATAAGAGGAAAGTAGGGTTGTTCCACTTGCATTCTTATTAGAGGTAAGGTTTATCTTTTTTGTCCCATTGGTCATCCATGTTATATAGTTAAGACCAAAGCATCCAAAATACTTTTTTTCCAACAAACACTGATCATGCTGCCCTGCACATCCATGGAGTATTGTATTGCTTCTAAGTTCTGACTTGCGTGTTGTCACGGTATGTGGATTGTGACCACTACACTTGGGTATTTTTGTATAAGAGCCAAATGGAAACTCTCTAATTATTTCTCTGTCACTGTTACTCATTTAAAAAATATAGAAACATTACACTTGTATTGCCAAACTGTACAAAAATCTAGGCTTTGCTGGTGAGTGAGTTCAACCTCCTGTTAAATATTACATGATTTAATTAAAAAGAATTATTAGAGGAAGACTTAGAAAATTTAGGTCCGGGAGTTAGTGAATATAATTTCTATCGCATGGCTTCAAGTTGTCATGTTGAGTTTCAGCCATTCTGTGAAGTAGTAATTGGTGAGTGAAAGTAAGGGACTCTGTCAAGGGCACCTCCCGTGGTCTGCCACTGGGTGCTGGGCATTGAGCTAGATGGGAAGGAGCTAAAGCTGGGTCAGTCACAGACTATGGCTTTAAAGGGCGGCAGGGAAGAAACGTAAAAACATGAGCCCAACACACATGTACACTCAATGGAGTGTTTGTGGGTATTTGGAGGAATAGGGTATTGTTTTTATTTGAGGGGCTATTTTTGCTTCTGAAGGAGTTTCTGTCTCATTTGAAGGAATCTGTTCTGTACTAGATTTGATGGGTTAGGGATATGTGTAATGTTTTCCTACAATATCACCACTGTCCAGTTGCTGTAGCTCATTTTTCTTATTAGAGTATTATTCTAGGCATTACAGGTTTAGCAGTTGAAATATCGAAGTGATAAACTTTGGGTAAAATCCTAGCTATGTTAACACTGTTAAAGTTCACATTTTAGAAAATAAATCTAAAAGTCTGGTGACACGGTAATTCAGATGTCCTCAGACTTCATGATGCTCTTCCTGTGTTTCATCAGCCAGTTACCAGCAGGACTTAAGTTTGAGATGCCTTGAGGTGAGTCACGCTTCCTCACTGGTTCTAACTTAACGAGATAAGACTGTGCTTGCTGCTGCTTTCAGCTGGAGAATGCCAGGCTGTCCTCGGAGATGAACACTTCTACTGTCAACAGTGCTAGAGAAGAACTGATGGAGAGTCGTGTGAGAATCGAGAGCCTCTCATCTCAGCTTTCCAACCTGCAGAAAGAGGTAAGAAAGCAACTTCCCACAGGCAGAGTCGGGTTAAACTGGAAGGCCACCTCCACCAGAGTGGTCTACCTGCTCTGCCTGTCACTCCGCCCTCTGTTTGTCACGGGTGATAACTATTTTGCACCCTGGTCTTTATAGCGCTTGCCCAGATTTTTTTTCATTCTGCATTGTGTAAACACCCTCTGAGCAGATGTTTGCCGAGTGGAGCTGAGGGGTGAATGAGGTATTTCACTCCCTGGGCCTATCCTGGGACTCGGGTTTCCTATGGCATCTGTCAGCTTCATCTCTGCAGAGTGCTCTTCGCGACACACCCTCTTTGTCACGTCTAGAAAACAACACGAAGGAAAAAGTGCAAGAATTCATTGTGGGTGATAAATGCTTTGTGTTTCCAGACAAATTCCTTTTGTGCTTGAAATACTTAATACTTAGGTTGCTGTGACATAGGTGATATAATACTTAGGTTCTTCGCTGGTGAGTGAGTTCCACCTCCTGTTAGATATTACATGATATAGCATGAATGTCTGTATTCATTAGGAGGTCAGGGGTGTCCGTATTACTCCGAAGTGGCAGATGATTGCGTCGCTGCCTGTGTTGACTCGTGGCCTGCCAGTGCGCGGCGGTGCGCTCCAGGTACAGCATGAACGGGGGGCGCAGCTTCGGACCTGTCAGTCTAGGGCAGCGACGGCGAAGCTTTTAGAGACTCGCGTCCGAGCTGCAATCCAGAACTCACTCACTCAGCACAAAGCGTCAACACTGCAGTTGCGCCTGAATACCGAGGTATTAGTTCAGGAAAAACAACTCACACATTAATATCTCTTGTCTTAAAAACAAGTAACACGCGTGCCAGAGGTTTGCATCACTGGTCTGGGGTGCCGTCGGTATGGGTACAAAGTGCATGCAACCGCCTAAGTATTCAGCATTATTTTGTAATTTACTGCTCAGTTTAATTACTTGGGAAGTAAAACTTCAGCTTTTCTTTTCCTTACAGGTGGAAGTCTTGTTTTGTATTTGCCATGTAAGAATAAACTGTTTGTTAATTTATTCTTCTGTTTTTTTTAAATGCGGGTACTGGGAGTCGAACTCAGGACCTCGTGCTTGCCAGGCAGGCGCTTATGCCACTGAGCCATCTCACTGGCCCGTTAATTTATTCTTGACTAGGCTTTTCCTTTTCGTCATTTTATATTTAGTAAATTTTTGTACAAATTTAGAAAACACCAGAAAATGGATCACATAAAACAGGCTGATATAAAAAAAATTAGTTAACTGAAAGTTTTATATTGCCTATCAGGAATACTAAATTGGAATATAAAACTTTAAAAATTATAAAAATTTACAACTATTTTATCCCAATAATATTTTGTTTTCAGGGAACAGTCGAGCTGGAATTTTAGTCACTTACCCAGAGGTTACAAGCTAATAAATGAGTTTCTCTCCTTGTTCCCTTTTTTCCCTTTGTACCTCATTTTCTTCAAAGATTTTCTTTTAGGAATTTAACAGATATTTTGTTTTCCATTGTACCATCTATCTTAGTCCTTTTGCAGCTGCTTTTAGAAATACAGAATTGGTAGCCATGATAGCAGACATGTATTTCTTATAATTCAGGAGGCTGTGAAGTCCAAAGCCAAGGCACTGCCAGAGTGGGAATGTGGTGTGGGTGTTTCCTGATTCTGGTGACGCCTTCTCATCATGTCCTTGGTGGCAGGAGGACAAATAAGCTCCTTTGGGCCTGCTAAATGAGTGTACTAATCCCAGTCACGGGACTTTGTCCTCATGAGATGGAGCCAGCACTCCACAGGCCGCGTCTAAATACCATCATGACGGAGGCTAGGGTTCAACATGCGAATTTCGGAGGGGCGTGTTTATACCATAGCACTATTTCGATAGGTACTTCCTAGAAATAGGCTTTTCTGCTCTTATGCTGAGTCGATACTGACTGCTTTTCTACATTTGATAAGTCATATTTTAATTATTACCTCTCCTTTACTTTTAGTTGTCCCTATCTCCTTCACCTGTTTGACTGTGGCTTAATTCATTTGATCGTACTTGGTCAAGGTGTTTTCTTTTTTTCTTGAGGTTGAGCTTCATTTTATAGACTTGTCTGTGGTTAAATGGGGTTTGGCTCTGCAACAGTAGTTAGGTCTTCTGACTTGGCTCAGGGTCTTTTCCCTGTTTGGTGTTAATTATATTCCCATCCTTACTGTTTTTTTTTTATCTTCATATAGTGGGTTTTAAACAATGTTAGGCTTGTCCCTGAGTGTTTTTAGGAGCCAGCTTTTTAGCAAATAGGAGAGAGAAGTATTCCCTTCAGCCAAAATAGCTTTTAATTTTTCTGGGTAAAGGGAGTTTTTTTTCTTCTATTCATTACTGGTAGTGGATTTTATGATAAAGAATATATTTTTATAAATATTTTTATTAGTGGGTAAGTTTTAGCCTTAGAAAAGTCATCAAAAAGAAAAAGTGATCTTAATACTTTCCTGTCGTACAGTGTTTCTTGTTGAGTCATGCAAGTTTCCTCATGCTACCTGTTAGGCCATGAGAGTTTCCTTTTGGTTATATGACTCATGTTAGTGAAGGACTTCTTCAATTTTACTTAAGATTGACATTGCCCTTAATTCAGACTTTAGAAGATACGTTTAAGTATTTAAATGGTATCGATATTATGTTTTAGAATTAGGAATTTCATACATTGCTTACAGCATTCCTAGATCCACCCCTCCACTTTGGCCAAATTAATTTGTTGGGCGAAGTCTGCTTGCCTGGAGGAAGAGTTTACGGTTGCACTTCATTCAGAAGCACCTCTGAGGCAGGAAGATATCTCATACTTGAGGCCAGCCATAGCAATTTAGCAAGACCCTGTTTCAAAATAAGAAAGGCCTGATGTTGTGCTAGAGCTCTTGCCTAGCATGTATAAGGCCTTCAGTTCCAGTGCTACTGCTCAAACACGAACCTGATTTTTGTTTTTCTAGTACCCAGACTCTGGCAACTTTTATTGCAGCTAGACCACAATAAACTAATACAATTATGTTACAAATTATAAGAAATAAAAAAAATTCAAGACCTAGCCCTTACCGACTTAACAATAGAGACAGCATCTGTCAGATAAACTAGTTTGATGTCTTCATTTTATTTTATTTCTTTATTTTTTGAAACAGGGTCTTGCTATGCAGTTCAGGTTGGCCTTGAACTCACTTCGTAGCTGAGGCTGGCCTCGAACTCATGGCAATCCTCCTGCCTCAGCCTCCCAAGTGCTGGGATTGCAGATGTGCACCACTCGCCCGGCCCAGATGTCTTCATTTTATAAATGCTAGTGAAGTTGGTTACAGTTTGCCAAGTCTCATAGGTAGTCAATGGCAGATTGGAAAGCTTTAGATCTAACTTCTCATACTCTGTTCCTTATATGTCACTATACAACAAACATAAATCCAGCAATTTATCTTAAAATATTTCTATTTAAGATAATGATTCAGAGTAACTTTAAAAATTTTTTATACCTTGGTTTTGATTTTTATCTTAAAGAACTCAGCAACATCAAAGGCAGTGAAACATAGAGATACTCTGCATTTGGAAGTCTGGGCTTAGAGTTTACGTATGAATCTTGAATAGTTGGTCTTACCAGCTTTCTTTTAGGGGCCCTTTTTGTCTTATCTCCCACATCTGGAACAGAGTGAGGAGATTAAAGAAAAGGCGTTTTGAAATTAGATTGTTCAGAAAAGAAGGCATGGAGGGGAATGGATTTCTTTATTTATAGTATGGTTTTTGCAAGTGCAGTGAAATGCAAGCTCCCTGAGGCACAAGAACTGTTCGTAGTATCTGAGGAGGAACACTTGTTTCTGATACAGAATGTCAGGTGCTCCTCAGGAATTTGATTGATCAATATTTTAAGTATTTTTTTTATTTTAGCCGAATTTTAGATTTACAGAAAAGTTGGAACAGTAGTATGGATAGTTCTTATGTATCTCTTTTCGAGTTTCCCTCATTGTTAGCATCTGACGTTACCATGGGATATTTAAGAAACTTACAGTAATACGTTACTGTAAACTAGACTCCAGACTCCTTTGGATTTTACCCGTTTTTCTGTTATCCTCTTTCTGCCCCAGGGTACCACGTGCTTCCCTAGTGTCCCCTGGGCTACTATGACAGTTTCTCAGGTTTCCCTTCTTTTTTCATGACCTTGCATCTTGAGGACTGGCCGGTGTCCCATAGACTATTCTCAAATCTGGGTTTGTCTGGAGCTTTCCACGTGGTTAGCCTGGGGTTTTGGGTCTTGAGTGTCTGTCTTGTCGTATCACACCGAGGACTACACAGTAATTTCTGGTGATGTGTGGTTACAGTAATGTTCGCCAGATTTCTTTGCTGTCAGTAGAGTTAGCATTTTTCCCATTTCAGACTGTTCTTGGAAAGCAAGTCACTAAATCCAAGCTACCCTCAAGAGTGGAGGACAGGAATTAAAATCCACATGCTGGGGGGGTGATCTTTATTTATTGGAATTTTTCTGTAAACATTACCCCTTTTATTTATTTGTTTATGTGATAATGGATTTATGGGCATGTATTTTATAGTTTGGGTTATAATCCAGCACTATATTATTTTATTGCCTCAGATCATCCCCTCTTTTGGAATACTGCCAAGTTTACCACTGTGTACCTTGCTTTTTGAGCACTTCTTACTGTCTGATACTGTAAGATGCTCCAGGCTTATCATGTAATTCCTCTACCCCAGCCCTAGAATCATCCATCTCTCCAAGAAGTCCTAGTTCTTTTCATTAGAGTTATATAGAAATTAGGATCTGGGTTCATTGGTGGTGAGGTATTATTGCTTCCGGACCCTCTCACAATGAACAGAACTCTGTAGGCAATACATGTGTATGATATAATCCATGTGTACACGTGTCTATTTTTCTCTAATCATACGTGTCTTTTTTTCTTTTTGTTTTTTCTTTGAAAGAGGAGAGAGAATGGAGAAGAGAGGAAAGAGGAGAATTGAGAGAGAGGAAAAGGAGAGGGGGAGAAAGGCAGGAGAGGAGAGAGAATGGAAAGGGAGAGGAGATGGGGAGAGAGAAGGGATGGAGGAGCGAGGGGAGAGGGATACCTGTTTTTATATTAAGCTAATATAATTAAGCTGAGTTCAAGCAGATGTCTCGGACTGTACTTGCGAATGTGATATCACCAGGTTCGTTTTTAGCTTGCTTTCTAAGCTATCTGTAACGTTTCTATTTGAATGAGAAACCTGGTTTACACTATCAGTTCACTTATTTCATGAGCCCCACAGTATTATCTAAAACAGTTTAAAATTTTCATACCTATATCCCTGTGAGGAATAAATTTACCAATAGGAGTGCAGTATTTATTACAAGGTGTGGTTTCTTTTATCTGTAGCCTTTCATATTAAATGTTCACATAGTAGGTTAGGTGCCCTTTCTCTCCCTCTGATGGAGCTACTTGTGATTCGAAGGCCTGCACTTCCATTCCATCCCTCTTTCTGAGTTGATTACCTTGTCATTTTCTGGGACTACTGAGATGATTTCTGTCATGGAGAAAAGCAGAATAATTATGCAGCAAGCCACAAGGTCTCTAAGATGAACTTTCTGGTGTAGGATGTGTTATCTTTTTTTTACACCAAATACTATACAAAGTTTCTGTATTCACAATAATATTTTACAAGTCACCCTGTATCGTGTGTCCTCGTGCGCCCACTGAAGCATGGGCGCGCACAGCAATCCTAAAGGGACGCGCTGTGGTGACTTCCACATGAAGGCCAGAGCCCCTTCTGTTTGGTTCCTGAGGGTCCCTCAGCAGTTCTCCAAAACACAGTTATCTGTCCTTATTTTGCGAATGAATTTTGCTATCTTTTTAGTTCTCTACTTTAGTTAATTTATACTTTTGAAGTGACAGCCTTGTAGGGAAGCCAAACTTGACTTTTATTTACCACAAATACAGCTTAAATTTTATTTGGGTAAATACAGAAAAGAATTACATGTATATTTACAAACTTAATTTGGGAATTATTTCTATTTTTAGCCATTAGTTAGCCAAAAGTCTCCTAAGAGCTGTGTTTTGTATTTTAGGGATTTTGGTTATTAATGTCGTAAAATGTTTTTGAATTCTAGTGGTTTAGAGATTTATAGGTCTCTGTTTTTCAGTCTAGGAAGTGGTTTAAACAGCTGCCTTGTGCTAATGCTGGAATGTTCCTAGAAAGTAAATGTGTTTCTTTGCATTTGAAGTCTAGAGCATGTTTGGAAAGGATTCAAGAGCTGGAGGACTTACTTGCTAAAGAAAGAGACAACTCTCGCCGCATGCTGTCTGACAAAGAGAGAGAGATGGCTGAAATAAGGGATCAGATGCAGCAACAGCTGAGTGACTACGAACAACTTCTTGATGTGAAACTGGCCCTGGACATGGAAATCAGCGCTTACAGGAAACTCTTAGAAGGCGAAGAAGAGAGGTAAGCCCTTTGAGTCATCTGACCGTATCAACCCTTTTTGCCCCCACTTCTTTAACTTAAGGAAAAATAAGAAATTTTTAATAATCAAGCCACCTCTACATATTTTTTCGCACTTCTTAAAACAGCAAGCTATAAAGGTAGTAGTATTTCTACTTCAACAGAAAATGTTGATCATGGAGTTTTAGTTTAAATATTGGAATTAGTCAGGATGGGCTCTTGAGATTTTAAATGTTTTGGTAATTTAATATGTTGGAAAATATCAAATTTGCTGAAAGAGACTTTATACTTATATTTCAAATCTGGTTAGCATATAAATTCTTTTAATACTTGTTCTTAGAAAAGAGGTAGAGATGCAGCCCAGTGGTAGAGCGCTTGCCTAGCATGTTCAGTGCCCTGGGTTTAATTTCCGGAACAGCAAAAATGAAGGCAAAAGCCAGAAAGCTGTCAATTTTAGTATTATGTACATTGTAACTATAAGAAAATCCAGGTATGAAAAGAGAAAAAGTACAATAAATATAGCAATGATTATGCATGGAGAGAAGGGTAGAGAAGATGATTCTCTCAGCCCCTGTGGTTTCCAAATTTTTTGCTTATGGTTACATTACTGTTTGCTTAGAGAAACCATTCAAATTACTACTATATTTTAAAACAAAATCAATGGGGGGGCATCTTCGAATCAATAAATGTCTTCTTAGTTAGGATGTTTATCACATTGTCTACCAGAAAGTAATGTCTTACTTTAGAAATGCCTGTGCAGCGGGCTGGTGAGATGGCTCAGTGGCGTAAGCGCCTGCCTGGCAAGCGCAAGGGCCCGAGTTCGACTCTCGGAACCCACATACGAATAAAGGGCCGGTGATATCGCTCAGCGGCACGGGCGCCTGTTGGCGCGCGAGGTCCTGAGGTCGACCCCCAGTACCCACAAGAAAAAAAAAAAGAAAAAAAGAAATGCCTGTGCAGGACGTAAATGCTTAAAAAAAAAAAATTTAAGGGCCAGGCGTGGTGGTGCATGCCTGTAATCCCAGCACTGAGGAGGCTGAGGCAAGAGGATTGCTGTGAGTTTGAGGCCAGCCTGGGCTACATAGCAAGACCCTGTCTCAAAAAAAAAAAAGAAAAAAAATTTTAGATAAGAAGGGCGAGCATTTGTATTTCATTCACGGAATGCTTTCTTTTTCCCATGTAGGTTGAAGCTCTCTCCGAGCCCTTCTTCCCGTGTGACAGTGTCCCGCGCCTCCTCTAGTCGCAGTATGCGCACCACCAGAGGAAAGAGGAAGAGAGTTGATGTGGAGGAATCAGAGGCGAGCAGTAGTGTTAGCATCTCCCATTCTGCCTCAGCCACTGGGAATGTGTGCATTGAAGAGATAGATGTTGATGGGAAGTTTATTCGCTTAAAGAATACTTCTGAACAGGTAAAATAATTAAACTCAATTTTTTTCCAGTGAGGCTTTGCAGTTTTCTGGGCAATTACGCATTTGTAATAGCTCCTTACTTGTATTTGGATTTAGTAAGTTTTCACAGAATAAGGTTTTCCTTTCTCCTTTTTATTTAAATTCATGAAATAAAGTAAAATATAAAATAGGCTGAGGAAGAGGTGTGGTGTCCTTGTGGTTTAAAGATTTTCTTCCTTAACCCTTCTTTTGCAGTCCCGGGCTTTTTCACATTTGGTCATTTTGTCACTGTGGCCTTCCCAAGGATGAGGTATTACTCTCTGCTATATAGCCAGAAATGTGAAAAGGTTTAGAAGGATTTTGTGAAAATGGTGAATATTCTTTCACAGGGATTAATAAATGCTCTACGAAAGAAGGACCTGTGAGCCCGGGCTCAGATATGTTAAGGAGTATTTTTGTCTAAATGAACAAAAGTGTTAGATTTGCTTTGTATCAAAAGTAGTATGAAGCCCTATTTGAAGTAATTTGCTTAAAAGTGAACATAAAATAGTCCTAGCAGGGATTTCTGAAGTTTAGAGCGTGGGCTTTCCAGAATGTAGTGGCCCCTGGCTGGGGCTCTGAAAGTGTGAGGCGACACTGGAAGAAAACACGGGCAGCGGCGCAGCAGGACGGATGTCACTTCCTAGAGTGTATCTTTAGGGTCTGCTAAAAATTACTGTGAAAATCACTGCTGTTCTTATAAATATTACAACTGTCTTGCATATAGATGAAAAGAGTTTGAAAGTGCAAAAGAGCATTAGCATTTCTAGTACTAAAGAGATGCTTGACTCTGAGGCCTCTTGGTCACAACTTCAAGAGCAGGGTAGCTTCTCTTGCGCTGTTGTCGTTCTACTGTTTCTCCAAAGGCATAGTGGCCAGACACAGTACTATTCTGAAGCTGACCTTTAGCCTAGTTTACTTTTGTCTTTGAGTCAAGTGGGATACAAATTAATGTAGCTAAGTGCTTTACTCTCCCGCACCTTTCCTCATTTGTCAGGCAGCTGTGGGATCTGCCGGCCAGAGCCGAGAGCTATGGACTAGGTCTGACTCGCTGCATCATTAGCTTGGTTTGGAACCCCTTAAACTTTGAGTTAAAAGTAGTAAATGTGGGCAGAAGCACACAGATACAGAGAACAAAGAACAGATTTTCTTTTGTTTGTAAGCTCTTAGTTATCCCTTAAAAGCTTAAAGTTATCAAATTCTAGATGTTTATAATTGTGATGATAACAGCACGATTGTGTTGTAAATTTGAAAGACTCCCCTGATTTGGCAGTGAATGTGACTAATTTGGTTTAGTTCACACCCCTTTTCTTCTAGTTTTGTGCTCTTTAAAATAAAGTACCTTACTAGTTAACTGTGGCATTGTTGAAGTTACTATTTTGCTGAATGACAAAATTGTGTTTTCTTTTTATAGTAGGAAAATAAGAATCATAGGAAGACAGCCATAGAGCTATCTTAGTTTAAAAACCTCATGGACTCATGTATTAACTTGTTCCTTAACTTCGTTTATATTTAAAGTAACCTTGTTATATTTTGCTCTGTGAATAGGATCAACCAATGGGAGGCTGGGAGATGATCAGAAAAATCGGAGACACATCAGTCAGTTACAAATATACCTCAAGATACGTGCTGAAGGCAGGCCAGACTGTTACAGTGAGTGGATTTAGTCATCATTTAGTTCAATTTTATTGTTGGAATTAATAGATAAAGTAGTTCAAAAAATTTTGAGCCTGCAGAGAAGCATTTTAGAAGTGGACATGAAAACATCTTTCATATTATTAAGGCATTACTACTGCTATCAAAGATTTTTAAAATTCTGTCTTATTGAGAGTGGTGAAATAATTAACCTTTGAATTCTTTTTATCTTGTCTACTCTGGTAGATATAAAATAGCTGTCTCTTGACTGATACTGGTACCCTGGTTTAATTCAGGAGATACTGCTTGGCTTGAAGAACTGTTAGGAATTTAACACCAGCATTCTAAGCAGCAGTCACTAGTGGCCTTGGGTGAGCTTTAAAATTATGAGTAATAATTTGGTGTCCAGGCCCTGCCTCAGCCTTAGCTGTCTAGCTCTAGGCTTGGAATAGGGCCTGCATTTTAAACAACAGTTTCTCCATGGCCGCCTAACATCTGGTCTTTGTAGAAGATTAGAGGTGGACATATCCATATAATTTAGGAATTAAGGCTCATAGAGGTATTGTAGTGATTTGTCCAGTATTTAAACCTAGGTTTTCTGACTGCCATATTTATTCCACCTATTCTTTCCTGTCAATAAATACCTTAGAAATAAGACAGAATTTCTGTGCTGAGAAAGGGAATTACATTTTCCTTTGAACAGTGGGTGATTTACCCATTTCTATATTCTTTTCAGTCTCACACCCTGGGGCATTATGACACTTTTTCTGGCTGGAGATTTAGCAGTTTTCTTAAGAATATTCTAGGTATGCTGTCTGGTGCAGAAGGTCTCTTCCTTCTCCAGAAGTGTCTTCCAGCTGGAGGACACTGTAGAAGGGGATCCAGAAGGCTTTCACTTGGGAGGATGGCGCATGAAGCCTGTAGAATAATAGAATGCTAAGGCTGTTTTACTGAGTGGGCTCAGCGTCTTGGTACATTGATAACCCTTGTTCTTCACAACAGTCCCACCTTTTTGTGCCAGTTCTGTCCCATTTTTGGATGGCAAAAGTAAGGAAACTTTCTCAAATTCAGTTGGTATGTAGAGTAATTAGGATGTCAGTGCAGGCAGCTTCATGTCAAGGCCCTGTGTGTAAGCAAGTTCATTTATCAGATAGGAAGTTGAGGCCTCCAGAGCTCTGGGAGCTGCTGAACAGCAATTCTGAAGATGGGGCAGGGTCCTTAGACTTTTAGAAATAGAGTTCAAGTTTCATCATGTTGGTATGAAAGTGCTGGGTTCTTGGTAGACTGATATTCCTTCTCTTTTCCAGATTTGGGCTGCAAATGCTGGTGTCACAGCCAGTCCTCCCACTGACCTCATCTGGAAGAACCAGAACTCTTGGGGCACTGGTGAGGATGTGAAGGTTATATTGAAAAATTCTCAGGGAGAGGTATGGTCATTTTATCAGTTATCACTACAGTGTCAAATTCACTTGAAAGTTCGTTATACACATATGATTTCTTCTCAAACAAATTGATACGTGAAGTAACTGCTTAAATCAGATAAAGGCTGCTGATGAGTAAATCAAAGTGAGTCAAAACTACAAGTTTTTTTTTTTTTTTTTTTTTTTTTTTTTGTGGGTACCGGGGGGGTCGACCTCAGGACCTCGCGTGCCAGCAGGCGCCCGTGCCGCTGAGCGATATCACCGGCCCCTTTTTTGTATGTGGGTTCCGGGAGTCGAACTCGGGCCCTCGCGCTTGCTGGGCAGGCGCTTAAACCGCTGAGCCATCTCACCGGCCCCAAAACTACAAGTTTTAGGAGTAAATGTTAATCATAGTGTAGACAGGTCCAGAGGCCCATTGTCTGTGTCCAGATATTTTGTCTTCACTGCACACTGGCTTTGTGACTTTGAGCAACTTCACTTCTCTGAGCTTGCTCATTTAAAAATAGCTCTCAGTATAGACAATATAAATGAGATGGTCCTCGGGGGGTGCTTGGTACCTGGCATTGTACATCTGTCCAGTAGATGCTTCCATGGTTGCCCTCCTTGTGAGCTCTCAGAACTGTGAGCTTGATGATGTGGAGTGTACGTCTTTTCTGGTGTATACATTTTTTTTTTTTTTTGTGGGTACCGGGGGGTCGACCTCAGGACCTCGCGCGCCAGCAGGCGCCCGTGCCGCTGAGCGATATCACCGGCCCCTTTTTTCGTATGTGGGTTCCGGGAGTCGAACTCGGACCCTCGCGCTTGCCGGGCAGGCGCTTAAGCCGCTGAGCCATCTCACCGGCCCTGGTGTATACATTTTTAACATGTTATGCTTAGAATTCTTGTTAAAGATCCTTTCCTCCTCTTGTGTGCACATGCACAAATCCTTGGCAATAATAGTCTTAGAACTATTTCCAGTTCATTTCCAGTCAGCTGCTTTGAAGCCGGTAAAGCTTGGCTTTATCCCTGTCTCTCCCTGGTTTATGTTACCCAGGTGCTGTACAAAATGTCGTTGAGCCTCTGTTCAGAATTTAACAGTCCCTTCCCCTTTGGTATTGCCATGGGCACATTCATGGCACGGACACTGTGTGGTTCGTGCCTCTCACTTTCCTCTTAATTACCGTGCAGGCCCGCCTGCCCCGTGCTGTGAGAGCGCTGAGCTGGCTTGCCCGGAAGCCCAGTGAGTGCCCGGTCCCCGTGCTGGCTCTTGTTTGGATCTGCTCGCCCAGCTTCCCGGCTCGCACCAGCCGTGCACGTCAGTCCAAGCGGAGCAGAAGTGTGCGGGAATGTGGGATGGCAGACCTGTAGGGAGGCTGGCCGTATTCCCGAGTGCAGGGTACCCATTTGGAAAGTCCAGATAATCTGTTGTATGTCAGCTGCTTTGTGCTGGGAATACAGAAGGGAAGAAGCCACGCATGGTTGCTGTTGTTGTGGGTCATGGGCCTTCTATTCTGGAGGAGTGGGGAAACCAGCAAGTAAGATAAAGGGTTAAGAGAATTCCTGAAAAATGCAATCAGAAGAAGTTATAGTGCCTCAAAGAGTCACTGAAGAGATCTGTCTTATACAGCGTGGTCAGGGGAGTCAGCCTTGAGGAGGTGATACCTGAGGCTAAGCCTGAAAGATGAGAGCCAGTAGTTGAGAGAATGGGAAAAAAAGTATTCCCAGATAGAGGGGACAGCAGGTGCAAAGGTACTGAGGCAGGAACAAGTTCTTTGTTTTGTAGGAAAGGGAACTGTGACTAGCAGAGATGGGGTGGGGGTGAGGTTGTTGGATGGTTTTTAGGGAGAGTGATAAGATAAACGGGATGAAGAAAGAACTTCCACTGCTGTGCAGGTTGTTAGGGGGACAAAACAAGCAGAGACAAAGCAACTGAGGAGAGTAACTTCAGCTGCGAGATGATTCCCTAGGCAGAAGAGAAGTGAACTAGTTGAAGAGGTATATTGAAGGTAGGCTTGATAGGATGCGCTGATGATAAGGTTAATTATGAGGGGCACTAGAGAGGCAGGAATTAATTAGACCCTTTGTTTGCTTGGGTAACCAGACGGTCCTAGTACTGAGGAAGCTGCAGGAGGAACAACAGGCTCAGTAGGGAGAAGGGTTGAAGAGGGGATACAGGACTTCTGGCCACATGAACTTTGAGATGCCAGTAAGGTGTCCAGGGGAAGATTTCTAGAGGGCCGTTGGAGTAGTAATCGGAAAGCCCAAGGCAGAGGTGTTTGGGGTCCTCATCACATAGGTGGTGGCTAAAGTTCATGGTATGGACTAGGAGGAGTTTGTCAGTAGAGAAGAGGGTCTAGAATTAAACCCTAGAAAATACTTACATTTCTAGGAATAGGTTAGAGCAAAGAAGGGAAAAGGTGCACCAGTGAAGTAGCCGGCAAAACAAGGAGTGTGACACTGGGAAAGCCTACAGAGGAGTCTGAAAGAGGCAGCAGCCAGCAGGTGTAGTCGGTGTCTCCAGGGAGTTCCTGCTCTACCCACAGAGGGACAGCCACAGACCTCTCCTGAATTTGTCAGGGCTCTGTGTGCCTGGCTGTCCTCCTCGCTAGAGGGAGCACGTTGAGGATGGGGACCTATCCTGATCCATCTTGACGTTGTGCCCGGCACACAACAGGCGTTCAGTTGGACTGGACCTTCACTTAAGTTCTGAGAGAAAAAGGTAAATAACAGCATTTGTTACGGGATTCTGAGGTGTGCCCATCTTTCCATCCTACACTCACTGTAAACATCTGCCGATCAGGTCGCCCTGTGTGAGGAATTTATTGTCTGCTAAATGAGGAGTGCCCTTGATCTCAGAATGCAAATGAAATGGAGAGTGATTGTTTTCACCGTAGACCTCAGAACAGTTGTGATTTTGGGGTGGATCTAGGAATTCACCTCCAAATACATTGTAGGTTGTCAGGGTAGGGTGCAGATAGATGCCTTCAGTCACTCACAGACTTCGGGCAGCTGGCTGTTCCTCTGTTCTCTGCTGAAGCCCTTGCAAACTTCCTGTCTCAAGGAAGTGTTTGGGAACCCTGCTCAGCTGTGGTGAGCGCCGCCACCCAAGTGCTGGAATTAACCGCAGCTCTTACGTTATTACCTCTCCCCGATGGATGAAATTTCCAGAATACGTGTCTCTCAAAACATTGGTAAGAATGATGATTTTGCTCAGATCCAAAAGCACTTTTGAGAAGAAATACATAGATTAAATAGGCTTTGGGAATCTAGTCATCATACCATTGTTTTCCCCTCTGAAATAGTTGTTCCAAATTAGACCAGTTGTATTGGAGGATACTTGGAATGTAGCAGTAGATACGACACAGGGTATGTCTTAAAGCAGTATTGCTGTAGACATTTCAGTAAAGCTGCCTTGTCTTAGTTACTTTGTCGTTGCTGAGAGAAAACACTCAACACCCAGAGTTCAAGGAGGAAAGGCTTATTTCGGCTCACAGTTTGTAGAGGTTTCAGTCCACCGTCAGCTGGCTCTAAGGCAGGAAGGCTGGCAGAGGGGCATCGCAGAGGAGATGCAGTCCGTGACAAGGCAGGCAGAAGGCAGCAAGCAACAGCAGCAGCCTCCCTTTCCTTTTTATCCCATCCAGGCTATAAGCCTTTTGGGTGGTGCCATCCACTCCCAGGGTGGGGCTTCCCATTACCTACACCCAAAACTATGATAAGCCAATTAGTGGACTGATTCAGTACCATACACCCTTAATCACAATATCACAACCCTAATCTACATTCGTACACCCTAGATTCACCCACCTCCCCAAAGCCCCAGCTATGACCGCATTGTAAGCCATAACATACCTGAGCTTACATTTCTCTTCATAATTCAAACTGAATATTATTTGGTTGTTTCGTCCATTCTTTTAACAAGTGTCTACTGCCTTCTGCCTGCTGTCACTTCTATATTAAGTGACTTCTCTCACAAATGAGAGAAAGTATTAATACAGTTCTTATTTCTTTGATCTTCAAATATTTTTGGCATTTACTTAATTCTGCAAGACCGCATTTATTTATTAGTAGGTACCAGACCATATTAGTGGCAATCTACAGCTATCTCCAATGATTACACTTTTGTGAGATTATAGGCAATTGGCTTAAGTCAGTTTAGTTTTTTATATTTTTTTCTTTTGGCTGGGGGATTGGGAGTGTCAAAAAACCTAATTAAACTGGCTTTAAAATAATAGGAATTTTTTTGGTTCACATAATCAAAAATTTAAGGCCTTGTTTTGTCTCTCCTTCCAGGGCTGCCTCCCTCATGGATGCAGGATAGCTGCAGACTGCTCCGCGCGGTGGGGGGGGGGGGTCATTCCTATTCTTTTTGTGGGAAAGGGTGTCTTCCTCCGTGGGGTTCCCATTCTGGGCTTTGCTTTTACTGTGCAGACTTGGGTCAAATGCCCCTTTAACAGGAGGATTGACTTAGAGCGGGGGCCTTCTTCCCACTTCCCCTGTGGGTTGTGTATGGCTTCTTATAACACATATATGCTCCATGATGGAGGAAATGCACCCAGGTAAAACTGGGGGCTGATAATGTAGGCACAAGGGTGGGGTGCTGGGTTATTAAAAAAATAGAAAGTAGTCCTTCTGTATCTTCCAGAATAGAGACATAGCTGTAGCTTTTGTGTTTGTAAATGATTATTTATGCATATGGAGATATATAGCAGTTGACTTCCCATCTACAAAAAATAGCCTTGATTTATAGTGTTGCTGATTCCTGTGGTGTAAATACTCTAACTGTGGCTGATTGTAGGCTTCCAGCATATGAAGAGCACAGAACCGCAGAGATAAGTTCAGTCAGCTGCTGCCAGCTGGCTTCGGTGCAGTACTGAACAAAGCAGTGTGCTCTTAGTGCCCAGGGCTTCGAGCAGACAAAGGCCAACAATGCATTTAATGGAGTAAAATCTGTCATGCAAGACTGTTTTAAATATACATTTCACGGTACTTGATTGAGTACTTTGCTGAGGGATTTTTTGTGTGTGTGTCAGGGAGTCTGGGGTCCTGTTAGCATCTTGACTAATAATAATTTTCTGAATCTAAAACCCACCCCCCAATGTTTTGGTTCTAAACGGTCTGTTTCTCTGTCCAGATTTTTAGACATTATTAAGCTCACTCATTTTCCATGCAGGCTTTCTGCATTGGATTAATTGGGTTTTTTTGTTTTGTTTTTTCTTTTTCTTTTATTTTATTTTTAATTAATTTATATTTTTAAAGACAGCAAGTAAACATTCTCATGTATTAACAAACTCAAGAATTAGAGAATGTACAAATACCTTTTGGAGAAAAACATTACTCAGTATAAGATTAAGCCATGTAAAAGCTAGGTAAAAATAGAAGACTAAGGAATAGAATAGTCACAGTGAAATGTTTTTTAAATATTTACAAATGAAAAGTGCTTAACAGCAGGCTTACATTTGAAAGTAGTGCTGAAATAGTTCGTATTTAATTAAGTTGGACAGGTTGCCGTTTTCTAAGCTGCTCATGGAGGGTCACAGTCTTGAGTTGCACCCTGAGCCTTCAGGGCTAGGCTGCACGTAGGACAGGACGTTCTGCAGGATGCCTTGACTCTCCCTCAGCTTAAGATGAGTGGAGGGAAGTCGGATGGATGCTTTTGAGACTCTTTCTTTTTATTTATAAGCTGCTGTCCCCTAGTTGTTATCTTGATTCAGTAAATTGTAGTGGATCTAAGGAGTCACATGCTTTTTTATTACTGTTAACTCAGTTAAGATAGATGGATTCTTGTGAAATGGCTGCAGACTGAGTTAACGAAATTGAAGTGTCGAGCTGAGAGACTCAAGGCGGCTCATCCTCCCAGTCCTGCAACAGTGATCAAAATCCCCACGAAGTCCTGTCCTCCTCGTATTAACAAAACGTATCCTTGGACGTAGGTCAGACTGAAGCAGCCTCCTTTCTCTCTCTCATTTTAGACTGGCTGTTCCGTGTTAAGTTTCAGATAGGCTTTTGCTGAAGTAACTTTACTGTCTTCCGCTGTGGAGTTACCTTTCTTGAGTGATCTTAGGACAGGGTACAGAATAAAATCAGACGCTGCACCGCACTCTCTAGGACACACTCATTTACTAGCTGCCAGGTCATCAGCTTAGCCTGTGCTTAAACAAAAACACTGCTGCATTTGCGCCACATCAGCATTCTCTACAGGAAGGTATCTGTATTCGAGCCTTTCAGTACAAAGTGGAAATAGTCTTTCTATTGTGTTCTAGTGAATGATAGATCTTTTTTTTGGTACCAAATACATTGGGACCTCACTAGTGCGTTATTAGTAATTAGTGCTGTCTTGATTCCATTTCTTTTAAGAGGAGCCACCTGTTGATGGAATGAAAGAGGCTTGTCCTTTTCATCTCACCACTCAGGTGCTCTTGTTGCCAACATGGCCCTGAGAGCCCAACATTTGGCCTCCAGCTTCATTTTATTCAACATCTATTTAGCACCTACTCTTTGCTAGGTGCTATCTTTAAGCGGAATTCATGTTGAGTTTTGTAAAGAATTCAGTGTGCCAAACCACTTGCACAGAGTTCTTAATAACAGAACGGGATAAACAGCATTGGAAGCTTCTCGGCAGGTATTCAGATTGGATACCAGTGGCTCCCTGCAGGGAAAATTGAAGGTCCAAGAACTGCCACTAATTATGCAAAATTCCAGTTCAGTAGCTAAAGTTACTGATGGAATGCCTTTATTTAAAAAAAGAAAAAAAATCCCTGATTTAGGAATGCTATCTCTTAACAAAGAAAAGGTCCCACTCCCCTGTAGTCATGTGATTTTAAGTGTGGTTTTTAACCTAAATTATCTTGTTTTTAGGAGGTTGCACAAAGAAGTACAGTCTTTAAAACAACCATACCTGAAGAGGAGGAGGAGGAGGAGGAGGAAGAACCGTCTCGAGTGGTTGTTGAGGAAGAACTTTTCCACCAGCAGGTATTTCTTTGCTTTTAATTTTTATTAAAAGAATTACACAAAAACCTATCCTGTGGGGTCCCTCCGTCCCCCGTTATTTGATGAATCAGAGCAGTGATCTGTCGGGTGTGTACTTCCAAAACTGATGATTCAAGGTAGGTTACTCGTGGAAAGTATTAGTACTTCTTTGCTTTTTTTTTTTTTTCCCTCATTCTGTCAAGTTTCATTTTCACTTTTTTTTCCCCCTGGTACTGGAGTTGAA
This sequence comes from Erethizon dorsatum, assembly GCA_028451465.1. NCBI lineage: Eukaryota > Metazoa > Chordata > Mammalia > Rodentia > Erethizontidae > Erethizon > Erethizon dorsatum. Next base: position 80,580,589 of record CM051838.1, on the reverse strand, counting down.
CTCAGGACCTCTTGCTTGCCAGTCAGGGGCTGTGCCACTGAGCTGTAGCCCCAGCCTGTTCATTTCACTTGTGACATACGTGTTGTCATGGGACGTGCATGTTGCTTATGTTAGTGTGTATGGATTGGACTGTGATGGAAAAGCTGAGATACTCAGAGAAAGTGTTTGCATTTAAACGAAACACCAGAGAGAGCCGGGCCTGGTGGTGCATGCCTGTGATCCCAGCACTCTCAGAGGGAGAGGCGGGAGGATTACAAATTAGATCCCAGCCTGGGCAATTTAGCAAGGCCCCCGTCTCAAAATTTAAAAAGGGTTGGGGATATACAGTTCAGTGTGAGGGCCTTGGGTTTAATTCCGACACTGCCAGAAAAATTCACCAAAGAGTACTATTCAGCTTCAGTATGAAACAAATTCTTGCTATATTAAGTTCCTAATTATTATCTAATTGCAAGACAGATTTGAGCTGATGGTTAGGCTTTTGAGATCTCTTGAAATAAAGAAAATCCAAATTTGATTTTAATTAATTAGATTATTAATAACTCATGAGCTTTCAGTTTATATTCTCAAGCTGCTTGAGTCTGATCATTAATCAGAGTTCTTGTCCCTACCCTGTAAGAGTTCATCTCCATGTTTTCAGATTTATAATCCAAGTTTGCTTTGCTTCACTAGCCTAGTCCTCTTTTTTCCTTTCTTTTTTTGTGGTCTGGGGACAGAACATAGAGCCTCATGCATGCTGCGTATGCTTTACCACTGAGCTACACCTCCAGCCCTTTTTAAAAATTGTATTTTGAGACAGGGTCTCACTAAAGTTCCTAGGCTGGGCTTGAACTTGAAATCCTCCTGCCTCGGGCTAGTGAGTGTGTACTCAGTCCTGTGCTAAATAATTCTTTTATATGTTTTGACCTTCAGGGTTGGGACTCATTTGAGGTAGGTTGTATGAAGTAAAATGAGGTGTTTTTTTTTTTGTTTTGTTTTTTGTTTTTTGTTTTTTTTGTTTTGTTTTTTAAACCTGGATGTCTTCTCAGACATTTGAGCAATATTTAAGAATAGATACTTTATAGTACTTGGCTTTAAAAGAAACAAGCACAAGGTAGAAGGGAGAGGAAGGGGAGGGGACATAAAAATAAGATGTATATGTACATACTATACATCAACTCCTCATGATGGATGTAATCATTATGTACTACAAGCTGTACTTAATAAAAAAAAAAGAAATTAAACAGCCAAGAAAGCCTTTAGGAACAAAAGAAAGCCTTTAGGGTTTGACAGATTTACAGAGGGAGTCTCAATACAAAGAAGGAATCTTGACTGAAAATAAGGTATTCTCGGTTCTCAAGTTGTAGGACTGGTTAGTCCAACCTCACATGAAAATGCACTAGAGAAACTGGAATAGGCAGTGTAAGCTGAGATTTTTCTTCTAGGAGAAATAGTAACATGAAAAGACCCTTCACCCACTTCTCAGCCCGCTTCACTGCCACTGCGCAGACTGGATGCTTGCATTTGGTGTCTGGGTGCTGGGAGCCTCCCCTGGACTTACCCAGGATGCCACAGAGCGCCTCTAGAGGGCGCTTTGCATGATCCATCTGGGGCTTCCTGTGAGGAAAAGGAAGGAGCTGGGTGGGGATCAAAGATTAAGTCCCCCGGACGGCAACAAAGTTAAGACCTGAAAGCTGCCATTATAGACAGTGTCCCCAGAAGAAAGAAAATTAAAGTACAGGAAGGAAGTTTGACAGTTACATCCCCCTTTCACCACTAAAGAAGAAAATACAGACAGCTGCACACAGGAACTGTTCGCTGACTGGTTTGGGCAGCTGAGACAGCAGTCAACGCAGCAGGCCCACTGCTTTGGGGCAGGGGGTGCCCTTCTGTTTTGTTACGGGAAGAGAGGAGTGAGCAGAGTGGTCAAGAAGCAGCGAGGCAAAGCCTCTGTCTCAGAGTGGAGCCACGGGGTGCCTGCGAGGTGGGCAGCCACCAGCGCCCGCAGCTCCACCTGCATCCAACCAGGAAGGGCTTGAGGCCGAGGGCCGCAGTCCTCATCAGCACAGTGGTGTGTAAGAGGGGGCACCTTCGTTACTGTGCTGCATCTTAGCCCGCAGTTGTCTGCCTAATGAACGCCTCATGTTTTTTTTTTTTTTTTTTTTGTGGGTACCGGGGGGTCGACCTCAGGACCTCGCGCGCCAGCAGGCGCCCGTGCCGCTGAGCGATATCACCGGCCCCTTTTTCGTATGTGGGATCCGGGAGTCGAACTCGGGCCCTCGTGCTTGCCGGGCAGGCGCTTAAGCCGCTGAGCCATCTCACCGGCCCTCGCCTCATGTTTTTGTATTTATAATGCACAGGAATGTGTGGGTAAATAAACTGGATGCAAAGAATGACAAAAACAAGCACACGATCCATTTCCTGCCCTTAATGATAAACGTCATAAAGACTAGAAGTAAAAGCCACATTATGAGACATCTAAAGGTGCTGGACGCCACTTCTCGGCCTTTCGGCTAAGCTCAAGAGCGAAGGTGCCAGACAGTGGTCCACATGAGCCTTGGAAGGTCGGACACTGGAGAAGGCGCTTCAGGCCACCGACGTGGTGGAGAGCTCGAGCAGTGGTGCTTGTCCAGTGTTTTGAAGGGTGGGAAGTTGAGTATTACAGAGAACACAGATGATGGTATTCTCAGTGAAGCATCCCCCAAACTTAGTGGCTTAAAAACAGTGGTGTATTACTTCCCATGGTTCTGTGGTTTGGCCGGGCTCAGCTGGGTAGCTCTTCTGCGCCTCGTGGAGGTAAAAGTTCACGCCGTTGTTGCATTCAGCTGGGCTCTTGGTTGGGGCTGGATGGAATAACCTCCATGACTCTTTCTGTGTGGCTTCTCCTGGGTCAGTAGTTTAGCCCGAGCTGGATTTTTTGCATCACAGCAGCTGGCTAAGAGGGTGAAAATGAAGAGTGCCTGGGCCCTTAAAAGCTAGGGTGAAAGCTGGCACAGTGTCTCTTCCATGTTCTCTCAGTCAGAGTGAGCCGGCCAAGAATCAAGGTGAGGAAAAATAGACTCCATCTCTTGGTGGAGGGAGTGGTAAAGGATTTATGGTGATCTTTAATTCACCACAGGCTGTGTCAAGATGCAAGCACTAAGTGTATCTGTCCATACGGTTAGTGTCAAGTTTATGTGAGGAGGAAATGAAGGTGAGGCTGACAAGTCTGGAATGCTTAGGCAGGTAGTTCTGTGTAGTTCAGATGGAGTAAAGAAGTCGAGACTCAAAGTTTAGAATATCGCTGGGCTAGCTGAATCCAGGATTGACCCTTGAAGGGAGATCGCACTCAGGAAGAATATAAACGGAAATTCATTAATGAGCATGATTAAACTTGAAGGCTCAAGACAAGGAAAAAAGCCTAAGATGTATGAGGTTTTTATTCTGTGTGATCGTAGAAAATAATGATAGTAAAGTTTAAAAGCAGGAAGATGGGAGGGCAAAACAGCTATTCTAACCACACAGTAGCGGATGAATCCAATGGCCTCTTGAATTGATTAGAATGTTTTTGGTGACTTTCAAGAAACCATTGTAGCCTGCTCAGCGAGTCACAGGTCATATTGTGAGGTTGAAGGAATTAATGAGTCATAAAGAAATGAACAGTTGAGTCTTTGACGTCGTTTGAGGACAAATCTAATGCACATATCCTGGGAAATGGAAATTCTGGATGCATCAAACCATGTGCTCTAATGTGGTTGTTCAAAGTGGAGTCCACTCATCCTAAGATTTCAAAGAAGAAAAGGAGGTCCCTGAACAGTGGATTCCGAATTCAGCTGCATGTTAGAATTACTTTAAAATCATGTGTAGAGCGATACCTTTCCCTAGTTAAGTGAGAAATTCTCCTCATTGAATTGATTTGAGACCTGGATCAACCTCGGTCCTCTCCTCCCCTTCCCCCCATCTTCTCTTTCCTTATGCAGCAGCGCAGAGTTGAGAATCACTGTTTTGGGATTTGTTGGAGTATTCTAGGGAAGAAGTCTTTAAGAGAAGGTTTTAAAAAGGATACAGGAGAAGTGATAAGGGCCTGTGTGAAGTGAGGTACTGTGGATTTGCAGTATCCCTCTAGTTAAAAGCTTTCGTCTTAGGTTAGAGTACTGTGATCCATTTTCGTAGCAATCATTTGTTTCTTGTGTTTCTCTCATCAGGGAGCCCCAAGAGCATCCAATAGAAGCTGTGCGATTATGTGAACTTCTCCAGGCAGCCGTCTTCCTCAGTATGAAGGAGTGTGGTGACCTTACCTGTGTACAGTGCAGAGCCTTCTCAGAAGCACAGGATATTTTTATATTTCCTTTATGTGAATTTTTAAGCTGCGAATCTGATGGCCTTAATTTCCTTTTTGACACTGAAAGTTTTGTAAAAGAAATCCTACCCATACACTCTGTTGCAAGATGTGAATTATTGAATTAACTGTGCTGTTTGGAAAGGGTCCCTCAAATTTTTTTGGCTTTTTTTGTAAGCGTATATGTGTTTTCTGTTTTTTAAGTTCTTATGAGAAGGGGGGGTAAATAAACCACTGTGCGTCCGGGTGTAAATTGAAGATTGCTCCATCTAGATTAGCAATCTGCTCTTGACTATTCTCTGCTCTATATAACGGTGCTGTGAGGGGGGGGAAAGCATTTTTCAATATATTGAACTTTTATACTGAATTTTTTTGTAATAAGCAATCAAGGTTACAACTTTTGTTTTTTAAATAGAAAAGAGAAATTTTGTAAGAAGGCAATATTAACCTAATCATCATGTAAGCACTCGGGATGAAGGACCCCGCAAGACTATTCTGTGGTTATTCCTCTTAGGATCTTAATTCATGAGGGCAGGGGGGCCAGGCAGGGGTGGTGGGATGAGGGAAGGGTTTCTCTATGAAAACGCATTAGCTGTGTTTTTTAAGATAGTGTAACATGCTTACATTTCTTATGTGACATTAACAAATAAAAAGTTCTTTTAATATTAATCTACTGTCCTTTTTAACCCTTAGAACCCTAAAATTTTGACAGGAGAAAAAAATGTTTCAGTTTTGCTTTTGATGAAAAAATAATGTGGTTTTTTTTTGGGGGGGGTTGTGGGGAGACAGGGTCTCGCGTGTACTGTAGTTCAGGCTGGGTTTGAACTCGAGGTAATCCTCCTACCTCAGCCTCCGAAGTGCTGGGATTACAGGAATGCGCCACCATGCCCAGCAATGTGTCTTATTGGAACTGGACTTTTCTTTAAGGCTTTCATAGCTGAGAAAGATAAGCACACTGATAAGCTATTCTGGGGACACCCCCTCCAGCACCAATAGTACTTTTGTCAGCAATAACAGCAGCAATTAACAACAAATAGCTAATGTTTTTGAACAAGATATGCTCAATGTTTTGTCACATTTTCTAGCTTATTAATAATAGGGCCTTTCAAGTTTTTTTCAGGAAAACCAAGTAGGGACTGTGGGGAAGACATTCATATTAAAGGAAAAATGAAAATATTTTAGAATCTACTGTTCTCTAAAATAAATTCATTGAAAGCTGTCTTTTAGAATGGCTTTGAATGATACAAAGTACAAGTTGCTCTTGGGCGGTGGCTTTGTTACTGTCTACAGTTAGGGCGCCATTGGTTGTGGACTGGGGGGTCCTGTCTCACGATTGCTTTGGTGGAGTAAGTTCATTTTGCAGGAAGCAGTGTTTGTCTGGAGCCTCCTCAGTGCTCAGATGATATTTCAGGTGCTAACCCAGAGCCCACGTCTGCTTTCCTCTTAAAATATTCCCCAGTAAGCTGTGCAGACTGCCAGCTTTCACCTGAAAATAATTCACAAAGCCCCAGGTTATGTGCGCCACACATTTACTGCACACGCTGCTGCTGTCACAGACACAAACGCAGGGTTAGGAACTCCGTCTGGTGAAGCAGATAAATGGTAACTTTCCAACGCGGATTCATCTTCGGAATGCAAGCGGCAGTACGGTAGACAGCCAGACTTGGTTTTGAGACATTTTGCCACAAGATGGGGTTCTCGTCATCAAAATACACTCTAGGTGCTTTGTTGCTAGATAAATTAGGTAATAAAAGTCATCACTTTAATTAGGCATTAAGAAAATTGGCAGTTGTAGGACAGTAGAACGGTGTATACTCTGGTGAAATTTCGAGTAAATTCAGGACTTAACGTAAGTGGTTTGGAATCCGTGGATCTGTGAGACGGATGAACTGCCCTAAATTGCGGTTTTCTCATACTGCGCTGCGTCCAAGCTCGTTCCCACGGAACCCGAGAGAGCCACGGTCCGAGATTAAATTTGTGTCTGCCTCAACGGTCATTAGGCAGGTAGAATATATATATTTTTTCTCTTAAGTATTTCACTAGTTTATAATAAATGTGAATTCATTTTATTCCATTGGCTTGTCTTCCATATCCTACATTTACCATATTTTATGTTTAGATATATTTTTTATTCTTATTCAGGTCTCATGTTCCTAAGATTCTAATATTCTTATTTTGTTGAATTGTATCTCAGTTGCCTGTTTCTGTCTGGCATTTCTTTTAGACTTAATGTCAAATCTATCCTCTTTCATATGTTCTAGGTTTCTCTGTGCTACATTAGTAATTCCTTCATATTTATTTCACTAATTCTGTTCTTAGTCCCACGTAACCTGCTGTGTATCCAGGCTGCTGAGTTTCTACTTTCAGTGACTTTTTTGAAGTTATCTTTGACTGTTTTCAGATTTTTCTGTTCTTTTTTAAATGTTTATTTTCTTCATTCCCCTCCCCCCCATCTCCCGTGCTCCCCTCCCCGAGGCACTGGGGATTGAACTCCGAGCCTTTGCACTGAACACGGCCCCAGCCCTTTTATTATGACTACGTTTTTTGGCGGGGCCTCACTGCGTAGCCCGCACGGCTCTAACTCGGCAGTCCTCCTGCCTTCCCTTCCCACTGTGCTGACCACAGGTGTGTGCCCTGCCCCCGTGCCTGGCTAGTTTCTGTTTCTTTTAAAAACCATTTAAATTAGGTCAGTAATTATGTTTTCTTGAGTTCTCAGGGATGCTAATTTTCCGTTGTTGACTCTGCCTGGTGGTGGTCTTCTTCCTCATGGGACTGCAGGATTATGAACAGAGCCACAGCAAGGGGTTTTGTTGTGTGGCAAGTCTGCCGCCCAGGGTTCCGATGGTGTCACTGCGGGGGAGGAGTTTGCTGTCCTCCGGTTGGACCTTCCCCCCTTACCTGGTGGTATAAATCTGTGACGGATGTTCTCTGTTTTTCAGTTAATTTCCACGTGCTGCCCCAAGCTCCCAACAGTCTTCTGCCTTTGCTCTGGGCTGGCAGATGGTTTTCTGATACTGTAGGGGTTTAGGGAGCATTTTCAGGTTCTCTGTTTTATGTAACAGCCTCAATTCTAGGCCTTCTCTCCCACAAACCCAAAGCTATGTTTCCTATCCCCAACTCTCAGTTCCTGAGGCTTATATTTCTTGTTTTAAGTTCCTTGTTTGTGGCACCTAGGCATTTCTAGTTTTTTTGTCTTTTTGAGACAGGGTTTCACTGTGCAGTTCGGGCGGGCCTTGAACTCACTTTGTAGCCCAAGCTGACCTCGAACTCGTGATCCTCCTGCCTCAACCTCCCAGGTGCTGGGATTACAGGCGTATGCCACCATGCCCCATGTGTGAACTTTTAAAAGGCAGGATTATCTTGCAGGGCAGGTGATACAAGCATGTAATCCTAAGCACTCTGGGACACCGAAGCAGAAGGACTGCAAATTTGAGCGCAGCGCAGGTAACTTAGTGAAACGCTGCCTCAAAATAAGAAATTTTTAAAAGGAGTACAGAGTCCCTGGGTTCAATCCCCAGTACTGTGCCCCCACCAAAGATTCTGTCCACATTCTCCTAAATCATGTTCCTCTTCATTCCAATCTTACCTCCTCCTCATCTTTTTTTTTTTTTTTTTTTTTGTGGGTACCGGGGGGTCGACCTCAGAACCTCGCGCGCCAACAGGCGCCTGTGCCGCTGAGCGATATCACCGGCCCCTTTTCCGTATGTGGGATCCGGGAGTCGAACTCGGGCCCTCGCGCTTGCAAGGCAGGCGCTTATGCCACTGAGCCATCTCACCGGCCCATCTTTTTTTATCACATCTTCAATTACAAATTTATTTGGATGTCCCTTGTTTTCCTGGCCAATGCACAGTTTAAAGGGGGAGAAGCTGATCTTTAATCTGCATTTGTAGATCACTGGCTTTTCGGGCCTGGAGTAGCAGTATGCATGAAGAGGTATTTCTGGAGGACGGGCAGTGTTTCCTGGGAGTTCAGCTTTTGACTTTGGGGTCCCTGAAGTAAGGCTCTGATGTCCACAATGGTTAGATGGTAACACCCATAACTTAGGGATTAGGACAGTTTTTCCCTGCTTACTAAAGGAACAAAGAAAATGGAGGAGGTTGTATCTGGGATTGTGTTCCTTCTATTTGGCTGCCTTACTAACGTGACTTTCAGAGCCAAATAATGGGAATAAGTAAAATATTTAGACAAAATACAAGCAAAACTTACAGAAGTCATTTCAAGCAGGACGGGACTCGCCATCAGGAAATGGGTTGGTGAGTGGGCAGTGGACGCGGAGTGGAGGCTGCTTGGTGCCGGGGGTCAGCGAGAGGGCGGAGAACAGGGCAGGGCAGGGGAGGGTGTGAAATCGCCTTCCTTCGCACCCCTCCTGCTTGCTTCCACAGTAGTGCACAGTAAATCCTGTCCTCTGCCGGCATTTCTCCAGAGAGAAAATGCACCTCTTGGTTTAAGGAGACAGCTTGTTCACTGGCTTAATTGCTTTATAACAATAGAACACAGACTCGCCCAGATTTATTCTGTGAGCGCTTCCTCCCCGGTCTGAGTTGGAGTCCTTGGTGTGAACGCCGGCCAAGTTCGATCTCAAGAATGCACTCCTGTTCGTGTGAGCGGTCTTTATACCGCGTTTGGCTTCGCTTACTCCACGTGAGCAGCGGGCCGCACACCAAAGATTTCTTTGCGTCTGTATGCCGCGTTCTGATACTTTGGTGTTGATTTCTTTGATTTAAAGTAAATCCCCACTAACCTTTTAAGCTTTATTTCATGACCCACTTTTTCGCAGCTGGTGGCCCTCCTCCTCTGCTACGGTAGGAGCCCTGTCCTGCCTTTCTCCAGGGACCGGCTTTGGGGACAGAGCTCACTCGTGCAGTTGTGACAGGGTCGAGGGATCTTGCTAGTGTTTGATTTTACTCTGTTCTGTGACTCGTCGGGAGAAGTACTGTCAGCACTGTCTGCTTTGGTCTGTTCACGCGCGCGTGTGTGCGTGTTATCCTGCATCACGTGACTTCATTTGGGTCGTGGTGCCAGCCGAAGGGTCTGCTGCGCACACTGAGGGGCGCCAGGTCTCATCATGCCAACTGTTGCACGCAGGACTGGCTTTCTAGCCTAGTGGCCAAGAGTGATTGCCAGATGCCGTGTTCGTTAACCAGTACATTTCCCTTACTTCCTCTCCATTCTCTACTTTGTTGTTGTTGTTATTCTTGGCTGTACTGGGGATTGAACTAGGGCCTTTGCTCTGGGCTTTAATTTGAGACATGATCTTGCTTAGCTGCCCACATTGGGCTCACACTTGCGATCTTCTTGCCTCAGCTTCCCAGAGTGTATTCTCCATCTTTGAGCCAAGGAGCCTCCTGGCTCATACTGCTCTTTAACAAGCACCGCTTGTTTTATTTGTTTTGTTTTTTGAGACAGGGTCTCTGTGTAGTTCAGGCTGGCCTTGAACTCACTATGTAACCAGGCTGGTCTCAAACTCACAGCAATCCTCCTGCCTCAGCCTCCTGAGTGCTGGGATTTCAGGCGTGCGCCACCATGCCCGGCAAGTGCTGCTTTTTTACTTAGACCCTCGTATTTGTTCTACATCACAAAAGAAATTGTGGGTCTAGCCTCCACCCCGAGAGAAGCTGCCATGGCTCCCCAGAAAAGTGTGCTGATGGCTACAGGCGTTCTGGGACGGGCCTGTCTATGCAGAAGGGTTTGGCTGCCCGAGGTGAACACCTGACGTGAGCCAGGTGACCTCAGAGCAGAAATCCTGCAGGAAACCTAACGGGGTACTTGGTTGGGACCTGCACCCGGAGGAACATTGGAAATTCAGCTGAAAAGCAGGGTGGGCTCTGGCAGTGCAGCGCTGTGAGGACGTTCCGTGAGAGCAGTCCCGTGACGGGCTCTTCCTTACACGTTGAAACCCTGCTTCTCACAGAGGGCAGAGAAGCAGCCTCAGACCACCGAGAAGGATGGGGAAGTGGGGGGCGCTGCACTCCCAGTGAAAGTTTACATGGCCAGTTACTCTACCCGTCGGGCTTGTCACATCAGAGGTTACCTTAAAGCTCACACCGGCCCACTGGGTAAGTGGGGTTATCCTCGTCGCGGGTGGGATAACAGACCCTGGGGGTGTCATTTATCCAGTGCTTCATTCCTTTAAAAACTGCTCACTGGGAGATTCAGTTTTGCCACACATGACCTAGCAAGGCGACTGAGCACCAGGATACGAGAGCCAGTTCTTTCTAGTTCCATCTTTGACAGCTGCCTCTTCTATCCAGGGCAGCAGTCAGAAAATAATTTACATGGCCATCTTATTTTTTTTTTTTTTAAAGAAAAAAACCAAACAACAAAATTTCAAAACAACATAACTGGAGGGCAACAATGGTTAATACATTATGCATTGTTATCTTTAAATTAGTTACTCAGGGTACAAGATATCAGCATTCAATTGTCCAAACATTACTGGCATAAACCTTTCTCTTCAATGAACTAAGCAAAATTAGTAGTGTATCTATCTTAACCATCTTATATATAAATACAATTTTTTTCTTTTCCCTTCTTTCTTTTCCCCATTCCCCCATCCCAGACTCTCTTTCCTTTTGACCAGTTTCTTTCTGATTCATCATATCCATTGTACATTTTAGATGTTATTTACTCTTTAAGTTTCTCACACTAGGGAGACAATACGATGTTTGCACATGTGCATCCAGTTAATTTCACTTATGAGTATTTTCTTGAGTTGCATCCATTTACTTATAAAAGTCTCCTGTTTATCCTTCTTTATGGCTGAGTAGTATTCCATTGCATAAAAATACCATGTCTTTTTTAACCATTCCTCGGTTGATGGGCATTTGGGTTGCTTCCAAGATCTGGCTATTACAAATTGTGCTGCTTTAAACATGAGTGCACATATATCGCTATGGTATGATGTTTTTAATTCTTTTGGGAAGATACCCAGAAGGGGAATAGCTGGGTCAAATGGGACCTCCAACCCTAGGTTTTTGAGGAATCTCCACACTGATTACCACAGTGGCTGCAGCAGTCGACACTCCCACCAACAGTGGAGAACGGTTCCTTTTTCCCCACAGCCCCTCCAGCATTTGTTATTAGTTGATTTCTTCATAATAGCCATTCTTTCTGGGGTGAGATGGTATCTCAGTGTTGTTTTAATTTGCATCTCTTGAATGACTAGTGATGTTGCACATTTTTTTGTATATTTATTTGCCATTTGTATTTCTTCATCTGAGAAATGTGTATTCATCTCAGATGCCCATTTTTGGATTGGGTCTTTTTTTTTTTTTTTTTTTTGTGGGTACCGGGGGGTTGAACTCAGGACCTTGTGCGCCAACAGGCACCCGTGCCACTGAGTGATATCACCGGCCCCTTTTTCGTATGTGGGTTCTGGGAGTCGAACTCGGGCCGTCACGCTTGCAAGGCAGGCGCTTACGCCGCTAAGCCATCTCACTGGCCCTGGATTGGGTCTTTAAATTTAGGAGGTCTGAGTTTTTTGAGTTCTTTGTATGTTCTCGATAGTAATCCTTTGAGGAACAGCTGGCAAACATTTTTTCCCACGTTGTGGGTTGTCTCTTCACTCTGTTGGTGGTTTCTCTTGCTGTGCAAAAGCTTTTTAATAAGATGAGATCCCAGTTATTGATTCTTTGGGATAGTTCCCGTGCGGTTGAGGTTTTAGTCATAAAGTCTTTGCCTACGCCAATGTCTTCAAGTGTTTTACCTATCTTACCTTCCAGCAGATTTAATGTTTCTGTTTTAATATTTAGATCTCTGATCCATTTTGAATTTAGTTTAGTGCATGGTGAAAGATATGGGTCTAGTTTTAATCTTCGGCATGTGCAGAGCCAGTTTTTCCAGCACCGTTTATTAAAGAGGCTATCTTTCTTCCAGTGAATGTGTCTGGCACCTTTGTTGAAGATAAGGTGGCTTAGTATGTCTGGAGTTGTTTCAGCATCTTCTAATCTGTTCCATTGATCTTCGGGTCTGTTTTTTTTGCCAATACCACACTATTTTTATCACAGTAGCTTTATAGTATAATTTCAAGTCGGGGATTGTGATGCCCCCTGCCTTGCCTTTGTTGCCCAGAATTGCCTTGCTATTCTAGGTCTCTTCTGATTCCAAATGAATTTTAGGATTGTTTTCTCTAATTCTGTGAGATATGCTGTTGGAAGTTTGATTGGAATTGCATTAAATCTGTATAACAATTTTGGAAGTATGGCCATTTTCACTATATTGGTTCTTCCTATCCAGGAGCAAGGGATATCTTTCCATTTTCTGATATCCTCTTCAATCTCCTTTTTCAGAGTACTGTAGTTTTCTGTGTATAGGTCTTTTACATCCTTTGTGAGGTTGATTCCTAGGTATTTCATTTTTTTGGATGTTATTGTGAAAGGTATTGTTTCCCTAATTTCTCTTTCAGTAAGTTTGTTATTTGTGTACAGAAAGGCTATTGATTTTTGAGAATTGACTTTGTATCCAGCTACACTACTGAATTTGCTTATTAAATCTAGCAATTTTTTAGTGGAGTTTTGGGGGTCGTCTATTAGAGTATCATGTCATCTGCAAATAATGATAATTTAACTTCTTCCTTTCTAATCCTTATTCCTTTTATTTCTTTCTCTTGTCTAATTGCTCTGGCTAAAGTTTCCAGGACTATGTTGAATAAGAGTGGGGGCAGTGGACATCCTTGTCTTGTTCCTGATTTTAGAGAGAGAGCTTTCAGTTTTTGTCCATTTAGTATGATGTTGGCTGTTGGTTTGTCATAGATAGCTTTTATCAGATTGAGATTAAGACCATCTATTCCAATTTTCTGTAGGGTTTTTGTCATGAATAGGTGCTGGACTTTGTCAAAAGCTTTTTCTGCATCTATTGAGATGATCATATGATTTTTGTCTTTGGTTCTGTTAATATGGTGTATTACATTTATTGATTTACGTATGTTGAACCATCCCTGCATCCCTGGGATGAATCCAACTTGGTCATGGTGTATAATCTTCTTGATGATTTGCTGCATTCTGTTTGCCAGTATCTTATTGAGGATTTTTGCATCTATGTTCATTAGGGAGATTGGCCTGTAGTTCTCTTTCTTAGTTGGGTCCTTCTCTGATTTTGGTATCAGGGTAATGCTTGCTTCCAGGAATGAATTTGGGAGTATTGCTTCCCTTTCGATTTCATTAAAAAGTTTGAGAAGTATTGGTGTTAGGTCTTCTCTAAATTTCTTGTAGAATTCGGCAGTGAATCCATCAGGGCCTGGGCTTTTCTTTGTTGGGAGGTTTTTAATTACATCTTCTATTTCATTGGTTGATATTGGCTTATTTAGGATTTTTATATCTTCTTGATTCAGTTTTGGTAATTCATACGTATCTAGGAATCTGTCCATCTCTTCTGCATTTTCCATCTTAATATAAATTTTCAAAATAGGTATAGATGATCTTCTGGATTTCTGCAGGGTCCATCATGATATCACCCTTTTCATTTTCAATTGCATGGACTTGAGTCTTTTCTTTTCTTTTTTTAATAAGGTTGGATAAAGGTTTGTCAATCTTATTTATTCTTTCAAAGAACCAACTCTTTGATTCATTGATTCTTTGTATTGTTTTTTTAGTCTCCAATACGTTAATTTCTGCTCTGTTCTTTATAATTTCCTCCCTTGTACGGGTTTTTGGCTCAGCCTGCTCTTCTTTTTCTAGAAGTTTGAGGTTCACCATTAAGTTGTTTATTTGCGCTTGCTCTATTTTCCTGATATAGGAATTTAATGCTATAAATTTCCCTCTTAGGACTGCTTTCATTGTATCCCATAAGTTCTGGTATGTTGTACTGTCATTATTATTCAGTTGCAGAAACTGTCTCTTTCTTCTTCATTTTCATCTGTGACCCATTGGTTGTTCAGGAGGGTGCTGTTTAATTTCCACGTGTTTAGGGAGTTTTTGTGATTTCTTTTGCCATTGATTTCCAATTTCATTGCACTATGGTCTGATAATATGCATGGGGTAATTTCAATTCCTTTGCATTTACTTAAGCATGTTTTATTAGCTAGTATGTGATCTATTTTGGAGAACATCCCATGTGCACCTGAGAAAAATGTGTATTCTGATGTTGTGGGGTGGAACACTCTGTAGACATCTACTAAGTCCATTTGTTCAAAAGTTTGGTTCAGTTCTACTATTTCATTATTGATTTTTTGTCTAGTTGATCTGTCTTTTTGTGGCAGTGGAGTATTGAGATCCTCCAATATAGTTGTATTAGTGCTTATTTGATTTTTCATGTCCTTTAATACTTGTTTTATATAGTTGGGTGCACTGGTATTTGTTGCATATATATTTATGATCGTTATGTCTTCCTCTTGGATTGTTCCCTTTACAAGGATGTAATGACCATCTTTATCTCTCTGAATCATTCTTGGCTTGAAATGCACTTTGTCCGCAAAAAGAATAGCTACCCCTGCTTTTTTCTGGGTTCCTGTTGCATGGAGTATTGTTTTCCATCCTTTGACTTTCAGTCTATGAATTTCCTTCTGAATTAAATGTTTTTTGTTTTTGTTTTTATTTTTTGTGGGTACCGGGGGTCAAACTCAGGACCTTGCGTGCCAGCAGGTGCCCGTGCCGCTGAGCGATATCACCGGCCCTTTTTTCGTATGTGGGTTCTGGGAGTCGAACTCAGGCCCTCGCACTTGCCAGGCAGGCACTTACACTGCTGAGCCATCTCACTGGCCCCTAAATGTGTTTCTTGTATATAGCATAGTGTTGGATCTTGCTTCTTGATCCATTTTGCCAGTCTGTGCCCTTTGATTGGTGAATTGAGACCACTAACATTGATGGTTAAAACTGATATGTATTGACTTATACCTGTCATGTTATTTTCCTGTTGTTGGTTCTCCCTCTTTCCCCCACCCTGCTTAATTATCTGCCCTGCCTGGTGGATTCCTTCTGTTGGAGTTCCTGGAGTTGCAGCCCTTGTTATCTCCTTCTAGAATGTCCTTCAGAACATTTTGGAGTGCTGGTTTGGTGGTCATAAATTTTCTCAGATGTTCTTTGTCTTGGAAGTGTTTTATTTCTCCATCAATTCTGAAAGACAGTTTTGCAGGGTACATCAATCTGGGTTGAAAGTTATTTTCCTTTAGAGCTTGAAATACATCATTCCAAGCTCTTCTTGACTTGAGGGTTTGTGCTGAAAAGTCAGCTGTGATTCTGATGGGCTTTCCTTTATAGGTGATTTGTTTCTTTTACCTGATAGCTTTTAAGATTCTGCTCTTCTGTTGAATTTCTGGGATCTTGACTATGATATGGCTGGCTAAAGATTTTTTTTTGATCATGGCTGGTTGGAGTTTTATAAGCCTCATTTATATGAAGATCAAATTCTTTTCTCTACCAGGGAAATTCTCTGTGATAATATCTGTGAACAGGGTCCTGATGTCATTTATGCTATTTCCTGCTTTTTCATTGATTCCAATTAATCTTATTTCTCTTTGTGTCATCTAGCAGCTGCTGGATTGATTTTTCATGGTCCCTTTTTATTTTTAAGAATTCTGTCTTTTCATGATCACTAATTGCAAGCTTGTCTTCTATAGCTGAGATCCTGTCCTCACACTGGCTTAATCTGCTACAAATACTTTCAATGGAATTGTTGTTCTCCTGGATATCTGCTTGAATCTGCCTTATGGATTCCATTTCTTTCCTACGCTGAGCATTCATGGCTTCCATCATTTTCTTAAGCTCGTCTATTTTTTTGTCTGTGTCTGCTCTAGTGGCCTTAAACATGGTCTTCATTGTGGACATTATCTCTGCAGTTATCTGTGAAATTATTTCTGATTTAATTTTTTCCAGAGCCTCATTCAACTGCTTTGTTGTTACCACTTTAGAGATGCCAGGTGGGTGGCTTTCAGAGTGTCCCACCTCATTGCCCCCTAGGTTTGCCTTTGGTGAATTGGATGTGTGGGGTTGCATCTTGTTTAAGTGTTGTCTCATTTTCTTTTCTTTCTTTAGTTTAATTCCTGGGGTGATGTTTGTAAATTACCTATGGTAGGTTGCTTTATTGCTAGTGTGTAAAATCCTTAGGAGATGACTACTTCTCTGTGGTATCTTCCAGGCGTAGTTTATTTTTGGGTTTTGAGCCTGCTGCAAGATCCTGCCTCTTCAATTTGTTGGGTATGAGAAGTTGCTGCCTGTTTGGCCCAGTCCTTGGTTCTTTTGTACTGTGCCACAGTATTTTCTGTGACCCTTAGTCAATCTCAGTCATGCAATACCAGGAAGAAAAGCTGTTTAGAACAGTTATGTCACTTTTGGCTATAATGGTACCTAAAGCATCAAACACAGCCTAGAAAATGACAGTCTCAGTTAACCAGTTATTTGCCACTTTTAACCATATAGAGTAGAGTTGTTATGTAACAAAATCTAAAACATACCAGAAAAATTATATGCAGTATATAAGTCCTTAATATGTCAATTTTGCCCTCAGGAGTTTAAATTTAAAATGAGTTAAGGAGGAAATAGAGAATTGGGAGAAGAGGAAGGAATTAGATGTATGGCAGGAGGACCAAGAGGGATCCCGTTGACATTGGGAAACTGGTGTAGAGGACTGGTGGGAAAAAGAGAAGGAAGGGATAAAAGGAAGAACAGATCACAACCACAATCACAAGGATACACAGCCACCTTATTAACAAAAATGGTGCAACTCATTGTCAACTCCAACTGCTAGATAATCCCCAAATCCCTATTTTAAGTCTGTGGTTTCTAATGTCCATCAAACTAATGGCAAATTAATAAACGACTTGCATGGTGCAGTTTAGAGAATGCTGCCGCGTGTTTCAGCCGATTTGAACCCAGTGCCCTCGGCAGGCGGGCATAGGTGCAGGAAAAGGAGTCTGTTTTCCACAGCCCATGTTCTTACTTGGTCTTAATCATCCACTGTTGTCGAAAACAGTTGGCTCTCAAGACAAAACCGCAGTTCTGGAGTTGACGTTTCCCACCCTGACTTGAGTTTCAGGGTGCACCATCCCTGGCATCGGGGAGGCACTGAAGTGTTCTGAGTGAGACAGAGATAGTCACCATCAGGTAACGTAGACAGGTGGCCGGAGCCCCAGCGAGTCAAAAGCAGTGTGGGCTTCCATGAAGAGTGTATTTACAAGGGAATTGTTGAAAATGATCCAGAGCCTATGCAAGTGCGTCCCAGTTATCCTCGCAGGGAGAGGGAAGGCTATGAATAAGGGGAATCATTGGAACTGTTGATTCAGCTCTGATAAGAAAGGAGGTCAAAAAAATTTTTATTAACAGAATTGACCATTTCTTAAAACATGCCAGATATAGTCATGCGTTATGTTCCAAATTTGTACTTTTCCAGACAGATAGGCATGCTCCGTAGATAAGTTTCAGGCGGAATAAATTGCAGCATTGCTTCTGCCTTTGAACGAGCTCTGTGAGTGGAAAAGCTCTAAACGCGGCAGTTAATGGCACTGAGTTGCTGTCACTTAGATCCCGGAAAAAGCTGACCTCCCTGCATCTCAGTTTCCTTACCTGTAAATTAGGACTCAGAAGTCCTATTCCAGCACACCAATATAGTAGGTTGTAAATAAATAGAAATTTAAATTGATTAACTTCAAAGTTTTTGGTTAAGGTAATTAAGATGGGAAGTTAGGTGAGATTTTGTTACAAAATGGCAGTTAATTGCTATGGTTTGTGTAGGTCTACAAGTGGGTGTGGTGTTGGTCAGAGTTAACATCTCTCCTTGAATTAGTTAATTGGGTGGTTAAATAAGGAATAGTCATTGAGAATACTGGAAATACCACATTTTACTCATTTCATGAATACATAGTAAGTCAACAAACATTAATCACTAATTCAGTGAGTGGGAATCACAGCCCATCTACATTACTACCCTCACCGGATCAGAAATACGTTAAAACGGGCCGGTGAGATGGCTCAGCGGCGTAAGCGCCTGCCTTGCAAGCGCGAGGGCCCGAGTTTGACTCCCGGATCCCACATACGAAAAAGGGGCCGGTGATATCGCTCAGCGGCACGGGTGCCTGTTGGCGCGCGAGGTCCTGAGGTCGACCCCCCGGTACCCACAAAAAAAAAAAAAAAAAAAGAAATACGTTAAAACAACAGTAAATGTGATGAGTAGTAGCAAGATCTGCTTTTCATTTTGAAAATTGACTATTATATGAGGGATAACAACTATTTCCTGGTTAGATGCTTAGGAAAGGGCACCTGGATTTTTCCATTTTAGAACAATGCCCCCCCCCCGCAGTCTCTATTGTACTTAATTATTCCAAGTCATTTTGCAAAGTAGTTTCACTTCTTTGCTTTAAACATTTAATCGTGTGGCTTGTCCCCACTGGATGAAGGTCCGGTGTCCCTGTTGGATCCCTCTGCACTTCTGGCAGGAAAGAGGCATCTGTGAACACTGCCAATACTTGTGACAAGTTGGTCACATTGGTACCTTTGTCCTTATTGTCTAAAACCGGAGATGACAGTGACTTGTGAAGGCGTCCCCATGTGCCAGGGCTCGGGTGAGAAACGGGAGTTTGGAGCGTGTTTGGCGCGCACTTCTGGGTTTGCCACTGAGACCTGAACACGTGGAAACGCGTCAGCCCTCGCCAGCCGGCTGCCCTTCGGTGGGCGCTGTCCCGGGGCACAGGGTGTGCGTGGGGCTGCGGGGCACCGGCTCTCTGCTCGGTCCCTAGACCTGACACGACAGCATCTTGCCTGTCCTTGAAGATAGCGGTCGTTTTATTTCAGACTTTCTTTTAAACAGATGACAGAGCCTTACCTGAGCTGGGATGCCAAAGCCACGTGACCCGACAAGGGCCCTCTTGGCTCTCTCCTTCCGCGGTCTGCTAGAAGAAATGACTACGGGTCTTCCGCAACTCTTGCCGACATGCATGATAAAAGTTGGAAAACACTGAATTGTGAAATAAAGGCAGCAGCTCCTTTTGTCATGTTTGGCAGCTGACTCAAGCTCTAGTGATGCGATGAGCTCCTTCACCCGCGCCGGCGGGCCTCGCTCTTGCACGGTGCTGGGCAGGCGTGGAGGGAGCGGCCGCCGAAAGTCCCGGCGCGGCTCGGGGAGAGGGCGGCTCCGAGGGAGGCGGGGCGCGCAGGGCCCGGAGGAGACGCGGCCGGAAGGCGACCGACGCCGCCCACGCTGGCTCTCAGTTCCCACGGCCTGCGCGTGGGAGCCCTGGAGGCGGGGAGGCCGTGCCGCTCCTCGATGACAATTCTCCTCCCCGCCGCTCCCCGGCTGCGTGCGCGGGACCCTCTCCCCACTCCCCTCCGCAGCCCTGGCGTGGGCGCTTCCTCCGGCTGCGGCTGCGGCGCTGGCCGTGTGGAGGGGCAGGGGGCGCTGGAGGGTTTCCGAGGGCTCCACCTGGGCTCAGAGTCCAGAGGAATTGGCTTGAGCTGTCCCGGAGTCAGCCTTGTCTTTCTGTTACTCGGTTTGCGACCAGAATCATGGAAAGAACTAAGGTCATGAACCAAGGAACCACCGTAGTCATCTTGTTTTGCAGCGAGAACACTTCAGAGCCGCTCTCTTAGCAATCCTCAAGCACATATTACGTGGTGGTCAGCGCACTCACCACACTGCACAATCGCTCTCCTTAACTCGCTCCTCTTCTTCGCCCCAGACTTTGCGCCCTTTGACCCACATCTCCCCGTCACGCCTCCTAACTCACTTCTTCAGATGCTTCCAAACAGACAAGCACCTATGAAAACAGCTGCCATTCTATCTAGAACAGTCTCTTCTATTTATAACAATTCCTTCATAGTCTCAAATATACAGTTCAAGTTTCCCTGATAATGTCATGGTTTTGTTTTTAATATTTGTTTGTCTGAACGAGGATTCCAAGTCCACCCGTTACATGTGTTGCTACGTCAGTAACGGTGCTGCTGTTGAGAAACGGCTATGGTGTCATTTAACAACTTACCTTCTACCTCCTGCAGATGGTAGTTAGTGTGATCAGGGATTTTTTGGCAAGAATATCTTGTACGCGTTCCTGTGGATTTCCGGTCGCCGTGTCAGGAGCAGACCCACAAGCCGTCTCTTTTTTGTGATGTTACAGGTGCTCTGTGGCTGGAGGTGTTAAAGCCTAATTCTTCATGTTCAAGTTTTCCATCCACATCTGCTAATGATGATTAGGCAGATAATGATTTCATATAGATTCTATCATTATTTCTGTATTTGTTAGGTGTAATTCTTCTCTAAAGAAGAGTATTCCTTAAATAACTCCCCTAATGTGTGACATGCACAGCAGTTATCCGGGTTATGTGGGTGTTTCACATGCTCTGAAGGTGATTGGTGAGGTTTCTTAAAGTGTCCTTATGGACAGCGTTGGTGCACGCCTGTAATCCCAGCACTCTGGAAGGCCGAAGCAGGAGGATCACAAGTTCAAGTCCAGCCTGGATAGAGCTCAAAATCAAAAATAGAAAAAGGGCTGGGGATGTAGCTCAGTGTGAAGCCCCTGAGTTCAGTCCCCAGTACTGCGAAAGATAAAAGAAAAAAAGATCATATAGGCTGAAGGATTTAACGCAAACCGTGTGTAACAACCCAGCACAGTTCTTTCCAGTGTCATACTGTCCATCGCAGGCGAGAGGGAGGCCATTTAAGCTGCATCCTGTATCTTCTGGACGTGACCCAATCCTCTTCCTTACTTCGCGGTAGGCCTTCCAGCTTCTTCCTCCGCCTTCCCATGCCTGACCTGGAGTCAGATCTTCTCCTGGGACACCTGATTCTTTTCAGTGGGAAAGTAGTTAAGACCACAACCAGGTACGCCTGGTTTTTCAAGACTCGCCTGCATAAATAAGTGATGAACCTATAAATTACAAACAGGGAACCCGAGACCTGCATACAGGCCTGAGCAACTGCCACTGCATTTTTCACCAGATGTGTTAAAAATACACCCCCTTCCCCTAACGGTGCACGTGTGAAAGTCCCTGAGAGCCCCGCAGGGGCCACACGACCCTTCCAGAACGGTGCCTGCCCCGGCGGGACCTCTTCTCAGCAGCAGACCTGACTCAGCACTGCTGATTTTATCGTAGACAGTGCCTGCAGACTCGAGTCTGGGGCTCTCGCCCGAACAGGACCCCCGCCCCATTCCAGATGGCGCAGTCCTCCACAGACTCTCCCGAACCACCTCCACGCCCGGGGCCGGGTTTGTCTGCCCTCCGGGCCCAGCAGCTGAGAGGCTCTGCAGAGGGCAAGCCCCGAGTGGGCAGGTGCGTACCCTGTGGTATTCTGCAGATGAAGCCCGGCTGCCCAGCACGCTCAGGTGCCAAACTGGAGGCACCGAATATGGTCAGGCCTGCTCTGCTAGGCAGGGGCAGTGGGAAGCAGAGTCAATGACAGACAAAGCCTGGTGGCATTTTCCATGTTAGCGAAGTTAATAGTGAAGTTCAGAAAAGCCTGTCTGGGCTTCCGTCTTGAAAATTTTCATCTATTGAAATAACAGTTTCAACACACATTTTCAGCAACCCAACCCTTTTCTTCCCCAGTGAAACCCTGCCCAGATGTCCACTCTATGAAGCAGAAGGAAGTGGCTGAATGGGGCCAAGAGCCAAGGCCAGCGGTCTCGTCCCATGTCCTAATCCCCACAGCAACCCCGGGTGCTAAGTGGGACTTTTTAAGTTGTGCTGACGGCAGACAGTATGGCAAATTCATCCTGGCTTTTTGCTCCCTACTCTGTTCAACCCTGGAAGGACTGAATAAGTGAGAGAATGATTGGTGGGTCTGAGAACAAAACAAAACAAAACACAAAACTAAACAAAAAAATTCAAGGGCACTTGGGCTGCAGAAGACATGAGCTGGAGATGGGTGGGATGCCACACCTGGGGTGGGAGGGCAGTGTCTTATTTTCTCGTCACTGAGACACAGTATCCGAAATCCACGATTTAAAAAGAGGAAAAGTTTATATTGGCTCACAGTTTGTGGAAGTTTCAGTCCACAGTCAGGTGGCTCCAGGGCAAGGCAACATGGCAGAAGAGAAGCAGCTCATGGTATGGCAGTAATCAAGGAAGAGGGAGGGAGACAGACCTTTCTAGGCCACGCCCCCAGCAACCCACCTCCTCCCCCAGGCTTCACCTCCCAACATCACATTTAGCTACAGACTCATCAGTGCACTAATCCACTGATGATCGTCGCACCCCATTATCTAGTCACCTCCCCAAAGCCCCACCTATGAGCACCACCTGTGAGATATAAACCGTAACAGGCAGGTTTGGGAGGACAGTCATGTCTCTTTCTCTCTCTCCTGTGCAGTGCTTCTTGATAGAAGCATCACACCTCCAACACAGAAAGTAGCAGTGCCAGCCCAGTGCCACCAGATCAGTGGGGAAGATTAGGGCTACATTCCATGCACACTTGGATAGGTGCACACAATGTGTGCAATATATATGCCAGCCATGTGGGATTTCCCCTTCCCCACTCCCCTGCTCCTCAAAGGCAAGCTGATTACAGTCCAGGAAGATGAGACCTAGAAAATAGTGACCAGTATAGTGGTGTGCATGGGGTCTCCTGAAGGCAGAGTCACACACTAAGGTGTGGCAGTGGAGAGTGGTTGAATTTGTGGCAACATGAGAGGTAGGTGTGTGCCCCCTGCTGATCCACTAGGAATATGGCCCCTCCCACTACGAAGCCACATCTCCAGCCAAGGTAGTCAAGATCCCTAGGAGAGTTTGAGATCACAGGAAAAAACGAGACTCAAAATAAGGTAGTAGAGAGGAGATTTAAAATAGTGGAGGGCTGGTGAGGTGGCTCAGCGGCGTAAGCGCCTGCCCGGCAAGCGCGAGGGCCCGAGTTCGACTCCCGGAACCCACATACGAAAAAAAGGCCGGTGATATCGCTCAGCGGCATGGGCGCCTGCTGGCATGTGAGGTCCTGAGGTCGACCCCCGTTACCCACAAAAAAAAAAAAAAAATAGTGGAGTAAAGACTGGCACTCTGGGACCTGGAATTGAGATACCTGGAAAACAACTTGGTGAAGAAAAAAAAAAGTAAGATTTCTGGGAATTGGGAGGGAGCTGACAGGAAAATGAGAGACTATAGAGAAGCTGGAGAAACAAAGCACAGCACAGAGAAAAGAATGAAGCCCTCTGGAAAGTCAATCCCGGCTTCTGAGGAAGGGGAGTCGTCTCTGCCAACACAAGGTAAGCAGGTAGACAGCAGCTCCAGGGAGAGACAGTGGACTGGCTCAGCAGTGCCAGCCCCAAGAAGAGCTCACAGTTATTGTAAGCCACAAAAACAGCAAGGAGTTTAGTCCCACAGTGACTCCTGCATGGTAGGCTAGTGTTGGAGAAGAAATCCACTCCAGAGCCCACCGTATTTGAGAGTGTTTAATCAGGAGCCGTTTTGGGCAAGGCTAAGATATTTAGCTCTGAGCTACAGAACAAATACACCTCAGGGTTTCTGGTGTCACCCTACCACAATAACTGAGTAGTAAATGGCTACAAGAGACAGTCACGGAGCGGGTGCAGGATAGACAAAGACCCCCCCCCGAGAAGTTTAAATTCAGGCTGGGAAGGACATGAAGGCCTCATCCAAGTTGAGAAGCCGGAAAGGTTGTGTGTTGTTTTTGGAAGGAGCTGGATCTGAAAGTCCTGGCTTTAAGTCCAGCAAACTGCTCGATCGTCTTGCCCACAGCCTACATCCCACACGGAGCTCAGTGGCCTGTTCATTTCCTGCATCCACTAATGTGATCAGGGAAATGCCCTGGCTTGGATGGTCTCCACAGTTTGGGGTGTATGGACAGAGAGGCCTCTGAAGTGGTGGGGGCAGGGAGGGACTTTACACACCCCCAGGCTGAGAAGGTAGGTGGAGAAAGCCATGACTTGGGGTGCACAGAGGGATACAGAAGCTGGGAGTGGCTGGAGTGAATACAGGGCAGACACCATTGACCAACCAGGCCCAGCAGGAAAAGTTGGGCAGGATTCAGCATTCACACACACACACACCCCATAGCAAAATAGGTCTTAGTAGTGTTTCCTTCCCCATATCTGGTGGATTCCAATACAGTGGACCCTGGAAAGAAACCACTCTTTGAAAAAGACAGAAAGGGGCCACAGATACAGCTCAGCGGCATAGAGCCTGCCTAGCAAGCGTGAGGTCGTAAACTCAATTCCCGGTACCAAAAAAAAAAAGTTTTACTCATTTCTCTTTTTCTTCATTAGTTTGTTTTGGGGGGTTTGGGAGCTTCTCTTTTTTTCATTATTTTGCTATTTTTTCTTTCTTTTTTTGTTCTTTGTGTTTCTTTTATCTAATTCTATTAATTTTATTTTACTACTTAATAGGATAATTTATCTCACTTTTCTCTCATTCCCATCTTCCTTTTATTTTTCAATTTTTACTCCTTTTCTTTTCCCCTTCCCCCACCCCCTTTATCTTTACTAGTACAGTGGACCCTTGAGTTACGACCAGTCTTTCATGGAACAACTGGGGTTACGACTGGAATTTTAGGTTTAACTTATGACAAAGTCTTGAGTTACGACCCAAATGCCAGCAGCTTGTGTGGTTGTAAACAAGACTCATGATGCCAGAAAGGCGTATGTCAGTGTATGTAAGTGTCAGTCTGAACCCAGATGTGTGTGTTTGTGGGTGTGATTGCGGTCAGTGCTTTATATAATCGCTGTGATTACTGCTATCAAAATGGCCCCGAGAAAGCTAGAAAAGAAGCTAAGGAAGGAAGGGAGGGTAAAGAAAGCAATCACAATAAAAAAGAACAGTGTTAAAGAAAAGACAGAAACAGACAACCTTAGACCAGTTTTTAGTGCTGAAAAAGCTGAGACCCACTGAGCCAGGAGCAGGTCCTAGTGGGCCACAGACTCTCCCGAGGGGAGGAGGACCCCAGAGAGCAGATTCCCGAAGTTCTCATGGAAGGGGCCTCCTTCCAAACAGTAACCACCTTCCGTTCCACCCTCCCTTCCTGCAAGCCAGAGATGTCAACTTGGATGGTGAGCACAGTATGAAATTATTGTTTCTGATAAACTAGACACCTTTTATAACTTTTTGGTGAATACGCTCGGAAGATTATTGGTGTTTTTGGTAAATTACGCACATTATACAACCCTTTTTTATTATGAAAAGGTTAGCTAAGTGGTGCTTTGGGATGTTCAGAATGCATTGTGGGTATTTCCATCATTTCTTATGGGAAAAATAGTCTTGACTTACAACCAACTTGAGTTACAACCAGCCCTTGCCAACGAATTGAGTTCATAAGTCAAGGGTCCAGTGTATTATTTTTATTAAGCCTTATGCATCTTTATTTAGTTGACTGCTATTATTGTTGAATTCTTTTCTATTGTTAATGGTGGTATAATTGTATTTAGTAGCTATTTACTGTATATCAGTATTTGGTTTGTCTTTGTGTCTATATTATAATTAGATGTCTTCTCTATTATTAATGTGGCATAGTGGTGGGTTTTATTTGTTTCTATTTCCAGGGTGGCATAGTTGTTGCTATTATTATTTTTTTTTATATGTGGGTACTAGGAGTCGAACTCAGGACCTCGTGCTTGCCAGGCAGGCGCTTATGCTGCTGAGCTATATCACTGACCCTATTAATTGGTTTTTATTGTATACCAATACCTAGATACAAGCCATAACACTCAGGAAGCCCACAGATAACATAACTAAACAGATAATGGATTTAATAAACAAAATGATTAGTGAGCTTATAGGAGAAAGTAATAAAAAGGTAGCTGAGCTACAAAAAAATGTGAAACATGAATGAGCAGTTTAGCAAAGAATTAGAGCCCTTGAAAAGGCATCAAGAAGAAATCCAGCAGATAAAAATTCCACTGAAAGTACGGGCAGCAGAAGTGACCCAGTGTCAGGACAGTGTTGGCACCAGAAGAAAGGCCTCATGCGGGTGATCATATACTCAGAAATACCACATAAAAAACAAGAGAACATGGATCCAATACTTGCTTGATAATGCAAAGAAGACTAATCTAAAATTATTTAAAGTTAGTAAAAAGTTAGAACATGGAATGAATGGCATAATAAATCTGTTTACAGAAATCATAGCAGAAAACTTTAAAGGATGGCAAAGGTTGGGAAAGGAATTTAGCATAAGGATAAGCAAGGCATATAGAATCCCAAAGAACCGCCGTCAGAAAAGAATTTCTCCATGACACCTTATAGTCAAAATCCCAGAAATCAAACGCAAGAACAGAATCTTAAAAGCCGTTAGAGAAAAGCAACAAATCACTTACACAGGTAAACACATTAGAGTTACAACAGACTTCTCAATACAATCCAGAAAGGCCAGAAGAGCTTAGAGTGCAGTTTTTCAAATCCTAAAAGAAAACAACTTCCAACCTAGACTGATATACCCTGCAAAACTACCTTTCAAAATTGACGAAGAAGGTCTTTCCATGAAAAAAAGAAAAAGCAATTTAAGAAGTTAATAATCATCAAACCAGCACTCCAAAAAATTCTTAAGGATATCCTAGAAGGAGACAATGATGTCAACAATGCCAAAAAGTCTAATGGAATGAACATACCAGGCAGGGTGAGCAGCTAAGCAGAACTCCAGGCACCCTCGGCATCTGATTTTTGACAAAGAGGCCAAAAATGTCTGCTGGAGGACAGACAGCCTCTTTACCAAATGGTGCTGGGGAAACTGGGTATCCGCATGCCAGAGATTGAATCTAGACCCATATATCTCACAGTCTACTAAACGAAAATCAAAGTGGATCCAAGATCTAAATATTAAAACGGAAACACTTAATCTACTGGAATATAAAATAGGTAAATGAAGACATAGGAATCAGCAAGGACTTTCCGAACAGAACTCCAACTGCATAAGAAATAACATCGAAAATCAACAAATGGGATCATATCGAATTAAAAATCTGCACAGGAAAGAAAACAACCAACAGTGAAGAGGCAACCTACCAAAGGAGAGAAAATTTTTGCCTGCTACTCCTCAGGCAGAGGACTAATACTAGAATATATAAAGAATTTTTAAAAAAAGATGCCTTAAAATAAAAGACCAAATTAAAAAATAGGCAACTGAAATGAAAAGACACTTCTCAAAAGAAGGAGTGCAAATGACAATAAATATCAAAAAATGTTCAACATCTCTGGCCATTAGAGAAATGCGAATTAAAACAACACTGAGATTTATTCTTGCTCCAGAAAGAATGGCTATCATAAAGAAATCATATAATAACAAATGCTGGCCAGGCTGGGGGGAAATGAACACCGCTACATTGTTAGTGGGACTGTAAACTAATACAACCATTATAAAAATCAGTTTGGAGATTCTCCAAAAAAGTAAAAATTGATTTTATTTGACCCAACTATTCCCCTTCCAGGTATCTTCCCCTCAAAGGTAAAGATGTCATATTACAATGATACATGCATACCCATGTTTATAGCAGCACGCTCACAAGAGCTAAATCTTGGAAGTGACTTATATATCCATCAGCCAATGAATATATAAAGAAAATGTGATATTTTAATATAATGGAGTACTACTCTGCTATAAAGAAGGATATATTTGAGTCATTTGTAGGAAAACGGGCACACCTTAAGACCATTACTTGAAATGAAATAAATGAGACACACAGGTTAAATAAGCACATGGTTTCTCCTATATGAGAAACAAAACATAAATAATTTAAAAAGCAAAATAAAAGGTAGATAATAGGAAACAGGGATCTAGAACTTTTGCAAAAGGGAAGGGGACCAAGAGATGGAAGGAGAGGGAGGGAGGGAATGGAAAGGGCATATGAAAAGAGTTAAGATGCTTTATGTACATGTGCTAACTCCCTGTGTGGAATGTAACCCTTATCTACTGCATATATGTACTAATGCTAGTAAAAATTTAAAAATTAATACGTATGAATTCTCAGATGAAACACTTTGATTATGAGGAAACTTCCCAGAGTAGTTCAGGGTTAAGAGGAAGCCCACGTTTAGGAGTAAATCAAAATTATAAAAATTAAAAAAAAAAGATCACTGAATATACCATTCATCCACACCAGCAATAATAACAAAGGAATAAAAGAGGCTACAGATCTGCAGAGCACCACGTGGAGAAGGGCAGCCACCAGACTGGGCAAAGGTGAGGAGCATTCACTGGAGGAGGCGTCCTGGGGAGAGCGGCCTGGCACGGGTGTCCACGCCCCAGCAGTGAGGACGACTCCATGCAGAAGGGGGACGGTGGCTGTGGGGCGGGAGGCCCTGACGTGCAGAGGGAGTGATTAATACGGAACTAGAGCAGAACAACGAAAGCCAGGAGGACCCTCACGTCAGGAAAGGGAGATAGAAATACAGAAATGGGAATAAAACAAGACCCACCTCTGGGACTGGGATTGGTCATGTCAGTATGAACTCTTGGTTTTCAACATAGATAGACGGATACAGAACGTCTTCTTAGAATTTCTCCAGGAATGAAAGATGGTGTAATATTAGTGGATCTTACTACATCAGATTCAAAGAGAATGTCACGTAGAGTTCTCCATGTCATTAATGAAATTTAATTATTATAATGAAGTGTGTTACTTAAAATAATTTTTAAAAGGCCAGAATATTAGAAATATAAAGGAAATAGAATAATTGAATGAAACTATGTAAGAAAAATGTAGAGCACTTACCATATTTTTTGGACACACTGTAGGTGTGGAAAGCCAGCAGAAGCACCTGCTGGCAGGGACGCAGGGGGTTTGCTCTGCCGGCTGAAAGGGAGCAAGTTTTTAGGGCCAAAAACCGTGAGAGCAGAGTCAGCAAAGATACAGCATAACCAGTGCTCCTTCACACCAGCGCTAACCTACTAGAAAATACCACAGCAAACAAGGCATCATTTACAACAGCAACACCAACTTTAAAATATGTAGGAAGCAGCCAAATGTGGCGGCACACACCTGTACGCCCAACACTGGGAAACTGAGCAGGAGGATCACAAGTTGGCGTCCAACCTGGACAACTTAGCAACTTAGCAAGGTCCTGCCTCAAAATAAAAAATCCAGAAAGGCCAGGGATGTAACACAGTGTGCAGGTCCTAGGGTCAATCCCAGTACCATAAATAAATAAACAGGAAGCAAGCCAACGTGGACGCACAAAAATTTTATTGGCAGAGATTAGGGCTGTATTACTGAACACAAAACACAGCTGAGTAAACGGTGATGTGCTGTGGTCATCGTATGGGATCACTAAAAACTGTAAGGACATGGATTTTCATGAAATGAATGTACAGATTTACTTCAATTCCAATCAAAATTCCATCCAAACCTTTAAATAACTTGCCAATTCTGAACTTGCTACACAAAAATAAAAAGCTTGATCCCATATAACTAGGTCAAGTTTGAAAAACAGAGTGAAGTTGGGGTGTTCGTTGCTGTGTGTACTGAGACGTACTACGAAGCCATAGCAGGAAACTCAGTGCGGTCACGCAGGGACAGACACACGGACCACAGCCACACTGAGTACCCCAGACAGACCCCGTTCACAGGGATGGGAAGACGCAGGTGGCCCCGCACGTGCGAGGGCGAGGGGAGACTGCCCCACGGGGAGATGCGGAGCATGCGGAAGAGGCACTGAAAGCCTGAGGTGAAAGATTACACTGTAAAGCTAAAGAAAGAAAATGTGGGGAAAATCTTTGTGATTTTCGGAATGAGAACTTCTTAAATAACATCACCCATCATAGAAAACCTAGGTCTGACTACGTCAAAGTTAAACACCTGTATTCAACAAAGCACACTGTAGACACATTTAAGACAGAACTGAAATGCGAGAAGACTTAAGCACATCAAAGTGACCGGGGAAACAAAACAAACAAACGAAGACGAGGAACGCAGCCAGAAGCAGACAATGTAAATCTGAACAGATGCAAGTAACAGGACACAAGATTATACTACCAGATTGAAAAATGAACAAATACATAGCAGCTAGTGTCGGAAAGCGTATGGAGAAGCAGAGAAATTCGACCACTTGCGTGGTTATCTAGAGTTATAACCCCAGAGAGTACAAAAGCTGTGAAGCTAAATATGTCAGCATCCATAACCCTGCACCCCCTGAAGGACACTAATCAGAGAACCCCTCGAAAGGCTCCTCTGTCAGCACCGCGGCTGGGCCCCGGACTTGGAGGTAACAACTTTAAGGGAACAGAAGTGTAAAACAGGTCATCAGCAGCCGTTAGACGCAGTGAGAGCTCTTAAAAACGTCCTAGCCGGTGAGATGGCTCAGCGGAGTAAGCGCCCGCCTGGCAAGAGCGAGGACCTGAGTTCGACTCCCGGAACCCACATACGAGAAAAGGGGCCGGTGATATCGCTCAGCGGCACGGGCGCCCGCTGGCGCGCGAGGTCCTGAGGTCGACCCCCGGTGCCCACACACACACACAAAAAGTCCTAAGTGAAAAGAAAAAAAGTTTAAGATTCCTCTTATGCAAATTAAGATATATCCTCACAAAACCGTATCAGGAGACACACACTCGGGTCCTGCTCCAGACAGCACCGTGCGCGCCTCCTGAAGGAAGCAAGGTGGCGATTACACAGGAAGGGACGTATCTGAAAGCCAGGCACTCGGAGGCGTCCCGCCGCCCTGTCCGGCACAGCTTCCCGCGGTGGCTCTGAATCCCAGCTCCGCTGCGGATCAGCTCTGCCGCGCAGGCGGGCGCCCACTCCCCCAGTTCAACTGCCCCGCGCGTGAACAGGGTCCGGCGCCTGAGCTGCGGAAGGGGGGCGGACCGCCCTGCCCCACCCGTCTGCGCGCGGCTCCGCCCACGAGGGGCGGGCCTGTGCCTGCTTTGACCAATAGGCTGCGGAGAAGGTGCTGCCCGGGGGCGTGCACGCCCGGGAGGTGCAAACCCGACGGAAGTGTCTTCTGGGTCCCCGAGCCACAGTGGACAGAGACACGTCGTGAAGCCGCGATGCCGTGCAGAGAGCTGGGCCGCGTGGAGGGGCCCCTGTGTCACATGCGTGGCTGTGTAAGACCCGGGAAGAAAAATGGGAGATACGACGAAGAGGCCGTTGTAGACCACGGAGCTCTGTGTTTATGGCCACAGATTAAAGTTGCTATGAGGATTAAAAGAGGAAAAATGTCAAGTGGTATATGGCCGATGGCTTGCGGGAAATGCCTAGCACCTTGTAGGTATCTGTGGAATGAAAGAGAACAGGGACCTGCCCAGCCCGATGGAGAGGGACAGCGGCCGAGGATCCGGAGGGCAGCACACCCCAGGGGCAGCGAGGGGCCCACTGCCGCCTCCACACCCTGCCCGCATCTCCATCCAGTGCTCATGCATCTCTGTAGTGTGTGTATAACAAACCAGTGAAGAACTGCTCTTAATTACAGAGCATACACCGATGGATGCCCCCATGGTAACGCCCTGAAACAAATCCAAGGTGAGAGCGAGGCTAACAAGCATGCAGGAGCCCGGGACATGGGAACACCATTGGTGTGTAAGCTAAAGCAGGTGAAATAAAAAATGTGTGCCTCCCAACCCTCCCGGCAGAGGGCGAGCGAGTGAGCAGCAATAGTGTTATGGACCAAAACATATGATTAACTTAATTCTTTGCCCCCAGATAGTCACAATTATGGTTAGATATAATCTCTGCTGGGGACTCCCTATTCATTTCCTTGATGGGGAAACTCTGACCCTGGAAGGTGAAAAGTGTGTTCCAAAAATGAGTGTCCCCAAACAGTAGGCTCCCCAGACCGACTCTCTTGCTGTCTGTACATGAACCAGAGCCTCTGGGAAGGCCCTAGCTGAATGGTTCCAGTGGCTCACGATTCCCTCGTTTCTGGGAACAAAGACAGCTGATGGCTATATTTGTTTTCCCCTGTAGCACTAGACTCAGAACCAGCAACTTTTTATCTGTAATGAATTCTCAATTAGCCATACACTCCAGGATCAGGAATGCAAGGAAAAACAAGACCTACATAGAACGTAAAGATTTCAAACGAGTCAATAATTTCAACCTTCAGAAGAGTCTTTTACAGTTCTTTTTGCTCCAGTACACAGTGCTCCATAAATATCTATTGATTGTTTAAAATTAGCCACTCTTCGTTTTGAAAACAATTTAAAACAATTTGTTTATGGTCTTTCAAATGGATTATTAAAAGTATTCGTTGAATTTCAGGCTAGGACAAAATAATCCAGATGCTAGCGACAGAATGGAAGGCGAGAAAAAGGACAGCACCACCATTGCAGGGAGCTGGCCTTGAAAGTCTTATAAGGACGGCTGAGGTAGATGGCATCTCCATTTTGCAGAGGCAAAAACTGAGGCTGGGGGGGTCACTTTTCCACAATTGGCAGGTGGGACACTGCAGTCAGGATCTAAACTCAGGTTAGTCTGACCCCCTAGGTGGTTTTCTTTCATTCCTCTTGCATTGGGAAACAGAGCAGAATCATGCCAGAATGACTGATACAGCAAAGACGAGGTGTCACAAAGCCAACTTCTCCACACTGAGACTACTGTGAAGCCAAAACAGGTGGGTGGCAGCCCATGTATTTCTGCAGAGCTGACACACTGTGAGAGCTAGCAGCTGCTCAGCCACCGCTACCTGGAGGGTCACTGTCTCATGACTACAGCCTTGGCAGCACCAGGCTTCACAAGGCTGCCTGCCAGCCAAAAAGGATGGTGTCACTGTGGTCCCTACCTGCTTCTCCTAAAATAATCCCCAACCCTCTCCCTGCCCACTGGCCTGAATCCTATCCCACTTCAGGCTTCTGAATAGCAGCTCTACATTCGCATCTAGCACTAGGGACTACAAGTCATGTGGGCTATCTTTAGGCAGCTTCTAGGAACCCTGCAGAAGTTGGGAGGAAGCGTTCACTGATCTCATTCCTAGCTCTCTCCTCCTCGGTTCCTTTGGTCTTGGATAGTCCCTCGTGTGGGCAGCTCTGTAATCCATCGACGGATTCAACTACGAGGGACACAGGTGTGGTGCAGACACAGACCCAGAGCTGGCCAGAGGACAGTGTCCAGAGGGAACAGGGGCCCCCAGAGACCTGCTGCTTGGTGCTGTCCGAAGTGACCAGTTGGCAAACTGCGGTTTCACTTCCATTTTTTTCTTTGTCTTCGCCATGCCCCAGATGAGTTACTTTCACTGAAAATGAAATGACTTTGGCTACAGCCCAGCTGAAAGTGACAACCTGTGGCAGAGCCCCAGTACTTGGGGCAAGAGGGGACCAGGACGACAAAAGACAAATTAAAGTAACTTCCAAATCATGCCATTTATTTTTCCTTAATTGGAGTTTACAGCTTATCAGAGAGTCTGCCCAGTTCTCTGCAGAGCTGTAGAATTTGTGTGTATGCTCTGTGTCCTCTGTCCTCCCAGATGAGGACACTCCGAGACACATGCACACGCTGGGCGGGCAGAGCGCACAGGACTTGTTTTAGTTAATTCCGTCTCTGGTTTCACCATGACAAACATCTGTCTCTAGGTGGCATTCCCGTGAAAAATGGTTAGGATGGATGCACAGCGAGGAGTGTAAAAAGTCAGGGGCAGAACTGCAGCAAGCCACTAGGACCCTTTACCTGCTCCCACCCCTTGTCCTCTTCTCAGCTTCATTCTGTACCTTTCCAAAACAAAGAGGCAAAGGAAGAATCCAAGGTAGCGAGGCTGCTGGTAACTCACACAGCACCTTCATACCATTTAGCAAAGGACACCCTCGCGCAGCAGGATCCAGCCCTTTCTGTGCTATGTGGCGGGGAAGAGAGGAGCAGGCCCACCTATCTGTCCCTGTGTCTCTTGGTTGGGTGTCCTTGTGCCTATGATGTGATTCCCTAGACTCTGCTACCTTGAACGACCTCAGGGTTAAGAGAAGAGGGGACGAGCGTCATCAGGAGGTTGCAGAACCTCAGATGGGCTGTGCCGCTGATGGAGACCACAGCTCCACGGGGAGGTGCAAGCTTGTGGCCTGGGAAGAGCACCCTGAAGCGATGGTTGGCTGCCAGGGCTGGGCGGCCCACGACCCATGTGCAGCCTTCTTTCAGCTTGGACTGTGCTCCCCTCCCAAGGTGGGGGTGCAAATCTGGGGTAAACAGACAGCATGGGCATCCCATTAGGGATACCCTTCCCAGCACAGGAGCCCGAGAGCTGCCTGGGACCTCGACAGCCAGTGTCACTGTGTCTCATCTCCTGACCCAAGATGGGAGGAATTCTCTGCAGAAAGCTTCAGACAGGAGCTGATCCTGCGAATCCAGATTCTGCAATTCGTGGAAGAGGCAGGGAGGAGGAGTGTGGTCTTCTAGTGAAGCTGTGCCCTTCGGTTGCGAGGTGTCGCTGGTTCAACTGGGGGATCAGGGGCCAGGCTGGGTGGACGTGTCATTTATGAAGTATATCACAGGGCTGCAGTTCACAAGCTACCAAGTTGGACTCTTTGCGCTGGAAATTTAATGTGTGACAGCTGCGTGCAGCCAGTGGTGTCCAGCATTTTAAAAAGGTCAATTAAGAAACGGCTGATGGTGGTGCAGCTAATGACAGCCCACAGGGGTGAGCAGGGCCACGTAAACAGAAGGGCTGAGACGTATATTACTGGAATTGAAGGGTCGAAGTGAAGCGTGGTGGGGAGGAAATCTATTGTCACAAGCCATAAAGCCCATCTGAGTTTTGCAGCGGCGAGCAGTACAGCTGTTGCTCCCCCCGGGGCATCGCGGGGGGCGGCCTGTGAACGTGAACGGAGGGCTCAGCCGGACAAAGGGACCACCTGCATCGGCTCCTCCAAGCTGCAGGCGAGCTCGTCACCGTCCTCGCCGCTGCCTGTACCTCTGCACTTTTCACGCTCCCGTTCGGGGGAGCAAGGGGGATCTCAGAATGTGGGTCATGTTCCAGAAATCCATATCGTCAGACTGCCGGGAAGCTAGGCCCGCCGCCTCCAGCAAGCGTGGGTGGCGGCGAGCGTTTCCTCCGAAGCCACCTCTGCTGCCCGGCTCCAGGCGCACAAAGCGGGCCACGGGCGACCCTGGACTGAGACGATGAAAGGAGACGTGAGGCACCTAGGAAGAACCTATGTGGGCCTGCCACTGAGTCGGCCCACGGCCGGGAAAGGCGCTGTGCGGGGCTTTTTAAAAAACCAGACAAAGGGGTCCTAGACTAAGTAAGTGCAGGGCTTCTAGGACAGGTTTCCCCCCTCCCCGCCCCCACATCTACCTGGCAAGCTAGAAATTCAATAGAGCAATGAGAATGGTAATTGATATGCAAAACAGGTCTAGGGTTCCTAGAAATGTCTAATGATCCTCCAGCTCATTAGGAATGCGGAATTACGACATGCGCTAAATGAGATGGGAGTGGGAACACCAACCTTTTCGCTTTTCCTTTTTAAAACCTACTTTGGGAAGCTCGCAGGTTTTATCATTAAAAAAGAAAGAGTACTGCAATCAGCAGGGTTTGTCTTTCACACACTGGATATTTATTATTAGAAAATAGCTTCTATCAGCTGTCAGTACCAAACAAGTCGGAAGGAGCGTGCTTCTCACCATAATTTTTTCTTTAATGATATTTAAATAAACAGCTCACCGTGTGGAGAGTTGCCACATCTCTTTTTCCCTTTAAAAACTGAATAATTAAATGAGGTTTAGTACAAAACATCCTTCAAATATGACTTATTCTGCAGTCATTATGCTGTCTCCTTGAATAAGGGATATGAAAGAGATGAAAAGGACCACTCAAGCTATCAAATTACCCCCCAAAGAAGCCACATTAGAAACTGGGAAACAAATAAACTAACCCAAATAAAACCCATCCAAACCAATAAACCAGTTTCTACATTGGCTTTTCAATTTTATCATCTAAGTTTAATATATATATATATATATATATTTTTTTTTTTTTTTTTTTTTTTTGGAAATAGTAAAAAAGGAAGAATTGAATTGCATCCTTAGCAGGACAACCTTCCTCATATGTTAAAGAGGTGTTCAGAAAACTCCATACAGTATCTGCTAAATAAACATGTTTGGCAGCTTAGCAAATATCATATGATTGCAGCATCCATGATTGAAGTAAAACAGCACTTGCTTTCTTCCGGTGGAGTCCATTGCCCAGGCGATGTGCTAATGCGGCTCTGGATGTTCTTCGACCCACAAGATTAAGGGAGGGCTTGGGGTAGCTCAGTGCATGGCCCCAGCGCAGAAACTTCCAAGCCCCAAACAACAAATCCACCAAGCCACCACATGAACGTTAAACGATTGTCTCCTTTGAGCTCCTCCTGCCCGAGTGGAGGCCCAGCAAGGACTGCTGGTTAGAAGGTGCGCTGACAGACTTTGGGATGAGGAGAATCACCCGCTGATTGGTCCGACGCCATTCATTGTACAATCGACAGTGGTACCTAAATGACACCTGGGGGAGGGAGGGGAAGAAAAAAAGACGGAGTATAGATAGTATAGAAGTAGGTAATTGATTCAAGACATAAAAGTCATTAAAAATAGCTTCAGAGGGCCAGCAGCAGGACAGCAGGACAAGAACCCTGGGCAACACTGTTCCAGCAGCAGTAGAGTGTTGTGAGGTTGGCACCAGTCCGGGCACCGCACGTACAAATACGGCAGGGCTTGCACGTTGGCTTACACCACATAGCGGGCAAAATCAGGATACGAATAGGAAAATGAGGTTCTTTCTGAATTTGGATTTATTTTTGGGTAGTGATGTTTGGGGCCCCAGAGTATCCGTAGTGAAGAAGGCTGGCTGGGGCAGGAGGACAGAACAGATGCACCGCTCGCCTCTGTCCCGCTACGTGAACACAGAGGTGTTTTAGGACTCATGTGTTCCCCTGCACAACTTGAAGGACTCCCTTGTACTATACTGTGGACAACGCGCAAAGCTGTGTGCAGTGGCTCTGAGCATGGGACCAAGACCTCTGCACACACCGTACTTGTTTTTCTCTCCCCTGCACTAGGAGCACCCTGACAGCGAGGCTTGTGTTGTATTCATTTTTGCCCAGCAAGTATCACAGTGCGTGGCACTTAAGAAGTTGCTCAGGAGAGTTTGCTGAATGAAAGAAAAAATGAATGAATGAATGAATGAATATCCTATGTATTCTGATCACAACAATGATTTCATCAAACTCAAGCTTAATTTATGTAATTAACACCTGACAGTACAAGTAGTGAATCCTATGGTCAGTTGTGACATGCCTATATTCCAAAAGTGCTTGTTTTATGTAAATACATTGTAATGAAACAGCCTGTTTGTTTTGGAGAAGGCTCAGGAGAACCAATGGCCTGCTCAGGAAATTCAGAGTCTGTACTTTTGAAGATGTACTTTAAAAATAATAAGGTAGTTTACAGTTTGAGTGCATCCAGATATTTAGGTAAGTGCTGGAAAGGAAGGTGCCCATGAACTCAGGGTGACCAATCACCATGCCTGGGCTATCCAGTTGTCTCAGGGCAGGTACTTTGTGTAGACCCCAGTAAGTGTCCACAGAGGTCAGAAAGTGGGCTGACACAATGCTTTATGCCCAGTGTTTCTGGAAGTAGAGTACAGACCTTGAGGGCTTGTTACCTCTCATGGAAGGACCATGAAATTCAAGGCCAGTCACTCAAATGTCTAAGGCAAAGAAGCACATGCCACAGGCCAAGTTCCAGAGAGATCTGGGTGTGAAAATAAGCTTTTAAACACAGGTGTGCTTTCTCCAAAAGGCCCTGAATGTGCCAAAATGGATCAGCTCTTTCTTTTCTTTTCTTTTCTTTTCTTTCTTTTTAAGCTTGATTCTCTTGTATCTATTCTGTCCTACTGCTCCTTGGTGCCACTCAAGAATGTAGGTGAGGCAGGTTGGAAAGCCAGCTGTCCAGGGCCAAAGCAGGCAAGAGGTGAAATGCAGACAAGTACAAATGAAGAACTCTGTCAATAAAAGAAATCTGGAATCTGGAAATGCTACAGGAAAGCTGGATTTTAAATCAAGAGCTCCTTCCTCCATGACGCTGAGGATCGGTGCTCATTCAGCCTTAGCAATCTGAGTTGTTGAGGATACAAGAGGCCACAGACTCTGGGGCCAGGCATGCAGGGTGGGAAGCCCCATCCCTGACTCAGTGAGATTATTTGTCATCAGCAAGCCTTGGTTTCCTTGTTTATAAAATGTGCATATTGATATCTAAGATAATGAATATGACGCACTTAGCACGGAGTTTTGCACACATGTTCATGTTCTTGGCCTCTGATTTTTCATGCGTTAAATATATAAATGTGTTAGATACAGGGAAACTGAAAAGAGAGGGAGATTGAGCTATTTCCTTTAAGGCTTTGCTCTCCGTATGGCCATGGAGCAGCAGCAGGAGGCATCTCCTGGGAACTTGTTAAGACTATCAGAATTGTGGGGCCCACCCAGACTGAGGAATCAGAGAGTGCCTTTTAACAAGATC
Organism: Erethizon dorsatum; assembly: GCA_028451465.1. Taxonomy (NCBI): domain Eukaryota; kingdom Metazoa; phylum Chordata; class Mammalia; order Rodentia; family Erethizontidae; genus Erethizon; species Erethizon dorsatum. The sequence goes on along the minus strand of CM051838.1, from coordinate 80,542,030 downwards.
CCCAGGTGATTTGCATGTACATTCAAGCCTGAAAAAGCACTGCTTCAGGCATCAGTGACTTAGCAGGTCTCCCTGTCCCTTGGCCAGGAAAAAGATTTTTGTGTGTGTAGATAAAAAGATGAGATCTTATTAATCTATTTAATTGCTGTTAACTACCATAGTCTACAGGCAAACACAATCAATAAGAAAGCATCACATGACGATGATTCCTTATCAGGGAAAATGAAAGAAGTTGAGCACAGGGCAGAAGAGACCATAGGGCTGCAGCTGCCCTGGATTAATGCCCCACCCTGTCTCTAGACTCTCTAAGATGCTACCTCCTCTCAGTGCAATATCATAGAGAAGAAGGTTTAATTTAGAGAAGTGGCAGTGAGGAAAAAACAACGTAAGTCTAAAAACTGCTATAATAATAATAATGTTAAGAAGTCAACTAGATAGTTCTTGAATTTCTGAAGTTTTAAGGATAGAGGAAGAAGAAAGGGCATAGGACAATTATTTTTAAAATATTACTCCTTATGGGATGAATTTCTTGAAGATCATTCATTTATTCATGTAACGGACACTAACCTATCACGTGCAAGGTCGATTTATAATAAGTTGCCATCACCTGAATGGTAGAGAAAGTGTCCACCTCTCCCCATCAGGGAGGTAACTGAGGCTGTGGAGAAGGTTTGCTGTGAAGTCAGTGCAGGCTTTGGGAAATCTAATTACATCTTTCTGTTTGCCCTTTCTCTCGGGAAACAGTGGCACGACTTAAGCACATGGATGGGCCAGGGCTAGGTAAATCCCCTTCCCTGCAACGGTTCTAGCTCACGTGTCCCTGACTCTGCCACAGGAGAGGACTGCTTCGGAGGACAGCGGTGGTGGGGAAATTCCGCCAAGGGTGTGGTTGCCTGCAGGCTGCTGGGTGTTCCAGGACACACCCTGGACACGTCCCTTCACAGCAAGAATTTAAACGATCAGCCATGGAACTCAGAGTCCACCTTTGAGCAGCTGGGCCATTCACTCATTTTGTTTTGTGCAAGGCACTGGCTGCAACGTGATGCGGTAAATGGAAAGACTTCCTACATTGTGGAGCCTGACTCTGGCAGCTTGAGCTGGGGCTGAGACTGAGTCCTTTCAGGGTTTCCATGCTAACATGGACTCGGCTCTTCTGCTAGCTCTCTTTGTGGCTGTCCATGGCCTTCAAATCACTCTTGACACAAACAGTGAGGTTTTGGGGGACCACTCCCCTGAGTACAAAAGGCTGAGGGTCTGGCCTCCGGGGTCCCAGGTGAGCTTCTGGAACACACCAGGGCACAGAGGGCAGGACTCCCTGAGCTGGTATCCAGACTGGCCCTTGTGGCCCCATGAGCCAGGGAGCACATCCGAAGGCACTTGGAAACGTGCAGCGTGATGCTTATCCCTCTTTATAGCGCTGAGTGGTGAGGTCCTTCCAGGAACGCTCCTCTGAGGAGCCAGGCTTGGACTGACACCCTGTTTGTTTATCCGAGACATTTTCACAGCGTATTCTCCGTAAGCTTGACAGCTTGTTTACAATGGGTTTCTGCCGTAGGGCAGTTTCCAAGTGCTGTCAGCTCCTAAATTACTGCGCTTGCCAGGGCTGCTCAGTACAGCATTTATCTGGGAAGGAATTATTCTATATTCAGTAACCTATTGCTGAGCGGACTCCAAGGCACGTTCCTCACACTAGTCAAAGGGGAGAAATGCCTTTCTTTCCCTCCTGCCACTTTGCATTTTACAGAGGGCTGGGGGAGGGTGGAAGCTGGGCAGCAGGAAAGCCACAGAAAGACAATGCAGGGCCAGCACAGTGCTGCGTGCTTGGATATGTGTCTTCAGGTGTTACCCTAGTTAATCTGCAGAATAACCCCGGACCCAGAGGTTATCAATGATTTTCTCCATTTTTTTGTATAAGAGGAAGGGTGAGTAAAAAGGTTAAGCATCCTACTTGAAGTTACACAGAGAGTAGGGTGCTACATCTTGGGCTTACACATAGGCCCTTTGGAGTCTCAGTACATGTGCTTTAATGACGCAGCACCGCCTCTTGGAAATATTTCTGGAATGAAGTATTTTATTTTCCTAAAACAGCCTAGTCTAGGTGCCTTTTCCACCCAAATCTTCCTTTCACCTGGGATGGGAGATGAAACAGGTCTCACCCATTTTTTTTCTAGGTAGTCTTCTTTTTTCTTTTCTCCCTTTCTTCCTTTCCCCGCTGCTCCCCTTTTCTTACTTGTTAGGTAAATGTGTGCTTTCAAAGCAGGTTTTCAAAAAGACCTTAAATGAATTTCAAAAGCCCAGCATGTAGGTCTCACCTTCATCCATGCTTCATCATTTGAACTCTTCTAAGTCACATACTAGAAAATGTCTGAATATGGTAAAAACTTAGACTTAATTACTATTTTCCAAAGTACTTTCCTATGTATTCTTTCACTTTAATCTCATAACACCAGGGAGGATGGCCATCTCTGGCGTCACCACTTCACAGATAGGAGACCGATGCTCAGAGATGTGCAGCGACTCTCCCCAGGTGGGGCAGTGGACAGAGAGGAAATGTAATTACACTATTTAATTTCTTATTTTCCACCCTTCTCTCATCACAGTAGAAGCTTCTGGATCAGCTTCCCTGCTTGATTCACAGTGAACCAGGACACACTTTGGAAGCACAGACTTTTAAAGGAGGCAATGATAGTTTCGTCTGGGGCTTCAGCAGCCTGGGAACAGAATGTCGAAATTAACCAGGAGGGGCCAGTGAGATAGCTCAGTGGCATAAGCGCCTGCATGGCAAGCGCAAGGTCCTGAGTTCGACTCCCGGAAGCCACATACGAGAAAAAGGCCGGTGATATCGCTCAGCAGCATGGGCGCCTGCTGGCGTGCGAGGTCCTGAGTTTGACCCCCGGTACCCACAAAAAAAAAAAAAGAAATTAACCAGGAGACATAGGTAGGTGCTTTGCACTGGAATATTGCCAGTCTACCAGCGCTTAAGCCATGCCCTCTTCCTGAGACTGAAACATGTGCCCTGTCTGAACACTCCCAGGGGAGGGAAGAGACAGAGCTGGCAGAGCCACAGGATGAGTGAGAGAGAAATGAACAGGGTCCTGAGAGTGGCAGCTGATGGAACAGGGCTTGGGAGACAGAGGAAGGGAGGAAGTGTGAGGCCTGGAAGCAGCTTCCAAATGCTGACACTGTGCTATGGGATAGAGAGCGGTATGCTGTAGATAGGAAATACCTATTGAATAGCAAGGCAGCATGCTCAGATCAGCAGCAGCTAGGCACAGGGGAGTGATGCCAGGAAGCAGGGGGTCCGGCTTTGGAACATATCCCAGAAGACGGTGATGTCCTTCCCTTTCCTGCAGCTCCCACAGGGAAGCATAAATAGAGAGCAGTTGCACTTTGTGGGTGCTGCCAGTGGGGGCCCAAGCGATCAACTTGCTGCATGAAGTTAAAAGAATGAAAAAAAAAAAGAGATGGTAAAAATTCTTCCTCATATACAGCAGGAACACTTGTCAGGGAATGGCTTTTCTTTGGTGGCAGCTTCTCAGCTAGATAAATGAATGCTTTTATGGGCAGCAGAGTCAATATCCCAACACACGAATAATCATCAGGCAAAGTGCAGCTCCACGTCCGACAAAGACTTTAGGCTGTGTCAGGATGTCAGGAGTAAAGAACCAGCGGGGAGGATTCATGATCTGTGCAGGAGGCGGCAGCAGCAGCAGCGGCCAAGTGCATCATTCATAATATACTACGATCCCAGCAAAAGTGAGAAACATAAACAAGAGAAAGAAACTGCCATGGCTCCTAACAGCTGGGAATTCTATACTACTAGAGGAGAGAAACGTCCAAGGTGGGTGCCATTAGCTTTTCCTTTATTTGATCTGTTCTTTCTCACAGTTCTCTCTCTCTCTCTCTCTCTCTCACACACACACACACACACACACACACACACACACACACACACACACACACACTAATACACCAAATCACTCAACCTTGCCAGCACCTGAAGGTCTGTTTTCTAGTGGGCAGGTGAGATGTGCTACTGACACGGGGAGAGGCTCTGCCAGCTGTGGTTTGCCAGCGCCAGCCACAGCCATACTTACTAGTGTCCAAAAGAGGTAAATAGTGAAGAGTGCGACAGTGAGTGCAATCAGTCCGACGGCTTCGAGCCGACTGCTAAAGTGCAGGTGGTCCACGGCGCCACGCAGGCACAGCCAGCCCGAGATGGTGGCCAGGGGGGTTATGAACAAGAAGCACACCATGTCTCCAAACAGAGTCCGCTTCTCATGCTGGGGGCCAGGGTTTCTGAGCCACTGCCAGAAAAGGGGAGACAGAGAAAAGCAAAGAAGGTTAAACACCAGTGTAGAGTGAAGACACACTGCTCTGAAGTTGTCTTTGCCTTCGGAATCTGGAAGAGGCACTTCTGACCTATTCTGAAAACTGGACGGATAAAGGGCATTCCCATGCCCTCACCCCCTGAATAATAATGATTATGATAATCATAACAATGATAGTTTACAATATCCTTGTAGGGACATTCCAAATCACAATGATCCTATGTGGAAGGCAGAAGGATATTACTCTTGGAATGTGGCATACCTTGGATAAGTGTCCCTAGAGGGCCACACTAAGGGCTTGGTCCCTGGGGTGGTGGTACTGGGAGGTGCTGTGAACCTGTAGGAAGGGGGACCTCGTGGGAGGTCCTTGGGTCATTGGGGGCATGCCCTTGGAGGGAGTCAGGGAACCCAAGTCAGATTCTTTCTGCTTCCTTACTCAATTTTCTGTCACACACACTCCTGCCATGATGTACTGCCCTCACCAGAGGACAGAAACAATGGGACTGTGGATCTTAGGCTTGAACCTGTCAAACCATGAACACGAAAGAAACTTTTCTCTTTAATAAATTCTCTGCTGCAGGTATTTTGTTATAGTGATGTAAAACTGACTACTACAGAAAGAAAGTAACTTTTCTCTTTAATAAATTCTCTGCTGCAGGTATTTTGTTATAGTGATGTAAAACTGACTACTACAGAAAGTAACAACTGACATGTGAGAAGTCTGGTCAAAGCCTTCCAGGGTCTTGGCCTTGAGAATGTGTGCAGAGGGGAGTTAATCCAGCAGGGCTGATCTGCTTGAACTCTCCTGTTCCCAAGAAAGGCATGTTTGCAGGACTGGCTCTGAACTGTCTCCTGAGAAAAGAGCTCTGAGTCCTTGTAGCATTCTGTTTGATAAGAGCGTTTTGCATGCCTGAAGCCTAGGACCACACAATACAATGTGATCAGGTAGTTTGTGCCAATAGTGTGATTTATGTTTTTTTTTTTTTTTTTTTGGTGGGTACCAGGGGTCGACCTCAGGACCTCGTGCGCCAGCAGGCACCCATGCCACTGAGCGATATCACTGGCCCTTTTTTCATGTGTGGGTTCCGGGAGTCGAACTCGGGCCCTCGCGCTTGACAGGCAGGTGCTTATGCCGCTGAGCCATCTCACCGTCCCCCTGTGATTTATGTTGAATGGCTATTTTTGCCCTAGAGGTCCAAAATCCCAGTAGCTCAGGTCAGTTACACAGGTATTACATCTCTATGTGTCCTACCCCAATAAAATTCCTGGATACCAAGGCTCACGTGGGCATCCTTGATAGACAACACTTGACATGTATTACCACAAACTGTTGCTAGAAAACTTAGGCACATCCATGTGACTCTACTGGTAAAGGACATCTGGAAGCTTGCCTAGTTTCCCCCAGATTTACACCAGTCATCTTTTCCCTTTTCTGCTTTTAAATCGTATCCTTGTGCTGTATTAAACCGAAAGCATAAGTATAAAGCACTGGTAAGTCCTGTGAGCCCTTCTAAGGAACCCTCCAGCCTGAGGGTGGTCTTGGGGACCTTTAATACAGACTGAGACACATTCGACTCCATGAATTCTGTAATATTAATTTCTTGGCTTTTAGGACCTTGGACCTTCTCATTTAGGACCACTTCTGACCTCCTGATAGTGCTACCATCTCGAGTGAACCAACTTCATGGAAAATTGCATGCCTGTTTAAAGACAAGGTGAGAGTTCCTACAGGAAGGAAGCAGGGCTGTTGTCCTCCCACTTGGTTGACTGCTAAATACCTGCTGAGATGCCCCTGCACAGTTCTGTTCAGTCCAGTGCTTAAACACTGGTGTCAGCACAGACTACTAAGGAGGCCTGGCAGCTTTTCTTCAGGTGGCATTAAAACACAGCCCCGATAAATGATATTCCTATCTCACTGTCTCATGGACTGATGACAGAGGCCAAGGAGTGGCTTTCCGAGGAGTGAGGTCAATAATGGGGTGGAGTGGATGATACTGGTAAACTCTGTTTTCCTTCCTGTCCTCACAGCCAACAGCTCCCGTCACTGTCTCCGCCCACACCATGTCCAGCACTGCTGTCTGTGGGCACCAAACAGGAGCGCTGCAGGCTGCTGAGGAGACATCCTGGGTGGCCAGGGCGGCAACTCCTGCCCAACCACTGGTGCCACGGGAGGAAAAGGACCCTGATGGGAGTGACAGGAGTGGGTGAGACTGACTGGAGAGGGAAGGAATCACAGGCCTTGCTCAAGCATGTAAAGAAGCAGCAGAGGGCCAAAAAGAGGGCAAGCACATGGGGGAAGGGCTGACAGAAGCCTCTGGAAGTAAGCAAAAGAGGCAGGAGATGAATGGTGCAGCCAAAGTCTGCTGGGACCCGTCACTTCCCAGACGTTTGCCTGAATGCCCACCATGCCAGCTTCCAAGGATGACGCGCTTTAAAAATGGCCGAGATGCTGAAAGGAGTCACTCTGACCTCACAACTGGACACAAATAAGTAACAAACAGGTCAGAGGAAGCTGACCTGTTTGTGAATATAAATACAATACTATAAATATTTAAGACAAATACCAAGTGATCAAATGCAAATATATTAACCCTGCCATGCGCTGTCATACCACCTCAGACATTTCATTCAGCAGGTTCAAAGAAATTAAAAGAGCTCTCACTAATTAACACTTTCTTGCCTAAACACTGTCCTGGGAACATCGCTGTGAAGTGGAAAGTAGAAATAGGGCATTCTCATCCCGACTTTACAGGGGCTCAGTAAGGTTAAACGACTGCTCCTGGCAGTTAGTCAGAGTCAAACCGAGAAGAGGAACAGGATCTGCTTCCTCTCACTTAGAAGTGGGATCATGGGCCGGTGAGATGGCTCAGCGGCGTATGCGCCTGCCTGGCAAGCGCGAGAGTTCGACTCCCGGAACCCACATACGAAAAAAGGGCCGGTGATATCGCTCAGCGGCACAGGCGCCTGCTGGCGCGCGAGGTCCTGAGGTCGACCCCCGGTACCCACACACACAAAAAAAGAAGTGGGATCAGTGAAATATTTGAAAATTAAAATTGCAACACATTCAGACATACATAGTCTTAAAATGATGGTGCTCACATTGTAGCAATCTGGTTTCCCTCATGGTTTGGATTTTCCCTGAAAGCAGGCAGGAAGCACAGTGCATTTACCTTTGTACCTCCATTTACTGGAACACAGTGGGCCCTCAATGAATATGCTACATATGTGCACAGACACACTAACCTAAAAGCTTGGGAATTCTTGATATATTTTTATTAAAACGAATGTAGCATTTTCCTTATCTATGTAGCCCTTGACATTGCCTAATGCAGTGATTCAGACATGAAGAGAGGTAATTATGAATCACTATTTACTGTGATATAAAATAAATTGCAAAGGGCTGAGGGTGTAGCCTGATGGTACAGAATGTGCCTAGCATGTCAGAGGCCCTAGGTTCAGTTCCCACCATGCCCCAAAAATAGATTAAACAAATGAGATAAAGTAAAATAAATGCGCAAAAGACAAACTAGAAATTACAATTGTGTGTTTCCAGTTTCCAATTCTCAGTTGCTGATTTTCTGTATTCCTGAAAGATTTCCAGGTCACTTGCTATGTCCATGATTAACGGATGCCTGGAGTGTGCACCTTATTACCACCTTATTCGGACCGCGTTACTGCTGGTGGGAGACGGTCTCCGCTTACTCTTGGTTTTGTTTGCTGCTGGTCGTATTAAGGCATGGTGTTCTCAGATACTGTTATGTAAAATCTGTTTCTTCTTCAGAACCTTAAATGTTACTTATCTCACACGAATGCAGGCCTGTGAGCAAAACAGTGGCAAGATTAAATGTTGAGAAAAAGCATTGCTCTGTGCCATGGTAAGGGCTACTGCCAAAGTATCTAAATCCACTGATACAGGGTATTAAAACTTGATTACAGTTTAAATTTCCAATAGTATGGAACTGTCAAAATAAATTATGGAATTTACTTAGAATACCACATAGTAATTTCAAGTGATAATGCATATTTTATATTTATTGATATGAAATACTCCTGAGCAGAAAAAATTCTACTGGACAGAATGTACACTGTGATCCTGTGTACGTAACTATGTATCCACACAGACATAGACATTTGCATTTACTTAGGCACAGTGATTTATACAGACAAAGACCAGAGGGAGACACGGCAAAACAGTGGTTATTCTTGGTGGTGGAATTATGAGTGATCTTTAATATTTTTGTTATTTATCTTCTTATTTTTCTAAAACCATCGTGGATTACTTGTGTAACTATAAATATGTAACTTGTATACAAAACATACATACACACATACATATATATGGAGAGACACAGACAGACATGTGAGTAGTAGGGGAGGTGGCAGTGTTAGCTAGTGGACACAAGCTAAAGCAGTAAAAAACCGCACTATTACTGAGCTGCGGCTGGGGCAGGCTCAGTGCCGGAAGCGTGCAGTTTATTATGTACTATCTACTGAGTCCAGTGAACTAGGTGCTAACAGGATCTCCGTTTCATAGATGTAGATACGGGGTTGGGGTCAGAGAGTTTAATAACTCAGCTGGGCTTCAAACCAGCCTCACTTTTTGTTCCTTGCTTTCCATATTAACATTTTCTTTTTGCACCAGTGGCAAGTGTGTGTGTGTGCGTGCACTAGCACTGTGATAGGTTTTTGCAAAATCTCAGTTAGATGGGACGTGGTAAGTCTGCTCTTTTATTGAGTGCGTCAGGTAGCTGAATGGTTGCTGGCCAGGATGTGGTCATGGCAGTTTTATACAATTTTTTAAAGTTGCTATTCTATTCTTTGTTAATTCTTTTACCAAACCACAGTGAGGTTCAATTTCTGGGTGTTTAATCTGACCTACACTATCATGTGTTTTGGCCTAGTTCAAAATAGACAAAATGTTGATCTCCTCAATTACTGTTCTATTACATTCCTGGTTCTTCCATGTCTTCTGCTCACTTATTGGCTATACTTACCATGCACTGTAGCAGTGCCTGTTCTGTAATGGTGCCTCATCTCCTCAGCATTCAGTCAGTAGAGGGCAGGCAGAGGTAGAAGACAGCTTTGTTTTTGTGTCCGTCTTCCTGACCTCACCTGTATACCAGTGGTGTCTAGCACAGTTCTGATGCATAGCAGGTACTTAATGCTAAACGGATGACAACAGCCATGCTTCCTCAGCCCTTACTATATCCCAAGCATTATCTTACATGTTACATGTAACAATCCATTTACTCTTCAACAGTCTTTGAAAGTGGTACCATTATTGGCCTTGCCATTTTATACATAGGGAAAATGAAGCCCAGGTAAGTTAAATAATATAAGAAAGATTAGCTTGGGTTTAGGTAGTCTAATTCTTAGTAAAAAATGAGGTGGGGGGGAGTGAAGGGAGCCTAGGATACCTTAACTGTTCTTATCAGTATAAGAAGGGATATTTAGTTATAATGGTTCCCCCAGTGGAGACACCAATTAATTTATGCTGCCACTTGTGGACAGCTTTTGCAGCTAAAATACCATTCTTGAAGAACCTTTAGTTTAAACTTACTCCTCAGCTTATGGCTGGTAGTTAACTGTATTTTAAAGGCCGAGGTTAACAAAATTGAGAATGCTAATTTGTATGGCGTCTTTCACTTGGCTGGTTCACCCATGTGGCTACCAGGGGCTCTGTGGGCAGCCCTGGGCATTCTTCCCACCTCTTGTTCTCTGGCTCCATCAAAAACATGAAGCAGACAAAGATCATTCTGTCAAAAGCCCTGGCAATACACTGCCTATTTTTCGGCAGAGATCTCATTCCGATCATTAACTTGTTCCTGAACTATGCAGTTGATCTATTATTGGAAATAAGTTCAACAAACAACCGAACAGAAACCCCACTGTAATTAGCAATGTAGGGCCTCATGTGGTCGAGGGAATAAAAGCAGCGTTCTGCCACAGTGACACGGAGCATGCACTGGCTGTAAATGCACATCCAGGTGATCCGGCACCAGTGGCTGCTTTTTTTTTTTTTTTTTTGTGGGTACCGGGGGGTCGACCTCAGGACCTCGCACGCCAGCAGGCGCCCGTGCCGCTGAGCGATATCACCGGCCCCTTTTTCGTATGTGGGTTCCGGGAGTCGAACTCGGGCCCTCGCGCTTGCCGGGCAGGCGCTTAAGCCGCTGAGCCATCTCACCGGCCCAAGTGGCTGCTTTCAAGGTGGGTTAACTGTGGGTCTGATCTAATTATAGTGTCACCATGTTAAAACCCTTACTGGAGGTGAGAGTCCAGGGGTACTGTGCTATAGGACTTTAGATTCTGCCTCCCAGACTCTGAGTTAATCAGCTTAAATCCCCAAGGTAGACAGGACACTGTGTAGGTCAGTTTGCACTAGAACCAGATTATGCGCTGGTGGTTAACAGCTCTCATCGATTGCAACCTTCACCATGAATCTCCTTAATGAGAAACTATCACAAGAATCAAAGAAACTGAGAGAAGGGAAACCATAACAAATTTATGGAGCTGGAATTTAAAGAGAAAGTATGGTCTCACAATGCTTACTCGCTTGGGTTTATCTGCCTGAGTGTCTCCTGTTAACCTGACATTTTGCAGAGTTATTAACCAAGTGCTTGCCTTTCTTGAGCTGGTTCTTATTCTGGAAGCCCAACACATTCTACACTGAACTGCCCTGCTTGTTCATGGAGCTGGAATGTGAAGGGGCACTGTGATGATAAGGAGGTAAGTGACAGGTCCTCTGTATGATTTAAAACTAAATATGCAACCTGGAAACGGTGCTTTTCAGTTAACTGAAACAAAGCAGAGAACCAAACCAAACCAAACCAACTCCTACCAGTGTTTAAGTCCCTGAACTCCACAGCCTGTCAGTGAGTTTCCAGGACAGCTGGAGTTGCACAGAAAGTGATTTCGAGTCCAGGGGACCTAAAAGATGCTAAAGAGGGCCATCAAACCAAGCTTGAAGTGAGGCACCTCACATGAGAACACATCAGGGGGTTTTCTTGTGCTTGGCCTCACTTCCTCACTAGATGTGGACATTCAACAGCCCACTCAACACTACCATTGAGATGACTAATGGACAACTCAAACTTAACATGGCCAACAAAGAACTCTTCATTTAGCATGTAACTCACTACCCACTATTTCCAAATCTTCTCCTAATCAGTAAATGGTAACCCCATTCCTGTCGCTCAGGTATCCTGTTTCCTTTCTGTGTCTCACCCCACGCCTCTAGCACGTCACTAAGTCCTACTGGCACTACTTGCAACACACGTCTGTGGTCTGGGCACTTCTTTCCACTCACTACCCCCATCGCAGGCTGGGCACCGTCCTCTCCTACCTGGAGGCAGCAGCCTCCCCATTCCCGCTCTGGTCACCTACAGTCCAGTCCCCAAACAACAGTTAAGAGTGAACTTGTAGGAATATAAATCAGATCATATTGCGTCTTTGCTCAAAATTCTCCAATGGTAAGAATAAAGTCCAAACTCTGTGCATAGAAACACAAGGCCTGACCTCCCCCTTCCCACCATTCTGATAGTGTCTCCCATGAATTCTTCTTTCCTTTTCAACCTTGACCTGTGTCTGTTCCCATATTCTTGAACAAGCTTTGTTCATTCATGACTGGCTGGCCTCCTCATTTAGGTCTCAGCCCAACCAGCCACTTCTCACTGAAAATGCTCCTTGTACCTGTGAACACCACCTGGTTATATTTTCTACAGAGCACACACTACCTTCTGAAAAGATTCCACTCGTTTATCTGTTTTCCTGCCCATTTATTGCTACCCACTTCAGTGAAAGCTCCATGAGGGCAGGGGCTTAGTTCCTTTTTATTCTTATGTCTTGACCTAAGAACAATGCTGGAAAACAGTAGATGCATAATGAAAATGAATGAATAAACAACTGAGTTGACAGTAGCCCTGACCAGAAATGATCTTATAGTATTAGTTACACTAATTAAATTGATTGGAGGGCTGGGGATATAGCTCAGTGGCACAGCGCCTGCCTGGCAAGCACAAGGCCCTGAGTTTGATTCCCAGTATCAAAAAAAAAAAAAAAAAAAAAAAAAAAAAAAAAAAATTGATTGGAAAAGAGAAATTTTGTTGGTGTGTAACCACCAAATTGTTAAGTTCATTGCTTTTAGCCTATACTAGAGTAGCATTCCTTATACATTGTTTCCCTGCCCCCCCAAGGGAAATATCTACACATTGTTTTGTTGCTACAAGATGAAAAACCTGTATCTTCTATTCAAGCTTTTATTCTAAGATGAAAATGACTATAGAATACTAGCTATCTTTCCATAGATCATGAAAGAGCATGAGGAATACAGTGAATTATTCAAGGTTCTTTGTACTGTTTTACTTACAATTATTCTTTTTTTAAACTGCCTTGAAATAGTTGAGAAAACACAATACCAAAAGTCCATTTAAAACTTATACAACTCTAGTTTAATAAAAATATGTATCATGTGCCAGATAGTTTTATTGAATACAATAACAGTAGGCAGTGCTATTATTTCCATTTCGGATCAGGATATTAAGGTTCAGTGAGGTTACTTGTTCAAGGTTACACTGAGCCAGTATTTGAAACCTGAAGCCTAATACCTTTTTTTAGCATTTTTCCCCTCTGCTTGTTTTTGCATCATCTAAAATTTTGATCTTGATTTTCATTCATTCCTACAGTGGATAAAGTTAGAGAAGCAGCATTGTGCAGAGATAAAACATTGGCTTGCAAGCAGGAGATGGGTCACGGCTTCCAGCTGTCCCCCGTTTTGGATCCCCCAAATGCTTTATCAAGTTCCTTTACCTCTAGGGGAGTCAAACATGGGAGCTGCCCTCAATGGAGCAAGAAAGGCAGAGCTTTGAGGGGAATGGCGTAGGACTCCCTCTAACGGCCAGAGCAACGCCATAGAACTCTTACATTCCACTCAAAACATCAGGTTCCACTAAAGAGTGTGTGTATTACCCCTCAGGCCAACCCTCTTCAGAACTCTGGGCTTGAGCATCCAGTTGCCTACCTGATCTCTCTCCATGTGTGCAGCAACAGCTAATGCTCCACAGTGCCCACAGTGGACTCACTGTCCAGCTCTCCAGCCAACCTATTCCTCTCCCAGATCCGGCCTTCCTGGCATGTGGCAACATCCACACCTCATGGAGTTCATAAACAAACTTCGTACCATCCTTATTTCTTCTTTTCCTCATTCTCCTGCCCTGTATCCAATCAATCAGCAAGTCCTGTCAGTTCTTCCAGAACATATCCTGAATATGTTCACATCTCTCTCTCTCTTGCCATTACTCTTTTCCAAGTTTCCCTCATCTTTTATCTGAACTCTTCCATTCCAGTTATCCTGGAAGCTAGTTTCCGTAAAGTGGCAAGAGATCATACCACTTCTCTTGCTTAAAATACTACATTGTCTACAAAACCCTGCATGATTTAGCCTTAGGAGTTTGTATCCTGGAGTCCTTAGAACCCCAAGGGGTCCATGGAAGGACTCAAAAGATTTGCAATTTTGGATGGGGTAAAATCTCATCTTTATTTCAACAATCTCTAATTGAAATTTTTCTGAGTTACACAGAAAATCTCAGTAGCATTAGCAGTACCTGTGACTTTGCTACTGATAGAAATCACAAATATTTTGAAATCACATTACATCTGTTGCAGATATTTTGAAAAAAAATTTTTTTTGAGATAGGTTATTACTATGTACTTCAGACTTGTTTTGAACTCACTATGTAGCCCAGTCTGGCCTCAAACACGCAGCGATCCTCTTGTCTCAGCCTGCTGAGTGCTGGAATTACAGGTGTGCATCACCACACCTGGTTGAAATACAGTATTTTGAAATACAGTATTATTGCTTCAACATTAGTTATTAGACCTGCACAAAATGTATTCATAAAGAAATACATTTTATGTAGCAGCCCTGTCTTAAATATTTTGATAACTATTTTAATGTAATTGATTTGCTTTACATTCCCATGTACTTTTTCTTAATGCAATTAAAGACATGAGGCTTCAACAGACTGCCAAAGGGTCCCAAAGGGAAAGTGGAAGCTGCTGCAGTGTAGCTCTTTCGGTCTCCCGTCCTCCTCCGCAGTGTTTCTTCCTGTTTCGGCAACACCCCCCAGACCTTAGCTGGCTGTTCCCCCTGCCGAAACTCTTCTACCCATGGCTGGTTTCTTCTCATGGTCATACCTCCACTTAATTTCATTTTACCCACATATACCCTCACCCCAATTCAATTCTTTACCACGGCAACGTGTTCTAGTTCCTTTATAACTTTTATCACTCTCAGAAATGATCCTATTTACTTGTTTTTTCTACGCCTTCCTTCCTAGCAGGTAGGCTCTGTTAAAACATGATGTTCATCTGGCCTGTCCACAGCTACATTCCCATTTTCCTAAAATTTTTAACTTGTTCTTGACAAGTATTAGCTGAAGAGATAAACAAATCTTGCCGAACTAGAGAATCTCAGGGTAGAATTTAGGTGAATATAACTGAAATACATGTATATACACCTAAGACTTTTCACCCAGACTCTTCCGATGAAGTACTTTTTGTTACATGCGCATGCATGCAGTTGCAACGGCACCCACGGCAGTGATCTGGCTGAAGCATAAGTCATATTCAAGGACACCCTGGAGATCTGTGACACCCCCTGGAGAACTTAGGCCAATAAGCCAATTAACAGGCTATAATGTGCCATAAATATTATATTTGTGTGTGAGATCATTTTAATATAGCTCTGGCATTATTTAAACAAGTGCTATGCAAATTCATGCCAATGGTTTGAAATTTTGCAAAGATTAGTGGTACAGCAGGATTAGATGGCAAATACATTTATATATTTACTTGCAACTTCAGATAGAAGCAAAATGGGAATGATTTCAAATTGTTTTAGATCATCACTGTGTAGAAGTGATCATAAGCAATGGAGATAAACAATGGAGACTGCTTATCCAAAATATGAGAAGCTATTTCCAAATTATGTGACACATGTGATCAATTTAAAGCTAGACACATAAGAAGAGGAGATAAATAGTAGAGAGAGGACAGGGAACAAGAAAGTTAAAGTTTCCAGGAGAAATTGATAATAAAATGCACTTCAGACGTTATTTACTTTGGGAACAATGGATTCATGCTGCGTAGTCTTTTATAAATAGCAGCTCCTATGCCTGTGATCCTGCCCTTCCTTGGTTCTTACCAGCCTCTGACTGTCTAGACTAGAAGGTTAGCAGCATCTAATGCCCACTGTGCTGGCCTGCACTGGAGCCCAGGTGTCTGAACGCTGGAATAATTACTCCCAGCAGAAGCACAAATCATGGGGTTAAGGCAGCAGGGCAGTGTACTAAGTAAGAGCTCACTGGATCACTGCGAAGATAAGAATATGATAAATACATAAATAAGCATAACAAGTTCCTATCCTGATAATTTAAAGGAACATAGAAGAAGAAATAAAATTCACAGCCAAGTCCTTAAAATAGGATCACACTTTGAAAACAATTTTCCCCCAGGTATAGTGAGAATGTAAGAAAACTATCGAAGCAGAGTATGGTAGAGAGATTTTGATGAAATATAATACACATGTAAGCCAGAGAACAGAGAGGACATTTTCACCACATACTCAAAAAATAAGCAAGAATGGGAACACTTGGAAAAAGGTGGAAATTTCTTCTAGATGGAAGGACCATGAGAACAGGGGAACTTTTAGTTTCATGATCCCTTTACCTCAATGTTTTTCTGCCAAAAAGGGACACAAGGGTCTGGCTGACCTCGCTGACATTAGACACCCCTAGCGATTAGTGGATTCAGAATCTGTCGAGGAGCCTCTTGAGGCAGTGCCTTCAAGTTCATGAGCTGTGGTGGTGGTGAGACCTCCTTATTTTCATTCAAAACTTTCTGTCCTCAAGTTTTAAAGGGATCCCTCCATCACACACGTAATTTGGGATGTGCTATGCATCCCATGTTCACATCGTCTGAGCTGTCCACGATTTTCAAAGTTTCAGACATACCCCTAAGTAGCTTCCTCACATCTAGATTAAAGAGTCTCACCTCTGTCCAGCCATTCACTCTTACAGTTCCCTGGATTTTCTGGATACCTTCACTGGGTAAGGTGCTCAGAACATCAGACGAGCAGGTTCCGGGGGAAGAGCAGCACTGTCTATTTTGATGGTATTACTTGTCTTGATTATGTTAAATACCTGTAAGACACTTTACTATGGAACTCCAGAATTGTCTTCAGAGAAGATGTTCTTAAGGGATAAAGGGCAAAAACTCAGTGAGATGAGTCATGACCTCAGGGACTGGCATTTAGAGAAGGGCAAACAGGAAACTGGCTGGATGAACACAGTTGATGTCTGTAGAAGAGCTATACTCCAACCGGGAGACACAGAGGCGTTTTGAGCTTGAGTGATCCTGAAACATGTGCCCCTCAGGTGTCTCTATGGAAGAACAAAGCCAACCACAAAAGAATCCAAGTTAATAACTAGCTCGGTCTGTCTGTGGGCACAATGGAATCCCTGAAGGTCCCTTTAAAGACTAGCAAGTCTGACCCATGGTCATAGTATAGGACAAGGACGCAGGGGAAGCTGCAGTGGAGTGTTGAGGGTTTCTGTTACTTCTCAGACTTCAGTTTTTGTTTATTTATTTATTTTGCCTGGGCAACACCTTTATTATCAGCTGTGATCATCACCTTTCTTTTTAAAATTTTTTTATTTTATTAGTACATGTTTGCAGTTCATGCAGTATACAATCATCTTGGAGAGTGGTTACATGTATACACCACAGCTTGTTTCTTTATTTTTTCACCCCTTTCCCTTTCCTTCCCCTCCCTCCCTCCTGCTCCAATTCTCCTACCCCATTTTTCATTCTTCTTGATATTATTAATCTTTTTAAGCTCATGTTAGGACGTATAGTGTTTACATTAAATGGGGTTATTAGGTTCACGTACATTGCATATCTTTATTCTTATTTAACCTTTCCTTCCTCCTCACCCCTTGTCCTTATTCCCTTGGACCACTTCCCTATTGCATGAGATCCATCTCTTTGTTCCCTTCTATCCATCCTTTATTATCCTCTGTTTGTACTTAGCCTCACTCAAATAAGAGATGCCATAAGCTTGTGTGTCTGGCTTATTTTACTCCACATAATATTTTCCAGGTGCATCCATTTTCCTACAAATATCTTAACTCTATTAGTCTTTATAGCTGAGAAGTATTCCATTATATATAGATAACCCCATCTTCTTTATCCAATCACCTGCTGATGGATATACACAGGCTGTTTCCAGGATTTAGCTATTATAAATTGTCCTGCTATAAACATTGGCATGCATATATCACTGTAGTATGAGGTCAGATTTAAGACATTTTAAGAGTGCAGGAGATACTTTTGGAAAAATCTCTCTATTCCCTTGTAGTTTATGGAACTTTTTCTAGATCGGGGTCCATGATTTTGGGTGTTGAGTTTCAGAAAACCTGTCACTCTGTTGAACCTGTACTGGAACAGCAGATGTCCACATTTCAGGGACGAGAGTTCAAGCTTTCATCAGCCTAAAACACATACGAGGCTGAGCAAAGAGTAAGAAACACTGCTCTGGAGCATTTCCCTGAAGTGTCTTAAGATACTCCTTGGTCCAGTCCAACTTTCTGAGGTTTATGAATTTTAAAATACAAGCAGTAGGATTTGATTGCCTTCCGAGAATCATCATTTCTCCATGGACCCTGACCCCCACCCCAAATAAAAAAAAATAGTAGGGGACAAAAATCTGAGATTAAAAATATTAACTGTAGTTTTAGATGACAAAGGACAGTAGAATCAAGAAAGCAACAAAATAAACTATTGGGCTTAAAAAAGAAAACGGCTCTGCTGAACAAGGATGGCAGAGAAGATAATATTAAAAAACTGATGTGCAAATGATTTCCATAAAATAAGAGAGTAAAAAACGAACAGGGTTTCTGAATAAACTGTGTTAGGGAGAAAGTTACTGACATCCCTATGCCAGTTTCCTCATTTCTGAAATGGAGATGGTTGTACCTACTGACCGGAGCATATTAAATGCTTAACAGAGTGGCTCAGGCCTCGGGAGATGATAACTACCAGGAGGAGGAGGGGTATGTTATGGTAAACAAAAGAAATAAATTAGAAATAAAAAGTCTAATTAAGCGAAGAAGGGTAAAATACAATTTCTATAAAAAAATCTGAGATTGGACCTTGGAAACTCTATGCTAAGTGACATAAGCCAATCATAAAGGACCACATACTGTAGAATCCCATGTACAAGAAATGTGCCCAGTGTACAAATTCATGGAGACTGAATATAGTGACTCCTAGGGCTTGGGGCAAACATGGAGGACTGGAGAATGGAGGTTGAAGCATGTGAGGTTTCTTTTGTGGATGATGGAAATGTTGTAAACTTGATTATGGGGATGGTTACACAACTCTGTGAAAACACTAAATGTACACTTTAAATGGAGAGTTGAATGGTATGTGAATCAATATCTCGACAAAACTGCTAAAAAGGGCTGGTGAGATGGCTCAGCGGCATAAGCGCCTGCCTGGCAAGTGCGAGGTCCTGAGTTCGACTCCTGGAACCCACATATGAAAAAAGGGCTGGTGATATCACTCAGTAGCACGGGCACCTGCTGGCGTGCGAGGTCCTGAGTTCGACCCCCAGTACCCACAAAACAAAACAAAAACAAAAAAAAACCTGCTAAAAAATCTGAGACTGATGAACTCTATGGTTAAAAAAACTCTGAAGTGTCCCCCTGTAGATTTCCCTAAAGAAATCCACTATCTTGCATAAATTCTCTTGTATAGGTGTTTCCCTTCACCTTGCCTCATGTTCATCTAATAGGGTGATTTTTCAGAATATATCAGGTACATTTTACAAGCAGTTGAAAATGTGTGTATCCTGATAAATGAATGTCTTCTGGGGTTCAACATTAAAGTCACAGATTTTATGCAGATAAGACGGAATTTAGAAAACTATTGGAGCCACTATGACTTCCATCTCTTCTGACTTTTCTCCCATCACCTACTAGCTATACCATGCAAACAGCAAGTCTCTGCAGCTACATGAATTATTAGGATGGGCTGCATTATTTCTAAGATGGCGACTATTTTCCTTTCATCTCCAAATTTCTGCTTTTACTGATTCTTCCCAGATTGAAGTATCTATAAATTCTATTTTACAACTTTCCTACTGCTCCTACTGGCCAGCATTTCACATAAGCTATATTAGCTATTTTCCCTCGGAACCTATGAACCCCACTACTTGTTCCAACTTTCTATTTCAAAAAGCATTGCTGGAGGTGAAACAGGGATAAAATAACGAGTAGAAAATATTTCGTTTTCTTCTCTTAATCTGACCTCGATCTTCACAAACAGATCCTTACACATTTTTATAAGTGGCACATTTAAGAATTAAACTTATTTTACAGTATTCTAAACTAAAAGCTTCGGGACCCTCCCCCCACTGTGTTATACAACTTTCTTCTCACATAGCCACCGCAGTGTAAATCTATTCTGTAGTAATGCATTGCAAAGCAACAGTTTTATCCCACACAGTCTCATGGGATCCCTGTCTCCTCAACAGTGAAGGCAGGCAGTAAGAATACACAGCACGGAAATGTACACGTGGCGGAAGATGGGAAGAAGGCAAAGGCTGGAGAGCAGAGACCTGACAGGGGTCTTCTCTTACTTTTCTCTTAACCTGCTGCACTTGTCCAAAAAAGGAAAAAAGAACTGAGGCAATCCTACAAGTAATTCAAGGGAAGAGCCAGTCTTGTCCTCCATGTGTTGCAAACAAGGTTTACCAATCTGAAGGAGCTCAGTGACAGTGGTTAAAGACACTGACAATGTATGGGTCTTGACAAATGTGTAATGGCATGTAGCACCATTATGCTGTCATACTGAATCGTGCCATTGCCCGAAGAATCCTCTGCTCCACCTATTCATTCTTTCCTTTTCCCTAACAGCTCTGGGTTTAATAGACAAATTCAATGTCAAGAGGAAATCAGAACTTTAATAATAATTTTTTTCATTTTCCTCTTTCCAAAGTACGTCTAGTCCTGTGGAAAGGCTGATAATTAGTAAAGAAGCCACCAGTTCTGGTGTGCACAGGTATGTGTCAACGAGCAGAAGAAGGAGGAAGAGCAAAGAACCAGGGAGGAAGAGGCCAAGTGTCAGGGTCTACATCTAGATGTCCCCCAGGAGCCTCACGTGCTCACAGGTGGCCCTCTTGGGAGAGGACTGCACCATGGAGGTGCTATGGCTGACATGCTGTTGGGAGGTGGGGCCTGCCCCGGGAGCAGGTCATTGGAGGTGTGACCTGGAAGTGTGTATTCTTGTCCCCGGCCCCCCACTTCTGTCTCTGCTTCCTGGTTCCGTGACGTGAGCAGCTTCCCTCTGCCAGATCCTTCCTCCGTGCCTGCCTGTACTGGAGTCTGCTGAGTATGGGCTGAAACTTCTGAACTGTGAGTCAGAATAAACGTCTCCTCTTTCAGTCGAGGGTGTTAGGTATTTTGTCCCAGCGATAATGAAAGTGACTAAGATGCCAAATATTGTGGGCTCAGTGTTTGTGCTCCCCCAAATCATATGTTGAAATCCTAACTCCTCCAGGTGATGGTATTAGGAGGTTGGGCCTTTGGAAAGTGATTAGGTTAGGAGGAGGGAGCCTTCATGGTGAGGATTATGCCCTTATAAAAGAGAGCCAGAGAACCAACTCTTTCCTTCAGCCACGTGAGGACATCATGAGAAGCCAGTAGTCTGTCGGAGACATTGAAATAAAATGATTAAATGAACTGTGTATCAAGTAATATTCTCCCTTTGCCTAGGAAATGGGTAAACATAATTTAAGAAAAAAACTTTTGGTGTGTAAGCATATTGAAGGTAAAAGTAGATGGAGTCAAATTAAATTAATTAATGCTAACAGATTGGAATCAAGAACCATGCCTATTCCAGAAAATGAAGTTCTTAGCACAATCGGGCATGGCGGGGTGCTATTCAGTGACTAAAGGACTACTCATCTCTTGCTGCCTAACAGGATGCTTCTCCCCTTCGTACGGCAGTGCGAAGTGCTGTCTGTGTATTGGCAATACCTACAGCCCTTAACTGACCCTCAGGCCGCATTTACCCATAACCATGCATTGCTCACGATGCTGCACAGCACTCTTTTTTTTAAGCCTCTGTGTTCTTTCCTTGGAATTAAGTCAGTTGTTGACACTAAAAACTGGGGCGGTGTGGGGAGGACTGGCCGAAGCCCCAGCAGGGAGTGCTCTGCATATTCCATAACTCTGCTTCAGAAATGTATAGCAGGCTCCTGCATTCATGTTTCCCTTCAGTTCTAACAGGCGCCTGTACCGCGCACAGGGTAATTCCTGAGAGTTAACTGTGCCTTGTTATTTCAGCAGGACGCAGGATAAAGACGATTACCAGCTGTAGTCACTCAGTGTCATTTCACTGCTCGCCTCTCAGATTCCCTGTTACAAAGCTCTCCTGCCAGCGGCCCAGGGACCCTTTCACCTTCATCTCCTCAGCTCCTCAGTAATAACTTTTAATTGTCGGACTTTCAAAGATGCGAACCTCTTGACAGTCAACATTTGCTGAACTATTTTTTCTTTTTTTTTTTTTTGTGAGTACCGGGGGGTCGACCTCAGGACCTCGCGTGCCAGCAGGCGCCCGTGCCGCTGAGCGATATCACCGGTCCCTTTTTCGTATGTGGGTTCCGGGAGTCGAACTCGGGCCCTCGCGCTTGCCGGGCAGGCGCTTAAGCCGCTGAGCCATCTCACTGGCCCCAGAACTATTTTTTCTTACATTTGGACTTAGCTGAAAGGGTCTGGAATCTTTCAAGATTTCCTGACTTATTTTGTTGACTTCCTCTTATTCTTGGCCCAGATGAGCTTAAAGCAAACTTGGATTCTCTCTCATATTTGAATCTATACAAGAATAAGTCAGTGAAGACCACAGACACCTTCTCTCTGTACCTAAGGTTCTGTGAAAGGTATGTTGCTCACAAAATGTGAATATTTGTTAATTCTGGGTAGTGGATACATGTCTATGTTATTCTTTGTCCTCTTTTCTAGTTTTTGAAACATAGAATAATTAAAATAAAGGCATGTGGAACCATCTGGGTGTTTTGTGTCTTTGTGTCTCTGCTCATAGAAGTTCTCGGATGGAGCAACAGAAGGAGGAGCTACTCAGACTGAACCAGGAAGGTTCTCTCAAGAAGGTGGCTTTGAACGTGGATTTAAAACCAAGTTCACATCAAGTATCAGGATACAGTTTAAAATAACAGACTCTGCTCATGTAATTCTTTTTATGGAGGCAACTGGACTTTCCCTCCAAATTAATCCTTTACCAGCACTGACTGGACTAAAAACATGGCAGCGAGCAGTTAGCTCACTTCCATCTGGCGTGGCCATGTGAACACTTCGGTTGGCTTGCTTTTTTAATGAAGTGATTTTTAATGAAGCAAGCTGTGAATTTAATAGATACCTTAAAACAGCTTCTTTGTAGCTAAACTTTAAGTAACAGAACAACTGCCAAATTAGCCACCAAAACCAAGAGAAAAATTCAAGGCTGAACAACTCTAGGACTAAGGATGTCTGGGGTTCAGTCATGACAAGTGTCATCTCAACTGATGGCACAAAGGACAGTGCCGCAAGCCCAAGAGGAGGCAGGTGGTCTGGGGGAAGCTCACTCAGTGACCTTATTAGAGGGCAAGGAAATGCATGCCTGGCATCAAAGCATACTTAAGGGCAAGGAAATGCATGCCTGGCATCAAAGCATACTTAAGGGCAAGGTATAGTAACCATTGTCATCATCTCCACTGTCTCTAAGAGGTTCATTCACTTTCAGCTTATTTGTAATACAGGGACAAAAGGAAGGTAATCATTACTTTCTATCTGTATAATACCTTGAAAGAAAGATGCTGGCAGAAAGAAATGCACAGATAACTGTTTTAAAAGTGGGAGAAATAGGGCCCAGGATATAGCCAGCGGCACAAGTGTCTGCCTGACAAGTGCAAGGTCCTGAGTTTGATTCCCACTACCAAAAAAAAGGGGGGGGGAGAAATCACCTACTCCTGGATTCTCAAATGTAAATGGCAGGCAGGCAACACAAGCAAGTGAAGGGGCTGGGTGGGCATAAGCAAAAGGCAGGCATGGAATGACTACATGATAAAGTCTCACCTAAGAAGCATTCAGACTCCTCAGTAAAAAATGTACGGATTCAAAGCCAGGCATAGTGGTCCAGGCCTATAATTCCACCAGTGAGGGAGGCTGAGGCAGGAGGATCTCAAATGAGTCCTGCTTGGTCAACTTAGCAAGATCTGCCTCAAAATTAAAATAACATAAATAAAATAAAATAGGGTTGGGGATGTGGTTCAGTTGTAGAGTACCCTTGGGTTCAATCCCTAGTACAAACAATAAAGTACTGGTCTAATAAAATGCACCTATCACACACTATGATGCTCGAGCCACCTTACTGTCTCACGGGTCAGAATGAAGAGAAGCTTGTCTGCCTTCCTAAGAGGAATCAAATGGAAGACCTGGGAATCTTGAATCAGTTCACATCCCCCTGGCATAACTCCCTGACGACCCACAATGCAACAAGGTTTTTGGATAAAAGTGAATGCGCTGAAACCAAAAGCTCATGCTTTTCCTTGGATGAATATTGAAAAATCAAAAGAAACTAAAACACGATAACAGTCCAGCAGTTTCCCTAAGCCAGAGATATGATATATATATATATATATATATATATATATATATATATATATATTTGAATGTGGTCTCAAATTTATTAACAGCAAGCACCAAGGTACAAAGTGGTTTCTCCATGTGCCGCTCTCCCAGCTCTGTGTGTAGTTTCTCCCTGCTGTGTAGCTGGAGATTACACTGAAAACAGGCCACACTTTCAAACCATTTCCCTCTAGTGACTTAAAAAATTCATAAATAAAAAAAGTTAGAAAAAAGGTCCTTAATCCTCATCTTTTTAGCTTTCCATCCTATTATTCTGTGTAACTGGTATGTGAGAAAACACTCTTGGTTGCAATTTAGCTGAACCTCTGACTCACAGGGAACAGCTTTTAAATTGTTCATACAATTCTTATCAATCAGCCGGGTCTGTGTAAAGGAAATAGGAATACAGAAACCTAATCATTCCCTCTGTGAAAAATCCCCACGTTTCTCTCATCAGAGGAAGATCAGATCCTCAGATGCTACAGAGCTTTTTTCCCAGATTTCCAGTTTCATAGCTATTTCATTTTAACCACAGCATTGTTGAGCGGATCTGTAACTTCATGATTTTTCCAGGCAAGGGTGGATGATACAGACACATGTCCTAGGGAAGCCTTGTGGTACATGTTCCACCACTAGAAATTGATGTTGCAGGTGTGTCATTCGCACATAGCAAAATGGTGTTCCCTGACAAGCTGGCCAAGCAGAAACGCAATCCTGGCAATAGGCTGGAGTCAAGACACACATTTTAGGGAATGAATCATGGTACTTTCATTGGCCTGCAGTATTTTACCCTTTGTTATAAAAGGGTATCAGAGTTCACCTTACCAAGAGAAATGAGGAAAACTAAAAATAAGCAGGAAGGGGGCCACAAAACCACCCAGGCCGGTCATTCAGTGAGTCCTTTTATGGTTAGTGGATACCTACTTACTGTGTTCTAGTGGGTCATTATTCTTCTTACAAATTGCCACTAGGTACAATTTTCCATCATCAACAAAAACCACATAGACTCCGTGACAGAAGCGCCTGCTCTGGAGGTATGAAATGGGTGTGTGTTTTAACTGTTTTTCTGTTTTGCTATGTATGTTTTGCATACTTCCCTTTCAAGCTTGGCACAATCGGACACAGACATTATGAGATTTGCATTAGGTGAACTATGGCAGAAATTCATCCACATCTGACTAAGCTAGATGACTGTAAGGTAGCTATCTAGGGTTGAAACAAGCTTTTTGTTTTATTAGCTTACTCTGCAGCAAAAAAATATTTAGGGTCTACAATTTGTGCTGGGCCTACCAAAAGAAAGCAGAAGACTTAGTCTGGCCATGTAGGAAGGCAAGCAAGTAAATAGCTAAGTAGACAGACTAACATACACAAAAAATCAACTTACTGAGATACAAATTGCATACCAGGCAATGTATCCATTCTAAGTATAGAATGTATTTTTTAAAACGCAAGGACTTTTAGCCTTATAGAGACCAAAAGATGTCACGGAGCGCTGGCTGCTCACCTTCTTCCACAGTGCACCTCAGAGAAACTGAGCGGAGCCACACAGATGGTCACACAGATGGTCGGTGGCAAAGTGGGGAGGGGATGAACAGTTTGGAGGTTCTAATAAAATCAGCCGATTGGTTTGGTCATTATGAAAAGCAACTCACCCTTGAATGGAAAAAAGACTTCACCTAGCAGCCTGTGTATAAGCAACAGTCCTGGGTTCTTGACTAGTTAAAAATGAACATCCAACTGCTGGCTGCAGAGAATATAGAAAAGAAGTAAAAAGGGCTTAGAAACAGGAGGGTAGAAGAGTAGCCCTGAAGGAGCCAATGAGAGGCTTTACTGAGAAGTGCAAGTCTGAGGAGTTCAAGCAATTCCAACCAATGTTAGCACTGAGATGCTGACAAATAAAATTTATAAATGCCTTTTAAAACTGCTTCCTCTAGCAACAAGAGCTGTTATTGTCATATTGATTTTGAAATTAAATGTTATGGGATTTTCTTGCTTTAATGAGAAGGCAGATCCAACTGGTAAACAAAGTAATGATTAAAGCAATTAAAAGAATAAAGATGAAAAATAAAGTAACAATACTCCTTAACCCAAATAGGTAGGTTTGGCTGATACACTAGAAAAAGATGCAGGTTTATTGCAAGGTAAAAATATTGAGAAGCAATGCTCATTATGAAAAACCCTGGCCTTGGTAAGAGGGAAAAAGTCATTTAGTAATGTCATTTGTTTAAAAATCTGCCCGCACCTGTTTCTCATTTGTCCTCCAGCTGAGAAACCAAAGACAACTTTTTATTGCTTGTGGTCAAACAGCAAGTTCATTTCACCATGGGATGATCAAACGACCAGCCTCTCCCAGCCTGGGAAGGTTTGCCTTTCACTTTCAACTTGTTCAATCATCATTAACTTGGAAAATTGTCACATTCCATTTGTGCAATGAAAATTTCAGCACCGGTGACCGTTTGGGTGAAGTTTTTGTAGACAAGGCCCTAAATCTTATAGAACACCTCACACGTTCTCAAGGTCATTCACCTTGTTTCCTTGTTTAAAGACAGTCGCCCAAGACTGTGGAGGCAGTCTGTGACCCAATATCGGCATCTTTGAAGAAACCTCTATGTGTGGGTATGTGTTACCCTCTCTGAAACTGAAAGGGTTCTCTGGGTGATGTGACAAATACATACTATTAGAAAAACAAAGGTGTGTGCACACATGTGTGCACATGTACACACTCACACCCCCCCACACACACTTGTTATATATTATCTGTACAAACACTGGGGTTTTTACCAAGTGGAAGTAAAAGTCTTCTTTACTCCGGATACCAGTAAAGAAGACTGCTGGATGGAATCCATCTAAAAGCCGAATTTCCTCACTCTGGGAAGCCAGCTTCCCTGGAGAGGCTGCATTATCAAATTGAGGAGATTCCAAAAAGTTTCGGGAAAGAACAAATAGACTTCTTTATACTCCTGCCATTGGGCTGGAGAAATCCTTATTGCCTTTGTTAATTATTTAATTATAATTTCTCCTTTGCAGAGGGGTTCTGAAATGTCAAGTCCCAGCAAATCTGGCTCAGGACCAAATTCTTGATAGGCACTCTACAAATATGAATTTCTGAATTTGGATGTCAAGTGGCGAAATGGCTAAATTAAGAGGTCACTTTATCCAGTGTCTTAAGAAAAGCATAGAGTCTACCGGAACAAGTTAAATAAATTCTGTGCCACTTGGCAAATAAGTCATTGCTAAAACAAGCTTCAGTTACAGGTCCTGATTAAATTTTCAAGGTCAAAACCAAGAGAATGTATACAAAGAGCTCTCTAGAGCTTTAAGAACCTCAGTACTAATACACTTATTAAATGGTCTTCAAGAAGGGCTTCTTGATTTCTAGTTCTAGTTCTGATTTCAGGGTTTCTCTGAGCTGGCTGCTGAAATATTATCAGCCAATCTGGATTACAGACACAATGTCGTGGCCTCTTTCAGGTAGCTCCACCTTATAATATAGTAATATGTTTATTATTGCCAATATTCAGTCTTTACTAACAGTAGAATCTGAGGGTAGGAAAGAGGACAGAAGTAATCTAATAATTTTTTCCCAATTACTCTAATAGCAGACCAGATCCTGAGTCTAATGAAGAATCCTGGGTCTCCTATACATAAAAGAGAATGTTCTGCATTATACTAAGTGCTCTATACACAGCAAGTCCTCTAATTCTTGTAGTAATTCCAACAGATGAGGTAAATTACCCAAGGTCACAAGAGCCAGGAAGCCTGGGTCTAACTCCATTGTACTACACAGCTACACAGTATTTTCTCATGAAGGCTTCTCAGGGTATGCAACCGAAGTGCCTGTTTATCTGTTGCTCCAAGTGGGCAGATGGTGTGCAGAGAGAAAAAGTGTTTGATCTTTGTTCCCCTTCACAGGGATTGAAAGATAGAGACCACATCTCTAAGCTGCCCCATTCTTCTTACACCAATATCTTCTTTCCTGCTCCACTTTTTTTTTTTTTTTTTTTTTTTTTTGTGGGAACCGGGGGTCGACCTCAGGATCTCGCGTGCCAGCAGGCGCCCGTGCCGCTGAGTGATATCACCGGCCCCTTTTTTTCGTATGTGGGATCCGGGAGTCGAACTCAGGCCCTCGCGCTTGCCAGGCAGGCACTCACGCCACTGAGCCATCTCACCGGCCCATCCTGCTCCACTTTTGTGGAGGTCACAATTCTACTGCTGGCTCCAGAGTGAACTGACCAGCTGTCCCTCTGTCTGTCTGTCTGTCTCTCTCTCTTTCACACACACACACACACACACACACACACACACACACACACACACACTCTCTCACATGGAGCTATTACTGTGCTTCAGTGAAGCTGTACAGGGTTTGTGATCGGCCACAAAAGCAGACATCATTTGCTCATTACAGCTAAGTGTTCAGGACGTGCCCCATTTACTGACCTCTACCAACGGCCTGGGTTTTCGCTCGACTGCAAACCTGAAGTGGCAGAGTTCACAGTAGCTGGTGTTTGAGGATGAGAGCCAGTGCTCCAGGCAGCTCCGATGAATTGTCCCCAAGGTCCCCGTACATTCACATGGAGAGAGCAAGTCCTCTTGGCTGCTACCCTCATGGCAGATCCTGCACATCGGCCGGTCATTGAAGGGACTGCAAGAGAAGGAGGAGCACCTGCAGGTCACTGGGCTGTGACCCACTGCCAAGTGGATGGCCTTCAGCTCTGTGTCCTTTGGGCCCTCTTCAGCGGTAGCTGCTCAAAGAGACACTTGCTTAAAGACCCCTCAGATTTTACCCTTGACCTTGGCTGTAGGGCCAGTGGTCCTGGGTACTCTAGGGGCACTCAGACTATCTACTTTTGACAATACAAAGAAATAGGTGGTGGCCAATATCAAAGCAGCCAGTTGTGGCCTGGGGTTAAAAGTTAGTGAAAATGAGCATTGCATTATTTTTAGTCTGGACGTAGAATAGATGGGAGTTCACTCAGGCAAACTACCAATAAAAAAAATAAAAACAATTATTTATTATTAAGAATAGAAATTGTTTTGAAATGACACCAATTGCAGTTTTTGGACAAACTGCACTTTGTGAACCAGGCCAGGACATTTGTATATCCAGTGGTTCCTATCAATAGAGTGGAGAATGAGACCAGGGAAGAACTGGCAACCACCTCCAAAGCTGCCACATGGAACTACAGACTGAGCTAGGCAGAAAGTTGAGTGGCAGGGGGTCCTCTGAGCTTTCAGAGGATGCTTTTTGGGATGGCCAAGACACAAAATTGAAAGTGAGTAATGGACATGTCCTACCTGCATGATTTATATCTAGAATTCTGCCTTTGATTTTGGCAAAAATACTCCTGCACATTTCATGAAGGTAAAGTAGTATAGTTAGTGCAGGCTTTGCAATCCAGCTGCCTGGGTTCAAACTCCTAGTCTGGGGATTACTGACCAGCTAAATTTGGGCAAATAAGTTAATAATTTCATCTCCCTGTACATTTAATCTCTTTAGCTCTAAAATGGGCACAGGTAATGGTTCCTTCCGTATTATGATTGTGAGGATGGAGAAATATAGTCCAGGTTAGAAGATTACAATAAGGGTCAGTACACAGTAAATACCTACTTACTGCTAGTCAGTGTCCCTTGTGGAAAAACTCAGGCCAAAATTAAATAACATGGCCTTCACCATGTAAGTCTGTGGCCAATGGAAGGATCAAACTAAGACGGCCTCACTTTTCAGTGGGTACTGTGTCACGTGAGAGGACTATCTCTTTCTCTGATATTTTTCTATTCTTTGTTAGGCACTCAATTTCAAAAATGTCACTGTGATATGTGACAACCCTAGGACCAGCCTTCTTGCCCACCCTCCCCTCTCTCCTCAAATCCCCCGAAGATAACAGTGACCAAGGTATATGCCCACTACTCTCCTTAACACCAGCTTGGGTCCAAAGGGAAAGAGCCTTGGAAACACACCTGTTTCCCAAAGGTCTTTCTGGGAATGAGCCTGAGAATGAGCCAAGGCTGGAAGGGGTTTCAAGAGGAAAAGATCCCCGCTTCCCTCCTGCTCAAAGACTCACTTGGAATCGGGGTGAGAGATGAAAGAGTGGACTTATTTTCTCCTGGCCTCCTTCATTTACTTTGAGCCACGTGCATATAAAACCCTGTAACCTTCTGCTCTGGGTTACTGTCTGGCAGGAGAGCAGGTAGTAAGGCCTGACACGCAGACAGACACACTGGCTCACAGGTCTCAGGCTTCTCACCCACAGCCTGTTCTTCTGCTCAGCCAAGGCGGCTGGCGGCTGCCCGCGTGCCTGGTGCACACCCAGCCATCCAGAGTCAGCTCACCATCGCATCACGTTCTGAGTTCTCAACAATTGTTGTAAGTTCTCCAATAACTAATAGATATTTTCCATTTCTTTTCTTTTGACACTGCAGGGAGATTAAGTAGAAGGCAGATAATGCTGACAGCATGGATGGGTGTGGTTCCAGGAGTGAGGGCCACCGTGTCTGGGCCGTGGTGCTGTCAGTGGTTCTGCTGCAGGCACATGTTCAGACTTGGGGGCTTGGGTCTGCACCAGTGGAGGTGAATGACCACACAGGCCCAGGGAAAGGGTCAAGAGTGAGTAACTGCTCCTAAATTTCAGAGCTGGACGTATCAGCACTGATGCTAGGGAGCACGTCTGATGGTAACACACATTTTACATTCATAGGTCAAACATTTCACTTAGTTATTCTTAAAGAAAGCTGGAGAAACCGAGGCACACCTACTACTAGCTTGGCAGCCTAGAGCTCACAATCTGCCATGGAGCAACAGCAGCATAAGAGAAGACCCTAGGGACAAAGTGCCAACCTGGATGAGCAATCTCTTGAGCTGTTCAGACCTTCATTCACCCTTGCTTTGGTTCATCACACGGGAAGACAGCTGTGGAGGCTTTAACGATGACTTCACAGGGTGGACTATATGTGAAGGGTCATGGTGACCCACAGAGGGTGAAGGAGGGGACAACAGAATAGGCCCTCGTGTGGAGAGAGGAGACTCACTCAGGGGGTGCCCCTGAACAGCACACCCACCAGGTAATGCCAATCATCACGCACCCTAGGAATGTCACTTCAAAAGTTTTGCCCACAAATCCAATCACTTTGGCTCAGTCACCTGAAATCAGGTGCCTTCCTTATTCTGTTCTAGCAAAGGACTTCTTGTGTTAGCTACTGGAGACAAGAGTGTAATTACCATAGCAATGTCAAAATAATAAATGTAAAGCAAGCAGCCCCATGTGTTGTGGGATCCTTTCCCCGTGGCTCTCTGCAAGTGTGACTTTAAGCAGAACACCAGACAATGTGAATTTTAGCTTTCCGTCCTATTGCTATAGAAACACGATGACAGAACTTGTGTAGTCTTTTTTTCCCCCAGCACCCCCTCTCACCTGACACAAAGACCTGAGCACTAATTACATCCCTTCAGCATTTTCCATCTGACAAATAGTTCTCCGGATCAATCAGATTCATTTACTTTAATTGTGGTACTACCTCTGGGTGGCAAGAGTCCGCACTACTGTTGACAGCAGCTGCCCGTCCTTGGCTGAAACTTGCATGACATACTGTGGCTGCCCATTCACTAGGCTGCCACAATCCTCCACGGTCTTCACCACGGGCGCAGTCGAACTGGTGCAGTCTGGCAGGACTTCGGGCAGGTGACTGCAGCGGCTGGTTGTCATGGCAACAGACAGCAATTACTCTGCTAATGGCTTCCACATTCATAGAGGATTTCCATCTACGGGAGATCAGAAAACAGTTCACTTGGACAAGGCGGTTAATAGAAAATAGAGAACTACAGACTCCCCAACATCATCATGTCACTATTTAACACAAATAACAGGGTAACACAGATGTGGCACGTTATCTTGTTACTATTCAATGGAAGTGTGCATGCACACACATGCACACATGCATGTACACACAGCCCACAAGAAACTGGACGTGGCTGAGAACAAGACAGCAAGCATGTCAGTGCATATAAACATCAGGAACCCTGCTCTCCATGAGGGGATGGAGTGATGGCTCTGAAGCCTAGATCTGAAGAGAACATAAGCAGTTCTATTATGCACCAGAGAAGCAATAAGTCTTTGTTGACACTCTCTAAAAGTTACAAGGGCCGTTATTAAAAACATAAAAATGTTTGCAACTATGTTTTCTGGTAAGGAATTTATTCTCCATGTAGTTTCATTCTGAGATACTCAGATTAAAACCAATGAGAGAGGGAAGAAGGAAAAAAAGATAAATTTGGCCAAGTAGTACATTCTAGGACACTATCTGCCAAACATTAATCATCTAATTACTGCTCTACCTATTTGACTTTCACTGTGTGGCAAAATACAATAATACAAATTTGTCTTCAAAATGCACTTCCCTCAAAAAGTTAACCCATTTTAGCTTTCCTTAAATAACGTTATTCATGAAATGATTAGTTTCGCTTGTTTTATTTTTTCAAATGATATCAAAATACACACATTTTGTTTATGTACTACCTAAAATCCAGAGGGCACACGCATCATAAGGCAACACATTGGAGAACATAAAAAAGTGAATGAGATTTTTCACTGTGCAAATAACCCATGATTAATAAGGGCCTTCCTCCCTGACAGACTCTATCACATAAACTGCAAGGACTTCTATTCCTGATCTGTGAGGTGCAGACATGGGTCGTAACCTCAAGTTCAAAGCATTAAGGCCCACTGCAGTGAGGAACCCCACTGGAATCAATGATAGGTCAGCACGTGAGGTGTAAGAAATGAAAGTTTAAAAGAAAAATCTTTGTGCAGGACAGGGAGATGCCACAGTGTCACAGCCCATGCATGCCCTTTCTTCCAGCTTGCTCATCTCAGGCTCCACATGGCTGGGGATCAGCAGCAGGATTGGTTAAGGGACTGAGCTCATGTCAATAACCAGTCTGGGTTGTCAAACTTCCAAGTTCAACTAAATGAAAATCTTGTCTTCCCTCACTCCCCACCCCAAGAGGACATTTGGAATTCCTCCAGGGGTGGTGTCCTCCAGATATTTGTCTCTACTTATTACATTTTACTTGAGCCCCACAGGTCTTGAAAACAGGATCTTTCCAACTTCCAGAACAATATGCACCAACTGGACATTCTTAGGGTTGGAATGCTGTGTTTACAAATGAAATGGAGCAGATGGTTTCCTTCCCAAAAAGCACATGTCAAGCAGGCTTCACTGTCAAAGATGACTGGACGTGAACTTCCTCCCCTCTTTGCTGCGGAGGGGTCTGGCTGGCCTCCCTCTCCATCCCCCTTGCTGCCATGAGTCCTCTCAAGGTGGGCATCTGCCCTGCCCAGCACCCTCTAGAACTGACAGTGGGGAAAGGACTGTGGACACCAAGCCTCAGCTGAGGCCTGATGCAGGTGCACAGGCAAGGCCTGCCCTGTCCGTGTCAGTTTTATGACCACAATACTGAACATTCAAAGGAACACAATCATGGCTAAGGTACAGTTTTGTTTTTAAAATAGGATTTGTTGCTTTATTTTACACTGCGAATCCAAGAAGTGACATTGTGGAAAGTACAGAGAAGCACAGAGAAAAATAACAAAATTCACTCATAATCCTACCACTCAGGTGACTAGACTACATTTTGGGGGCGGATGTCTTATTTTTTTGGCAGAATTGGCAGGGTAGACTTTATTTGTAGTTGGGGCCAGAGAGATTTTTTTTCTTTTTTTTAAGCAAGTTATGGTAGCTCTCAGGCCAACAAACAAAAGGATGTTAAAAGCCATTCCTCTTCTAAAACTGTGTAACTTCCCTCTGCTGGCCTACCCTGGCAAAACCCCATTGACATGATTTTAAATTCTCACAATGCCTCACAGCCACAGAATGTAGCTTCCTGGCACGGCTCTCTGGCTTCACAAGGCAGCCATAGATTAAGAGCCAGGGGTGTGCTGGCAGGAAAAGCAGACACAGTGACCTTCTTGCCGAATGGAATCATTATGTCTGGGTACACTCTGAGACTCTATTTTCAGATTTTGCATATCTCCAACTCAGAAGGCCCAGATCTCCCTCCCTCCACTTGATGGAACTGGGAGGGGTGGGGAAGGTGTGCAGTGTATCTCTGGGGCCCAGGGTAGTAGGGAGTTAGGCCACCCCACGTTCATCCACCCGTAACTTAATTAGGTCCTAGTAAAGAAAGTAGCTCTGGGATGGGATGTCGATCCACAGTAGAGCACTTGCCTAGCAAGTGTGAGGCCCTAGGTTTAACCCCCAGCATTGTAGGAAAAGTGAAGGGAAAGAAAAGTCGTTCTAAACATGTGATCTAACTCCACAATAAAATGCTCTTAAAAATATTGTAGGGCCGGTGTGATGGCACAGGCCTGTCATCCCAGCTACTTGAGAGGCCAAGGCAGGGGGATCAAAACCGTGAACCCACCCTAGGCAATTTAGCAAGATTCTGTCTCAAAATAAAAAAGCTTGGCAGGGGGAGGGGTCAATTTGTGGTAGAACACTTGCCTACCACGTATGAGGCCCTGATACTGGGAGAAAAAAAAGAAAAAGTCTAGATGCAGAGTTTTCCTTAACTCATTTTGTATCTGTAATTTCACTTCTGGGTGATATACTTCATTTCACTTGTCTTCTCACAGGCAAAAGGGATATTATCAGCCACCTGACCAGTTTATTACAACGGCAGTGGGTGCCAGGTACTGAGTTCAGCTAAAGGGACAGAGGCACCTCTGCCTCTTTTCCCAGCAAGCCCTGGCTCTTTCCCTTGTGCCACCTCTGTAGAATCCTGCACCCTAGATCATCTAAGCCCTAACTTGCCTGAGGACCAGGCTGAAGGGATATTCCGGTCCAACACACCAGCACGTCTGCTGAACACCACAGGTCAGAATAAGCTTAAGATACGAAGATTGGCACGCCAGCAATGCATTCCGACAATCCTAAAAGACTATGCTTTGAATTAAAAGTGGGGTGGGAGAGATTACAGAGCATAAGCATGCTTGCTCTCTGTGGGGATGGCCGAGTTGGTTCCAACCCCAGAAGAATGGATTTTTTTTCTTTTTCTTTCTTTTTTCTCCTCAGTACCAGGGCCTCAAAAATGCTAGGCAAGTGTTCTACCACGAAGCTACACCCTCCCAGCCCTTTTTATTTTGAGACAGAGTCTCACTAAATTGCCTAGGGTGGGTTCACAGTTTCGATCCTCCTGCCTTGGCCTCTCAAGTAGTTGGGATTACAGGCCTATGCCATCACACCGGCCCTACTCAAGTGGAAGAGAGGGATGGGAGCGCATTCCGCCCTGATCTCAGTGAAAGGAATCCCAGAAGAAGAGATGCAGGCATGGGGCAGTGGAGTGGCCTGCAGGTTGCATGTACCAACTGGCATCCCTATGTTGCACCTGGGGCAGTAACAAATGACCCACTGCATTTCCCTGTCTCATTTAGAGCCACCTGGGGAAATAGGCTGATGCCTGGATGCTAGAAAGAGCTGAGCTGTCAGTTTGCAGTCTAGCACTGGTCTTCACTGAGCTTTCTGTAAAATTCAAGCACCATTCGATTGCTTCCTTATCAATACCAGTGGACTGCTCTCATGGGAAAGTAGCCTCCGGCTACTCAAGAATTCTTTCTGGAACTTCTCAGAACAAAAACACAGTGCTGAGAGAGTTGCATATGTACACACTTGAAATCCCAAACTGCCCTGGCAGGATAGGGCCTTTGTGGACCAAGCCTGACTCCTTGTACAATTTCTTTCTTGGGCTCAGAATAAAACATGATGTGGCAGTGACCAAACTCAGCCGTACAGCAGTGGGGAGAGTGGGAGTAAGTGGACAAGAAAGACACGGTGAAATCACAGGAAGGTGGCTAAAGCAATGAAAGCCTGATGAGAGAATTGTTAAAATAAAAAGGCTTGTCTGTTAAACTGTGATCCCTGCAAAGGACTGAGTACCGGTTCCACAAAAGCAGGAGACCCAGCCAGGCGACAGCTAACTGTCGCTGAGTTTCGGAAGCAGGCTGCCACTGGTGAGTGATTTCCATGGGAACGTGGCTGGCATCCTGAGGATGTTTTTAGAAAATGGGAGAAGGGAAGAAAAGCACGCAGGAAAGCACACCCTGCTCGCCTCTGTAGGCCCTGTGCATTAGCTGTTACCTGATCTTCCATAAGGACCATGAAGTTAGGAAGAAAGCTCTGCTTTTAGAGGCATAACACCCAAATCTTTGCCCTGGCTCACTACTCACCAGGGTAAGTCACTCAGCCTTTCAGACTTTCTTTATGGTCTTAAATATTTGAAGTTAGTGTACTAGTGTACTAATACTGCCTGAACCACTTCACCTAGTGTTTGTGAAGTCTAAAACAAAAGGTGTTAGTTTTCCATTACTATAACAAAATACTGGAGGCTGGGTGACTTATAAAGAAGTTTATTTAGCTCACAGTTTTGGAGGCTGATGGTCCAAACAGCATGGCAGAAGCTCTCACGAGAGCCTCCCTGGCTACATCACATCATGATAGATGGCATCATGGTGGGAGTTGGTACAAGAAAGAGAGGAAGAAAGGAAGAAAAGAAAACCAAGAAAGGAAGTGGAGAGCCTTTAGCAATTTGGAAGTCTTGATCTTTTATAACAACTCACTCTCATGGGAACTGGGATTCCTTGGGAATTTTTTGCCCTTCTAAAGGCAGCACCCCCAATAACCTGATTACCTCCCACTGGCTCCAGTTCTTAAAGGTTCTATGACCTTACCATCATTGCCACACTAGAGGTTATTTCTAACACCCAAACCATAGCACAAGATAATACATGGGAACATACTTTGTAAGTTGGAATGCGTTATGTACACATCCCTTAACCTTAATTCTGGCTCTTCTTCTAGCCTGGGCTGCATCTCATTTCTGTTTTTTAAAACCATTTTCCCCCATGGCAGTTAACCTATCCCACACTGCATATTTTGTACAGCTGGACTCTGACATCGTACCACTCTATCTCTTGGCTAGAGAGAGCACTCAGGGAACCTCATCCTTCTTACTTCTCATCCTCCCAGCCTCAGCTTCTTTGGATCTGGAACACAGGTTTCACAAGTCTATGAAGATGCTTACTGAAGACATATGATGAAAAGCTTCTAGGGTGTAAGAGATACTTAGGTCTATTTGTTACAGTAGCTGCCACTGCCATAACTAATGCAACACGTGATAAATGTACTGAAATATGAAACACAGACCACTGAAAGTTCCTTTTCAGGTTTCCTGGATAAGAAGTGTATTCTAAGTGCCAAGTGAACTTTAGTTTTTTAGATACAGGATGAGAAGAGAGAGAAGTCTGTTATATGGGCATATCTGGGTATAAAAATTACCCACAAGGTTTACAGGTGGAAACAAGAACAGAGTGTGACACTGGCTGGCACTAACCTGGTCACAGGAGTTCCTGCGATGTGGTCTGAGTAGACCCAAGCTCAGAGGGGCAGTCTGGAGCAAGGCTGGGCCTCCAATTTCAATCTTAATACCCAGTTCCAGAGGTTTTAAGAAGTATCAACAAATATAGAAATGATCTTCAAAGTAATAGGAGTTAATAATCAACAAGCATAAAGTTTCAGTCAAGCAAGATGAATAAGCCCTAGAGATCTCCCCTATGACATAATCATGGTCAAAATTAATGTACTGCACCCTTAAAAAATTGTTAAGAGGGTAGATCTCATGTTTTCTAACCACAATAAAATACAATTTAAAACAAGAGACCTCCTCAGGTCCAAGTGTGTCCTAGGAGGATCCTCTGCCACCTCCACAACCAGAGTCGGTCCACAAAGCAAATCAAAGAAGCAACTTTATTTATTCATTCTTTCAAATAAACACATCTTTTAAGAAAGTTTTTGAGAACTTACTAGCTATTCTGGGAAGTTCGTGGTGGTGCAGGATCCAGCCATCTGAAATCCTGCATTACATATCCCACAGAAAAGTGCAGTCTACCAAACAGTCTGTGTGCTCCCCAGACCTCCTCTGGGATTGCAGAGCTGTGAGGACACCCGGCACCCTTCCACTACCAACCATTCCCTTGATAATTCAGGGGATACCATACCCCCAGCTTGAGGAAATGACACCGGGAAATTACGGGATTATACAATGGCTAAACGTCATTCTGTTCCTATAGAGTTCTGCATCATCAACAATGTTCCAGGATTCAGAAGCCTGACCTTAGCTTTCCATGTGTGAATGTGCTTCAGAAAGGAGCTGTGAAATGTCCCCTCGCCTTCTTCATGGGACTACATACTCAGGGAGCACAGCCTCCGCTAACGAGACTGATGAATGAGCAACACAAGGCAGTAAGTGATTGAAATGGGAAAAAATAGCAATAATGACTTGTCTGGGAACTTTCCCCTCTGAGTTAGATCTGCAGACTCTGAATTCTCAGAGCAGTCCCTGAGAATAGCAACGCTCTTTGAGAGAGCATTTCCCTGGTTTTTCAGGCATGTTAAAACCAGACAGTGCACTGCATGGCTGATGAACTCAAGAGTATCCTGAATATTCAGAGTAAACGAAGGGAGGTAGGAAATCACAAAGTGACCTTCCTTTCCAATGAAAATGGAGCAAATGACTAATTTCAAAACCATTAACATGTAAAAGCAGCATATTTCTTCTGAGAACAGGACACAAAGGCTCTCCAAGGAGATTGCTGGGACATGATTATGAGCAACACTGAAGTTTTCAAAAACACGCCAAGGAGGCTATTCACTCTGAGTGTGTAGTGGCAAAGTAGCTGCTTCATTAAACTCAAATAGCCGCAGCAGGGCTGTGCTTACAGACCCACGCTTCCAGATTATACACTTCTTTTCTGGATGCTTCACTGGCCTCATTACGTAGAGCACAGAGTTTGTCATTCTAAATAAAGTGACCATCCAAGTCTTTATAAACATGTCCATCAGGTGCTTCAGGAATCTGTAGAGGGAAACACTAGCTGATCCCATGAATTTTTAACAAAATATATCTCCTTTTGTTGTGTCATTATTTTCTACTCTGTGCTCATTGCCACACTTAGAGAGCACAGTAAGCAGGTGAAACGCCTGTTTCTGAGCACAAAGAGGGTTTTGACTAGGGGTAATGGCATTTTCTTGAGGGATGTATAAACACCATGGATGAATTCAGGCAGGAAAAACCCCCAGCAAGTCAGATGCAGGGGGAGTTACAAGAACACATCTCCAGTGTATTATTTTAAATTTACACCCAGAATTGTTTATCATTTCCCATCCATGTAATTAATTCTGATTCTCAGCCACAAAAAGTATCAGAAACATCAGATAAATCTTCTCACCATTTAAAATTACTGTATTTCTCTCCTCCAGGTAAAAAATCCTCTCATTCTGCTGAAGGCAAATCAAGTACCAATTATCATATTTATACATATTTTTCCCTTGAAGAAGTACTCATGGAATTAATTCAGACTTTGGAGTCTATCCATTTTTTCCATTTAATTTTAATTAGATAGATGAAAATGGCAATTAAAAAAATCCCACAACAACACTGTGTGTTCAAAGACACAGCAACTGCTGAACCGCACTTGTAAATAACAACTGGCTCTTGCAATGGAGCCCCACTGAGCCAGGGAGGGGTGGGAAATGGGGTGCGCAGAAGAGCTCTGGGGGTATATCAGAAAGTTTATACCTCAAGTTAGAAACTATTGAGGGAAGTAGGCAAAAGACAATGACATATTCATGGGACATCACTCAGAGAAGAAAAAGAAAAGAAAGCTCTTCGAATGATACCCAGAGCACCCAGTGCCCATCAGACAGCCCTCTGCCCAGCATGTCCAGTATGTGGGTTACAGCATGCTGGCCAGGGTATCTGATCAGGTAAGAGAAAAACATCTCGGCTGCAATGAGATTCAGTGCACTCTAAGAACTGGAAGTTCCTAGTTTATTGCTGGACTTGTGCACATGTTCTATCAGCACGTAAGGGAATGTCTGCCACTAAGGAAGTTATTTTGGAATTTGTTGCTAAGTTGTATTTTACCTTCCTTTGCATTAGCAACTCAGTAGTAGCTGTACAGAGGTGCTAACTCTTAACCTGAGCCTTACACCCTAGGATAAAGCCAGCTGCTGGCTGATTTTAAACAAGGGTCCCTTG
Source organism: Erethizon dorsatum (assembly GCA_028451465.1). Lineage (NCBI taxonomy): Eukaryota > Metazoa > Chordata > Mammalia > Rodentia > Erethizontidae > Erethizon > Erethizon dorsatum. Next base: position 80,501,870 of record CM051838.1, on the reverse strand, counting down.
GGGCTTTTCTCTTCCCTGTTTTGTTGAGTCCATGGGGAGGTTGCAGTCTCGCTCTTTCACAAGGCAGTGTCTGAGTTCCATATTCCACTGGGTTTGGGTGGCTGGCACCTCCCTGTATGTTCCTTGAAATGCTTTCAGACCCTTGAGGTTTGAAATGTGACTGTATTCTCTCCATTTACACACAAGCAGGACTACAGTCTCTCAGCTTACAAAGGAACATTAAGGCTAGTACAGAGTGAAGTCCTCTTTGGATCCTGCTTTTGAGCCCTAATTAGGGATTAGGTGCCTCATAGTAGCAAAAGTCCTCAAAGCATCAGTTGTTCTTTCATAGATGGTGTAGAGTGTGGACCTGCCTGAGTCTCTGTGTGTCCCTGTGCTGCCTTTTTAGAAGTCTGGTCTTGAGTCAAGGGCTCTGTGGAAGTCTTTGGGGGAGGAGACAGAGGCCTGCTTAGAGATGAGAGAGTCCTGACTTTGAACTGCCACGCAGCTGCTTGTCCTGGGGCGGAGTTGCTCAGCACCAGGCCTCTTTCCTCCCTGACACTAAGGAGCTGAGGTAGGTGTCTGCCTGCTACACAGTGGGCACTTGGTAATGGCTGTGCTTAAGAGTGTAGTGCAAAAGGGTCATCTCATATCCGTGAAGGCCTGGAAAGGGGGAAGAGAACCTCCCAGACCCCTCTGCTTGGGCCCCTCACCTAGCCATCCTGCTGATGCAGGGCTCCTCACCACCCTGCCACCTTCACCAGCACACACCTGGGGTAGGGTGCAGAACCACAGGCATCTGCTTTAACAATCCTACTAAAATAGGTAAAAGCCACAGAAATGCCAGCTGGAATTACTTTTCTTGGCCTTACATACTGCTTTCCCCTATGCTCCCAAAACTATACATTTTTACTTATTGCTTTCCTAAAATGGGTTTAGTCTTTTTAAATAATCAAGACACAAACAAGCACAAGGATAAAGTAACATATGGTCAAGGACCTGGGTACTTGAGACACCTTTATCACTTAATCTTTTCATTTTCTACCTGAGTTCTTGCAGACCATGAAATTGGCTAATAGGGTCTCTTTCTTGACTTTCATATTTATTTCCTACTAACCTCAAGGCAGAGCACCTACTCATCCCTTCAAAGGAACGTCCGAGGCATTATTTTTTCTAGTTGGAACACATATCCCTTCCAGCACTTGCTCCTTTGGTTGAGACCTGCCTGCCTCTACCTGCACACCAGTCTGGACCTCGACACCGGCACCGGTTTCTGACTATGGCACAGAATGGCCTCTTACACAGCCCCCCTTCCTGGGGCACTGGCTCCACCTGAACTTTTCCAGTGTGCGGGTCAGCCTGCTCTCTCCACGGTCCTCCACAGGACAAAGCAGTGAAGCCAGTTAGAAGTTTCCCAGCATGACTGTGGACACGGAGGGCTGTCCTCTCAGCAGAAGGTCCCCTGAAGCTCCTGACTCCGTACATGGAAGGTCCTGAATCAAATACTTGGTCTGTTCCTTTCTCTGTTTACCAGCCCTGCTAAAAATAATGAATGAGATTCCTTAACTCAACTCAGCCTGCTTGACAGAAACAAAAACAAATTTATACCAGCTCTGAATTATATAATTATGCAAGACAAACAACTAAATAATATGCCGAGACATATACTTTAAAATTTTCATCTGATGGCAGTTTTCCTTCAGAACCAACAAAAAACTACACTATTAATGGCATTGGTGTGAGTGTATCTTTGTATTTTCATAGCACTATTCACTTACCATTTTCTAAGTGCTTTATAAATACAGTGAGTCTTCACTGCCTTCTAGGGTGAAAGTAAGTTATACCTCCATGGAGCTCATTCATTTGCTTTATGGGCTAAAAAATCTCTAGCGTGTCACAAATTAACACAATGCTCCTGAGGACTGTGTTTTATTCTTGAATCTCCAATTTCACTAACAAATGTGAAAAACACATGTAGCCAGATAAGTCCCCTGAGACCAGCCACTGCAGATGCTGAAGAAAGCAAGTTATTCCAGCTAAGGTCAGCACTAACCGCCGCACTGGAGACTGTTTGTCTCCCAGACTGCCTTCCAATTGCCTGGTGTAAGGCGATGAATCCATTTCTAGTGACTACCCAAAAAAGCCAACAGAACTAGTTTATTTTTTTAAAATAAGATCTTCAAAACATTAGGAAAAAACAAACATTTTGAATCATCAATTAGTGAACTTTTCCTGGTCCCAGCTTCTATCTGATCTAAAGGCAATGAAACCATTCCTGAGAAAGGTTCACTATTCTTTTCCTTTTTCGTGGTGAAAAATGTCAAACAAATACAATTCTGTAGAAAACTGGCACACAATCCATCATCCCAATCTAAAGATTATTAAAGATTCTGCCACTTTTATTTTTTTTCTCCCTTCCACTCTTCCTCCCTCCCTTCCTTTCTTCACAGCACCCCTGGTTGGAAGGCTGGGTGCCATTTCTGTCGCCCGTTTTGGTGTCTTGTCCTCTTGGTTGGCACAGTCTTCCCTCAGGGGCCACACTGCTCACACACAGAGGCTTCTACACTTAACAATTCCTCAGGAATAATGAGAAGAATTCTAAACCATTTCTAGCTTATAGCTGCACAGATCACTGGCGTTGCTTGTCCCCCGTAGGCCTCTATTTTCATATTATTTATTAGACACTCCAGAAGGTGCCCAAGTCCTTGGAAGGGAGTCGGCACCGTTGACACCTCAGAAGGCTAACGCGGCAAAGCCTCTGTGCCTGTCTGGCTTAGACTTTGTCTGGGACCCATCAGGAAGCCATTCCTGCTCAATGAGGCCTTCGGGAGCCATCTGGCAGGGCCACACCCGTGCCAGCGCAGTGACGGAGACACATTAACATGCCGGGCCAGCTTCCATCAGGAGGAGAATCTGCACAGATACGAGAAACAGCACCCTTTGCTTCTGCTCATTAGTAAGGGGGAAACGCTTAGACTCTTCACAGGTATTCCGCACAGAGGCATTAGGAGGCTTCTTTAGCAACAGCTGACAAGCGTCTCTGAGACTGACAGGAATCCAGAGCCTTTCTTTTCTATTCTTTAAGAGCAGGGACATTTTCCACCCATTATCACCTTGTTTTACTGACAGGCATCTGCAGATAGATGTTAAAACACAGTGATAATGGGAAGATAATATGCTGGTTCCCTCCACACACTTCAAGAGGGAAGCACTCATGAAAAACGTGTATTTTGGGAAACCTAGACACTCAGGTGCCCATCTGCACTTCTACCTGGTTTAAAATTGAGTGCAGAATAGCAAAGCAATGAAAGGGGAATGACGGAGGGTGGGATCAGAGGAGATTTCTAACTGGCCCCATAGACTCACTGTAGAAGGAGGTAAAGGGTTAGGAAATATGTGCCAAGAAGGCTGGACAGGATGGCAGCACATTTTCTGGCCTCACTGGAACTCACCGAGAGGTGGAGGACCAAGAACTGGTAGGAAACATCTTCCGTGACTGTAAGTGGAGGACATGGACACACTCTGAAAAAGCACAAATACTTCCTTTTGACAGAGATGAGAGAGAAGTGCAGACTTTAAACAAACTCACCAAAGCAATTCAGGTCCTACTGAGAATATTTCTAGTGAATGATTCTCTGTTGGAAACTATTATTTTACTTAGATATTTGGGTCTCCAGTCATATTTTCAGGTCCTGGTTTCTTCACTAATGTAAATAAAAGCACATCCTACACACACACACACACACACACACACACACACTATAAGATCATCTTTATGTTGACAACTCATCAAAAATTTTACCATCCTATGCTTAAGCACAGAGCCTGGGAATTCATTGAAGAATAATTCCTACTGCACAGTTCAAATATAAGCAAATGGGAGGAAAGTAGGTGTGATTGTACTGGGTGAAGATACCGAAGCTGACTGGGGAGAAGGCAGAAATCACTATCCTCATCAGCAAGAAGTATCACAATTTTCCTTTTCAAAAACAAAGTGGTAGCCAGGTGTGGTGCTGCATGCCTGTAATCCCAGCACTCGGGAGGCTGAGACAGGAGAATCACCAAGTTTGAGCCCAGTCTGGGAAACTTAGTGATTTAGTGACATCCTTGCAGAATAAAAAGAATAAAAAGGGGTAGGGTTGTTGCTCAGTGTAAAGGCCCTTGGCTCAATCCCCAGTACTGCAAAAAACAAACAAAAAACCCAATAAAAATCCCCAAGTGGAGGATCCAGCATTGGAGTTAGACCACTTGGTTTAGTTCTCTTTGATTTTCCATCTATCAGTTATGTCTCCTTTAGCTGGGGATAAATTGATAACCATCTCATATTTAACTACCATGTATATGAAGAGCCCAGCTTAGAGGGGGGCACACAGCAACACTGCTGGGTGTAATTATATGGCTAGGGCCACAACAACCTCGGTGCTTTCAGTATTTCTGTTCAAGCCAATAAACATTTATTATAATGCTGACACTAATATGGGAGAATAACACAGTACTTTGAGAGGCAGAATAGAGGGGCAGCATAAAACATGCTTAGGAATCAGATATATCAGGTTTGCCAACAGTTACAGGGTTCAGTCTTGAGTAAGTTACTTAACTTCTCTGCACATCAATCTGCCCATCCGTGAATAAGGAGAAAGTGACTTCTTTATAGTCATGTGCGATTACCCCACAAAGTATTTAAAATGTCTTGGTGCTGGCTGAGGGGTAGCTCTCATTATTAGAATATTACATAAGGCTCAGGAGAAGGACAGAGGTGGGCCTGAAAAATCCTGCCACTAGATGGATTGTATGGTCCCAGGCTGAGGAGGATGGGCCAGAAATTGCTAGGGAACACTAGGGTCAGACTGAGTGCACATACCAGGGATACAGGGAACCTGGAGAAATTAGGTGTTGCTAGAAGGGGAAGTGTACAGAAAACATCACCTTAAAATACAGCATCAGTACGATACAGAAGAGAACTGTATCCTCACTTTCACTTTTAAGGGTAAATACAAGGCTCTGGGGAGCCGGATGGGACATCATAGCTCTTGCAGCTTTCCTTTCATTTTCCCTGAGTTTGATCAAGAGCCAGGTGCTGTTTTGTACCCAGAAGGAGGTAGCTACTCAGAAGCATTTAGTACAAATACAGAAGAATGAATGGTCCTGTTTTTTTTTTGTGCTGGGAATTGAACTCAGGCCCTTGTGCTTGCCAGGCAGGCGCTGTACCGCTGGAGCTACATCCCCGGCTGGTCCTGTTGTTTTTTGGGAGGGATATGTCTTTGCACTTTCCTTACAACAAAGGGGAGAATCAAACAGGGTTTATAAACTTCCACTTTCATCTGTTGATTCCAACATTTTGGAAACCTGGTGCTTCTTCCACCTTGTTTAAACAGTGCTTAGCACAGGGCCCACTTAAGAGTTTACAAGGTGTATTAGGGAGAAATGTATGGCATTAAAAACAAGGATACGCTGAAGGGGAAATTTACAACCATAGGATATCTGGGTCATAAGGATATGGATGCTTGAAAGAGGCCAGACTACACACTACATCATGATTTTTATTAAAATTCTGCTTTCAAGGTGACATAAAATACACATCTTGTCTGTTAGAGAAGACAATGCAATCTAAGCTAACCCACGATGACAGTGCATATGCATGCAAACGAAGCTTACTGATTTCTCCGGCTCGGTCTGTTCATAAATTGGACTCATTTCTTAGGTTTACAAATGATGATCACTATGGTAAATTCAATAACAGAATTTTCTGCTGTAAACATGGCATTCTCTTTGGTATCTTTTTAGAGCCCTTAAGTGGTTTTGATGTACATGAAATTGAAAACTGGGAAAATTAAAAATTACACAAATAATGAAGAGGACTTCTTAGGTGAATTACCCATTACTGTGGAGGTCTTTTGACATTTTCATTAAAAAGAGTAAAAAGGTCATCTAAAGATACTCGTGTATCTACAAATGATTGTAAAGTCATTCTCTTTATTTCTAACTCCCATAAGCCTATTTTATTAGTTTCAAGGAATAAAGCTCCAATCTGCTTCAGTAAACTGCATTATTTTTTAAACTACAGAAACATATGCAGTTTCTTTACATGAGCAATCTTCTCTAATGGCAATGCAGTCATTGGGAAGACTGCATTAAAAGACATGTTTCAAAGCACTTCCCTCTGCCTGATAGCCCCTCTCTGCCTTCTTTTCTTACAGTATTAAAACCCACTGCTTTTTCAGAGTGCATGGCATATAATGCACACTTTAAAATATTTGCTGACTCATTGAATTCACTATCTTGACATTAAATTTTGTATCCAGATTATGTCACACAATCGTAGGGCTGATACAGACTTCCTACTAGAAATACAAACCTTGTATCTGATTTAACTTTGAAGAAATCTAATATCCCTCCTGCTATTTGATGGTTGTCTATTTTTTTCCTTTGAACTTTGAATAATCTTCATGTTCATTTCCAACTTGAAATCAGGCATTCCTATCTAGAAGTCATTTAGGAACATTAACAAGCAAGCTATGAATTTGAACTCTTAATCTAATAATGGCTTGCAAGCATCTTTAAAACAAAGCATTTCTAATTCCATCCCAATTCGTTGTATGCACATAGTCTCCTTATGGTGGCCTGGAGAGTACTGTTGAAAAAAATGAAAGAATGAATAAATGACAGAAGGCATGGATAAAGAGACATGATACTTCAGAGAAAAGCAATTCACATTTTCTCATCAAATTCAGGACAGTTTGTAAGGACAGAAAAGGGGGGATCATCCCTTAACTAAGACCTTCTCACCCCGTTTACCAGGTCATTTCCCTGACGTGCAGTGGGACACAACGTGAGGATGGGCAAGCTGCATTTTTGGCCCTGATTCAGAGCTCGTGGGTACATTTCCCCACTGGGGTAACAGGGTTGGTTAGATGTGGAATGATACTATTACTTCTCTATAAGAAATATATCAGTGACTGGCCTTTTATGAGCTGGTTTTAGGATCTAACCACCACATAACCTAGTTTCTATTTCTTGTAACATATCATGTTTGCACGTAGAGGAAGACCTGCATTCTGGTTGGGAATGATGTACAGTAGTGGCAAAACCACCAGAGACAGCTAGTGTCATAAAGAACACAAATTTTCGTTGTCATTTCCTATAGTCATCTGTGGCCGCTGGTTAGGATACACAAGCAGGCAAAGGTAGTGCCGCAGTGCAGGTGTGACAGGTAAGTTTATGTGTCCTCTTGGTTGGACCGCAGGTTGCCTAGATACTTGGTTAAGTATTATTCTGGTGCTTCTGTGAGAGTGTTCTGGGGTGAGTTCAATGTCTGGCATTTAAACTGGTAGACTGAGTGAAGCTGATGGCCATCGCTTGCGTGGGGAGTCCTCCTCCAACCAGCTGAAGACCTGAGCAGAACGTAGATGCTGAGCTGCCCTTGGGCAGAGGGGACGCCCCTGCTTGCCTGCCTCGGAGCTGAAGTATCGGCACTCACTTGCCTTCAAGCCCAAACCAGGACACTAACTCTTCTTGATTTGAAAGCTTGCTGGCTTTCAGGTTAAGAACTATACCACTGGCTTCTTGGGATTCCAGCTTGCGACCCTCAGACCTTGGGATCTGTCAGCTTCTTTAATAGTGTAAACTGATTCCTTACTTATATATATATATATATATATATACGTTATGTTCTCTGGAGGAATACCAAGGAGTTGATAGTTTAAAAGGTATATATGTACATGTGGCATACACCATATAAGGCTATGTGAAAATAGTAGGGTATGTCAGTATTTATACTTACAATTTCAACCATAATTTACCAAAGAGAGAGAGGGAATGTCAAGATGTGAACAGTGGTTTTTCCCTAGGTAATAAGAGTTTCTTATTTCTCTTTCATTGTTTATGCTTTTTGCATTTTCCAAACTTTCTAAAATAAAATATCTTTTTATTATACTTAGAAAAAAGATTGAACAAATAACATTTAATAATCTTCAAGAGGAAAGCACATAAAAACTCTTCCTGAGAAAACAAACAATACAGAAATCAAACCAGAGTAAGCCCTCATCATAAATAATCCAAAAAGCAACCAAAGGATTCCTTTACTCCACAGGTGCAGGAAGGACACTGCAGAGCACCAGGGAAGACACTTAACAACCTCTTTCTCCCGCAGTCTGCTCCAGGGAGCAGCTGGGTGAGTGGGAAGACCCCTAAGTCAGGCCTCAGAGGCCCCGAGCTCTTTGCTACTGACCGACCTCGGGACCACCAGTGTGTCATGTACTCTTCCTCAGTTTCAGGTCTCATCAGGAATCCGTGAGAACTAAGTCATTCTCTGACCCACAGTGAGTGCTGTCAGAATATAATGAAATGGTAAATTCACAAGTACTTCCCAGTACTACAGAGCACTTCAGCAATGTGACAAATGTGACATCGGTGGTCACCACCAGGTTCAATCTGAACCCTCCAGCTGTCCCTCTCCTCTCCTTGGAGGCAGCCACAGATAGCCATGGTGGAGAGGCAAAATGACCCAGATAGAATACTGTCTCTCTTTTCTCCCCCAAACAAATGTAATGTGCCTAAATTAACATTTGGTTGGCTTCTCTCCTTTTTAACCAGAAATATGCCACTTCAAATTAAAAATCCATATACTTAACAGGAGTCATATTCTTGCTAGAGAAGACAAATCTATAAACAGGAGCTAGCTGCAATAATCTGCCAAGCTTTTATAAAGCACCATTTATCACTCCTGATTGGAATTTACGCTTCCAAATTGCCTGGCTAGCAACTGTATATTTAAACATGTGGTCTTATGAGAAGAGGTTGGGTATTGTCACCTCTGTTTCATAATGAGAAAACAAAAGCAAAGAGATGTTATGATTTTCTCAGCACCCAAAAATTAGCAGAAGAACCTGATTAATTCAATTTCTGAGTCCAATTTCTGTGACTTGCTATCACTATTATTATTTAATACTGGTTAAATACCAAAACCTATATATATATATATATATATATATATATATATATATATATATTTTTTTTTTTTTTTTTTACTATGAGGTTGAGGTAAGGAGTAGTAGGGGTAGAGAAATAAAAGACATAAAAAACTTTCCCCCCCTTAGGTTATAGTTAACAGTTACAAGCATATTCTACACAAAAATCTTCCCAAGTTTCCTAATCACACTGCGTAGGATTGCAAGCTTCAGGGAAAGTACAAGTTCTTTTGATAAGACTCAGATTTTGAAACAGGAAGAACCTTGGTATTTAACACTTGGGCAAGATAGTGTGTAAAGGTTGCAGGATTTCATGATTAAATTTTACAATCATTGTAGTTTCTCTCTCTGACACTGATACCCTCAGCTTTTCCCAGTCCACATTTTACTAATTTAGAGGACAGTATAATATGATTCTCAGATCTGCTGATATGATTCTATGGATTTCTGACTTTGATTTCTTTTAAAACTAGGAGTTAACAGGAAGGACCAAAAACTAGAAAATAAATACAAAAATCTCTTAAAGCCAATCACTCTTCTTTGTATTCTTGAAGTTCCACACTGTGAATGCAACTTCTCTTCATATCGGTGAGTCATCACACATTTTTCCAGGCATCACAACTCATTTACTTCCCATCTTTTGCAATGATTTAATCCCCCTCCACCGCCCCAATGCTTTAAAACTAAGTGAGAAAGTTCTAGGAGCTGTCCTACTGAATTACCTTTGGCTATTAAAGGTAAAACCATTCCCTTTGGCTATTAAAATCAGGTATTTGGGAAGTGGAAGAGAACGCCTAAGGTGTCCTTCCATTGAATAAAAATGAATCCTGTGGATATATTAGCTGCTAAGGATGCAAATCATTAGTTTTTTTAGAAAACCTTACAAAGGTTACCAGAGGATTCTCTCTTCTTGGATACTGTGTAACAATAGCACTTGTAGGAAGTACTGTTAACATTGGTTCTACAATAAACATAACCTTATTCTAGGATTGATTTCAACCAGTGACCCTCGACTTAAACACTATTATTATTATTTATTGATGGCAACTCCATCCCCTTGGGTATATCTTCCCTATACGAAAAGGTTACAGTCAGTACCTGACCCATACCATGCCTCCCTTCATGACCCTTTATTGGAAAGGAAGGCTTCCCTAGACGGCATAAACTTTGGCCAAAGCTGACAGAAAATTGAGAAGTGACTGGGATGAGGAAACACTTACTGCTCCCCTGGCTACTATCCATTCATCATTTCTTTCTCACTCTTTACCCTTTCAACATCAGCTGTGCTGGGAGACCAACCTTCACCATGACTCCTCTGGGGACTTGATAGACAGTTGGTCTTAGCTAAAAAGCCAAGAAGCGATAGGGACCTGTTAGGGTATTAATAAACAGAGAAGTGTAATATCTTTGAAGAACTAGAAAGAATCACTGCTAACACTTCAGAAGTAATTAGTTGTAATTTTAACACCAGAGATTCTTCTGGATTAAAATACTTAAGTCCCAAACCACAGACCTGAGTAGAAAGGAAATCCAAATATTGTAGCTTCTTGTTAGTCATAGTAATGTTCTATAAATTGCTACAAATCAGTGAACACTGAACCATTGCTCCTGATAGAAAAGCAAGAGTTAGGTTTCTTTGTGCCACTGGCCACATTTTCATCCACTGATCAACACATAACCTTGTTTTATGTGGGTCTCTCTTTAAAGACAACTCATTTAATATATGTTGTTGCTTCATTAACGTAAACTCACGGCCACTGGCACTGTACTCATGGCTGAACAAAGCTTATTTAACACACATATTTTCTTCATGAGGCACACTAAGTCTTGCACTGAGGAATACCAGACGGCGCTGCACTTGGAGGCTAATTTAAATAGCAAGATCACCAAGCAAGAATACAAAGTTGTGAAAAATGTGACACTAAATGGATCACAAAAAGAACACTTTTTTTTTTTAACCTATTAGAGCTAAGACAAGAACCCAGAGCATTGCCTTGTTTGACCTCAGCTTGAATGTACGTGAAGGTTGACTCAAAATTTTAGCTACTCTGTGAATATCCGTCAATGCCTGTGAAATTGCTTTGAGTATTGATTTTGGAGTTATAAATACATTTTAGTGAGTAACGGAATTTGCAAATACGGAATCCATTCATAATGAGGATTGACTATATAATTCTACCTTTTATTCAGTAGCAAATCTGGCCTTGTTTATACCTTTTTCTCCTGAAATTCTCTATTCTCCTCTTCTCTTAATAGCCTCAATTAATCTTTTTCTTGACAAGCAGTTAGAAATATTTTTTAATGATAGGTATCTATGACAGTGAAATGCAACTATATATTATTTATTATTTTTAAAACATTTATTTATTTTTTTAAGACAGAGTCTCACCATGTTCCCCAGCCTGGCTTTGAACTTCTGATCTCCCCAACTCAGCCTCTGGGGTAGCTGGGATTACAGGCATGCATCGCTATGTCCGGCTTTACTTATTTTTTAAGTAAATGGGAATTAGAAGCCTTGGTTTTTAAAAATTAATGAATGTAACATGGGTAATGGAAAATATACAATATACAATTATACAATTTAACAAAATACAATATACATACAATACAATTTAAAAAAATGTCTCCATTTTTCTGTTTTTAGATAATAGGGAAGGTATTGAGTCTGAGTTATCAATGAAGAAATACAGGAATTGATTTTTAAAACCCAGGTAAAACTATTATTATAATTTACCGTAGTCTGCTTCAGGAAAGGTACGTTCAGAATTTGGTACAATGATGAACAATCATTAAATACCCTAGAAAAGGAGAGGTACTGAACAGAACACATGAAAAAAATGAGGCCTCTTAAGCACTCTTGTGCACAAATGCATTTTAGTAGCTTTCTAACACTATGGGTAAGATTAGAAGTTCAAAACTATTTTTTAAAAGTTGTTGTCTTCTCTAACCTATGAAGGAAAATCTTGACATCATCCATCTAATGAGGTGTAATAAACAGAAAAAAAAAAAAGATGGGAAATTCACACTTGTTAGAAACAGTTTTCAGAACTGTGCTTGGGTTTTCAAAACTTAATCTAAAGGATGTGTTATACATGTTAATAGTGCCCCATAAATAGAATCTGAATAAGGCAGGGGCTGACCTGCACCTAGGTCTAAGACATTAAATTAAGATTCTGGCAAAGTGACTGTTGACACTGGGCCTTGAAATGGGAAAGCATATTCATTCATTCATTCATTCATTCATTCATTCATCCATCCATTCATTCATTTGTAGGAGAAAGCACCATGGAAATGCCTAGGGCCCTTCTGTTGGTAGAGCTGCCATCAGGTACCCTGACTCCACTGCCACCATTTTTCATCCAAGACAGACACCCCAGTACTCACCTGGGGAAACAAGTCTTGGAAAGAAACGAGAATCAGGTTCTGTAATGTATACGCATACCATCACAGTATCTCATATCTAATAACAACTACCAATTTCTCTCAGCTCCTCTGAACAGCCCTGTGCAGTACGTTATTACGCCTGCTTTATACAATTATGGTGCTACCTGAGACTCAAGATACTGTCTTCGTGCCTACTGCTTCCTACCCAAAATTAATTTCACATGCTCATCATAGCTCTCTTAGAGCCTGAAAGGAAGCCCTCTTGAATATTTTGAGCTATTTAATCATATTGTAGCTTTGAACAATTGTATCACAACACTGTTTCCATCACTCCCCACATGGTTTAAGAAGCAATAAAAACCTTAAAAGCCCTAGTATGGCCACTATAGCATTCACTGATTAAATCTTAACTCTTTAGGAGTCTGTCTATTAGTTATTGCTAAGCAGGAGTCAGTGAACCTTTTTTTGGTGATGGGACAGATAGTGAATATTTTAGATCTTGCAGACTACACAGTACCTGTCACAACTATTCACTTCTGCCATTGTAGTGTGGAAATAGCTACAGGCATTAAACACATGAGGATGGTTGTATTTCAATAAAATTTTAATTTTGAACACTGAAACTCAAGTTTCATGCAATTTTCATGTGTCAAAAAATATCTGTCTTTGTTTTAGTTTTGTAAAAAAAATTTAGGAATGTAAAAACAGATCTAATCCCTGCCCTATAGGAATTTACCATTTAAAGCACTGAACACTGATGTAAACACATACAAATAAAATACAGAGAAATAACTATACACCTGACATGGTAAGATAATGGTTAGGGTAAGCCATTTATATTAGATGTTTAATGTTTGTAAGTTTTTGCTGATGACTGTAGTTTGCAAGGCATGTCTTAGGCCATTTAAAGCCACTGGTGAATTTACATGAAGAAGGGAACTCATCAGAGCTTTTAATGAGGAAAAACCCACGTGGTTATCAACTCACATTCTAACACAGTTACTATTTGGGGGACATTTTCTGACATTTGTTTTTAAACTTCTTTAGAAACGCAACATTCCCAAATGCTGAATAGGATCATATCTCTACTGCATTAACAGCACCACACTGTTGGTACAGTATTCTTGTCCTGGGATTTACCGAATCCTAACATGCCTCAGTGTCTTACTGAGAAAAAAATCAGGAAGTATTAAAGGATATAAAAGTAATATTGAGTATTCACTATATAACAAGCACTGCTCCAAGCATTCAGCCTGCATTATCTCATTTAATCCTTATAATGATCCTCTGAGACAGAAAGTAAGTTTTTAAATTGTTATTACCATATTAGTAGGAAACAACAGCACAGAAACGTGAAGTTTTTTTGTTTGCAGTCGTATACCAGGATTTGAATCCAGGCATCACGTTTATGAACCTCTTCTTACAGCCCCTCATAATCCTGCCTCCCAACACTAAGGGATCTCACTAGAACAACAGCTCTGTCTCTCCCTTGGCATTGCTTTCCCAAGACCCCGTGTCAGGTATGCACACAACATTCATTATACCTGCACAGTATTCATCCTGCCCTGCACCATAACTCTCCATCCTCCAACCTCTGCATGTGCCCAACTACTCACTTTTGTACTCCGAACAAGTATGTGGATATGGGGGTGCCCACGCTAGGTTGTAAAGCAATGTAGGGCTAGAACCAAGGAGACCTTGGTCCTACGGTGGCTTAGGGGTGAGCTTTGTGACCCTGGGTAGATCATTTTCCCTTTGGGAAACCCAGTTTCTTTATCTCCCTATGGACAGGCTCAAGTGATATAATGTATGTGGAAGTATTTTATAATCTGTAAGGAATGAATAATTGTTAGTAATTATTTTCATTACACACAGCCTTTATCCTTGCCTCTCCCATTATATCTCTTCTGTACTCATCGTGAAGAAGCAATACACTTGACTCAGTATTTTGCACAATACCAGATCCTTTTACTGCCTGATCCTTCCTCATTCCTCTCTTCTTTTTATTCCCTGAGGACACAATGGTCAGCACAACAAAGATGACACCGCTCTTCAATCCTACCCTACCCTATCAGAGACGACAAGACAGACATTCAGTGGTGTGCAGGGCCAGCTTGTACAGTCTCACCAATCTCTTCCCAACTCCACATTCAGTAAAGCCATATTGCCACCTTGAAACTGGCAATAGTGTGAGTATTATGCTATGGGATTGGCAAATGTTACAAATTACCTTTCTTTTTCCTACCAACCAGAGAGTTGTTTGTTAAACATTTACTAGCACACCACTGGATTTAGAAGCAAAATAATAAAACATCCTAAGTGCTAGCTAGGAAAGGGACAGTACAGAGTGGTCTGTATGATGGGAGTCGTCATAGTTATTGGGGTGAGTAGAGGCACTTATAGTCGTCCTGGAAGAAAAGAATGTTAAACTGAAACAAACGATGAGAGGAACCAGCCAAGCAAAGGGGAGAGAGAAGAGAGTTTCAGGTAGAGATAACATCAGGTGCAAGGAGCCAGTGTCAGACTCACTGAAAGCAATTCTTTAAGGCTATGGTGCAAAGTGGGAGGGAGAGGAGAAGAATGAAGCTAGAGAGCAAGAGGTTCCACTGGACCCTAAGGACACTGGTTGGCTGTCAGTGGGCTTTGAGCAGGCATGGCGAAATTATAAATGTGGGGTGCAGAGTCACAGAGATGACTTTTGAATCCACGACCTTCCAGTGGGTGATCTCCGGGGAGCGTCTCACCGCAGATGACAGCTGAGCCTCATCTGTAAAGCGGGGTGATTCCAGCACTCCTACGTTCCTAGGAAGTTGTTTAGGAGCAGGTGTAGCGTGAGCACAATGCCCAGCTCACCAGAGTTGCTCCAGAGGTGTCCAGGCGCGCAGCAGCTAACCAGGCAGCAGACGTATTCCGCAGAGGACACCCAGCTGCTGCCTCTCTGGCCTTAAAACGCTGGTCGCCTGGTTGTCTAGGTCGGAGCTTCTCACACTCTGCGTACCGACCCATTAGTGAGTGGTGAAATTAGTTTAGTGAGTCTGGAGCAGAACTTTAAAAAGTGAAATAGAATTAAATAAAAAACAAACACCACAATCCATTATAAGTTGCAGGGTAAGTTCTGTGTAAATGTAAACTGGGTTGCCATGTAAAATCTACTCCAAGGATCACAGTTTAAAAATGTGAAAGCCCCTGCCTGCTTCAACTGGAAACCTCTTGTGAGCTCTGGGACTAGAAGAGGAACAAGACAAGCAGGGCTGTCCCACCCTTCCCCAACCTTGGGAGCCAGAGACTTTCCAGTTAGGGATTTACTCCTCTGCATTTCCTTTTTTTTTTGAGACAGAATCTCACTATGTAGTTCAGGTTGGCCTTGAACTCACTTTGTAGCCCAGGCTGGCCTCGAATTCGCAGCGATCCTCTTACCTCAGCCTCCCGAGTGCTGGGATTACAGGCGTGCGTCACCATGCCTGGCACTCCTCTGCATTTCTGAGGCTTTTCAGCTTTCAGTAAAAACATGCTTTCTTGACCAGAGAGGACCCTAGGCTTTATCTGCTCTCCTGAAGCCAAGACAGGGGAAAGCTCATAGGGGTGTTTCCAAAGGCCAGGGATGGAGAGGGCCTCTCCTACACAGGTAAGGGGTGTGTATGTGTGTGCGCGCATGCGTGTGTGTGTGCACGCTTTAGGGAAGAGGGCCCTAGGACCTCCAGTTGCTCTCTTTTTACTAATACCACACCCTGGCTGTGAGTAGACTCAGTAACTGGAGCCATCTAAGGTGAACTGCTGCCCAACCACTTAGCACTTGAAGGTACTGAGTATGTGAAATTGACTTTAGTTTGGTGTATCCCAGAAAGATAATCGTATATGTGAACAGATTTTAGAATAATTTATTTTCAACATATGTCAAAACATATCCAGTCTGCCCTTTGGAGCTGCAAACATGGTTTGACATTTCTTTTTTCTTCACAACTTAAAAAACGGAAAGTAATGGCAGAGGCTTGGTCAATGTTTGGCAGAAAAAAAACAAGCACCCCATGATGATTTAGTATCCTCCCATTTCCGCAGGGCTCACTCCCCAGGCCCATGCGATTGGCACTAGATTAGCTGCTGACATTTATTGACAAAGGAATTAATCTTCACCAATGATGTTTTTTAAAGCCCATTCTTTACAGGAAGCTGTGACCAACATCAGGGCTCCTTCACTTTCCCCTTTTCCTCCTTTCCCTCCTGATAAAAGTGGCTAAAAATAACTTCTTAAACCCTGATTCCACCGAGGCAGGTGCAGGAGAAAAAGAACAAAAGAACATGGTGGTGGGGGTGGGGAGAGGACAGAGAAGACTTCTGGGACAGAGAAACTACTCTGTATGATGCTATACGGTGGATACATGTCGTACATTTGTCCAAAACTATAGATTGTACAAGACCAAGAGTAAAACCTAATGTGAACTATAGACTTCGGGTGACTGTGATCTGTCAATGTGAGTTCATCAACTGTAACACATGTGCCACTCTGCTAGGAGATGCTGGTAATGGTGGAGGCCGTGAATAGGGACAGGGGTATATGGGAAATCCCTTTATCTTCCTCTCAAGTTTTCTGTGAACCTAAACCTGCTTTAAAAATAAAGTTTTTAGTTTAAAAAATTGACTTAAACAAACTGAATATATATTCATAGAAAAAAAACTTCTACCTTCAATCTTTTCCCTGGTGCAGGATATCACATGCCCAGTTCACACCCTCAGTGAAACCATAGCATTACGAGACCCCACTCACAGGGGAATGGGAGTACGTCTTTGGGGTAGGCAGTATGAGAACAGATCTCCTCAACATGACAACTGAGTACTGACAGAGAAAATCCCATTAATTATGATATGTACCCAGCTCCTGGCTTGACTACCATTTCCTACCATGCTTCTCACTGAAGCATCTTTCAGTGGAGGAAAAAAAGCAACATACACTTCTCAAACCAACAAAACAATGCCCAGCCAGGAACTCCGATTTCCGTTCCCCGGACATCACTGGGATCCTTTCTCACTCCAACCCCAGGTGGGCCACTGCCAGTCTCTGTTGGGGAACTCCGGTGTGACTGCCCAGTTTTGTAGCTTGTCAATAGTTTCTGTTGAACACCCACTGTCTGCACCAGGTTCTGACTTGTACGAAAACACACAAAGGAATAGAGAAAACTTTATCTTGATAACTTCCATAGTCCCTGGAGAAACAATACATAGAATGAAAGAGTGAATAAGGGAAATAAAAGTGGAAAGCAGCCTCATGTTGTGGCCCTGGAATTTAGTTTCTCTTACCTGGAGCTCTGTATAATCATCTTTGTGCTGGGTCTCACAGGGCCTATTTCTTAAGTGCCCATGGTTTCATCACGTCTGTGTCTCTGGTCAGCAGTACAGCATTTGGCGACAGCTATACAAAGATTCTGATGTACAGAGAGAATACAGAGACCACAGGGAACTCACAGCTGTGGGTGTAACCTCCACAGGTTGGTGCGAATTATTAGCAAGGATGACTTAAATATTTGCATCTGGCAGGAGCCAGCTAAGGAAGGTGCCATGGTGAGAGAGGCTTCTTGGACAGGCAGCTTTGCCCCACGTATTTTTGAGAGTATGCCTTTGCTGGCTTGCAGCAGTGGAGGTGGGGGAATGCCAAATAGTGTGAGCATCAGAGAGGAGGGAGGATGCTTCCCAACCTGAAGGAAAATCTTCCTTGATAATCAACAAAGCTTATGAGATAAACACAAAAAATTCTTTTGAATAGAATTTTAACTTCACCAAAAGGAAATCCCTGCAGACAATATACCCTAAAACACATTGCTTAGAAGGTAAACACAGATATAAATGCCTTCAAATCTAAAGGCCAACTCCTACATATGCCAACTCTTAACATATGTTAAAGAAAACAAGACATATGCAAGCTAATAAATGATGTGAAATCTCAAATTAATCCTCTCTAAAGGATTTAATTATCCCATGAAACTGATTTCCCATTAAAGATCATAATATACAGATCATTCAAACCAAGAAAAGCATGGGGACACCAAATTGGTTGGTGTGTTTACAAGTAATGTCTAAGGTGATTTTGATGGAATAGGAAATATAGGTCTTCTAGGACAAAATGGCAGATCGCATTTGATACAGTGAGAGTCCTCCAAAGGTTAAGCTACATTCTGAAAAAACGAAACTGTTCTATTTTTGCAGTCCTGGACCAGGGAGCTAGAACCCAGGCTGTAAAAAGAAAATACTCTACTTCTTTGCCTTCTAGCAACCCAATCCAAGATCCAGCCACTGACCAGGAGGAGCACCTTGTAGGAGCGCCTGGAGGGACAGACACGGCAAGCACACTGATTTCCTTTCCCTTCCCTTTTGGCTTTCAAAGGAATCACATAATTCCTAGATAATTCAAGGGCAGAGGTTTCTAGAGAGTTGGGATCAGAGAGGCAAAGGTGTTCACAAAGAACAGTAAGGCCGGGGTTAGGTTATCTGAGAAGGAAGGGGTTGAACTTTTCACAAATTCTGGGGACCTCAGGGAGAAAAAGCAATGGCCAGGAAATGAGGGGTGGCGAAGTGATGGAGATAGCGTCAGTGATGGTACTGTCATGTCGCCAAAGGGGTCCCAATTGGTTGGACAAATCTGTTTATCCATTTAATGGAAAACTCTGTTACGCACCCTACTCTCTTACCACTGGCCCTACCTTTCCAGACTACTCCCTCTAGCACCCAACTCCACATTATCTTTTGACTCCCTTGGGACCTAAAATCCATCGATCCAATCCCCTTTTCACTTTCACCACCCTCTTCTATTCTTCTCCAACTCAGTTTAAGTAATTATAATCAATCTTTTGCACATACCACAACTCCTGGTACAGCTGTGATCCAACTCTCTACCAGTCTACGCCTGCACACTTGCTGTTGAGCATGGCTGAAGAAAACTAGACTGCGTTGAATGGTCTTAGTTTAAATAAACCACCTTAAGACTCAGTGACTCCTAATGCTGCCAGCAATCATTCCTCACTCCATTCATTTACACTTGCTCACCCTCCTTGACAATTTCACATCAACCTTTTCCCTTCAAACCTCTGACGCCTTCTCTCCTCTCTTCATTCACAGCTGACGACCCTTGCTTTCCCAGAGAAAAGCAAAACAATCCAAACAGAACTTCCACAGGCCCCAGCACCCCATCTCTTCACCTAAGTGTGTACACCGACTCTACCTCTGCACTGGCCACCACACAGGAATCACTGTGTTCCTCTTTCCTCCCTTGTGCTAGATCCCATCCCTCTACACAGCTGTCTACAGGACTCACTCTCGCAACTCCCTCTTAGATACCATCAGTTTCTCCCTCTTTTTGGAGCATTCTCAACGGCATAATGGTTATTTTTATGGTTATTTTTCCAATCTCAAAAAAAAAATCCTTTTGCCTCACATCTTCTGTAGCGAATCACCTCATTTCTCTGCCTCCCTTGCACACACTCTTGAAAGAGAAAGTCTCTCCATTTCTTTTCTCCCATTTGCTCTTTTTCAGATTTATCGAGGTATAACTGAAACACCCTAGAGTGAATAAATAGAAACTACAATGTGATCAGTTTTAACATATGTATGCACTGTGAGACCATTACCACAATTAAGGCAATGATCTGCAGCTGGATCCAGTGGTGCCACCTATAATCCCAGTACCACAGGAGCCTGAAGCAGGAGGAGTGCAAGTTTGAGCCTCACCTGAACAACTTAAGTGATTTAGTTTGACCCTGTCTTGAAATAGATAGATAGAAAGAAAGAAAAAAGAGAAGAGAAGAGAAAAAAGAAAAGAAAAGAAAAGTAAAGATCGCTCTGGACATAGTTCAGTTGGGAAGTATATATATATATATATATATATATACACATATGCTTCTGCTACCACCACCCCAGTGGAGCCACTCTTGTCAAGGTCATGGGTCATCATCCTATTGCTAAATCCAAGAGTCAAAGCTCAGATCTCATCTTATTTGACCTCTCTGCAGCATGTAACTTGTTTTCTTCTTCCATCGTAGCACATTTTCTTCACTTGGTTTCCAGGAATTTACACTTGACTGGTTTTCTTTTAGCCTTATCGATGGTATTTACTAGTTCCTCCCCTTCTCATTAATCATCTTACTCTACAGGGTCCCATGCTCCTCTTTCCCTCTCTATCTACACCCTTTTCATGATCCTCAACAGTAACATGATTAATCTTAAATTTACATCTCTATTGTAGACCTTTCTCCTCTACTTCATACTGCGTATCCAATTACCTATTTAACATCTCTGTGTAGCTAAATAGAGACTTCTCAAAGTTAATGTGACAAAACCTAATATCATGAATCCACCATTTCTCCTCCTAAACTAGTCCTCCTGCAGTTATCTACACCTCGGTGGATGGCACTTCTATCCTTCCAAAAGCTCAAGCCACCGAAGATTTTTTGTTTTTCTTGATTCTTCTCTGTTGCTCACTACTGTCACTGAATCCATCAGAAAATCTAACTATTTTCACTACCTCCACTATTTCCACCCTGGTCTGAGCCACTCTCACCTCTGGCTTAGAGCACTATAATTCTCCTAATCTTTTTTTCTGTCTTTCCCTTATAGTCTATTCTCCACATGGAAGTCATGTTGAGTCTTTTAAAAATATCTGTCTATTCAAAGCCTTCCAGTGACTCCCCTTGGAATAAAAGACAAGGTCCCTATGGTGGTATAAAGGACCTACATGTTTCTAGCCCTTTCCTTGTTATCTGACCTCATCTCTGACTCAGCGGCTCCCCAATAGCTACCCTGGCATCCCCGGTGTGGTTTTTTCATTGGCTGTTCCTTCTGTTGCAGTGCTTCATTCCAGGTGCGGCCGCTTTGGAAAATTGTTTGGCAAGAAGTTAAATATGAGAATTACCACATGACCTAGTGATTCCACTCCTAAGTATGTACTGAAGTGAAAATATATGTTCCCACAGTATTTTGTATATGAAATGTTTGTATGTAATGTTTCATAGCAACATTATCCATAACATCTCCAATGTGGAAACAGCCCAAATGTCCATCAACTGATAAATGAATAAACAAAACGTGGTGCATCCACACAATGGAATATTATTCAGCCATAAGGGAATGAAGTACTAACACATGCTATGACACGGATGAACCTCGAACACATTATGCTATGTGACAGATGGCAAGCACACAAGGCTACACACTGTATCATTCCATTTACATGAAACGTCCAGAATAGGCAAATCCATAGTGGCAGAAAGTTGATTAGTGGTTGCTAGGGGCTGGGGCAAAGAGATAATGGGGAGTGACTGCTAATGGGCACAGGCTTTTTTTTAGGGCGGGGATGATAATGTTTTGGCATTACATAGTGGTGATGGATGCACAATTTTGTGACTATACTAAAAACCCACTGCATTGTACATTTTAAGGCATATGAGTTCTATGACATGAAGTACAGTGTATCTCAATTTTACAAGAGCTTTATCCTCAGACACCTGCCTGGATTATTCCTTAACTTCCCTCAAAGCCTTGCCAAAATGTCATTTTTTTCAATGAAAACTTCAATTATCACCCCCCAAATTCTCTGGATCCCCTTACCTTGCCGTATCTTTTAACCCCCATGGTAAGTGTAAGTTAAGTATCAGTTTCCACAGTAACACTTACTTCCACTTAGATGTTTATTGTTATTTCTCCCCACTGAAATAGAAGCTCCATGAATTCACAGATTTTTGTCTACTTGGTCACTTAAGTAGTATAAATGTCTTGAATAGTGCTTTTATATCAGTAAATATTGGTTGAATGAATAAATTAATACTGAGTAGTCATTAAAATTGATACTGCACAAGAATACTGAACCATACGGAATAACATCTATTTATTCTCAAATGAAAAAAGGGGATTATCAAACAATATATGGTATCATTCCAAAATTGGTAAGAAATACAAAGTTTATTACATATTAAAAAGTACACTGGCTTTAATAAATGGTGCTGGAAAAAATGGCTCTGCACACGCCGAAGATTAAAATTAGACCCATATCTTTCACCATGCACTAAATTCGAAATGGATCAAAGATCTAAATATTAAAACAGAAACATTAAATGTGCTGGAAGATAGAATAGGTAAAACTCTTGAACACATTGGTGTAGGCAAAGACTTTATGAATAAAACCCCAATCGCACAGGACCTATCACAAAGAATCAACAACTGGGATCTCATCTTATTAAAAAGCTTTTGCACAGCAAGAGAAACCACCAACAGAGTGAAAAGAAAACCCACAATGTGGAAAAAAATGTTTGCCAGCTGTTCCTCACACAAAGGATTATTATCGAGAACATATGAAGAACTCAAAAAAAACTAGACCTCCCAAATTTAAAGACCCAATCCAAAAATGGGCATCTGAGATGAATACACACTTCTCAGATGAAAAAATACAAACAGCAAATAAATATATGAAAAAATGTTCAACCTCACTGGTCATCTAAGAAATGCAAATTAAAACAACTCAGTAACTAATTTAAAGATAACAATATGCAATGTATTAACCATTGTTACCCTATTATCTTGTTTTGAAATTTTGTTCTATTTATTTAAAAAATTTCTATTTATTAAAAAAATAATAAAAAATAAAACGTACACTGGGAGGATGCAATATATCAAAATCTCTAGATGTTGGGGTTATAGTTGTTATTTATTTATTTAAAATATGTTCATGTTTTCTAACTTTCATAGGTTTTTGCAACAGATTTGGAATCTAATCTATGCTTCACTTCTGACTGGCTATGCAAGCCTGGCTATACAAGTTTTTCAACCCTGAATGACTCAGTTTCTTCATCTTTTTTTTTTTTTTTTTTTTGTGGGTACCGGGGGGTCGACCTCAGGACCTCGCGCGCCAGCAGGCGCCCGTGCCACTGAGCGATATCACCGGCCCCTTTTTCGTATGTGGGTATCGGGAGTCGAACTCGGGCCCTCGCGCTTGCCGGGCAGGCGCTTAAGCCTCTGAGCCATCTCACTGGCCCCAGTTTCTTCATCTTTAAGTGGGGATTACAGTATTAACTTCTTTGGAAACTAGTGAAGAAGGAAGGAAGGAAAAAGAAAAATGAGAAAAGAAGGAAAAAGTAGGAACAAAGCTTTTATAAATAAGGAGGGGAAAAGGGATCGAAGGGAGGGGAGTGCAATGGGAAACACAGAAGAACCAAGATATATCATGTACAGGTACAAATTCCCTATGATGAATGTGATCATAAAATATACCAATAAACAATTAATTAAAAAAACAAAAAGATTAAATGAAATAATACATGTAAAGTATTAATACTCAGTTACTAATAAAATATTTTTAAAATATTAGTACTTGGAATATAGTAGGCACTTAATAAAATGTTAGCTATTATTATTCCTTTAAAATGATCATGGTGTTCAAAATGGTGGAATTTCTGTAGTAGTACTTGGAGAATCTTTTTTCACGAAGTATTTTGAGAAGTTACTACAGTAACTTCCGTTGAGTAAACAATGAGCTTGAGTGGGCAGCTTCGTTTCTGTTATGTCTCGGCACTTCCTTTTAGATCATTCTGAGTCCATTTATTTCTCTGTTGACTGCATTCACAGGACTGGTCTCTTCCTTGTTGACTTTGGGTGATGCTTCATACATCTGGCCAAGTGCAGAACAGATACTCACAATGGCTGTCTGTAATCCACTGACCTTCAACGTTTCCATTTGGGCTATTGGATATTTTTCTCCATTGTTCAGTGTTCCTCTGTAAGTTTTGAGTTTTGGAAGAAGAGTGATCTAAGCTCCCTACTCTAAGAAGAATACAGAAGATACCAGACAGACAGCTTCCACAGCAAGCACTTGCATTTTCTCCAGCCAGATTCTTTTTACTAGGGGTGGGAGGAAGGAGGAGAATCAGCATGGCAGAAGGAAATAAACATTTTTTAAAATCTCCCTTTCCAAATTTATTATAAATAATGCAAATTCACTCCTTAAAGGAAAGTATAAATGGAGACACAGCATCACTAATTCTCACACCACACCTAGTTCCAGTAACCCTGGAACAAATCTTGGTTTTGGTTCTTCTGGTGGTGCTTTTACCTCCTCCTCTTTTGATTTATTGACTTTAAATGACATCTGTTAACTCTGTTTTTAAAAAATGTAGGAACTTAGCTCATTACCTTTCTCCTGTTCCTGAATTTTACTATATTTTTCACTTTTAAGTTGGTACCTATGTTAGTCAGGTTTCTGTTGCTGTGACAAAACACCTGAGAAAATCAACCTAAAGAAGGAAAGGTTTACTTTGGCTCATGGTTTCAGAGATCTCGGTTCCCTGGCCACATTGCTTTGGGTCTGTGGCATCACAGTACATCATGGCAGGGAGCACATGGCAGAGGAAAGTTGCTGACTTCATGGTGGTTGGGAAGCAAAGAGAGAGACAGGAAGGGGTTAGGGTCCCAAAATTCCCTTCAAGGGTACAACCCCAGTGACCTAATTCCCATCCACTAGGCCTACCTCCTAAAGATTCCCCCACCTTCCACTAGGCTAGCAACCGAGCCTTTAACACAAGAGACTGTGGGGACTATTTTAGATCCAAACTATACTAGTAACTTTATAACTTTAATACACCTGCACATTTATTTCTTAATACATCAATAAGGACAATATCTTTTAACAGTCTTCAACTGTGCAAGCTGAGGAAATTAGCACGATTTCACTCCCCATCATTGCTCCTCCTTCTTCAACCCCCAAATTCTCTCAGCCATATCATCAATTTTACATTCTTAATGTTTAAGACTTGAATTGTCTGTAATCATAATTGCCTTCCAGATTCTCAAGAAATAAATTCCAGAAAAAAAGCCAAGAAAGGGAATTTCAGTGTTATGATTCTAAAGTTATTATTCACGTCAGAACCAAGTAGTCTGATTGGTCCCTAGGAGAAGATGCTGGACCACTTAACTATGCCTGAAGGAAAACACTCCAAGCCTCAAGGTCAAGTCTTTTTCATTTTATTACAAGTAGAAGTAAGCAATTTTTCATTTTATTACATTTCACCAATTGTTCACAATCAAAACACAGTTTCATTCGCTTTATACTTGGGCTCTGTATTTCCTGTAGAGGCTTTTGTTTTCCCTGACAGATCTCGTTGCCTTTTTCCCCTCCAACTGACAGAAGTGGCATATTATTTCACCTTAAAGCTAAGATTATATAGCTACTCAATCATTACAGAAAATACACATTCTTCTCAAAACCATGATTACTGCTGCTTTCTGAGTTCATGTTGTAATTCATACATACTGTTTTACAAACCTGACACTAGCCTAGGATTTTCTCATTGTACTCTTTGAGATTAGGGTCAATATTTTCTTGAATGTTTCTCTTTTAGGTTCCCTGATTCTTTTGCTGGAGAACATTCTTATACACTTTCCCCCTGCAGAAATCATTATTCCAAAGATTTCTAAAAAGCTTTATTCTCCCTTTATATTAATTAATAGCTTAATAGTGTACAAATTCTAGGTTCAAAATCATTTTCCCTGAGGACTTTGAAGTAATTCTTTTCATGCCATATTGCTGTAAACTATGGAAGTAAAGTATTAGGCTGACTCGTTTCTTTTTCACTGTCTCCTTCTCTGAATAGCGCTAGTACCTTCTCTGCATCTTTTGGGTTCAAAACTGCACAAGGATCTGTCCTTGTAATCTGAAGCCCTTCCTTGACTCAGGGACTTGTTCTATTATCTCTTTAATTGCTTGTTCCTCCTCGTCTTTACACTTTCTGAAACTCTTACAATCCAGATGCTGGACTTCTAGGATTAAGTGCCTATGCCCATTAAATTTTATCTTGTGTATTCTATCTTTTTTAATCTTTTTGTTCTATGACCTAGGAGACTTACTTGATTTTAAACACAGTAATGAACTAAGTTCATCCATCATATTTTCAATTGCCACTGTTTTTTATTGCTTACTTCCACTTATATAGCAACCTCTTATTTTGGAAAACAAGATATTCCTTCTTCTTATTTAAAAAGTTTAGTAAATAGAGAAAATAAGCACCTGTGTATTTACAAGTGAGAATGTTTAAAAACTTTTTACATTTTGACAGTTATGCTTCAGGTGAATTTTCTTATTCTTATTGAAGAAATAAGATCATAGACTTAAACTCAAGTCTCTCTCTTTTTTTTTTTTTTAGTTCCTACCCTTTGTCTCCTTTTCTCTTTGTTTCTTACCCCTCTTCCCTACCTTTCTAGATGCAACCACTGTTATAAATTTTGTGTTTTTCTGGTCCATTTTTAATATTTTTACTACATATATAAGTAGCAATGAACAAGACAGAATTGTTTTATCTGTGTTTAAATTGTACTATAACATACATAGTCCAAAACCACTTTATTCTCTCCTGTCTTTGAAACGTATCCACGTTGATACATCTATATCTAGTCTATTCATTTTTAATCACTATGTGTGTTCCACCCTATTCACTCATTCAACAAATATTTATGTGTGTCAACAATGTTCCAGGAACTGTTCTGATGGCTGTGGACACAGCAGTGAAGGAGACCAAAAATATGAACATGCTTGAATTCATTTTAACTTCCCTTCATTAAGAGACATTAGGTTTTGCCACGGCAGAAAGTGCTACAGAAAATGTCTTGGTACGGGGTTCTGCTGCAAATGCTCCTCTAGGGAATATTTCTAGAAGTAAAACTGCTTGGTCATGGTCCACATTTCCTATTTCACCAGGTACTGCCAACTTGCTCTCCAAAGTACCAGACCACATTCCCAGCAAGCTGAGAAAACTCTATTCCATTCATTTGGCCCAACATTTGGACAGTCACACTTCTTTATTTTTGCCATTATGATGGGTGAGGAGGGGTACTTTTTCTGTTTTAGTAAGCATTTCTCCTAATCGTTAGCAAAGTTCAGCATATCTTCTTGCATTTATTGGTCGGTTAAATCTCCATTCTGTGTATTGCCTGAAGGTATCCTTTGCTACTCAATTTTGCAGTCAGTTGTTTCTTTTTCATACGGATTTGTAAGGATTCTCCATTTATGTCATCTGGAAACCAACATATTTTTCATTTTATGTGTTGAAAATATATTTTTCCAGCCCAAGTTTTGTCTCTTAACTTTATTTATAGAGGCTTTTGCATAAAAGTTTTATTTCTTAATATGATCTTTTCTTTCATGAACTATCCATTTTGTGTACTGACTGAGAAATAATCTCTTCCCTGGAGTAATAAAGATACTCTCCTACATTCTCTTCTAATAATTTTAAAGTTTTATTTTTCACATTTCAGGCCATTAATATATCTAAAATATTTATATCTATATGGGAAAAGATATTAATCTATTGGGGCTGGGGATATAGCTCAGTGGCACAGCACCTGCCTAGCAAGCGCAAGGTCCTGAGTTCGATTCCTGGTAACCCCCCAAAAAAGATATTAATCTATCATTCTTTATCAAAATGAGAGCTAAGTCATTATTAAATAATCATTTCCTTTTCCATTTATTTTTAATGCTCTGTCAACCCTATACCAAGTTCCTACATATATATTGGGGACTGCTTTTGAGTTTTCTGTGGGGTGCCTCTAGTTTATCATTAAGTATGCTCTAAGCTGTTTCTCTGGCTAAGACATTCTTGATTATACTAAAAAGTTAGTTTAACCGATAGTAGTTTACTTAATTTTCTTGAATTATGAGGTTTTTAAAAAAAACAGTTCATTTTTTATTTCTGAGAGACCACTATATTTTTATATTTCATGATCTAATTATTCTTATTCAACTATTTTTTAGCTATTTCTGATTGAATCTATTAATCACCATCTTTAAATAATTGATTATTGAATCCAAAAAGGTTATTAGAACCAGGTAGCATATAGAAGAAAAAGCAAGGGTACTAAATAATATTTACTTACTAATGAAATGTGACCCGTATTTTTAAAATGCCACTTGTTCAATTTAAATAGAAATTGATTGATTCTTGGCATAGGGAGGAGATTACCATTTGACTGATTTTTGGTACAAGATACAAATATCTTAAAAACAAATGATCATTTAAACAAAACAAAAACCCCAACCACACAATGACGGAGCTATTTCAAAGGTCATGGGACCCAAATGAACGAGCTCCATATGGCCAAGAGTAGAACAATCAGCAGCAAAATAAAGTATCGTTACATTTAGCAAGTTTAAGTAAATATCTATTAGTCCACACTAATTCAGGTGAGATCAGGCGCATTCACAGTGATATAGTCCCTGTTAATTCAAATAAATGATTGCCTAATAAACAAGGGGGATTCTCTCATGTAGAAGAAAGCCAAGTAATCCACGTAGGCACTCTGACCTCAAGGAGATGAAGCATAACAACTCCTCAGTCTTTAAGGGTGGGAGGGACATATCAATTTCTTCCCAAAGACTGCAGTACAGGACATGGGAAGAAGAGTAATTTTACCACACAGGAACCTGACAAGCACTACCTCAGCCAAGTGATCAAGGTCAGCACCAACAATGCTAAGTCACGTCGACAGTACATTCCCTTGATACAATATGATGAACACTGCACTGAACTTCCATTGTCTTCCTTTCCAAAACTCGTAACCTCGCATATGTATGAAAAAAACCCAAGTCATGGTCATGGTACAAAATACCAACCAGTACTTTACAAACTGTTGATGTCATCAAAAACAAGGAAAGCACAAGAAAATATCACAGTTAAGAGAAGTCTGAGGAGAAAATGTACTATAAGATCCTGGATGGGATCCTGGCACAGAAAAAGAATATTAGATAAAAACTAAGGAAATCTGGTTTGAGAAAATAAATATGTTTATTCAAGTTTTAGTATGACACAATGCATGTATGTATTGAAACATGACATGGTACCCTATAAATATTACATTACATGGTACACCCTGGATATTGGTCCTCTAATGGAGGTATAGCTGGCAAAAATTTCTTCCCATTCTGTAGGTTGTCTCTTCATTCTGTTGTTCCCTTACTGTGCAGAAGTTTTTTTTTAATTTGATATAATTTCATTTGTTGATATAGTTTTCCGTGCAATCGGGGTTCTGTTTAGGAAGTCCTTACCTGTGCCTATGTCTTAAGGATTTTGCCTATTTTTATCTTCTAGCAGACTAAGTGTTTCTGTTTAATATTGAGGCCTTTGATACATTTAGATTTTATTTCAGTGCACGTTGGGAGATAGGTGTATAGATTCAATCTTCTGCATGTGTGTAACCAGTATTTTTTCGCACCATTTATTGAAGAGTCCAGTATATGCTTTCGGTCACTTTGTCAAGGATCAGATGACTTTTCATGCTTGGGGTTGTTTTGCATCTTCTATTTTGTTCCAGTGACTTGCATGCCTATTTTTGTACCAGTACTATGCTGTTTTTATCATTATAGCTTTGTAATATAGCTTGAAATCTAGAATTGTGATGCCTTCTGCTTTTTCGCTGGCCAGGATTGCTTTTGCTATTCTGGGTCTCTTCTGGTTCCATATATATTTTAGGATTGTTTTTGCTATACCTGTGAGGAATGCTGTTGGTATTTTGATTGGTATTGCATTAAAACTATATATCTGTTTTAACAGTATGATCAATTTGACAACATTGATTTTGCCTACCTAGGAACAGGACATCTCTGTTCATTTTCTAATGCCCTCCTCTCTTTCCTTCTTCAGAGTACTGTAGTTTTTGTGATAAAGGCCTTTCACTTCCTTGGTTAGGTCAATTCTTATGGGTGGTATTATTTTCCTAATTTCTTTCTCAGTGAGTTCATAATTGGTGTACAGGAATGCAATTGATTTTTGTGTGTTGATCTTGTGTCCTGCTATAGTGCTGACTTTATTAGTTCTCAGAGGCATTTGGTGGAAATTTTGGATTTTCACAGTAAAGTATCATGTCATGTGCAAATAAAGATAGTTTGTCTCCTTCCTTTCCTATACATGTCCTTCTTATTTCTTCCTCTTGCCTGATTGCTCTACTAATGTTTCAAGTACTATATTGAACAGAAGTGGTGATAGTGGACATCTTTATCTTGTTCCTGATTTTAGAGGAAAATATTTCAGTTTTTCCTATTTAATTTGATTATGGCAGTGGATTTGTCATAAATGGCATTTATCAGATTGAGATAAGCCCCTTCTATATTATTTGTTCAGGATTTTTTTTTTATCATGAACAGATGCTGAATTTTGTCAAAGCCTTTTTTTATCTGCATCTATTGAGATGATTGTGTAATTTTTGTCTTTGCTTCTGTTTATGTGGTATACTGCATTTATTGATTTGCATACGTTGAGCCATTCTTGCATTCCTCAGATGAAGCCTACTTGGTCATGATGCATGGTCTTTTTCATGATATGTTACATTCAGTTTGCCAGTATTTTGTTGAGAAATTTTGTATCTACATTCATTAAAGAGATTGGCCAATAGTTTTCTTTTTAAGTTGGGTCCTTGTCTGGTTGTGTAATCAGGGTAATGCTAGCTTGCAGGAATGAATTTAACACTTCTCATTCCCTTTTAATTTCAGTGAAGAATTAGAGAATTGTGGGTGTTAGATCTTCCCTGAAGTTCTTGTAGAATTCAGTGAATCCATCTAGTCCTGGACATTTCTTAGCAGGATTTTTTAAAGTTTATTTATTTATTTATTTATTTTTAATTTTTTTTTTTTAAAGAGAAGGAAAAAAAAAATAAAACAAAAAAACAAAATTTCAAAACAACATAACTGGAGGGCAACAATGGTTAATACATTATGCAGTGTTATCTTTAAATTAATTACTCAGGGTACAAGATATCAGCATTCAATTGTCCAAACGTTACTGGCATAAACCTTTCTCTTCAATGAACTAAGTAAAATTAGTAGTGTATCTATCTTAACCATCTTATATATAAATACAATTTTTTTCTTTTCCCTTCTTTCTTTTCCCCATTCCCCCATCCCAGACTCTCTTTCCTTTTGACCAGTTTCTTTCTGATTCATCATATCTATTGTACATTTTGGATGTTATTTACTCTTTCAGTTTCTCACACTAGGGAGACAATACGATATTTGCACATGTGCGTCCGGTTAATTTCACTTATGAATATTTTCTCGAGTTGCATCCATTTACCTACAAAAGTCTCCAGTTTATCCTTCTTTATGGCTGAATAGTACTCCATTGTATAAAAAAACCACTGCTTTTTTATCCATTCCTTGGTTGATGGGCATTTGGGTTGCTTCCAAGATCTGGCTATTACAAATTGTGCTGCTATAAACATGGATCTTAGCAGGATTTTTATTACTGCTTCAATTTCATTGCCTGTTATTGGATTACTCGGGGTCTTTATATTTTCTTGGTTAAGTTTTGCTAGGAATCTGTCCATTTCTTCTAGGTTTCCCATCTGTTGGAGTACAAGTTTTCATAGTATTATATTTACTAATAATCCTCTGGATTTCAGTGGTCTCTATTGTGATTTTGCCTTTTTTTTTTTATCTCTAATTGCTTTACTATAGATCTTTTTTTTTTTTCCTTTTTTCATTTTGTTTTCTAAGAGTGGCTAAGAGTCTATTATGTTTATTCTTTCAAAGAACTAGCTCTTTGGTGCATTGATTCCTCATATGTTTTGTCTCGATTTCATCAATTTCCACTCTGATCTTTATGAGTTCCTTGCTTTTACTACATTTGGATTTAGATGTTCTTGTTTTTCTGGGACCTTAAGGTGCATCAGTAGGTTATTTGGGTTCACTGTGTTTTTCTAATGTGGGCATTTGTATCAATAAACTTCCCTCTTAGGATTGTTTTCATTGTGTTCCATAGGTCCTGATATGTCGTACTGCAATATCATTTAATTCTAGGAATTGTGCAACTTCTTCCTTAATTTCTTTTGTGACTCACTGATTATCAAGAGTGTGTTATTTAATGTCCAGATGCTTGCAAAATTTCTGTGGTTTCTTTTGCCGTTGCTTTCTAGTTTCAGCAAATTATGATCTGATAATATGCATGGGATAATTTTGATTCTTTTGTATTCATTTAAGCAAGCTCTATGGGCCAGTATATGGTCTATTTTGGAGAAAGCTCCACATACTGCTGAGAATAATACACATTTTGTTGTGGTAGTGTAAAACACTGTGTAGATATCTATTAAATCCATTTGTTCAATAGTGTGATTCAACTCTGATATTTCTTTGTTGATTTTTTTTCTAGTTGTTCTGTTTGTGAAAGTGAGGTATTGTGTTTGTGTGCATTTGATCTTTTAAGTCCAATAGTGTTTGTTTTATGAAGCTGTATGCACTATATTTGGTGGATATATATCTAGAATTGATACCTCTTCCTGTTAATTGTTCCCATAACTAATATGTAATGACCTTCATTGTCTCTTCTGATCAGTTTTAGCTTGAAGTCCACTTTATCTGAGAATAAAATTGTTACCCCTGCTGGCTTTCAGGGTCCTGATACACAGAGTATTATTCTTCATCCTTTGATTTTTTTTACTATGAATTTCTTTTTTGATTTGATGTGTCTCTAATATGCAATAAACAACTGGGTTTTGTTTTTGGATTCAATCTGCTAATTTGTGTCTTTTAATTGGGGGTGTGAGGCCATTTACTTTGAATTATTACTGAAAGATATTGACTTATTCCTTTCAGTGTATTATTTCTCTGTTGTGAATTCCTTATTTTTCCCTTTTATTTAACTGCTCCTGCTTTTTGTATTCATGCCATGAGACTTTTGGGCATTTTTGGCTTCATTATCTCTGTCTAGGATATCCTTAGAGGTTTTTTCGTTTTGTTTTGGATTGCTGGTTTGGTGGTCATGTTTCTTAAGGTGTATTTTATCATGGAATGTCATTTATCCATCAATTTTGAAAGATAGTTTTGCAGGATATATTAGTCTAGGTAGAAAGTTGTTTTCTCTTAGGACTTGAAACTTCACTCCAAGCTCTCCTGATCTTTAGAGTTTGTGTTGAGAAGTCTCCTGTAATCCTAATGGGTTAACCTTTGTAAGTGATTTTTTGTTTTTGTCTGAGAGGAGTCTGTCCTTGCGTTGGACTTCTGGGATTTTGATTATGAAGAAACTGTGGGGAGTTTCTTCTCTTGTCATAACTATTTGGGGTTCTGTAGGTCTTATTTACTTGCATATTGAGTTCTTTCCCCATACTTGGAAACTTTTCTGCTATGATTTCTGTAAACAGATTTTTTTTTTATTACATATGTGCTGTACTCTGATTTTCTTTAACGCCAATTAATCCTAGATTAGTCTTCTTTGCACCATCCAGTAGCTATTGGATCAGTTTTCCTTGCTCTCTTATTGTTTTTAAAGTATCTCTGAGTATATGGTCTTGAATGTCATCTTTGCCTTCCAGATGTGACATTCTCTCCTCACACTGGTAGCTTCTGCTCCTCAAATACTTAAGAATTCTATTCTTAAAGAATAGACTTGTTGAAGTCTGTTAATATATGTGTAGTTAGTTTTGTTTGGATCCTCTAAGTATAATCTTGCTAAAGGTTACCCTGACATGCTTTCGAATGGGATTATTTAAGTTAAACACTAATAAGCTAATTCTTATTCTCTTTTGCACATATATAGGCACTTGTTATATATCTGTTGTATGAGAGATGAAGAGGAGGGAAGACAAGGAGGCAAGAAATGAGGACAAGAGAAGAAAGAACAGGCAAGAAAGAAAGTATAAGTAAATAAATAAGAATAAAGCCCAAAAGAGAGCAAGACAAAGGAGAAAACCTTAAAAATAAAGTAAAACGAAAAACAATACCAATAAAGCAGTATTGTAACTACAATTCTATCCCTCAATCTGTAACTACAATTCTACCCCTATGTGTTCCTACTCCAGCCTCCACAAATATTCTCTCAAAGTCCCTCAACACTAGTACTTTATGCTAGCTATAAAAATAATTCCAAGAGTCTGACCTCCTGTGTATTTTTCACCTATTGACATTTCTCATACCCTCCCTCTCTTCTTATTAACTTACCCCTTCTTTTTCCCCTTCCTGTTTCCTTCCTCTCATCCACCACATCATAGACTAACTGCAAATAGCAGTATAATACAGTCTCTAAGAGACATTGATAAAAGGGTTAAATTATCAAAACAAGTTTTAATATTCATGACTGATATATGGTTGGATCTGTTGATGGTGTTATAATTAGTAGAAATTCTCTTCTTACAACACAGTGTCTAGGCCAACCCACTTCAACTGAAGAGCTTTAAGTGGATATTTCTTGACAAATAAATCCAAGATCACATCTCTGGAAAACAGAACTTAACTAAAGAGATTTTCATACCAGCAATAAAGTCTCTTCATTCTATTTGACCTTAACCCTCAGTGCACACGTGTACACACACACACACACACACACACACACACACGAAACATGAAAAAATAAGGAACAAAATGCCTCCCAAAACTCCCAATTCCCCCCAAAAAGAACCAAGGGGCACGAATGGAGAGGAAACCAAGCACCAAAAGGGAGAACTGTATGAAATGATCAGTGAGGAAGCAAAAAAACTTGGCCAGTTCAAAGATGATATAACAAAATAGATAGTGGAATTAATAAACAAACTGATCAATGCATTTGAGGAAGAGACAGATAAAAAAATTAGAAGAACTAACCAAAACCATTCATAACATGAACAACAAATTTACCAGAGAAATAGAGTCCATGAAACAGTGCCCAGGCCGGGTGTCGTGGCACACGCCTGTAATCCCAGCACTCAGGAGGCAGAGGCAGGAGGCTCACCATGAGTTCCAGTCTAGCCCAGGCTACATAGTGAGTTTAAGACCAGCCTGAATTACAGAGCAAGACCCTGTCTTGAAAAGAAAAAAAAAAAAAAAAAAAGAAAGAAAGAAAAAGAAAAGAAAAGGTGCCAAATGGAAGTCCTGGAGATAAAGTACAGATTGAGGGAAGAACCAGACAAAAGGAAAACAAAGGAAAACAAAACAAAACAAAACAAAAAACCCAGAACAAACGAACAAGCAAAGAAACAAAACATACTTCACAGGGTTGCTCTAGCATTAACTCAGAGTGTCCACACAGCTCCCTTTATACTGGAGTCACAATCTGATTGTGAGCAGCCAAGCAGTTTACCTCTGTGGATTGCCCACTGCCTGCCCAGCAGGAGGACTGCTGATCTCTCCGGATCTGCCTCCTAGCTGCCTCCAATTGCAGGCTCCATCGCTGTCCCAAAATTCAATTGCTTCAGTTGGTTTGGGGAAAAGCAGATGGCGTATAGTTTGCCAAACATGCAGTTCTCCGTCAACTTCCACAAGCGACCTCCCACTCCTGTTCCCTGGTCTGCTGGGCCAGTCCCACCTTGCCTCACGTCTTCCCTCCACGGGCTCTCCTTGCCTGGTGCATGACAGAAGCCCTTCAACCCAGGTACTGCTTTACATCCCTCAACCCACCGTCCTCCATCTGTCTCTGTCAAGAGCTCCACTCTCTGACCCACCTGAGGAACCTGGTGTAGCCCCCAGGGTCAACAGAGAGCCCCCTTTGCTGGACACTGGGCGACGAGGAAGACCTCATGCCATCTCAGGTCTTTCCAGTGTTTGGGGAAACAACAGCTGAGTGCCCTGTTCTGATTTTGCTAAATCACCCTTTTCTTTCCTGTGTCTCCAGGGATTCTACCTGTGACTCCTCCACAGTGGGTCCTGCTCTGCCCACAGCTCATGGTGTTTGGCCACTCTCTGCTTAGGGCAGTGCCAGAAGCCCTCTGCCGTGGGTACTGGTCTCCATTCCTCCTCTCACAGACCTCTACTGCTCTTTCCCCAGAACTTCACTTTCTGATCAGAGCACTGGATGCAGTCCCAGGTCTCCCCACCCACTGCTGTCCCAGCAAAGGAGTGCTGGGCCCTCTTCTGTGGAAGCCTCTCAGCAGGCGTGGGCAGCGCACTGAATGTCCCACAAGCAGAGCCCTCCCGTCGTGTCTCAGAGGAACAGGCACCGAACTTTTTTCTGTGTAAAGCAAGTCTTCCTTCTCCCCATGGTCCCCCATTGGCAGGTGCTGCGTGTTCCTGAAGTGCTACTGTTTTCAGAACTGGAGTGTGTGCTGTTGTGGTCTCACACTCCATTCTCTAGCTTTGTTTCTCCAAAGCCCTGGCTTCAGTATTTCACTTGCCATGATCCTCTTCCTGGTGGGGAAGTTAGAGTGACCGTGAGTCTATTCCATCAGTCAGGGAGCTACTGAAGAGCCAGCTCTCTCCTGCTCCGTGTCCTCCTCTGTGCATTCTTAAAGCTGTGATTACTTCATCTCCATAGAAAACAACTCAGTAACTAACAGGTTGCCTTGCTTGGTATTCCAAACAGCACTGCTTCCTTGGGCTAATTGCCAATGTAC
Organism: Erethizon dorsatum; assembly: GCA_028451465.1. NCBI lineage: Eukaryota > Metazoa > Chordata > Mammalia > Rodentia > Erethizontidae > Erethizon > Erethizon dorsatum. The sequence goes on along the minus strand of CM051838.1, from coordinate 80,465,238 downwards.
CTTTGTCTCCTAGATTATTGCTTAGTTATAGTGCCACAGAGGGTTTTCAGTTACACTGTAAGAGGTCCTCTGAGAAAACAGCAAGAACAAATGGACACATAAATTGAAGCAGGAGGGGTCTGAGTAAGAGTTTTGGTGTGCTATGAAGTCTAGCTATGGTGATATTCTTTGCTAATTACCTTTTAAAGCGTGAGTTGACCCAACAATTGTTTGGTGCTGCCCGATTTCAGCTCCTCTTGGAGTAAATCTGGCAAGAAAATTAATTTCTACAGTTTCCACGTAGTTCTAGGAACTTTAATATCTTAAGTAGAAAATTTTTGTAAACTAAAAATTGACATAAGTACCATTCACTTAGACATTGTTAATCAAACTGTTTAATCTCTACCATTCTCTCCATTGACACGTTTTATTAATTTCATTCTGGAAATCTGAGTTCAAGCTGTATAAATCATGAATAAAGACTAGTTTAATATTCACAATGCCCCCTGGGACAATGTTTCACGTGAAGAAAACTCAAAATTGTCGCAATGTAAAAATAGTATGACAGTTATATCAATATTTGCATGTTGAAATGATATTCAATACCCTTCCAGAGGCAGAGCATAAATCTTGTTTCTGCTTATTTTATGCAAACTCTAAAACTTTTCTTTTAAATTTTTTATTAATGTTTATTAATATTTTCCCCCATGGAAATGTTTTGAAAAATAAAGCTAAAATCTTTTCCTAATCTGACCTCTTGCTACTGTTTTGATGACTTAAGTACTTTAGAAAAATAATATATTACCAGGCCCCCAAGCCATTTATAGCAATGATATTTTGCCATTTCTCATGCATGAAAAAAAAGAGAACACTCTGGCAGTGTGGCAAACACCAGAGTCTTAATATTCAAAATTATATCACCTTGTTTCCCCTGGCTTATTCTATCTGACTCCTTAACCCTTATGAAACTCTAATTGTTCACAAACTCAAATACAGAGTTATGATTTATAAAAATGAGCAAACAATAAAACACTGGTTAAAAGCTAAGTACTCACCAGCATGAATTAAAAGTGGCTAAGATGAAGGAGAAATGATTCATTATTCAGGTAACTCAGTGTTTCTTTTATATTACTCTCATGTAACTGATGGTGTGGTTAGTAAAAATAAAAAGATGATGAGCTAGAGGCAATTCAAGCTATGAGTTCATGTATGCAGTGACATCTCTCCTAATATTTATTTCAAACATCTGAAACCTGGATATGCTAAAGGAAGAAAGAAATACAAGCAGAACCAAACAAACCAGTCCTTCACACTGAATTCCTTCTGCACTACACTAATGACATTTATTTGGAAAGGCTTCACCATACTCTGTTTGTCAGAAAGGAGGAACACTGATCTACATGTGGAGTTTATATAGATGTCATCAAAACACAATTTCAGAGAATCATAAGAGAACAGAATTCAGTGTGTGTGTTAAACCTGGAGATGCCAAAACTCAGAGCCAGACATCTGTCTTTCAGAAGCGACCTAACATAAAGCTGATGGAGGGTTCACAGAAAGGTCAGGAAAAAAAATGTCAACAGTTATACATACCATTATAAAATATTTATGATAAGCAATACAATTTGTTCCTTTTTTGGTCTTGTGTTGTCCTCTACCCACTTGCATAACTACAGTATTGCATTTATTTCATTAGCTAGTATTAGAGAACAAATGAAACTTGATTAAAATTCAAATTATAATTCCATTATGATGCAGTCTGCCCTGGTATTCTCTGAGTCTAATAAGAAATTATGCGTCATCAAACATATACAATTTGGCTTGAAGTGGTAATGATAGGAAGCCAAATTTATACTCATAGTAAAGTTGTCTAAACTGGATATTTTCATTTCAGACTGCAATAGCATTGGGTAACCTGTCCCCAGGCAACCACTGAGTCATTTGTGCTGCTCTGGGTGGAGCTGTTTACATCCTATAATCACATCATTAACAGCCACTGCTAAATATAAATACAAAGAAGAATATTACTCATCGTTTCACAACCTCAGTGACACCACTACACAATTATATGAACAGGACTGTGAGTGACAACACTGAAGCTACCATGGTTGCCCATTCACAGTGTAAACTAACAGGCATGTGCGAAACAATATGAATATGCTGCATATTTCCTTGACTTACAGAGTTAAGTAGGCAACATCAAGTGAAGAACCAAGTATGGATCTATGAAATCAACATGACAGTTTTTCAGTGTGATAACTCAGGGAAGGAAGTTTTGGACAAATTGCCAAAACATTCAGTAAACTTGTGTTCACAGCTGACATTTACATATATGCTGATTGAGCCTGAAATTCAATTAACTGACTATGTCTCCATTTCATTTCTGTGGTTCTTGATTTCTTGGAAAATGAGGGCATCAGATGTTTCAAGGCAGTTCCCTTCCAATCTAACATTATCCAATGATAATTTTATATGTGGTTTATATATAAAATATATATTGATTATATATTAAAATATTTATATATAAAATACATTATATATTATATATATATATTTCCTTTCAGTAATAGCAACAGGAATAAAAATAATATACTTGTTACTGGTCCCATTTCTAAATTTTTTAGTAACAAAAGACTTTTGTTCTGCCCATGTAACTCCGAGTAAGCTGATGTTCTCTAAACTTCAGTGTCCTTACATACAGAGTTAAGATGATAAGGCACATGTGCTGTTTACACCATGTTGTGAGATTACCCAGATAACGTATGTAATGTCAGCCTAACGCATGGAACATGGTAAGCACTCTGCGGACTTCTAGAGGGTTGTTTTCTAACCCTCTTTACTTCACTTATAAAACAAGTGAGCAAAGAATGAATGGTCTTGTGATTGTCCATCATAAGGGAAGGGAAATTTTTATGACTTATTACAAAAATATTTTGAGGAATTACAGTTAGAGAAGAAACACCTGAATTTTGGGAATATACTTTTTCAACAAAGAAGGGACCCTAAAATAATGTAATTCTTCTGTAACAGATAGACCAATTATACATTATATTTGCTATTTTTAGGATAAACCCAGATAGTATTAATTATAATATCCACATAAACAAGAATAGATTGACCTATGTTGAAACACTTGTCAACATTCTCAAGGGGAAAGTTATTGCTAACCATTAAAAGGAAAAAAAATTGCTACATTTAGAAAGAAATTAAAAACCAAACCAAACATTCATATCTTCCCCCTTTTTTATGCTTTATCTGTCCTTGGGCTGAAGGTGGAACTCACTCTATGGATCAAAAAGCATAACAGACATAAAGGTGAGTGTAGTAAGAGTTGCCTCAATGGGGTGTTCAAATGAAGTTTGATATCATAAGGCTACTTCGACCTGGATTTCCCTGGTTGATCTGGTATATATGTGTATATATATATATATATATTCCCTTCCTTAATTAACTGGTATGATTCATTTGCTTCTTAACAGACTTCGATTTCTACAGATTCAGCAGCTTGGGAAAAGCAATACTGGCTATTCTGTAAAGGGTCTAAGTGCAGGGGCAAAAAAAAGGCATTTACAAAATGGTCTTTAAATGGAAAGCTTAAGTCTGGGCAATTTTTCTTCCTTATGGTACATGTCTTTGGAAAATTAAACTTAAATCAATTTTCTGGAATTTTAAGATGTGAGTCCAGTGAATTTCTTTCCTGTTGTCCTACAATGGTTGTTTATCAAGAGAAAAGAGGTAAGAGAGATTCCACAGCCTAGTCTCGGCTCCACGTACCAGGTGCATTTTTATCACTCAGCCCATGAGTTTGGGAGTCTCCAGAGCATGTGGGAGATTAAGGCCAGCTTCTAAAAAGCAGAATGTTTTGGTGTGAGATTAGCTGATACAGCTGAGGCAGAGAACCACATGGAAAGGCCAGTTTGGGATCCAAGTCTTTGAGGAAGTGGGCTATAGTGGAATATGGTAAGAGAAGGATCACACTCCTTTTCATACTAGCCAGCCCAACAGGGAGGGTAGGGACAAATAATTTGGGGGAAGATAGGGCTTATTGAAAGCTAATGGAATGAGTACTTGCTGACTCCCAAGGGGAAGAAAACATATGCTAGGTCAAAGCAAACAGGAGGGAGAATTTACATCATAGAACACATCCCTATGCTTCTCACGATGATCTTGCTTTGAACATATTGAAGCATGTCTCTTTTAAAGCTTCTATTTGTTGAGCAATAAATATGATCAGGGACATTGCCAAAGATTTTACATAAATGAGGTCATTGTTTTCTTAACAATCATATGAGATTTGAATAATTATGACCCCTACTCTCCAGATTACAGATGAAGAAACTAAAGCTCTATAAGTTACAGAATGGGCCTATGGGAAGAAGCTGAGATTCTCACATTGGTCTGACAACCTCTTCAAGGTGGAGCTCTTCATTACTGCAGTGTACTGCTCCTCTCCCATGAACAGAGATGCCGACTTCCACAAAGTGGGCATTCACAAGGGTAACCACAGAAATTCCAAGATGTCGAATGGTCCAGGACTCACTCATATTTGTTTCCTACCTACTAGAAAGTAAATAAATGCTGTTTTAGAAACAGTTTTTAGCTATCGGTGTTTGGAAAAAATATTTTGTGCTTAATACTTTAGTTGTAATATTAATAGCATAATATTAATGTTTGAAGCTTTAAAACATATGGAGGAAGGTTTACATAAATATAAGACAAAGAAAAATTTTCTCTCTGCTAATTCTTGAGTCAAGGTTATGGGCTTTTAACTGGTACTTTCACACATTGCTGGTGGAAATATAAAATACTGTAATTACTGGGGGAAAAAGTTTGTCATTTTCTTACAAAGTTAAAGATATTTAACATATAATCTAGCATTGGGTATTCATCCAAGAGAAATGAAAATATGTGCCCAAAAAAGACTTACATACACATTTTTATTCATACAAAAAGAAGCAACAGGTAAATGGATAAATAATTTATGGTATATTCATGTAGTGACTCCTGCTCAGTGGTAAAATAGGAGGAAACACTAATAACATGCAACAACATGAATGTAGCTCATAGATATGCTGAAACAAAGAAGCTGGACACAAGAATATACATTCTGTTTATACAAAATTCTTGAGGCAAAACTAATCAATGGTGACCGAAGTCACATCAGTGATTTCTTGGGGCAAAATGGGTATTCGGTTGGGGAACTACCTGCGATGGAGCACAGAATTCCGCAGAGGTGAAATGTTCTATGTGTTCATTGGGATGGTGGCTACATAAGTTAATACATTTGTCAAAAGCATAAATTGATATGCCAAAATATTTTATTGCATGTAAGTTATACCTTAATAAAGTTGATTTTAAAAAGATCATAGCATGGAAGAAACTATGCATTGAAAACAAAAACTCTTCCATCTTAGCTTTTCTTCCTCAAAATGTTTCCTGAACCTAATGCTTATTTTAGAAAGGAAATTTATATTCTGTTATTTTTCCTTAGTTCCAAGGTAGATTTTTTTGTTGTTGTTTATAAAATTAAGTGAGAAATCAAAAGACTTTACTATAAAATTAGGGCCAGGGATATAGCTCAAGCGGCACAGCGCCTGCCTGGCAAGCACGAAATCCTGAGTTCAATTCCCAGTACCAAAACAAAACAACAACAACAACAACAACAAAAAATAAAACTATTAAGGATTTTTAAACCATCTTCCCAGATATTTTCTAAAATTGTTATCTACCTCCACACACCTTAAGTAACAGTCGCTGGTTCAATTTAATCCTCTCTGTTCGGTGCTGGGTCATCATCATGAGTATCAAGTAGTGCATTCAGTTAACAGTGATGATTTCAAAGTTTGTTATGGCACATAGAGTTGTTTGCTTCTAAGCTAAATGGCCTCAGAATACTGAACTTTTTAAGCTCTTGTATTATTTTTTCCTCTTTTTCCATTTTTCTCTTTAGCTGTCAGTAGCCTCTTCCCTGCTACTGCCTATTTGTCTTCCTGTTGGAGTTGATCTCCTTCTCTCTGACCTGCTAAATAGTGAAGTTAACCAAATTAAACATAGAGCAGTGGTCCACAACTATTGATTTTCAAGCTAGCAACTAATTGATTTCAAAAGACTCGACTGGAAACTTGTCAAAATGACAGATGCCCAGGTCTCATCCTTGGTGATTCTAATATCTAACTCAATATACATCATTTTAAAATTATGGAAATATGTTTGTCTATGCTTCGATATACATAAAAGTAGAGAAAACAGTATGATGAACCACTACATTCTTGTTCATCATTTTCATCTATCTGTCCTTTTTTTTTTTTTAATCTCTAATTAGGGTTGGCAAACTATGACCTCAAAATGCAGATCTAACTTGCTGCATGTTTTTTAAAAATGAGATATAATTCACATTTCATAAGATTTACTCTCTTGAAGAGTACAATTCAGTGATTTTTAGCATTTCACAATATTGTGCAATAATCACCATTATTTATTCCAAGGCACTATCAATGTCAGCAGCCACTCACTGTTCATTTCCCCCAGACCCTTGCAGCCATTAGTCAATTTCTCTGTCTCTATGACTTCGCCTATTTTGGACATTTCTTGTAAATGCAATCATGGCCTTTACTGTCCTGTTTCTTTCCCTCAGCATAACAGTTTTAGAGCACATTCATGTTACAATGTGTACCAGTTCTCTATGTCTTTTTGTGGAAAGCAATACCCCACTGTAGAAATACATTAACATTGTGTTTTTCCACCCATCCGTTGGACAGGTGGGTCATTTCCACTTTTTAGCTATTATGAATAATGCTGCTATGAACGTTCATGTACAAGCTCTGGTAGGAACATGTTTTCATTTTCATTGGGTATATACCTTTTATTTTCAGTGAAATTGCTGGGTCACTAATTTATCATTGTTCAGCTTTTTGAGGAACTGCCAAACTGTTTTCCAAAGTAGTTACGGCACTTTACATTTTCACCAACAATAGGTGAGGGTTTGAATTTCTCTAAACTCTCATCAACACTTGTTGTTCATCTTTTTTATTCTAGTCATCCTAGTGGGTGTGAAGTAGCTTCTCCCTGTGGTTTTAATTTGCATTTCCCTAATGACTAATGATGTGGAGCATCTTTATAAGTGCTATTGGGCATCTCTATATCTTTGGAGAAATGTCTTCAAATCTGCCAGTATTTAATTGGACTTTTTTTTTTAACTGTTGAGTTGTAAGAGTTTCTCTTACTAGATTCTTTCCAGATAAATGATATGCAAATATTTTCTTTTAACCCACGTGGTGTGTTTTTACTTCTTATTTTGATAGTGTCCTTTGAAGCACAAAATTTTAATCATTTTTTCTTTTATTGCTTGTAAACTAAGTGAAATGTCTAAGAAACCATTGTCCAATTCAAGATCACAAAGATTTACACCTGTGATTTCTTCTAAGTGTGCTATAGTTTTAGCTCTTACATGTGAATCTTGTGCACATGAATATTTAAGACTTCTCATATACTTCCAGGGCAAAACTAGTTTTGGAGAGTAAGAATTAGTATATTTTAACAGCCTCACAGAGTTTAGGGAGAAAGTATGAGCTTTGGTGCAGTTTTGTGACATGTACTGACTGATTAGAGGCCACGTTTGGGCTACTTTCTGCTTGTTGTTTGTTTTTCCTATACGGCAGATAGCTGAGATGTCATAGCTGATTCTAGAAAACTGTGCATTTCTAGGTATGTGGTCAGCTCATAATACCAACAAAACAAATTAGTCCTTACATGTGTAGGGGAAGCTCCTCGCAGTTCCGGGTTTAAAACTACAGGCTGTTATTTTAGAACTTTTTTTTTTTTTTTTTTTGTGGGTACTGGGGGGTCGACCTCAGGACCTCGTGCGCCAACAGGCACCCGTGCCGCTGAGCGATATCACCGGCCCCTTTTTCGTATGTGGGATCCGGGAGTCGAACTCGGGCCCTCGCGCTTGCAAGGCAGGCGCTTACGCCGCTGAGCCATCTCACCGGCCCTATTTTAGAACATTTTTAATGTATGGTTTCCTGCAGTTCTAATCCAGGTATTGGGAAGTGTTGTGGAGAAAAGGAAACAAAAATCAGCACCTAGGACCTAGTTTCCAACCAAGAAAGGATACAGGCATGGCCATATTTTTTTCATCTGGAGGACGAAAGATGACCAGGCACAACCACCAACCATCAATTACTAGTAGATAGTTTATTCTAGAGATGCAGAAGCCACTGGCTCTCAAACTGGAGTGAGCATTAGAATCAGCTTGAGAATCTGTAAAAATTCAGATTCTTTTTTTTTTTTTGAACTTTTATTAGTACATGTTTGTAGTACATGATTACATTCACTGTAGGGAAATGGTACATGTACATAACACATTTCAATTATTTTTCCCCCCTTCTCTCTACCCCTTTCATTTTTTCCAGCATCAGATTCATTTATTAATCTTATAAGACCTTATAAAGTTAATTATCATATATACAGATCAAAAACCAGACTAATAGGCCAAAGAACATAAAACATTGACAACTGTACTGACAATCGTAAGACAATCGTACTTTTAGATACATCCATGCTGGACTACAATACCTTTTACCCCTTTCTCTCTTTTTTCCTATTATCTGTTTTTTGTTTCATATTTTATATATAGAGAGAGCTTTTCACATAAGAGAAATGATATGATATTTAAGCTTGTGTGTCTGAGTTACTTCACTTAACATATGATCTCAAGGTACATCCATTTTCCTACAAATCACTCAAGTTTATCATTTTTTATGGCAGGGTAGTACTCTATTGTGTATAAATACCACATTTTCTTTATCCATTCATCTGTTCATGGTCTTTTTTTTTTTTTTTTGGTGGGTACCGGGGGTCGAACTCAGGACTTCGCACTTGCCAGGCAGGCGCTTATGCCACTGAGCTATCTCACCAGCCCTGTTCATGGTCTTATAGGCTGATTCCAAGATTTAGCTATTATGAATTGCACTGCTATAAACATGAGTATGCATACATCGCTGTGGTATAATGTCTTTCACTCTTTGGGGAAGATAACTAGAAGGCAAATAGCTGAGTCAAATGGAATTTCTATTTTTAGTTTTTTGAGGAATATCCATACTGATTTCCATAGTGGTGGTATCAGTTTACAGTCTCAACAGTGGAGAAGGGTTCCTTTCTCCCCGCAGTCTTGTCAGCATTTGTTATTGGTTTATTTCTTGATGGTAACCATTCTTTCTGGAGTGAGATGGAATCTCAGTGTTGTTTTAATTTGCATTTCTTGAATGGCTAGTGATATTGAACATTTTTTCACATATTTATTGGCTGGAAAACTCAGATTCTTGGGCCCCGAACCCAGAGATTCTGCTATGGAAGGCTGGTGAAGCCATGAATTTATATCTCCAACCGACTCCAGACGATGCTGGCACTACAACCATACTCTGAACAACACTTCTTGAGATATACACTGACTGCCCATCCTGCCTTACTGCTGACTAGACATCAAGCAAACATTAAGGCAGGAATCTCATCTGGTGATACTACTTGGTGACGAACATCTTAACAAGGGAGTCAACAGGCAGTAAGTATTGTTTCCAAATTTCTTTAAAATTCCCAATCACTGATGGTCATTAAATTTCCAGGATTATGGTCTTTTCTCAAATATCATTTGATCACTTAGGAAAGTATCTTGATTTCAACAAAATTATTATGAGATTTCTAAAGAACTCGTTTCCCTTTTTTTATTTGATCTTGCTACAATACATGTGAACATCAGCTGTGGATAGGAATGCTACTTGGGAATATCTATTATGTTTGCAATAATGTATTTGACTTATGGCCAAATGGTACTCTTGAGACATGTGGTTGTGACTTTGACAGATTGAGCTAAAGTTAAATTCTGATGAACTGCAAAGGAATTTTATCAGTCCCAGGATGGTTGCCAGCTGAGTTGGGCAACAGCGACTTTCCAAAAATGTTGAGAGCAATCTACATTTATTCTGTCACCTCTACATCCAATTTTCTCAACGGTCAGCTATAAACTTCACTTTCCTACTTTCCACCATTTCCAAGACCATGAACTTAAATATGAAAACTAAATGTTAAGTGTGTTCCTCAGGTTAGAAGATACAGAAACAAGTCCAAACATACTCAGCCACTTTCTCTGACAAAGGAGCCAAACACCTTCATTGGAAGAAAGATAGCCTCTTTAATAAATGGTGCTGGAAAAACTGGCGCTCCACATGCCAAAGATTAAAATTAGACATATATCTCTCACCATGCATTAAACTAAAATCTAAATGGATCAAAGATCTAATATTAAAACAGAAACACTAACTCTGCTAAAAGATAGAATAGGTAGAACTCTTAAAGACTCTGGTGTAGGCAAAGACTTTATGAACAAAATCCCGTTCACACAGGAACTATCACAAAGAATCGACAACTGGGATCTCATCTTATTAAAAAGCTTTTGCATGGAAGAAACCACCAACACAGTGAAGAGACAACCCAAAGTGTGGGAAAAAATTTTGCCAGCTGTTCCTCAGACAAAGGACTAATATCTAGAATATATAAAGAACTTAAAAAAAATCAGACCCCCCAAATTTAAAGACCTAATCCAAAAATGGGCATCTGAAATGAATACACATTTCTCAGGTGAAGAAGTAGAAATGGCAAATAAATACATGAAAAAATGTTCAGCATCACTGGTCATTTGAGAGATACAAATTACAACAACATGGAGATTCCCTCTCACTCCAGAAAGAATGGCCATTATCAAGAAATCAACCAATAACAAATACTGCCAGAGCTGTGGGGAAAAAGGAACCCTTCTCCACTGTTGGTGGGAGTGTGGACTGGTGCAAACTATGTGGAAATCAGTGTGGAGATTCCTCAAAAAACTAAAACTAGAGGTTCCATTCGACCCACCTATTCCCCTGCGTGGCATCTTCCCAAAAGAATTAAAAGCATCATACCACAGCAATATACGCACACCCGTGTTTATAGTGGCACAGGATCTAATAGCCAAACCTTGGAAACACCTGAAATGCCCATCAACCGATGAATGGATAAAGGTGTATGTATGTGTGTGTGTGTGTGTGTGTGTGTGTGTGTTTATACAATGAAGTACTACTTTGCCATAAAGAAGGGGAAGCTTGAGACATTTCTCGCTAAATGGATGTACCTTAAGTGAAAGAAATTGGACACACATGTTCAAATATTGCATAGTTTTTCTGGTGTGAGAAACCAAAAATGTAAGTAAGGACCAAAATATATAACAGATATTGGGAAATGGGAAGAAAATGTTCAAATGAGAAGGGGAACAAGGGAGGGGCAGGGAGAAAGGAAGGAAGAAACAAGAAAAAAAAAGAATAGAAGGAAAAAAATAGAAACAAAGCTCTTGTAAATAAAGAGGAAGAGGAGGGTTGAAGAGCGGGGTGGGGAATGGGGAAAATAAGTGTGCTCCTGACTTACAAATCAGCAAAAGCAGAGCTTGGCAAGCAGAAAGGAGTTTATAGTTTTGCTGATGTCACATGAGGCAGAATGAGACCACAGCTTGTTTAGCTCTTCAATAAAAAAGATAAGCAGAAAATTTGTTTTTGTTGGTAAATTAAGAAATTTCAAAAACAGACAGAATGCTAATAGGTTAGTCATAATAAGTCATTTTTGCATTTATGCTTTTATAGGTATACCTGAAGTCAATTATATTTGGAAAGAAGTAGAACATTTGTTTTAAAAAGAAAATACAAGTTTCTATGCCAACCCTGTTGCCAATCTCCTCATAACACATCTACCTATGTCTTCAGCTCTGCTCTTCCTTCACTTGCAGACTTTTAAGCCCCTGCCTCCAGGCCCCACAGGAAGGCTTCAGGGTCCACCACCCAGCAGTGCTTGCAACACTCCAAGGGAGAAGTGTTTTCTTTAAAATAGACTGCAACACAACCCCAAGGAAAGCCAGTTATCTTAGTACCCATACGTCCACCTCAGGAAAATGTGTGTGTAGCATTTTAATTCTAGTGAGTGATACTAGTCACTGGGCTTCTAAGAAATTAGACACTGTTATTCCTCCCCCAGTTTTTTAAATTACAATGGCAATAACTGCATTTGCACAGAAATTATCTTGACTGGCTAGCTACTTTGTTAAATTACCATATGACTCCTATTTTATGGGTACAGAATAGTTGATCTCAGTGAACTGGCAACTTAGAAACTGAGGAGGTAAATTAGAGCAATTACTAATAAATTATATATGTGGTAACTAACAATTTGTCTATCACTGAAAAATATGAGGGAAAACTGCCAGACTACCCAGCTCTGCAATTCTGAGCAGGTCTTTTCATTTTTACCTTTCCTAGACCAAAAGCTTTCATTATTCACACTGGTCACGCCATTACCATTGCTGCTTTCTCAGAGTCCAACACTTATAATACACAGTTAGAAATATAATGCATAGGATTTGCAATCTGTTTGGAATACAGAGCTTCACTGCTTAAAATTAAATGACTGAAAGAAAAAAAAAGAACTTTTAATTCAAAAAGTCACCCCCGAAATCCAAGAAGTGAGTGCCACGTCAGCTTCCCCTAAAGTTCATAAAGGAAATAATGGCAAGAAGTAGGAGCAAATTCTCTCTTCATTCATAATCACCATTTATAATTACTACTGTGTGTCCTCTCTGGGAGAGGTAGTGTGATGAAATTAAAGGAGGTTATGTGTCACAAGTCATGTGTAGTTATAGGGGAGGAGGTGAAATTAGGTCAATTAACAAAATACATTCTTTCTCTTCTCTTCCTGCTTGTCTCACCCACGCCTGGTACGTGCCATTCAACATGAAAAGTGTTGATGCCATTTATTAATTGAGAGCCATCAGCATTTCCTTCCCACCCGGGACTGCCCTACCACCACCTCTTATATCCTAGCAGGTTTCACTTTATATGGTTGCTGTCAGAAGCTAAGTGAAGTGAGAGAGCTTTTGCAACTACATGCTTGAATTTATTCTCATCAACCTCTAGTTCAAATGGAGAAAAAAGCACTTGGATCTTGGGGGAAGGAGGTCCAATGTCTAGATGCTAGATACTGAGAAAGGATGTAAAAAATTTAAACCTCCCCCCCCACCAGATTCTTACCTAGTGATCAATATTGATTCCTCCAGCAATGGGGAAAATGTTTTCTGCATAATTTATAAATAACACCTCATCCCATACCCAACAAAAATTACGTACCTACTTCTCTATATCACACAATAACTTACCAGTTTTAAAATACTCTCTCTCCTTTTTGCCTTGCAGGCAAATGTTCTTTCTGTTCCTAGTCTCATATTCTCACATTTGACTTTGACTTATAACTTCAGTATTTTTTTCATGCTCATTAGTTATTTTTGCCATATACCTGGTTATAGAACCTAGTTCATCTCCCTGGAAAATGACATGGCAGACATCTCCCTTGAGAAGCACCAAAGTTAGAATAAAAGTGTAATCAATATTCATTGTTTTCTACCAGTGCAAAATAAACATAGTTTAAAACAAAACCAATCTCTCCATGAATTCCAAACGCCCTTCTAAATAATTCTGGTTGCTGTTTCAAAACCTGACCTGCACAGTTCTACTGGGCCACTGTGGGTGTTCTGCATATCCTGTGTCTACATGCTTGTGTGCTGGGTCACTCTAACCCAGTAAACACAGCAGCCTGTGTCTGTGGAGGGCCAAGCACAGCCCCTGGAATTCCACTTCTTGGGGGCTCCTGCCAGGTGCAGCAAACCTGAAGTAAGGTTCCCACCAGTGGGGGATGCGCCTACAACCATGGCAGCCCCTAGGCCCACTGCTCTTGACTCGTGTCACATCTGAGCCTCTCACCTAGTTAAGTGCTAAAGCAGACAATCCTAGGAATAGAGAAGGTGGCAGAGAGTTCCAAGCAAATCACTCATGTTTCTTTTGCTAAATTCTTTGTAATGTCTCCACTCAGTTCTGTGGTGCTAGGAAAAAAAAGTGTATGGATTACTCCTCCTGAGCAGTTATAGAACTGTAAACTATCTGTGTTAGAACATACATACTTTTTTTTTTAGTTCATTACTAACTGCCTAAGGTGATGGCAGAAAAGGACACTATTTAAAAACATTAACTAAGGGCTAAGGCTGTTTTCTCAGTGGTAGGGCACTAGCCTGGCAAGGCCCTGGGTTCAATTTCCCCTACTGCCAAATATATATATGATTTGGAGGCTGAAGGATATCACAGAGAAATATATACTTTGTACCCATAATACTAAGCAAAAGTTATTATTTTTCAAGGTAGGGAGCCCAGAATGAAGACTTAGTGAAGAGTAATTCTCCTTGGCCCAAGAGGGTCTGATGGCCAGGAATGACGGTCCAGGCCCTTGGGTCCCATCTTCCCCTAGTAAAGCTACACCTAATTAAGGAGGGAATCCTGGAGAAAACCATGGTAGAAGGGAGAAGTCTTACCAGTATGCTCTGACTTCTGTTCTTTCACCAAAGAAGCCTTCTGCTTTCTTCCTCTATATTTTGGCATTGTTCTCTGCATAATCAGAGGCAGAAGGAAAAATAAATAATCTTTCTATAACACTGTTGCCCTTGTATTTTGTTCAGCTCTCCTGTTACCAAGGAAATGATTAAGAACCTCACTTGGAGGTTTTGAAATTAAAATCATTATACTGATCAAAGGTAGGACCTTGTAGCACTGTTCATCTGATGAACTCACTTTAAAACAGATTTCAGGGAGTCTTGGCCAAGATTTCAGATCCTCACACTAAAGTTATGGAGACTGTGGCTGTTTAGAAAATGGCTTCTTTTTGTAAGTTAAGATTCTTTTCTTTCTTTTTTTTTTTTTTACATATCCAATCACGCTGTGAGCATTTCTTTTATAACAAATTAATTTTATCTATGACTTAAAAGTCTTAATGAAAAGCTATGTGACTTACATGTAGCAGCTGAAATCATCTGGCTACATTCATCATAAAATCCATTTTAAAGTGCAGTTATGATATTCTAATGTTGAAATTTTACTACTACATTCCATGTTTTCCATATGTAAGTTCAAATTATGTTTAAAGTCGTATTCCTATGTGACTATGTGACTCAACAGTCGCATTCTACCAATGCAATACGAAACTCCTCGTTGTCATCTAGGAGGGATGCAGGATGTGAGGATGAGGGTGCCATTCTTTCAGGTATAGCAAAAGCAGAACTGTTAGCCAACTGACATGAAGGGCAGTAGGTTTTTAAGTAGTGGGCCAGGTTCTATGTGGGAGAAGCTAAAAAACAGAACTGTACTGGATAAAACCCATGGTGACTCAAAACTTAAACCATCTCATGGATATACCCAAAAGAATCAAAGAAATGGAAAGCCCTCTGAATATATCACTCTTCTCTAACTAGAAAATGTACCTCATCCTCTCCCCTTCCCATGCCATATTCCCAGCAGGTCTGTCCCTACGACTCTTCTGGTTGCTTTTACTCCTTTACAGATGCCTGCAGTTCTTTCACCCCTGTGTCTCCGCTGGCTTCCCAGAGTGATGCTTAAGAAATGCTCCTTCAATCAGGTTTCCACTGTCTTTTCCTCTCTTGGGATAACTTTCCCTACTGTTATCCAGGGAATGACAAAGGGGGATATTTACCTTCTGTATTCATGGAGCTGAGGCACACGTTCTTACCCACCCTCACCCCCAATTTATGATGAATTTTACAGGACACACCATAATACAGTGCAGAGAACCTTGAGGACAGAATTATACACAGCTCAGTGGAATCTGCAGACAGAGTCTCCCATGAATCAATCAGTTTTGCTCTGCATGTTCCCAGTCCTGACCCAGGAATTGTGAACTTTTCTTGTTAGTTTGCTCAAATTTCAAATCCAGGCCCAAGTTGAGCTGTCTCAGTTTCTCTATTCTACTATCTCCTGCTCTACTATCTCTGCTTTGGGCAAATTTGGCTTCCTTGCAGAGTCATCTGACCCTCTGCTGGGGCACTCAGCCCCTTTGTGAAGCTGAGCCCTTTTCTATTTCCTTTCTATCTGTCTAGGCCACCTTACATGCTCTAATTGCACCCTGCCCATCACATACCTGTGGCAGCTGATTAGCTAAGTCTCTCCACCCTGCTCAGCTCACTCTAGCTTCCCGCCTCCTCTCTCTTGGGTCAGGAGCTAAAATGCCCCATGCTCCTTTGGGAGCTCACTCTCAGGCATCTGCAGTTGCACAGTTGGCTCCTGGCTCCTTACCGCCTCTGGGGATTCATGCCTGAGACCCTGGGCAGCAGGAAGAGCACGTCCCTCTGACACTCTGCCCACTCACCTGGCAGGTGGCCTGTAGGTCCTGCCTGGGAGTGCTGTCCTGACCTGGTTTCCATCTGCAGATCCCAGATCTGCTTCTGGTCCCATCTACCAAGGCAATTCTTAGGAGCTTTTAGGAAAAAGGAAGGTCTACATATACGAAGATGATACCTGCTCTGTCTTGCTATCTAGCCACACTGGGAGGCAGGGAGTGGTTTATCAATCCTGGCCAGAGTGTGCCCCACCCCATCCAATCAGTGTGTGTGTGACTGAAGACAGAACTCTGTTTTTAGGCACCATGTTTTGGGTTTGAGGCACATGGGTAGATAAAGGGATGTGGCAAGGATCACATTAGGTTACACTGCTGAGAACTCTGTCGCATTGCACAGTGTCCTTTTTATGAGGTCCCAAGAATGGCTCTGCTTTTAGGTTCTATAATTAATCAGCTTCCTCTCTTTACTTTTGGTGCCAGAAAACTTAGTAACAACATGGAGGTTGCCTATGGTACAGGATGAACTTGAATTAATTGCTAAAATGATCTTAATCGCTATTCTATTATGTCTCTTTACTTTTGTTTTTACCTTTCCTTCTCATCTACCTTTAATTTATATTTCCTTGCCAACCACCTTAAGCCCTCTGAATCAAGGTGGGATATGAATAAACAAACATACAAAACAAGGAGATTCATGGTAAACTGAAACAGCATTTCTTTTACACAGTTGGATGGAATATAAATTTCTGGAGAGCAATATCTACTAAATGTTATAATGCACATATTCATGACACAGAAATACCAATTCAAGAAACTTAAACTCCAGTCATACTCACGTAAGTGTGCAATATCTATTTGAACACAGCATTGTTTATAACAGGGAAATAAAATATGACAAATGTCCAGGAATGGCTAACCACCTCAGGTTGCATGTATCGAAGGGAACACTATGCAGCCATTCAAAAAATGAGAGATGATTTACATGCCTTAACATTAGGGTGGCCTTCAGTGCATCCAGTGAAGAACAAAGACCTGTGGGTGGGGGTGGGGAGTTGATATATTTTTTACTTACACCTCTTCTCAAGTCTACCACAAATATCATAAATACTAAGGAGGGCTTGTTGTGTTTTGTGGGGTACTAATGAAATTATCTTCCTCAGCACAGAGGCTCTCTCACAATCCAAGGCAGTATTCAATAACAGGTATGAGGAACAAAGAGTGAGTAGCTGAGAGAGCTAACTTCTTTGAATTAGAGAGCACACACTACAGAGTGAAACTGCAGAGAGGTGGGTGAGCAAAGTAGAAAGATGAGGGGGCTGGCCTTAGACAACTGAACAGTGTGTAATGTGATGTTTTTGCCGTTATGTGTTAAGTTTTTCCACTCTGCCTCCCAAACTCTGTCAGTAAAACCTATCTTATTTCTTAATACTTTAGTATTGGACTTGTTTTGAAGGGAATGTGAAAAAGTGCTGCATTCATCCTAAAGGTTAGAGAGGGTCAAGGAGAGGGGCTGGCTGGAGAGGGCCCAGCCCCATAGGGGTCACCACAGATAATCTGGTCTGATGTGGAATCAGTTTGCTGCAATACTGAGACTTGAAGGTTGACGACTGGGAAAAGGCTAGAGTAGAGGGGAAAAGAGCAATGAGCCAAAGCCAGCCCCATGCAAAAGCAATAGTCTGGCTTAATGAATATTAATATTCCTTATCATATTCACATGGTGATTTAGGAACAGAGAGTCACAAGAAGAAAATAATTACAGAATTTTACATGTGTCACAGTGGCCACAATTATACACTTGTCAGATATATCAAGTGCTAGTTTTCACTACAATAGTTGTTACAGGATTATTTGCTTTATTCGGAAAAAGAAGAAATACTTTTCTCATTAAAAACTCCCTTTACTGTCCATTTCACCTCTATAAAACTCAGCCCACACCTTGCATGTAGAGCTGCTTTGTTTCTCTGTGCATCTTCTCTTTGTAACTGCCATCTCTTTTGGAAACCTGCTTCAGTACTCTGTGTGACTACCCAGTGAGGAACTAAATGGAGCATGCCCCGTGGATGGGCTTCAGGATCCCAAATCCCTAGAATGCCAGCCACAAGCCAGTGTGCGCACACATTTTTCTGGGGATAGGGCTCTGACTCAGCTATCAATGGGATGACCTTCCCAACTTCAAATATCTCCAGTTTAGAAGCCTACTGTGGAACTCCTGTAAAAAGAATCTCCTTGTTGAAAACTGTTGTTACCTCAGTCATGTGTTGCACATAAAATGTTTCTTAATTTAATATAATGTTGCAACAGGCTGTGGCCTCACAAACCTATTTATGTTTCAGAAATAGTGTAGTCATCTTGAGGACCTGTTCTTTATGCTACTGACTCCATTTGCTAGACCAGAATTTCCTTCCTCAACTAAACCAAAGCTCTTTAGGACATGGACCTCATGTTTTTATATTTCTAAGGCCTAGTACAAAGCTTGGCAAGTAGTTCGTACTTGATAAAAAAAATACAAACTCACAACGACTGAGTAGTCAGCATAGAGCAGACAGGTGTTTACTATTATGATCCTTATAGTATAGATGAGGAAAATGAATCCTTAAGTGCAGATCTAAGTATGGAAGACTGTGAACCCTCAATGTCAACTGTTCTCTCTAAATTCTGTTGAGTGAATGGATGCCAAATGAGATGACACGTGATGGTTATTCACTTTCTGTCAAGCAGGCAAAGAAATGGTTCAGCAGCATGGAGGAGGGCGTGGCATCAGAAACTTGGGTTGTCTTCCACTTAACTGCGCTTTTCCTTATACCTTTCTAACTGTTTGAAATAGTCTTTATTTCTTATTACAAATGGAAAAAAAAATCCTGTTTACTAAGTTGAATTCATTTCAGGTGTCTCTGATTCCAGGACTCTTGTGTCCATGGGATGATCAAAGTATATGGGGGACATTCAAATAAAAATTTGTTACAGTAAAACCTTCCTTTTCTACAGGGCTAGTAGGGAATGGAGGTGAAATAAAGAGGACTGAATGGGAGCTGGGATAGCCAGTTGGGGAACCCGGATCCATTCTAGAAGGAAGAGCTGATCCTTAGCTTCGCCACATCATTATCACTTGAAAATGTGGGGCTAGGGCGACTGGAACTTAGGGATTGTTGGAGAAACTGAAACAGATTTATCTGGAATCTCCTGAGTGTTACATGTGGACTGCTCACCCAAATATTTTTAAAAACACAGCACAGCAAAATAAAACAAATTACCCACAGCTGGGTGGGCCTGTGGACTAAAGTTTGCAATGTAAGTTTCATCTGGGGAATATTCAGAGCCATCTTCTGCTCAGTCGGGCAGATTAAGGTTATGGGGTTTAGGTGAAACTAATATTTCCTGTTTTGTAGCTTGTTAGCACTTTTATTGAACATTTTGGTTTGGAAGTGGTTGAAAGAGAAGGTAAAATTGTTTTCTGACTCACCATAAATTTGAAATATACTGTCTATGGCCCCAGACTTGAAGTCAAGAGCAGTTGTGCCTGGCTTCCTCCCTTACCCTACCAGTCAAACTTTCTACTGCACAGCAAATCAGCCTGGTGTGCGCTGACACATGACTTCAGCATTCTTCAAGCTGATTGTTAGTGTGCAGCACTCTGCTGAATTTGCAGAAAAACTACCACCCACTGCATGTCTTCTTACACTGAATGTGCTTCGGAGGGGCAACACATCAGCCTCCAGCAGTGAACAACGACCACTTCTCAGGGTACTCTGGATAGTCACTGTCCAGTGAGGAAGAGAAGCTTCTCAGCAGAACGGATGCTCTCCTACCAGGGGATCCCTCTTTCCCCTCTTACTCAAGCAAGGCTGTGCAAATAAATCTGCATTCATCCAGGGCCCAACTATTCTGGCACAAGAATATCTCAGGTCCTCTACCTAGGTCCTGGACAGCACAAACTCTGAGGTTTTTGATGGAAGAAGCCATGCAAAAGCATAACTTAGCAGGTCAGTACTTCTAAAACCGTGAGGAATTAGTTCCTGCTGCAGATCTAAGGGTATATTTGGAGAAAGCTTCCTTGAGCCTTACTTTCTTTAAATATGTTAGCAAAATGAATGTAGAATATTAATGGACTTTGAAAGATTTAGGGAAATAATATTAAACACGACTTCTCTTCCAACTGGAGGTGACAGATATGGGTTTAGTGGAGGGAGATTTTTGTTTGTGCATGTACCAAATTTCCATCCCACCACATAGTACCAGCAAAATGAGAATTTTCCAACATTCTTTTCTCTAAACAACAACAAAAGTATGTCATTAGATACCTAAGCCAACTGTAACAGAGTACAGAAGTGTGGACAATACTGAATATTATGTTTGGAATGCAACATGGCTCTTCGTGAGCTGCAAGGCATGCTCTTTTTAATTGTACAGGAAGAACACTTCACTTGACTGCTACAGTATTTAGAATCTCTATTTAGGAGTGTGCCCACGGTTGTGTGTGTGTGTGTGTGTGTGTGTGTGTGAACTATCTGCTGTTTCCAAACAGCATTTTCTATGTTTGTTAACACTTTCCTTTCCTATTATTTTAACTTGGTACATTGCACCTTTCCAAGTTTCAGGTTAACTCAGACTCGATACCCACTTCCTACATGCTATGAGGACAACAGGGTGATCATGAAACCTGGTTCCACTGTGTAAACTTTTGTGCTTTTAATGTTGAACAATTGTTGACCCAGATAAAATTTATATTTTAGTGCATAAGAAATAGTGTTCAACCTCTCTTTGTCTATCCCAGTTTTTTCAGTTCCTAGATATATAAAAACCTATACATTAAACAAAGGCCAAGTAACAAATGGTTCTCACAAAGACCAAGCAATATAACAAACAAGCGTTTTTTTCTTTCCTGCAAATAAATATGGTCTTTAAATGGAGAATATAATTATTCTTTAAAGGGCTCTCTTGCCTCCTAATTCATAGGTTTTTGTTTTCTGCACTGACAGTTAAGGTAATCTAGGAAGGGGAGCTAAATAAATAGGTGTATTTTCCCTGTATAAGGAGTCACATACCCAAGTATACCAAGAGATAAGGGCTGGATATAATTTGGAATTAGTTTCTTTGGATTTTATTTTCCAAATAAAGTAAATAATGACATTTTGAGCAGTATATGTATATGTACCTTTATTTTTAAAATTGAGATATTATTTACACACTACATAATTCACCCACTTAAAGTGGATTTTAGTATATTCATAGAGTTGTACAACCATCATCATGATAAATTTTAAACATTTTTATCACCTCAAAAAGAAACTATAGCTGTCGTTCCCTGTACACTCATTCACCATTCCCTGGCAATCATTAATGTAGTGTTTCTATACATTTGACTATGCTGGACGTTTCATATAAATGGTATGATACAATACATGGCCTTTGGGGCCTAATTCTTTTCACTTAGCATTATGTTTCTAGGTTCATCCATGTTCATATATATTTCAATTAAGTACCACAAACACACAAGGCCATTGTCTGAATGTTCTATGAGGACATGGGCAGTACTGTTCTTGCTATTCCTTTTCTCACCTGTTTTTTTTGGACAGTTCATATCACATCTTGACATCCTTGGAACACTGAGAAAATCTGTTGTCTCTCATCTCAAATTTTCACTTGCCAGTAGACATCTCCATGTGAAGTCCTACTGTACCTCAAACTTGTGTGTACCAGACAACTTCACCATTATCCTTTTCCAACACAATATTACTTTTCATTTACTCATTTTTGTTAACAATAAAACAATCTGCCCACACTAACTTTAAAACCTAGTCATTTTTACTTCATTCAACTCTGATTCATTCATCACTGTGCTGGTGTAGTTCTCTATTCTGTCTCTACAGATCCTCTCACCTGCCTGCCTGCCTCCCACCCCATCCTTATTGGCACTTCCTGGTCCAGTCTTTCCACAGGGCTGCTCGTCTCATTCCCTGCTCCAAGCCTCCTTCTCTACGGCTGTGCCCTGGATAAACTGCAGCAAATGAAAGTCTCCCTCTTGAGGGTAGGGATCTGGACAGCAAGGAAGCCAGTGGTTTTGGTGGGACCTACACTGGGCTGGAGATGCTTGCTAGTGAGTCAGGCTGTCCCATCAGGGCTGAAGAGAAAGATGACTTGCTTTGAGGCTCTTCCCTAGGGGTCCTGGGCCCCACCTGCATAAGTTCTGACTAATCATTTTCAAACCATGCCTACCCTGCAATGATTCTAAGGTGCAGGCCCAGGGTCTATCAGCTGCCACAGCAGCATGGTGCAGTAGGACAAATGAGAGCTCCTGAGTGTCCAACCTACGTCTAGATGTGATACCTGGGGCATGTGAACTCTCTAACTTCAATTTTCTCATCTGTGACATGGGATAAATAGACCGCCATGGAAATGCTCTATTAGTTAAATCAGATGTGAAGTACAAAGCAGAGTGCTTGGCATAAAAAATTACTCAGAAGCGGGGTGGTGGGGTAGGGTGAAATAGAGATACCTTGTTCTGAGTTGTCTCTGTCATGTTGCTAAAATGCCTAGGTGACAACCACAAATTGCTTTGTTTGTGTCCCACAGGCCCACAGTAGTGTGACTCGTTTGTTGAAAGGAAATGGCTTAGCTAGCTGAACATACTGGAGACCTGACAACTAATCTGACACAGGTGCACAGCCATGGCCCAACACTGTATGTTGTTTAGTTTCTTCAAAGTAGGCAGCTGGAGACAGCATGGGGTCAGCTGTCCACTCTTTCATTATGCATCTGTCTCCCCTCTGTAGGAGAAGCACTGGATCAGGAAATACATGAAGGAATCATGTAGCTGGATGGCATATATCCAACTCCAACAGGTCCCAAAAGGAGTTGGCTTTGGCTTCACAAGAATGCTGATTGTTTTTCAGTTCATGATGGGACAGGTGATTCCCTCTAAAAAGTTGGCTTCAGGAGGGCAAGGAATGGAAGAGAAGTAAATGGAAGGGAAAGGAAGAGGTGGGCCAGGGGTCTGGCAGTGCCATGGTGCCTCTGTCCCTGTCTGAGGACAGGAATTAGTTGGCTCTGTCCATGATTAGGCTGAGTCTGTGAGGCCACAGGCTAGTTACTTCCTCAGCACAGGATGATGTGTCAGAAACTGCAATGAAGCAGCTCAGAACTCTGACTTAGAGCAGGAATCTAAATAAGGCAGGGCTCGAATTCTTGCCTTTGAATATCAGCAAAGGCTATCGGAAGTGTCAGCAAGCTCAAAATGCAGCAGACCTTGTCGGGAGCTAACTTTGGACTGAAACAGCAGTTTACTGGGGGCCCCAAGTCTACCTGTGCTGCCAACTTATGATTTATGATGCTGGGCTCAGTCCACTGAGGCTTATAGGGCCAAGGAGCCAGATCCCTCAAATAATTTTCCAACTACACCCCTCCTGCTTCTTCCCAGGAGGCAAATCAGAGGAGCACAGGATACAAACGATTCTCTCCAAAGAGGCCCAAACCAAAAGAGACAAAGACCCAAATAGGGGTGGGGGGTGGGGGGGAGTCTATGTTCCGCTTTTTCTTATCTCCAGTCTCCTTGATCTTCTTCATATGTAATCAGTGTTGGTTATTTCTCCCAGTATTTCTCTAGTATTGAGAAATTAGAAAATGTGGACGCTACTGTCAAAGAAGAAAGAGAGAAAGAGAGAGGGACAGAGAGAGGGACAGAGAGAGGGAGAGGGAGAGAAGGGGCAGAGAGAGAATGAACTCAGGTTGCAGTGAGGTAAAATCTGCTCATGGTTTGCAGGTGGACTGGACTGGGGTGAGGGACAGTACATAATGCTGATGTTGGGTCTTGCAATTTTAGAGGTGAGAGGAAAGACAATGCTAGGATTTCTCAGGGAATGCGCAACAGGCCTTTTGAGGTACACCATTCCCTGAGAAGGCAATGTGCTACCCCTGAAGGAAGACAGTGGCTCTGGGATGGACCGGGTGGACTCAGAAGCAGACACAGGACTGAGGAAAACTTCTAATAATACTCTATATTCAGACACAGAACTCTAGGGTAAACCAACCAGATAGAGGAGCTCGGGAAATTAGGACAGGAATACCTTCTATGCCAGGACAGGGAGACATGGAAAAGAGTAAGTGAAGGGCATGAGGGTTAGGTCCAGCCAAGGGGCAGTGCCCTGGAGACAGTGCAGGAAGCACAGCCCTGCAAGTCAAGAGGAAGGTGGACAGGGGATCAGCAGGAAGCAGCCTGCAGCTCCGGGACTTGCAAGGTCAATGCCTGAGCCTAGTGCAGACCTCAAGAAGAAAGAGAAGGAGCTGGCGAGCATGGTTTCCCAGGGTGGGGCCTCTGAGAGCCAGCTGCGCTGTTCAACATACTTGGGTCATGGATCCCTTTTAGGATCTGAGGAAAACTATAAAGCCACTCCCCAAGAAAATGCACTGGTACTCACATAACTCCGCCTTTCACTTCTGGAGACTAACAGGTCCCAAAAGCCATGGCACAGATGCAAGGTTATGAGCCCAGGCCCAGAGGATGCTCCTCTGCCCTGAAAGAAGAGCAGTGGTAACAGGAAATACTTGAAGGATTGTTTAATCCTTTAAACCTCTGGCAAACTAAATCAAATAATATGAGGCCTGGCCTGAAACTGGTCTGAATAATGCATACTTTGCAGCAAAGATTAGTTAGGCACTTAAGCTGACAGTGTGAGCCTGACTCCAGGGGAAAGGTGGGAGTTGTGAGGGAGGTAGGAAGGTCTTAGAGGCAGCCTTGCGCAAAAAAGAGGAATACAGAAAAATTGAAAAACTAGGCCGGGCATGGTGACATATGCCTAAAATCCCAGCATTCAGGGAGGCTGTGGCAGGAGGATCAAAAGTTCAAGCAAGTCCAGCCTGCTTAGCAACTAAGTAAGACCATGTCTCAAAATAAAAAAGGGCTGGGGACATAGCTCAGTGTGAAGGCCCTGGGTTCAATCCCCTGAACCTATTTTTTAAAAAGAAAGAAAGAAATGAAATATTGGAAAACCAAAAGTGGAGGTATCTGGGTGTTTGGAGAGAAAACTAACCCTCCATTCACTGTCAGAGGAAATTAATTCAAAGATAAACAATGGTGGACACCCCTGGATGATGAAACTTTGCTTTAGGGAATACTCTTAGCTTCTGAAACATGCATGTTTTACTATCTTAGTTACTTTTCTAGTTGCTGAGACAAAATACTCAACACCCAAAGTTAAAGGAGGACAAGTTTATTTCAGCTCACAGTCTGTAGAGGTTTCAGACCATAGTTTGCTGGTTCCCTGGCAGGGTGGCATGGTAGAGGGGCACTGCAGAGGAGAAACAGTCCATGATGTGACAGGCAGAAGGCAGTGAGTAGCAAGCAGCCAGCAGCAAGCCTCCCTTTCCCTTTTATCCCATCCAGGCTGCAAGCCTTTTGGGTGGTGCCACCCTTGCCCAAAGTGGGCTTTCCCATTATCACACCGAGAACTATGTTTTACCAATTTAGCTACCATACACCCTTAATCCCAGTATCACACACCCTAGATCCAGCCCCTGTCAAGTTACAACATGACCAGTTCTAAAACAAAGAAAGAGGAACCACGCCAGAGAAGGGCAGCCCTCCCATCACCATCTCCACCACCGCGACCCAGGTGAACCGCGCCAGAAGGCCCAAAGAATGGCCCTTCCCCTCGCTGCTGCCACGACTGAGGTGAACCGCTCTGGAAGGCCCAGAGACCAGAGGGAGCGCCAGCGACACAGTAGAGTCCCAACTAAGGCACACAGGGTGGACAGGCGGGACTAGTGTTGTGAAAAGTCAGAAGCAACAACAACAATAGGAGCCAACAGGTGACTGAGGCCTCCACGTGACCCGCAACCAGCTCGGGAAGAATCCGGCCCTTTTCTCTCAATTTCTTTTTCTCTTATTTTTGTTTTCTTTTTCTTCTTCTTCTTCCTTTTTTTTCTTTCTTTCTTTTGTTCTTTCTCTTTTCTAAACAGCTGGGGAGAACTCCAGCCATAGAAAACTAATCCCATCCCCCAAACCCAGAAACCAAGTTCAGATAATCCCTCAAATACTCCTTCATTCTTTCTTTTCTACCCCCTTCTCTAGTTTCCCAAACCTTGCGCGATCATCCTTTGTCCTCCAGCCTTGCTTCTACTTCCTTTCCAGTTATCTTCGTTTTATACACTATCCTCTCTAAACTTCCCCACCATAGGGTAAAACCACTCTACCAAGGGGAAACACTTTGCATACAAACTCGTAATTTTTGATCGTTCTGTTATATAACTATAGACTCTGCTCCTATGGTCTAAAGTACAAAATCAATACTTACTACAGTTTGTCAGTTTCTACATTGTGCTTGATGCTATTGTTATTGCTAATTTTACTACTTTAGCTAGGATGTCATATCTGTTATAATCAGTTGTTCTCCCTTCTGTAACAATACTGGGAAGCTCCAGGGTAATAACCTCACCACAGCCCTACACCAAAGGACAGGGGACTGAGCCAAACAGACACCAACATCCTACTCTTAATTAATTGGGAAGGTAGAATCTTGGGATAGACACAAACCAAGAATCTCCTACATACAGAAGACATCCCTGAAGAACAGACTTTTCCTAGAGAGGCCTTGATACTAGTGATATAGCTACCTACTAGAAAAACTCACAAGGTTTATCACATAAAACAAAATAAAAAAATTTTTGAAATAGGAAATGATAAGATGAAGAAGCAAAATGCAATCTCAGACCTCCAGCCCACCCAGAACAAGTCCAGGAGACATTGACATAGAAGAAATTGGAAGACGCACACCTGAAATTTCTGAAATGAAAGCAACCAAAGTAAAGAAAAAAATCCATGAGCCTATAGAGGAAATCAGATCAGAAATAATCTCTCAGGTAAAAAAAAGAAATGTCAACATTTATAAAGGAATTGATCAGCAAATCTAGAGTAGAGGTAGATAAAAAATGGATGATCATAGGAAGAGGACGGAAACTGTGAATGATCAATATAGGAAAGAAATAGAATGCATGAAATGGATTCAAACAAATATCCAGGAAATTAAAAATTCCATTGAAAGGTGGCAAAACCGCTTGAATGAAACTGAAGACAGACTTTCAGACCTTGAAGACAGGATCATGGCTAGTGATCATGCAAGGAAAGATCTCTTGAAAATAACAAAAGATCAGGAAATAACAATTCAACAGCTGCAAGATGATGCAAAGAAAATAATATGAGAATAATTGGTGTCAGTGAAAAAGCAGAAGTCAACGCAAATGACATAAAAATACTATTTGCAGAAGTAATAGCAGAAAATTTCCCAAACATGGGAAAAGAATTTGACATACAGATAAGTGAGGTATATAGAACTCCAATTAGCCATAACCAAAATAAATCTATACCCAGACATATAATAATCAAGATCCCAGAAATTCAGCATAAGAACAGAATATTAGAAGCTGTTATAGAAAAGAAACAGATCCACCTATAAAGGAAAGCCCATCAGAATCATGGCAGACTTCTCAACACAAACCCTCAAGTCAAGAAGAGCTTGGAGTGAAGTATTTCAAGTCCTGAAAGAAAACAACTTCCAACCCAGATTGATATACCCTGCAAAACTATCTTTCAAAATTAATGGAGAAATAAGATACTTCCATGACAAAGAACTAAAGAAATTCATGACCACCAAACCAACACTACAAAAGGTACTGAAAAATATTCTAGACAGAGACAAAAAAGACCACAATTCCAAGAACAACAACAGAAAGAAACCACCGAGCAGGGCAAGCAATTAAACAGAGGGGGAAAAGTACAGAACCAACAGCAGGAAAATAACATGACAAAGACAAGTCAAAACATATCAGTTATAACCATCAATGTAACTGGCCTCAATTCACCAATCAAAAGAAACAGACTGGCAGAATGGATCAAGAAACAAGATCCAACAATATGCTGTATATAAGAAACACATTTAACTCAAAAAGAAATTCATAGACTAAAAGTCAAAGGATGGAGAATAATACTCCATGCTACAGGAACCCAGAAAAAAGCAGGGGTACCTATTCTGTTTGCAGACAATGTGAACTTCAAACCAAGAATGATCAAAAGCAATAAAGAAAGTTGCTACATATTTGTTAGGGGAAAAATTCAAGAGGAAGAGATAACAATCATAAATATATATGCACCAAATACAGGAGCACCCAACTATATATGACAAATATTAATAGATATGAAAAATCAAATAAGCAATAATGCAATTGTAATGGGGGACCTTAATACCCCATTGTCACAAAGAGATAAATCAACTAGACAAAAAATTAGCAAAGAAATAACAGAACTGAACCAAGCCTGTGAACAAATAGACTTAGTAGACGTTTACAGAGTGTTCCATCCAACAACATCAGAATACACATTCTTCTCAGCTGCACATGGGACGTTCTCTAAAATAGACCATATACTAGCCCACAGAACATGCTTAAGTAATTGCAAAGGAACTGAAATTATCCCATGCATATTATCTGACCATAGTGCAATAAAATTGGAAATTAATGACAAAAGAAACTGCAAAAACTCCATAAAGACATGGAAATTAAATAACACCCTCCTGAACAAACAATGGGACACAAATGAAATTAAAGAAGAAACTAAACAACATCTATAATCAAACAAAAATGCAAATACAACTTATCAGAACCTGTGGGATGCAATGAAAGCAGTCCTAAGAGGGAAATTTATAGTGGTGAATTCTCACATCAGGAAAACACAACGAGCATAAACAAACAACCTAATGCTGCACCTCAAGCTTCTAGAAAAAGAAGAGCAAGTCAAGCCCGAAGCCCACACAAGGGAGGAAATTATAAAGATCAGAGCAGAAATTAATGCAATTGAGACTAAGAAAACAATACAAATAATTAATGAATCTAAGAGTCGGTTCTTTGAAAGAATAAATAAAATTGAAAACTGGGAACATGGGAAGTGAGAGTAAGCTGGCCTGTCCATGCTCACTGGGCAGCTGCAATAGAGACTGGAATTTCAAATCAGGCTGAAAAAGAGAGAAAGAGTCTGAGGTCTGCCCAAGAGTCACTGGGCCTGTGGGTGCCCCTTGCTCCCTGATCCCCTGGCTTAGTTTCCTTAAGTCCATGCGTTGTGCTCAATACCCATCCCCTTGTACTTGTGAGGAAATATCAGAGAACTTTATCTATGAAGAAATTTAAAAACTGCCTGGGAATTGTACCCTAGATAAGACATTAAGTTTAGGGGAAGCTGAGTAAGGGATATACAGAAACTGTATTATTTTTATGACTTGTCTCTAAAGCTAAAATTAGATCAAAATAAAAAGTTAAATAAAAACTGTCTGGAAAGAACTAGGAGCATGTGCCAACACTAGAGTAAAGCATCCCCTCCCTGACATTTAGACCCCCGAACACCCACATAAACTTCTGACTAAAATCCAGCCCACTCTTGGTTGATCCTATAGTGAAACTAACAGAAGACACGCCCCCCACACAGCATCAGGGTTCCACACAGACTTCCTATTCATGGGCAGCAATAACAGGAAATCAGATCTACATATAGAACAGCAGAAGAAAACCACACTATCTATTAAGAAAATGAAGACCCAGCCTCTTTCTTAAATATAGATGTATAACCAAAGCTCACCACTCACATTTAAAAACAAAACACAATGGGGCCGGTGAGATGGCTCAGTGGCATAAGCGCCTGCCTGGCAAGCACAAGGTCCTGAGTTTGACTCCTGGTACCCACATACGAAAAAAGGGCTGGTGAAATTGCTCAGCGGCATGGGCGCCTGCTGGTGCGCCAGGTCCTGAGTTCGACCCCCGGTACACACAAATAAAACAAAAACAAAAAAAACAAAAAAACAAAACCACAAGCTTCGAAGAGAAAAGCCAAGTAATTGAATATGACACCTGACTCTGAAGAAACAATCCAGAAAACATGAGATGTTTAAAGAGGGGATATTAATATTTTCATACTCTGTTTCCACAGGCATTATTAATATTTTCATTGAACAGGCTAGGCCAAGATGTACTACTTAAGTTGACAGGACAAGAAACTATGGCTTAAAACTATTATTTTAAGGCTCAAAGAATATCAGCAGAATATTTAAAATAACTTATCAACTTAGGAAGGGAAAAAGGTAACATAAGTGAACAAACAATAAAAAAGAATTATTATCATCATCACTACTATTACATCAAGTCAGTAATCACCTGAGCACATCTAATAGCAGAAAGAAATGCCCTGGAAAGGAGACCATGGCTTTTCATCATAAGCATTTCTTTGCTATTCTATTTCTTAACAAATGCGGGTATTTTTCACAAAAAATTAAAAAGGAAAAAAGAAAAGAAATTTCTTCAGAAATAATCTCTTTAGGATGAAAGAGTTTTTTTTTTTTTTTTTTTTTGTTTAATGTAGGCAATTCCCACTAACATCACCAATACACTTGATGGAAGAAGAAAAACATCTATGATAGGACTAAAAAGGAATCATCCCATAGCCAGATTTGAGGGCTCAAGCAGCAAAACAACTTGGAAATTTCTATACTGATCTTTGTCAGAAAGCAGAAGTAGGCCTTTGCAAGAGGAAAATTAATCAACAGTTACACTCCTCTTCCCTATGATGGATCCATCAGCGTGTGAGTACTAGTGCTCTGTAAATCGAGGTGAAAACAAGTCTATTACTTCAAAAGCTAGGGCACAGATTCATCTCCATGCCTTCCTTTGGCTGAGGAATGAAATTTGTAGAATATTCAGCACTTCTGTGATCTAGCAAACCACAAATTGTAACAGATATAGAGGAAGGGAATGGTGCTCCACTGATAGTACCAACATGAATATATTAGTTACAATATTTATAATGAACAATAATTACGAACAGCTTTCTACTATATTATATGTACTCTGATCCTCAATATGCTCTGCAATCATATCAACTTGCCTTTTTAAAAAATGAAGTCAACATATCTACATGCCAGTTTCTGTTATTACTGCATTTCTCTTCCCTACATCCATGATTGCTGCATTATTTGCCTTGGAAAATGTATTCTTTGGCCTGATAAAATGTCTGGCTTTGTGAACTCTGCATATGCCTAACAAGAGTACCTGAAGACATTTCCACTTAGTTGTCTTTCCCCAATTGAGCTACAGGGTCTGTCAACTGGGTTTTCTTCAGGTCACATGGAACATGGAGTATACAAAGCTGGACAATTCACTTGAGCTGCAAATACTAGCTGTCTGGGAAAACAATTTACTGGACAATAAAAGGGAAAGGCATCCTGTGGGTTTGGTTAATGACCAGTGAACAGTTACAAAACTGCTGGGTACCCCCAGGGTATTCAGTACAATCAAAACCTGTGATTGTTTTCCCCCTAGCTTCTCTTTCCTCTCACATTCTGACAGCTCAGCTTTAAAAGTTCACCTGCAGTCAAATCCATAGCTGGAAACAAAACAAACTTCTTCATCTCAATACCTCAGGACATCATACTTCTTGATCTTTGTCACCCTGTCCAAAGTGACACTCTTAAGAAGAATGTAAAATCAGCCTGCAACACAAGCACCCCCAAGGATACTGCAACCCCTCCCGTGGCACCTCTGAGAAGAGCCCAGGGACTGGCAGCTTACAGTGTACTGCTGCTGGGAGGCAGGTAAATGAATTGACATTTCCCTGAAGCAAAATCAGACAGAAAATAATCATTTTCCATTTGCTTTCTCATCTCCTTTCTATTTTGTTAAAGTGGAATTGTAAGCAAAATACAAAAAACTGTTGGGTTTTGTGCCCTTGGCTGAACATTTTACTTGACCAGGATCCTTCAGTTAATTCCTATTTAAGCACTGCATCTTACCAGCTCCTGGTTACTACACAGATTTCCAGGTGACAGTGCTGATATGGTTACCATAGTATTGTGACGGTTGCCAAGGGACATCAAAGGTCCGCAAGTCACTGATCCTTTTTTTCTTCCTGTTTTTGATAGCCATCTGATCAGATTCAAAGGCAGATCACCATAGCCCACAATAGGCCACAAGAAGGTGAGGCCTTCAACCTATTAGCCTTTGCACTGATCTTTCTGTACAGTACAAAAGATGCTGATTACAGCAACAGCCAGACAGCAGGCAGACATATCCCTTCTGACTAGGGCCAAAGTTCCAAGGCCAGGTAAAAACCAAGGCCTTAATCTCCTATTTCATAAGAAATCTAGATGATAAGAAGCCTTACAAGCAACACATCTCCAGTGGTCAGAATCTGACAACATTAAGATGAGAAGAGAAAAGAAATCAGTTAGTGGGCAACTGAAGATTTGAATAAAACTTGGTAATATCATCCTGTAAAGATATGCTCGTCTTCAGGTTCTCAATACACATTATCGGATGCCATCAACACCACAACACTGAATGGTCTGGGAAATCAG
Organism: Erethizon dorsatum; assembly: GCA_028451465.1. NCBI lineage: Eukaryota > Metazoa > Chordata > Mammalia > Rodentia > Erethizontidae > Erethizon > Erethizon dorsatum. Next base: position 80,432,638 of record CM051838.1, on the reverse strand, counting down.
TATGTGGCCCAGTAGATTTTCTGAGCTTATTTGCAAAGCTGCTCTAATCTCCCCTGAATATCAGGGCAGTCTTGCCAAGCAGCCAAACACTCACTTTAATCATTTTCAGATAAGAGAAAAAATGTTCTGTATATAAATAAAAAGCTTAACCCATTGAGATGGGCTCTATCTCCCTATTCCACCTCTCTCTCTCCTTCACAAAGTACCTGCAGCCGAGGTACAACAGCCTAATTAAAACCTATAATTGACTTTCAATCTACCTGAAACATATAATCTGACTGACATGATCTAAAATAATGTATATGTAACTTTAATTTTAGATCTTTAAATCCCGATGAATACCATAGAAATTTCAAATAGTTCAGCTACTTTGGAAAATGATTCAGCAGTTTCTTATAAAAATTGAACACAGATATATCATCCTACTCAGTAATCTCATGCTTTGATACACATTATGAGAAATCAAAACATGTTTGCACAAAAAAATGGTATGTGAACATTTACAGTGTCTATTTATAAAGACCCAAATCTGGAAACAATCCAAATGTGCTTTAGCTGATGACTGGCTAAACTGTACATCCACACAATGAAATACTACTCAGCAATAAAAAGGAACTAACTATTGATGCACTCAATACATGAACAGATCTCGAATACGAAATGCTTTGTGAAAAAAGCCAGACTCAAAAGGCTACATATTATTCCATCTCTATGACATGTTGGAAAAGGCAAAACTACAGGGTCAGATAACAGGTCAGTAGTGGCCAGAAGCTGGGGGTGGAGGACGAGATGACTACAAAGGGGCATGAGAGAACTTTGGGGGCAATGGCTCTGTTCTATGTCTTGGCTGTGATAAAAGTTATACAAGTATATACATTTGCCAAAATACCTAGCACTGTAGGATAAAACGGGGTGAGTTTTATAGGAATTAAGTTACATCTCAATGAATCCAACTTAAAAGCAAAGTCAGTCTAGAATGTTCAATGTAAGAAACACAGATTTGAAAACGACAGATTAACTTCTGACAGCACTCCACAGACAGGCACCCTATTGTTCTTGGATGCAGCTTAAATAAAGCACTAGCATGTAAATTAATTGTATCAGCATAGTCCTTGATGTTTTCAAGCCTGTTCTTCATGAAGGCTCCTGACATTTTGATATAAGGTGCTGTTTATTTAGCAGGTTGCTGTACATGTTCCTATCTTGCTTTGCCTAGAGTTCTAACTGCCTGGATGTCACAGCTTTCATAGTTACCTGAGTAAAAAAATATATTTCAGACTGAGAATTTGAGCCTGGCCTGTGTGTTTTTTATGATAATGCAAATTAATCTTTGTTATTCTGACATGATATAACAGGGAAAAGGGGCTTCCCTAATTCAGTAATATTCTCATGGGTTACATCTACAGAATTATTTTTGCCAGGAAAATATTCAAGTCCTACACATTCAAAGGCTTTTAATTTTTCCAATGGATGCCAAGACCATACTGTCTCCATTTTGAATGTAACTTCAAACAAAGTTTTATTTTCCCCTACCCTTCTCCCAATAAACAAATCAGCCAAACATTTATTGAGAAATCACTACACAGAAATAAATGCTAAAGGCAGACAGAATGAGCAACTCAAAGACCCAGCCCTTTGGCAGGTACTAGAGCTACTCAAACACCTCTAGTGGGAGGTGGATTATGAAGCGTTCTAACAGAGGCATACACACACCGCTAAGGCAGCAAGAAGCCAGGGCAGGAGGGATAATCGGGAGGGTGGAATTTAAGCCCTGTCCCTGTCCCTGAAGGATGTGAGACTCGGACACTCCAGGCTGCGGGACTGCTTTGCATATTCTGAGTTCAGATGTGTTTAAATCAGTCACTAACTGTTAGCATCATGGACCAGGAAGCCATAGGTATTACATTTTTTTAAATTTTATTTTGCAAATTCAATGTCTTCAGGCCTCAAGCCTCTCAATTTCCCTCTGAGTCCCACTGTATCCTAAAATTACAGGGGGAAAGGAGGCACTAGGGAGGGGATAATGAACAGTTCTGAATGTTGCAGCATGGTCAGAGTACCTACAGAACAGAAATGATCATCTTATTTGGCAATTAAAAAATCCCAGGGTTCGATCCTCAATACCACAAATAAGCAAAAAAAAAAAAAAAATCATTAAGTAGCTTTGATAGGAAAAATTTTAGCAGATAGTGGGCAAGGGATCCTGATGCCACTGGGTTGGTGAATTACCCTTACTTGCTACACCGTCACACATTTAAGTCAGCCTATTAAGGCATTTCAACAGGGACCCTGGTGTAAGCATATTGCTTATGGTCAAGCATAGGATGGTGGAGAGTTGAGTGAGAGAAATAATGAGAACAGAAGAAGATGCACCGTGGCAGGCTTTAAGACAGGTTGGAGCACTTGCTTCTGTCCAGTGGGGTGTGCAACTGGGATCTTTAATCCCCTTGGGGCGTGGTACTAACAAAAAGCACTAATAATGAATGCAGGAGAACCTTCACTGTAGCATTATCATTATTAATGAAAAACTGGAAATCACCAAAATGTTCATTAACAGAGAAGTGCTTAAATCAATAATTGATTTGTTGTATAACAGCATATAACAGAGCAGAAAAAAATTTTTTTAAATAAATGTGACAAGATATAAAGACTTCTAGGATAAATTACTTAAAATAATTCCACAGTGAAGCCCAGTATTTTCTAAGATTAAAATGTACTAATTATATATTTTTAAATAAAAATTAAAGTGGAGAAGAATGTGTATAATAGGTCACCATACATATTTGCATATATTTTTAGAAACTAATAGAAGAATGCACCAAAGTTGTTAACACTGATTTGATCTGAAGAATGAAAAATGCGGGTAGGAAAGAGAAAATTTTACTCTTCCATTTATACATTTCCAGAACTATTTTATTTATTTAATAAAACAATTCCACAACATTGACTGTCATCTAGTTGTAACGGTAATCGAAACAATATGAAAAATGTTTTAGAACCATACTCCCAATAAAGGGCACCTAAAAAAAACCAAACAAATCTATACTGTCTTTTAATATTTTCTCACTTCATTGAGCATTTCTAGTTGGAGACACTTTGTAGCAGAGTAATATTACCTCCTTTTGCAAGGAGCCTCCCCAGTAGCTTTCTTGACTCTGTTTTAGAATGAATTTCTTCCGTGTCACCTAACATGAGGGTTACGTGTTTGTCAAAGTCAAGTACACAGTCCTCTGCCAGCATGTCAGTGTGGCAAGAACTCGCCTCAGAAGGGACGGGGAGCACTGCCCGGCGAAAGCTAGACCCACTTAGTGCACCTTGGGCCAATTCCAAGACCCCCTCCGTGCTGGCATGTTTGGGAACCACTCAACCAGAAAGGAATTTAGGGGCTGGGAAATTGGATGGTTCACTGCTAAACAGCAAGGACCAAGATCAGACTGGTGACAATGAGAGACCTCTGGATACAGAGCAATGCCTAGAGCCAAAGAAATTTGCATAACTGTGATAGTGGAAAGAAACATCAATAATAGCAAATTGAATCTGTCCAGAAGATTAGGTGCTTACATTGTGATGTCAGTTGATTTTATTGTTTTAAAAAGGATTCCATGTTTCTTATCCTCCTCAGTTGGGGATTCAGATGCATACTCTTTCCACTGCTGACCACAGTGTCTGTGAATGTGCCCAACATGATCCTGGGAAGTGTTCTAGAAGTCCTGATTCCAACAAGCCTGGTCTCGGAGGATATGACTCAAAACGTATAGGCATTTGCCTTTTCTCAATTCTTTTTCAAATTCAATTAGTATTGGAAGCAAGAAAGAATCCTCAAATCTAAAAATCCCAATCCCTTTCAATGATAAAACTGATACCTTTCCACCAAAGACTTCAAAGACTGAAGCAAGTGGACCAAGACTCATGAACTAGACGTAATGAGAAAACACTAATTAAGAAATTCCCTCTCTGTCCTCATGCACACCTAAGTGTGCATACGACATGCACTTTAAAACAGATTCTCATCTTTTTTTTGTCAGAGGCAAAAATATCTTCGCCATATATTAAAATAATATTTGATTAGAGTGCAATGCTAAGAACCTCCTTGAGAAACACTGTCCTCTTTTTGCAAGTGTGAAGACAGGAATAAACCACTCTCCTGTGGATTAGACAGAATGTCCTCCCTAACCAACAGGCTCGCCATCTCTCACCGTCACAGGTGCCCCAAACTGGAAAGGCCCTCAGGGCCGTCTGTCCTGCAGATTCAGAGCCTGTTTCTAAAAGAAATAGCAGAACAACCTATTCAGCTTGTTTTTCTAGATTTCAAGTTTACCCGAGGTGACTGGATACTTTACATTCCAATAAAATTATCTTTTCCCAATCCTCTTCCCCTTTTCTCTCCTGAGAAATTATATTAGGCCAGCAATAAATCTCTTTGTACATTTAGTACATTTCGTTAACCTAGGCTTGACTGCTACCACTCTTGGGGAATTAACTATTTGTGCTATACTACCAATATAGCAAAGAAATGGCCAATTGTTTTAGAAACCAATCATAATAAATAATCTGATTATTATCACTAGAAACTACTGAAGCACTTTTACTGCAGAAAACCACTGGAGACTATAGGCAGTCTAAGAACAACTAAGGAAATATTACTAGGAAAAAAGGAAGTATTACCCTATTCCCTAAAACTCTCCTGGATGGAATCACAAAATAACTTCAACAGCAGGAAATAATGTATCTCACAACATGGGAAATCTTAGGTTTTGATGGATTTTTTCCTTTAATATTGCGTAGCTTACAAAATAAACTAGAAAACTTCATGTGCAAGGGGAAGGAGGGACTGGGGAGGACATTGGCAGCAGTGTCCAAGCAGCCAGTAAGTCGCCTACCCGAGAATCAACCAGGCACGCCTGCTGATCAAAAAACAGAAAGTGCTAACTTACAGTGGACCAGAACTCTGCTCTAGTAGCTAAGAATAAGACATGGAGTTCCTGATCCCTTTTCAAACTCCTTGGCTTTCTCCAACCTGGAGAGAGTGCCCCAGCATGAATCAAGAGTACAGTGGACCCTAGAGTTACTACAGCCCGACTACAAACAACTTGGGTTATGACTGGAATTTCAGTTTTAACTTACGACCAGTCTTGAGTTATGACCTGAATGCCAGTTGCTTGTGCTTCCAGATGGTCTCAGATCCATATTTAACCCTTAAAGAGTTCTGGAAGGAACATGACAGCATCCTTTCCTGTATGGGGTTAACTGAGAAATCCTGGGCCAGTGTCTCTCTAAGGACACTGAGATCTGCCTGTGTATAGGAGAGAGACTTTGAAGGCTGTGTAGAGGAGCCTGAGTCTTCAATTGACAATCTGAGTTACAATCAGCCCTCAGGAATGAACTGAGTTCCAAAGTCAAGGATCCACTGTAGAACCTGAGAGCTACTCCAGATGGGCACTGGCCTCTCTCCAGCACGCTTGTTTCTTGGAGCTGGCTCCCAGCAAATGCTACGCAAACATCCAGCATTCCAAGGCTTAGGCCACACACAGAATCAGTCAGGTGGAGCTGGCCACAAATGGACTTTCTCACACTGGGAGAATAGGCCGGGAGGTGGGGTGAAAGGAGGTCAAGAACAGGGTGAGGAGGAGAGTGCCTCACAAGCACTTCAAAACTCGCCCCATGAGAAGGACAACTCACAGATATTTCTGTGGATGTCAACCTGAAAAAAGCCATCTTTTTTTTTTTTTTTTTAAATGTGGGTATCGGGAGTCGAACTCAGGACCTCGCGCTTGCCAAGCAGGCATTTATGCCGCTGAGCTATCTCACCACCCCCCCCTTTTTTTTTTTTTTTTAAATAAGTCATCTCTTCCCCTGTAACACTCCCTGTCAATTTCCAGGTCATGCCACAACAAGTTGATATGCTAAAAAGATTTGTGGACTTTTTTAAAAAGCCCCCAAATATTTGTAGATGTTACCTTAAAAAGACCTAAAGTGATGGATTAAAGTAAAAAAAACTGTGACTAGAAACTGGAAGAAATATTAGTACATGCCATGAGGCATCAGGGGAAAGTGCATATGCACCAAATCCAGAGTCTCCCAGAAAGCTCCTTCTCAGCAGCTGCTCTCGGGAAAGCCGGCATGTTGTACTTTTCACATAATTGCTTTTCAGGTCTGCCTCCCAAATAATTCCTCCGTGAATACCTAAGTCAGCAAAACAACAGGAATTTTTATATTGATCCTATTACTCTGGCAGGTCTGTGAGCTATAGGCCTCAATCGGGGAAAACACATAAAATATTGCCAACCTGCATAAAAATTTTTACTTAATGTACATGGTGCAGAAAATGCATCCACTTTCTTCCTTTTTCCAGATTCTGGCAGACTTTTTTCTTATACAGCGCCCACGTGTATGGCAATTATGCCCAGACCAGCTTTCACTAAGCCCATTAGAGACAGTAAGCCCAACACGGCTTCCTGGACAGCCTGCCCCTTAGGGACGTGGTCTGTTTAAAGGGCACAGTCCCTTCCTGGATGGCCTGACATGTACCCTGGGCCTCTAAGCTTCAGGTTGTATCCTTGCTACTGCCTCCCTGACTTCTGGGTTTGACCCTCGCTGTTCTATTCCTAGGTACAAATTCACCTTGCCTCCATTATGGTTTTACCAGTCCCTCTGGTCACCTTCCAGTAATGTCTCCCAGCTGATTTGGACCCTGGTACTCTGGCACCTGGCCCACTCTAGGGGGAAGAACTACCTCTCAAAGAGAGAAGTATTTTCAAAACTTGCTATAATGTTTCCAGATAGTCAAGTTCTCCACCAATTAAATATACAGCAAAGTTATTTCTTCAACAAATCCACCAAACACCTATTACTATAAGACTTCTCAGGCTGAAGGTACAAAAATAAGCCACTGTGTTCATCCTTACCTATTACTAATGTACCACACTGGGTAGAAATCAACCCCACCCATCAAAGTTACATTATGAAAGCAAAGCAAAACAATAATACCTTAGAGTTACTCTCAACTTTATCATTTTCAAAAGGGTTATATATATTTTAACATTAATGATTTTTTTTTTTTTATGTGGGTACCGGGAGTCGACCTCAGGACCTCGCGCTTGCCAGCAAGTGCTTGCACCGCTGAGCGATATCACCGGCCCGTTTTTCCTTTATGCGGGTTCTGGGAGTCAAACTCAGGACCTCACACTTGCCAGGCAGGCGCTTATGCCACTGAGCTATCTCACCGGCCCCCAACATTAATGATTTTAAATCAAACTCTTACTAGCAAATTCAAAGAGACCCTTAACATCATTTAAACAACCTATCTCTATCTCTAAAAGATATGGGCTATCTCTATTCCCATATCTTTTATCATACCTCTCTCATTGATTTCCCTTTCTCTCCATAGCCTCAATAAGAATATTTTAGAAATGTGATTCCTAGAACTCATATTCTACCTCTCAATGCTAGAACAAAAGAATTTTATGGCCCAAAGTGATTAAATCAGGTCTAGGTTATGAAGAATGATAAAAAAATACAGTAAATATTCAAATTTTTAAAAAATTACGAGAGTTAAAGACACATCACCATTCTACCTCACTGTGAACACACCACCATTTCCACCATTCTTGCCACTTCCTGAGACAGTTCTGGAAGTCCTCTTCTCTGCCCTTTTTTGTGTTCTCATGGCTGCCTCGATACCCTGAATTGATTCAAAGTATTTCTCTTTCATGGTCATTTTGACTTTGGGGAGGAGCCAGAAGTCACATGTGCCAGATCCAGTGAATAAGGTAGATGAAGACACACTATAATGTTTTTATGAGCCCGCCTTTTTGTTGGATGCCACTCAGCAGGAGCATTCATATTTTTTTTTTTTGTCACACCTTGTAAAAACACTCATGGAAGGGGACCTCCACAACTGCTTCAGAAAGCAGCAAGAAAAATGGGATAAATATGTTAGAAGAAAAGCAAAGTATTCCGAGGGGAATGAATGGCAATGAGTCTTTTACTGTAATAGATTTTAAAAATTTAAACACTAACGGTATATTTTGAGTTTACCATGTAGATGGCAGCAGAGCCAAGAGATCTTGGGTCTTGATGATCTCTGTACCCCTACATAAAGCTAATAGTACCAAGTTACCCAGTGGAAGAAATAACAGGTAGGACCAAGAAGAAATAGATGCTGCTGAAACAATCTTCAGTCTACAGAATCATTAAAGCTAGCAAAGAACGCTTGATAGCCATCTAACAGGTCAGAACAAAAGGAATTTCTATAACCTTTAAACAAATGAGGTCATGATTCTTGAGTTAGCACCTTTTAAAAAGTTTTACTGGTAGAACTATAAAGGGTTTTTAATGCGATTTGGTAAGAAAGGTAGAAATTTGGAAATTCAGTCTTATTCTTGCCATCTTACAACAATGGATCAGAAAGCTTCTTTTTTGATGTTCAGATATATTCTAAGTCTTATTATCTACATTCTGTATTAAATTGAATTTTACTGTTGTATATGTTACACTAACATATTCAATCTATAACTCTTGATTCCACCTACAAAACTTGCCTATCTCCCATGGTACAACTGTAAGTCCAGTGCTCAGGCCACAGACTTGGTAGTCATCTTTGCTTTTTTTCAGTTCCTCACCCGACATATCCAATTCACTGTCAATTCCTGTTTGTTTGGCCACACTTCTCTCCATCCCCACTGCTGTCCCTTTACTCAAATTATCATCAAATTGTATCTGAATCACTGTGTTAACCTCCCAATTAGTTGCCTTGCTTCCACGTATGTCCCTGTACAATCTATCCTCCATAAGCAGTCAATGATCTGGTGCCCATAGCATGCAAGGAAGTCATGGTGAATTTGGTCCCAACAAATATGGCATTGAGTGCTGGGTAGTGATATAACACACAGGAAGATGAGGAATATTTTGGATCTGCTGGAGTCAGTGACCTCATAGCATCACTACACTTTGAAAAGGCAAAAATGAATTACTTTAAATAACTCTAAGAAGACAGCTGTAATTATTTGGATGCCTGCCACATAGAACATCACAGAATGGACACTACACATAGTGACACATTCCAGAGGATATGGAATGAGAATCAGGGGAAGACCAAGGACGAATTGAATAGACTTAGTGAAGAAGGACATAGCACAAAAAGATGTAAAAAATGAAGCTGCGAACCAACAATACTCAGACACCAGGAAGATGTTAACCCTATTACAAGTGATGAAACCAGTTAAGAATTCCAGGCATACAGTAAGGCCTTTAAGGAAAAAGACTTTGCATTATCTCACCCCTGACACCATTTGTCTGGTGATTATCAAAAGGCTGAGCAGTGGAGATGAGGGTTATATTTAAATGTGTGTTGTTTCAAGTGCCTTCCCTACCACTTACGTCTGGCCTGTATACAAATGGCAGTTTCATGACTGTGAAAGATGTACCTGTTGCCTGTCCCTGTTCTTGGTGGCTCTCTCACTAAAACAACAAGAACAACAACAACTGATGCCTATTGTATTTAGAAGGGCAGAGAAACTTGCACATACAAAAAAAAAAAAAAAAAATCTAAGGGCACAGAGATGCAAAAGCTATTCCAGTAACCCAAAAACTAGAATGAACAGTTACTACAGTCAGGGTTTGTTTGTTTTCTATACTGATTTAAAAATAGTTACCTGTTTTAGCATTCCACACTACACTGGCCCTAAGATGACCACATCAGAGGGGAAACTATCAAGAAGTCATTTGCCAGGGCCCAGACAACTTTGCCTGAGGGGAAACAGCATCACTGTAGGTAGGTGTTCAGAAGGTAGCTAAGCCCATTGGCGTCCTTTCGGGATTTTTAACCTATATAAAATCTAGCTCTTTCACATACCATTTTTTTCTGGTGTGTGAGCCCCTTTCCAAAACCCAATTTCTTTTACAAATCAGACATTAATAGGGGTTTAAGAAGGAATTAATTTCCACTGGGCCAATGCTGAGATGTTGCTACAATGGAGGGTGCTGGCAGAAATTCTGCCTGGAGGGAGCAATTGACAAGCAGAGTAGAGAAAAGAGCAGAGTAACTACTGAAAGTCCCCCTGGATTAGGCAACTGGAGGACAGAGATTCTGTCTTATTTATCTCTTTAGCCCCAGAACCTAGCAGGTGCCCAGCATTCACAAAATGCTTGTTGAATTGAACTGACAATTGTAAAGAAGAAAAAAAAAAAAAAAGCCCAGAGGCGAAAGCTTGGTGAGTGGGGTGAGAAACTGAAGAAAAATAAGGGCTTGAGGGTACAGGAGGAATGAGCAACTCTAGCAGTAGAAGAAGGGAGAGAAAAATTACAAAAAGTGAATGGAGAATTAAATAACAAAAAGATCTGACAAAAACATATTTGCACACAGGCATGCACACATGTGCACATGAAAACAGTAAGGACCAATGGAGATTAGAACTCACTAGTAGGATGAAGGGCAGAGGGTGCTGTGAGGCACCCTGGTTAATTTTAGTCCTTGCTTCCAAGGCAGGAGGTGGCTGAGGGAGGCTGGAGGTAGCCAGAAAGACAAACACCAGCTGTAAGCAGCATACAGTGGGAAGCGCGTCCATCAGCAAGCCAACTCCAGGCACTCAGCTCTAGCTCCTTCCTTCCTTCAACAGAAACCCCATGGGTTATCCCTGTACCACTCATTCCAAAAGAGATCTCCTCTAGTCCCATTTCCCAATATAAACCACGATTTACCTGAAAATCTACACTGTTTTTTATCATTTATATACAGCAAAAAAAATGATCTGCTCTATAAATAGGTTGCAAAACTGGGCTGTGCTTTTTGCAAACATTAAAGTAGAAATAGCCATGACACAGATCAGTAATGTTTTGCCCATTTCCCCAGGCAGCTCTGTTTATTTTTAGCCCCCTACACAGAGCCAATATTTGTAGCATAAACTCCTTATCACCTTCAGGAATACTACCAACTAATGACCAAGGCAGAAAAAAAATTTAATTTACTTTATTCTTATCATTTTTTTTTAAATAGAAATAAATTCAGACTCAGCAGGCATTTGTTTTACTATCTCATTATATAGATTCAGGCCTTTAGGGAAAAAGATCATGAAGCTAACAAAATTCCACACCTTCTTTATTACTCCCTGTTTTCTTCCATTTGCCAATTTATCTAAGAGTTCAGTTCTTTATCCCACAGGCAAAAAAGTATATGCTAATGCACATAAATTTAGAGAGTTTTGGGTTGCTCAGAAATAGGAAGGAGTCTGACTCTCTGCTTTACCTTTCTTTACTTGTACATCATCATTTAGTACATGAAAAAAACAGCTGAAACCCCCAGCTCCACAAGGCACAGCAATGTAAAAGGTGCATTACAAAAAGCACTGGACACTGAAGCATGTAATTGGGACCTGACTCTCTACAGGGGTTGCCTTTTCCATCTCTCTGTTTCCCATGAGTTCAGCATCATTCCCTCACACGGTTGGTGTCAGTTGATGCCAGTCAAGTGAAAAGCAAGTTTCTTCTAAACACAAAACACATTATGATTGTTTGTGGACGACTCGTGTCTGCAGCGAACTCGTGAACTTCTGGGGGGTTCTGAAAAGAATTCCATCCTTAGGTTTGCATCCTTAACCTCCCAACCAAAACCTGAAATGACATATATGCTCAGAAGTCCTGACTGAAAGATGAGATTGTGTCACTGTATGACCCTGGGTAAGTTGCACAACTCCTTCATGTCCTCATACAGGAGGTTTAACCGGAGTCCCTACAACAGGCATCAGTGGCTATGTAATCACTCTGAGATTCTGGGTGAGATTTTATTTGGCAGAATATGTGTATAATTTCTCAGAGAAGAGGGTATACATATTTCATTGTTCCAAAAAAGTCTGCAATTGTGTTCCCTGTCCCCAGAAATTTAAGTCATTAGCCTAAAGCAAAAATATTGTTGGATCGGGCCGGTGAGATGGCTCAGCGGCGTAAGCGCCTGCCTTGCAAGCGCGAGGGCCCGAGTTCGACTCCCGAACCCACATACAAAAAAGGGGCCGGTGATATCGCTCAGAGGCACGGGTGCCTGTTGGCGCGCGAGGTCCTGAGGTCGACCCCCCCCCGGTACCCACAAAAAAAAAAAAAAATATTGTTGGATCATGAACCATAACCATGTACTAGATATATGTGTACACGTACTAGATATGCACGCTTGTGCTGTATCAGGTGCATTATAAAACAAACATAGAAATTACAAAAGCGGGCCGGTGAGATGGCTCAGCGGCTTAAGCGCCTGCCTTGCAAGCGCGAAGGCCCGAGTTCGACTCCCGGAACCCACATACGAAAAAGGGGCCGGTGATATCGCTCAGTGGCACGGGTGCCTGTTGGCGCGTGAGGTCCTGAGGTCGTCCCCCCGGTACCCACAAAAAAAAAAAAAAAAAAAAAAAAAAGAAATTACAAAAGCAAGGGGTGAACACAAAATAAAACTTTAAAATTTTTAATTATATTTAATAGTACAAACTTGTTATCTTACTAAATAATCATTTAATAATGACTGATTGTGCTTCATTATGCTTGAAAATTTAGGTTTAATTATTTGTGATATGTTAATCTGGAAGTTTTGTTCTAAATTCAATTTATTTTATAATAGCCAGGTTTTAATGGTTGTCACAGTTTAAAGCTATAAAATTACACATAATATAAACATTTCTAAACATTGTTTTTTATAACATTCTTTCTAAATATGTTTCTTTATGGCTCATTTTCTTCTTAAATGACACATTTATCTGGAAAGGCTAGATTCATTATATTTAGATGCCTTTTTTCCTGATGTGGACCACACTCAAGTTGGTTATTATCACAGAAATGGTTAACAAAGGGACATTTTCTTTTTTATAAAAGAAAAGTGAATGTAACTTATCTGTAAGTTTGACACCTTTTAGCATGATAACCAGCAAACTTCTGTGAGATACAAAGGATTTTCATGGACCTTTGTCAGATAAAAATATGGCATTGTATGGCTTCTACTACACAAGATGTCAAAGCTTTGTTTTTATAAAATTAACCTCATTAGTAACATTCTGAAAAAGTCTGTGCAATTCTGGTTTCCACATCTTGGCTGCAGCGTCTTGCTTATTAATAATGTAGTGAATAAACTCATCTCTTACAATTTTACCCTGGCATCCTTCTCTATGAAACAGTGAGTTGTTAAGAGGAAACACTACTCAGGTTTTTTCCATAAAAACATTTTCATAACTGTAAGTCTCCTGTGGGGGGTCATCAAAGAGAAGCTCTTAATATATTTCATCAGTGAAACAGAAACGAGCTACCTCTATAGGTTAGATCTAAACTCTTCCAAATATAGACCAAAGATTTTGCCCTCCATGATCTAATCTCATACGCTATTTGTTTCTTCAGGATTTTGGCAACAGTTTCTCTAATTTCTTAAACAGCATTTTCTGACAAAGAAACTCATTTTAAATAATATTTTTTAACATATTATCTTATCTTGTTTTAGGACAAGAGCAAAGAGGAAGGACAAGAATTAGGAAGCAGAACAAATGTTTCTGGAAGATATGTGGCTTCTGTGTACACAAGTAAAAACTTCAAGAGAGGATTAAAAACATGTATCATTTAAGTTAGTGAATTTTTATTCAGATTATTAGGTGAGGTGCTAGGGTGCAGCTCAGTGGTAAAGCATAAGCTTAACACACACAAGGCTCTGGGTTCAATCTCAGCATCAAACAAAGGAAAAGATTATTAGGTGAATTAAACACTGAAGAAAAATTGTAAAGGTTATTATATTATGTTTTTGTAATCACGATACCTTTATATTATCCTTAAGAAGTGTCTCAAGGTCAAGTATACACTTTCTTCCGATATGTTCATTCTTAGTGATAGTAGAAGTAAATCTATATTTCAATCATTCATCGGTTTGAGATTTAAGGGCCAAGTTAGAAGATCTACTTGGATTGTTATTGTTTTTAACTTACAACTTAACCCTAAGAACTTATTTTAGAGTGAAGTGTCAATTTCTCCAGTTTTATATTGTTCATTTGTGTTTGCTTGCACAAATAGTTATACCCAACGCATTTTGTATTTGTTTTTTTCCCCAGAAATATTTTAAAGCTATTTGGCATTTTGTTGTTTTTATTGAAAACTAATGCAATTGAAAATAACTAACATTCTGCAGATTAACTTAGCTGGACACATTGAAATACCCTGCAGTATCCTGCAGACAAGTGAGGGAACAACTGCAGAGCTCGGCATGTTGAGAGAAACTCACTCCTTCCTTACAACACCTCTTATATCTTATTTACTGCCTTCTGACATAAAGAACAGGTGAGGGTGTAAATGTCAATCTATATTTATATGAGTAAAACTTAATTTTTCTTTTTTTTTTCTATAAAAATGAACTGGAGTTCTAATATTTTCTTCCTATATCTCTAGAGGTTAATCTTGCAAATTCACTTTGGAAACCCAGGTCAAGATAATCCTTTGTCCCATTTCCAACTCGCAAATGCAAAGTTAATGGATGTTACATTAGAAGAGCACTGGCTCTCGCTATCTGACTACTTTAAGAGCTCCTGGGTAATCCCCCAACTCAAGTCTCCTTCCTAGTGGCTCTAGAGGAACCTTCTAGCAGGAGCCACTGAGAGAAGAATCAAGAAAGATCACTGGAGTGAGCTTTCTCCCATGGCGACTTAGAATAGAATCTAGGTGAATCTACTCGGAGTTGGGAGAACTGGGTAATGTCAACAAGTCTCTGTCTCAAAGCAAAACTATACAGCACACACAAACTGCAGCTGGAAACCTAAACAGCTGCAAGCGGGAGGGATGTGACGGGGTCATGTGTTTTCATCGTTGTTCTTCTGGACAGCTCTATTTTGTGTGGGGAAAAAAACTGAATTCTATTATGCAGAAGGTAAAAGTTTTCTAAATTCAGTCTTTGTCACCTGGATTATTGCTTTGAACATATTTTTCTACATGTGCCACCGGAAGGGCAGGAACTCAGGAAGTCAGTGTGTACCACTGCAAGTAGAGGTAACAAAGCCATATTCTAGGCAGTGGGCTGGACAACCTGGTCCAAGGACTGAGGGTGACATCAAGAGTCTGAAAGCACAGGCATAAACGTTTAGGAAAAAAATAGTTCTTTAGTAGCAGGAGCTGATTATCCATAACAAAGGTAAGTTTAAAATAAAAACAAGACCAAAAGATGACCTCTGGAATATGTCTGGTCATATTTCCTTCATGAAAACTAGCTTGTCTCTTGTTTTTAAATATCTGTCAGAGATTCTAAAGCCTCTGATTCCTTCTAGGGATTAACCACCCTCCTAACCAGAATCCTTCAAAAAGCTGAAGATAATTCCATTCTTAGGAAATTGGTTGATTGGCTATATCTGTGTTTGAGGAAAGGAAGGAATATGTAATATAGATGTCATTTAGTTTCTCTTTCTTTGGAAAAAATTTTGTTAACAAAAAGAAAAGCGCAAGAAAAATAATCAAATCTAGGTTGTTTTCTATTATTTTAAAAATTTCACCAATATTATCTATCATCAAGAGAAGATAAAGGGTTACTTGTATCTTATTTAAAGTTATAACACCTTTCCAATAGGCCTTTTAGAAAGTGACGGGATGGCTCTTACAAATGATATTTTTATTTGTGTTACTTCTTCATACATAAGTTTATAAGCACTAGTATTATATTTCCTACACAAAGGGGCAGAGTTATTAACGATGCAAATCCTCACTGGGTTTCTGTTACGTGTTTGCATACTGAATTCCCCCTCATTATTTTCCCATGAAACTAGACCCTCCACACTCTGCAAACCCCAACACCCTCACTCTAACCAAAAGAGCTCTTGCTTATTCTTGCATTAAAATATGAAACTTATTGACTACTCTTGCATAGAATTTGTGACCAACACATTTATTTGAGCTCTTCCATACAACACAGGTAAAAGAAACAGCAACTTAAGAAGTCAACCAGCGACCTGGTGAGTTTTGCCTTACAATTAAAAGTTTCTAACTTTACACACTAAGTTTACATCTTTCTACTTACAAAAAGGAAAAATAAAACAACAAACTTGAAAGATGAATAGAATCACATAGTGTTAAACACTAGAACAAATCCATACAAATGGTCATTTTCTGTTCTTTCCCAAAGGAAGAATAAAAGGTTCAGGAAGGCGCCTGGTGACTCTTCGTATCCCTCGATAGTCAAAGGCAGAGCCAGGGACAGGGCTCAGGGTTCTGCCTGGGGTCAAAGCAAAACAGGGGACCCAGCCATTTGGTCATTTACATTGACTTCAGAGAGAAATGTCATAGCAGCAATCAAAAATAGCTAACCAATTTCATAAGGTGGTAAGGGATCCTACAAGGCACATAAGGATTTAAATTTATTAGTTATTCATACATTCTTGAAACAAAAGGGGAACCCAAATCTAAACTTTTATTTCTTTTTTTTTTTTTTTTTCTGTGGGTACCGGGGGGTCGACCTCGGGCCCTCGCGCTTGCCAGACAGGCGCTTAAGCCACTGAGCCATCTCACTGGCCCTAAACTTTTATTTCAAAACAAGAATGTATTTCAGACATTCCTAAATATTTTCCAGGATGTTCCTACCAACCTCTGTCATCTCACGTCCCAACGGAGGGCTAGACAATGAGCTAACTCTATAGCTCACAAGCAGCTGGCTCTGTGATGGCTGAGAACCAGGCACACAACGGTGCAACCAGGCCCAACTCTCACATCAACTGTCACATCCACTGTCACATCAACTGTCACATCCACTGTCACATCCACTGTCACATCAACTGTTACACATCTTGTGTGTTCTCCGATCCAAAGCCAACAGACCTCTTACTGCCACCAGGAAACCATTCCCACAATTTCCATTTTGTAGGGATGTCTGTGCTTCCAATCCCTTTCACCAACATAATATTCCTGAGGGACTCAGGTTCTATGTTTAAGTGGGAAAAGGAATATAGATTAAAAACACTTTCATATTTTTCCACTGAGGAACATTATTCAACCTCAGCAAGGAAAGAAATTTTGACATGTTACAACATGCATGATCCTTCAGGTCTTTATGCTAAGTGAAGAAAGTCAGTCACGAAAAGACAAATACTGTATGATTCCACTTATATGAATGAGGTAAAGTGGTCAAAATCATAGGGACAGAAAGGAGAGTAGTGGTTGCCAGGGCCTGTGGGAGGACAGAATAAGAGTTACTGTTTACCGGGTACAGAGCTTTTGTTTCACGCAATGAAGAGAGTTCGGGAGATGGATGGTGGTGACAGTTGCACACCATTAGAAATATATTTAATACCACTGAATCGCACACTTTAAAATGACTAAGATGGTAAATTTTATGTCATGTTTGTATTTTACAATAAGAAAATAATACATTTTAAAAAATACTTTTTTCATTGAGACCTTATATCACTCACTTTCCTTTTTAAAGTTGTAACATACATGAAGTAATACTATTTCAAAATACAGTGTTTTAATCTGTATTAATAATCTTTGAAAATACAAGCCTAGGAAGTCCTCTGAGATTCAAGCAATAGAACTATCCACTCAAAGTACACTGCATCCATAAGCTAGGGTGCTTCTGTGAAGGACTCTGTGCTGGAGGTGAATGAGTAACGCTCTAACGACAGATCCAAATTCAATCATCACGGCATGCCTCTATCTACTCATCCAAACAATCGCAGGCTCTTTGGGCATGCGTTCAGCTGCTTAATCTAGCATGAGGGGATGGCTACACTCAGAACCCAAGGCTCTATCCTAGTCTGAGCCAAAAAAACCCTGCTATTATTTCTCATCAGAGTAGAGTTAGGAAAGCACTGCTTTTCTTCCCTAGCCCTTTGCTTAAAAATTAGAATATGTTAAATATACTTGCAAAAATCAGATATCAGGGTCCAGTGAGATATGGGGGCTGGTGAGATAGCTCGCGGCATAAACACCTGCCTGGCAAGCACGAGGTTCTGAGTTCAACTTCCGGAACCCACATAAAGGAAAAAAAGGGCCGGTGATATCGCTCAATGGCACAAGTGCTTGCTGGCAAGTGCGAGGTCCTGAGGTTGACTCCCGGTACCCACATAAAAACAAAACAAAACAAAACAAAACAAAAAAAAAAACAGATACCTTCTGTGATGAAAATTCCCACATATAAATAATAAATCTTCCTTATACTGCCCAAGAAGAAAAGCAAAAGGTAACTGGATTCCCTCAAAGTGCATTCCTCACTCCACTGGCCTATTCTATCACACCCTCAAATATGAAGATAAACGAGAATTTAAGAGAGTTTGTCTTTAACGGGTTGGTTATTCTTGTTAAAATTTCAAATACCAGGTAAATCAATAGATGTACATAGATGATTATTGCTTCCCGTGTATACTTTTAGAATGCAAAGGCTGACATTTTAATTGGCATTCAGAGGTCCGTCAATTATTTTTAACCAACTGGGGAGGTGAGTTATCTAGAAACAAATGGGAATGACAGATTAAAAGGCTATCCTTGGAAATACTTTCAAATATGTTTAAAGTTGGTTATACCCTGTTGAGTTCTTCTATTTCTTTGGACCACCAGTGCAGCAAGCATGGCGAGACATATTGCTTAGGCCTCTAATCTTAGCTGTGACATTTCTTGTCTCATATTCTACCATCAATAGTGACCTACTTGCTATACCACATGGTTTTCCAACTGGGGCTTTTGATGCTCACACATGGGAAACACAATTATTTTTATATTTAGCACAAAATGTAGCCATGAGCCATTTCAAATGATTTCCAGTGCAAGATATCCATACTAATCTTATTTTGTGGGTTTTTTTTTTTTTTTTTTTTTTTGGCTTGGTCATTTAGAAACACACATTTATGATTCATTAAAAACAAGCTTTCACCTTTTTTAAAAAATTAAAGCAACCTGTGAAAATATCAGATTATGTCAGAATCTAATACTTTGAAAAACAGCAAAAACGCAGAAGAATTGTGTCCCAGTTACTTATCTTTTTTGAAGAACTGGTCACAACTAACCTTTGTTGAAAGTGATAGGAAACAACACTGCTAATATCATTTAGGTCCGAAATTGTTATAAAAATGAAAATAACTTTTTAAAAGGGTACACTAAAACTAATACTCAGAGAGACAATAGAAATGTACAAAAAGAACCACAAGTTTTTATAGGCGAAACTATGGTCAAAACTGAAAAACTCACTGGAAAAAAATGCATTAGAAGATACAAGTATCTAGCAAGAAAACCTTTCATATACCAAAAAATGCCAAAGATAAATCCATAATGTTGTGTTAGTAGGCAAGGTTAATACTGTCATCAACAGCTTCCAAAACTAAGAAAACTGTCTTTCAGGAAGATACCTACAAGGAGAACGCCTAAGTCAAATGGCATTTCTAGTTTTAGATTTTTGAGGAATAACCGTATTGATTTCCACAGTGGTTGTATTAGTTTACATTCCTACCAACAATGTAGAAGAATTCCTCATTGCAAATTATAAATAAAGAGCAAAATAAAAGATAGATAATAGAGCAAGGCATGGTGGTACACACCTGTAATCCCAGCACTTGGGAGGCTGAGCCAGGAGGATCACTGTGAGTTTGAAACCAGCCTTGGCCACATAGTGAGTTCAAGGCCAGCCTGAACTGCAGAGTGAGACCCTGTCTCAAAAAAAAGAAAAAAAAAAAAAAAAAAAAAAAAAAAAAGGACTGGTGAGATAGCTCAGCGACATAAGTGCCTGCCTGGCAAGTGCAGGCCGGTGATATCGCTCAGTGGCGCGGGCGCCTGCTGGCAAGCGTGAGGTCCTGAGTTCGACTCCTAGTACCCACATAAAAAAAAAAAAAGAAAGAAAAAGATAATAGAAAGTAGGGAGACAGATCTTTCTCAAATGGGAAGGGGATCAAGATATGGAGAAAGGGAGGAGGGAGTGGAGGGAAAAGGGATGAAAAAAGGAATTAAGATGTGTTATGTACATGTACGAACTCCACACAATGAATGTAAACATTATGTACTGCAAATATGTACTAATAAAAAAGTTTTTAAAATTGTCTTTTCTTGTTAGCTTTGATCTGCAAACCCTAAAGAAATGAACAAAGGATTCAACACTCTAATGAAGAAAACTAGTTTTATGTCACTTGTGAATAAGCAAATCCCTAACACTCAACTAAATCTCCAAAACAGATGTCAGGAGTCTGCAATACACCTATTTAAATGAATTTCCAAAACTGCATGGCTATACCAGCTCAACGGCAGCTGCTTTTGTGAATCATAAAGGACCTTTCAAAACACAGTGTTCACACATGGAAATGCACATGTTCCACTTTGCCTCTGCCAAAGAAGCTTCACCACCATCCCTCCAAAGTACTTGGGAAATAGTCCAGCAACGTGTGCGTACCCTTTATAGATTCCTTCTCATCACTTCTGCTTTTGGTATACATTTTCTATAACCTCATGCTGCTTCTCACCCACATAGCCTTGAAAGGAAAAAAAAAAAAAAGGAGAAAGCGTCAGTTGATCCATAAAAGGGCCAATCTATTGTATATGAAAACTACCCTCCCACAGGCATGCTCTCAAGAGCTACACAGACCTGTGGAATTTAAACAGTAACGTACACAGACCCAGCCCTTGAATTACTGATCTCATTTTCACTGGGATTCCGATGAACTCTCACACAATTACACACCCAACTCTGCTCAGGTTATAAAGTGAAGATAAAGTGAGCAAGAAAGGGGTTCCCACCAGGATACACAAGAAGAAAGTACAATGAAAACATCAAAACATCCTCTTGCCTTTCTCTCCTCTTCATTTTTCTTGCTTGCTTCTGAGGCATAATAAAAAGCAATCTGAAAGAATTAGATTAAAATTTACTTTCAAATACAGATGTATTGTATTTCAAATCTGTATTTCAAATACAGATGTATGTATTTTACTTATCATAAAATTTAGATCTGTTTTTGGAAATATGATACAGGGAATTTAGCTCAGAAGTGTATTTCATAGTAAGCGACTTTAACAGGTTTTTATGAGTGGGAACATACGGAGATAGAAAACAACGTCAAGTAGACCGATATTCTGTGTGGAGACATCATAGCTTTTGAGGTCACCTGGGGAAGGCGGGGAAGAGGAAGGAGGGGGCTGCAAAGTTCTTGTCCAGTGATGATTTATTTAACTGAGTGGTAGTATCACACTGCCAGCCTCAGAAAATAATGCCTCACAGTGCATTTAGTAAGTGACACCTCAGAAGAACAGTGAAAGAAAACACAGTGGTGAAAGGGACAGCCAGAGAAAAAAGGACTTTGGAGGGAAGCACTCTGCTTTATTTCTGTCAAATCCTTCCAAATTATTATGTGAGGAAAAGCTATTTTTCAATTTGAACCTTCACAAATACTTCAGAATAATTAAGGATACCGTTCTGAGAAGAAATTGTTTTAGTAGATATATGAGTTCAAATGAAAAAGAATGTGTTGCAGAAAAAACAATTTTATTGTATTTAAGTGAATTTGTGCCACTATAAATGATCATGTTAATTATAATTCTTTCAGCTTATGATGGAGCCTTAAAAGTGTTGATGTCTTTAAAATTATAATAATAAAAAAATCTAGAGCATTACTAAAATTTCCCTCTTGTACTAGGCCTTTCTTTGTCCCTTCCTTCCTTTCTTTTTTTCTCAATACTGGGCATTGAACCCAGGGCCTTGACGATGAGCTACACTCCCCAACCCTTTTTTATTTTTTATTCTGAGACAGGGTCTTGCTTAGTTACTTAGGTGCCTAGGTTGGCTTCGAACTTACAATTTTCCTGCCTCAGCCTCCCACAGTGCTGGATTACATGTAGGCACCACCATGCTGAGCTATACTAGGCTTTCTTGAAGCTTACAAAATACTACAGTAGTAAGTACATCTTTTCTCCAAAGAACTTGGATATCAATTTCCCTCTCCCTCTGTCTCCCTCCCTCACTCCTTCCCTCAAACAAAATTAAAAGTAAATTTGCTAGTTTTCAAATTTATTTTTTGAGACAGAGTCTGACTATGTACTATAGTTCAGGCTGGCCTTGAACTCACTATATAGGTCAGGCTGGCCTTGAACTTGCCGCAATCCTCCTGCCTCAGCCTTCCCAGTGCTAGAATTATAGACATGCACCACCATACCCTGCTCAGTTTTCGATTTTTGTAAGAAAAAAAAAATCTAAGATGGATATTTTCAGACTGAAATGATAATTGGGATTTTACCTTATACGTGGAGTAGGAAATAAAGACTATGGATTTTTTTTTTTTTTTTTTTTTGTGGGTACCGGGGGGACGACCTCAGGACCTCGCGCGCCAGCAGGCACCCGTGCCGCTGAGCGATATCACCGGCCCCTTTTTCGTATGTGGGTTCCGGGAGTCGAAGGACTATGGATTTTTAATTGAAGTTTTAATAAAAACTTCCAAATATTCATTCATTATTCACTTGTTCGTTCATTTATTTTATAAATACAGCTAAGGTTTCTGCCCTCAGGCAATTGATATTCTAGTGGAGGAGACAGATAAAAATAAGTACACAAATGAGTAAATCACATAAGATTGTGGCAAGACTACAAAGGAAACAAAACCAGGGCAGAAACAGAGAATCAGGCGGGAGCAGAGGAGGTCCTAATCAGATCAATACAGCAGCCCTGGGAGGTATGTGTGCAAGGCTGACAGCGAGAGGCCAGGATGGAGATGATGGAGCCATGGAAGCTGACGATATGTGACCCAAGCAGAGGAAATCACCAATGCGAAGGGTCAGGTGAGAATGAGAATTACTTATTAGAGCAACAAGAAGGATGTCGTGTGGTTGGAAATTTGAGTGAGGGCAAGAGGGTAAATAGTGGGGTCAGAGAGTCGCACAGGGCCCCATCACTGAAGGCGCTGCAGGCCACAGTTGTCCTGAGACTCTTCCAAGCAAAGGGAAACCATGGAGAATAGGAGGGGACATGAGCAGATGGACCCAAGTCCAAACCCTAGCTTAGCTACTTATTAGTTGTGTGACCTAAGCAAATTTCTAGCTCCTGTTGGATGCTAAAGTCCTAATTCATAAAAGGGCATGCAATATAAAATGGCCAGTTACAATAATCAGTAATTATCAGTCTTGTTAACATGCTATATAAAGTTAATAAAAATTTTTATATTCAAATAGACCTATACCACAAGAAAATACTCCAGAAATATAGAATTACTGAGAAATAAGCAAATTATTTTAATCTTTTTTTATTCTGTAAAGATCATATACTTACTAAGTACAAACAGATACAAATTAGTACATCTCAACTCATCAGGGTTTATTGTGGTTCTAATCAGAATAACAATTGATCTTGGCTCATTTCTCTGTCCTTCTGGCTTCATCTCTCTGTCCTTCATTAGCCTGCACTGTGGCTTTTTTCTCTACATAGGCCTTGCCATTTTGTATCCAGAAATGTGTAGCAGTTCACTGGTACCCACTGAACTCCCAGCAGTCATGAGGGGAACTTCACTGTTATTTTCCAAATCACAACATGGAGTAGACACAGTTGTCTGCCAACATCCATGCCTCACCATACTTCCTCCCCCACACAGACCCCCCACACACACACGTTTCTTGTTAACAGAATCTTGATTTTAAGTTCACCTCCTCCTCTCTCAGGCAACGATCCTTTGCTACTGACTGACTGAGAGATGGGTTTGTGAGACAGTTCTCTGGGAGTCTTCTAAGAAATGTTTTCATATTTTGGAATAATGACCTTGGAATGGGAGGAGCGGTTCCATTTTCTGTGCTTTAGATATTGTCATGACAAGTGACATCTAAACTGCTGCAGTCATCTTGCAGGAAAAGGACCTGTTCTAGAGTGACATGATCCCTGAGGACAACACAGACACAGATGAAAGGGACCTATATCCTTGATGATGTCATGTGCCATTGGATCAACCAATCAACCATGGGTCCTACTTCTTATATGAGATAGTACATTCCTTCCTCTTTATGTCAATTTGATTTGTAGTCTTTTGTTTTGTATGCAGAAGATCTAACAAGTTGTCATATTACCTTCATGTGGGCATTACTATTTTGAGAAACCACTCATTTTTCTGTCTCTGAGAAGTTTAGAACTGGAACTAAGACTCTGACTCTAGGTCAATGAACTCTAAGAATCCTGGGATACGGAATAGCCCTGTGATTTTCAAAACTGGGATAGTCACCCAGAAAAGCCCAAGGAGAAACACTATAAATCACAACAGGAAGATGGTACTTTGGCACCAGTTGCCAGTACTAAATGGTCTCTCTGTGGCTTTCTTACCTATTTAAAAACTTTTGCCTCCTACCTGTCTGGGACATCTGTTCTTCTACCAAGATCTAAATGAAAAATACATTCCATGGATCTTTTGTTCTCTAAGTCTGTCAACTTAGCCCTTACAAGAGTTGTCACAGACATCACGTAAAACCATCATAGGTCCCAGGTACAGGCCAGATGTTAAGGAAGCAAAAGCAACGTCATATGCCCCTGGGACAAGAGGACCAGGCAGGAGAACCACTCCAGAGAAGAGGTGACAGTTCAAGTCAAGGGATAGACTTACCTAAGAAGGAAGGAGGAAAACAACCTGACCATTTTCTATGTTTTGTATTCCCTCAAAATTCATATACTGAAAATTAATCCTCAGTATGACAATATTACAAAGTGAGGCCTGTGGGAAGTGGTTAGATCATGAGGGTGGAGGCTTCATGAATGGACTAGTGCCCTCATAAAAGAGACCCCCGGAGAGCTAGCTAACCCCTTCAGCCATGTGAGGTTATAGTGAAAATGTGCCATCTCTGAGGAAAAAGGCTGAATCTGCTAGCACCTTGATCTTAGACTGCCCATCCTCCAGAACCATGAGCAATAAATTTCAGCTGTTTATAAATTACCCAATCTAAGGTATTTTGTTATGGCAGCCTAAACAGACTAAGATACCATCAAAGAACACTGGCTACTTTTTTCAGCTATGTAGAGTTTTTCAAAAAATGAAAATATTGGGCCGGTGAGATGGCTTAGCAGCATAAGCGCCTGCCTGGCAAGCACGAGGTCCTGAGTTTGACTCCCGGTACCCACATACGAAAAAAGGGTCAGTGATATAGCTCAGTGGCACGGGCGCCTGCTGGCACACAAGCTCCTGAGTTTGACCCCTGATACCCACAAAAAAAAAAAAATTAAAATATTAAGTATCTGTAAAATAAAATATTTATTTTATAAAAGAAATGGGAAAGGTGGAGAGAAGACCTGGAGTAGGATTATTGCTTGGGGAACAGATGGTAGGGATTGGGAATGAAATGAAATAAAAGATTACATAAATGTCTCATGTTTCACAATAAGAAAAAAACCCAGTATGACTTGAAACCAAATTAACCATTCCAGTCTAAAAAGCATTCTTCCTACATGAAAATTATAGAATTATAAATCTAACACATAATGGAGAGCAGAAAATTAATGTATCCAGATTTTATAATTTCATAAAGTGTTTGAGAAACATTACTCAGAAAATGAGGTAAACATTATAACTGGTGAAAATGCGCTAGAGACCATAATTAAAACAGAATAGTAAATGGTGCCTTGGTTCTTGAAAGGGTCACTATCAGGATTCCACTTAATGTCTCCATTACTTCATAAGAAAAGTGGGAATTCACTTAATGTGAGGATGGTATCTAAACATGAGATGTTGCCAGGGCACAGGAAAGTGCTGGAAAAATACATGAAGAGGGGGCCGGTGAGATGGCTCAGCGGCGTAAGCGCCTGCCTGGCAAGCGCGAGGGCCCGAGTTCGACTCCCGGAACCCACATACAAAAAAGGGCCGGTGATATCGCTCAGCAGGACGGGCGCCTGCTGGCGCGTGAGGTCCTAAGGTCGACCCCGGTATCCACACACACACACACACACAAAAATATGAAGAGGTTAGAAACAACACAATTTAATCAGGTAGATCAGAAGAAACAACGAATGAAGAACAGAAAATTGAAACCCACTGGCAATAATTCTGAAGGGAAAGAAAATGTGACAACTGTTGACATTACCTACAATGTGATAACCCAATCTTAAAAAAGAAACAGGCAGTGGTTACTGAGAACAACAAATTAAGAAGTAAACAAAAGACACATCAGTCTATATGTCATGTTTTTAAAGAAGTCAGGGGAGGGCTGCCCTTCTCCCTGTGTGTACTGGTTTGGTTTCTGTAGAAAGCTTCATTTCCTTGGTTGCAATGACTACGCATCTGTTGTCAATGGAGCCTTCTGATCTTGCTCTTTAATGACAGGAAAGTGAGCAGGAGGTGGTAACTGTGATTAAGCAGGTAAAGAGGAGTGTCACTGGCAGGTATGGGTAAGGCTGGTGAAAATGAAGGTTTTGTGAGGCTAAATACTTTTGCATTCTCAAAGGCTGTCAAAACCTGCAATATATCCCATCATAAAAACATCAGAATTCTCTGTGAAAATCCTTTGACAATGGCCAAAAATGCAGTTACTCTTGCAGGGAAAAGATTAATGGTCACATTGATTATAATTCACCTTTTTTAATAAAGTGGAGTCCTTACCTGAAAAGGGAAAGAGAGTATCAAAGAAAGGAAAACATTATGGAAAGGTGGGGACTGAATTAAGGAGAGAAGTTGAAATTAGGGACACTTAAAAGGTTAAAGGATATGCAAAGTGTAAGAGAAAGAAGATTTGGTATCTAGAACACTGAAAGGCAGGTTTGAGAAAATGCAAAGCAAAACATCACAGGGAGAACATTTGAACTTTAGTCACTGTAGGGAAGGGGATGAGCTGATCTGCCTCTACACCCTCACCTGAAGCCTTCCTTAGGGCTTTCCCAGACCCCATATCCAAAGGTGAAAGGGGAAACCCTGGGATATACAGAGATAAATACTCCTGATTAATAAGACACAAAAGAAAACAATGTTTGAGCTCATGACCTAATCCAGGGTTGCTCATCTACTCTGTGGCCTTTAACACCTAAATACCTTTTAGACTAAATCATTCAATTTTCTAATATATCCTTGGCAGGGATAAGAAGAGAACACCTATATTAAGTGAGGCACAATCTCCCAGACAAGACAGAAAATTAGGACTCTTGAGCTCTTGTATCCTCAAAGTCTCCGTAAACTCTAACATAATCTTAATGGCCTTGAATTCGGGCAGTTATGCTTAATCCAGTTGAACAGTAAACTGCACTTCGATCCAAGGTCTGCACATGACCATGTAATGCAGCTCAGAGGACTAGTACTTACACAAGTCACTAGACTATGTGATAAATAAGACTATGTTGGAGGCACTTCCCAAAGAAAACAAGATTTATAAATGAAAAACATTACAAGTATCAGTCTCTGAACTAAAAATCTATAGCAATTATTAAAAAAATTTTCCCACCACCCTGAGTTTTGGATACCAGCAGCCTCTAGGCACAGCACCATCTTGCTCTTCAAGGTCCCCAAAACCACACACTGCCAAAGCTACCTAGTAACCCACATTGTATGAGGAACGGAACCAAGCCGTTTAGAAGCTTTAGAAGATGCGAGAGTGAGGCTGTCCCAAGTATCAAAGTGGGGCCCATGAATCAGCCACCTTTCAAGATACACAGGGTATGTGAACAGAAGAGGACACATGGGCAACAGCCTAGAAGGAAGGGAGTGGGAGACATCCTTGATGAGTCACACAGAAAGGTAGCGAGAGGAGATAAGGCAGGAATAAAGCAAAGGGACCTTGAATATGGGTGGGGTAGGAGTAGGCGAACAGTCTATGAAGTGCTAATGTTGGCATTAAAGCTGAAAGTGGAGCTCTGCATTTCAGTTACCACCCTTCAGACTTCTGGTGGGTATCTTTCTTTATGCACATCCTTGAAAGATGTTCACTTACAATTCTTTGTAGCCTCCAGTAAACCCAGCAACTATTTCCTGAATAACCTTTCCTAAGAAACTACAAGATAAAAAGTGTGGTCTCTGCCTTCAAGGGGCTCCCAGTCTGACTAAGGAATACGGGAGATAAGGGCTCTCCCTAAGGAGAATATCAGGCCAAAGAGGAACACAGAAAAGCTTTCCAAAGGTGTGAATCCTTGAATTTTGATTTAGTAAGCAAAGAAGCAGTACTACCCATGATAGGTACTTAATTAGTATTTGATAATTAATTTCAGCTTGTTTTGCTTTGTAATGATTACCTGGAAGAATACTTAAGGCTGGGAGCTAGCTATTAACACCTTTATTTTAATTGTTGTCAATTAAAAAGATAAATCTGGGCCGGTGAGATGGCTCAGCGGCTTAAGCGCCTGCCCGGCAAGCGCGAGGGCCCGAGTTCGACTCCCGGATCCCACATACGAAAAAAGGGGCCGGTGATATCGCTCAGCGGCACGGGCGCCTGCTGGCACGCGAGGTCCTGAGGTCGACCCCCCGGTACCCACAAAAAAAAAAAAAGATAAATCTATCCATTTCAGTGTTCAAAGGTATAATCTGAAAAGAACACTGTATCTTCTCTTTGGCTGGGGATGGAGAGTACACTCTTAATTTTTCAAATTACAAGGCATCTTCTTGTTCTATTTATTTCACGGCGAAGTTTTAAAAGCCTTCAAAAAGAGCACATTTTGCTCACTTGAAATATGTGTGTATATTTTAGCATAAAATTTACTTGGCAGCTCCTAACATAATTGGATGGCTACGCCTTGCAAAAACTTGATTTCTTTTTAATCAAATTTTTAGAACCATACTGGGTTTCTTGCCAGTGCAGCAACAGTGAGCAATAAATACATCATTAGATCAGTGGTGGTCTGATGATGGATTACTCAAAAGATACTTCCAGCCAAAAAGAATAAGACCAAAAGTATCATTGTGCAGATTAAGAAAATATTGTTTAAAACATAGGTACCAAGTTAATATAACATGGAAGAAAACACTGTAAAATAGAATGGAACAGCTACAGGTTTATGATGTACAGTAGTGATACAGACCATGGATAAGTACTGGAGAGCAGCCACACTATTATATGTGCCTCTGATTAGACCCAGAGATGAGAAGGAAAAAGTTATAAAAAAAGAAACTAACCAGGGGAAGGCCTGCTGCTATAATAAATTATTTAAAGCCAGCAGGGTGAGCAGGTTGTGAAGACAATATAAAACAGAATCAATGCCCCAAAGAAACCCCAAACCATCCGCACCTCTATAAATTTCTTACCGCTCTGTCTGGCGTTTTACTAGAGGTATTTCTTTCCCACATGCTCCCCATCCCACCCTACCCCTGACCCTTCACTTCTGGCCCAGTTTTTTTCTCAGAGCTTAACATTTGTTTTTCTTGCGTAACCCAGGATCTGTTGTCTTCTGTTATGTTTTCCGCTTATATTTAGGAGTGTCTGTGAGGCCACAGATGAATGCATCTGTCACTTCATTCATCTGGATCTTAAATTTCTCAGTGACACTATAAGTGGGGGATATCTAACATGATACACGTATCAACATGTCTTTAATATCATCCTTTACCCTCTTCTATTTTCTTACTACAGTTATCATTAAATCTACAAAGCTAAAACTAGAGTAAAACTTTTCCAGTTCAATGACTGCTCTCTATTACTAGACCCAAATTGAACAGCAAAGGTAGGAGCCTGAAGGGTTATTCTGAGAAGCAGTAGTTAAAATGGCTAAAATTTTATTATTAGGAGGTGTTAAGAAAACAGATTGACTTGAAAAGTGAATTTTTTATAGGTAGATTTCACCATGGGAATAAGGGTAAGAAAAGAGTCCAAAACTTGAAAATAATTTTTTCAAAAGAAAGGTAGATGCCAGAAGTATGTCATGGCAAAAAAAAAAAAAAAAATTAGTGTCACATAGAAGCTTGCAATGACCTATGGCCCATTTTCAAGAAAAGCAGCATTCTACTGTAGACTTTTTTTTTTAATTGGCACAAATAGGGCCATTGTATGATCAGGAGCTGTGGCATACATACCTGAGGATTTTCAACTTTTCTAAGTACATCAAATTGTGCTGAAGCTAGGCAAATGAAATATAATGATGTCTTACCAGTGCAAAAACATTAGCAGCATAACCGGACTACAGACAAAATAGCACAGGGCTAAAATTCACATAGTCTTTACTCCTGTCAAGCTCTATGACCTTTAGCAAATTATCTGCCTCTAGGTCAAGGTTGGGTGGTTAAGGTCAGGGTCACTGAACCAATTATCCTATATGGTGGTTAACTTTATAAAGAAAACAGTTGCAAAGTCATGTTCAATATAAGAAAAAAGAAAGAAAAGGGTTAACTGTAGATGATATGAATGACTACGCCTAATCCTACCTTACCACCACACTACTAAACAAAAAGAGTTCAAGACATAGGCCGGCTTCTCAGTTGTTGGTGTTATCTTTGAATATGAAAAGACGGGAGCTAAATATTATCCTTTAATAGCTGCAGTTTGCTCATCTGAAACAAAGTGGGGAAAAAAGAATCATTGTCCTCAAAAGATTGTTAAGAAAATGACCTATCAATATGCCTGCCAAGAGTTTCTTTAAACAGAAATTGCTCCTTAAGAGTCCCAGGGATGATCCAATGGTTTGGAACAATCCAAATTCAGTGCCCCGGCATAGCCATGCTCCTTTGTCACTAGGGAAGTAAAAATTCTGGGCACTTCTGACTTCTGTGAAGTCATGTGGGTCTTTTGGTACTTGAATGGTAGAAAGAGGGAAGGACAACTTCTGTTAGATCCATTCGCTTTCAAACATTATTTAAGAGTTTTATTTGGAGAATTACGCCAGTCTGACATGGGAGAATAGAATCCAGATGTCAATACCAAACAATAAATAAAAAACTAATTGGTAATAATAAATCAAAATCCACACTGATTTCAGTGAAAAGAGAGATAGCAACTCTCAAGCCATTCTCTTTGATGATGAGAAAATCTACCTAATTAATTGGACAGCTCAAAATACTTCCAAGGTGATTTTCAGAAGACAAGATCTCAAAGGTAGGTAGCTGGAGACAGTTTATTGGCTGACAGCAGAGCAGGCCACATCTTCCCAAGGAGATACCTGACTTGCACAAGTCTGTACTAGCCCAGCAGAAGTGTATACTGTGGTGAGAGCCCCAAGCCTACAGGGACTTTTAATGAGACAAAGATGTCTTCTCTCCTACCCTCCAGGGAGAAATGACCAACATCTACATTACAGCTGGCCAAGTCATCCCAGAGCTTCCAAGGAACCCAGTGTTTTGGAAGTAGGTGACGAAGGGGTCAAAGTTAGGGAGGGGTCTTAACCTACCTTGCCTCCAAGACTTCCTTAGAATTGGGGCCAACCTGGAATAGGAATAGCTAAGGATTCTTAAACACCTCCAAACACTGGACAAAAGGGGCCCATTGTTTGAAAAGAGAGTTAATGCATTACAGCACCAATAAATTTCACAAGCCCAGTAAATGCCACCTGGAAATTTCTGAATAATTATTTGTCAAATCAATTCAAAGCCCACATTCTTTTATATCATAAACACCATTCCAGTATTTTTTGAAATATAGTTTCCTGGTATGAGACTCATTTGGGGGTGCTTGTTGAAAATGCAGTTTCCTATGTCCTACCCAGGCCCCAGAATTGAATCCCTAGGACTGGAGTTCAGCTCAAGAACTGAATTTCTTGAAGAAACTCAGTAGACTTGGATGATTCATATAAAAGTCAAAGAATTATTGTGTCTATAGGACTCATCACAAATTTAGACACACATATATTAAAAATCTACATATTTTCCAAAAAATATTTATGTACTATAAAAGTGAAAACAATATTTTTTATGAGTTCTTAAAACCATTCCAGTTTATTCTACCCACATATAATGAACATCACCATTAACATGTAATTACTGGCATAAAATTATTGTGAAAACATCAAATATGCTTCTCAAAAATATTGCCTTTATTGTGATCCAAAGTAATTATGCTATTATAAAAAAATTAATAATTTTTTAAAAATATCAGCCATGTGGCTGCAGGAACTTAATAAGCTCTAATGCTCCTCCCGTATCCTTTTAGTCATCAGAATTTTTGTGATAAAGTCATTTTATTATGTTTAAACTATAAATTGTGAACCTCTATGTCTAAGGATTAGGCTGAATATGAACGTATGTCCAAGTTATAAATTCCTAAAACTATGTTTCATGAGAATTACTAAGGCAGTCTTAATTCTAGTCTCTGCAATAAAGCTCTGTTTACTTCTATTTAAGTTTCGTTGATTTTTTTTTTTTTTTGGCGCAAAACAATTCAATTTTAATGCATTCTCTTAAGAAGCAAAGGAAAATAGTTCTGATATACACACTACTGCAAAGCAGTAAACCATTGTTGCGTGGTGACGTGACAAACACTACATTTTTCTCCCACGGGGATTATTTTTTCTCCCATAACCCCCCCCCCCACAATCGGGGCTATAATTATTTCACAACATACAGTTTGCCATTTCTAGAGACAATATTCCACTCTACCTTCCTTCTCACCAAAATCACAAGTTCCGGCCAAATAATGAATGAAAATAGAACTTGAGAGGCAGGCTTTGTTTGTAGCATGTTGTTTCTGCTAAGAGCGGCCCCCTACCCACGCTCCACCCCAGTGCTGACTGAAGTATACATGTTATGTTTTAACAGATGGGCCGGCTGGCGGCTGCTGGGCTGTAAAACAGGAACGCGGAATCTGCAGCGAGTGGTATTGAACCGAATGCTCGTAAAGTTCATGGACATACACTGACCCAGACAGACCCGGCAGATGCACACATGCTCACACATCCAGGCTCACCATGCACCCCGCAGCTAGAGGGCTCATCCCAGGGACCCAGGGGAAGCTCAAGGCTGAGCTGCCCTTCGTATATTTCTACCTTATTCACCTATTAATTTTACACATACAAATACACACGTCTATGTATATGTATATATATAGCACATCCACATACGTATATACACACGTAGAAGTATATATATATCGACATTTTATATTTTCTAAATATCTAAATATTCCCAAATTTTAGACCCAAGTGTCTCTCTCTAGTACTCTCAATAAGCTTTCATTCCTGTTAAGCAAGAACGACAAGATAATATTGTACTGAATTCTATTTAGTCCACACATAATATAAACTACATGCATGCAATTGCCCTCAGAAAAACAAGCTGCTTTTACCATTAACAGAAAAGGCCAAAACAATCTAACCCAGACGGAGCCACAGACCAAGTGTCAGATGGAACCTTGGGTCCTCTGTTGTCCGTCCTTAACACAACTCCGTCACTTGAACACACAGGTGCTCAAACACACCCCACTGACCGCCTCGGATCCCCCGGGCTGGAGCTCCACGTGGACAGCGCGCCCCGGGACGCGCCTCGCGGACGCGGACGCGCCGAGGTCCAGGCCCAGGGGGGCGCCCGGCAGGGGCGCAGGGTCCGCCGCCCACAGAAAGTCAGGACTTCACGAACTTCAACGCCCAGCAGAGCTGTCAGCTCCCTTCAACCCGCAACCCCCGAAGACCCCGCTCCAGCGCCCGCTGGCCCCTCCGCCCCGGCCGCCGGAGACCCCGGGACCCGCGGCGCGCGCGCTCGGCCCGCTCAGACGCGGACGCCGGCCGGGGCGCCTGGGACCCCGCGTCGCCCCGCAGAGGGTCGGGGGCGCGTCCGGACGGCGGCGGCGGCTTCGCCAAGTTGGTGCGTACGCGGAGCCGCGTCCCGGGACCGGCGGGGATGCTCCGAAAACAAGTTCGGGAGCGAGGACACCGGCCCCGCGTCCTCCCGCCCGGCCGCCGCCTCCACAGCAGCCACGCGCGGACCGACCGGCCGAGGGGCCGGGCGGCACGGTGCCCCAGTCGCTGGCCGCGCGGCGGCGGCGAGCCGAGGCCACTCACCCTTCGTGCCGACTCCGGCTCGCAAACCGACGCTCTGCGGCAGCTCCTCGGTCCCAAGTTGTCCCGCCCCGACGGCCGCTCACGCCCCAGAGGACCGGGAAACATTGGCTCGGGCAGGCACCTCAGGGGAGCACCGCGAAAGCCCGGCGGCCGCCCCGGCTCAGCAGTGGCCCGGAGCGCGCTGACAACTCATGGACCTGCTCCGCGACTGAGGCGCAGCGCCGGGCCCAGCCGACCAGCTCCGGGGGGAGGCGGGGCCGGCGACGGGCGGGGCGGGGCCAGCCACGGGCCAGCCCTGTGGGGCGGGGCGTTCATCGGCCCATGACTGGCGGACCTCGCAGCCAATTGTGGTGGCGCCGGGACCCCGGGCGCTGGCGGGTAGTGCCTAGCACCGCGCCCCGCCCCGCAGCCACTGTCCAATCGATTTCGGCTGGGGGTGGGCTGAGGAGGCTGGCTGGCTGCGGGGAAGTTGGCCGCTGCGAAGTGCGGATACTGCTGTTGGCGCTGCGGTGCCTGATGTGATGGGACCTGGACCCTTCCGTAGGGTGGCGCGGCCGGGAAGCCCCATGGCTGGGAGAGGTCGCGAGCCCCGGAGCCTTTGCGCGTGTGGAGCAAGAAGCCCAGCCGCGGCGCGCGTAGAGACCGGGTAGACAACGCCCGTTCTGGGCGCCTGGCGGAGGCGCCGAGCTCGGCTGCCCCAAGGAGCCCCAGCCGCCAGAGGAAACTGAGGACCCAAAGAGGGTGAGTCCCAGGCCAGGTCCTGCAACCCCCGGTGGAGGCCTGGCCCGAGGACTGAGAGCGCCGGACTCCCTGAAAAGGTTCTGTTCTCCATCTGAGAGTGATCTCCAAAACAAACCTGCGGCGCTGCAGACCGAGTGGAAAGTTCAGTACATCTCCTCTCTTCACCTTCGCTCTCCATCGTCGTCGCAGCGACCGTATCAGAAGCCATGGTCGCCTCTTCCCCATTCAGGGAGTCTGGGCACTTGCTCAAAACAGAGCAAATGGGAAGTTCTGGGGCCCAAAGGCGCCAGAATCGGAGAGACCCTCCCGGGGGCGGCTGCCCTTCGGAATGGCACCCGCAGAGGTAGCTTAGGCTGCTGTGTTCTTGATCCTTTGGGACTCTGGAAGGGCCAAAATTAACCATCTTCGCGGAGCAGAAGCCTCAGAGCGAGCTACATCTATCCCACTCTGCACTTTCGCCCCCTCCCGCTTCGGAAGTACCTGGCTGGCTTAGAGACAGGAAGCCAGCTCAGAAATATAACAGCTGGGTCACTGGAGCTGCTTGCTTTCTTGGAGGATGGCCTTTTCAGCCAATTTTTAAGCTTTTACCCTTTTTATACACACACACGTGCAGACACACAGATGTAAATGTAGAATCAAAAGCAGAGTTCTTACTTGGCAACTGAGGCCTAAAATGTGCTCTAGTGAGTAGGACCTCTGGGTGCCTGGCACTGCACCTGCCATAATTAGGCATTCAACCCATGTTAGCGGAAATGCAAGAATGCATAACAGGAAAGTGGCCATGTTTCTTGGTGCCCTGACACTTTACTCATACACCTTACCCTCCCTCTTGCTTCCAGCCCCCAGCTCTTTAAATCATTGTCTCTCTCAGATCCAAAAAATCCTAAAACATAGGCAACTGTTCACAATGGAGCTGCAGGTGATATTTCAGTGGCTAGCTGGCCTCCATAGAGTCTTGGATCATAGCTGACCTCTCATGAGAACGTCCTGATGAGGTCACCAGGAAAAAAGAAAGCAAAGAATTGGCCTTTGACTGGACAGAAGTGAAATGGCCCCCGTGACCTCAGTTGAGTTTCAACTCTGTTTCTTCAGCACTCTTTCTCAGTGGGGAAAAGGCCATAGGCTGCCAGAAGGACAAGAAGACATCCTGGAAAGTCCTTAGAAGGCTCTGAAAAACTGGACAGTGATGCCTAAATTGCACGTACTTAAACACCTCATTGCCTAGTGAACCAAAGGACTAGTAGAGGTGTGGAAGACCATCCTATTCAAATCTAGGACTAGTACAGATGAAGAATACCATCTCATTTGATCGCAGAGGTTACTCAGTGTACTATACTGCTGGATGACTGAAAAGAATGACCTGTGTCTACAAAGAATTAGATGTAGATAACATGAATGGAATATACATCAAGTCTCTGCCCAAGTTGGGATGGAGATAAGGATAGAGCTGGAGGTTCCAGACAGTAGTAAAGAAGTCCTAAAAGGAAGCAACTCCCTAACTGGTTCTGGCAGTATGTTAGCTTTCTGTCACTCTGACAATGACTGAGAAAGTCCACCTAAGTAAGAAAGGTTCGTTTTGGCTCATAGTTTCACAGGTTTCGGTCCCTGATTGCTTGATCTCTTTTGGCCCGTGGCATCACAGTACCTCATAGTGGAAACATGGGGTAGAACAAAGCTGTTTACCTCATGGGAGCCAGAACACAAAGAAAGAGCAGAGACTGGCTTCCCAATATCCCCTTCAAGGGTACACCCCCACTTCCACTATGCCCCATTTCCTAAAGGTTCTACCATATCTCAATAGTGCCACAGGCTGGGGATCAAGCCTTTAACACATGACCCTTTGGAGGCCATTCAAGATCCAAACTATATAGCAAGCAAGAAAACTCTACTTGATTTGATTTGTAAAAATGGGACTCTTCTGTTTGCTTTCATGAACTTCGGCAAACCACTGCATTGCAAGTTGCCTTGAAACATCATCTTTGACTGGAATTATCAAGAAATTCTCATAGAAGAAATATATGTCCTTGGATTTGTTCCCCACACTCATGGATGTAACTAGAGAAGTCACACTCTGTAAAGATTTTTTTTTCATAGATACTAATGATAATTTTTAAAATTACCTTCTTAATAGGAGCCAACCATTGGCTGGTAACTGTATTTACTTTAGATAAGGAAAAAAGAAATAAGGGAAGTTTCCTTTTGTGATGTAAGTTAGAATTAAACAGGTGACTATCATATCCTGATTTCCAGGGTTTTCTATTTGTTTCATACAGACATGTTTATCCATGGTCCCTGTAATAAGTAACAGTTCTTATTTTCTGTCATACAGTGGATGACATAGAAAAAACAGCACATTCGGGCTACATTCATATTTCCACACCATCTTTTGTTGTAACTGGTTTTCAACAAAAGCTTATCCCTTGGACACAAGTCATATTCCTTTGGTTGGCAGTTGCCCTAATGATCTTTTGAGTTTGGGCCATCCTGACATTCTGCCAGGGAAAATGAGATCTATTCCTAGTGCAAGAACTCAGGCTAATACTATCTGTACAAAACAAACAGAAAACCATGAAAATCTGGATGTGGAAGTCACTTGTTTAGTTCCACCCATGTCATGAAAGGAAATTTCTTTCACTCAGAGGGATGAGGAATTTTATGGAATAGCTTGAGAGTGAGAATACTCAGGTGGAACCAGAGAAGCAGAGTTTATCCCTTTGTAGATACTAAGCAAATTCGTCTTCAGGCATTGTCATCCCTCTCTGACAATGTTTTAGAACCTTCTAAATTTCAGTAGGATTTGACTGGTATGAGCTATGAGTTCTAATCAGAGCAGTTGCCATGGTGAGTGCTGCTGGCAGTCAGTTAACCTCTTGTTTTATCCTTGCTTCTTTGGCCATAAAATAGCAATGGCAAATTGGTCCACTGTGTTTAGCTGCTCAAGGGGGAACCCATGACAATGATTATGAAGCACACTGCAAATGGATTGCACTTCTAGTACTGCTGCCAGTAAGTGGACAAAAGTGAGCTTGAGGTAGGAAAATAATACTCTCTGAACAATTCTTTACACATCTATTTCAATCTCATTGGAGTCTTGTTCTATAAATGGATATTAGGGAAAAGGGTCCTTTACTTTCTTTCTTTGATTGCCAGATATTTTGGAGGCTGCTAATGGGAATGAGGCACCAAAATAGGAAGAGTGGTAGAAGCAGACTAGAATTGAGGAAAATTTTGCTGAAGTAGATATTATTTTACTGTTCTTCCATTCTCACCACCTTTTTCAACATACTCATTTTGATAATTATTCACAATTTGAAGATGTTTCATGAAAGATCATAGCAAAAAAATGCAGAAATTTCTAAATTCCTGTCAGAAGCTCTAAATTCTAATAACAGCTCTGCTCTGGATTAATTCTGAGATCTTGGGTGACTCATTAATGTTCTCTGTATTAGTTTCCCATCTGTGACACTGCAATGATACTTCTGACCAATTTTACCGAAATGCAAGAGTTAACTAATGAAATATTAATTGCTACATAGACTACAAAATCTCATAGGTGTTTGGCAGACTAAAGTATGGCGTTAGTTTATATTTAACAACTAGAAGATAATTTTATAACAGGGAGATTTTTCTGGTACTGTATCTGCAGCCAGTGTGACAACACCCACAAAACAATATTATCTCATTAAATCTGAATGTCAAATCAACTTTCCCATTTGAGAATTATATTGCCACAGGTCCAACTAAGTTAAAATGTGCCAACAGAAATGGGTAGGGAAGGGAACTTGGGATTTCATCATACATTCTGCAGAAGAAAAACTACTTTGTGCTTCTTAAAACTTGATGCCACTGAGGACAAGTTTGGTGGCAGAAGACTGCAATGATGGCCTGATATAAAACTTGAAAAATTGGTCAGGAATCCACCAGAAGAGATTAAAAAACTCCTAGCTTTAAAACTTTAAAACAAAATAGTAACCTTGCGGGATTAGATAACTGTTTAGAAAGGGAGAATCATGTGCTTGGGCGAAGAATGGACTTTTATCAGTGGGATTCTTCAAAGCAACAGAAGCAATAGGGTATATTTATTATTTATTATTTATTTATTATTATTTATTATATGTATATATGTGTGATTTATTGTGAGGAATTAGCTTCCTTGGTAATCTAGTTTGAGAAGTTCCACAGTCTGCTGCTGTCTGCAAGCTGAAGAGCCAGGAAAACTAGTGGTTTAACTCCAGTCTGAGGCTGAAGGCTCGAGAACTCGGCAAGCCAGTGATGTAAATCCCAGTCTGAGTGCAGGAAGCTGATGTCCCAACTAAATTCCTGTCAGAAGGTGCATATTCTACTAACAGGCAGGCAGGAAGCAAAGGGTTGAATTCCTTCTTCTGCCTTTTTGTTCTTCAGTAAATTGGATGATGCCCACCCGTACTGGGGACAGCAGTCTACTGAGTCCATCTATTCTAAGATGCTGATATCACTCAGAAATGATGATTAATCTGGACACTTAGACACACAGCCAACTTGACATACAACATTAACCATCACAAATAAAAGCTTGAATATTTTTCTCTACTTCTTACTGTGAGACCTTGGACACGCACCTTAGCTTCTCAGAACCAAGGGAGTGGATGTGGAGGTCCTAGGTTTGCCACATTAGTTTGCCACAGAGCTCAAATGAGAGCCTAGCACAGGGCCAGGCTTATAGAGGGCCCTGCACTGAAAACAAGCCCTAATACTTACAGAGTACTTATTACATGTCACCCATTTTAGTCCTTTTGTATCTAATAACCTGATCCTTATGTCGAGGAACGCTGTTGCCATTTCCTCTTTCTTAGAGTTTCTAAGTTGAAGGACTATTCTAGAAATAATATCCTGC
The DNA here is from genome assembly GCA_028451465.1 of Erethizon dorsatum. Lineage (NCBI taxonomy): Eukaryota > Metazoa > Chordata > Mammalia > Rodentia > Erethizontidae > Erethizon > Erethizon dorsatum. The sequence goes on along the minus strand of CM051838.1, from coordinate 80,393,222 downwards.
TACGTACTAAAAGTCAAAAGCCTCTTTTTAAAGGAACTACAGATATTCTAGGAAATTTTATTTTTCCACCGGCAATCTCTTGAATATAGTAAGAAAGAAAATATCGTTTTAGGCTATCGTTGTCTTACTTTCATATGTAAAGAGCTAATCCATACCTTTCCTAAGAAACCAGGTTGCAATGGGCATTTGATAGCACATAAATCACAGTAAAGCAATGGAGGGATTCAGAGTTTGGATTCAGAGAGAGCCACAGAAGACAAGAAGTGTTTCAAAATCCCCAATCATATTTTAGATCTCATTGTAAGCTCTTAAAAGATTTGGGCTTCTAAACAGTGTGTTCATCATCTGGATTCTAGACTTAATGGGAGTTAGCTCCCTTGAGGCAACAATATTGGAATAATAACTGGCCAGCCAAAGAGCAAAAAAAAAATTGGATTATCTCTCAGAAATGAATTGTATCATTAGTTATTATGAATACCCCAAATTATGACAGATTCATGTGTAAGTATGCAAGGGAAAAGTAGCCGTAAGCTATAATACACAAAATTGTTTATTACCCAAGAGAATCTAGGTGCTAATATGAATGGTATTGCATCTGTGAAATTCTGAAACCCACAAAGGACTGGGAGATATAAAGCCAAATAAAACATAAAACAGAGGGAAATGATTTTGATTATGTAACACTTATACATAGCATTTTATTTTACATTTTCAAATTGCTTTTCAGTCATTGGCTTATTCTCCACAGTACACCTGGGGAATATATTCGTGCTGTTATCCTCTGTTCAGAGCTGAGGCAACTGAGAGTGAGAGAGGCAAGGTGTTTTGTCCAAGAGCACAATAGGGGTAAGGTGAGAAATCACTTATTTATTCAATCATCCATCTATTCAGCACTACTTTTGGCAAGACACCACAGTCCTTGTTGGCAGTGCACAAGAGATGGGTAATGTCTCCATGGCCTCTGCTTTGCAGGAGCTTGCAGTCTGCTGGGGCACTAAGTGGTTTATGGATCGGGAGTGCACCAGGTAGCAAGGACCAAGATTTAGAGGAGGAGAGGGTGTGAGTTTGCTAAGATTGCTAGAGACAGTAGGATTCAAGGGCCTTGATGGATGGGTGGAATTTTGATAAGTGGAGGCTGTAGGTGGAGGGAATGACACAGAGATATGAAAGTGAGCAAATTCAGGACATAGTGGAGAATGTCTGACTATAGCAGAGTCATTGTGGAGAAAAGGCTGGAGTGCAGGAAGGAGCAGGGTTTTCAGGTCACTGGATGCCTAGCTAAGATATATGAATGTCAGCCTGTGGTCATTGGGGGTTGGACTTTTCTGACTTCTTCCATTCACTCACTCATTACTCTAACATACGCTGTACTGAATGTTAATATGTGCTAATCCACAGTATTTTTTCCGCACACTGGCTTTGCTAAAAAGATATATATCATTATTCTTCCAATAATGGATGAGAAGAGCTGATTCACTTAGAGGTTGAGACTTGCTCATGAGATCATGTAACTAATAACTGGTAAGTGTGGGATTTGAAAGCAGGATTCCTGACTTCCATACGGAGATTCATGGGAAGAACAGGTGCAGATTCTGTGGAGTGATTCGGGATACCCACCCAATAATGTGTCCTTCACCTTAGCTTACGGTCTTCCCAGAAATAGCAAGTACATAGGAGGGAAATAAAGTTAATTCCTTGACATCTAATTTATTTTTTGTCTAAAATCAGCTCCATGTTAAAAAGAAAGACAAAAGATATATTCTCCTATTTTTTCTGCCCTACAAATATTTGCATTTTGATGACATTAGTCTTGTGGGTATTTTTGATACATCCTGACCTCAACTTAGTCTTTCTACTAAACCAGAATCTCTGTGGAGGTGGACAATTCAGTCCCCATCCTTTTCCCTTAGCACTGCAATCTAACCCATTTATTTTTGTGCCCTATGAGATCTCCCTCTCAGCTTCACGCTTCATTCATCAAGAAATAGCTTTTCCACCTCTAGATTCAGGCTACTAATTAACATTTTTACTGTTTAATCATCAAGAATAAAATACAACTGAGAACAGTACTATCATTAACCCAAAATATTTAGAATAGAAACAGATTGGTTGTTTAAGTCTTCCTAGAAGAAAATAAAAGAGATCCACTGAGGAGGTAGATGATTACTTAGGTGACAAAAAAATTAAAACAGAAAAATTAGACGCATTAAATAGAATGCTTCTTGTTGATTTGATCTTGAAGAATAATTTTTTGGAAAACTCCTACCCATGATCAGTGAAAAAAGTCTTTCTCTACAGCAGATATCTGCCACAAATGACACTCCAACCTTGACTTTGTCCATGAAGACAACTGGGAAAGCACCAAATTGGGTATTTTGAAATCCTGAATCCAATACACAATATTCTCATTTCTCACCCTGTAGTGCTTTCTTTGGCTCTGCCCGAACTTTATGGCCCAAGTCATGAAGATTCATGAGTAAATGTTGGAGTGTTTCTTCATGTTTGTTTTTATTTAGTTTTGGTTTTTAGGTAGTTAAAAGAGAGAAAGCAAAATTAAGTTAACATGTAAGGTTGATTAAGATTCATCTAAGCACTTATGCCTCCACCTTGAAAGATATGGCAAACAAACAGTCCAGAAAGTTGTACCTGATTGCTGCCCCATCTGAAAAAACACCATGATCCTTTTCTCTTATTTCAAGGAGAGCAGTGGGGTGGGATACAGGAGGCTTATGTTTCACTGAGGAAGGCAATAAAATGAATTCATGATGCTTCCGCTTCTGGATATGCAAAACAAAGAAACACCTTGAGATATTGGGAAAACAGAATTTTGAACAACTCAGAAGAAATCAGAACTTACTATAATCATTTGCATCTCTTTACAAGGCAAAAATCCACAGTGTACACTTCTGGGGATTTTTCATATTGAGGGAAGAAAGTGTTAAGGATATTTAAGTGCATCCCATTGAAGGCATGCACTAGCATTAATTTCTTCTAACTATTGAAATGAAACCTATTTGGCTCTTTCTCCCCCCTAAAATGTTCAACAAAAATGCTGAAATTCTCAAAGATTGCTGAGGTAGAAATACAATGAGATTAATCATATTTTAAAAACAATAAGTGTTTAAAAACAGATAATAGATAATCTTCCAACCAATGAAGCTCACTGCACTGAGGTGGTTTTCATCAGAGCTTCTGAATTCTGATCAAGGCTTAATATCTGTCACAGGTAAGAAAATGTGTGATGAGTAAAAATGACATTTTAACTTGCCGACTGCCAAAGGCCAGTCTAGGAGTCCCAGGAAATTGGCATGTCAGCTGATCAAACCCTGCCAGTCTCTACAGAGAGGTTGGTAGTCTGGCCCTGACCCAAAGACCCAAAGTCAATAAATGATAGCAAAACTACAGGCATCTCAAGGAACTCTTCATAGCCTCCACAGCAAGTACTACAGTATCATCTGCAGCAATTCGTGCCCCCAAATATCTGTTAAATAGAATTTAATTGGTCGCAAGTTCTGAGCTTAACCAGAGAAGACAACGGCCTTGGGAAATACAAACTAACCCCTCCGGGACCAGAGAGGAAGGAGCACGGTCAAGGTCAGGTGACCCAGAGTCCTGCTCGCTTAGGGTTCATGGCTCACATCAGCTGTGGGAGTCAGCAGGGCACTAGTGCTCATTTACAGTCACAGAAACTATTTAATTGTAAATGAATTGGGATATGTAAAATGAACCTGGCCCTTTACACTATGTGACCTTTCAAAGCAAAATGGGGAAAAGTGAAAAACATTTGCTTTCTGCTTCCCCTTTCTAAGAAGCTCACATATAGTGCAGAGGAGCCCTTAGTTGTGGGTCAACATCCTTATAAGACCTGCCATGGCTCTCAGGTTACAGATTTCTTCCTTAACCTTCCTCTTCTCACTCACTGGTAATGTAAAATAGTGTGAAGGTCTGATTTGACCACATATTCTTTCACTCCCATGGGAGAAATGAAAAGCAGCTAAATGTTCCTATGCAGAGCTCATCAGTAAATCAGAAAACAAACTTCAGGCCTAATATCAACAGTGGCCAAGAAGCATGAGCTGAAAGACTTGTATGAACACGCACAAACATATCCTATGAATATTTTTCAGATGAGTGTATTTATAGGTATAGTCCCTAACTGCATTATAAGGCATGATATATTGTCCTTAAATAAGAGAAGATTAGCAAACCCTTATTTCAGAACTGTTTTACGTACTTATTTACTGCTATACCTGGCCCTGCCTTCTCTGTAACTGCAAACCTTGCCTGCTTATTAGTCTGGGTGGTGAGGGGAATTGCTATACTTTGGTGTTGAGAAAAGATCTTTTAAATTGTGATAAAGGTTCCAGGAAGTCCTGCTTAAGTGTTTGTTTTGGTGTTTGCTCATTTTAAAAGGCTGTGACTAGGACTTCATATCTGTCTAATGAGCATGCATGTAACATTTTTATGTTTGCTGACTGTTTTACAGTCCCCCATCAGTCTCCACAATACCCCTTGGGGGTGGGTCAGTATTACTGCCTACAGTTTACATATGAGGAAATTTAAAACACAGAGGGATTATGTGATTTGTACAAGGTTACACAGTATACAAGCCTAGCTAATAAAAGATGACTGCAAAGCTGTTTCCAAATACAAAGTGCTTATAAATGTTAGTACTAGTAGCCATGATCCCAGGATGAGTAAAATACTCTTAGGAATAAGGTGCTTATACACGCTCTAAAAAATTATTATTATTTTTAGCCAGGCATGATGGTGCATGCCTATAATACCAGCACTCAGGAGGCAGAGGCAGGAGGATTGCCATGAGTTCGAGGCCAGCCTCGGCTACATAGTGAGTTCAAGGATGGCCTGAGCTACACAGAAAGACTCTGTCTCAAAACAACAACAACAACAACAGAGAAGATTGTATTAACCTCAAGCTGACTTTCGAAATAGTTACTCTTGAACCTGGCTATGCAGCAGAAATGTCTGTAGAGTTTCAGAACATGCAAGCACCTGGACCCCTGCTCAGTCTACAGAATCATAATCCGGGTAGTGGGAACTAGATAATTTGTACCTTGAAAAAGCTCCAAGGAAGTTTCTGATGCTCAGCCAGAATTGAAAACTACTATTCTAGACTACAGTAATAATCTCAGTCAAGCCAGGTGCAATTACGAAACACCGTGGAGTCAGTTCAGGAGAGAATACCCGGTGTCTTCCCGGCATCTCTCCACCCAGGTCACAATTATTATTAGCAAAGGAACCAAGGCCATGAAATAGTCAATTGTAGTTAGGATGTGTGGATTTTAGGAAATCATGCACATTTTTAAGTTTATTTGCTAAATTATGTAAACTAGTCTTTGAAATTAACAATTTACTTGGTAATTTTACTGGTCTAGTCCTGGGTATTACATGGTCCACTTCAATGTTTTTATTCTAAGTGTCTTGTGTTTTTTCATAATCCACATTGTAAGAACCTGTACTACCTGCCCATTCATCTATCTGTCAGACATTTTTTGAACACTTGCTATGTGGAGATTTCAGGATGAAAATAATGGTCTTTGCCAGCAAGGAGTTTATAATAAAGTTATAAAAACAGATATAGGCAAAAGCAACCCAATAACCAATGAAACACCCTAAAGTACCAAGTCACACATATTAAATAATTGAAAAGGATAATTAAAGTGTTACATAAGCATTATTTATAATTGCTAAAAAAGTGGAAACAATTCAAATGTCCATCAACTAATAAATGGATAAATAAAATACAACAAACTATTATTCACAATAAAATGGAATGACATATTGATACATACTACCACTCAGATGGATCTTGAAAACAGTGTGCTAAATGAAAGAAGCCAGTCACAAGGGACCACATATCATATAATTCTGTTTATAGGAAATGTTCTGAATAGGAAATCTGTAGAGACAGAAAATATATTATGGTTGCCTAGGGCTGGGGAAGGATTAGGGGAAATGGAGAGTGATTTTTAATGGATAAGAGGATTCTTTTTGGGGTGATTAAAGTGTTAAAACATTAACTGTGGTGACAGTTGCACAGCTTCGTTGACTATATGAAATACTATTAGATTGTGCACCTTAAATGGGTGAATCATATGGTCTTGGACTCATATCTCTCAATAAGAAATGTAGATTAGATAGAGCTATAAAAACTTGGAAGAAGAAATGATTTAGATTGAAAGAAAGTGGTGAAAATTTTTCTGAAGGAAATGGCCTTTGAGCTGAGTCAAATGGGTGGAGGAAGAAAAAGCATGCTCAAAGACACAGGCAAAGAGCTGGTGCTGCTGTGCAAGGACAAGTTATCCGGAATAGATGGAGCCGAGGATGGATGAAGGGTGTGGTAGATGGTAGGGCTTTTATGGCCACACTAAATTCTACAGTTTGGTTTCCATTTTGGTTGGTAATGGAGAGCAATGAGGGTTCATGAGTGGCTTACTCAGACTCATGATTTGGAAGGATAACTGGAGATGGTCGTGGGGTGATCGACAATGGGGGGGGAGGGCAGTAAAAGAGGAAGATCATTTAGGAAGTAAGGCTATTGAAATGTGTGATCAAGAGATTAGGAAACCCCAAGAGTGGCAACAGCAGTGAGGACTGAAACCTCGAGGCAGATCTGAGAAAACAGTTAAGAATCATAAGACATATTGACATGGGGAGTAGGTGAGAAAGCACAGGTTATTACAGCAGAGTATCCCACCCCCTCCAGCGCTGGAGATGGAATCTAGGGGCGCTCTACCACAGAACTACATTGCTAACCCTTTTTATTTTTAATTTTGAGAGAGGATTTCACTAAGTTCCCCGGGCTTGTCTCATACCTGTGATCCTCCTGCTTCTGCCTGCCAAGTAGCTGGGCATACAGGCATGCACCACCACACTCAGTACTGTAGAACACATAGGGCTTAGGTACATTTTTGATATGTTATTTAGAATCATAATGCAAAAATATTGTTTAAAAACACCCGGCAGCCAAACTGTAGCTCTCTAACATCTTGTTGACAAGGATTTAATTACACAGGCCCTTTAAAAAAGCAATGTGTGCTGTGAAGGAAGCGTGAACTGAAGATAGAAATGCAATTCCACCATTCTGTGAGCACTTTCAAGGCAGACCTTCCCTTGTTGGCGATGAAGCAGTCACTCATGGCCCGTTCTGAATGACTAAGTATTCAACTCTTGCTCAGATAGCTTCCCTAGAAACACTTCCTTTGGTGTGAGCAACTTGGATTTACTACCAGGGCAACACCTGCCATTCAACACCCACACAGCCTCTTGGCTCGGCCCTTACCAGCAGGTGTTCATAAGCAACATTCTGTTGTGCTTCTAATAAGAGTGCAGGCTCCAAATGACATAGGTTGAGTGTATCGTACATTACAACTTTTCCCTTATAAGTGTTCTGCTAGGGAAGATCTGAAATCATGGAATCAAGGATGACAGAGACCCTTGTCTCTGTTTACTTTTAATCATATAAGGCCACACCTATGCTTTCCATTAGAAGGAAGGGCAGCCAGATCCTGGGCAAGGTCAAAACAGAAATAGCCTCTCCCAGTGCATGGCAGTATATTCCCTGGGGATCTGTTAAGGCCTCCACTGTGGCCTTTGGAAGGTGTCGTAATGATACTGCTTGCTGCTAGCAGAATTTGATAGCAGTATCCCTGACAAGTGCCTTACAGTAGTTCACCAAGCAGGTGGCACCATTTAGAACACCACTCACTGAGATGAGGTACTTATCTATGCCTGTCAGCGGACAATGAGTAGACAAGCCATGTTGAATCACAGTTGTTAGGAGAGCTAATTACAGCAGTCTCAGGTGGGAAGGATCCTAGCAGCCACCTCTAAGGGACTTGTATCACAGGTTCAAACAGGGGCTCTGCAGGTAAGCAATGGAAATGGATCCATTGAGGATCTTTAAACAACATTTCTCTACAACTCTGAAAGTGGATCCATCTCCAACCATAGTTGGTGAGTGACCATGTTTAAACAGAACCACTAAAGGGGCAAAGGAGGAGAGGGATGTGTAAATGATCTGGATTAACAAGAGTGGAAGTGGTATTTATTATTCCTTGGGCTGTCTTTGACTCACTGCATGACCTTGTAGAGGTCATTTCACTATTCTCCCCTCAAAAATAAGTATAATAATACCAGACCTGTTTATATATGGGATTGTGAAAATAAAATAAAAATATATTTTAAAAAATAACAGTTGGAGAAAAATAGAAAATGCTACACAACTTATGTAGTATAATTATTACTGCCCTATTTTACTTATATATGATGAAAGAGAATAACAACAAATATTGGCAGTAGAATTTCAGACTTCATTTTCTGATGCTTCTGAGTAGTTCTGTGCTGTGCACATTGCTATCATTTGGGTCTGAAATGTTTCCTAAAGGCCTGTGTGTTAAAGACTTGGTGTCCAGCCAAGGGACTGTTGGGTGGTGATGGAACATTTAAGAGGTGGGGCCTAGTGAGAGGAAGTTAGGTTACTTGGGGAGCAGGCCCTTGAAGGGGATATTGAGATCATAGCCACTTCCTGTCTCACTCTTCGCTTCCTTGCCATGATGAGATAAGCAGTTTCCTCTGCCACACATTCCCCTTCCTCTGTCTCACACCCCCTTTGTGATGCACTGACTTGTCACAGGACTTAAAGAAACAGGGCCAATCAACCATGGACTGAAACCTCTAAAACTGTGAGCCAAACTAAACCCTTCTTTTAATCATCTCAGGTATTCTGTTGTGATAATGGAAAGCTAATGAACACGCTCATCTGCAGATTTGCCTCCCTCTTCCCGGCCTGTTCTGAGCACCTCTTCAGGTGTAAAGCCATCTCCAGTGTGAGTGGCGAAAGCCCCTAGGCATCCAAGGAGGCCAAGCCCCTGTATCCATTTAGTCTTCTGTCTTTGTGTCTCCTGCTGCAAAGAGCTACAACCCAGATCTTGGAGGTCTCCTCTCCCTCCCTTGTGGGACATCTGACTTAGGTGAACATTGGCCCCTGAATAAGCCTGCTTGCTGTCAAATAGGGACTTCACAAGATACCCCCAGAACAGCACAAAAAAAGAATCTGTTACAATGTGTACTGAACGTGTCTTAATCTGGGTCTGTAACTACATTCTTGTTCCTGCTGAAAATCACAGTACGCTTCTAACCAAGGCACGTACACTTATCTGATGGTGCTGTCAGTAATAGAAAAGGATCATATTACAGATTTGTCAGGGAGGAAAAAGAAGATTTATTTCCAAGGTTAGATGATTTATCTTTTCCAGATATGCAAAAACCAGTCACAGCATTAAAAATATAGCAATGTAAAGTGATTGTGTTTTATGAACAGAAGGAACCCTTTTTTTGTGTGGTACTAAGACTTGAACCCAGGGCCTTGCATAAGCTAGGCAAGTGCTCTACCACTGAGTTATATCCCCAGACCTTTTAAGTTTTATTTTGTTTTGAGAAAGGGTCTTGCTAAGTTGCCCAGGCTGACTTCCAATTTTCAATCCTCCTGCCTCAGCCTCCCAATTTGCTAGGATTACAGGTGTGTGCCACAGTTCCTGGCTCAGAAGGAACTATTGTTGACTTCAAAATAACAATGAAGATTTATAAGGATCTCAAATCCATGATTTGAAAAGGATGACTTGACAGTAGCATGCCAATAGTAGGACTATCAGACCCTAACTTGCCCCTTATGGTGATGCAATTTCTCCATTTAAATGAGTATCTTACACTGACTATTTAAATCCCCCCTTCTTTTTCTCCTCCCCATCATTTTGAATGTTTAAAAAATGTTCAGCATAACTAAGAAGTCTAAGTAGGGAACTGCACATAATTATAGGGTCTACACCAGTGGAAAAGTGATGTTTCTTCCTAAGTATTCATAATCATCTGTTCTCCTCTTCCTCTTCCTCTGAACAGTTTAGTTAGGATGACAGTGGTGTCCTTTATTCTCTTAAAGACATCCTTTGGCCTCACTTTGATTACAGGTTATAAAGAAAGAAAGACAGTATTATGTTTTCCATGTACTTACGCTTACATAAAGCACCACAATACACGAATAGAATAAAAGGGGGAAATATTTAAATTAAGTTTTTTCTATTAAAGTTATTTGGTAAAGTGAGGAAATTGAAAAGACCTGTCTAACTCAAAGACTGTGACCATGGAGGATGTATTGGTCTGCCCCTGCCAGCTAGGAGGTTGTCTTACACTGTTAGGTAAGAACTCAGTGGCATCTCAACCTTTTTTTATTGCTGGTGTAGACAAACCTGACATTGCTGAAACTCCTAACTTGAAAATGCTTTACAGAGCAGGATCCATGCCAAATTCAGGGATCTTGCTAGTTTGCAAGACAAGAGATGTCATGCAGAACAAAAGACAGATACCAGAAGTCAGCAATCGCAATGGGAATAAATCCCACAATCCATGGTTACTGAATATCTTAATTTCCTCTAACCTTAAGAGTGTGACTAGCCTTATTTTGACAATAATTTCATAAAGAAAATATAGAGTGAGATGGATTTATATCCTAAAATTTAGGTCCTCTGGCAGATCTGTCCAACTTCAAATACCTCTGTATTACTAGGATTATGAATCAATACCCAGTATCTCTTAGCACTAAATTCCTAACAAAGAACATATCACAGTACATCACTTACCTGCTTAAGAAATAAGCTGTTCTGAGTGAGAGTTTACCAACTGAGTCACCCCAGTGCCATGATGATTGCACATCTTTAATCCATTTTTGACGAGGTGTTTTCTGGTTTGTTTCCTTCTGTCTTACCTCAGTGACCAGGGGGTGGGTTGGCCTTGTGTTCTTGTTGCTGAGGTTCTCTGCAGAGCAGCCCTGCACTAAGGTCACCTAAGATCAGGGGAAAGGTCGTGTTGGTGTGCTGCAAGTAGCACCAAGTAGCCACAAGCTCATCTTGCCTTTAGCTCACATTATGTCCACTTCTTGGTGTTCCTGACTCATTAAGACAAGTTCCTATTGATATTTGGCCTACCCTGTTTCTAAGGATAGGATGTTTTTCACAAGGAGTAATTAAAATAAAAATTTCAACATGAAGAAGGATGCTCTTGACTCAGTACAGACCTATGACTGGATTTCTTCTTATTGCTTCTCTAATCTGTTGGCTGGCACTGCTTCCATGTGCTGCTATTCTTCATCTTTTGTATGATTAAGCCATTTTCCCCTTTTCCTGAAGGTTTATGCCCTTCTTGTGTTTAGAATTCAGAAGTTTAGCTTTGGTAGTCATCTTTAGAACCTAAGAGAGGTGGTAAAATATAAAAACTTCAGTGCCTAAAATGGTCTGACCAAATTAGGTCATTCTGTTGGCTCTGCCTTCATGGTTGGCATGGAGTTCTGTGTCAATGGAGAGAGGTAAGACTGGTGCCAGGTGCAGGGTTTGGAGTCATGGTATCAAGGTATCTTGGTCTCTGTGGTGTACAAGAGCCATGGGCTCAATAGGTGAGTCTGTGGACTAAGATGGATTGATGTGGCTCCTGATCTCTCCTGGAGGCCCCTAAACTCTGTTGCCCAAGTACTTACCTCTTCTAAGACATGCTGAGATTTACGGCTGCCTCCTCCGGTTACTGTACAGCACTGCTGAGCTCATGAAATACAGCAGGTCTTTAGCTCTTCTCTAGATGCTTTTTCTTAGAGGGTCAAATGAGAAAACTGTGATGCTATATACTTCTTTTTTTTTTTAATGTGGGTACCGTGAGTTGAACTCAGGACCTCGTGCTTGCCAGGCAGGTGCTTATGCCTCTGAGCTGTATCATCGGCCCTATATACTTCTATATATAAAAACTTCGTAGAGATGGATACTCTCTCTTTTACTCATCATCCTACTACAATTTCCTTTCAGCCTACTCTTCTTTCTCTCCCCACCAAAATGGTTCTCAATAAGACAAGTCAACATTAGTATTAGTTTCCTATTGCTGCCTTAACAAATGACCATAATCCTGATGGCTTAGAACAATACACATTTATTCTCTTATAGTTCTGTAGGCTGAAAGTCAGAAATTAGTTTCACTTGACTAAAGTTAGTGTCGGCAGGACTTGTTCCTTCTGGCGGCTCTGCAGGAAAATCTGTTTTCTTTTGCCTTTTGTAGTTTTTGGAGGCCACTAGCATTCCTAAGCTCATGACCCCCTTCCCTTGTATCAGTCTAACCTCTTCATTTTCACAGCTACTTCCTTTTCTGTAGTCAAATCTCCCTTGTCTTCCTCTTATAGGGACACGTGATTAAATTTAAGACCCACTGGGATAATCCAGGATAATTACTTCATCACAAGAGCCTTACTTAATCACATCTGCAAAGTTCCTTTTGCACATAAGTAACATTCACAGCTTCCAGGGATTAGGACCTAAATGTCTTTTGGGGGCTATTTAGGCTACAGCAGCACTGATTTCCTAGTTTCAAATCCAATGTCTTCTTTTCTGCCCCTATTCTACCTTTCTTGATATTTGAAGCTATCCATTACTCTAGGAAAAGCTCCTCCCCTGACTTTCAAGACATAATTATTATTGATATGATATCTTTATTGTCTTTCCTACAATGCAAGCCTCCAGAATAGAGATTCTGGCGCACGAGCGCGTGCGTGCGTGCATGTTTGTGTGTGTGTGTGTGTGTGTGTGTGTGTGTGTGTGTTACTGCAGATCAAACACAGGGCCTTCTCATGAGCTACATCCCAGCCATTTTTTATATTTTTTTACTTTGATATAAGGTCTTGCTAAATCACTAAGTTGCCCACACTGGACTTGAACTTGAAATCTTCCTGCCTTAGCCTCCAGAGTGCTGAAATTTATAGGAACATACCACCATGCCTGGCTGGATCTCTGGCTATCTTGTTTGTTGCTCTATTCCCAGTGCTTAGAATAGTGCCTGGTGCTATCAAGTCACCAAAGTCATCATATGATAGAAATTGGATGTGCATCTCCCATTCCCAGTTTTATCCCCTCATTCTCATTTTCTGTCACTAGCTACTTCTAGATTAGTGTTCCCCAGGGGTTAGTACTAGCGCAGTTTTCTAATATGCCAGGTGGACACAGTTCCAGTCAAACCTGTGGGTTCTCAAGTCTGCATCTCAAGCCCAGAACTTTATTTTGCACTTCCAGCCTTAGACTTTTCCCAGATGTCCCACGAGCATGGCAAATTCACCATGTTGCATCTTTCCCATTGCCCAAGCACAATCAAAAACTTTCCCTTCCTCTATATGCTTCATCTCAGGGAATAAATACCAGGGTTACCCAGTAGCTAAAGATGTCGGGGAGTCATCCCAGACCTCCTGCTTTCCATTTCCCCCTTCACCACTGCCCCCGCCTCAATCAGTCAGCCAGACTATGAACCTCAATCTTAAATATTCTTGATATTTCTTTCTGTCTTACTGGTTCAAGTCCTCATTACACCTAAGAAGTAGGACATAAATGAACTCACCTTGTTGTTCCTCTTGACTTCTCTTGAATATGTTAGAATGGCAAACTCAAAGTCTTGGGGTGTGTACCAGACTTACCGATCACTGCCTGCACTGTTTGCAGTTTTGATGAATGGGCAGTGACTATGGTTTGCGTACCACATGGTCTTGGACCTCATAGTCAATTGGGCTAGGGATTGGCATCTGCCTCAAAAGTGGTTTTTTTCTTTAAGTTTGGTCAGCCAATTTATAACATGGGTAGCTGCTTGTAAAATGCAAGCTGAGAGAAGTTCCTATTTGGGGATTTCAAAATAGAGAAGCTTGGGCTGGTGAGATAGCTCAGCGGCATAAGCGCCTGCCTGGCAAGGGCAAGGTCCTGAGTGTGACTCCCGGTACCCACATTAAAAAAAAAAAAAATAGAGAAGCTGAAAGAAGCTGGACTGAAGCTGTTCAGGCCACTGTATTGCTGAACAGAAAGCTCAGAAGAATCACGGGCATTAGCAGGCTGCAGTTATGAGGAAGCAGGTACTGTGTGTATGCAGGGGAGCTGGCCAGCCATGAGAAAGAACAAGACAAAGCAAACATGAAAGAACATGAAAGAAAGAAAACAAGGCACTGTGAAAGGGTACTATCTCAGTTTCTCATGGTTCTTTAGCTGTACTTCCTGAATAAGCCTCATCATATTGATTTCTATTGTCAGATGTTCATGAGATTGTTCTATTATTAGAACAAAACTAAACCAAGAACCCTAATCTGAGTGAATCCCCTTTCCTACAATAAACTGGCTGAAGAATTAGTTTCCAGTAGGCCCTTATAATGTTACGATGAGACATCTAGAAGAAAGGGGCAGTGTGACCACTCTAAGAGCAGCAATATGAAGTGCCTGGACTCAGTGTTTATTCCATTCCTCCTTGAAGCTTAGTTCATAGGGAAGGCAGTAAAAGCTTTTATCACTGTTTCTTTTGGGGCTGGATGGTAATCTTCTGGTGTCAGACTTAATCTTTATATAAGCACAAATTTATCCCTGCAGACATAATTTCATAAAGGAAAAGTCACTGCTACTACAAACATCACATAAAAATGACTAATAAGTAGCATAACATTGTCTGATACTTGTCAATGGTGAGATAATCAAACTACTTTTTAGATGTCATGTTTCTAGATAACTGCCATTCATTTTGCCAGTTATTGGGACCAAAGGGAGATGTGAAGCTTTCTAGGATTCTTAGTCACGTGACCAATAACACGAGACATAGAAATCAATGCATGGAATATGAGATATCTTCAGAAAGCATCTTTATTTAGGTCTCTCACTATCTCTATAAAATGTGTTCAGTGGAGAAATTTCTATTTAAGATTTAAAAAAAGAAAAGCCCATACAGTTTCAATACCCTTTTCGACATTCTCAAGCAAGAGATCTCAGACACTTGTAATTGTTATTAGTTCATCTAATATTATGTTATAATCAAAACTTAGCACTTGGTTTAGAGTCAAGTATAATTGTTCCCCCACTGAGAAGCCGTGTGTGGCTGCAAAGCTGAGGGAGAAGAAGGTCTTTTTCTCCTTGTTCCTGGCAGCTTTTGATCCTTCCAGGGTGGGCATGAGAGAAGACAGAAGAGAGGGATAGGGTGGGAGTGTTCTCATTCGAATGTGGGAGCAGTAAGCTGTCTTGAAGCTTTTCCTGGTTTTGCTAAGTGTTTAAAGCAAACCCCATTTTGCAGAGGCTGTTGTGGGTTCTTGGGAGACTATAGCCATCATTAGTGGTCTCACCTGCTATTCCCTTTAGGCCAATGTACTTTCCAACGCAGCAGTCTTCTTGGTGTAAGGTGACCTGGTGCTCCCCTTTCCTGAGGCCTGCCTATATCCATGGTGCCTCTTGGCCCACATCTGGACCAAGAAAACTATACACACTTCTTCCCCTGGACAAAGTAGGAGCAATGGCAGCTGCCTTCACTGCAGTGAAGATGCTTGTTGGCCCATTTCTCAGGTAATGGCCCAGGACAAAGTCAGAGCACTGCGTTATTCCTAACTAGGAACATAATCCAGCTTTCTCTCTTGATATCGGTGCCTCCCGACCTTTCAGTTTGTCGGGAACTAAGTAAGACCATAACTTTCTTTAAAAGAAGTATAAAATTGTCTCAGTAGCTTCTCCCAATTGTCAACACTTGTTGAGGTGACTGGTATTTTTTGGAATGTAGCACCAATTCTTTCTTGGTGCCTTAGCCAATATTTAGTTTGAACATCTTTTAAGTATATCATGAAATTTTTTGTTTGAAAAAAAAGTATGTGTCCGACCTTTATTGTTTGGATGAAGTACTATTTCATCTCTACGCTTCCCAGACACCATAACCATATGGCTACACTCAGGGAAGTAGTGCCCTAAAAGAACAAACCTCGACTTTCCGACCAGCCCTGCTCTGTGGAATGGACTCTCTTCCTCTTCCCTGAGCAGACGCTGACAGACTCTTGGAACTTTCCCACTCACCCTTCCTAGAGAAAGATGGGACCCAGGACACCCAGATTCATTATGACTTGTCTCAATGTGCCCCCAAAGGCTCATGTGGTCATAGGTGGGGCTTTTCAGAGATGGCTGGATCTAGAGTGTATGATGCTGAAATTAAGGGTGTGTGATTACTAAATTAGTCCACTAATTGCTTTGGCATAGTTATGGGTATGGACAATGGGAAAGCCTACCTTAGGTGTCAGTGCTACCTGCCCTAAGGGTGTGTAGCATGGATAGAATATAAGGGACAGAAAGAGGGCTGCTGTCCTTGGTTGCGGCTTCTTTGCTACTTCACTGCTTTGCTGGCTTCTGCCCACCATAAACTGTTTCTCCTCTGCAATGCCCCTCTGCCATGCCACCCTGCCTTGGAGCCAGCCAACTATGAACTGAAACCTCTACAAACTGTGAGCTACAGTAAGCCTTTCCTCCTTTAATTTTGGGTGCTGGGTACTTGGTCTCAGCAATGAGAAAAAGTAACTAAGACACAAGTGAATGGGGACCTTGCCCAAGGCACTCCATAATACTGCAGGGTGAACGTCCTGCAGGCTCTTTTGGAGAAGAGCCAGAAGTCTCATAGTGCCAGATCTGGTGAAAAGGGGATGAAGATACATTGTAATGTTTTTTTGAGCCTGTTTTTCCTTTGGATGGCACTGGGATGCAGCATTCCCAGTATTTTTGATCACACCTCATAAAGACAGTCATGAAAAAGGACTTCCAGAACTGCTTCAGAAAGTGGTAAGAATAATGGATAAGTGTGTTTAAAGTGAGGGGGATGAATGGCAATGTGTCTTTCAAAAATTTTAAAGAATTTATATATTCACCATATGGTGCAATCACCTTTTGTAGGCCCTGTGTGGCTGGCTTCTCTGAGTAGGGCCTCACTGAATGGAAATTAAGATCCTGGCCAGGGCAGTAGTTCTGATCTGGGGCTAGAGTGCTCTTCTAAGCTGAGTGATTATTTTCATTTCCTGGAAGCTGTAGGACTGAGGTCCTCATTTTCCTGCTGGCTGTTGTACAACTCAGTGCCTACCGGCCACCCAGGTTCTTGTAAGATGGCCCCAGTAGGCAGTTGACAACATGGATGTTTGCTTGCTTCCAGGCTAGCTGAAGCACATCTAATTTACTCTGAAAATGATCGACAGAACTCTTGTGCTTCTAAATGACTCACCCAACTAGATCAGGCCCACCCACTATCATCTGCCTTTTGCCATATAATGTAACATAATTATAGCAGAAATATTTCTACCCATACTGAAAGGGGAGGGGATTATACCAGTGGGGGTCATTGGGGTTATCCTAGAATTCTGCCTATTACAGGGCTCAATGAATATTTATAATGTCCAGTAAGATATGTTCCAGAAATCTGTAAATTATAGACACTACAGCTGTAAGATTTGCTTTTTTTTTTTTTTTTTTTATGGTGCTGGGGAATTGAACCCAGGGCCTTATGCATGCAAGGCAAGAGCTCTACCACTAAGCCACATTCCTGGCCCAAGATTTATTTTTCTACTGTTTGGAGGGTTGAAGTTGTCTGCAAATGTATGTCGGATCCACAATGGCTAAGGGTGCTGTATTTGTAATAAAATGAGGCCCCTACAGTGAGTCCAGGGAATACTAGAAACTCAGGTCTGGGGGCAAGACCTGGTCTACCAGTGGGATGGCTGGGTGACCTCTGGCTAAGTCCTTGATACTTTGAATTTTAGATGCCTCCTCATGTATAAAATGAGGACAATGTCTAAGGTTGGCAAGCTCTAACATTTTATAATTTCTAAGACTAAATCATACTGATCAAATTAAAATTTAGTGGCTCACAATATCCAGATTCATAGAGATAGTTCACAAAAGAGTTTCATAACAGATAGAATTGCAGTGATGTGTTTTTAGAAGAAAAAGGCAGTTTTGTTTTTAAATGAATTCATTCATATAACCAACTCAATATAAATAAGGGCACAAAACTATATTTTCAATACTTTATATAGAATGGTAAAGAATATTGTACCTTTAGATGACATGTCTGTTCAATTATGATTAGAAGTGACTTTTCCCCAAGCTACTATAATATGATAAAACTGTCTTATAAATAAGTTGAATTAACTTAATTGATGATAACTGAATAACTATCAAAGGCAGTACTCAATATTGCAAATAAATTTGCCTGTGTAAAGCATGTTGAGATTCTTACATACATTTTGGGAGTTTAAGTCTTTCTTTTGTCTTTCTGAAATGAAGCTTCTTTGGCTAGGAAAATTATTCTCTTCAACCCAACAAAAATGAACTCTAATTTTAAACAGGTATTATTAAATCCCACTGAAATAGGCTTCATGCAGATGTATTCATTAAAACATCCCTTTATTGACTGTGCACAGTTATTAATGATTCACATTTCTCTTTATCTACTGAGTGGAAGAGCACTTATTCTTTCATTAAAAAGTTAAGCCCTCCAGGGCAGCAGCAGGAATGCAGAGAGCCTCCTTCCTATAAAGACCACCGTCCAGTTCATGAGCGGTGCTTCCATATTAACACGAAAGGGAAAAATAAATAAAAGATGGGTTTTCCCCTCCCTCTGTCATCCTCCTCCCTGCCAAGACAATCTTATTTTATAAAAGGCCCACGAATAAACAATTCCCACATGGTACTTTCATTAATCAGAAGAGGAATGGCAACATTTACGTGGTGTCCCTGAATTGAGAACCTTCTTAGGGCTCTGTGAAACTAACAAAAGGAGTTGTGCAGCCACGGTCATTTCCTCAGGAAGGTGCCTTATGGACAGAGGGTGGAAAAACACGAAGGCATGAGTCAACATCCAGCACCTTGCTGCTCAAGTTTCAGGAGCTGCTTTTCAAGTTTTGAGATGTTTACTTGATGCATCATGAGAAACTGGCCATTCAAATGAAAGACAGGAATGTCAAATTGATACCTCTCATACCAAGCAGAGTTTTCGGGAAGGGTGATGTCCACCTCCTGTAAAATAAACTGAAACACGGACAGGCTAAAGTTCTATATTTTAGAGACCATGGAGTAATGCAGCAACTGCACTGATTAACTGATCCTCAGACTGTTTGTAATGCTGAGGTTTTTGTTATCTTTTTTTTTTTTTTTTTTTTGGTACCAGGAATTGAACTCAGGACCTCTTGCTTGCCAGGCAGGTGCTGTGCCACTGAGCTATATCCCTGGCCCTGTTGTCATTTGTTTGTTTTAGGCTCACAATGTTCTAATGCCCCTGATTTCTAAAAGTTGACTGATTTCCTTACATGAGGTATTTTCTACCTCCTGATCTTGCTGCTTTTCTGTTACACCTGTTACATTCAGGATCAGGGCTCTTGGCAGTTACTTGTGAAACAGACAGGTCCCAGCTAGGAAGCTGCCTGAAAATCAGGACCTTCGGAAGTGTTTTGGCAGGAAGAAGGCAAAGGTGTGATGGTTTGCTACATGAAAACACTGCCATGGGAGTTACAAAATAAGGTAAAAGGAATGGGAACAAAAGTTTAAAGAAAGCATGTATTTGCACCTGCTAGTTAACTCTGACTCATATTAAGATCAGAGTAGGAAAATCAGTTCTGTTAGAGAAAAACACTTAAGGGTAATGAGTTTTATGGAAATCAGCACTAAACTCTCTCTGAAGAATAGAAAGAAAATTTAAATGAAAAATCATTTAATTTCTTTTCCTAAAGAAAGGATCCAGGCAGATACTTTATATCATATATTATATACATTCCACATACGTGAAAGCCACACTGCCATACATTACCCTGTTTTTATAAGGCTTAAGTAGTTCTTTTGCTTCATCACACAGGGGGCATGGATCCTGCATGAAGGAAAAAAATCAGGCTGTTACATCCAAAGAATGGTGTTTGGCCTAACAAAAACAAACAAAACATGAAGCAGATTGTCCTTACTTTAAAGGACAGTTTTCTATCAGGTTAATTACAGTTCTTTATTCCCAATGCAGAACATTATCATAGAATCTTTTCAGTAGCTAGAATTTCAAGGCAGATGGAATCTGCACTTTTGGGTTGTTTTGTTTTGATGTTTATCCATATTTATGTATGTACAATAAATTCAGATATGTTGTCACTGATCTAGCTATTTAAGTCTTTGTCCTTTCTGAGTCAGGAGCACCTCCACAGTCCCTTACACCTGGCCTGACTGACATGCTAGTCTGTTGCAGCCACTTACACTCTATTCGGACTGGGAAGCACTGACCTTTACCCTATTTTTCCTAATTAGTCTACAGGAATAAAACCATCAGAACAGTGTTCGATAGTGAGTGTCCTATCTTTAAAAAGAGAAAAAAAATCTTTTCAGATGATAATTGTACTAATTTGTAATTGCTTTGCTTGTTTTTATTACAAGTGTCAACAAAAGGTATCCTGGACTAATGTTCTACTTAAAGAATAAGGAAATTTTAGTGTCCATTGTTGTTCACATTCTTTTTTTTTTTTTAATGTGGGTACCGGGAGTCGAACTCAGGACCTCGCGCTGGCCAGCAGGCGCTTGTGCCGCTGGGCAATATCACCGGCCCTTTTTTCCTTTATGTGGGTACCAGGAGGTGAACTCAGGACCTCGCGCTTGCCGGGCAGGCGTTTATGCCGCTGAGCTATCTCACCGGCCCAGTTGTTCACATTCTTAAACCACCTTGTGGAGAGGTGATTTGAAAACACTGTGGATTGTTGGTAGATTTTAAAGGATTCTCAGCCTTTAAGTCTAAGAAAAGGGACTAATTCTTACATGAGCTCAAAATAACATTACTGATTCCTATATAAAACCTGGCTTTTAACATATCAGGAAGAGATGAACTATTATGTAAAAGAGAAGCCCTTCCTCCAGCTTAACTCACTGCATGTTTTGAAATAAGGACTGAAATCTTTCCGAATCTTTTTGGCTCTAATTTCCTGTGACAGAGAATTAGGCTTATCAAGTTGTTATTATTGGTAGCATTAGCAATAAACATTATGTTTCTTTGTGATACTTAAAGACAATTTCTAAGATAATTTTAAGATTATTTGTGATACTTTAAGACATCCATGTGGAAATTTTTTAAGAAAGTGTCAAAAAGTAAACATAGGATCTTAAAAGTAAAAGCAAGACAAGAACATGCTAAATTGCAGAAGCACCAAATGTACCAACTTTTTGCTTTTATATTAAAACTTGAGAAGAGCCTAGATTTAGGTGTTTTGTTTTTGAACCAGTGTCTATGGAAGTCTGTACAAATTATATATCCAAACATGTGCATATATTTCTATGAGGAAAGCTTCATTACATTTTATAAACTAAGAAACCAAAACAGAGTAAGATCCTGTAGTGTGGACCACTCAAACATCCTTCTCTAGCATTTCCCATGGGACTTGTTATTTACTCTGCGCCTGAATTGTAATGGACATTTGCTGGGTTGGCTGTTTATCTCCCACTCCCCTTTCTTGCAGCAAGCTTCACTTTGTTCCACAGTAACTATTCTCAGCATTTGGCTAATTCCATCTCTGAGCAACGAACACCTCACCTAGGCTCAAGCAATCAGAACAACCTATCCCTCTTGTCTATAATTAGCTCAGGGATGAGCTAATCAGGGCCAATGGGCGGCTATGAGACTTTTGCTGGAATTTCTGAACATGTCTGAGGTGTGAGACCTGGGACTTGGGATTACTGCAGTCATCCATGAGAAGAGCCAAAGGGAGGATGGATTTAACCCAGAAGATGTAAAGCTGAAAACACTGGTAATTAGTTTCTGAGTCAAGATACCTACAACCTGAAAGATCTGTTAAAAAGAGACCTTTTTTTAAATTACTACAGTTGATTTCTATCATAAATTACACACAGTGGTGTGAACTAGCAAAAAGAAACCACTAATATTTGTACTATAAATTGCAGGGTCAAGAAAGCTTTTAAATTTTTTCTTAAAACTAGCATTATGGCTTAAAAGTAGTGTTATGGATAAGAAACCAAGGACAGTGAATCCCCATTATACATGGGTTCTGTATTTGTGAATTTTCCTACTTGTTAAAACTTATTTGTAACTCTCAAATCTATACTTGAAGCACTTTTGTGGTCATTCCTGAACCAGATGCACAGTGATAAAAAGTGAGTCCACAGAAGCACTCATTCTAAACTGAGCTCCAACAAGGTTATGCTTTGCCTTCTTGTTTCAGCTCTTATACTGCCAACATAAGTCAGTATCTCCTTCCTGGTCTGAACAGTACTACGTTTTTCACTTTTGTGCTTTTTTGTTGGCAATTTTAAGAAACAGCCACCAAGCATAGTGTTGAAATGCAGTCTAGTGTTCCAAAACATAAGCAGGATGTAACATGCCTTGTGGAGAAAACATGCATGTTAGGCTTCACTTAGGCACGGGTTAACAGTGCTGGTGGTTGTGGGTACAATGTTAATGAAGCAACGATAAACATTAAATAAGGCACATTTAAACAGCAACACACATAAAATAAAGTTCTGTATTTGATTAGTGGAGATTTCTCAAGAAGATGAGTTGACAAAAATACTCTGACCAGAGTCTCATGAGAGCCCCGTATGTTTCATAGGAGCAATGGTCACTATTTGCTAATTCAGTGTTCATAATGTTTTTATGGAATTGTTCAGTGGTTGCCAATTCAGAGTTTACGATGGTTATGTTCTGTAAGATACCACAAATAACTACAAATAGCAAGAACATCTCCAAATGATATACTTTTAAACATTAAATTATAATGTACAGTTGTTTTTTAATGTAAGGGTCAGATGACCATTTAAATATACAAATTTATCTTCTGAGAACTGTGAGACAAGGAGGTATCTGGGAAGGAGACAGTTACTTCTGCTGTGCTGATGGAGAAATTGAGGAGCAGTCTGAAGAGAGTGTGTTCCATTACCTTTCCTTTCAGACTCATCCCCCTTTTGTCTATGTACAACTTTCTTTACCCAATAATTTCAATATTTTGCATTTTTAAGTAGTAATTTGACTTTTTCACCTTGTACCTTTGTGAATAACGTCAGCACTGGCAGCGTTGTATTAGAAGCAGAGAGATTTCTCAAGAAGAGTCCAAAAGAGGATTTGGCAAGTTGCATTCTATTTCCTTGAAACCGGAGCATCTTAATTCTGCCAAAAAGAAAGAAAAGAAAAGAAAAGAAAAGAAAAGAAAAGAAAAGAAAAGAAAGAAAGAAAGAAAGAAAGAAAGAAAGAAAGAAAGAAAGAAAGAAAAAGCAAGCAGTAAACTTATCACTTTATAGACTTTGCTCTTTACAATACAAATAGTAAGGTGCAAACTTATAATGGAATTAGAAGACTTCAGAATCACTTCTTGGAGTCCAGGAGTGTCAGAGAGGTCCAGATGTTTGGCAAGTCTACATAATACCTCAACATTCATGGTGCCCCAAACAAAACACAATTTGAATGGGAAAAATCCATATTTATGGATTAGCTATGTGCCTAATCACTTGGTTTCTCTAAGTAAACTACATGGGTTTATTAATGTGAAAACTGTCTTAGTTACTTTTCTCATTGCTGAGACAAAATACCCAATACCAAAGTTAAAGGAGGAAAGGTTTATTTGGCTTACAGTTTGTAGAAGTTTCAGTCCATAATCGGCTGGCTCCAAGGCAGGGTGGCATGGCAGAGGGGCAACACAGAGGGGCATCACAGAAGAGAAACAGTTCATGGCAGGCAGAAGGTAGCAAAGCAAGTGAGGGATGATCACAGCTCTTTCTATCCCTTCTATCTTATCCAGCCTACTTGGGGGGGGCAGCACTCACAGCCTTGATCCTAGTGCCCTTGATTCTAGCATTGCACCATGAATCAATCCCAGTCTCACACATTCTAGATCCAACCACCTCTGAAAAAGCCCCACCTGACTGCATGAGGCTTTGGGGGGACATCTAGACACAAGCCATAACAAAAACTAAATTTCTCCTGCAGCATCCTGATGCTGGCAAAAGTGGAGGCTTATCTTATTGACAAACACTCAAAAACATCCAGCCACTATCATCACAGTAAATAAAAGTAAATGGCACAAGTCCCCAACTGAATGTACAGGTTATCTACTACTCTTCTACTGTAAGAGACAGGGAAATACAAAGCTATAGTTAGAGGAACTATAGTGGTGAATCAGGTTGAGTCAACTTGTCAGAAATGAAAAACCTCCGCTCAATTCCTAAAAAAGCATTTTAAAAGGAAACTGCCATAATTTTCAAAAACTTCATACACAAATGTACTAGTGTTTCTACTGGAGAGATTCCAGCGAGAACAGCTTAATAGCAGCATGTCACACACTAGGCTTTGAAGCTCTCTCATCCTGCTACTTTGCTTGACACAAGACACCCTATTATTCCTAGCTATTCTTCTGAGCCTCCAGCTTTGTCTTTAAAACTACAAATATTATAACTTCATGTTTAAAACACATGTGCACTGTTGACTTTATCATTTATCACTATTCCTAAAATGAACTCATTCCTGGGATCATGACTGCTTCATTTTGCCTTCCTTGCTCTCTCAAACTTCATTTATCACTTTTATCTCCCTTACCTTGGCAAATTTCAGCTGCAGAAAATTCTCTCTCTAGTCTTTGGATTCCCAGAGATCATTTCTTCATCAGAAGCTTCATTTCCTTCCCCTTTGCCTGAAAAGCATGGAAGTAGCTTCTCCTCATTTGGCCTGAATTTCATGTCACTTCTTTTAAAGAGGCCTTAGTGACAGCATTACCATGCTGGCCAGCTTACAATTCTCCATCTTTAGATTCTTTTATAGTTTTCTCTTGCCCTTTACTATATAACATTATTTCTATCCCCTCTACTATAATGTAAATCCTATACTAGCAAGTATTTGTTCACTCCTATATCTCTAAGTACCCACAATTAACCTGGCATATAGTAAGAGCTTAAATATTTGTTTGAATGTTAAAAATATTGCAGTGAGCCTTTCACACCCTCTGCAATTTCACCTCTAACCCTGTCCAATTACTCAGTGTGTAGAGAAGTCAACTATTTAGACTTATAACTAAAGGTTAGTGCTCCTTAGTGTGTCCACAAGATTTTGGGCTGGGACACTACAGCTGGTTCTAACCTCTTCACTGCCACCATGCTGAATCTCCCCTGCTCTGCTCCACAGAGTATGACCATATTAATTAAGTGTTAATCTTCATTGGCAACCAGGCTCCTCAGTGCAAGATTAGCTTTAAACTCATTTCAAACAAAATGATTCGACTTTAGAGAAAACCACCCACCCATATCAAACTACAGTAGGGACCACAGGACAAAAAGATCAGATACCGATCATGAAAACAATGATCTTTCCTTCACTTTTAAGCTCTTACTCTTCCACTTCTACTCAGACATGGCTGCTAATTAAATGATCCTGATAATGCATGAAAAAAGGAATGTGGTAAGAATTTTGCAAGGATCTGCTAGCCAGAGTCACTCCAAGTGGAAGGTGACCTAAACAATTTCACAACATTCTGTGCTAGTCTCAACTAAGTGTCAAGCTCTGGTATCTACATTTTCTGTAAAATCAGCAGAATCAAAAAACTCCAAGAGGTGAACGCAGTGGGAGACAGCTTCTTTGTCTAAACAGCATAGAAAGGAAGGTGGTTGTGGTGGCAGAATGTTAACCATATTTGTGGTATGTAGAAATTTCTGCATCACTGGACTCAGGCTCTATACCACCAGTGGCACACCATCCTGGGATGTTCGTCAAAAAAGTTGTAATATACATGGAAGAAAAAAAAATTAAAAATTAGCTTTATTAAAGGCAGAAATGCAGCCTTTAGAAATGAGAAGGATCAGGCCATCTATGGCAGTGACCTAAAACTATAACAAGATGGTGAACTACAGCTACATTCTTTTGGTGGAGGGATTGAAGATTTATTGATGTCTGGCTGATAATGAAAAGAAAACTTACTGCTTTTACCTAGTTGAGTTGAGACTGAAGTGTTAAAGGTTTAAAAAAATTAACATTCACAATGAAAATCTGCTTCAGTATTTGCAACATGACAAAACACAGCATGTGGTCATGGTTGCAACCAAGACAAATAAAACCTGTCACAGTAAACAGAGTTGCTATTCACTCCAGATTTGCTAGAATATTTGTTCAACCAACTCGGAGCTAAGTAAGGTCTTCAGTGATGCCACCACCATTCTATTTACAACTTGTTCTCTGCTCCACTGTTATTCTACATTTCTACTTTTTTACACATTTTTAATCACTTAAGCACAGAATGTTTACTGAGAAATGTATAAAAGTGACAGAGAAAAAGAAGGAAATCAGGGAGAGGAAGGGCAAAAGGGGTCTTGGGAGGGCAGAAATGATCATTGTTTATATGCACATACAATGCCAAAATGAAACCCATTATTCTATGTAACTAATATGCACTAATAAAAAGATTAAAATAAAACCAATTACCAAAATTTGATGAAGTATAAAAAATTATTGTTATGCTATTTTATAACCTGCATATTTTTCAAATGCCCTAAGGTACATGCATAGGTAATATCGCTCAATTAACTTATTTCTTCGGAAGTATTATAAAATTATATTAGTCTGACATAAAGAAAAAGCTCCCTCTCTCTCTCCTAGGCAGATACTAAGGCTATAATTCCTTAATTCTTGTATTCCACTTAATGCTAGAAAATAAAGTGGAAAAGGATATACTCCAATGGGAGCTTTCTAATATTCTCCTTAGGATATTTTATTAACTCCGTAAACCCTAATACCATTGCTGTCAATGTCACATTCACCAAATCATGCTACTGGAAGTAAAATCTTAATGTGGGCCACTCTGTCAATATGACATTTTCATTAGTTCGATTATTTTTGAACAGTATCTTAGCACTACAAAAAAGTCCTGAAAAGCAGTCTTTGCTTGTTAGCTTACCACTGTGAGAAGACAACATTTTTTCGATTATGTCATTGAATTTAGTCATGAAATATATGTCCTTACTACACACAGATACAATTTTATCCTTTGTATTTTGTTATATGCCTCTGTGATATAAGCAGAAAAAAAGCTGTGTTCATAATATCAAAGAAGCAAATTGGGTCACCTTTGCCCACAGACTTAATAAAAAAAAGCAAGAGGCATAAGAAAAGGCATAAGCCTGGATTTCAAATGTGCTTAAAACAAATTCCACAGTCCAACAATAAAGATGGTGACTCCTGCTGTCTCAAGTCCAGTGTCACTCAGAAGCATGGATTTGCCCTGAAAGAGAACAGGAATGCTGGCCTTTCAACAAAACTGAGTCTGACTTCAGTGGTCTTTATGGTAGAATCAAATAGAACATGGAGGGAGGACATATTGGACCAATTCAGCCCTCCTTGAAGCAAGATAGGGATGATAACTTAACTTTATAGCATTTCCCCTGCTAAGCACTGAAGGGCAGACTATTAAAGCAGCCGATTACAGTACAGAAAGAAGTCAGGGTCGTTTGAGGCTTTATTAAGGATTATTCATTTCTTGCATGAGGAGCTGCCCTAGCTATGACTACATATCATTTATGTGGGGCTCCTGGATTTTTCAAACACTGTGTGTATCTGATTAGGAGGGAAACAACATTGTTCTTGCTTGAGTAGAGAAACTGACCTTCACTGATCAGAATTTTATTCATATAAAGAGTCATTTGGCACACTAAAGCTCTAAGCTCTTACGATCCCTCATCGGCAAGCTGCAGTGTTAGCTCATGTGTAAAATCAAAAAGTCTATATAAGCACAGGTACCACCTTGGTTATTAACAGATAATGTTGGAGCTTCTTCACAAGAGTATAATGTAAATTTAATGTTCAGCTGACATTAACCAAACACTATCACTATAGCTCTTGCTGAAACTGTGTTCCATAAAGTGAGATTGGGGCTTCCGCTTAGTCATTTGTGCCATGTGAGAAGTTAAGTGCTCCATTTCACATTCATTACCACCTAAGTGTGATGTTTCTATTTTTAATGGGATGAACAGGAACACACACACATACACACTCCCTGGGGAAAGAACCCCATTATTTTAGATTACTGAAAGTTTATGTAAGTCCTTTGGGTCACTGTGATCTACCTAATTCAGGGAAATACAGTAGGGACAAATTGTGCCCCACAGTGATTCTCTGTGCTTTTGATCAGTCAGGTATGTCTGAATCTCCCTCCTCCCTGAACAAATGGGAACCTAGCCTGAGATCTTGGGTGTAAGGGCAGGAGAGAGAGAGAGACTGGCCCTGTGGAACCATGAGTAACAAGAAAAGGCACCATATAGGGAGGAAGCCAAAACTGAAAATTGAAAAGATACTTTGAGGTGTTGATTCCAAGAGGCTAAGCAGAATTGGGAATGAGGCTAAAGAACAGAAACAGGGAATAGGGCGATACAAGGCCAAACCTGGAGTGAGGCCCCTAACTCATTGGCATGGCTGGGATCACAGGTGCTTGTCTAGCGCCTCAGCCCCAGCAGTCCAGGTACCTAGCAGGGGGAACTGAGAAGGAGGGGGCACCAACTCAGACAAGGAGTTGCAACAAAGATCCTGAGCTAACCATCTACTGTGGCCATTGTACATGGCATCCTGTTCAGCTTTGTTCTGACCATTCAGTCTGGACTGATGATTTGCTTGTACACAACACATAAAACCAAGAGTAGTAGGCCTATATTATACCTCAACCCTGGGAGGCAAAGAGCAGCCCTTTATGTCTAAATGCCTCTCTTCAGCTTGCAGATTCAGTGCCAACAGGTTCTCCATGCAGGAGAACAGAGAAGCTGATAGAGAATCAGTGTAGAAAGGACTGATTGGTCACATGAGTGCTCACAGACAAAAACTCTTTAATTTTACTTCAAATTATTATCATGACCATGGAATTTCCAAGTACTTTGACGTTTCTAGTCCACTGTTTGGACTAATGGGTGCTACATTCATCTGCATTCACACACATTCAATTTGCATGAACTTTGTGAAAATTTTGAAGTGTGGACCTTACCTATCCAATAAAATTACAATTTCACTAAAAGTATATACCATTTATATATACACCACTTAATATATGCACATCAATTTTACCCCCTTCCAATTCTCAGTAAAATTAAACCTTTATATTTTGTTGTCATCCTACTTGGTGGTTAGTTCATTTCTTCCCTTGTAGATACTGTAAAACATATGGAATCACCAACTTCATACACTAGATACATGCAACAAAAAAGCTAGATGTAGTTTAGTGGATTCAGGAAAAGAATGGTAAATTTTTAAGTAAAATAATAAAAGTTATGTAGGCCTCACAGTGATTAGTAAACTAATGATATTATTCACTCATTTGTACCACAGTCAGGAGGAAAAGAGTTGAAAATGAGTAAGAGATGATCCCCACTCATGAAGAACTAAAAAATCTGTTTGGAAGATAAGACATGCATACATACACAGGTAAATTAAAAATACAGGGGGCATAACAATACGGGCATATAATAGATAACTTCAAATGCTATAACAGCATGGGCTATAAGTACTATGGGCTGAAATTGAAGGTGGTTTCAAAACAGAAGTATCTTAAATCATTTAGAATTTGGATATATAGACAAAGGGGAAACATTCCAAATTTGGGATTAGACACGAAGGTGTTGAGGTAGGAATGCCATAGGTGTAACTGTTAATCTTAATGTGTTAATTTCATTGGATTAAGACATGCCAAGCAGATAAGTACAGCACACTCCTGGGTGTGTCTGGGTGGGTCATGGAGATATGGCCTTGGGTACTATATATAGTTCTCCCTGGCAAACCTTCCCTGCTCTGCTTCCCAGCCATCATGAACTAAGCAGCTTTGCTTCCCCACACCCTTCTGTCATGATGTCTCTGCCTTAGAGCCAGCCAACCATGGACTGATGAGCAAATTAAATTGCTCCTCCTTTAAATTGTGGGTGTTGAGTATTATGTCTCAGCAATGAGAAAGATGACTAATACAAAGGGGGAAACCCTGAACGGAGTCAAGAGATTTCTTTTGAAGACTAGTAGAAAATAAGTTTGGAAGGTGGACCAGGATGAAACTGGAGGAATTTTAATGGTAGTTAAGCAATATGTGATGTCACGTATGTCTTGGGAACCAGTGAAGGGTTTCGAACAAGTGGGGTGATAACCCAGTGTTCTGGAAGATTAACCTGGCAACAGCATGCACAAGGTACTAAAAGGAGCATGGAGGTGGGAAGGAGTTAGACGTCCATTCAACAATCTGGGTGTAGTTATGCATCCAACAATTATCTAATGTTCTCCATGTATCAGATGCTGTTACAGGTGCTAAGAAACAGTGATAAACAAGAAAGTACAGTATCTTGAGCTGATAGGGTCCACATTCTACTGAAAAGTCTCTTTAATGTCAGGCTATATCAGATAAATGTACAGAAAGGAGTAAAGCATGTGATCATACAAAGGGAGATTCTTTAAATGAAGTACTCTCTGATCAGCTGCCATGTGAACTAAGACTAATGGATGAGAATGTTCAAAGATCTGAATGAGGAGCATTTCAGGAAGAGGAAACAGTAAATACAAAGAACCCACAGTGAGGACAAATTTGACTTATTGGAAATAACAGAAAGGATAGTGGGGCTGAAGCACAGAACACAATGAAAGAGGGGAAACAAGCAGGGGATGGGACTAATGAATGGTCAGTACGGTTCAAATCATGTAGGATTTTTGGACTATGTTAAGAGAGTTTAAGTACAATTAGATATGGAAGAGGAAAGTTTCATATGAAGGACTACTCTAGCTACTGCATAAAGAATGGTAGCAAGAGTCAATTGGATTATTGGGGAACAAGAGAGGAAGCAGAAACCTAGTTAGGAGATGACCGCAGCAGTCTGGGTGAGAAAGGATGATGGCAATTACTAGAGTAGAAACACAGCCAACAGGACTCGCCAATGAATTGGACATGAGAAATTAAAGATGGCAGTAAGGATAATCCAGTTTTGGTCTTAAGCCTATAGGTAGATGACAGTGTCATTTACTAAAAATGAGGAAACTGAGGCTAGAACAGATTGAGGGATATGTGGGATCAAGAGCACAGTTAGGGAAATTCTGGAGTTCAAACAGACGCTGACATTTACAGGTTTGGTATTCAGGAAAGATGACAGAGCTGAAGGTAAACATCTGAGTCTTCATCATCAGTTTAAGGATTATATCTGTAAGGTATGGAACTAGATGAGAACATCTAAATAGAACAACAACAAAAAAGAGGACCATGGGCAGACCTCTGAGACAATCCAATCTTTAGAGGTGGGTAGAGAAGAGTCGGTAAAGGAGATAGTAAGAACAGTGTGGGAGGGAGGAGGAAAACCAGGAAAGCATGTCATCACAAAAGCCAATGGGAAAGAGAGCTTCCAAGATGAGTGGTGAGAGCTTGCTTAGAATAGGGGCAGTGAAATAAGGTATGAGAACCAGAAGAGATGCGTCTGACGTTGCTGTTGATGTTAATTCTTCCAACCACTGCCCACTCCTAAAATGAACTACCTTGACTGGTTCTTGCTTAATTTAACATCTTAACTAGAAAGAAATATTTTTGAGTAGGGTAGAGACAATGGTTTGGCAGAGGTGAGGGCAAAAGTTGACTGAGTAACTTAAAAGGGGTAATAAATATAAAAATCTTTGTGTAAGTCATTAGGCAGAATAGAAAAGTAAAGCTTAACTACAGATTACTAAATAATACTCACAGTAAGGTATTGTTATAAATAATAACAATAATGATTCTATTTATACAAACGCGCTTTTACTGCTCTCAAATGGAAGACTTAAATCTGTAGTAACAATAGTCTCAGAAATGGGAAACTGCAAAACAAAAGTATTTCAAACAAATAGTTGAAAATTTTAGATTGTGAACATTACTCAAATAGGAATTTCTAAGACATATCACTGTCAAATACCCTCATCACTAAGTCTAGGTAAGACTGGCTAATAAATACTTAGCATGAGGTACTGGCTTAGTTCATTCAGGTTTCACAAAATTCTAAAACAGCACACTGAAACTGAGTTTTTTAGGAACTGAAGTTTCCCCGATAGGTTTTAAACAAAGGCCAGTTCTCTTCCAGTTGCTCTTTCCCAGTACTTGCCTTTATTTTTCAAAGGTGGAAAAATGTAAAAGCATCACTATTTAACCTATGATATCCACAATCCATGTGTGTCAAAATAGAAGCTGCCTGGGTATTGGTAGGGTTGGACTTCATTATATCTTTAAAGACAAAACTTGCTGCAACCAGTTCTAAACAAATTGTCTAGAGAGATCAAAATCATTTAAATGAACACAGCTCCTACCAATTTGTCAGTCAGAATAATTAAACATAAATGGTGTAATTCCTCATTTAGAGCATTAAAATTACTCTTCATGTAGGGTTTCAGTTGGAATTCCACATGTTTGAATTCCTTGAGTGTATTTCTTAGGCAAGGATTTCATGAATATATATCCCAAAAAGAAAGGCAACTGTTGTTAACTAGTTCTGAGACACTGGGAAAATCCTCACCTCTTCAAATCTCAGTTCCATCAATTGTCAAATGGAAATTCTACTTACCCTTGTCGTTTTCCAGAAATCATGCACAAGGGAACCATGCACATAGGCGTTGGGCCTCAAAAGTCCTGATCTGAGAAGGGGAAATCCCATACTGAAGAATTACCATGTGAACGACCTTTAACTGCATTAGGCCTTGAACAAAGGATGGGAAGTGTTTTTACCGTTGGCAGCCTAAAAATACTTGGCTCTTTAAAGAGGATGATAATTTACTTACAGCCCAGCAGGGGTGTAAAGGCACTTGTTCATTGCCAATTCTTTTCTCTCATTCTTCAACCACAACTGGGAAACCTGGTGTCGAAACTGCTGAGTTGGGAAATGGGGGTGACACTAAAAGGGCTTGGCCCTAATCTTGATTCTGTGTAAACATTGGAGATAGAAAAGTTTACTTCCAAAGGAAGAATAATGGATTTTTCCCCCTCCTTATTAGACACATTTTAAAGAGTATTTTTAGTGATAGATCTTCTTCACCTTGACATTCTCTTCCATGCGTAGAAATGCCACTGCTTTTGCCTTGGCCTGTAGCAAGCTGACAAATGTGAAGTAGAAGGGGGAAAGGACTCTTCAGTGTAAACACGAGTTTGTTTTAGAATCTTTAGACCTTAGCAGTCACTCTTTCCAGATCATTGCTTCAGAGGAGTCTACTCAGTAATGGGGTT
Source organism: Erethizon dorsatum (assembly GCA_028451465.1). NCBI lineage: Eukaryota > Metazoa > Chordata > Mammalia > Rodentia > Erethizontidae > Erethizon > Erethizon dorsatum. The sequence goes on along the minus strand of CM051838.1, from coordinate 80,360,170 downwards.
GGTTCACATGACAATGTCAGGGGAAGGTTTCCAGGAAACATTCAGCTGAGAAAAGTAAAATGATGATGCTAATCAAGAACAGCAACGTATTTTCATGATACTCTCCCTCTAGTATCAAAGAGTCCAAGGGGATTCTTATTAATACAATGGGGTCTGCACACACTGCAGCCCTCCCCTTCCATGCTCGACCCCAAAGATACTGACTCAGCAACTGGCCCAGAGCCAGAGCAGCATATTCCAAATTCAGATTGTGCAACAATGTTCAGTTCAATTATGACACAATGGCTGCAAAGCTGTTCCTGAAAGCCAAGAAAACCTGAATAATGTGGTTGGGTTATATCATACATGAGGGCTTAATAGAGTTTAAAAACCAATTTGAAAATTCCTTCATTCCATAAAGACAGCATTAAGATGAGGGCAAAATCATCTAGTTCAAGGAATGGGAACAAAGTGCATAAGGAATTATGCAGACTCCTTTCCACATTATGTTTCTTAATCGAAATGACCCATTCCCTTTGAAAATATCTCTGATATTTAATACTGACTCAGAAAGAAGGCAATTTCATTAAACTATCTTAGTCTCGTGCCTTGCCAGTAATAGCAGTTTTCTTGCTATTTAGAAGCTCACAAGTCCATTCCCAAAACAAGTTTTTGTAATTCAAAATGCATCCAGCCAGACAGTCTTCTATTTATTACCAATATTCTATCCATTTCCAATTCAACTTGCCGAAGAGGTGAAGTCATCCACATTAGCACACAGGACCTGAAAGATGTTTCATTAATTTCTAGCCATTTTGTAGCAAATGGCCATGGACATTTGAACTCCTGAACCCAACATTTCACAGGACTTGTGATATCAACAACACCTAGGCCCACGGAAGTGCAGTGTTCAATCTGAATGTTGGAAATGAGCCACTCTTGAGGTGAGGCCCTGGGAACCCTCAGATGTGAGATTCTACAATCTTCTGAGTGCTAGTCTGTTTGTCAACAGGTCTCGTCAGTGGAATATTTTAATATTTTAGAATTGGAAAATGACTTTGGATAAGGAAAATAATGTTTAACTGGGTCTTTCATTGCATTTTTTTGCTCATTTGTCTATATTTTTTCCTTGAGCAATGGTATATTGAATGAGAACACGGAATTTTAGAACTAGACGCCATCTCTAAGTTCAATACCATTTCTTCTAAAAAAAAATCTCAAAAGTATACATATAAATCCTCAGAGTATACTAAATAACAGAAACCATGTTTTGTTTCAGGCTTATTTTTAAGTTGGACAGAATAAAGAAAGCCTCAGCTTTGGATAAAAATCTTTTCAGCATAGAATGAGGTTCTAATCTCTAAATCTAAGAAGATTCACATTAATTTCACTTTTTGAAACTGGAGAAACAGCTGAATTTAGGTCTTTTTTCCCCGGGAATATGACCCAAGTTGCCATAGCTGACTAAGTTTCTATTAAATAATAGTAGCCTTTCTTTTGATTGACTGGAAGGACTGTATGTTTTAAGAAGTAAAAAATCAAATAATTCAATGTCATTTCCTTCCTTTCAGACTAAACTAGAAACTACTTCCCCATTATTTCATTATTACTATGAAAATTACTAGAACAATTAGAGGAAGTTCATTTGTTTAGAGTTGGAACATTCTCGTTTTTGCTATAATCCCACTGGCAACAGGAAGAAGCAGCATATACCCCATGACTACCCTATTACAACACAAAATGATGTCAACTTTGAGCTCCTTCTGAATGTTGTTAGTAAACTAGGAAAAACAAGTGTGGGTTTTCTTCAATATTATTTGAGCATTCTAGACTTAAAATAGTGACCAAACACAGGTTCTCTATCCCTGAGGCAGGATACACCACGATGCCAGAGCCCTAAGTAAGCTAAGTAAACCTGCATGAAGGTTTAGCACGCCTTCATGAAAACCCTTTCAATACTTGCTGAAAGGGCATTTGGATGAGAAGTTGAGCATGGCAGGCCTGGAAGGAATGTAAAGATAGGGTTGGTAGGCTCTTTCGGCTTGTATATTCCAGTCAACACAACAAAGGCCCTACAACTGAGCAGGCCAGATCTTGTTAAAAGGCAATTTTTGACCATTTATGAACTCTAAAATATGCCCTTCCCTTCTCCAAGCTGTTAAAGCATCACTTCTAACTGCTTTTAGCAACTCTAGTGAAAGGAGATTATTGTTTTATATTATTTTCTCTACCTTGTTGCATTCATGGTGATATTTTTACACCCTTCACAGAGTCAACTTTTCCTCAGGGACATTGCCCTTGCATTTCTATAGCATGTATTGAGTGTTTGCAATGTGCTAGGTACTAGAAATATAAAAGTAATTAAAATATTTTCCTGCCCTTTAGAAATTCACACCTTGGGCAGAGGAAAGATAGACAATACAATACTACCTTAATGAAGACTGGAACAAGAAAATGGCTGTTATGAGCTATTACTGCTGATTGCTGCAGTTTGGATATGGCTTGAGTGTTTCCCACAAAGATTCGTGTGTTGGAAGCTTGGTCCTCCATGTGATGGGGGGAGGTGAGGTGGTGGAATCTTAAAGAGGTAAGGCCTACAGGAAAGTAATTAGGTGATGGGTTTTGGGGGATACACTGGTTTAATGCTTGTTTCTCAGAATCAATTAATTCTCTTAAGAGTGGGCGCTCTAAAGTGAGGTCATCCCACACATTTGGCCCTTCTACATGCAGCCAGTTTCCTCTGTTTCTCCACTATGATGTGACACAGTCAAGGGACTCTTGCCAGGACTCCAGTGCCATAGTGTTTATATCCTCCAGCCATCAGAATCATGAGACAAATAAATTTCTTCACTTTGTAAGTTACCCAGCCTAAGTTATTTTGTTATAGCAACAGAAAAAGGACTAAGACATTAATGAAATGTTCTGAATCCTTGGAAATAGATACTTTCTAATAATACTGTACACTGAATTTTGCCTGCATCTGTGGAAAGTTAATTTTTAACTTAGGTAAGAGCTGGAATAAAAAGAGAATAATGTTTTCATACTTCCTCATCCCTATGCCTATAGTGGGGTAGGGAGTTAAGGATGTGGATCATATATCTATGCTAAACCTACCACAACTTTTCACTTTGCATATTCTTCCCCAAGTGATTTTTTTTATGTGTACATGTTCGAGATACACAATGAATATATTCATTGTAGGGAGTTCACACATATATATATCGCATCTTAGTCCTTTTGATTTTTCTCTCCTCTTTCTCTTTCCCTAGATCCCTTTCTCATTTGCAAAAGGTCTACCTCAACTGATTTAGTCTCTAGAACTTGCTATGTGATACAAGGGGAAGGATGATAGAATCTTACTGAGTTTTTACTACCTGTGTAGCTATACTTACCTGATCCAGATGGTTTCTTTCCTTCAAAATAACTGCAAACAAGATTAAAATCACATTCAGGAACTAGTCCACCTGTTTTTTGGCTTCTTTTGGTGTATACTCCTTGAACAAAGCAGTTGCAAAAACTGGATTTAAAATAAGGAACATAGAAAACCTCACTACTAGTACCAGATCACCTCAAACTCTTGCTATGTCTGAAACCCCAAGCTCTAGGATTAGAGTAACTGAATGTATCAGTTAGCTATTTACAAGTAACGAAACACAAAAACTTTGAAATAAACTTATTTTGAAGACATCTCTCCATAACGGCTCTGGGTACTTAAGAACATGATAGAGCCAGGCAACTGGAACACAACAGAAACACAAGCCAATAAATTCCCAAGTTAGAAAAATCCTCATTTGTATTACTTACCTGTCAATAGTACATCTAAATATATAACAACATATTCCTCCGGTGGAGTATAAAAGAAAGTGTCACCACCTTTCCTTGGCAAGTGACTACTACTGGACCACAGCAAGCAGGGAAAAAAGAAAATATTGGGCCTGTCTAAAAGTACCCCACAAATCTTAATTCCAGGCAATTCCTTGGTAGAAAAGAACCCAGGTTATTAGACTACAACATTTCATACAGAACCATGATTAGTTCTGCTTTATCCCAGCGATATAATAATCACTCAGTATTTCCACTTGTTTTCAATCTGTCATTTACCAATAATGCACCTGAATGTATACATTTCCAAATACTGGTGGCGCTTCATATACGTTTTTATAAACTGTTCCACAAAGTATCTGTAAATGAGATGGTGGCCTCTTACAGCTACCTCCTCCTGCTCAGAGTCATGCACACTGAGACACAGCTTGAGTGACCAGTTAACCAAGGACCCCAGCTTATGTTGGGAAATGTGCTGTAAGTGTGGGGATAGTACAGTAACACAGAACCTGTCCCTGAAGAACTGAGAAACTGTTTCATGCTGGGCCGCACTGTGGGTTTAAGGGCCTAACATAAAAAGTGCCACATAAACATTACCTATTAAGAATAAAGATCACCCAGGCAAAACCTTGTTGGAAAGCCTTAGAAACAACTGCATGCCTACTCCTGTTGGTGACAATTTAGTGGGCACTTTTCTATCCTTAGACTTATTAAAAAGTTGTGTGAATTGGTATTTGTCAGGGGTGACTGATAAGGCTAGGAAGTGTTTGCTGGGAATCGTCCAGTCCCTGATTTATTCTCTCACTGCTCAGCACCCAGAGGGCTGCTTCTGCCCAGTAAAGCGGAGACAGGGGTCCAGGGAACCCAGGCATTCGCAATGTTTTCTTCCCGCACCTTTCAACCTTTTCACCCCAATTAAAGGTCAACATGGCTGCTCAAAAAAATGTATTTTAAAAGGCAGTCACGTCAGCCGGCTACCAAGTGTGATCATACCGCTACCCCACAGACTTCAACTGAGCGCGGGACCGGGCGTCTGTGTCACTGGGGAAGTTTTCTACTTTCCCTCCCAAAGCTGTCTTTCCCTTCCCGCCACACCGTTCTCTTCCCAGAGCGCGCTCCCGCCACACGCGCGCGCGTGTACAACCTCCCCCAGCGGCTCCTGGATTTCTAGCTCCCGGTTTGATTAAATTCCCTCTAACGACAACGGCAATGGCAGCGCGCGACGCAGCGCAGGGTCCGCGCGCCTCCCTCTCCCGCCAGCCCGCCGGAGGCCGACGCCAGGCCGCGCGCGCCCGCCGCCCGCACGCGAACGCGGGCACCCACCTCGGCCTCGCCGCGCGCGCCGCACTTCCGCCCGCCCCCACTTCCGCGCGCTGCACTTCCGCCGCCGGCACTTCCGCCCGCGCGCGCGGCCTTGGGGCGCCTGCTTTCCAGTCAGATCGCAGCCCCAAGGTCTCCTCACTCAGACTGGCTCCTGCACCGTGAAACGGGAGTGACACAAAAACAAAACACGACTGTGAAAAAGAAAACTTAAAAAAGGAAAGGAGGGAAGGAGAGGGAGGCGGGATGGGGGAGACCATTGAAAAATTAGAAAAGTGATCCCACTTTTGAGCAATCAGATGTTTGATAAGCAGCCTCAGGTGTGGGAACCACCTTTGTTTTTTTCTTCCTATGTTGGTACTGGGAGTCGACCTCAGGACCTCGTACTTGCCGACCAGGCGCTTATGAGCTGAGCTATCTCACCTGCCTGGAGCCACCTTTTTGACGCTGCAGTCTAGGCCAGTTTAACCCCTCCCTGCATGCATTCATTACTTTACGAGCTGTTTACTGTCCTTGGTTCTAGCTGAACTAGGTTGTGGGGAATAGGACGGTCAAAACTGGTAGGCATGATCTCTCCAAATTTAAAAACTGAGTAGACAAGGCAGACATTAGGAACTTATCCTTTAAATAGGTCTTGCATTTATTGATCAAAGTGCTTTCTTCGAAGGAAAGGAGTATGACATGAAAATACAGCAGGAGTAGCTTTTGGACTGGGATATGAAGAGCTCCAAGACTGATCAGTGTGGCTGAGGCCTAGAAGGCTTGGAGAGAAGGTAAGCCCGAGCCAGGCCAGGTAGCCAGGCACAGCCTTTCAGATTTGTGCTAAGGACGGTTGGGGACTTCCTGTTCCTCTTTCCGTTTTACTCTTTCTGTCCCTATGTGGGAAGAGGGTTAGGCTGATCACTTTTCTATTCTGAAAGGATCCTTCAGCTTCAGGAAGGAGATGAAAAGAGTTTAGAATAGGCAAGAGTGAAACAAAAGGAAAATCAGGAGAAAACAAAGTAGTCCAGGTTCCAGACGTGGTGATTTAAATGTTGGTATTGTAAATAGTGAGAAAATGATGGATGATAATTATGATAATACTCAAAACTAATATTTATTGATTGCTCAAAGCTTTACAGTCATTAACTTGTTTAATCCTGAGAACAATCCTATGAAGTATTATTAATACCATTTTGCAGCTGAAGAAATGAAGGCTTAATAACTTGCCCAAATTCTCATAACTAAAAAATGGCAGTATGGGAATTCCATCCTATGCTGTCTGCTGCCAGTATTCGTCGGCTTGCCACTGTATGCTCAATGTGTATTCTGTGACCTCAAAAAAGATATAAAACAAACCAAAGTCAGGAATGAATCCCTTGTACAAACCACATAATTATGTGATATTTCTAGAGAGCACGTGTAGGAAGTAGAATTTTCAAGTTTATACTTTTATCAATCAGCATTTGCTGGTAGCTTAAAGAGGGGACTTTTGTGACTGTAAGCAGATTACCTATGGTTATTTTTGAGTTGATACACTCTGATAAGGCCTAATATTTCGGGGGGGAAAAGTCACTTCACCTAACAGTTGCTGGTAGAATGTCTTTAAAGAAATAATCTTGGGTACAGTTATAAACACCTTGGTAGAACATGTGTAACTTACACTTTGTGGAGTAATAGAAAAACTTCCTAGAAATATAATTCCAGAGAACCTTTCAAATCCTATTTCTTATTGGAAAATTAAACTTCATAAAGTACATTGGATTTAGAAACATGATCTCACAAACTGAAGGAAAAGAATGGCTTCACCAAAGACCAACAATGAAGGCTTTTTACTATTGATTATTCATAAATTTTTCTGAGTCGTCCATTTTGATAATTTGAATTAGAATTTCTTAGCTTGTTAAATGATGGCACATGCTCAGGAACCTCCATATTATTGTTTCAGTTGAGGATGGAAGTCCCACAGAGTAACTGGGAGTTACTGATAACCACTCTAGAAGATGCCCTGTCACTTGGGAGTACCTGGCTGAGGGCCTTTATCACAGAAGACCAATTTGGCCTCTAGGTTCAGGACTTCCAGTGCTAGGGACAGGAGGTTTGCCTTTGAAAATGTCTGGAATCTGACCAGGAAAAGTGATTATCCTTAAAAAAAAGCCCTCAAAATGAGCAGCCCAAGCAAATTTAATAAACATTCATTCAATGGTCATGAATATAACATTGTGTCAGCTTCTTTAATACCTGGTTTTAGCATTCATAACAACTTCATTACATTTGAAAACAGTTTTTAGAAGAGATGTCCTCTCCAAGTGAGAGTTCCTAAAGGCATATAAGGAGTATTGAGAAATCATAGCATATTTCAAATTACTTAATTTAACCAAATAATTTCAAAAATAAAATTATAAAAATCCTTTTATAGACAAATCATTAAATATATGATATGCATAGCCTTTAATATGTTTCAGGTGATAGGAAAGTAAAAGTGGAGGTCTTAAGGTAGCACTGAGTCTTGTACAATTCAGAATATGCTTCTCATAGGCATTTGACCTGCATTTTGTCCTCTAAATCTGGACTCCACTTCTAGGCTAATCCCCCAGAATCTGGATAAGACTGGAGCAGGGATCTTGGTGCTCTGGTCTGTTCGGAACTCACTTGGATTGAGTTGCTCTCTTAGATCTCAGTAACCTGTCTGCTTAGCAGTCAGCTCTGAGGCCAGACCCTACTCTAGAGAACGTCTGCTGGGACAGTCTGGTCTGCAGTTCCTGAGATAACTCAAGGGTGCTTTTGACGACACATTATCTGTTCTTCCAGAGATGACTGTGAAGCTGGGGCTTTCCTCTTAACGCCTCCTAAAGGCTGGGCATGTGGATGTGAGGGGAGGCATCTTCCTTCCTGCACCTGGGCTCTTTGCCTCTGGGAAAGCTGGAGTAAAGAAATGGCCTTTGATGTCAAAGCTTTCTTTTCCAAATGCGTTACAAAAATAATGTGTCTCGGGCCGGTGAGATGGCTCAGCGGCTTAAGCGCCTGCCCAGCAAGCGCGAGGGCCCGAGTTCGACTCCCGGATCCCACATACGAAAAAGGGGCCGGTGATATCGCTCAGTGGCACGGGCGCCTGCTGGCGTGTGAGGTCCTGAGGTCGACCCCCCGGTACCCACAAAAAATAAAATAAAAAAAAATAATGTGTCTTGGCAGGTAGTGACTGTTATGCCAGCTCTATTTTATAGTAACCCAGCTCTGTGCTGCCATTCAAAGAACATACGATGTGAACTTTCACTAGGTAGGGCAGTCCCAGTAATTGCCACAACCAGGTGATGTAAATGTGATGGTAGAAGTACTTGGAAACAAGATGGGTTTCCTTCCCTGTCATTTTTCTGGTCTTTATAGTAAGCATATTTGTTTATTTCATGAGTCTCTCATCCTCTCTCCTGCAAACTCTGCAGGAAGTGATCTGTAAGGTCCAGATATTGTGTTATGTTTAAGGTCATAGAAAAAACCCGGCATCCTTCCAAAGAAAAGATGTGCCTCTGAGTCTGGGATTTTTGGGCCATTGGGGTCACTGTTGACTCCCCCAAGCCAATCACTGTAGGATACAAAGTTATAAGCCTGTTCCCCAGGAAGAATGGACCTCGGAAACCTGAATTCTATATCTCTTTTGACATTTTAAAAACTCTGCTCTTGTGCCAGACATTTAAAGGACACTGAAAAAATATTTTCAAAGGAGAAAAATGTTTATTTGTTTTAAGGCTTGCTCGGTAATCCACTTATGCCATTTACATTCGTTAAACAACCTTTCCATGTAAACACTGTTAATTATGTAGCATAAGAGCCAAATAAAAATGCTAAAAAAGAAAAGTAACTGTACCATAAATTAGTATAGCTTGAGTGCCCATACATTATAGGGAAACAGTAGAGTTTTACATTTTATGCAGGGAGGTGGGTATGTGATTTTTTTCCCTATTGTTTGAGCTACTAAGATGGAACCAGCAGAAATGACATTTTACAGATGGATACCAAAGCTGTTAACGTTTAAACCCACACTGGGGCTTTGACTTTAAACACGGGGGCTTTGACTCACACCTCTGTATCTTAAAAAGACTGGACAGGGTGGGGGTTTAGGATGGGAAATCCTGTGGATTTCCCCAAAAGGTTTGTTGGAGCAAGGCTATTGTTGTCTACTCTGAAATCAGTAGCCTCTAACCTCCCCTCATGTGTAATAACTGAAGATTGCTTGTTTCTTTGCTTAAGGAAATGAATTATGTGCAGCCTGCCTGGAACAAACAAGAAGGGCAAGAGTGAAGCTGTTGAGAAAACGGTGTAGGAGACCTTGCAGTAACAATAGCATACGTTTGCATCATCATCCTTCGTAGTATTTCAAGGCTTTTATATATATTAGTTAATTTGATCCCTCATAATAATTCTGTAAGGTATGTAGGACATACATCTTTATCAATCCCATTTTATAGACAAGGAAGTTGAAACTTAGGGAGGGAGATCATAATGAAGTAGGAATTGAAAAGCATTTCTAAACTTTTATTTATATTTTCCACTACTTCATTCATATTTCTTTTTATTTTTTTATTTTTTGGCACTGGGAATCGAACTCATGACCTCACACTTGCCAGGCAGGTGCTGTACTGCTGAGCTATATCCCTGGCCCAGCTATATGGAACTCATATTTCTTTTTAAATGTGAATGATAAGAAATATGGTTTAGTTCACAGCAATATTTTGTGCTATGTAGGGTCTTTTAAGAATATTTGAGTGCATCTACATAATTTCCTCAGGGAAAGTTTTGTTTTACCCAGAGAGGCTGGAAATGGATATGAAAAGGGAAAAGTTTTTCATTTTTTTGAATAAACCCATCTGTTACGTTCACTAAGGCTGGATCATGGAGGAGGATAGACTTCTCACAGCGCAGAGAGAGGAGAGAAAAGTGAAGGGCATCTCCTTGGTTCCCTGGTGCAGACCCACACCTAAGGAAGGAGGCTTGTTCAGGTGAATCAGGGCAGCCACATACCAGTGAGGAAGAAAAAAATACTGCTCTCCTCATACTGAGCAGTTTTCTACAGAGCTGAGATTAACACTGCTCAGAAGAATTTTGAGGCTCTCTCTGTCTTTCATGATTTGAGTCTTCTTCCAAAAGATACACTGAAATATTTGACCATATCATCTACTGTGTCTACATGGGACAAAATAAAGGGACATCATCTTTCATTTACTTATCCAGAATTTTAATGCTTACCGGTTATCTGCTATGTGCCAGCACTGAGCACTAGAACTGCAGTGTTGAGACAAACACATGTGCCTCTTCGGGTGGAACTCACAGTCAGGTAAGGGAGATGAATGAATGTTAATCAAATGATTGCATCAGTAGGTATTTACTGTGAAGTCCCCTTCTCCAATGAGAGTATTGACCAGTAGCTAGTTAATTGGGAAATGTAAAGTAGGAAAACATTGTATATCTGTATTTAAATATTTTATTTTTATTTTTTTACTTAAAAGACATAAATGAACTTGCCAAATTTGATAGAGCCAAGATGCTTTTTTTGAAAATCGTCCAGTCACTGAAGTTTTGCATATATTTGTTGCATAAAAGCCACTCAAAATGATAGGATGTACATATTATCTATAATTTCCAGTTTCAGATATAAAGTATGATCAATAAATATGGTGAATGTTTAAAAATTTTTTAAAAGTCTATTACAGTAAAAGACACATTGCCAGCAGTTCCCCTCAAAATATTCCCCTTTGCTTCAAACACACTTATGCCATTCTTGGCAATGTGTCTTTAACTGTAGTAAACATTCATTGTATCTTTCTATCACCCCTTCTATTTTAAGGTGGAGGGAGAATTTAAAGACACTGGTGAAAAAATTTGAATTCAGTTAGATGTTTGTTTTTCCTCCACTCTTTTACACTTGTCTTGCCTACAACTAATTTAAGAGCAACAAACCACCCCCCAACCAGCTTTTTCAGGTCTTTCCAAAAAGCATTTAACTTAGCTTTCACAGAAACAGCAACTCTCTTTTTATGTTCATATTTGAACAGTTTATGTGATATTTAATTAAACTACATAATTATAGTAATCAAGTACAACTGCCATAAACAGGTTTGGGAACAAAAACAACCCACTCATAGTAAGCATGTAACTCAGCTGGTGGGAGTGGAAGGGATGAGGGAATGAGGCAAGGCGGCAGAAGCCGCAAGCATTTATCATGTCCTGAGCAATCAGTCAAATGCATCTTTCAGAGGGATTTGAAAACATCAGTTAAGTCCCTGAAGAGCTCAATTAAAAGAGCTTCTGTTGCAATTAAATACTCATAAACATTTCTATGGAAAAGCAGTGGGTGCCATAAAGATCTGTGATGGAGGGCTATGCCTCTGTCCTGAGCAGTCAGGAAGGGCCTCAAAGGACTTCCAGTGAGCGGAGTCCAGAAGACTGTAGAGTTCACTCGGAAAGGGACTGAGGCAGGAGGAGTTCAGAGAAAGCGTGCTCTAGGCAGCAGGAGCCCAGGGGCAACACTGTGAGAACCCATGGAGTATATGTTGAAAATGAGGAACTGAAAGAATCCAGTGTGACTGGAGCAGAGAGTGCCACTGAAGGAGCAGTCCAAAGTGAGGCAGAAGGGAGTCAAGACCCAGGAGGTCTTCATTCCTATGGACAACCGGAAGCTGCTAATTCATGTGAAGAAAAGGTCAGCTTATTTGTTGAAGCCAATTTGTAGAGATTAGACCCTCAGGTTTAATTTGAGCCCTTGGATTTCTTTTTCCCATCTAAGTACACTCTAGATAGGGGAGAAAAAAAAAATATTTTCTTAATCTCTGGCCCCAGGATTTCTCTTCAGGAGGGAACAGTCCTTATTCAGGAAATTGAATTCATCAGCAGTGTGTGGGTCAAAGATGAGGATCTGAGGGTAAGTCTCAACATAATAAAATAGATACTAAATATCTCTGCTGAGAAAATAAGAGGGAGAGAAAGAGAGAAGGAAGGGTACAGTTGTATTAATTTTCTATAGCTGTGGTAACAAAGTACCACAGACTGGGTGGCTTAAAGTAACAGACATTTATTCTGTCAAGTTTGGAGGCTACAAGTCTGAAATCAAAGGAGAGCTAGCCGCGCTCTCTGTATGCGGGTCTGGATAGGACCTTTCCTTTCCTTTTCCTGGCTTCGGCTGGAGGCTGGCAATCCCCAGTGTACCTCGGTTTGCAGTCGCATCCATCCACCTCTGCCTCTGTCATCGCACAGCGTCCCCTCAAGTATTCGTGTCTCTTCTCTTTTTCTTATACAGATGCCAGTCATATTGGATTAGGGCCCACCCCTAATGACTTCATCTTAACTTGCTTCCATCTGCAAAGACTCTGTTTCCAGTCACAGTCACAGGTACTAGGGGTCAGGACTTGAATATACAATATTTTGGGAGGAAACAACTCAACCTATAATAGGCATGGAGGGAGAGATATGAGAAGGATCAGAAAAACCACTGGAGGTTAAAGAGCTATGGTGTCTACAACCAGTGAAAAATTGCCAGGGCTGGATGGTTGAAGGGACCAAGAAGAGATTTAAAGTGCTTTCCTTACCGTGTGAGACTCGACACCCTCCATTACCCATGGTAATGACTTACACCTTTGCAGTGAAAGTTCTGCTACACATGTGTTTGTTAGTATTTTGGTGGTGGAGGTAAGGAGGCAAATAACATATGGGTTATTGAGAAGTTCTTGTCCCCATTGTTAGGGTCACTGACATAAAAGATGTAATCACAGGAAACCTCTAGGGACTAGTTTAAAAAAAGACTAGAAAGCTGGGGGAAGAAAAGTAGTATCTATTTCCATCCCCAGATGTTCAAAGAAATGTTGGATCTCTGCAATCTCTAGCCCAGGGCTTTGGCGATCTTCTCTCCATGATGTTGGACTAGGACCAGGATTTCAAATATAATTATGAAAACTCCTTCCCTTCACTTGGCCTGTCAGCCTTTTTAGGGTACATTAGGAATATTCGTGAGTCTCTTAGGAAAAGGAACAAGAAATTCTGTATTCCATGTCTCTTGCCCTACTATTTTCTAAGTATAAAAATTATAAATACACAGTGACTTTAGTGGTGGGAGGATGCTCTCCAAAGTTCAGTTTTCATTTCTTGTCAGCCACCCTGCTTCCTTTATAGTAAATCTCTGCCTTTTATTTCTGGATTGGTGGCTGAGGCATCGAAACTCTTCCACGCCTTTCATTCAGGTGGGTACCCCGACTCCAAACAAAGGAAATGACTTCCTGTAGTGAGTCCAGATGTTTGTTTTTGGCATTATCGCTATTAGCCATCGAGTCTGAGTTGTACAAAATTAAATCTGTCCTTGAGGCCTGAAGGGAAGACAATCTTAATAATAGTTTAATGTCCTCAGAGTGAAATAGCCTATAGTGGGGGGGAGAACTGCTATCTCTATGGACGACAATCCTACACGATAGCATTTCTGCTCATTTCTGTGGTTCATTTATATTGGTATTTAACACAAATGTGTTTTTTCTTTTAATTTATTTTTTTTATTTTAAAGAGAAAAAACAAAACAAATAAAAAAAAGAACAAATTTTCAAAACAACATAACATGAGGGTAACAATGGTCAATGTATTACATATTATTATCTTTAAGTTAGTTATTCAGGATACCAGACATTAGCATTCAATTGTCCAAACATTATTGGCTCAAACCTTACTCTTCAATGAACTAAGTAAAATTGGTAGTGTATCTATCTTAACCATCTTATATATATATATATATACAATTTTTTTTCCCTTTCCCTTCTTTCTTTTCCCTATTCCAGTCTCTCTTTCTTATTGACCAGTTTCTTTGTGATTCACCGTGTCTATTGTACATTTTGGATCTTATTTACTCTTTCAGTTTCTCATACTAGAGAGACAATATGATGCTTACACATGTGCATCCGGTTTATTTCACTTATGAGTATTTTCTCGAGTTGCATCCATTTACCTATAAAAGTCTCCAGTTTATCCTTCTTTATGGCTGAATAGTACTCCATTGTATAAAAATACCACATCTTTCTTATCCATTCCTCAGTTGATGGGCATTTGGGTTGTTTCCAAGATCTGGCTATTACAAATTGTGCTGCTATAAACATGGGTGCACATATATCACTGTGGTACAATGTTTTTAATTCTTCTGGGAAGATGCCCAGAAGGGGAATAGCTGGGTCAAATGGGACCTCCAACCCTAGTTTTTTGAGGAATCTCCACACAGACTTCCACAGTGGCTGTACCAGTCGACACTCCCACCAACAGTGAAGAAGGGTTCCTTTTTCCCCACAGCCCCTCCAGCATTTGTTATTAGTTGATTTCTTTATAGTAGCCATTCTTTCTGGAGTGAGATGGTATCTCAGTGTTTTAATTTGCATCTCTCGAATGACTAGTGATGTTGCACATTTTTTTGTATATTTATTTGCCATTAGTATTTCTTCATCTGAGAAATGTGTATTTATCTCAGATGCCCATTTTTGGAGTGGGTCTTTAAATTTGGGAGGTCTGATTTTTTTGAGTTCTTTATATGTTCTCGATAGTAATCCTTTGTCTGAGGAACAGCTGGCAAACATTTTTTCCCACGTTGTGGGTTGTCTTTTCACTCTGTTGGTGGTTTCTCTTGCTGTGCAAAAGCTTTTTAATAAGATGAGATCCCAGTTATTGATTCTTTGGGATAGTTCCCGTGCGGTTGAGTTTTTATTCATAAAGTCTGCCTACACCAATGTCTTCAAGGGATTTACCTATCCTACCTTCCAGCAGATTTAATGTTTCTGTTTTAATATTTAGATCTCTGATCCATTTTGAATTTAGTTTAGTGCATGGTGAAAGATATGGGTCTAGTTTTAATCTTCGGCATGTGTAGAGCCAGTTTTTCCAGCACCATTTATTAAAGAGGCTATCTTTCTTCCACTGAATGTGTTTGGCACCTTTGTCAAAGATAAGGTGGCTTAGTATGTCTGGGGTTGTTTCAGCATCTTCTAATCTGTTCCATTGATCTTCAGGTCTGTTTTTTTGCCAGTACCACACTGTTTTTATCACAGTAGCTTTATAGTATAATTTCAAGTCGGGGATTGTGATGCCCCCTGCCTTGCGTTTGTTGCCCAGAATTGCCTTTGCTATTGTAGGTCTCTTCTGATTCCAAATGAATTTTAGGATTGTTTTCTCTAATTCTGTGAGATATGCTGTTGGAATTTTGATTGGAATTGCATTAAATCTGTATAACAATTTTGGAAGTATGGCCATTTTCACTATATTGGTTCTTCCTATCCAGGAACAAGGGATATCTTTCCATTTTCTGATATCCTCTTCAATCTCCTTTTTCAGAGTACTGTAGTTTTCAGTGTAGAGGTCTTTTACATCCTTTGTGAGGTTGATTCCTAGGTATTTCATTTTTTTGGATGTTATTGTGAAAGGTATTGTTTCCCTAATTTCTCTTTCAGTAAGTTTGTTATTTGTGTACAGGAAGGCTATTGACTTTTGAGTATTGACTTTGTATCCAGCTACACTACTGAATTTGCTTATTAAATCTAGCAGTTTTTTAGTGGAGTTTTTGGGGTCTTCTGTGTAGAGTATCATGTCATCTGCAAATAATGATAATTTAACTTCTTCCTTTCCAATCATTATTCCCTTTATTTCTTTCTCTTGTCTAATTGCTCTGGCTAAAGTTTCTAGAACTATGTTGAATAAGAGTAGGGATAGTGGACATCCTTGTCTTGTTCCTGATTTTAGAGGGAAGGCTTTTAGTTTTTGTCCATTTAGTATAATATTGGCTGTTGGTTTGTCATAGATAGCTTTTACCAGGTTGAGATAAAGACCCTCTATTCCAATTTTCTGTAGGGTTTTTATCATGAAAAGGTGCTGGACTTTGTCAAAAGCTTTTTCTGCATCTATTGAGATGATCATGTGATTTTTGTCTTTGATTCTGTTAATATGGTGTATTACATTTATTGATTTATGTATGTTGAACCATCCCTGCATCCCAGGGATGAATCCAACTTGGTCATGGTGTATAACCTTCTTGATGATTTCTTGGATTCTGTTTGCCAGTATCTTATTAAGGATTTTTGCATCTATGTTCATTAGGGAGATTGGCCTGTAGTTCTCTTTCTTAGTTGGGTCCTTCTCTGGTTTTGGTATCAGGGTAATGCTTGCTTCCAGGAATGAATTTGGGAGTATTGCTTCCCTTTCAATTTCATTGAAAAGTTTGAGAAGTAGGGGCGTTAGGTCTTCTCTAAATTTCTTGTAGAATTCGGCAGTGAATCCATCAGGGCCTGGGCTTTTCTTTGTTGGGAGGTTTTTAATTACATCTTCAATTTCATTGGTTGATATTGGTTTATTTAGGATTTTTAAATCTTCTTGATTCAGCTTTGGTAATTTATACGAATCTAGGAATCTGTCCATTTCTTCTACATTTTCCATCTTAGTAGAATATAGATTTTTAAGATAGGTATAGATGATCTTCTGGATTTCTGCAGGGTCTGTCGTGATATCACCCTTTTCATTTTCAATTGCATGGATTTGAGTCTTTTCTTTTCTTTTTTTAATAAGGTTGGATAAGGGTTTGTCAATCTTATTTATTCTTTCAAAGAACCAACTTTTTGCTTCATTGATTCTTTGTATTGTTTTTTTAGTCTCCAATACATTAATTTCTGCTCTGATCTTTATAATTTCCTCCCTTGTACGGGCTTTTGGCTTAACCTGCTCTTCTTTTTCTAGAAGTTCGAGGTTCGCCATTAAGTTGTTTATTTGCGCTTGCTCTATTTTCCTAATATAAGTATTTAATGCTATAAATTTCCCTCTTAGGACTGCTTTCATTGTGTCCCATAAGTTCCGGTATGTTGTACTGTCATTATCATTCAGTTGTACAAATTGTCTAATTTCTTCTTTAATTTCATCTGTGACCCATTGGTTGTTCAGGAGGGTGCTGTTTAATTTCCATGTGTTTAGGGAGTTTTTGTGATTTCTTTTGCCATTGATTTCCAATTTCATTGCACTATGTTCTGATAATATGCATGGGATAATTTCAATTCCTTTGCATTTACTTAAGCAGGTTTTATGAGCTAGTATGTGGTCTATTTTGGAGAACGTCCCATGTGCAGCTGAGAAGAATGTGTATTCTGATGTTGTGGGGTGGAACACTCTGTAGACATCTACTAAGTCCATTTGTTCCAAAGTTTGGTTCAGTTCTATTATTTCATTTTTGATTTTCTGTCTAGTTGATCTGTCTTTTTGTGACAGTGGAGTATTGAGATCTCCCAATATAATTGTATTAGTGCTTATTTGATTTTTCATGTCCTTTAGTACTTGTTTTATATAGCTGGGTGCGTTGGTATTTGATGCATATATATTTATGATCGTTATCTCTTCCTCTTGGATTGTTCCCTTTACAAGGATGTAATGACCGTCTTTATCTCTCTGAATCATTCTTGGCTTGAAATTCACTTTGTCTGCAAAAAGAATAGCTACCCCTGCTTTTTTCTGGGTTCCTGTTGCATGGAGTATTGTTTTCCATCCTTTGACTTTCAGTCTATGAATTTCTTTCTGAATTAAATGTGTTTCTTGTATACAGCATATTGTTGGATCTTGCTTCTTGATCCATTTTGCCAGTCTGTGCCTTTTGATTGGTGAATTGAGACCGTTAACATTGATGGTTAAAACTGATATGTATTGACTTATACTTGTCATGATATTTTCCTGTTGTTGGTTCCCACTCTTTGTTTTTCCCCTTTCCTGCTATTTAATTATCTGCCCTGCCTGGTGGATTCCTTCTGTTGGGGTTCCTATCTCTTTCTAGAATGTCTTTCAGAACATTTTGGAGTGCTGGTTTGGTGGTCATAAATTTTCTTAGATGTTCTTTGTCATGAAAATATTTTATTTCTCCATCAATTTTGAAAGATAGTTTTGCGGGGTACATCAATCTGGGTTGAAAATTATTTTCCTTTAGAGCTTGAAATACGTCATTCCAAGCTCTTCTTGAATTGAGGGTTTGTGCTGAAAAGTCAGCTGTGATTCTGATGGGTTTTCCTTCATAGGTGATTTGTCTCTTCTTCCTAACAGCTTTTAAGATTCTGCCCTTCTGTTGAATTTCTGGGATCTTGACTATGATATGTCTGGCTGAAGTTTTTTTTTGATCATGTCTAGTTGGTGTTCTAAAAGCTTCACTTATTGGGGGATCAAATTCTTTTTCTCTTCCAGGAAAGTTCGCCCTGATAATGTCTTTGAACAAGGTTTTAATGTCATTGATGCTATCTCCTGCTTTTTCATTTATTCCAATTATTCTTAAGTTGTTTATCTTTGAGTCATCTAGCAGCTGCTGAATTGATTTTTCATGGTCCCTTGCTGTTTTTAAGAATTCTTTCTTTTCATGGTCACTAATTGCAAGCCTGTCTTCTATATCTGATATCCTGTCCTCACATTGGCTTAATCTGCTACAAATACTTTCAATGGAATTTTTGTTCTCTTGGATATCTGCTTGAATCTGCTTTATGGATTCCATTTCTTTCCTATGCTGAGCATTCATGGTTTCTATAGTTTTCTTAAGCTCATCTATTTTTTTGTCTGTATCAGCTATAGTGTCCTTAAGCATAGTCTTCATTGTGGACATTATCTCTGTAGTTATCTGTGAAATTATTTCTGTTTTAATTTTTTCCAGAGCCTCATTCAATTGTTTTGTTGTTACCCCTTCAGATAGGCCAGGTGGGTGGCTTTCGGATTGTCCCACCTCGTTGCCCCCTAGGTTTGCCTTTGGTGAATTGGATGTGTGGGGTTGCATCTTGTTTAAGTGTCGTCTCATTTCTTCTTTCTTTAATTCCTGGGGTGATGTTTGTAAATTACCTATGATAGGTTACTTTATTGCTAGTGTTCAAGATCCTTAGAAGATGACTACTTCTCTGCAGTATCTTCCAAGTGGAGCTTGCTTTTGGGTTTTGAGCTTTCTGCCAGATCCTACCTCTTCAATTCATTGGATGTGAGAAGTTGCTACCTGTTTGGCCCAGTCCTTGATTCTTTGGTACTGTGCCACTGTATTTTCTGTGTCCCTTAGTCAATATCAATCATGAAATATCAGGAAGGAAAGCTGTTTAGAACAATTATTTTACATTTGGCCATAATGGTAACTGAAGCATCAAACACAGCGTAGAAAATGACAGACTGAGCTAACCAGTTATTTACCACTTTTAGCCATATAAAGTAGAGTTGCGGTTATATAACAAAATCTAAAACACACCAGAAAAATTATATGCAGTATACAAGTCCTTAGTATGTCAATTTTTCCCCTCAGGAGTTTAAATTTAAAATGAGTTAAGGAGGAAATAGAGTATTGTGAGAAGAGGAAGGAATTAGATGTAAGGTTAGAGGACCAAGAGGGATCCCACTAACATTGGGACACTGGTGCAGAGGACTGGTGGGAAAAAGAGAAGGAAAGGATAAAAGGAAGAACAGATCACAACCACAATCACAAAGAGGTTAGAGGCGCTGTTTACACTCATATAAAAGCCAGAGAGAATAATGAAGGAAAGAGCAAATAGACAAACAGAAACAAAAATGAAGACAAAAACAACAAAGCAAACAGATAAAACAGAAATAAAACCCCACAAAAGAAAAAAAATTAAAAAATAAAAAAAAAATAAAACCCTTCACCAGAAGAAAAAACTAATGAGAGAGAAAAAAATAATAATAAAAAAATAATAATAAAAAAATAAAGAGAATCAGTTCCAGGTGTTGACTCTGCTGTAGGCAGGCACCGTGTGATGACAGAGTCCTGTTCCGTGCAGGTCCGTCCCAGCGAGCCAAGAGCGGCCCTCTGGCGGGCGGTGAGCAGAGCGTGGACTTTCAGGCGGAGACCGGTCTCCTTCGCCCGCCGCTGTCAGCGCACTGCTTTCGCGCCACTCTGATTTTCGCCACGCCCCCCCCCACAATGGCGCCGGGCCAGTCGCTCTCTGGCGCGGGACAGGTGTGGCTGAGAGACCAGTCTCATTCACCTGCCGCCCTCAGCGCACTTTCGTGGGTCTGAGAGGCGCCGCGCTGCCCTGTCCGGAGCACAAGTTCCCAGAGCTGTTTTCGAGCTGCTCTGATTTTCGCCGCACCCCCCACAATGGCGCCTGGCCAGTCGCTCTCTGGCGCGGGACAGCTGTGGCTGAGAGACACTCACTCACCGCCGGCCAGCGCAGTTCTCCGCCGCTCCCCTGCCCCGCCGCTGTCTCAGGATCCTCCGTGGGGGCTCCCTGGGCGCCAGCTGTCACCGTGTGTCCGCAGCTTTGAGCTTCTGTTGCGCCGTGATTCCTGGGATGGTAGAAGGTGCGCACGCGGGGTCTGTTCCTTCTTTGTTGAAAAGTCCCCTTCACTGGTGCCGGGGGTCCCAAGCTGCGCTTCAGAACTTTTCTGGGTCCCGGGGAGGCATCTGCCCCCCTCCTGCGCTCTCCTGGTCCTTATATTCCCGTAGTCCAATGGCAACTTTTAGAGAGTTTCTCTGCATGCTTCTTACTTATCCGCCATCTTTTTTTCCTCCTCCTCCACAAATGTGATTTTAAAGCACATAAAAGCCTCCTTAAAACCTAAGTAACTGGCAAATGGTTAGAATAATTAATAAAGCAGTTTTTTTTTTCCTACAAGCAGCTTAAGTAAAATGAGAAAAATTGCAGTTGGCAAAAGGTATTATTTCTGGCTAATATATCGTGCCTGTGCAGAAATTTTCACCCCACATCACAGATGCTTATGAGCACTGAGACTGCTTATAATGGCAAAATGAAGCAAAAAGCAGAGCAATTATCTAGAGACTGTGCACCAATAAGAGCCTATGTTTGTATATTTAGGCAAGAAGCATCTAGCGTCTTTTCCCATTTTGTGAGTCCTGCATGGAGTGTTGGTTGGGATGTCCAGATAATGCTCTTCTTTACCCCTAAAGGAATGGGCTGATCCATCCATGCCCTGCATTATGTCAGGGCAAGTTTAGTTCTCTGCCTGCTGAACAAAGACAGGGTCTCCAGGCTAACCCCGTGTTCATTCTCTTTCACCTCTGAGAACCTGTTGATCTTTTCCTTGAGCCGAGGCGTGTGTACATAAGCCTGGCGGGCTGAGAGAAACCATCCTCCACAGGGAGGACACTCACGTCAGGGCAGAGCTTTTGGAGAAAGCGCCTCTCAAGTGCTCTTGATCCAAGGCCTACTCCGGTGCCAGGCCCTCCAGCTTGGTAAGCAATTCTTTCCGTAGTTCCTGCTCTGCCCTTATCGGTCCTCACAACAACCCTTCAGAGAGAGCTGTGTGGCTATAGAAAGGGTACCACTCCTCGATGGCACCCCCACTGTGATCACACCCCATGTCCAAGATCACCTCCTCATAGCTCTAAATAAACTCCCAGTGGCCACCACAAATTACCAAGATTAAAACAGAGGGAAAAAAAAAATCTCAACTCGAACCAGCTACACAGACATCCATTTGAGCTCATTACCTTGTGGACATAAAGCATTCCTAAGGTTTAAACATTACATTTTTTTAAAGTAACAGCAATTCAAGTTGGCCAGGATTCAGAAGAAACCTCTCAAGATGGCAATCAATTTTAAAAAGTTCTTTATAAAATCAAGAGTGGAAACTACTTGGTGGGAAAAAAGCAGGAAGGCTGAAGGATAGCAATACTTTGGCAGATATAAATGTTAGAAAGAAAGTGGAGATCAGTTATTAAAACAAGGCAGGATAAATTGGCATAGGTTTCGGTGGAATAAAAGAAATTTAATATAAGAAGAAACTCATTATAAATACAGGGAAACTTTGGCATTGCCCTCTTGTACTGTTGGTGACAATTCAATTATACTTAGTCATATTTCTTTTTTTCTAGTTGCTAACTGGTTAAAACAATGAACATTT
The DNA here is from genome assembly GCA_028451465.1 of Erethizon dorsatum. Lineage (NCBI taxonomy): Eukaryota > Metazoa > Chordata > Mammalia > Rodentia > Erethizontidae > Erethizon > Erethizon dorsatum. The sequence goes on along the minus strand of CM051838.1, from coordinate 80,338,195 downwards.
CTATGAATTTCCTTTCTCTTCCCAAGCATGCACACCCGTGGGTATGTAAAAATTAGGGAAGGAAGAAAATGGCAGGGACCTGTGTTACTAGCTCCATTTGTCTGGGGAAAGCTCAAAACCTAGAATTAGTCTTTCTTTCTCCAATCTTTGTTTGTTTGTTTGTTTGTTTTACTGAGACAGGGTCTCGTTATGTATTTCGGGCTGCCTAGAACTCACATGTAGCCCAGGCTGGCCTCGAGCTTGAGGCGATCCTCCTGCCACAGCCTCCCGATTGCTGGGATTATAGGTGTGCACCACCACACTGGGCCTTTCTCCAAGCTTGAGGTCACTTCGTCAAGTTATTTTTCACTGTGGTCCTCTTCTGGGGTTATTTGTGGGTTCTTGGTTTATCACTGTTCTCCATTTTTGTCATTGCTGACTCTCACATAAGTGCAGAGGAAAAAAATCTAACCAAATGGAATAGTCAGCTCATGTTTTATTGTATTTTCTCTGCCCATCATCTGTTTGAAAAGTTTATTGGATTGTATATTATCTTTCATAGCTTGCTGGTACTCCTGTTTCCTCTTGGGGAAGAGAGAGAGAGAGAGAGATTTGAGATTTTCAATCAGTTTGCAGTCTAATGTCGCCCGTGTTCCTGCAGGTGATTTACGTGCCACATGGTCTCCGTTTCCACCATCTGCGTGCTGTAACTCGGTAACTCAGTGGCAGCTTGACCTTCAACAGCTGCTGAGCCTCTAAGGGCAGAGGAGGCCCTTGTAGCAAGGAAATAACGTGTGGCTTTCCAAACTGCATGAAACACACCTATTGTGACTAGATGAATTACATATTCATGAATATTGAGAAATGAAGTCTACCCTGCTTGCCAAGTACTCACCTTGGCTGAACACAAGGCCTGGCAAACAATGCAAAGCTCTGGCTCTCTCCCTTATTTACTTGGCCAGTCAACATGTGCTGCGTGATTACAGATTTCTACAACACACCATGAGAGGAAGACTGGGAAGAGTCTTGCATTTCCAAAGAACATTGAATTCCATAATTATTATACTTTTATTTCATATCAATGAGCATTTGTCGAGTGGCCACCACTCGAAAATTATCCTAACAACATTGCAGTACTATAATATTAGGAAAGGAATTTACTATTCACAAGGTCAGTCTCTGCAAATACCATGAAGATCGCTCTTCCTTCCCTTAAATAGTGTTTAACTACTGTGTACTACTACTCATAGCAACATGATAAGAGTTTCGGTGTGTCTATTGCTTATTAATCTCTGATAGCTAGAAATCATGGAATCTCTCCCTATGTTATGATGGAAAAAATGAATCCAGATATATTATGTGACCTCCCAAGGGACATTGTTAGTGACAGAGCTGGGGAGGACACTGCTGTATTGTTCTGTCTTGTCTGTGAGTTCATATTTATTTTATCAGAACACCACACTCCTGTGAATTTGACTTTAGTGTTACTTGTCAGTTACAACGATGTCCAAAAAGAATTAGTCACTTGCAATGCTGTCCTTGGTTCTGTTCAAGCTTATCAGGGATCGTCCAGTCCTGGTTAGTTCAAGACATGCTGTTCCTCCTGCCTTCAGCACTTCCCCCTTCTGTGCCCAAAGATTTCTTTATTTTTACATTTTCTGCTGAGCTGGGTGAGCTTGATAGACTAACTCATAACTCTTCCAACCTCTTTCTTGCGTTCCTGTACCACAGAAGTTGGAAGGAGTCTCCCTTGTGCCTAGGGTTGCCAAGATTATAGAGGACTCTGCATTTACACACGACTTAAATTTAGGTGCAGTCACAAGACTGAGTCAAATGGTGAGAGCAATGGTGGCCTGTTAGCCTTTATTCGCTCCCTCACCCCTGCTGCCCCAGTAAGGATGTAAGAGGAACTAACAGTTATGATATCCATGGGAAGTTGAATATGAGGCCTATTCCTGGAACTGGCAGTTGTTGTACTGGCAAGCCCCTAGATTCCCAAACTTCCTGAATATGGCCTCGAGGGTATTGGGATTGCAGTTCTGGAGTATTGTTCTAGGATTTATTCTTCCAGGTTTAACAGAGACTTGTCCTCCTGACCTTTCAAATATTTTGTTAGCATCTAATTCCTTGTATTAAATCCCTTTCTACTTAAACTTGTTAGATTGGTCTCTCTGATCTGCAACTAAGTCCTCAGCACCTGTAAGCCCACTGCACCCTGAGTTATCTGCTGGTGTTCAATGACATCATTGTGCATTTCAATTTTTCCCCTTCTCCTCTCTGTGTCCCATGCCCAGACCACAAGGTTATTCATCTTTTAGTCCGACTGTACCTGGGATAAAAATCTGGCACTTAATATTCACTTAAGAGATGTATGTTTGAATAAATGGATGGATGGTTAAATGCATGGCAGCAAACATCTTGTGATGTGTATTTCATGGAAGAATGAAAAACTTGTTGAAAATGCAATTTTATTTCATACATATGCCATTAGTGTATTTTATACAACAAAATATAGAAAGGCACATACTTTTAGCTTGATATTAATCATTACCTCTTACTTAAACAGTCATATGGGATTTGCTGCTCAGCAGTGAAATATTCTGCTGTCCCCAGAAGACTAGCAATGTGCGTTGATGAATGTGAGCTGCACCTTTTAGCTCCTGCCTTTTACCCATTATGTTTCTTCCTGGGTAAATTCTGAACAGGTGCTACTAGATGCCTCATTAACTGCATGGAGCTATGGGAATCGTGGGTGGGAAGATCCCTCATCAGAAAGTAAGCCCTGCATTCTTTAAACACTGCACTGGACTTAAAGCATTGTGATTTTTCCTGTGTTGCTATCAGTGACAGATGCTGTCTTAAGGTGCCAAGAGCTTGCATTGATGTTATGTTTTATTTTTTCCTATAATTATCTTTTCTTGCTATTGTTCAGTCTGGTCTATCGTTTATCTGTTTTATTTTCCCATTAATATTTATTAAGTATCTACAGGTTGTATTGAAAAAATATATATGCAATTTTAAAAGGCTTTTATAATTTGCAACTTATTTAATTCTCACTAAAACTTTCTGAGGTCTGGAGGGTAGGTGCCAATATCCTCAACTTAGTGGTAAAGGTAGACAACTGTGGAAATAGTGTCCTGCTGAAAGTTGCACCACAGAGCTGGGCCTTTGTGGTACTGGCTGATCTGACTTAGTCACAGTGTTTGTTCCTATGCCCATACTTTCTTTTACTGTAAGAAACAGGACTAAGGTAGAGTCACAAAATATTATCATGTTGTTAGGACTTTGTGATGTGACTCAGTACATTACAGAGGTGCAGACACAGAGAGGATATCTCAAAGAACGTGTGAAGATCCCTCAACTCAACGATGAAAGGTATTTCTACTATTAACAAATATGTATGGCACACCTATACAAAGCACCCAAATGGAGAGAGAGGGTAAACTTCAGCTGGTGTGGATGAATCTTTTTGCCATTAGCAAAGCCACTGCTGCAGCAGTCAGAGGAAGTCACACACCCAGAGCTCTCTGACCTGCGAGCTGATGACATTTGGGATATCAAACTACATTTCCAAGTAGGAAAATAGCTGGGAGAGGGAAATCAGGATGGGGAAAATGTTCTAGAATCCACGTGAAATGGGTTATTTAAGGGAGCAGAGAAGGAGAACAAGAGATGAAATGGTAATGAGTTATTTTCTGTGTGACACCAGAGAGCAAAAAATATTACAACAGTGGGTAAAATTACATGGAGGTGGAAGAACGCATCTTACAATTACAGGAGTCCAGAAATTAGAAGGACTGCCGTGGAAGGCAGTAAGCTCTTTGTCATCAGGAATGTTTGAGAAGATGGCCGCCTGTCAGAGCCACTGTAAGGAGCTGTCTGCACAGGAAGGTCAGCTAGTCATGGACTGTCAGACAGGAAGCTGCGAGCTGGTAAAGCAGCAGGCCTCACCAGAGACCTGACTTAGCAGCTCCATTGGAATCTGGAGAATCTCTGTTAGGAAATCACTGGGCCAGAGCAGTGGGCTCCTCAGTGGAGCGTAGGAGAAAAGTGCAATTTCCTTTATATTCATTTACATTTTGATCTACAAGTACAGAGAGAAAGGAAGCTTACTGGACTTTGAGGTCTAGGGAGAGACAGTCTCGGGTACTGCAGCCGGGGTGGGGGTCCTCAGCTCCGATGCTCATCAGGGTCCCCGTTTGTTTCTTCACATGAGCCTGTTTCCATGCATCATGGTTTAGTGGTGCCTTGTAAGAGAAATTTACGGACTGTATTGTTTTAAATAGCATAGTTGCAAATACTAGAGTCTTTATGATCATTTGAATGAAATGGGGAACAAACTAGGAACATATTTTGTGGCGCAAAGAGGTTTGTGGATGAAGTTAATTAAAGCACAGTCAAACTTAAAGTTGTGCTTTGTTGCTGTTTACAAAAAGACGTGTGCAATTAGGACCTAGGATGACAAGTCACAGTTGGAAGTAGGCCTCATGTACATATTTTTGAAAAAATAATCGCACTTCACAGGTGCCATTACATGTATGGGCCGGGTAGCATTCTGTTTTAAATGGGCTAAGTCGTTGCCTCTTCATGCAGTCTTAGGAGGTAGGGACATCTAACTCCACTTCGTAGATGAGGAAACAGAGGTCCAGAAAAGTAAAATGACTTCCCCCAAATCACGCAGCTAGCCAGTGAAGGAGTGGGCTTTAAATGAAGGTTTTTAATCAATTGATTAAACTAACTTACTTCTTCTCTAAGGTACAAAGTGAGATCCTTTTTAGAAAAAAACAAAAACAAAACTTTCGCTATAGAGAAAAGATTTTGGAAACAATGGCCAAAAATGTTTCTATCACAAATGTTATTTTTGTTGCAAAAGCTGCTTAAGTGTACAACCTTTAAAAATCATAACATTGCAAACTTATAAAACCTAGTAATAGAATTTCAAAACAGATTATAAAATACAGAGTTTTAGTATATTTTGCAGAACTCACTTTTATTCATCTATTAAATGAATAAAAATATAAGTCCCAATTTGTTGGCAAGGACAAATGATAGAGCAGGAAAAATGCACTTTATTAACAAATTTCAACAAAAGCTTTCATGTAATTAGTGAATGGGCTTAAAAACATTTCATGATTTAGGAAGCCTAGACAGCAATTCACTTTTTCTAATATTTTTTGGACTTTTTTTTTTTTTTTTCTGTGGGTACCGAGGTGTCGACCTCAGGACCTCGCGCCAGCAGGTGCCCGTGCCGCTGAGCGATATCACCGGCCCTTTTCTCGTATGTGGGTTCTGGGAATCGAACTCAGGCCCTCGCGCTTGCCAGGCAGGCTCTTACGCCACTAAGCCATCTCACCAGCCCTGGACATTTTTGAGAAGTGTCTTTCTTAGCAATAACAGCCATTAAAATTGCACCAAATCTTCAAATCCCTGTATCACAAAAATAGTAAAGTCTGATTTTAAAAAATAATGAAACATTCTATTGCATTTTTCTCAAAAAAAATAAATGTTATCAATGGCAGCATCATTTCAGTCAGAGCAAAAATTCCTTTGTTCCTATTAATAAAATACAATAAAACAAAAATTATTTTGAATATATTATCTTCGTGTTCTTTTAAAATTTCTTATTTCATATGCTTTATAATGATTATAATGTAACAGTACAACAGTGTATGCATATAACATATAAGTGAATATATAAAAATAATAGAGTGTCTGCTCAAATATTTTACTAAAATAGGGGCATGGTCAGTCAAATTTGGAGATTGTTGGATGTCCATTCCCATAGTTCAGGGTCTTTGATTCTCAGGTAAATTCTCTTCTCTGCTGTGAGCAGTGGATGATAAAATTTAAGTGCAGAAAGACACTTTCTTTTAAGGCAAGTAGCACCTCATTATCCAGCTCATTGCCCCGGAACTCATCCAACAAAGGAAAAAGAAAAAAGTCAAACCCAAAACAAAAAGAAGAAAATGGCTAAAGACCCATACTTCCAAGTGAATCACCTTGATTTAAGACTTTGAGCTATCTATGGTTTGTACAACATCTAATGCACTGTTGATGCTCGATAAATAACAAATTGTGATATTAATAATTAAGAATTGATGTTACTGCTCTTGTGAAATGATTTTCAGAAGAATTATTCCACCTTCACTAAAAAAGGAAAATGAGAGGAAGAGGCAAAGCAATAGCTTTTAAGGAAATTTAGTTCCAGCTACTTTGTGTGTATATGGTGCTTTCCTCTTTGGTAAATTTGATGAATAACTGAGCGAAACAAGACCCAGAGCCAGCCTGAGCTACTTCTCCCCCATGCCCTGGCTCTTTGTCTTCCTGTCCCTAGGTGGGAATGTCTAGGATGTTGAATTGTATGATTTTAAAATGCTTGACAAACATTAATTAACTGGGGAGGGGTTCGTTCTTTGTTTGAAGAGAGTTATGTCTAATTGTGAATATGTCTCCAATTATCTGCTCCTCTTTTTTGACTGCGTTATTATCTGAAATGTGCAGTATCTGATTTGCTTGTACATTTAATTTAGTAGGCTTTTTGAAATAGGCAGACACCATGAAAAAAGGGATACAGAGTCACCTTAATGCAAAAAATCACAATTGTGAGGGATTTATGTTTATGCTCATGTATATGCATATTTCGTGTATCTACACCCACACATGCATTCATTCACCTGCACACACTCTCAGATCCTTCCTTCTGGTTGTAACCATGCTCCTTTTAAGGCATGGATTTTGACTGTTTGCATCACCCACACTGAACTGGACTCCTCTCCTTCTGAGCTGAGGGGATTGTTTAAATTGGCTTTTTAATAGCAGAAAATCAGAAAAGTTCTCCAGAAAAGTGAATTAATCCTTCTGCAAAAGCAAATGTAATTAATCACGAGAGAAAACTGGTTTTGCATGTCAACACAGACCAGGGAATCAGCTGAATGTTATTGATCCATTACTCACCAGGGACCCCTCCTCCCACTGCATGCAGGAGAGGTGACCGCGAGGACACACCATACCTGACGCTAGCACGTGGAAATGGGGACCAGATGGGTTACAACCTATGAGAGATGCTGGGCTCATGTTTTGGTGTAGACACTGTGCACTGTTAATTAGGAGCACAGCTTTGAACAATGTCTTAAATAATTAGTCAGGGCAGGTATATGCCTTTGCAGGGGCGGATTACAGATTTTTCTGTTGCTTAGAGAAATTTTCTATAGTAACAAAGGAACAAATGTAAATGAATCCACAACTGCAAGACTTGCACTTGTTATGCATTTCAAAGCAGGCTTCGAAGTAAACCACCCAGCCAAAACTTCTAGACATCTCCTATAAACACTGATGTTAATGTCACTCTTAGCTTCATGTCTTTGCACTGCTCATCAGCTTTTAGAGGCCATATCGCATGGTGGACATAATAAACCTTCATGTGAAACAGATCACAATTCAAATCCCGCCTTCCGAATTAGAGTCAGCACACTGTAGAGATACCTGCATACCCATGTTTATTGTGGAATGGCTCACAATAGCTGGAATCAGCCCAGGAGCTTATCAACATATGAATGGATAAAGATAATGTGTACATATTCACAATGGAGTACTACTCAGCTGTAAAGAAGAACAAAATTATGTCATTTGCAGGAAAATGGATGGAACTGGAGATCACCATGTTAAGCAAAATAAGAGTCAGAAAGACAAATTTCATATGTTTTTTCCTAATATGTGGAATCTAAAACAAATGAAAGTAGAAAAGGAGTGTATTATTAGACAAGAGGGAGTAAGGGGAAAAAGGAGGGGGACATAAGAGAGAATAATAGGGGGATTTATATGATCAAAATACATGTATGTATGCAAACATCACATTGAAATCCATGTTTTGTAAAATTAATAGGCACTAATAAAAATGTATTTCAAAAAATCCTACCTTCACCATTTGCTAGCTATGTTACACACAGTGGACCTTAATATCCTCATAAAGAACATGGGAATCATTGTAAGAGCTATAGGTAAAATTGTGGTCCTTTAATATTTGTATATTAATGGCCAACCCAAGTATCTCAGAATATGAATGTATTTGGAGATAGAACCTCGAGCAGTGTATTAAGTTAGAATGAGGCCTTTAAGGTGGACCCTGCTCCAACCTGACTGGTGTCCTTGTAAGAGTAATTTGGACACACCGAAGAGACACTAGGGATGCATAAACACAGAGGTTCCACCACGTGAAGAGGCAGAAAGAAAGGTGCTGGTCTGTAAGCCGAGGGGAGGGTCCAGGAGCCCTTTGCCTTACGCGCACCAGAGAAAAACAACCCTGCTGGCATTTTGCTCTTGGACTTCTGGTCCTCCTTCTAGAACTGTGAAAAAATTAATTTATTTTGTTTAGGCCACCAAATTGTGGTGTTGCATTACGGTATCCCTACAATCTTAGTCAGTCCCCGTTATAAGATTATTATGAAGATAAGTGAGGTAGTTTTGCATGTGTCCTCAATTAATGACAATTGTTTATTTTTTTTATGTAGGTATTTAGTAAATATCATCTCCCCTTCCTTGCTTAGGAGATTCTTGTTCCCAGATTCCTCAGCCATTCGTTTTGGGATATCTGTTTGAAACTGGCCTTAGATAGTGTGATTCTTTCTTTCGTGTCCAGAGTAACCTCTTTATGGAAATTTCGGCCACCCTTATCTCTGCGCCGGCTTCTTCCTCTGACGTATTTTTTCAGGTCTGGCTCAAGAAAACGTTAGCTCCTATAGGGTTCGCTGCCTCACTCGGCAGATCCACCATTTTCTGCCCTTCAGAATCATGAAGGAAGGATGGTCTGGAGGTGGTCAAGGTGGCTGTCAAGAGAGATTTAGAACATGTCATTGTGATACTCTTGGCATCTTATAATTTTACATTTTTTTCACCACCACGGAAAGGTGTTTGAACATCTGAATATCTAATAGCTCTGTGCTTTGCACAAAGTCAAGGTAATTATTATCTCAAAAATAAACACAAACATCTGTGATGTTCTTTTCTGATGTTCGGCTTTGGAGCTAGGTAAATTAGCATCAACCCACGGTTGCAGCACCTTCTGCGTTGATCCCAGGCACAAATGTTGGTGACTCACGACCCTCAGGTGCAGCCCCTCACCTGGGGGAGGTGCATCTGCTCAGAGGCGCTGCTCCCCTCAGGCTGAGGAGGCAGCAGCTGCTGTAAGGAGGGCACAGCATGTGAAACCCGAGATTGTAAGACATTTAGGATGAAAAGGACTCTTTAAGAAAGAAATTCAGAAGAATTCTCTTTTTCTGTATGGATTAGGAAGCTTATTTATTGCAACCATTTGTGTGTTCATTAATTTCACCAATATTTTTAGCATGCCTACTAAGTATAAACTCCTGAAATACTGAGGAGCATTATAATGATAATAATAATACTTTTATTATGTCAGAGGCATTGGCCTAATCCCTTTATATATTGTCGTGATCTTACTGATCACAGTTGTTGAATACCTGCCATGCAATGGGAACTGTGTTAAGCAGTTCATGTGTGCTTTCTTTTTGCAGTAACCTCATGAGGGAGGTTCTCTTATCTCCATTTCACAGGTGGGAAAACTGAGGTTCAGATAATGTTCTAAGTCACAAAGCTGATAAGTGCTGAAGACAGGAGTAAAATCAGATTTTTCTGATCCCAGAGCCTATTCTTCACTTGCACAAGAGATAGTTGAGAAAGAATTCTTCTGTATAATTGTGGTCCTGTTTGTCCTGTACTTGGAAGTTACTCTCAAGAGAAAATTCTTCTCATGAACAATGTTAGCTTTATTTAAGCCTAAGTCATGTCTCTAGTGTGATTTCTAGACTACAGCCTTGAGTATCCAAACCTGCACCCCACACTCTGTGACCGGCTTTTCATTGACATCTGAGGGCTGTTCTTTTGAGTCACAGCTGTGCCCCATGAGAAGAATGTTTATTCCATATGTTAGTTGACCTTCATGTGAATGCATTTATCATGTCGCATTTTTATGGGGTGCTAGAGAGCTCAGCGCAGATTGGGCAGGGAAAGTGAAAAAGCCAGGGCTACTGGGTGTGTGAGAGGTGCGAGCTGTAGGTCCTTGCAGAGACTGAGGACTTTGGAGGAAGTAACTGCTTTGGGTTATTGTGAGCTAGGCGAAGCCCAAGGCTGCTCTCTTTCCATATGCATCTAATCTCCAACTGCATGATGGGTGGGATAGTGATGTTAGGGAGCGGGAGGGGGGATTAAAAACTTCCATTCCTTGAAGTTTACGTCTAACCATGTTTGTGTCTACCCACATGCAGCCCATTTGCATGGAAATGTGATTTTCTCTGTTTAATCCAGCTATAACCTAATGGTACCAATAACGTATCTATATCATGCTGGCCATTAACAAAGCACTTTCACAGACATCATCTCATTTGGTTATTTTGACAACTCGGGTTGATAATTTTCTCTGTTTTCCTGCTGAGAGACCTGAGGCTCGTGTGGGCAAGTGATCGGCCCAGGGCCACAGAGCCAGGCAGTGGGGAAGAGTAGGGAAACACATCTCATCTTCAGGTTGAAAAGGCAGAGACCCTTTGGCTAGATCAAGCTGCTTCCTTGACAACGTACTCATTCCCCCTGTAGAAACCTGAAGGTGCTGGGATCCCAAATCTGACCAGTTTTAATAACAAAAAGGCTAACCAAAGTCATCTACTTCTAGAGATATGTGGTCAGTGTGAAGTCTCAGTTACAGAAGTCCCCTCTAATCCGGCTGTGACTGGGGGAGAGCTTTCAAACGCTGCAGCTGGGTGTGAGCCAGCTCCGCTGTTGAATGGGTAGAGAGGACGTCAGTGTTCTGGTCAGACCTCTCAGATCCCTTTTTACTCCTTGTGTGTGTCAGTAACTTCGGTCTGATTTCAAAGCGCCTGTGGCTTGTTTCCGCTGGGGACCACAGGGACTCTCGGTGCAAGAATGCCTGTGGCTGGGCAGCTCTGAGGCACAGCTCACAGGCTCCCCTGTGGAACTGCGTGAAGTCACTCTGCGGGACTTTTCCTCAGACCCCCGCCATTCCCAGTCCTGCCTCCTTCACCCCCTTATCAGTGACCTCTGAGAGGATGTCCTCACCAAGTCACTTGCACAAGAATCTTCATCTCAAACTCTCTCTGCTCCTAGGGAACGTGGCTTAAGAGAAAGGCTTCCAGATGTTCCAGAATCTTTTGGTTGCCTTAGTTTAGTTTTTATTTTCATAGCTTCAATTAAGTAGTTTCAATGTTTATTAGTCATCTTAAGTTATTTAAAATCTCCGAGCCTCCTTTCATATCTCTAAAATGGGGGTAAAGAATGTCTACCTGTCAGGACAACAGCAGGGATTTAATGAGACAGGATAGGTGAAGCACATAACATAATACTTATACATGGTGGCTAGGCATCCTTACATATTCTTCTCACAATATTTTACATGAAAATCTCTCTATTCTGGAAAATATTGCCAGTAAAGTGGGTTAAAGTTACAGAATACTTCTACAGCAGTGAGTCTTGTATCTCTGTAAATTTCATGGATTTAGAGACAAAAGCCATTTATAGTCATGTAATCCAAATGTCTCAGGATTTAGCAGCTGCTGATTGCAAATGCATTAAGATCATATTAAACCCCACATGTCAACAGTGGTGAGCAAGACCCTGTTTCTCTGGCTTCTTGCTGAGTCAAGGAAGCCCAGTCTTTTATAGGACACCCTCCAAGGAGTGTTCCCATATGTCCACAATTATTCTTCACCGCTGTTGGCTGAGCCCAAATTTGGAGCTGTCCATCCCTTTGCCTCCACAGAGTTGCTGATCCCAGCCTGCCATGCTGCTCCTATCAACGCTGTTGTTGTTGTTGTTGGTGGTGGTGGTGGTGCTGCTGCTGCTAATGAAGATGGACATTCCTACACCCGGTGTCATTTTTAAAAAATCGAATAAAACTACTACACCTCAAGGCTTGAGTTCCTTGCTGTTGGTTTTTGTGAGGGTAGAGGAGCTTGCTCTTTTATTATTTTGCACTTAGCTGGGATGGCTCCAACAAGGTTCCTTGAGCCCTCAGTGGTTGCTGATAGTTATTTCACCTGCAGGTAGCACAGCCAGGATTCCAAATAGACCAGGACCAATAATTCCAATGAATATGGTGCAAAAACTCTTTCCTGTTGTCTTTATTATTATGTATGCCTATGTGCTAATAAAACTAAAAATCTCCTGCTTTTCTGATGAATCAGAAATATCTCTCCATTGTATCCCAAGGTCAGGGAATTTGATGGCCTCCACATCTCATGGTTATCAAATGAAGAACATGCTCCTTTTTCTTAGTGTGTGCATGTTTGCATGGAGGGGTGTGTGTGTGTGTGTGTGTGTGTGTGTGTGTGTGTGCAGAGGTTGCAGTTAGAGGGGTTGGGATACAGCAAAAGTCAAAAGAACCCCTAATGAGTTCATCAGACCCAAAAGAGTTCCAGAATTTTAATATATTTTCAGACAATACATAGAACCCGTTTCTCCTCAGGACAGAAGAGTGCATCAGTCTCCTCGGGTGTTAGGAGTCCTGAAAGCTGCCTCCACCCTGTAACCATAATTACCTCTCCACTCCAAATCAAGCCCTGTTGCTGGATCTTATGGCAGAGATAAAGCAATTACTATTTAAAACCACAAGTGACTGTGGCAGCTTCAGCCTGGAAGGAAGCAGCATAATTTCTTTCTGGAGTAAATAGCCTTTTATTTAGCAAAGATGAAGCCCCCGAGGCATGATTTGGAAGGAGCATTGAAAGAAAGCGATAGCGGAAGCCAATCAGCATAAAAAGCAAGCAAGGATTTTCTGAGAAGAGCAGAGAAAGGAAGAGGAAAAAGCAGGAAAGACAAGGGGTCAAGCCGCACGGTGGAAGGCTGGCGGTCAATGGGAATACTGTAGATTAGACATCACCAGTGGCCAGAAGTTGTTCAAAGACATAGATGTTTATGTTCCATTGCAAACTGCTTACCCTGTGCTAAAATGTGATCTCCCGTAGTGAGATCCCGTGTGAGTCACGATTCAGGGAAATCAAGGGAAAGAGTCTCTGTCCCAAATCTGAGTTACTAGAATAAACAGCCATGGAATGGGCTGGAATCATTGTTGATGGGAAGAAATATTTAGGAGGGGACCGCATTTCCAGTAACTGCAGGACGGGGAGGGTGTCAGCTGATTTTATGTAATTCTCAGAGGAAAAAATGACCTCAGCTGATATCTGGATGACAATCTACTCCCTTGTAATCCGACTTTCACTCCACCTCAGCTGTGTAAATATACACTCCACATGGCAGGATTGTCTGAATCCTAGAGCATTTCTAGGCTTTTCCCCCCTCTAGAGATTCTCCTCACCCATTTCAATCACCAGATACAAAAGGATAAACAGAGAAGAGTACGTGCAATTGACATGGGGGAGAAGCAGGACTCATAGGGTGTGATGATGAATCAACTTTATTTTGTCTCCCAGAACATTTGGATAAAATTTTTAGGTTGTAAAGTACAGTCATTATTCAGCAAGTCTGGCCCATAAAATGTCAACACTCCGAAGTTGTTTTAAAATCGAATCTCCCTTTCCTCAGTTAAGCCTGGCCACAGGCCAGGGAGCCCACAGAGTCAGTGCCCTCTTCCTCCTCCTCCTTCCTGGTTGATCTCTGACCCTGTCCAGGGTTGGAATAGAGTAGAAGGAGAAGGAGAGTTGACAGGGAAACAGGAAAGTTCTCACTTGACTGACACCGTCTTAAGGTGGGTTTGTGGTCTGTGGGCCTGATAGGTAAGTTTGGGGAAGGCATTTCTACTATGGCTGATTGCTTCCTCCTGCAGATCCCAGATATCTGGCAATATCTTTAGCTTCTTTCTACTAAGGCCTATCTGTCCTCTGGGAAGTTTGACTGGATAGGGCGAAACATAACCCACGTTAATTCTTTGTTACGTGACCTACTTCTGCCTGTGGGAAATACTCATTTTTCCTTTTGACAGACTCTGAGCATATAGGCTGCCCAATGAAGTCATGTGTTCTTTGGCTTGTTCATCAGCTCATATTACTTTTTAAATGAGAGTCAGACGCCAGCCCACGTGCTCCTGAAACAGTAATGCATTCAAATCTTTATCTTTAGGCTTGAGAGCAGGGACAGATAAACCTTTCTGCCACAGTGGGCAGGGAAGGCATAGGTCATTCAAACAGCACAAACAAAACGACTTTCTCCAGGTCCTCTGGGTCCAAGTGTTTTTATATCCTCTGAATAAATGAAAAGCCCAAGAGATGTCTCTCCTGTTCTTGCCACCAACTCAGAAGTCCACATGGAAATAAAAAACCATTTGGATCATAACATCTATCAAATTTATGCTTCAGCTGAAATGTTCCCTCCCAAGTCCCACTTCTCCTCTTTATAATGTGACTTTTATTGGGGCCACCCCACACATCAGGCATGGTAGTCTATCTCCAAATGCCAATAGTATGATAGCTCAAGTCTTTTTTATTTTCTAGGAAACTCTTTGCTTTCAATGATAGTGAGTGGGTACCAGCAGTAAAAGAGAGACTGGCTACTTTCTTGGTCCACTTCACAGAACAGTGTAGGACTCAGTGCTTGCCTCACCCAGGCTATATCTTACAAATCAGAAATGTCCTCTGAGTTCTCTTTTTCGATTCTTGGTAGAAAGATAGAACTGAAGCAAAGGTATTTGAGGATGATTTTCTCAGACTGATTTAAAAAAATTTTTTTATTTATTAGTACATGTGTTCAGTACATGAAGTTTACATTCATCTTACAGAGTAGGTGCATGTATACAACAAATTGTGGTTCTTTTTAAATCCCCTTTCCCTCCCCACCCATCTCCCTCTCTCTGTCTCTAAATCCCCTTTCTCCATTTTCATTAATCTGATCTGAAGTATGGTATTATGAGCCTTACATTTTAGCATCTAGCAGACTTTGGAGAAATATTGTAAATCTAGCAAGTACAGAGCTAGATGAAAAGAATTTTTACTTGTCTCTTGCTGTTCTTATGATTCTACCTGGAAAATATATCCTGATTCTGATTTGGACTGATTTTTTTTTATACAATGTAGTAGCCTTCATTTTGAGTTTGGAATTCAATATGATACTTGGCTTAGAAGTTATATTTTGAAGGATATAAAAGTTACATCAAATTTCAGATTTATCTCGTGAAACATAATACATGGAGATATGATTGCTGGTAATTGGTTGTCTACAGTCAAAGAACTATGAAAAATACACTTAGAAACAGGGCCTATGGTTTTGACAATAAGCGTTACTTGAAGTGTAGCTTTTCTTCTCAGTTGGCCAATTAGGTTGATACTAGTGAAGAAGGGGTGTGTGTGTGTGTGTGTGTGTGTGTGCGCGTGTGTGCATACACTCAACCAATCATTTCCAGTGAAATAACATAGAGAAAGCAAAAGAAGTGGCCATAAGGGAAAATAAATGAACCGTGAACACAGACAACTCCTGCTTCATCCAGCTATGCTAATTACAAATGAGCACAACATTCTTTCTTTTTATTTTTGCCATGCAGGGGATCAAACCCAGGACTTTGTACGTGCTACATAAACACTCTATTCCTGAGATACATTGCCAGTTCACATTCCCTTTTGTGAAAAAGTTCAGGCAATAGCAGTATAGTTTGGTAAAACAAACAAACAACATTCCCTGCCATTTACTAGAAGTTTCTACCTCTGCCTCCTGTTCTTAGCCATGCGACCGTATATAATTTGCAACCTCTCTGAGTCTCAGGTTCCTATACCTACAAAATGGAAATAAATCTACATACAGTGTTAAATTCTCATTTAAAGGATGTATTGTTCATGAAATTGTCTTGTAAACGGTGTGGTGGTACACTGCCATAGGGTATTAAGGCCGGGGGACCTGGAGATGCTGGAATACAGTGTGTCAGGGTTTTGAATAGTTTTTAGCTTCTATGTGTGCACGTACCCACTGGCCGTATTGACACAGCACAAAGCTAAGGGCAGATTTGGCAATGATCTGTTTAATTTGATTGATGTGGACTACAAAATAGGGCGATTTCATCTGCAAAATATCTAGTCTGTAATGATCTGACATTGGCTGTCTACATTCATCAAACTAAGTGGATAATAAGCAAAACACCATTTGACTTTGTGGTATATAGACAGTAATTGTGGCTCTTTCTTGGTTAAAAACCTCATTCAAATTTGTGACTTCAGTTGTCACATTTGTGCAGATGACTTCAATGTTTATTTATGCCTCCAGCTGTGAATTTTTTCTGAAAAGACTATTGTTTTTCCAGTAGTCTCTAGGTGTTTCTTCCAGGCTCTCCCATACCATTTTCTCTCCAAAATATTTTATCCTCTAATCTTCATTTCTCATTCCAATCAGCCAGTCTCAAACCCTCAGAAGTCAGCTCCGACTCCTATCTCCTCTATAGTCCCTCAGATGCTAAGTCCTATCAATTCTATCTACAAACACCTTTAAAATCTTCCTCCCCTTCCCTGTTCTACTGCTCTGCTAGCCTACCACTTCATCAAGGCCTAGCTTATGATTACAAAAACCCTGTAACTGGCCTCTGTTTTCTAGCGTTTCTCATTCCAATCCATCCTAAACATTGGTGTTCCCATCTTGCTTTTCCTCTGCTCAAACATTCCCTGAAGGATTCTCACTTTCTTACTTTTTCTCCTGGCGTTTTCAGCATTGCAAGGGCTGTTCTAACCCGCTTTTCACATTTTATTTCCTTTCACTCACTTTCCCGTGCAATACTGAGCAATCTAATCTTTTGTTCCCTACATGGCCTCGTTTCTCTCCTGAATGCTGTCCTGTTCTCCCAGAACACCTCTGGCAATTCTCTCCGCCTCACCATGGTCTTCAAACTCTACTCCAAGACCCTTCTGCTCTCCAAGAGCCATTCATCTACCACTTTCTCACTGTTCTCCTCTCTAATCTATAACTAACTTCACTGCATGTTAACAAGATCTGCCCTACCTTCTCCCCTCTAAGCTGTAAGTTTCTCCAGGGCAGGATTTGTGCGCTCTTCTCTATTCTAAAGGGTTCACATGCTCTTTAAATAACCGTTGAGTAAATGAATGTCTGCAAAGGAAGTGCACTTTCCAATATATTTGATTCTTATTTTCATACGTGGGATGCAGCTTCTTATTTGATTATATAAACTCATGGGCTGGAATATTTTTCTTCAAGAACATGCAATATGCTCCTTCCTTCTCTCTGATAATATTGGTCTTTTACCAGTGGTTTGTGGCACTAATTATAGGGAGGAAGAAAGGAAGCTCTGGAAAGTAGTTCACTGAAGAGGAAATGAAGATGAAAATTCTATCTATAAATGGAAAATAATAGGTTTGCTGGGAAGGACGTCATGAAAGGCAATATTGTTCCAGAGTAATGCTGCTTTTAAGAGGAATATTTTTTTTAAAAAAAGAGCAACATCTTAGAATCTTTTTAGGAGAAAGTATATTTGTAAAAACTATGGAGTGATCAAATCATTGTGAAATTAGGCCAACTTCTCCTAGAATTTTGTAGCCCATTGGATTCGACAAGATTAGACAAGAAAGATAAAAGTGAATTTTGGACTGGAGAGAAAAACTAATGGAGACAAATTACAGGAATGGTAATAGTTTCACCCAAAGGACAGATGGATGGTGTTTAAAAGAGGGTCATGTCACACAGATGATGAGCTACTCTTTCTCCTCCCTACCTATCAAGTGCATTGAAAGAGCAAGGGCAAACCAAAACAGCACATTTTGATGCAAAGAATAGACTGAGGGACAGGATTGCATTCTGACACATTTCATAGTAAAAAAATAAAATGAAAATGTAACAGTTTATTGTTAGGTTCAACAAAAGAGCCTCAAATTATCAAAATGTCTCATATCAAGATCTCTCTAAGAATTAGAGCATTTTCATGGTGCCATGTGATGAATAATGGAAGGAGTTCCTAATCAAGAACAATGCTCAATATATTAGTGTAACATAGCTGCTAGGAAAAATGTCGCAAGGTTACAAATCTTTTTTTTTTTTTTTTTGTGGTGCTGGGGATTGAACTCAGGGCCTGTGTATGCTAGGCAAGCGCTCTACCACTGAGCCACATCCCCAGCCCTACAAATCAGTTTTAACTCTTAAATATGAACACAAAGTCAGATGTAGTTGTCTAAGGGCGAGAGGATGAGCTCTGTGTAGAGTTATCACGTGCCTCAGATTTTCCAGAGCACCCATGATTTTAAGCAATTGCTACTTTTAGTACTGCAAAAGTAAAGTTTTGTGACTAGGTTCAGAGAAGAAAAACAAAAAACAAAAAACAAAATAACAAACATCATCAGAATTTTGGTTCAGAAAATATAGTTTGTAGTCTATTGATCTACGCCCTTTGGAAAACTGATTCCATCAACACCGATTTCATTACCTTACAGATAAATTTTGTTAAATTAAGATTGGGGGTTGTGTACCTAATGGCGACAAATTTAATTTCAGGATTTTCCCTTCAATTTTGTGTCCTCTCCACTCACTATATGTGTGGGCTCAGGTTAAAAAAAAAATGAAGAGGAAGATAGTGTGAAAGATCAGCATGTATATTGAGGGACCCCCCAACAACTCTCATCCCCACTTTTGACTGATGCTCAATCCACTAAAATTGTCCTTGTCAGGGTCACCATGACCTCTAGGCTGCTAGACCCACCAGAGTTTTCTGTTCCTTCTGCATTTTACTTGACCTCTTGGCGGTATTTGACGCATGATTTTGTCCCTTCGTTGAACTGTTTTCCTCACTGTCTTTCAGGAGACACTGTCTTCCTCCCTTTCTGGCTGGTCTTTCTTGGCCTCTTTTCCTGGACCATACTCTTCTTTCCGGCCCTGAAATGTGGGTGTAGCCCAGAGCTCTGGCCTTAGACTTCTTTTCTGTCTATGCTTCTTCCCATTTTCATGACTCAAAGCCATCTACTGAGTGATGGCTTCAAAATATTCATCTTCAGCCCCATCATCTTCTCAAACTACTGACTTGTGTGAGGAGCTGACCACTTGCCATCTCCACGTGGACTCTAACAGACACAGCGAATAATACGACCAAAACTCAACTCCTAACCTTCCTTCCTAAACCTACCCCTCCTGTGGACTCCTCCAGGTTAGTAAATGACAACTCTGATCTTTTAATTGGCCAAATAAAAAACTGCAAATATCATATTTGATTTCTTTTTCCCATTCCCATCTCAACGTCATCTTTAAAATACATGCAGAATAGACCAGTTTCACTCTTCCTCCCCACCTCTCCTATTTCTGCTCTTGTTCCTGTACAGCCTTTCTTTACACAGTCTATATAGTTAATCTTTTAACGGGGAATCAGGTCCTGTCATTCCTCCACTCCAAATCTCCCAGTGGCCTCCATCTCACTCAGTGTAAAAGCCAAAATCCTTACGGTGGCCTCTTGGGCCCAGCACAGCCTGGATTCCTGATACTGGTCTCTTTAATCTCTCACTGCCCTCCTCTGCTGTCCTGACCTCCTCACTGCCCTTTTTAAAGTCCAGGCACGCTCCCCGGTCAACACCTTTTAATGTTCTCTTTTTCCCGCTGCCCAGGACACTCCTGCCTGAGATATCTGTGGGGTTCTTTCCTTTGGTCAGGTCTTTGTCCACTATCCCATTTGGAGAACCTTCTCTGACCAATCTAGTTAAAAGTTCAGTCCTCCCACCTTCTGAACTCTCTGCCTCCTTTCTCTGTCTTATTTTTCTCAGCAGTATTTACTGATATCTGACATAGTACACATTTAATTTCTTTGCTGGTTTATTGCCCATCTTCCCTATCAGAACAGAAGCCCCACGAGGGCAGAGAGTTTTGTCAGTTTTGTTCATTCAGACTATGTCTTCAGCACCTAGTATAGAGCCTGCTACCTATGGGACCCTCTGTCAATATTTTTAAATGAATGAATGAATGAATGAATGAATATTTGAAAGAGAAGAGGGCTAACTGTCCCTGAGACACTATATTTTCTTTTAATATTTGACAATTTTTTTATTTTAATAGATTTACAATTTTTTATACATGTATATAACATATTTTGATCATATCTATCCCTCCTTTTACCCTCCTTTTACCTCTTCTTTCCTCTTCTCTACATCTTATGTTCCCTTCCTTTTGTCTAATAATAGTATCCCTTCTACTTTCATGTCATTTTAAAATTCCTCATGTTAGAGAAAACAGATGATATTTGGTTTTCTGAGTCTGGCTTATTTCACTTAACTTGATGATCTCCAGTTTCATCAGTTTTCCATAACATAATTTAATTCTTCTTTATGGTTGACTAATACTCCATTGTGTGTTTGTACCCATTCATCTGTTGATGGGCACCTAGGTTGGTTCCGTACCTTGGCTATTATGAATTGCACCATAATAAGCAATGGTATGCAAGTAACCCTACAGCATGATGACTTTAATTTCTTCAGCTATACACCAAGGAATTTCATAGCTGGATCATATGGTGGTTCTATGTTTAGGTTTCTGAGGAACTTTATACTGATTTCCATAGAACTAATTTATAACCCCACCCACAGTGTGTACATGTTCCTTTTCTCCTCATATCCTCAAGGGATTATATTTTAACACCTAGGACACTTCTATCCTACCCTGCATAGACTTCATTCACACAGAAGTCACTTTTTTTTCCTCCAAGAAGTAAATCTACTCTTAGTTCTTTATCCAGATCATTATGGATATTACTGATAGACATGATTAACAAAGATTAAACCTGACAATATTGATGAAATGACTGAAGAAGTATATAATGATGCCTACTTCTGTCATTTCATTAATATTGTCAGTTTAATTTTGAGTCAGCCTGTATCTACCCACATTGACCAGATAATATGGTTAACTCATCCCACTTTACGTTGTTGCTATATAGATACACTCTCCACATTACATCTATAGCTCTCCTCTCCCAGGATCATATCATAACTTCCTTAAGATTCTTTCAGATGCAGAAAAAAAGTGATTACACAGGAAACAAAAATATTTTTCATAAGGGTTAAAAGGCAAGAGAAAGCCTTGGGTGTCTGTAAGTTTAACGAATTACTATTTTGTGCCCCTTTCATAATATGTACCTTAGATCAAATATGATATGCATTTAGCATAGAAAGAGTAACAAATGTCTGAAAAATGAGAAAAAATACGGTTCCAAGATTCTTAAATTTCTTTCAAGTATTTTCTGTGATTTAGCGGTGATTGGTACCTAATACCTTCATCAGAAAAAGGCAATGGACCATCACTACATCCTTTTTTTATTGACTGTTAATAATAGCTATAAGCCCGTAAAATATATGCCATTTTGGCAAATCATAATTTTTATTAATAAAATGTCTATACATTTAATTTATCTAGCTCTGCATAGAACATAATATGAAACATACCAAGGCAGTGATTAATTCTGATTCCCATTAATATGAATATTATGAAATATGAAATACTCAGAATTTCCCAGCTGTGTTCCCTGTTTGCATACGTCATTATATATGCGTACTGTTGCATGAGTGTGGTGCCGTGGAAGGGCACTGCTCGGATCTCCCTCTGAGAGAACTTGCGGTGGGTGGGAGTTGGCGTGCAGACTGCAGCCACCGTCGCTGCATTTTCACACCTATGCAGAGTCCGAGATGAGACCATGCTTTCCTTGGGTTACTCACACACGGAGGCTGAGCAGGGCAGAGTTCCTGGAGCCATGTGGATTGCTGATGACTCTCGTCCGTAGCCTCCTTATGGGGTTTCCTCAGAACTGCGCTGCAATCTGCAGCTCTTCCCACCCCATCCTCCTTCATGAATGTGAGATACATTTCTGTCTGTCTTAGTCACTTTATCACTGGTGAGACACAATACTCAACACCTGCAATGTAAAGGAAGAGAGGAATATTTTGGCTTACAGTTTTAGTCCTTAGTTGAACTTTGAGCTCCAAGGCAGGAAGATGTGATGGAAGGGTCTGGCAGAGGAAAGCTGCACATGTTATGGTGGTCAGAAAGGTCAGGAAGCAGAGAGAAGGGAGGAGCTGGGAAGTGAGATACACCCTTCCAGGTCATGACCCCAGTGACCTGCCTCTTCTGATCAGATCTTGCCTCCTACCAGAAGTCAGCGACAGTACCCCCATGGTCAAATCCTCCTCCAAAAGTCCCATATGTGAGCACATGAGGCTCGTGGGGGACATCTAGATATAAACCATGGTATTTTGCACCGGGACCCCCAAAGACTCATGAATATCCCTTCACACAAAATACTTTAGACCGTCTCTAAGAGTAGCCAAAGTCTTAACATTTTAGCATTGCTGAAAAGCCCAAGTCTAAAGTCTCCTCCGAGACTCAAACCAAACTCTGTGAGCTCCTGTAAAAAGAAAATTAAACACTTCCAACATACAATGGCACAGGATAGACATTCTCATTCCAAAAGAGAGGAACAGGGCCGGTGAGATGGCTCAGCGGCATAAGCGCCTGCCTGGCAAGCGCGAGGGCCCGAGTTCGACTCCCGGATCCCACGTATGAAAAAGGGGCCATGGGCCGGTGAGATGGCTCAGCGGCTTAAGTGCCTGCCCGGCAAGCGCGAGGGCCCGAGTTCGACTCCCGGAACCCATATACGAAAAAGGGGCCGGTGATATCGCTCAGTGGCACGGGCGCCTGCTGGCGCGCGAGGTCCTGAGGTCAACCCCCCGGTACCCACAAAAAAAAAAAGAAAAAGGGGCCGGTGATATCACTCAGCGGCACGGGCGCCCGTGGGCATGCGAGGTCCTGAGGTCGACCCCCGGTACCCACAAAAAAAAAAAAAAAAAAAGAGAGGAACAGATAAATAGAAAGGAATGGGACAAGAACAATACCGAAACTCAGCAGAACAAACATTAAATCCTATAGCTCCATGTCCAGCACCAAGGGGGAACTGTGGTGAGATGCAAACTCCAAATGGCTTGGGAAGCCTGAGTGGGGCACTCTCTCTTGGGCAGGTTCTGCTCACTGCTTGTGACCTTTCTCAGCAGAAATTCCATGTTCCTGGCTTCTCCAACTTCCTGGGTTCTCCACTCAGTTTCAGCTTCACTCTCACAGCTTCTCACACTGCCTTCTCAGGAGCACACTGCCTGGCCTCCAGGCTTTCTTCTGAAATCTGTACGGAAGCCTCCCTGACCCCACGACTCCTGCATACCAGTAAAACCAGCATTATATAGATAATGCCAAGGTCTGGCACCATCTCAAGCAGTAGCCTGGCCACCTTAGATCTTTCTTGCTGAGGCCTCCAAGTACTTGGATAGCTAAATTCTGGGAAGCTCTTTTCTAGTTGGCTCTGAAAAAGCTGGGCTGCCTGGGCCTCTCTATTCAAATGAAAGCTTTATAACTTTGCACGCATAAGCCTGTGAAGTGAGGGGTCTTGCTGATTCCTGCAATGCTGACATCTTTCCTATTTTCTTGATGCTAAGTACTCATCTTGTTTTTAATGCTAATTTTTTAAGCAACCAAGCTCTCCTTAGCCAAAACTTTGCAGGCTCTTTATTTCTGTGAAAACTGAAAACTTTTCATATGGGCTTTTTTTGCTCCTGATATTCAGTATGAACCTGGCTAAAACCAGCAAGCAGTATCCATGCTACAGGCAGAACATTGGGCTGCTTTGAAATTTCCTCTGCCAGATGAATTAATCCACTACCCTTAATCTTAGTCTCCTGCAAAAATCTCAGGCCATGAGCAAAATGTCAACAAATTTTCCACTAAAGTACAACATACATGTTCTCTAGCCCAATTGCCAATGGAGTCCTTCTTCCCAGCTGAAATCTTGAGGCTGGTCCTTACCATTTGCATTTCTACCAGCATTCTGGTCTTCTGAGCTCTGGCAAGTATAGCACAGTGTTATAGTTTGTGTCTGGACATAAACCTCATGCAGTCATGGGGGGTGGGCTTTTCAGAGGTGGCTGAATCTAGAGTTTGTGATTGGCTCATTGTCTAGTGCTGGGATTGGTGGTGTGAGTGCTGCACCCACCCTGGGGTGGGTAGCTTGCATACAGTATAAGGGAGGGAAAGAGGCTTACTCCTCCCTTTTGTCCCTTTTGCTCTTATTGTTTTTGCTGTCTTCTGACACCATGAATAGTTGCCTCTCTGCCATGTGCCACCCTGCCTTGGAGCCAGCTGATTACGGACTGAAACCTCCACAAACTGTGAGCTAAATAAACCTTTCCTTCCTTAACTTTGGACACTGGGTATTTTGTCTCAGCAATGAGAGAAATGTAACCAAGACACACAGCAAGCTTGGCATAGCATTCTAAGGCTTTGCTAGCCAGCGTCTCCAAACCTTTCCAAACTCCTCCTGCTGCCTGAATCACATGGTCATGCAGTAGCACAGCAGTGACCTCTTAGGACTAAAATCTGTCTTATCTATTTTCTTATTGTTGAGACACAGTACCTGAGACCCACAACTTAAAAGAGGAGAGGTTTATTTTGGCTCACATTTTTAGTCCATAGTTGGCCAGCTCCATCGTACAAAGGCATGGTGGAAAGTTCTAGTGGAAGAAAGCTGCTTATGTCATTGTGGCCAGAAAGCAGAGAAATAAGGGAGGAGAGATACACTCTTCCAGGTCATACCCCAAGTGACCTGCTTTTTTTTTACCAGAACCCACATCCTAACAGCAAGTCAGCTACAGTGCCCCCATAGTCTAACCACCTTCCAGAAGTCCCATTTATGAGTGCATGATGCTCACTGGGGACATCTAGATATAAACAAGAACACTGTCTGAAGTTTTTCTCTGTATATTCCTGCTCCTTGCCACATTATCTGCCACAGGTATGTTTCCCAACTAATCTTTTATGTATCTAATCTCATCTTGGTGTCTGGGTCTTGGAGGACCTGAATTGTCACAGGTGCTACAAGAAAACAGTCTTAAGACAAGATTTGGAAACCGGTTCACTTATTGTCTGGTTGACAAGGAAGACCCTATCCTGAAAAAAATGTGGGGCAAGGATAATCCCTGGCATAAGATGGTGGTCCAATTGCTAAAGACTTTACCTGTGATAACCTGAGGAAGATGTCTAGGTAGAGAAGAGCACCTTTACCTCTGTGATAACTTGGATTTTTTAAATACATGGGGGAATAATGCCTATAAAAACCACAAGATTGGCTAGTTATTGCTAGGTTATATAAATGCCTTTCTTCACTTGAAGGAAAAACAGAGGTGGTCAATGAATGCCCAGCAAAGCCAGGTCTGTTATGCTAAGTTCAGGGTCTTGACTGGGAAAACCTAGGACCCTGAACTATGGGATGGTGACATCTGTGGGGAGGTCTCTGAGGACTATAGCTCTACAGAAACCATGAATCATTAGCGCTTACGCAGTTGGACCATCCCTCCCTAGTAGAGCTAGCATTTCCCACATGAGGGAAGATGCTGCAAAGCAGCAGGTATCCTCTCCCTCAGGAGTGGCTTCCATCTCCTCTCTGGCTCCTAGGCCCACAGTTTGGGCCTAATCTAGCTGCAGATATACTGGACCCAATAAGGGAGGAAAGAAATTATGCTCTGATGGGGTTGCAAGTGTCCTGTACCCCTGAACCCAGCTGATATCTCTGGGGCCAGGCTTGTAGGGATATCGTCATTAAGGTGGCCAGACCAAGCTCAGATAAGTAACAATTCATTGTTTGGAGGCTCTTTCTCAGGATATGATATTTAATATTCTGGCAACAAATGCAGAGTATGGGGCAAAATTGCTGTTAGGTTGGCTCCTAGAAGTTGGAAGAAGAAAGCTATGGTCCATGAAGAAAAAAGTGGAAATACCTATGATTTCCTGGTAGCTAGCAGAGGAAAAGCCCTGATAAAGTGGGCAGGACGGAAAGGATTATCTGAGACCATAATGCATCTGAAGGATGATGTTTGAAGGGAGGGTCTAGCAAGTGTGTCCAACCTGTGGTCTGTGGTTGGACACTGTGGTACCTGTTCACGAACTTGATTCTTTCTATGATTCTAGTCCAACCAAGTTGGACAAGAATTGAACTAAATTCAATGGTTAGGTTCAATGTTGACCTTATGGGAGAATTTGATTCAGTTCTCATCCAGTTTGGCTTGTGAACAGAATCGTGGAGTTCTGAGTTCGTGAACTGAGGTACCACTGTACCTTATAATAAAAAATAAAGGAAGATTTGTACTTACATATATTTACTATGTTACTATTTACTATTACTATTTACTATATTATACAGCATATTCTATATATCCAAGATAATTTCTCTTCACTAAATACAGCCCAAGCAAGTCCAGACAAGTCTCTTCCAGGCAGCCACAGGTGGGACACTTGAGAGGATACACCATTTACCACGGCCATCAGGAACATGCCAGTGAGACAGCACCAGCAACACTAAGTTCAGTGAAATCTCTCCTCTGCAGGCCAGGGCTGATGTTAGGATAAGTAGTCACAGAGCTGGCCTCATTGACATCCTTGGGAATAATCCCATCCTTTTCTACAGTAATAGAGGCCAGGTGTTGGTATTTAATGGCATGCAACTAGGAGGTCATCATTACTATAACGACCAACAAGGTTGGAGAGGCAGCCAACAGGTCTTGACACACAGGATATTATGAGGATGTTTAATGAAGTGGAAGGTCCCTAGGGACAATTTATATGAGTGGCCAGCAAGGGTGCAGCTGAATATCTTATAACCAATAGACAGGAATGGAAAAGCAGAAGCAGTGATTTTCCAGTAAAAATCTCTTGCTCTGTTTTTGGTCCTTAGCCAATTTTCAGAGCTAGAACCTATTGAAGTACCTGCTGGATCTCCAGAAAGACGGATCTTATAATGCTGCAGCAAAAATATGCTGCGGTCACTCTCC